>JAWHQI010000006.1:10476250-11764375 GCA_033032865.1 Dactylorhiza incarnata | reverse complement strand
TAGCTTATGCTAAATGGTTACAATATTACCTCATTAGCATAAGTCATCTAGGTGACTTGGGATATATGATTGCTTTCCACAAGGATGAGTTCTTGATCAAGGATTCTCAGAATTCTGAATCTATTTTAACAGGCACTAGGAGTGTCAAAATTTATTGCTTGAATTTCATTTGCATTAGAAATAATGAACCTGTATGTCTTGTGGTAAATGATGGAATGTTTGCTTATGTAAAGTGGCACAAGAGACTATCCCACATTAATTAAAGTCTCTTAAGAAATTAATGACATAAAATTTGGTAAGTGATTCTCCAAAGTTGAATTGTTTAGAGATGAGTCTTTGTCCTGCATGCCAAATGGGCAAGCAAACAAGAACCTCATTCAAAAGCATACAGGACAAACAATCAACTAGGTGCATATACCTCCTTCACATGGATTTATTTGGTCCTATGAAAGTACACAACTTAGGAGGAATGTCTTATACACTAGTTATTGTTGATGATCACTATAGGTTTGCCTAGGTGTTCTTTTTAAAACATAAGTCTGATACCCTAAGTACATTCAAGAATTTTGTCAAAACATTCAGAATGAAATAAATAGTTCTGTGGTCAAATTCAGAATTGATCATGGAACTGAATTTCAGTCTGGGTCAATGAATAAATTTTGTCAAGAAGAAGGTATCCTACAAGAGTTTTCTTCTCCCAGAACTCCCCAACAGAATGGGGTAGCTGAGAGGAAAAATATGTAAGACTCCCCTCCCGGAACACAAAACACGGCCGAGAGGAGTCTTATGCCCAGAGCAGCCACCTTGCGGTAGCGTTAGCACACGGGCTAACCCGCACCCCAAGACATCTATCCTGCCGGCTAAACCAATATCATCATGCCAACCCATCAATAATAGAAAACAACATGAGACATTGATTCACAATAAGTAAAAGTGTCACAATAATATATACAAAAGGACAGGTAGCTACAAAAGCTCCTACAAAATATCAGAGTATAGAATTGCCTCAAGGGCTACATCTCAAAGATCTCAATCATATCTATCACTAACGGTAGCGAATGTTGGATCGGTAGGCACCCTTAGAGGGGGGGGGGGTGAATAAGGGTCTTAAAATCTTTTATTGGTATTTTGTTATATTTGAAATTATAAGAGAGGAAAATAAGAAATCAAGCACATTAATTGAAATAAAATTGAGACATCATTTTATTAATATGAAAAGGAGAGTTTACACTACTTGATTTCCTATAATTCTAGAAATTGAAGGCGAATAATAAAAACTCTTTTTGTTTTCTATCCCAACTCGCATCCCCACGAACCGGTAGCCCTAGCCTATCCTTCACCGGAGGCCTCAAGCCGCTCTAGCCAATCCTTCCCCGGATATGTTCTTGATCACCCCCTAGACCTAACCTAGATCTAGTCACCAACACGAGGCGAGTTTCTGCCCTAAGTCCTACCCAGACCTAGTCGCCAACACGAGGCAAATTGACTAACGGTTCACAAAAGATATGAAATCACAATAATTAAAATTCCCACTAAGAAACTTCTGAAGTTGGGATGAAGGACTACTGTAGTATAAGCGTTGATGAAGCGATCTTCAGTCGAATGCGGCGTGAATAAATCCTCCTTCAGAAATTCATAGAACATTGGTGGGAGATCACTTTTCGGTAGAGTAAGGGCCTGGAATTATAGCACTTCACCTCTCTCAAACTTGTGTCTTCAAAAAAAGAGAAGAGGCCTCCTTTTATAGGAGTGAGCGCTAGCACCTGCGCTAGCGGTACCTCTGGCTTTATCTTATATTAGGAAATATTCTGTGCGTGCGTATCTTCATTCCAGGGAAACTCTGTCGCCTTGCCACTTATGCTCCTCGCTACCGCCTGTGCTATCCGCTATCGCCTGGCGCTAGCGCCCTCTAAAGATGCTCCCAGAATTGTGCTAATCAACGCTAGCGCCTGCTCTAGGTTCTACCGCCGACGCTAGTGGGCAAGTTGGAATTATTGGCTCAATTTTGGGGGCAATCTTCTTATGTTATCCTTGAGTCATATGGACTTGTTTCCTGCACACTTAAGCACACAAGATCAAATACACATAGGATTTGTTATTCTCAAACCTAGGAAATGCGGAAGACCATGTTCCAACAAACTCCCCCTTTTGATAATAACAAATCCATTAATGATAAATCAAAGCATTAATATATAAGCATGATAAAACTTACTTGTGTGTGTGTGAAAGTGATGACTTAGGATAATTATTGATTTTGGTATTTAGAATTGCTCCCCCTAAATACATGCTCCCCCTAAGTGAATGCTCCCCTAATATGTAAGCTATCATTTTAATTAATCATGTTAGTTTTGAATTTTGATAGCGGTGAATATTTATCATGTTAGGTCTCCCCCTTTTGTTATTAGCAAAAGTGGGTAAGGAAGCAAGAGACACAAAAAGGATTTTTGATAATAAGATAAGGCATGATCGAGCTTTTTAGAGGAAAGGAAATTATAAGGAGTTTTATAATAATTTTTAGAGTTTGTAGCATAAGTATTTTCATAGAAATAAATCAGAGTTTTTAGCATGAAAGGAATAATATAACATTTACCACGCAAGTCTACCAATTGGTTGAAAAAGAATTTGGAGTTTGAAGACTTGAGATAAGCATAAAAATAACACAAAGTAAACGTAATGTTGCGGAAGACTTATAAAAATACAATAAACATCTTTTTGAAAGACATGACGATGTATAAGAAGAAATATGAGTGAATGTCAAAAATGAAAAAGTTATTGTTTGTAAATCATTTTCCTTTTAAGTTTGATAATAAAGTAACCAAGCTTGAAAGAGATGTATTAAAAAGAGACTACTACAATGTTATTCCAATTCACAAATTCAAAACATACCAAACATTGTAGAGAGTAGCTAGGTTATCTAGTGGATTTTATATATAAAGAGAGTATAGAATTTTAGCATTAAGATCCAATACTCATGAGAAGAAGTGTTATGGAAGATAATGATGTGCATATAATTTTATTTTGAAGAGAGTAAAAAATGTTTTAATAAAAAATACAAGACATAGGTAAAGTGCACAATAAAATACAAATAATTTTACTTCCACGCCCATTAACGCACATAGAAAAGAACAAGTGGTGTAAATTTTTTTTTATGGTTTGTACTAGACACTTTACTATTCTTTCCAAGGTGCTTAACCTCACAATGCTCATTAAGACTTATCAGGAGGTTCAAGTAGTGCTTGGTGGAGTTATCTTTGTTATTTTATTTCATTCAGTTTTTGTTTTGTACAAAGTTCTCCGAATACACTTGTTTTGCAAACTAATGAAATTTTGAAAGCACAACCACTTTTCTTAATTTTAAGAGTGCAAATAAAAGGAGTGTAGGTAAGATACATGTGCAAATTTAATTAATTGTACAATTACAATACACAAGCAAGCATTCTAAGATTAAGAGTATATGTAGACTTTGCCAAAATAAGTGAGTGAATAAAGATCATTATTAAACATAAAACAATTACTCATACTTAGAGGCATGCTAAGCTTAGTTCTACGCAACACTTTTTCAGTACAATTTATGCACAGGTGATTAGATATATCAAAGCATGATAAAAACATTGTTCAAGGTAGTTTGGAAAAATAAGTTTCAACATTGAAGAAGGTCTAAATGATAGATTAAATCATGCTTGATTTTCACAATAAAGTCCATACAGTTTTTTTGATAGTTTTTATATTTTATATTTTTGTATTTGATTTTTGCATTTAGGAATAGAAATCAGACACATAACCAAAGAAATAGAGTGAAAAATATTTTTTGTAATTTTGCTTTTGTATATATATATATTTTGTTTTAATTTTTCAGAAAAAAAAAACAGAAATGCAATAATAAATAGTACATATAATAAAGAATATTTTTAGGGATTTTTTAAGATTTTAAAAATATAAAAAAACAGACAGGTGCGCTAGCACTGGTGCTAGCGCTAGCGCGGGAAACAGTACACGATTTTTTAGGATTTAAAAAAAAATCCAATTTTTGATATTGATTAAGTGTCCAAAGTTTTGTTTTATGCAGAAATTTCAAAGGATTTTAAGATATTTAGATATGTAAAAATTGCATAAAACCATTGCGTTTTAAGAATGCATATTAACCTGTAAGGTCTAGTACACCTACTTCAAGTCGTAATAATCAAAATCTTGCATCGGGGAGAGGTTTAGTGAATATGTCAGCAAGTTGCGAGTCCGTACCAATGATACTTACTTTTACATGCTCTTTCTTAATATAATCCCTAATGAAATGATGATGAACATCAATGTGTTTGGTGTTGGATCGTGTGACGCCCTTAGAGGGGGGGGGGGGGGATAATAAGAGTGTGTTTAAAATATGATTTTTGCTTAAGAATTTTTTAAACAGATTTTACTTTTCTAAAAATTACTTCTAAACAATTTCCAATCAATGTGATTTTTTAAATTAATTCAAATCCAAATTTCTAAGTTAAAGATTATGCAACCAAAAATGTAATTACAGAAAAAGACATAATTATATTAATAATGAAATTTGCATACAATAAAAATGATCTTAACAATGCTTAAGATCAAGGCACAAATATGATAATAAAATTTCAATAATTTGGGTTTACCAATCCTTCTCCCAAGGATCGGAAGGCTATCACTTGTCTCTCCCAAGACCAAGCCCAAGCCTATCCACTAGATCTTCCCAAGTTCTAGACGTAGCACACAAGGCCCGATTTCCTACCAAGCCACGCAAGGACTTGGACGCTCCGCACAAGGAAGCAATTTTCCCCTAAGCCACACAAGGATCTAGACGCCACGCACAAGGCGGCGATTTCCTCCTAAGCCACATAAGGACCTAGACGCCACACGCAATGTGGCGATTTCCCCTAAGCCACACACAGACTTAGACGCCACGCACAAGGCGGTGATTTTCTCCTCCGATTACAAAATGATAAGATAAAATACAAAATAGAAATTCAGATATGAAACTCCTTAAATATGAAGCTCTAAAGACGATGCTGAATCCTTGCAAAGATTGCCTGAGATACTGCGCACGGACCGTCTCTTCTTCGCTCTTGAACATTCTTGCCAAAATGGGAGTTCTCGGAGTTTTGGAGCTCTCTGGATGGAATGCACTCAGGAAAGGACTTGGAGATCTCAAGAACTGAATTCCATGAAGTTTTGAACTCTTTTAAGAAAAAGAGTTGTCGCCATCCGATAGCTACTGTCGCCGGAATCCGATATCTCCAGAAGCTGCCACGTGTCCCACTAAAACGAAGTTTCTGCGTGAAGTTGAGGTCGTGGTTGAGACGTGGGCTGTGGGATATCCGTTAGCTAAGGTAACTATTGCACATCCTGGAGTTATTGGAAGATCGTGGGCTGTCGGAAATCCGTTAGTGATATCGGAAATCCGTTAGCTATATGTCGGAAATCCGGTACTGCTGTCGGAAATCCGATAGCTCCTCTTCATTTTTGCCGTCCAAAACTTCTCCAGACTGTATATGGAGTCGTTCTCATCTCCGAAATGGGGTGGCACGTTCCGTAACTCTTCCTGGATTGAAAGTTATTGCCGTTTGAAGTTTAACATACAAAACTCGTCATTTTGTCTTTTTGATCCATGAACGAGGACGTGTTTCTTTATTTAACATGTATCACCTGTACACTATAAACACACAAAAGAGTAGATCAAATACATCATGGTATTTGTTATTCTCAAACCAAGAGATGCGGAAAGCAAGCTCCAACAATCTCCCCCTTTTGATAATAACAAATACCCATATGAGAAATTAGTGAGTTTATAGATAAGTGCGATAAAAGATATGCATGAATAAAAGGTTTACTGCATGATAGATTTTACTCCCCCTAAATATCTATGGCACTAGATTTCTCATTTTATTCTCCCCCTTTTGTTATTACCAAAAGTGGGTTGTCATGATCGAGCAATATCACTCCCTCTATATAGATGCTTTCCATGAAAACTTTTTAATATACTCCCCCTAAATTGTATTCTCCCCCTAAATGTATGCTCCCCCTAAATGTTATAATTAATTGCAATGGTGCATTCTGAAAAATTGAGATTAGTTAGAAATTTCTTGAATTTATATTTCTCCCCTTTTTTGATATTATCAAAAGTTATTTTGAAATAAAGAATGAATAATTATGAAGAAATAATAAATATGGGAGTATATAGGAGTAATAGATTTTATGTCGAGAAGAAAAATAGGATGCAATCAAAAGCTTGTTAAATACTACTTGTTGAGAAAAATATAAGCATGATGCAACATAAAGTAGTAAGCAACATAGCTAACATGATAAAATAAGCATTCTATTTTAAGATACCACTTGCTTAAAGGAAAACACAGTGTTAAAAATAATAAGCACTCTTAAACATAAACATCATTTTAGAAGATAAAACCATATAAAGGATAATGAGTTTTAAATTTGAAAATTTGATGTTTGAGTTAAAGATTGAAGAGATGCTATTCCATTAAGATAAAAAAATTGCAAGCATAATTTCATAATATCAAGAAAAGATACACAAACTACAATGTAATAAAATTTGCATTTCAAGTAAACATAATCGTTGTAGCGGTCATGCTTTGTTATCTAGTGCATTTAGTTAAGTTTGTAGAGATTTGAGTAGATGAGCATTAGGATCCAATTCTCATGAGTAGAAGTTTTATGAAAGATAATGATGTGTACAAAGTAGTGTTTTGATAAAGTATACAAGTGAATCAATCAAAAACACATGACAAATATAATGAAATAACACAACATTAAAATACACAAATAATATTACTTCCACACTATTTCAATGCACATGAATAAATAGTATAACTACCAAGGTGCTCTGCACACACAATGCTTATTAAGACTTATCAGGGTGCAAAGTAGTGCTTGGGGGATCACTTTTATACTTTTTCGCTTTATTTTCAATTTTTTTGTGATCCGGTGTACTAAAGAGAAGTGGTGTATAAATTGTTTGCTACAAGACACTTTACAATTCTTAGCCAAGGTGCTCAACCTCACAATGCTCATTAAGACTTATCTGGAGGGTGAGTAGTGCTTGGTGGAGTTTTCCTTGTCATTTATTATTTGCTTTTTAGTTTAGTGACTAAGGACTCCGAATTCACTTGTTTTGCAAACATAGCATTTTAAACCACATTTCTCTAAAGAATAAGTGCATGAAAGACAAAGAATTGTAATAACCAATTCAATGTTGTGTAGGTAATCTATTTAGGCATTTTAATTATTTATGTTATTACACTACACAATCACGTAAGAATAAGATTGTAAACACATGTAGGTTATCAAAAATAAGTGAGTGAATGAATCATTATCAAACATAATACATTACTCATACTTAGAGGCATGCTAAACATTTCTATACATGTTTATCTACAATCAATTTCATTGCACATAACACGATAATTTTCAAGGCATGAAAAATACAAAACAATGTTTATAAGAAATTTGAAAGTTAAATTAAACATTGTATTTAATCTTTAATTGATATAATTAATCATCCATCCTTGACAATGGCAATGAATAACTATCAGTTTTTTTTTTATTAATTTTTGAATTTTTATTTTGTATATATGCACAAAACAATAAACACGCATAAAGAAAAACATATTTTTGTTCTTTGAAATTGTTTTGTAATTTTGTATTTGTTTTTTTATATATATATTCTCTGGAAATCATAGAAGTCTTTAATAGCCCTTTCAGTAAATGATATTCTATGCCAGAGAAATAAACAAAAATAATGTATGAGAAAATACATATATATTTTTTAAAAGAAATAAAATTTTGTTTTAAAAGGAATACAAAGATAGAAAACTTTTTACAAACACACAGAATATTAAAATAATACCAGAAATAATTCAAAACAAAAAAAAAATATTTTGGAGCAAAGGAGCTAACGCCAGGCACTAACTTCTTAACGCCAAAACAAAACTGCATTTCTTGATGTTTTGAAAAATATTTTTCTCAATTCATTTGTATTATAAAGAGACCTTCCTTCAGTTGAAATTTCAGAGTATATTGATTAGATTTGAAGGCTCTTTTAGCATGTATTTGGTGATTTTTCAAATACTTGTGTTTGGTAAAATCATTAAAGCTCGAAATATTAAAATATGCAAACACATGATGCAATGTTAGAATAAAAAAAATATATGCATGATTTATGTATAAAGAGTGAGATAATGTTCATGCAAACAATATGCATCATTTATGTATAAAGAGTGACAATTCTATTTTTTTTCATCTTGTTGATATCAAGTTAATTCATAGGTCTAAAGATAATGAGATTCATGCAAATAATAAAGATGCACATCACACACACAAAACAAGATATGAAACTATAATACCAATTACAATAATATATTTCATAATTCCTAAGGTTGATAGAATTAGTTGATTTAAGATAGGTCTTGATGGATCATGAATTATGATATATGATTATAGTGAATTTTAGCATAGGATATTAATAGATCATGGTGGTGATTGTGAAATCATATTCATCATTTTTGTAAATTTTCTTTTTGATTTTAATTTTTAGAAATTAGACAAAACAAATACAAGGTATTTGACGATAATGATAGTAAAAATAATTTTTCAGAGAAAATCATAATTTTTAGGAAAAAATGCTACCGCCAGCGTTAGTGATAACGCCTGGCGTTAGCAACAGAGTTACTATATTTGATTTAAAACACATTGTTTATGATATTATTTGATTCTAATTTTTCTCGATTATGATTTTCAATATAGGGGCTATTATATGCAGCAACGAAAAATAGACAGATATGCAATTAGTTGCGCATTTAATATTTTAGCCTAAGACCCCCAAAATACACCTTTTAAATCCATTTTGACAAATATTTCATTTAGTCTTAATAATATCATATGACAAATTTAGTTTTTCAAATTTTATAAGACCTTTTAGGAAATGCATTTAGAAGGATAAAAATAATAAGGATAAGTAGATCACTTGAAAAATGGCATGACTTATTATTCAACTTTACTCAATTTGATTTATTTATGAATTTTGGTTTAATATGTGAAAGTCATATTACAAGTTATATAAAGTGATCATATCATGATGGTTCAATAAAAAGAAAATAAACAAACAAAAAGAAAAAGGTTAGGCATATCATGAAGTAGAATAATGATATTTCATTTTTAGTTGATTTCTACTTCATGCAAATGATTTGATACTAATGAATGAGAGATTTAGGTATCCAAAGAGGACCGGGTGTGATGGTTCTTTTGGGTACCCAAATACATCGTGTTTGCTTTTGGGGAGATAGTGATGAATGGGCCCTTTTGAGTAGAGTTTGTGTTTCTTCTTTAGCTTTGGGTCTCCATTCAAACCTTGGAAAAATGTTATTTTTATTTTTCAAATTTCCATAATCATTTACTTGAATATTTGGATCAAAATGATTTTTGAATTTATAATTTGGAGAAAATTTGTTTGCATTTAATTTTAGGTTGGGAGAAACATGATTTTGTACATAATGGTGATTTTGATTTTGATTTACAAATCCTTTATTTTTCTTACTCCCATTATTAAACTTAGTTAAGATGTTCATATTCATATTCAACTTGTTTTTAGATATAGTTTGATATTGTGAATTTGTATTTACCATTTTCTTAAGCAAGTTGATTTTTGATTTTAATTCATCATTCTTAATCTTTAAATTATGTCTAGCTTTATTATAAGCGATTGTGCTATTTTTAAGAGTGGAAACAATTGAATCAATATGATCTTGATTGTTATTTCTATATTCATCAAATGTTTCATCCATCTCTTTAATTTCAATTTTATATTATTTACACTTAGCACAATCATTTTTTAGAGAAGAGTTTTCTAAACATAAATTTTCATTTTGTTCTTTTATGAAAGTAAGCTCTTTTTGAAGTTCCTTGAATTTTTCTTTATTACAATCAAAACAAGATATAGAGTTTTCAAATGAAGAGCATGCAGGAGATACAAACATTTCATTTTTGGATTCTACATTCACATTTGCTTTCAAAGTTTTATTTTCTAAACGTAGTTTTACATTAGCCATTTTTAGTTTCTTAATCTTATGTTTAGTACCTTGTAGCAATTGTAGTGTAGAAATAGATGTACAAAAAATAGGAGATTTTGATTTCCTTACAGCGCTCGTGGATGAGGCAAGATTTGAACATAGTGTTCCTTTGTCTTCTTCATCTTCCTCTTCCAAACAAGAGTTTCCATCATCCTTTCTGCTTGATGAGCATTCTATGGATCCATCCTTTGTGTAGCTTTCTTGAATATTTGCATATGCTTGCATATTCTCCGGTTCTTGTGAATGTTTTGTACCTGTAGAAGGAGAATCATAAGTTCTTTCAAGAAAACTCCAAATTTCATATGCGGTAGGTAAAGTATAAATAAGTTTGAAAATATTTTGGTCTAACGCACAAAATATACTATTCATAGATTTTGCATTTAAAATAATTTCGTTTCTAGTTAGTACGTTTGATGGCTTTTTAATAGTAATATTCCAAACTTTTTCATCTAAGGCCTTAAGAAAATTTTTCATTAATATTTTCCACCCTTTAAAATTTTTGCCCATAAATAAAGGTGGTGATAATACTTTTTCATTTATATTAAAATTTTCCCCACTAGTAGAAGCGAGATAATGATCAAGAGACGCCATTATTCCTGGTTGTTAAGCCGATTTAGAATAACCTACCTCTGATACCACTTGTTGGATCGTGTGACGCCCTTAGAGGGGGGGGGGGGGGGGGGGGTGAATAAGGGTGTGTTTAAAATATGATTTTTGCTTAAGAATTTTTTAAACAGATTTTACTTTTCTAAAAATTACTTCTAAACAATTTCCAATCAATGTGATTTTTTAAATTAATTCAAATCCAAATTTCTAAGTTAAAGATTATGCAACCAAAAATGTAATTAAAGAAAAAGACATAATTATATTAATAATGAAATTTGCATACAATAAAAATGATCTTAACAATGCTTAAGATCAAGGCACAAATATGATAATAAAATTTCAATAATTTGAGTTTACCAATCCTTCTCCCAAGGATCGGAAGGCTATCACTTGTCTCTCCCAAGACCAAGCCCATGCCTATCCACTAGATCTTCCCAAGATCTAGACGTAGCACACAAGGCCACGATTTCCTACCAAGCCACGCAAGGACTTGGACGCTCCGCACAAGGAAGCGATTTTCCCCTAAGCCACACAAGGACCTAGACGCCACGCACAAGGCGGCGATTTCCTCCTAAGCCACACAAGGACCTAGACTCCACACGCAATGCGGCGATTTCCCTTAAGCCACACATAGACTTATACGCCACGCACAAGGCGGCGATTTTCTCCTTCGATTACAAAATGATAAGATAAAATGCAAAATAAAAATTCAGATATGAAACTCCCTAAATATGAAGCTCTGAAGACGACTCCGAACCCTTGCAAAGATTGCCTGAGATACTGCGCACGGACCGTCTCTTCTTCGCTCTTGAACGTTCTTGCCAAAATGGGAGTTCTCGGAGTTCTGGAGCTCTCTGGATGGAATGCACTCAGGAAAGGACTTGGAGATCTCAAGAACTGAATTCCACAAAGTTTTGAACTCTTTTAAGAAAAAGAGCTGTCGCCATCCGATAGCTACTGTCGCCGGAATCCGATATCTCCAGAAGCTGCCACGTGTCCCACTAAAATGAAGTTTCTGCGTGATGTTGAGGTCATGGTTGAGACGTGGGCTGTCGGATATCTGATAGCACTGTCGGATATCCGTTAGCTAAGGTAACTGTTGCGCATCCTGGAGTTATTGGAAGATCGTGGGCTGTCGGAAATCCGTTAGCGATATCGGAAATCCGTTAGCTATATGTCGGAAATCCGGTACTGCTGTCGGAAATCCGATAGCTACTCTTCATTTTCGCCGTCCAAAACTTCTCCAGACTGTAGATGGAGTCGTTCTCATCTCCGAAATGGGGTGGCACGTTCCGTAACTCTTCCTGGATTGAAAGTTATTTCCGTTTGAAGTTTAACATACAAAACTCGTCATTTTGTCTTTTTGATCCATGAACGAGGACGTGTTTCTTTATTTAACATGTATTTCCTGTACACTATAAACACACAAAAGAGTAGATCAAATACATCATGGTATTTGTTATTCTCAAACCAAGAGATGCGGAAAGAAAGCTCCAACATTTGGATCTAGAGTGGTGTACAGGATTATTTGTAAGATCTATGACACTTTTGTTGTCACATTTGAGATCAATATTTTTGAGATGGAAACCAAAATCCTCTAGAGTTTGGCTCATCCATAAGGCTTATGCACAACTACTCCCAGGTGCGATGTATTCGGCCTCCGTGGTGGAGTGTGCAATCGAAGATTGTTTCCTACTAGACCATGCAACTAATGAGGGTCCTAAAAAGTGACAAGTACTACTAGTGCTTTTTTGATCTAGTGAACATCCAGTATAATTCAAATCGGAATAGACGTGAAGTGTAAATGAATCATTGTGTGGGTACCATAATCCTAATTTAGATGACCCCAATACATAACAAAAAATACGTTGTACCGCTTTTAAATGAGATTCTTTTGGATTGGCTTAAAAGCTAGCACATAAACATACGACAAACATTATATCTGGTCTAAATGCACATAAGTAAAGAAGAGATCCAATCATACCTCTATATAAAGTTTGATCAATAGAAATTCCAGATTCATCTTTTCCTAGTTTTAAAGAAGCACTCATAAGAGTAGAAGCTTGTTTAAGGTTTTCAAATCCAAATCATTTAAGCATATCGTGAACATATTTTGTTTGGCAAATAACGATACCATCATTTCATTGTGAAATTTGAAAACCAGGAAAATAAGAGAGTTCCCCTACAAGACTCATTTCAAATTCATTTTTCATTACTAAGACTACTTTATTACACAACTCTTCATTAGTGGCTCCAAAAATGATATCATCAACATATATTTGTAAGATAATTAAATCGTTATTATTATGCTTAATGAAGAGTACTGTGTTGTCGGCACTTCCCATGACATAACCGTGCTTTAACAAACATGATGTAAGCCTGTCATACCATGCATGGGGCGCTTGCTTTAAACCATAAAGCGCCTTTTCTAATTTATAAACATGATTTGGAAATTTTTCGTTTATAAAACCGGGGGGTTATTCTACGTAAACTTCTTCTTTTATAAACCCATTTAAAAAAGCACTTTTAACATCCATTTGAAATAGTTTTATCTTTTTAAAACTCGTAAATGCAAAAATATTCGTATAGATTCTAAGCGAGCAATGAGTGCAAAAGTTTCTTCAAAATCTACCCCCTCGATTTGAGAAAAGCCTTGAGCGACTAAGCGAGCTTTATTTATTGTTATCTTAGATTCACCATCTAATTTATTTTTAAAAATCCATTTTACACCAACAATGGGATGATTAGATGGACGTTCTACTAGGTTCCAAAGTTTATTTCTTTCAAATTGATCCAACTCTTCATTCATAGCCAAAAACCAAAATTGGTCATTTAAAGTGGTTGAAAAGTTTTGGGGTTCAATTTCGGAAACAAAGCAAATATTTGAAAACATTTCATGAAGAGAAGATCGAGTTCTTACCCCAATAGATGGTTCCCCAATAACTAGCTCCTTTGGATAATTTTTTGAGAAGTTAAAGACGCATGTTGGCACATATTCATCATCCTTGGCCATCTCCTCCTCTTCTTTGGAAGGTTCCTCTTCGTCGTGCTCCAAAGATGGCAAAGGTTCATTATTTATACCTGTAGGAAGTCGTTCTACATAAGGAATAAATTCATCAAATTTTACATTAATAGACTCTTCAACCTTACTCGTTCTTTTGTTAAATATTCTATACACTTTACTAGTTGAAGAGTATCCAAGAAATATTCCTTCATCGTATTTTTCATCAAATTTTCCTAATGCATCTTTTGTATTTAGAATAAAACATTTACAACCAAATATTTTAAAATATGGTATGTTAAGTTTCTTTTGATAATATAGTTCATATGGTGTGAGATTTAAAGATGGATGAAGCATGAATCTATTCATTACATAACATGATGTGTTTACGACTTCTGCCCAAAAGGACTTAGGTAATTTATATTCAGATAGCATAGTAAGTGCTAGTTCTTGGATTGTCCTATTCTTTCATTCCACAACACAGTTTTGTTGAAGTGTGCGTGGAGTGGAGAACTCATGCTTAATACCCAACATTTCACAAAAAGATTTAAAATTTTCATTTTCAAATTCTCCTCCATGATCTGAGCGAATGCATTTTATTTTTAAATCTAGTTCATTTTGAATACGAGTGCATAATTTTAAAAATTTGCAAAATGCATCAGATTTGGAAGAGAGAAATAAAGTCCAACAATATCTAGAGAAATCATCTATTAGAACGAAAGTATATATTCTACTAGCAAGACTTGCGGTGCTAACGGGACAAAAGAGATCCATATGAATTAATTGCAATGGTTTTGTAGTAGAAATTTTGTTTTTGCCTTTAAAAGAAGATTTTGTAAATTTTCCTTTTTGGCATGAAGTACATAGTGAAGATAAATTTCCATTCAATTTAGGCAATCCTCTAATCAATTATTTTTTGGCTAGTTTTAAAATGAGCTTTGTACTAGCGTAACCTAAACATCTATGCCATAGTTCTAACTCGTCATTTTTAGTTATAAAACATTTTATAGATGATTTGGAAAGATCATGAAACGAAACTACATAAACGTTGTGAATCCTAGGTGCAGTTAGTAAAACATCTTTTGTGTTAGGATTAAATATTTTGCAAAGATTAGTGGATGATTCAAATAATACATCTAACCTTTATCACACAATTGACTAATAGATATTAAGTTATGTTTTAATCCTTTTACATAAAGAACATTAGAGATAAGAAAGGATTCATTACCCAATGTACCTACTCCCATGATCCTTCCTTTACCGTTATCTCCAAACGTTATGATCCCTCCTTTCTTCTTTTCTAGGCTAATGAACTTTGCTTTGTTTCCCATCACGTGCTTGGAGCAACCCGAGTCCAAGTACCACACATCCTCTGTTTCCATAGCCTTCCTGCAAATCTAGAAAGAAAATGAGAGTAAAGATCCGGATCCCCAAGAGGTACCACCCATAGAATAGGTGGATGCCTAAGGTACCCAGATTTGCTTTAAAGATCCCTGTTTTATTTTCCTGCAAGTGCTAGACGTGTGCCCAAACCGATGACAATTTGCACATGAAATAAAGGGGGTTGAGACCCTTTTCTGAAAATCTACACAGCTCTTACTGGATGAAGATTGATTTTTAGAAAAAAATAGAAGAATTTTTAAATGATGGGCTACCACCGGCATTAGTGGCTAGCACCGGGTGGTAGTGGTCACTTTGATATCTGAGCCCAAATTTTATAGAACCATAACATTAGTTTCCCAAAATCATGAACATGGATTTTTGACCAATTACAAATTTTTTGATAGCCATATTGAGGTCATGAGTTTGTTTCTTAAGAGATGATTTTTATTTAACAAGCATGACACATTTATTTTCAAAGCCCTTATTGTTATTTTCAATTTATGAGAGAGAGGTTTGTAGTTTTCTTTCTAAGTCTCCCTTTTCTTTTGTAAGAGTTTTGATTTGTGAGAGGGCCTTAGAAAGAGAATTTTCATGTTTTTTTGCCTTGCATAGGGAGTGCTCACAATCTTTACACGAAACCTTTCTCTTTTCAAAGGAAATTAATTTTTTTGTTAGCTTATGATTTTCTTTGATGATAGATTCATTTTCACAATTTAAAATAATATTATCTTCTATACTTTTATTATATGCTTTGCAAGCTAGAACAAATTCATCATAAAGTTCTTCAAAGGTGGGAGGAGTTACCTCAGTGTCACAAAGAACACTGGTGTCATCATCATTGTTTTTTGCCATTAAACATAAGTTTGCTTCCTCCTCGTTGCTTGACTCAGATCCGCGTGATTCTTCAGAGGAAGAATCATCCCAGGTTGCGGCTTTCAATACTTTATTTTTCTCCTTCATTTTATATCATTTTCTTGCTCCTTTTGATGCTTCGGGCACTGGATCCGAATGTGCCCGGTCTTTCTGCAGTGATAGCACTCCGGTGGTGGTCTTTCTTCTTTGTCTTCACTTCCTTTTTCTTTCTTTGATAAAGAGGAAGACCCTTTTCGTCGAGCATCTTTTTGGAAGTATTTCCGAAAAGTGTTCCTTCTTTCCGGATTTCTAATGAACTTTCTGAAGTTCTTCACCAGGAGACCTTCTTCATCTTCATCATCATCTTCGATGCTCTACTTCTTTGACTTTAGTGCCAGCGCCTTTTTCTTTGGCTCCTTGTTGTATTCATCATGTTGAATCTGGAGTTCTACCTCATGAGTTTTGAGATTCCCAATAAGGTTCTCGATTTGGAGCATTCTTAGGTTGTGCGACTCAGAGATGGCCGTCACCTTTGGATTGAACCATGGAGGTATAGAGCGAAGAATTTTTTTGACCAAGACCCCGTCTGAGTAGATATTTCCATGTGCTTTTGAAGCGTTGATGATCTTGGTGAAGCGTGTGTACATCGAGTTGATGTCTTCTTCGGCATCCATCCTAAATAATTCATATTCAGATTCTAGTTGGAATAGCTTTGCATCTTTTACCTGCGATGTACCTTCATGAGTAACTTCTAATTGGTTCCAAATATCATAAGCAGTTACGCATGCAGAAATTCGATTAAATTCAGTTCGATTTAAAGCACAATATAAATCGTTCATTGCTTTTGTATTATTTTTGCATTTTAGTTTATCGTTGTCGTCCCATTTATCCCTAGGTTTTTGAATCGTAGCGTCTCCTACTACAATTGTAGGAGGAGAGTACCGAACTTCTACCATTTTCCAAACCTCTACATCCATGGTCATAAGAAAACACATCATCCTATTTTTCCAGTAGTTAAAATCTGACCCAGTAAAAGAGGTGGTCTACTAATACCCCGACCCTCTGGAAAGCGAGATCATGAAACGCCATTATTCCTGGTTGTTAAGCCGGTTGGAATAAAACCGCTCTAATACCACTTGTTGGATCGATAGGCGCCCTTAGAGGGGGGGGGGGGAGTGAATAAGGGTTTTAAAAACTTTTATTGGTATTTTATTATATTTGAAATCATAAGAGAGGAAAATAAGAAATCAAGCGCATTAATTGAAATAAAATTGAGACATCATTTTATTAATATGAAAAAGGAGAGTTTACAAAACTTGATTTCTTATAACGCTAGAAATCGAAGACGAATAATTAAAACTCTTTATGTTTTCTATCCCGACTCGCATCCCCACGAACTAGTGGCCCTAGCCTATCCTTCCCCGGATACATCCTCAAGTCGCTCTAGCCAATCCTTCCCCGGATATGGCCTTGAGCACCCGCTAGACCTAACCTAGATCTAGTCGCCAATACGAGGTGAGTTTCTGCCCTAAGTCCTACCCAAACCTAGTCGCCAACACGAGACGAATTCACTAACGGTTCACAAAAGATATGAAATAACAATAATAAAAAACTCCCTCTAAGAAACTTTTGAAGTTGGGGACGAAGGACTGCTGTAGTATAAGCATTGATGAAGCGATCTTCGGTCGGATCTGGCGTGAAGAAATCATCCTTCAGAAATTCACGGAACTTTGGTGGGATATCACTCTTCGGCAGAGTAAGGGTCTGGAATTCTAGCACTTCACCTCTCTCAAACTTGTGTATTAAAATGAGAGAAGAGGCCTCCTTTTATAGGAGTGAGCGCTAGCGCTACCGCCGACGTTATCCCATATTAGGAAATATTCTCCGCGTGAGTAACTTTATTCTAGGGAAACTCTGCCGCCTTGCCTCTTGTGCTCCTCGTTACCGCCTGCGCTAGCGCCTTCTAAAGATGCTCCTGAAATTGCGCTAATCAACGTTATCTCCTGCGCTAGATGCTACCGCCGGCGCTAGTGGGCATGTTGGAATTATTGGCTCAATTTTGGGCAACCTTCTTATGTTATCTTTGAGTCACATGGACTTGTTTCCTGTACACTTAAGTACACAAGATCAAATACACGTAGGATTTGTTATTCTCAAACCTAGTAGATGCGGAAGACCATGTTCCAACAGCGAAGGTATCGTAGTCCCAGGCCCTATCGCCCTAGCCTGGATGTCCTCCTGCGTCATACGCTGCTGTTCCACCTGTCGCTGGGTGTCCTCCTAAAAATAGTGACGTAACAACCGTTAGTCATATAGACTAAGTGACTTCTCATCCTCTCCCCCGGTGACTCTTAGGCACCGGGCGGAAGGAAGGAGGGATAACGCTGCAATATAATCAGTAATATACAATATAGCTAGTGGCAAGGAAATAGTTGTCACAGTAGATAAGACAAGAGTATAAGAGTACATCTAATCTAGTTGTATAATCAACAACAGAGTATAAGCAGAGCAGATTATATAAAGAACTGAATTGAACTTAACTTATAAGGATGCCCATACAAGCTTATAAGTTAAGGGTCTTCCACAATAATAAGTAACTCATCATATAAATGTGCCAATAAGAGTTTATATGATGAGGATCTTTATGCGGTGCAATGCAATGAGTGTATGTAAGATGACTCACCCATGATTTACGCACGCACTCTGAATTGTAATGTCGACATAGAGTTGTACTTCCCACTTTTCGAGGGTAGCTAACCTCTCTGGCATCACCCATCGTGGACAGACGGTGATAGTGGATCGGGCTCTCCACTACTAGGTGGGTATGCACACTACCAGACCTAGGCCTTATGTATGCGTCGACGCTAAGAACACAATAGAGGAGCACATGCGTACTGGACACAGAAGGGGTCTTAGGAAGTAAACCCCCAAAAGCCCAGCCCAACCGATCAATGGCACAGACGGGGTGTTTGGAAGTAAACACAAAGAGCCCAACTCAACCGACGAGGATCTATCTGCCAACTCCTATCAGTGTGACAACTGGCGAGCTCGTAGATCTGCTACATGCAATCCTCAACACAGGAATCATAACAATTATGTGCTAGCACACGCACTAGCCGTATAACCCAAATACCTAAGGGATCCAATGGAGTCCTTTTCTTTTTTCCAACATACCGGTGCTGTTAAGCACGCAAGGGCTTCCACCGAGTCCCTTTCCAACGTACCCTAGAATGTCAACGCATCCTAATTATTAGGCAGAGGCCTTACTATTATCTGGAAGGGGTTATCGTAACTCTAAGCAGTGGTTATACGCATCATGGGTTTTTCACCCATATGATCCTATGGATTACATTTGTATCAATAATCATGAAGAGATTGTCAACATCATAAAATTGTTCAAATGTATTACCTGGACTATCCAATTGATATTTCCATCATAGCCCATGCTGGATTACAATTTGGAACATTTTCCGCCCACTTCAACCTTAACTGATTTCGATTTATAATTTAAGCAACAAGATAATTCTCCACAAATATATATCCAAATATCAGAAAATACAACAGGGCGTATATGACAACATTAAGTTCAAGTCTACCAATTTTCATAGGTGCCCGATGATTAATTTAAGAGAAATCCAAGAACAACAAAATCTGTACATTTTGGACACAGTCTACGGAAACTGAATTTCCTAGAGCTACACACCACCAAAAATTATGTGCCACCCCATTCCGAGAAGGTATTTCCAAGGGTTACAACTTTTGTGTTGAGCCCAAGGTCCATATCTAAGCCTAACCTCTCAAAAATCAGGTTTGAACCCAGCAGAGTAAATCTGGACAGCAAGCTGTCCTGTACATAAACATAATCATATTCTGCCTAGCCATTTTCGATTTCACCTTGACGGAGCTACAGAGCTCCCCTAAAAAACTACAACCACTCGTTGGAAAGGTCTTTCCAAGGGTACAACTTTTATGTTGAGCGCAAGACCTGAGCATGGCCGGGTCATGCCTAAAAATAGGTCCGAAGCCCGTCTCGTGCACAAAATAGATTTCTGTCCATGTTATAAAATCTGCATAGATCTCAAGACAGATGAACATCATCTGTTCATCTTCTTCCTCCAAGACACATATAAAATCTCACCTTCTCTCCTCCAATACTCCCTCAATAGACCACCGTTTTTCACGAAATCAACTAATATAACCTCATTTTGAAGAAAGGAGAAGATCGAAGACATCATTTCGGCGAACGACGCCCTAGAACAGAAGTTCTAGCATGGTATTTTCTTAGAAAACTCCATTAAACTCACCAAGGTCAAGCTCTTTTGAGCTGACATCTCTCCTAAATTATATCTACAGATCTAGCACCAAGGGAGAGGGGGCGGATGTCGCCTGATTTCCGACCATGGATCGATTTTGTCTTCTTGGCGGCATGGTGGCGGTGATCTCCGGTGATCTTTTCCTTAGCTTTCTCCTTCTTAGCTTTGTTATTCTAAGGAAAAAGGTTGGCTGGTTTTGTCAATGGAGGAAGAGAAAGTTCAGAAGGATTTAACTTCTTTCTCATGATAACTTCTTGTCCAAGTCTAATAAAGAAGATATGATTAATAATAAATCAAAGTTTGGAAGTGACTAGTCAAGACAAGTGGCGCTCTCCCATTGGACCATACTTGATTATAAAACATAAAATAAGCTTGGATAAATTAGAAATCTCTTATTCGGATGGCACACATTCTGATTCATCAATTAAATTGGGAAAATTCTGTACAGGGTTGATACTCGATGAATTCGTCGAGTGGTTTCGATGGATCGTCGAGATCAACTCAATGGACCGTCGAGACCAACTCAATTGACCGTTGAGACCCACTCGATATATCGTCGAGACCAACTAGATGGACCATCAAAACCAACTCAACAGATCGTCAAGTCCTCTCGACGGATCGTCGAGTCCCACTCGACGGATCGTCGAGTCCCACTCGATGAATTGTCGAGTCCCACTCACCGAGTCGTCGAGTCCCACTAGACAAATCATCGAGTCCCACTCGATGGATTCATCGAGTCTTCTCAACGAATCCGTAGAGACCATACTTGTTTATAAGACATAAAATAAGCTTGGATAAATTAGAAATCTCTTATTCGGATGACACACATTTTGATTCATCAATTAAATTGGGAAAATTCTATACAGGGCCGATACTCAACAAATTCGTTGAGTGGTCTTGATGGATCGTCGAGACCAACTCAACGGACCATCGAGACCCAATCGATAGATAGTTGAGACCAACTCGACGGATCGTTGAGTCCTCTCGACGAATCATCGAGTGCCACTCGACGAATCGTAAAGTCCCACTCAACGAGTCATCGAGTCCCACTCGACTGACTTGTTGACTCTTCTCTACGAATTCATTGAGTCTTCTCGACGAATCCGTAGAGACTGTCGAGTCTTCTCGACGATTTGTCAAACCTCTTTTTTTGTTGGCATATTTTTTCTCGCTCAAGTGCACCACGAGCCCGGGTCAACTTACCAACACGCGTTGAAGAGGATTAGCACAAATCGGTATGTTACAAATAGAACACTTATTAAAGCTAGTATGAAAATGCTAAGTGACTCCTCACTCCCAGAATATCATTGGGCTGAGGCAGTCAATACTGCATGTCATGTACAAAATAGAGCACTCATCAATAAGAACCATAATAAGACTACTTATGAGCTGATTAAGGGTAAGACGCCAACACTAGATTACTTCAAAATCTTTGGAAATAAAGGTTATGTGCTAAAAAATAATAAGCATTACATTTCCAAGTTCTCTGTAAAGAGCTATGAAGGTATCTTTGTAGGATTTAGCAAAACTAGCAAAGCCTACAAAGTATTCAATAAGAATGCTCTTTCAATTGAGGAATATGTATATATTGTTTTTGATGAGAGAAGCATGTTGCATAATCCTTTTTCTAGTTCATCCAGTGTAGGAATTGAAGCAAGATTAGAGACCCTCAAAATCAGAGAAGAAGAAACAATTGAGAAGAATGAGCCTTCCACACTGGAATCTAGTCCAGAAACAGTAGAAGAGACTACTGAAGAACCAAATCTCCAAATTGCAAATCATGAAGCAGGAGATGAATAAGTCACTGAAATAGAAGAACCATCAAGAGTGATGCCTACAACTGTGAGACATCTTAAAAGTCATCCAGATAATCAGATAATTGGTGAGCATAATCATGGAGTTAGAACTAGAAGAAATGCTCTGAATGAGAACTTGCACATGCATTTTTTTGGATTCAAGTCATAGATGGCATACAGATAAGAAGTCTTTTGATGGAACAATAGAAACCCAATCTACACCGAAGGACATATCAGGGGATGAGATTTTAGATTAATTAAAAGAATGTTACAATGTAATATTTGGAAAGCATCAGGAAAAAAGAAAGCAGGATGAATCATCTCTACCTTATAATGAGAAGAAGTTGAGTATTTTCTTTCATTTGTCATATTAGAGAACTCTTGAGATCTGACATTGTCTAGATTACATGCAAATTTTAAAAAATGCTGCTGAAAATATATTGGGAACTAACTTTAATATTAACGGGAAGACAAAAGATGATATGTATGCTAGAATAGACCTAAAAGAAATGGATTTGAAAGCAGAATTACATATGATAGAGAAATATGGTTATTATGTCATGCCACAAGCCTGTTATACTTTAACATATATTTTTAGTATATTTGATAACCATCTAAAAGAGATGAGCTCATATGTACTATATTTTCAGTACATGTTATACATCAATCAAGAGCCTTCATTCTTAAAATCCTATCTTCCTTAGAATTTACACATATTCTTATGTTAAATGAATAATAATCTGGAAATTTTATATTGTCTAAGAAATGAGTTTGCCTTTGTTAGATGGTTTTAATTATAGGTAAATAATTAGTATAATATAATTCATCCAATACCTTAAAGAGTTGTTGTTATTTTGTTTTAATTTAATTGTTTGATAGATGAATGTTCATTTTTCAACAACCATCTAAGTTACATATTGAAGGGGATCTAAGAGTCAACACATAACTTTTACAGTTAGCATGTGGTACAAGGAAAGGGGAGACACCTTTTACTAGTTATATTATTAATTGATTTAGGTTTCATACTTATGATCATGAAATTAGGCGTAAGACCCAAAACAGTGGTATCATTGTAAAGGGTGATTAACAATCAGGTGGCAAAGAATATTATGGAGTTTTAAAAGATATTCTTCAATTAGATTATGGTGTTGGATAGAAAATTTTCCTATTTAAATATAAATTATGGGATACATGCCATGAAGGCAAATGCTACCATAAGAAAAAAATGGAATTATTTTTGTTAATGTAAAACACAATTTGAGAAGCAGTGAACCATATGTCTTAGCTTGCCAAGTTGGACAAGTATATTATGTTGTCAATAATAAAAATAAAGATTGGAGATTTGTAATAATGACAATGCCTTGTCACTTTTATGATTTCCTCCCAAAGATAGTGAAGACTTTAATGAAGAAGAAATTCATTTGTATGATATAGATGTAAGATTAAGCCCAGTACTAGATATTTTTATAGATGACGATGACACAGGAATGTTATTACAAAGAACTGATGTTGAGTCTATGAAAATTAAGAAAAGATATTAAGCTTATCAAAGAAGATTTCTGAATGAAGAGGACCATGATGATGACACTCTTGATGACTTTGAGGATGATGCAGAAAATGATGATGTTTAATAATGTTTTTCTATCATTTTTTGTTATTTTGAATGTTTTTAAGTCAAAAAACTGCATTTTTGATTTGTGCGTATGTGTTCATCAAAAGATATGAAATTATGTTAATTCCATTATTGTTGATCATTTATTTTGGTTTAATTGTTTTTAAAACATACATTTTTTCAAGTAGACTAAAAGAATATATGGAAGAAAGATAAAGATAAGTGTTAAAGCTAAAGATTCTTTGGTAGAAAGCCACAATTCACCCGATTGGCAAATTATCTCATCCATTTTTCACCCACGAAACACTACAGCGTGTATTTATTCTATAGCTAGATCTAGTCATTTGGATAGTCCACCTTTACACATACCCTCGACAAAAGAATCATATGACAAAACATCGATTCCAAGAAAAAACTCTCACGAGGCTAATATAAAATATAAAACTCATCATTCTATGAAATATAATGCACTGCAATCTATACAATAAAAAAATAATAACAAAACCTACAAGTATTAGGTCCTACCAGCAACCACCAATACACTCACAATTGTCACTCAAGTTGGATCGAGATTTGATAAATGAAGAGGAGAATACATATGAGCATGGGTAAGAACTTGGTCATCTCGAGCCTGAGGCTGATCATGTACATTCAAATCCAATAGATCTTAGGCATGGTAATATCGATGATACAACTTGCATTTTTTGTTTAGCTTTACCTATTTGAAATGTTTTAACACTAAGTTGTCAATAAACAGGTGCATGTGAAATTAAGAAAAGGGCATGTGGTAAAACCATTGGAATTGGATGGTTTAATAGAAAATATGATTATACAGACAAGGTTGAAGTTCAACTTCCCGCAAACCTTCGCAGATTTATTGGCGATAGATCTCAAGAGCTTATCATGAGGAGTGGACACATTGCAAGGTTATATACTCCTTTGAATGTGTGGAGATGGGCTCATATTCTAGTTGATATAATTGATAAACTAATTGATATTATCTATGTAAGTAATTAAGTTTTTACAATTAAATATATGAATTGAACATGATATTTTTTCGAATGAGTCTTTTAATATGTACTATATTGTTTTAATCTTAGTTCAATCTCCCAAATGAGGATCATGTCATGGATGACCTTTAATCTTCACTTCGCCGAATCTATAATGTTTGGTATTCTCGTTTGCATAGCGAACATTATTTAATATGGAATACTGATGCACAAAGGTGTGAACATTGCCCTAAAGACATTAATCCCGATCAATGGAGCTGGCTAATTGGTTATTGGGGTAGTGTCAAATTTGAAGGTATGGAAAACATAAACATTAAATTAACTTATTATTAATTTATATTTTATTTATGAAGTAGTTTGTTAAATTAAACATTTCTAAAATATTAATTTTTCTTATTAATTCATTGTAGAAAATTAGTGATGTGAACAAAAATAGGAGCCAACAAAAAATGAAATCCCATGTTGGTACAAAGTCTATAGCGGGAACAATACATGAACTGATAACATTTTTAAGGCTTATATAATTATGTTTTAATTTATTAATTGTCATTATACGTTAATTTTATGTATTATTGATGGAACTATCACCTAGAGGGGGAGAATTGGTGATGTAGCTAATTTATAAATTAAACCTGAGAGCGCACATAAAAAATTACAGTACAGAAACAATCACTAAGTACAGCACACAAAAACACCAGATTTATAGTGGTTCCCCTAGATAATGTGTTTAGAGTACTCCACTATCCCTCTGTGCCTATCTAGTAGTGTGCTAGAATCAGCAATCTCCAACAAAACTCAGATCTTTTGCAAAGATCCTACAACTCAGGCATAAGGGCTCAACATCTCAAGCACTCCACGCCCTACAACTCAAATCCTTTATGGATCCTACCTCATGTTTTCGGAACCCTACAACTCAGGCATAAAGGCCCTACAGCTCAGGCGCTCTAGGCCCTACAAATAAGATCTACAGAAGATCCTACCTCAGGTTCCAGGAACCATACAACTTGTAACACCCCACCTTTCCCAAATAAGGGCTGAAGAGAAGTACTGCCCGGATTCGTCAAAATATCTCGAGTGGTCTCGACGAAATGGACTTATTCGATGAAATGTGACTGAGTACTCTCGACGATCGTCGAGTGATCTCGACGAATCATCGAATGATCTTGACAAATCGTCAAATGGTTTCAACTAGTATCAACGAACTCTGGTTCTGGTTTAGTTTCAACGAATCGTCGAAATGTCTCGAGTGGTCTCGACGAATAATCGAAGTGTCTCAACGAATTCATCGAAACATCTGGAGGAAAGCTATTGTCTCGACGAATTATCGGAAGGACTCGACAAATGCAGACAGAGCGTTGAATTTTACCTGTTTTGATTTTGACGAAAACGTAAGTGCCGATCCTTCATCACAACTGTCCAAATCCACTTGAAATGTCGATCTGACGGCTGTCATGATCTCGAAATTCCTTATAGAGGTTTGGGAGATAACTTTAGGTTTATTTTTTCCTATACATTCTCTCTCCAAATGTGAGAAAACTGAGAGCTCAAGGAAGAAGAAGAAGGAATCTTCTGCCATTGACGGAGCTCTGAAGCTCAGAATCGTGAGACATTCCCAGATCCACGGAAGCAGCCCGATGCAGTTCTTTCCATCCGACTAAATTCTCGGATTCATGGCATCGAAGAGAGCGAGAAGGGTAACGATCCTTCCTCCCTATCTTAGGACGTGTTTGGTCCTTTCATTCTCTTTCTATGCATATTGAGGTTGTCTCTTTCACAAATTAGTGAATTGTAGGACTTCCTATAGTTCTTCGGAACTCCGGGTAGATTGTGTCTGTCCCTGGTATTGTTTGCATATAAAAATCCAGTAGACGAATGGATTTAGGCATTTTGTGTGAAGCCTACCCGTGGCCATTAGCCCGTATCCGTGATGCTTGATTAATACATGAATTTAGGTTAAGCTTAGAATGCGTGTCAGAGAATGACTCCATGAGAAATGGCATCGTAATGCGGAACTTGAGATTTAGGTGTCTTTAAGAGAGCCTAACGGAAACCACATGCTTGGAATGTGGTTGAATGCCAACCTTCACCATGAGATTTGAAGTGGAGTGGTCTTGTACCTCCTTCATTGGATACGTGTGCGAAGCCTAAGTCCTCTTGGAAGGATTGGGTGTGTAGCCATTATTTTGTGTAGCACTTGAATGTGTTAAGCCCTTACGGTCCGAGGCGAAGTTGTACCTGCATCATGCAGTATGACCACGACAATTAAAGCACATGCAAAGCTGAACCAAACCCATTTCCATGCAGATCGGTGAGAGGTGCCAACCAATGGTACACCATGTGATCATGGGAGTGGTCGTGGAAGGTGCTTACCTAGACTGGCCAAAAGTTCTCTTTCCCACCTAAGATTGAGTTGCTTATGGTGAAGAGTTTGTGGATTAATGTTGTGTTAGCCTCATGTGGTTGCTTAGGCGGTTGTGGGAATCCTTCGGGTGAACCCAGCCATCATCATGTGCAATACCTAGGTTCCCCTTATTTTGCTTCTCAACCTAGAAGATTGATTGTGCTTGAAACCTCACCCTGTGTTGTATAGTTACACTTTCTTTTTATGATTACATATTGCATGTACGGTTTGCTTGAAGGATTAGCGGTGACACACCCCTGAGCTGGCTAGGTGGTCGGGGGTGGGATCGTTATGCGGTTTATGGTCAGCTCATAGCTGACCCTCGTTTACCTTTTATTGGATGTTGGTGTAGGTGCTGGTGAGCCAAGTGGAAAGTAGCGGGCTGAATCCATTTATCGTGTTGGCCCTTGAAGGCCAACAACTCTTTTACTGCTTTCCTTATATTGCCAACCTGTGTTCTGAAGTATGTCTTGAGTTAAATACATTGTATGAATATAAGGCCTTAAGGCCGTAATTCTTTATTGTTTCATTCCTGGGATAGTGGACAATTCTGAAAGTAATGATATTACTGCTTCCGCTTACGCTGTGATACTCTCGTGTTGTTCTTTTCTATTATCATATTAATAACTGTTTTACCCAGAAATCGGCGATCCCCTCCGAGCTAACTTTTTCAGGTATTGCGGTATTTTCGGAGATCCGGGCCGATCTCGCTCCTCCGGGGGGCGATCTCGTCGAGCCCACGCGGTCTCGCAAAGGGAAGGTCGCCCCTTCCAGGCGACCTCGCAGAGGGAGATCGCCCCTCCCGGGCGATCTCGCAGAGGGAGATCGCCCCTCCCGGGCGATCTCGTAGAGGAGAGATCGCCCATCCTGGGCGATCTCGCAGGGAGATCGCCCCTCCCGGGCGATCTCGCAGCAGGGAAGGTCGCCCCTTCCGGGCGACCTCGCAGAGGGAGATCGCCCCTCCCGGGCGATCTCGCAGAGGAGAGATCGCCCCTCCTGGGCGATCTCGCAGGGAGATCGCCCCTCCTGGGCGATCTCGCAGCAGGGAAGGTCGCCCCTTTCGGGCGACCTCGCAGAGGGAGATCGCCCCTCCCGGGCGATCTCGCAGAGGAGAGATCGCCCCTCCTGGGCGATCTCGCAGAGAGATCGCCCCTCCCGGGCGATCTCGTAGGAGGGAAGGTCGCCCCTTCCGGGCGACCTCGCAGAGGGAGATCGCCCCTCCCGAGCGATCTCGCAGAGGAGAGATCGCCCCTCCTGGGCGATCTCGCAGGGAGATCGCCCCTCCCGGGCGATCTCACAGCAGGGAAGGTCGCCCCTTCCGGGCGACCTCGCAGAGGGAGATCGTCCCTCCCGGGCGATCTCGCAGAGGAGAGATCGCCCCTCCTGGGCGATCTCGTAGGGAGATCGCCCCTCCCGGGCGATCTCGCAGCAGGGAAGGTCGCCCCTTCCGGGCGACCTCGTAGAGGGAGATCGCCCCTCCCGGGTGATCTCGCAGAGGAGAGATCGCCCCTCCTGGGCGATCTCGCAGGGAGATCGCCCCTCCCGGGTGATCTCGCAGCAGGGAAGGTCGCCCCTTCCGGGCGACCTCGCAGAGGGAGATCGCCCCTCCCGGGCGATCTCACTCGGGAGGATCTTAGTCCTATGCTGACTCTGTTTTATGTGGTCTGTTCAGGTAAGCAGGTCCAGTCCAGACGATCTCAGCGGTGTCAGCAGACGATCTCAGCACAACCGGACGATCTCAGCGGCCTCAGCAGACGATCTCAGCGATCTCAGTAGCGGTCTCAGGCGATCTCAGCAGTTCCGGGCAGCCCATTACTTCCAGATCTGCCCGTTCGGGCAGGCCCCCACGTCTATAAATAGAGGGGTAGGGGTACCAGTTTCAGGACTTTTGGAGAGCTTCCAGTCCCAGCTAGTGGTTTGAGCGGTCTCAACTTTGAGTGACCGCTGAGACCTCTCCGATCTCCCTTCAGGCCCCTTTTTCTTCATGTTTTATGCTGTTTCTTTCATTCTTTCTTGTTGTAACCTCAGCTGTAACTCAAGCTTTATATCAATAAAATAGTCTTTCATCCTGCTCAAAGTAACCGGCCACCCAACAGTTTCACCCCCCATCCTTCAGCTCGAGCGAGTGTGGAGTTGGTACCATTTTTGGCACCAACAGATCTAACACGCGACCTTCAGATTTTGAGTAGTTGGTGAAACAGCAGCTGCGGTGATTTCGACCTAAAATTCTTCAAAACTAACTTTTGATCCGGGTGTCGGAATTCAGAAATTCAAAGCCCGTTGCGACCGTCTCGTCCTGAACTATCCAAAAATTGAACAGGGTTCCCCGTTCAGGCATTTTTTCTGCCCTCAGATTTCCAAAATTCAACTCCGTTTGGAAGTTATTGCGGCTTTTTCCTTTTCGGCAATTCCTATTTTTTGGGTATCAATGGAGATACCAGATGTTCAAGCTCCTGTTAAGAAAGCTCCTCCTCCTACCCGATTTGTGGATCCATTTGTTCCTTTGCCAGCCCAAGCTGACGAGTTCGCGGCCACTCGACCTGAATTTTTCAGGCCAGTTGCCCAGGGAGGTCCCGTAGAAATGTCTAACCCTCAGGAAAAGTGTACTAGTTTTCCAGCCCCAGCTGATGCGTATTATCCTTCATCTCCTCCAGATTTTGTTGAAGAGGAAGATCCTTCTCCCTTCACAGATAGAGTTCGTTGGGTGACTGCTCCTGACAGTTTTAGAGATCCTCGTCTGCCAACCTTCACTGGAAAAGAAGATCCCTTCTCCCATCTCCAAGCCTTTGAGTCAGCTATTTCTTTAAGAACATTAATGGATGGCATCAAGTGCAAGCTCTTTGTTATGACCCTTGACAGTCATGCTAGAGAATGGTTCTATAGCCTGCCATCTGGATCAATTGCTTGCCTTGTGGATTTGCGGAGATTGTTTCTCTTAAGGTTTTCTACCAACAAAAAGCGGAAAAGAGGTGTCGCAACCCTTTTCCAAATCAAGCAAGGAGTTAACGAAACTCTCGCCCACTATGTCGATAGATTCCAGAGAGAAATTCTTCAAATTGTTAGTACAGATCAAGAACTGTATCAAGTCGCTTTAATCAACGGACTCCAAGAAGGCCCTCTCAAATTCAAAGTTACCGCAAATGAGCCCAAGTCTTATAGGCACCTCATCGAAATAGCAAACCGGTTCATTCAAGGTGAGGCAATGAATCCTAATTATATGAATTCTCGGAACCGGCGCACTCGGCGGCATCGGGTGAATAGATATCATCATCATTCATCTTCATCACAAATCCCTCCGCAAGATGAGCAGTTTGAGTCTTGTTCATCTCCCCTGAATATGTCTACTCCACCTCAATAAGATATGCCATCTCCATTCTTGGAGGTCTCTCCCATCATGTCTTATGATCCTACAACATTTAAATATGAAACTTACTCAGAAGGATTTGGTCAGTTGAATATCCCTTTGGAAGAGGTTTTTCCAATTATTCAGAATATGCCAGAGTGTAAAAGACCCCGTCCTATGAGGTCTAATGTTGCAAAACGCAATCAAGAACTCTACTGCCTATACCATTTAGCTTCTGGTCATGATACAGAAGATTGTCGTGCGCTCCGAAAATTGATAGACCAACTATTGAAGGCAGGAAAATTACAGGATTATGTTGCTTAATAACATGAAGATCTTATTTTCCAGCAAAGACAACTTCACACAGCAAATTTTCTTTCATTCAATAAAAGAAATGCATGAAGTATAGATGAGATACATTGTCAATTTTGTTTTGCATGTCTCGCACCTGTTTGGAGTTTCTGCATCTTTTATTTTCTAAGTTTTGCTTGTAATAAGAATAGCAGTTATCTGTGTTCTATAAGCAACTATCATCGCAAGGATGTTTTCCAGCAGTCAGCTATATCAATCTTCATACCCATATTCACTGCGGACATCCAGCCAAGTATGTTTAATACTCTTTCATTACTTTACTTTTCCTTACATTTACCTGTCTACATTCATATTTCTACAAATACTTTGACATGAAAAGTAGAAATTGGCCAGATCAACCGGAACGGGTAAAGCTTTATCATCACTTTACTTTTTCTTGTTTACGTTAATACCTCGTGAAATACGTAGACAAGGATATGAAAGGTAGAAATACCATCCCTATTGTTTGATAGGAAATATGGAAGTAACACCTCCAATTCTCTCTTCTCCGGGTCGTAAAACCCGCAACGACCGCATCACGCTCGAATCACTCGCAGATGCGTAGTGGGTAGCCCAACCCCCTTTCTCCCAACTTTTCTCTCCCTCAATCACTTTCTATATGATGATTACCATCAATAGTTGAGATATCTGATTGAGATTAAAAGAAAGGTTATGTTTATTGATTTGTGAGCTCCCGCTACCGACTTTTATTAGGCGGTAGGGCTGGGGCTGGGTTGATTTCACATGAAAGGTTACCAGGGAAAAGTTATGTTGAATTGCCCCAGATTATTTCATTCCCATATTTCTGTTAAATCAGTGGGTTCTGTGAGCAGTAAGTGATTATTTCACTAAAGGTGAATGGACTCAAGTATAAGAGATTACTGGGGAAATTTCCAGAGTTTATTTGGTTTTTCAAGTTTCTTCAGCAATCTCAAAATTTTGAGACCACCGGCTTAATTTTCTCCAAGAATTGGAAGTTAGAGATTGCCGGTGGGATTTCCAGAGTTTATTTGGTTTTTCAAGTTTCTTCAGCAATCTCAAAATTTTGAGACCGCCGGCTTAATTTTCTCCAAGATTTGGAAGTTAGAGATTGCCGGTGGGATTTCCAGAGTTTATTTGGTTTTTCAAGTTTCTTCAGCAATCTCAAAATTTTGAGACCGCCGGCTTAATTTCCTCCAGGATTTGAAAGTTAGAGATTGCTGGTGGGATTTCCCAGGTTTTTTGAGGAGTTTCTAGCAATATGAAGTATTGAAGATTGTTAACTGGTTCTCTTCAAAGAAGCTTTTCTGACAGGTGTTTTGGGGCATTTGTGATCATCTTAGAACCTCTCATATTAATTTTGGGCGGTCTGGAGAAATTAAGATCACTACTTGAGTGCTCATCTCTTTATCAAGCAATCTAAAGCACATGAAAGTATTCATGAGGTCTTTCCTTCTATTAATCAACAAAGAAGCAGTCGGAAAAGCTGACTCCGACAATATTCTATCTCAAAAGACAAATGTTTTTCAAGATTCGCAGGAGCAGTCTGGATTATTTGATAACTTCATTTATCAAAGTACATAACATAGTTCAGAAATATCATTTATGGATTATCATGATCTGATTCTTCTACAAAAAATATCGAATATTGAAGATCGCCATTTGACATCAGAGTAACTTTATAACAAAGCGGCTTCGAATATCCAAAGTTAATACCTTCTTAAAAGGCGTTTTGACAGCCACAAGGTCGCTATTCTTAATTATCAATTGTAAATCAAATATGGGCAAGATAAGTATGAACAAGTTGTTTCAGATACCTGATGAATCTTTACTTTTTCATATACCTGCTCAACATATCTTTTGAACAACGGAAACATGTGTTCACTTCTTCTCTTCAGGTACTCATGTAACATAAGTTTATTTTATACTTGCTCTGACCGTTCTTTCACAGAAATAGGCTGGTGCTTGCATTTTCTCTTCAGGTACTCGCAAAAGAGTTAGTGTTCACAAGTTTTCTCAAAAAGAGAGAAAGTATTCGCAAGCACGTCTGGCGCTAGTAAGTTCGCACAGGTATTTACAATTTTCTATCATACATGCTTTAATATGACAGGAAAGGTGGATCGCAATTCTCGTGGGTAAGTTTTAATTTTTTCGAAGTTTTTTCAAAACTTAAAAAAATGCGGGGATTATGTTTTACCCAGAAATTGGCGATCCCCTCCGAGCTAACTTTTTCAGGTATTGCGGTATTTTCGGAGATCCGGGCCGATCTCGCTCCTCCGAGGGGCGATCTCGTCGAGCCCACGCGGTCTCGCAAAGGGAAGGTCGCCCCTTCCAGGCGACCTCGCAGAGGGAGATCGCCCCTCCCGGGCGATCTCGCAGAGGGAGATCGCCCCTCCCGGGCGATCTCGTAGAGGAGAGATCGCCCCTCTTGGGCGATCTCGCAGGGAGATCGCCCCTCCCGGGCAATCTCGCAGCAGGGAAGGTCGCCCCTTCCGGGCGACCTTGCAGAGGGAGATCGCCCCTCCCGGGCGATCTCGCAGAGGAGAGATCGCCCCTCCTGGGCGATCTCGCAGGGAGATCGCCCCTCCCGGGCGATCTCGCAGCAGGGAAGGTCGCCCCTTCCGGGCGACCTCGCAGAGGGAGATCGCCCCTCCCGGGCGATCTCGCAGAGGAGAGATCGCCCCTCCTGGGCGATCTCGCAGAGAGATCGCCCCTCCCGGGCGATCTCGCAGCAGGGAAGGTCGCCCCTTCCGGGCGACCACGCAGAGGGAGATCGCCCCTCCCGGGCGATCTCGCAGAGTAGAGATCGCCCCTCCTGGGCGATCTTGCAGGGAGATCGCCCCTCCCGGGCGATCTCGCAGCAGGGAAGGTCGCCCCTTCCAGGCGACCTCGCAGAGGGAGATCGCCCCTCCCGGGCGATCTCGCAGAGGAGAGATCGCCCCTCCTGGGCGATCTCGCAGGGAGATCGCCCCTCCCGGGCGATCTCGCAGGGAGATCGCCCCTCCCGGGCGATCTCGCAGCAGGGAAGGTCGCCCCTTCCGGGCGACCTCGCAGAGGGAGATCGCCCCTCCTCGGGCGATCTCGCAGAGGAGAGATCGCCCCTCCTGGGCGATCTCGCAGGGAGATCGCCCCTCCCGGGCGATCTCACAGCAGGGAAGGTCGCCCCTTCCGGGTGACCTCGCTGAGGGAGATCGCCCCTCCCGGGCGATCTCACTCCGGAGGATCTTAGTCCTATACTGACTCTGTTTTATGTGGTCTGTTCAGGTAAGCAGGTCCAGTCCAGACGATCTCAGCGGTCTTAGCAGACGATCTCAGCACAACCGGACGATCTCAGCGGTCTCAGCAGACGATCTCAGCGATCTCAGTAGCGGTCTTAGGCGATCTCAGCAGTTCCGGGCAGCCCATTACTTCCAGATCTGCCCGTTCGGGCAGGCCCCCACGTCTATAAATAGAGGGGTAGGGGTACCAGTTTCAGGACTTTTGGAGAGCTTCCAGTCCCAGCTAGTGGTTTGAGCGGTCTCAACTTTGAGTGACCGCTGAGACCTCTCCGATCTCCCTTCAGGCCCCTTTTTCTTCATGTTTTATGTTGTTTCTTTCATTCTTTCTTGTTGTAACCTCAGCTGTAACTCAAGCTTTATATCAATAAAATAGTCTTTCATCCAGCTCAAAGTAACCGGCCACCCAACAGTTTCACCCCCCATCCTTCAGCTCGAGCGAGTGTGGAGTTGGTACCATTTTTGGCACCAACAATAACGTCTAGCTATTGTGATCAATATGGAGTGGGTTCCCGGCCAGACCTACTATTATATAGTTTGTACTTGCAGGATGTTACAATTTAGTATCGAACATTAGGAGTCAATCCATAGTTTAGCAAATTCCAGGCCGAATTCTTTTTAAGGGGTGGTGTACACATGATGTGCATTAATCCAAAATGAGAAAACTAATAAGAATGTCCACTTAGGAATGAAAAACATGCATGTTTGCCGAACCTGAGCATTCCTTGCTTGTTTGTTGCTATGTTTTCGGTCACTAAATTGTGTATTACACGATTATAGGTGACTAGGAGTGGGGCGGAGCAGTCTCAACCATGTAACATTGTTGAAAGTAGTGTGCCCACTGAGGTACTAGAGACCACTCCTTCTACTTAGGTGATTAGATTAGTCACTGAAATGGTCTTCACAATGATTAATTAGCTAGTACGTGGTACACAACCTACTACTCCTACTCATGATATGGCGTCGGTGCCTACTGCTGCTGTGGATAAGAGAGCGAACCCGTGGTAGAGCCCAGGGAGGAACATAGAGACAAACTTGTTGTTTTGGTACGAGCGTGCGACCAGCAATTGAAGCACTTTCTAAGCTTCAATCCTCTAACTTTCTCGGGGACAGAATCCCCAACAAAAGCAGAGGACTAGCTGTCATGAGTAAAGAAAACTCTAAGGGCGACAACAACTGAATAGGCGATGATGGTCACCTTAGCAATTTTCCTTCTGAATGGAGAGGCAGCGCTTCGGTGGGAAGTGTTGGAACATAGTCTTCCGCATCTCCTAAGTTTGAGAATAACAAATCCTATGTGTATTTTATCTTGAGTGTTTAAGTGTGCAGGAAACAATGTCACATGGCTCAAGGATAACATATGAAGGTTGCCCCCAAATTTTAAGCCAGAATTTAAACATGTTCACTAGCGCTGGTAGTAGCACCTACCGCCGGCGGTAGCTCTGATTATGCAAGTTTAGGCGGCAAGTTTAGAAGGCGATAGCGCCAGGCGGTAGCGGATAGCACAAGCGGTAGCGCGGAGCACAAGAGGATTTTTAGAAAGGTTTCCCTAGAATGAAGATACGCACGCGGAGAATGTTTCCTAATCTGGGATAGCATAGCCGGTAGCGCTAGCGCAGGCACTAGCTCGAAAGCTATAAAAAGGAGCCCTCTCCTCTCGTTTTGTATACACAAGTTGGAGATAGGTTGAGTGCCAATATTTCATAGCCATATTCTGCGGAAAAGTGATCTCCTACCAAAGTTCTGTGAATTTATGAAGGAGGATTTCTTCACGCTGGATTCGAACAACGATGGCTTCAACCACGCTTTTTCTATAGCGATCTTTCATCTCCAACTTCAAAAGTTCTTCAAGAGAGAGTTTTAATATTATTGTTGCTTATTTTACATCTTTATTCTTGTAATCGTTTAGTGAATTCGCCTTGTGTTGGCGAGTAGGTCTGGGTAGTACTTAGGGAGAAATTTGCCTCGTGTTGGCGACTAGATCTAGGTTTGGTCTAGGGGCTGCTCGAGGCCATATCCGGGGGAGGATTGGCTGGAGCGGCTTGAGGCCGTATTCGGGGAGGATAGGCTAATGCCATCGGTTCGTGGGGATACGAGTCAGGATAGAAAAGAAAAAAGTCTTTTTTATGAACAATGGCATCTCATGATCTCGCTTCTATTAGTGGGGGGAATTTTTATGAAGAAAAAAAAATCTCTTGCACCACCTTTATTCGAAGGGAGAAATTATAAAGGGTGAAAATTTTTAATGGAAAAAATTATTAAATCTTTAGATATCGAAGCATGGAATATGAAAGTGCACAGTTAACCTCACTAGAATTCTCAAGGGGGGGGGGGGGGGGGTGAATAGAGATTAAAAATATTTTGTGCAAAGTTAATATATATATATGTGTATGATCACAGATTAGAGCTTCCCACACACACCAACAAGAATTAAACAAATAAAGTAAGTAAATGCAAGAAAAGAAATCACAACACAACATAAAGAGATATAGTGGTTCCCCAAACTTTGGGTAGTCCACTCTTCTACCCCCTTGGTAGGAAATTCACTATCTTGTACTGAGTCTTTTGATAAGGAGACTCTTAGAACCACCCTGAGTCTTTTGACAAGGAGACTCTTAGAACCAACTGAGTGTTTTGAAAAGGAGACTCTTAGAACCAGTACACTGAATTTTTTGAAGAGAGATTCTAAAAACTCTTTTACAATGTTTAAGTAAGAATAAGAAAGAAGAAAGAAATAAGAACAAGAATGAATCTTCTTCCTAGCAAGAAGATTGAAAGCACAAGAAGTGAATTAAATCTTTCTTCTATAGAGAGAAGAAGATTGTAGCCCTTTTTAGAATTTTGCAGCAGTATGGCTTCTGAATGAGAAGGAGAAGGAAGCTTGTTCTTTGCTGCAGCACTATTTCTCAATTTACTCCATTCACTTGGGAGCTCTTCCTCTTTTTCAAATGTAAAAATGGTGAATCACTTGTTTTCTTTCTCTGCCGACCTCCTTAGTTATTTATAGCTCTGTTCATTAAAATAACACTATAGGAGAGTAATCAATTAGCAGGTAGAGCATTAGAAATAAAGAGAAATTTCCATAACAGTTATATCCATAGAAGGAAAGTATTCAATCTGATTTCAAATAATGTCCATAAAGGATTTAATCAATTTAGCCAAGAATCTATTAGAGGTAAGAATGATTCATAACGGCTATAAAGAATAAATTGATTCCATATAAATCAGATCTATAAAAGAAGGAAAGAGATCTGGCGATTTTTGAATTAATCATATAAATTGACGTGCGTCGATTACCATTCAAAGTAGGCGTCGAATTCATCCTGGCAGAGCGTTGAGAAGAGAATAAGGAAGGTGCGTCGACTTCTCAAGATACGTTGACTAGAAGTCAGAGCTACGTCGACATAGGATACGTCGAATTCTGCTTGGAGCTACTTCGACTCATTCTGAAAGGAACGTCGATATAACTTCGACGTTGCGTCGAATACTATTCGACGCATATTTACTTAGCCTTGTTTTTCATTCTTAGAATTCATATTTAACTCTTTTTCAGGGGTTAAGAGAAATCATTTTCCCAACAGAATATATCAATAATAAGACCAGCGGATGAAACAAATAAAAAAGAACGTCACCTAAATGCAAAGGCTTTGAATAGTATCTTTTGTGCTTTATCTCAAGAAATTTTCAAATTAATATATTATTTTTCTAGTGCATACAAAGTATGGAAATTTCTTGAAGAAATGTATGATCTTCCTCTCATAGGTAAGGAAAAACGTAAGAAGTGGAGAACATACAAGCTTGCACAAATGATCAAAAAATCTTTGCTCATGATGGATCAATGGAGTGCACATCAAGTGGAAATGAAGAAATCTTATCTTTGGAAGAGGAGTGCCAAAAAGATGAAGATAACAAAGAAACTCTATGCTCAAATCTCACAACATCCAAAAGCTCTGTAAGGAAATCAAATCCTCTTATTGTTTGCAATTTTATTTCTACTTTACAATTGCTACAAATTACAAGCACAAAATTAAGAAATTGAAAAATGCGAATTGCAAATTGCGCTTAGAAAATAAAGGTTTAAAATCAAAAGTTAAAGTAAAATCAAATTCTGATTTATCTAGTTTTACCCATGTCTCTTCAATTGAAACAATAAAACTTTGTTTTGATTGTAATAATATTAAAGAAAAATTCAAGGAACTTATTTTTGTAAGAGAACATAATGAAAAAATATCTTTAGAAAATTCATCTTTGAAAAGTGATTGTGCTACGTGCTAAAATTATAAAATTGAAATCAAGGAGATGGACGAAACATTTAGGGCCCTTTCGTTTGGACGGAATTGGATTTTGATATTGGAATTCGATATTGGGATTCAATATTCAGAATTGGAATTGGTCTAATACCAATTCCATCGTTCGCCTAATAAACAATATTGTTGAATATTGTGGAATTGAACAATTCTTTTGTTCATTTATTAAATAAAATTCAATCTAAGAATTGAAAAATATTATAAAGAAATTAATATTTTTTTACATATATAATAAAAAATGTGCGTCCTGACAAAAAACACACGCCCGAGCGAAAAACGCGTGCCCGGACAAAAAAAATGTGCTCGGGCACAAAAAGCCCGTCTGGGCGAAAAACTCTCGCCCGGGCGAAAAATTGGGCGCCCGGGCGACAAAACGTGCGCCAAGGCGAAAAACGCGCCTCCGAGCGAGAAACGCGCGCCCGGGTGAAAAATGCGCTCCCTGACGAAAAACGCGCGACCGCGCGAAAAACTTGCGCCCGGGAGAAAATTGCGCGCCTGGGCGAAAAATGCGTGCCTGGACAAAAAACAAATGCTCGGGCGAAAAATGCACTCACGGGCGAAAAACGCGCGTTCGGGCGAAAAATGTGCTCCCGGGCGAAAAACTCGCACCCGGGGGACAAATTGCGCGTTCGGACGACAAAATCACCCCCGGGCGAAAAAACGCGCGCCCGAGCAAAAAATGCGCGCACGGGCGAAAAATTGCGCTCCCGGGCGACAAAACGTGCGCCGAAGCGAAAAACGCGTGCCCGGGAGAAAAACGTGCGCCTAGGCGAAAAACTCGCGCCCGGGTAAAAAATTGCGCGCCCTGGCAAAATACGTGCGCTCGGGCAAAAAACGCGTCCACGGGCGAAAAACGCGTGCCCGGTCGAAAAAACGCGCGCCCGGGCGATAATTGCGCGCCCGGCCGAAAAATGCGCGCCGGGCAAAAAACGCGCGCCCGGGGAAAACTGCGCGCCCGGGCGAAAACTGCCCAACCGGGCGAAAATTGCGCGTCCGTTCGAAAAATGCGCATCCGGGCGAAAAATGTCCGCCCGGGCGAAAAATGCGCGCCCGGGCAAAAAATTGCGCGCCCTGGCGAAAAATTGCGCGCCCGGGCGAAAAAACGTGCGCCCGGGCGAAAAACACGTCCACGGACGAAAAAACGCGCGCCCGGTCAAAAAATGCGCGCCCGGGCGACAATTGCGCGCCTGGGCAAAAAACGTGCGCCCGGGCGAAAAACCCACTCCCGGGCGAAAATTGCGCGCCCGGGCGAAAAACGTGCGTTCGGGCGAAAAACGCGCTCTCGGGCGAAAAACGCGTGTCCGGGTGAAAAACTCTCGTTCGGGTGAAAAAGTCACGCCAGGGCGAAAAATTGCTCTCCCTAGCGAAAAACGCGATAAATCGAGCGTGCCAGACTAGCCCAATTCCGATATGTACAGCTAGATTTTGTGCCTAGGTTAAAATTAATTCCATGATATTCAACTCGAATTCCAATTATTAAAGCTATCTAACAAGCGAACGACGTAATTGAAATTCGACGTCGAATTTCATTTCCAAGTCTTCAATTCCGTCCAAACGAACGGACCCTTAAGGAATTTAGAAATAACTATCAAACTCATATTGACTCTATTATTTCTACTCTTAAAAATAGCACGGTAGCTTATAATAAAGCTAGACATAATCTTATGATCAATAATGATGAATTAAAATCAAAAATCAACTTGCTTATGAAAATTATGAATAAAAATTCACAACACATAAATTCACAATATCAAGCAATATCCAAAAGCAAGTTGAATATGAATATGTATATGAATATCTTAACTAAGCCCAATAATAGGATTAAGAAACAAAGTATTTGTAAATCAAAATCAAAATCACCATTATTTACAAAATCATGTTTCTCCCAACTTAAAATTAAAGTTACACAAACATCCTATGAACGATGCTTTCAATAATCATAATCTTCAAGATAGAGATAATCACAATGGAAATTTGATACATAAGAATAACATTAAACCATGTTTTGAATGGAGGCCCAAAATTAAAAATGAAACATTAACTTCACATGAAAGGACCCATTCATCACTATCTACCCACAAACCAACACGTTATATTTGGGTACCCAAAGGAAACCCCACACTTGGTCACCTTTGGATACGTTAAACTCTTATTCATTAAGATATCATCAAATGCATGAAGTAGAACCCTTTCAAAACGAAATACACAAATTTCTAATTCGTGATATACTTCAATGTCCTTTTTCTTTTTGTTTTCTTATTTTTTTTAAAACTATCATATCATGGTCATATTATATATTATTAGAAATATGATTTTATCTTGTAAAGCTTAATAAGTTTATCAATCAAATTATCAAAGTTCAAAGTCATATTTTTATTTTTGATGACCTATCTATTTCTCTTAAAATCATTGCTTATAAATATCGCATATCATCCACATAAATAGAATTCAAAATTTGCTATGTGATATTGAAATTTCAAATCATAAAGAATCCACCAAAATATGATTGGATATAAACATTGCTTAAACATCTCGCCACTTCATGTAATTTAACAATTATAAATAAGAACGTAAGACACAATAATTTAAAACTGCTAAATGGGATTATTAGAACCAGAAAAATAGATCCACAAATCCAAAAGCATTATAATTAAACATCACAGATAGCGTCGAAGCTAGCTTGTAGCGCCGGTGGTAGTGGAAATTGTTCAAAAGATGTCAACTCCTGTATTATTACAAAACTCATATATTAGTAACCCTCAGGACATTCCTCTTCCTCTACTCCGTCTCATCTACCTCCTCCACAGTAGGAATTGGTGACCTTCGCCTCCTCCGAATCGAATTTTATGGTGGATCCTGTGTTGGGCTATCCCATTTCATCCGCTCTGGTGATGATGGATTCAGCTGTAAGGCCTTTATCAGAAACTTCATCATCTTATTAATGCTGGAGACATCCTTCTTTACCTCCGACACATCCTCCACCACTCGTGTCATCCGCTCCCCAATATCTTCTCAAAAATTTTCAAATGAATCATCTCGAGTCTCTCGGGCTGAAGCTCCTCTCCGGAGTGGTAGTCAAGTGGACGAAGATGGCTCATCCTGGAGTGATTTCGCTCGAAGGTACGCGGTGCGGTAGTTTGAAGGAAAGCAATCCATCAAATGAAAACCAATCTCAATAGAAGGGTACCTATGTAGAATAACCCTCTAGATAATACCACCAAGCGGGAGGTTGTTGTATTGGTGATGGGAAGGATCCTACAACTTATATGTGTATCAAATAATTGAAAGTAACAAGTCTGCCACATCGAATCTCTCCTCCTCGAGAATGAAATATGAGACAAGGCTGAGCTTTGTTGTAATCTTCGTTGTATCGCCTGGTATGGCGTAAAACATCCTGTACTGCAAGGGCGTCAAATATAAGGTCCCCACCGAAGAGATAAAACTCTTGCATGCCCTTTGGTGGAGTACCAAATTTAGCTGGGTCCAATCCCTGCAGCCCAATACTTTTCAACTACATCCAACCTATTCGGGTGCTCGGTCAACCCAAGCACCTCCCTCAAATAAACATGGGTTATAGTAACCATTTTTCCCCGTACCTGGGACTGCACACCTCCATGCAGACATGCCTGAGATAGATCTTCCAAATGCATATAGAACTCTCGAACAAACTCCGAGGAAAATGAATCCGAAAGAAACACATTTGACACCTCAGACGCTGCAAACAATTGCATTATATGGTGGTGTCTTGGCAGGGTAAATTCCAAAAAATAGGACACACCCACTGTTGATGTCTCGACTGCCAGTCCAACACTTTTCTTCCACTTAGAACCGGGTGCCATTAAATTAAAATTAACAGATAAATTACTAGCACTAGCATTAGTGCCAGCTCTATCACTAGCGCCTGGACTAGCATCATCGCTAGCGTTCGGTGAAAATCCTTAACTACTATTCATTTCTCGAATCCTAACTTTCTCAAACGTTTAGATCCATGAATTTCATATGTTCTAGTCTAAAATAAAAACTAGAAATCTTCATAAAATTCATTGTTTAAATCAAAAATCTTAAAAATGATGGAGATCTACCTTTGATCCAACCTTTTTGTAGATCCATCATCTAAATCACTAAAAATCTCCAATAGGTTTATAAATCCTCATCTCAAACATCAAAATCAAAATTTTAAAACAAGAATCATAAAAAATGATGGAGATTTATCCTAGCTCCTCTCTTTAAGAAACAAAAAGATCAAAACTTTTAGATCTATCATCTAAACCACTAGATAAGTTCAAAAATCTTCATCTCAAACATCAAAATCAAAGTTTAAAACAAAAATCATAAGAAAAGATGAAGATTTACCTTAGATCCATCCATGGGATGCGCTATGTGATAGGGTTTTTCGATAGGGCTGGTGTTGCAATGGCCAAATCGACAAAGAGAAGGGGATTTATTAAAAGCAGCGCTAGCGATGGCGGTATCGCTTGGTTTTAAAATTCTATGTTTTTTACTTTTTAAAAAATCCCTAAAAATATGCTTTATTATATGTACTACTTATTTTTGCATTTCTGCTTTTAATTGATTTTTGAAAAATTAAAATACAAAATTACAAAAGCCAAATTACAAAAAAATAATTGTGTTCTATTTTTTTCCTTTGTTTATTTGTTTGATTCCTTTTCTACATGCAAAAATCAAATACAAAAATATAAAATAAAGAATTATAAAAAAAAAATTTGAACTTAATTTTTCTATTTACATGTATCTTCTGAAAGGGAGATTTGGGATGTCACCCCATCACATCTCCTAGTACCGATGTGAACCCCTTATAGGGTAGACCTCGGGAAGTCCAAGATCAATAATAAGGGTTCAAATTTGTAGACAAAACTATTTGTCAAAATATCAAAAAAACTGTATGGATTTTATTGTTCATATCAAGCATGATTTAATCTATCATTTAGACCTTCTACAATGTTGCAATTCATCTTTTCAAACTACTTTGAATATTGTTTTTATCATGCTTTGATATATCTAATCGCATGTGCATCAATTGTACTGAAAAAGTGTTGTGTAGAACCAAACTTAACATGCATCTAAGTATGAGTAAATGTTTTATAGTTGATAATGATATTTATTCACTCACTACATTTATTTGCACTATTAAAATTTAAGAAAAGTGGTTGTGCTTTCAAAAGTACATTGGTCTGCAAAACAAGTGTATTCCGAGAACTTTGTACAAAACGAAAAATCATGAAAAAATTTGACAAAGATAACACCACCAAGCACTACCTGAACTTCCTTATAAGTCTTAATGAGCATTGTGAGGTTGAGCACCTTGGAAAGAATAGTAAAGTGTCTTATGCAAACCTTAGTTTTTTTTCTTTACACCACTTATTCAAAAAGTACACCGGATCACAAAAAAATAATATTGAAAAATAAAGTGTGTGATCTCCCAAGCACTACTTTGCACCCTGATAAGTCTTAATGAGCATTCTGTGTCACTACTAGAAAAGCCTGTATTAGCTACACATTTTTTGCCAGTGTTCAAAATTCATGGCTAATCACTAGTATTAGCCACACATAGAAAAACCGAACCTAATATTTAGATATTGACCAGGGTTGCAAAAGTCATGGCTAATACTTATGTATTAGCTACAAAAAGTCATAATCATGGTAACAAATTGTAATATTGTCCACGATTTTTTGGTAGAAAATACGCACTTTTAGCTACGGTTTTTTTATTTGGCGCTCCCTAAAATCTTTGTTCGCGCTGCTCTCCTCAGAAAATATACCTAAGCTGATCCCGTCCCTCAGTATTTTTCATTCGAGCTCTCCTATTCCCAAACCCTATCCCGTGAAAAGGAAACCTCTGAAGATCGCTCTCGCCGCTCTCTTCTCAGAAGATCGCTCTCCCTGCACTCGCTCTCGCTCTCTCGAGTCTCTCGCTCTCGCTGCTCTCAATCTTGCACCGTCACTGCTCTCGATCTCGCACCGTGTAGGGCTTGAATCCAAGCAATCATGGAGGGCTTGAATCTTTGCTCTCAATATCGATCTCGCACCGTGGAGTCTTCCTCCATTTCAAAGGTAATTTTTTTTGCTATTATTCTCTTTCTACGACTAATCCTCTACCTCCCCACTTGCGGTCTTAGGATGACATGCTTTTTTTTCGAAATTTTTCTGAATACCTCTTTCATGAATCAGTATATGTAACTCTTGGTTTTCTAAGTCATGCATTACAACTACTCCTATTCTTGATCTCGATGAGTTAGGTTTGACATGTTTAAGCTTGTTTTGCCCAGCTCTGGAAGGTTTTCCTTATTAAGGTTTCATGGAAGGGAAGGTGAGGAAGAATACATAAAGTAGGAAGAAGAGTGCATTTTTTGTGATTGAAGAATGGTATAGTTTTTTGCTCTGAATAAATAATCAATTTGAAAAATAAATTCTTTGAAAGGAAAAAAATAGAATATTTTATTTATCTTCTAATATAGATAATATGGGAAGCTCCACAAACCCTTTCTCTTTATTACTCTAATAGCAAGATGAATTGGGAAGTGAAAAGGGCTCATGCTCTAAATAATGTATTTTTCTAATCAAACTTTGCAAATAATAACCAAGTCACTCCTGAAATACATTTGATTACTTAAAAAAAAGAAATTATGTTCATTAATTAATAATAGATTCAATCAAATTAAACTTGTTTATGTATATTTTTTACTGTTGAATATTAATAAGGATAACATAGACATGTTAAAGCATAAGTTTGAGAGATGAAACTCTTTTCTAGCGGCCTCCTTATGTGGGTTATTCTGAAGATAACTCTTGTTTTGATAAAAGGATGTGGTGGTTGTATTTGTCTTGATTAGAAATGATTCAATTCATGTTCTAAGAAGTATTGAAAATAGGTAAAATGAGTATTTGCATAATAATTTTATAATTGTGAGTTTAGACAAATTCCAACATCATAAAATATGTGTTCGACATGATAATGGTTATGAACGCCACCAAAAAAGTGAATGGAGTTCCTTTGGTGTGATCGAACGTTCATAAAAAATGGTTCATAGCCACTATGTTCACTACCGCCATGCCAAACAAGCCCATTGTCAATGAAAGAAAGGTAATCTTTTGTATAATCATTATTATTTTTTTGTTAATTATATTATTATAGAAGCGCCGACTTGTAGTCTTTGTGCGAGTCATTGTTACATTTTTTTCTTTATATATTAAGCATTGATCATATTCATTTTCATTGCTATTATATTGTCAAAGATTAGTGTTATAAACTCAACATAATATATTTTCATTGTCCATTGTCTATTTTTATAACCCTGAAATTCTTTTTAATTTATTTAGATTTCTCTGGCATTAAATATGGATAAAAGTTGGATTGATTTACAAAATAGAGCTTCATCTGAATACATCCAAGGTGTTGACAAGTTTCTGGATTATGCATATCAAAATAAAATAAATAATTTTGAGACTCGAATTTATTGCCCTTGCAAAAAATATTGTAATACTTATCTGATGGAGAGGGTCGTTGCTCATAAACATATAATTATAAATGGGTTTCTATCGAAGTACAAGATATGGACCCTTCACGGGGAATCATATTGGTATATATCTTGTAGTGGGGATGAGCAACGTTCTGATTTTAGAGATGATATGATGAGGATAATACGTGAAGCAATTGGAATTCCACCTATTGGTGCTAATTTGTCTGAGAATCCACCATCATTAAGCAGTCCAAGAATGGATGGTCCTAGCGAAGAAGATGCCAGATTTATAAAACTTGTTGAAGATGCAGAGTGTCCACTGTACCCTAATTATGTCAAGTATACATCATTGTCATTCATAGTTAGGTTACTGCAAGGTAAAGTCATGCATGGATGGACAAACACCTTATTCACGTGGCTACTGGAGTGTTTATTGATGCTTTTTCGAACATAAAAATACCTATGTCTTATTATTAATCTCAAAAGATTATTAAAGCTTTGGGATTTTCTTACGAGACTTGGGATACATGCCCCAACAATTGCATGATTTTTAAAGGAAATGATATTATACTTGAAAATTATGAAATATACGGGGAGTCATGATACAAACAACTCAATGACAATGGAAGTAGCATGCAAAATTCAATTACAAAATTTCCAGCAAAGCAAGTAAGATATTTCCTTTGAAACCGAGACTAAAGAGGTTATTCATGTCATCAAAAACTGCAAGTTATATGCGATGACATGCAGAGGAATGTACTAATGATGATATTATGAGGCACCCAGCTTACTCTCCAACTTGGAAAAAGTTTGATAAAGATTGTCCTCAATTCGCAGTAGATTGTCACAAAATTAGACTTGGTTTGGCATCTGATGGGTTTAATCCATATAGAAACATGTCCATTGTTCATAGCACATGGCCAGTTGTTTTAATTCCTTATAATTTACCGCCATGGATGTGCATGACATAATCTTTTCTCTTTCTTACTGTACTAATTGATAGGCTGAAGGGACCTGATAATAAAATTGATGTTTATCTTCAACCATTGAATGATGAGTTGAAAGAATTATGAAATGATGGTGTGGCTGCATATGATGAATAAAAAAATAGATGTTCACTCCGTGTGTCATATTGTTTTGGACAATTAATGACTACCCTACATATGCAAACTTATCAGGATGGAGTAAAATAGGCTAGTATGCTTGTGCAAATTGTAATTTGCAAACTAAATCACAATGGCTAACAAATGGTAGAAAATATTGTTACTTGGGGCATCGCCGATGGTTACCTTGTGGGCACAAGTTTCGAAGAGATAAGGCAGCTTTTAATGGATGTCGTGAATTTGAAGCTAAACCTCCTATGTTAAAGGGAAGTAATATCACAACACAACTGAATGATGTACTTACTCAATACAAAAATGATGATCTTAAAAAGTGCAAGAGAGAAGATAATCGTAGGGTGAGTAATGTTGGCCAAAAACATGGTTGGAAGAAAAAAAACATCTTCTTTGAATTTCCATATTGGGAGAATTTTCAACACATCATTTTATTGATGTAATGCACCAAGAGAAGAATATGGGTGAAAATTTGCTTTATACAATATTGGGTGTTGTAGGAAAAACAAAAGATGGCTTAAAAGCAAGACGAGATTTAAAAGAAATGGTTATTCGAACAAAATTGCACCCACAACAACTTGCATTCGGTAAGGCCTTCTTATCTCCAGCCCATTTTTCAATGAACAAAGTACATCAAGATATTTTCCTGCAAGTGTTAAAAAATATCAGAGTGTCGGATGGCTATGCATCTAATATTTCTCTATGTGTACATTTGAAAGAGAGAAATATTTGGGGTCTTAAGAGTCATGATATGCACATTATTATGCAACAATTCCTTCCAATAGCCATAAGGAAAGTATTTTCACCAGATGTTGTGAAGGTTTTTATCGAGTTATCTAATTTCTATAGACAATTGTGCTCAAAGGTTATTAAGCATGTTGACTTGAAGATTATGCAAGAACACATAGTACTTACACTATGTCATCTTGAAAAGATATTTTTGCCTTCTTTTTTTGATATTATGGAGCATCTAACAATAAAGTTAGCTGAAGAGGCCTCCGTTGGTGGTCCGGTGCAATTTCGATGGATGTATCTTATTGAAAGGTAATGAACATTTCATATATTTGAATTTATATATTTATATATATATATATATATTATTTGTATTAACTTATTATATATATTGAAATTAGGTATCTACTTACCTTGAAGAGATATGTTCGTAATCGTGCTCATCCAGAAGGTTCTATTATGAAAGGATATCTAATGGAGGAATGCATGAACTTTTGCGAAATGTATCTTGATGGCATTGAAACAAAATATAATTGGCAAAATAGAAATTATGATGGAGGTCATGACATTGGTCGTCCTTTTAAAAAGGGGAAATAGATACAACTTGATGAGGTTTCTTGGATACAAATGCATCGTCATGTTCTTTTCAACACAGATGCAATCACGCCTTTTCTAACGTGAGTTGTCATATTTTTCCCATCAATTTAATCTGGTGTTACTTTTTACAATATCAAAATGTATTCTTATATAGGAAACACATCGGAGAACTCAAAAAGACAATGCCTCGTATGACCGAACATCAAATTGATAAAGCTCATAATGAATCATTTCATTCATGGTGCAAACAATATGTAAGATCTTCAATCTATTAATGAAAATCAAAATTTTAATGAATCATCTCATTAATTTCATCCATTGTTTGATTATCTCTATAGGTTAGATCAATTGACATCAATTTATCCAAAGAAGTTAAGCATCTCAGTGAAGGTCCAGATAATTGGGCATGAAGATATGATGGATATTTTATTAATGCATTTTGTTTTTGCACGAAGTATAAAGATCATAAAAGAACTACTCAAAAATAGTGGCGTGGTGCTCAAAGCAAGCACAACTAGTCATGCTAGCTCCAAAGATAAGAACCCACACGTAGGGGGTGTCACTTACTATGGAAGGTTAACAAACATTTTTGAGATTCGCTATAGTAATGATTTAAAATTCATCCTATTTAAGTGTGATTGGTTTGACCCTCAAGTAGGAAAAAAAACTAGACGAATTTAGTTTCACTCTTGTGAACTTCAATCATTTGTTGTACAAACAAAATAAAATGATAGATGAGCCTTTTATATTATCCACTCAAGCAGAGCAGGTTTGTTACATCAAAGATCTTCTAGAACTAGATTGGGAAGTTATTATGAAGTTGACAGCTCGAGATTCATTTGATGTTGAACCTCAAGTTAAACCACTAAGTCAACAACATTTGGATGAAACAATATGTGTACGTGATGATGATACTAATTGGGTTAGGGAAGGAGTTTATGGTGATGTTGTTGATGATATTCTTTTAGAAGTTGACGATGAAATTGCTAATGAAGAGTAATATTGTATGTAATCATAATTTTTAGCTTAACAAATTACTCTATTTGGTCATTTTAAATTATTTTTGATGAATTAATTTAGTTTGATTTATAATATTCTTATAGGTATGGGGAAGAAAAATACTCGAGGACAAACTATGAATGACAAGTTGCAATTTTCTCAATCTGTCGCCGCACATTCAATCTCCCAACCTAATATAAATCCTTCACCAATATCCCAACCCATCACCACTCTACATTCAGTTTCCCAAGATACTACACATCCTACACCAATCTCCCAACCCATTGACACATCACATTCACTTGACAATGCAGGTATTTGGAATCATAATTTTGTTTCTTATGTACTATAACAACTTAAATTAGTTACTTGCATTTTTTAATTCAGATATTTCAAACTCTCGTCAAAGTATTAATAAAAAGATAGGTCAAGGCCCTGCACAAGTCATCCCAATGTGGGGGACAGGTGAGTGATTTCATGTTGATTTTGATAGATTTGGGTACCCAACAGGTAAGAGCGAGCAACCATTTGTTAGCCAACTTAAGGTATTAGCTAGAAATGGGTTTAAACCACCACTCACATATTTGCGATGGATGGATATACCCAATGAGATGCTTGATTGGATATGGAGAGAGGTGCAGGTATGCTACTTTATTATTTTGTTACATTAATGAACACCACACTTAAAATAACTCAATTTTATTTCATTGAATAATTGTAGGAGAATACATATGTCCCTCCAGATTATCAAAGTAGATGCTTGCATTCAGTTGGATTGCGGTGGAGGGAATGGAAATATCATGTTTAGCATGATAATTATGATATATATACGACTGATGAGGAGCGCCTTGCCATTGTCTCGGATCATGTTGTTGTTGATCAATGGCGAACTCTTGTCCAATATTGGGGACAAGAAGCTATTAAAGTTGTATCACAGAAAAACTCAATCAATCGCGAACATCTTGGAGGATACCATAAAATGGGGAGGTCCTCATTTCGCTCTGCTCGATCGGAGGTAAAATCTACAACATATTTATATAATACTTATATAATATGAGATGACAAATATTTAATTTTTGTTGTTGTTTTAGATGGAAAAACAAGGTAACGATTGTTGGATCTTACGGCGCCCTTAGAGGGGGGGTGAATAAGGGAATAAAATTCTTTCTATAATTTTCAAGATAATTACTAAATTGTTTTATAATGAAGGAGATTGAAATAAATAATTTAGATTTAGAATTGAAAACTTAGAACACAATATAATAGAGATTACGCCAAATGATACAAATCAAGTAAACACAAAAGAGACATGATTATATATATGAAAAAGTGTTTACATAAATTTGATTTCTATATCGCTAGAAATCGGAGGCGTACAAATGTAAATTTCTTTTTGTTTACCAATCCTTCTCCCAAGGATCGGAAGGCTATCACTTGTCTCTCCCTAGACCAAGCCCAAGCCTATCCTCTAGATCTTCCCAAGATCTAGACGTAGCACACAAGGCCACGATTTCCCACCAAGCCACGCAAGGACTTGGACGCTCCGCACAAGGAAGCGATTTTCCCCTAAGCCACGCAAGGACTTAGACGCTCCGCACAAGGAAGCGATTTTCCCTACCAATACAAAGTAAAATGTATATAAATGAAAATACAAGATAAAATAAGAACTCCCTAGAAATTCAGATCTCTGAAAGGAAGGTTGAAGCCTCGAGATGATCCTTGATGTAGAAGCGCGTCCGATCTTGTCTTCAATTTCAAACCTTCTCAGCATAAATGGGAGTTCATGAGGTTCTGGAGCTCTCTGGATGGAATGCACTCAGGAAGGGACTTAGAATCTTTAGTAGTTGAAATGCACGAACAGAAGGTGTCAATTTATAGAAAATCGCTGTCGGAATTTCCGACAGTGACTGTCGGAATTTTCCGACAGCGCTAAACTGCCGCTGGAGTGCCGTCGTGGGTGGAGTCGTGGGCAGTTGGTGTAACCGTCGAGCTGTCGCCTGGGCGACATCGATGTCGGATTTCCGACATCTCAAAACTGCTTTTCGTCGTGCTGCCGTGGGGGAAAGTAGTTGTAACTTCTCTGTTGTCGCCTGGGCGACATTGACTGTCGCCTGGGCGACATTGACTGTCGCCTGGGCGATAGTGACTGTCGCCTGGGCGACATCTCCTCTTCATTTTTGCCATCCGAAACTTCTCCAGACTGTAGATTGAGTCGTTCTCATCTCCGAAATGGGGTGGCACATTCCGTAACTCTTCCTGGATTGAAAGTTATGGCCATTTTAAGATCAGCACACAAAACTCATCCAACCTGAGACTTGTCGTTCTCGGATCATGCCCATGAACGAGGACTTGTCTCCTCATTGAACCTATACAACCTGGCCACTATAAACACACAAAAGACTAGATCAAATACAACACGGTATTTGTTATTCTCAAACCAAGAGATGCGGAAAGCAAGCTCCAACAATCTCCCCCTTTTGATAATAACAAATACCCATATGAGAAATTAGTGAGTTTATAGATAAGTGCGATAAAAGATATGCATGAATAAAAGGTTTACTGCGTGACAGATTTTACTCCCCCTAAATATATATGTCACTAGATTCCTCATTTTATTCTCCCCCTTTTGTTATTACCAAAAGTGGGTTGTCATGATCGAGCAATAGACGCTTTCCATAAAAACTTTTTAATATACTCCCCCTAAATTGTATTCTCCCCCTAAATGTATGCTCCCCCTAAATGTTATAATTAATTGTAATGGTGCATTATTTAATTATTCTCCCCTTAATCTTCTAGATTTCTTGAATTAATCTCCCCCTTTTGATATTATCAAAAGAAGGTGGGGTGAGGGTAGTAAGGAGGCATTTAAATAACAAAGCATGATCGAGCTTTTAAATATATGAAATGATAAAGAGTTGAAGCATAGTATATAAAAGAGATTTCAAATAAAAAGATAAGAGTTGTAAGTAAGCGAAAGATTATAAGAAACATCCTTTTTGTAAGCATGAAAAGCATAAGTAAAAATATGCATTTTAGTTCAAAATTGAAAGATGTTTTAACCTTTTTGAAATCTCAAAGTTTTTCATAAAGATACCAAGCATGAAATGAACATATTAAAGAGAGATTATACTACAATGTTACTTAATTTTAAGTTCAAGAGATACCAAAACATTGTAGAGATCATGATAGGTTATCTAGTGCATTTTTATATAAAGAGTAGTATAGATAAAGCATTAGAATCCAATACTTATGAGAAGAAGTGTTATGAAAGATAATGATGTGCACATAAGTGTATTTTGGGCAATGTTAACAATTGATTTAAATCATCAAAATACAAGACATATGTAAAGTAAAGTGCACAATAAAACATAAGTAAATTACTTTCACACACTTTTAATGCACATAATTTATTTATTTTTTTAACAAAGTGGTGTAATAACTAAGGTTTGCACAAGCCACTTTACTATTCTTTCCAAGGTGCTCAACCTCACAATGCTTATGAAGACTTATCAGGAGGTTCAAGTAGTGCTTGGTGGAGTTATATTTGTCTACATATATATATTTTTTGTTCACATTTGTGAGACAACATTCTCCGAATACACTTGTTTTGCAAACCCAATTTTTTTAACTTTTAACCACTTTTCTAAATTTCATAAGTGCAATTCAAATGTAGTGTAGGTAAAAAACTTATGCAAGTTTTAATTCATTGTACAAATACAATACACAAGCAAGCATTTTAGATTTAGACACACATGTTGATTACCAAAATAAGTGAGTGAAATATATCATTATCAATCATAAAACATTTACTCATACTTAGAGGCGTGCTAAGCTTGGTTCTACACATTTTTCAATACAACTGATGCACTTAAATAGATATATCAAAGCATGATAATCAAAACAATGTTCATAGAAATTTCAAGAAATAAATTTTAATATTGTAAATAATTCTAAATAATAGAATTCATACATGCTTGATATTGGCAATAAAGATCATACAGTTTTTTTTAAGTTTAATCATTTTTTTTAAATCAAATAAAAACAGAAAATCACAAAAACATATTTTTGTAATTTTTGAATTTTGAATTTTTGTAGTAGATTTTTCATAATAAAAAAAATAACAAAAACATATTTTTGTATATTTTTTTAATTTTGAACTTTTGTAGTTGATTTTTCATAATATGATTAAAAACACAAATAGCAAAAAAAAAAAAATTTTGTATTTTTGAATTTTGATCTTTTGTAGTTGATTTTTCATAATATAAATAAAACAAAAATAACAAAAGTCAGAAACACAACAAATAAGTAGAAAATATGAACCAACATATTTTTATGGATTTTCAGAAATTTTAAAAATCAGAAAATTCCAACACCCACGCTAGCGCCGGCGCTAGCGCTAGTGCTGGAAACAGTACTCGATTTTTTGAGCATTTTAAAAATCTGATGTTTTATTTTGATTAAGTGTCCTTAGAGTAGTTCCATGCTGAAATTTCAGAATTTTCAGAGATGTCTTGATTGCTCAAATTTGCATAAAACTTTAGCTTTTTCAAATACATGTGTTTTACAAAAACATTTAAGCTCAAAAAGATAAATTATGCAAACACATGAGGACATTTTTATTAAACAACCCAAAATATGCATGATTTAAGTGATAAGTAAATAAAATGTTCATGCAGTACATAATATAGGTATGTCCTTAGATTAGAAACTACCCCGACTAAATGTCTACACCCTAGCCCCGTACTAAGTGACGGATGAGCATGAGGAGCTGCACGCATGCCGTAGGTTGGGGTGTTAATCCCATATGCATACAAAAGACGATGCTCAACCTAGCACTCTTTCCCCCCAGTGCCTCTCAAGGCCCCACTGGAACCCTCCCCGGTTAAGGACAAGACATGACTTAGAGGTTAGGTCTCTAATGTATACAACCCTACGCCCTCGCTATTGTGAGATATGAAGTCATAGGTGAAATAATCTTTTGGACAACCTATGCTTTTAAAACTAAGGGTTGGTATATAAACTATGGGTTTGTTTAATGTGATGAGTTATAAAGCCGCATAGTTTTTCTACTTTTATGAGATGATGATATGTGATAACTAGCACAATTATTAATATTCAATAAGTGACAATGCTAGTATAATGAGTTTTGGGTTTATTGTCATGTCATAAGAATTATATTGAAATTACATGTATTCCAAAATAGAGTTTCAAATTATAGATCTAGAATAGAGTGATGATTAAGTTTGATGTATATCTTCATTGCAAAGTGATTCTAGGGTCTACAAATATGAGAGATACATGCAATCAATAGTAAAGCAAATCAATACATCAAATAATGTAAAGAAAACATTATTTAAATTTTTATCATAAGATTCATAATTCTTATTATTGATTTGAGATATTTCTTGATAGAACATGAATTATGATTTATGATTATAGTGAATTTTGCATAAAATATATGTTAGATCATCATGATGTATGAAAATTCTAATCCTTCTAGACTTATGATATAGTGATATAGTGATTTTCATTTGAAAGAACATGATTGATTTGTAAGTCTAGAAAAATGATGATCATGTAGTCATATCAATGACAAAGATCAAATATATAATGTTTTGAAATTTTTAATAAAATTTGCATTCATTAATCGAATCTATTGTTCTTTGGTTTTGCATGATAATATATGATTTATGATACATTATTCATATATATTTTAATGATTAAACCATAAACTATGTGTTTGTTGGAATTTTAGTATTCTATTATAATTTCAAATCACATAGTTATCATGATATTTTAATAACATTGTAAATGTTATACCTAGCATATAAATTTGAGCATAAACTAAGAAGTGATGCTAGAATAATGAGTTTGAGTGCAATGTTATTATACATGATTTAATGGAGATAATGTTGCATGTAATATGAGAAGTTTACAAATTAATTTTATTTAGACCTATAATGAAATGATTAAACTTTTGATTTGATCTTAATGATATAAGATGATTCTAAGGTCTAAATTACATGCAAACAATGGTGACACACATCACACATAATATCTAAATTAATATATGAAACAATTATACATAGGATATCATGTGATGAAAAAAATCCATAAACACAGAAATTTCCGAATCAAGCGAACTAAGATAGCATTTAAAAACGGAGTTGAAATTGGGCAAATTAACAGAACCAAACAAACTTAAATGGGCAAGTTTAGTTTGCCGATAGATGGAGATTTCTGTGCTCTTTCCGAAAAGATATTAAATGCGAAAATCGGACGAGCAGATCAAAAGATATGGCTTTTTGAAGGATTAAGCATGCGTTTAGATGAATGTTTGTTTTCGATTTTATTTGATAATATTTTTCATTATAAGGGCTATCAAATGCAACAAATAGAAAGGAATAAAAAACGTTGCGCATTTTAATTTTTAGTTTTAAGCCCTTAAATAAACCATTTAAATCCAATCTTTAAAATAGTTTCACTAGTCTTGATAATAATTTCAATATTCAATTTCTAATGATAATTCAAGACAATTAAGGGTAAAGGATTTAAAAGGATATATATAATAATTTAAAAAAATGATAGGTAGGTCTCTTTTAAAATCATATGACTTTATGTTCAATTTTAATTCAATTTGATTTGATAAACATTAGGCTTAATATGTGAAAGTCATATTTCATAAAATATAGAGGGACCATAAGCGTTTTGGATCAATAAATACAAAAAAAATAAAAAAAAAATAAAGCACATCATGAAGTAGAGTATTGATATTTCATTTTTAATTATTTCTACTTCATGCAAATGAAAGATACTAAATGATAAGAGATTTAGGTATCCAAAGTTGACCATGTGTAATGGTTCCTTTGGGCACCCAAATATGTCGTGATGGCTTTTGAGAAGATAATGATGAATGAGCCTTTTTAATTAATGTTGATATGTCATTTTTCTTTATGGGTCTCCATTCATACATTGGTTGTTTATTACTTAAATCCATATAATGATTATGTGAATTGTTTGAAAAATAATTCATTGGAGGTTTATGTTTATTTAAATTATTTTTCAAAGTAGCCCAATGTTGATAATCATAATGATTTTTATTATATGGATTGTTTAAAATTTTATAAGAGTGATTGTCTTTCTTTAGAAGTGATTGTTGAAAGAGTGGATTACAATATGTTTTAGAAGATTGATCATTATTTTGATGATTTTCATTTCCACTCTTTCTTATAGACATACTCTTATAATATAAAGGATAATATTTTATATTTTGATTTTCATGAAAAGGAGTTTTTAAGTTTGAGTCATGATTGAAAATATATTGAGACTTATAATAGTGACTCTTAAGAATTTTGTGAGGGTCATAATTCTTTTTGAAACTTAACTCCTTTTGAGTTGATGTATGAAAATGATCCTTTTTAGAAATGATTTTGTAAGTTAATTTAGCCTTGTTATTCAAAATCTTATGATGAGATTCATTAGATGACATTTGAAATTTTTCAACAAAAGATTTTAATTGTATTAACTTACAAGATAAAACATCATTTTCAATTAACAATTTTTCATTATGCCTTTTAGAAATTAAGAACCCTTTTTCAATTTCCTTGAATTTTTCTTTTAATAAATTGCAATTAAGACAAGGAATAGGAATTTCAACTAAAGAGCATGAACAAGAATTTGAAACATCAATATAAGATTCTACTTTAGTGTTTGCTTTTAAAGTTTTATTTTCTAAACGTAATTTGGAATTAGCATGTTTCAACTTTGAAATTTTACGTTTAGCAAATTTAAGCACACGAAATGTAGAAATAGAATTAGTTACTAAAAGAGAAGATTTAGATTTTCTTACCTTGCTATAGTTTCCGTTTTCTCTTTTGCTTGATGTTTTGCCATCAACTGAGTCCAATATTGTGACGTTGTCTTCTTCATCTTCCTCTTCCAAACAAGAGTGTCCATCATCCTTTCTGCTTGATGAGCATTCTATGGATCCATCCTTTGTGTAGCTTTCTTGAATATTTGCATAGGCTTGCATATTCTCCGGTTCTTGTGAATGTTCCGTACCTGTAGAAGGAGAATCATAAGTTCTTTCAAGAAAACTCCAAATTTCATATGCGGTAGGTAAAGTATAAATAAGTTTGAAAATATTTTGGTCTAACGCACAAAATATACTATTCATAGATTTTGCATTTAAAATAATTTCGTTTCTAGTTAGTACGCTAGATGGCTTTTAAATAGTAATATTCCAAACTTTTTCATCTAAGGCCTTAAGAAAATTTTTCATTAATATTTTCCACCCTTTAAAATTTTTGCCCATAAATAAAGGTGGTGATAATATTTTTTCATTTATATTAAAATTTTCCCCACTAGTAGAAGCGAGATCATGATCAAGAGACGCCATTATTCCCGGTTGTTAAGCCGATTTGGAATAACCTACCTCTGATACCAATTGTTGGATCTTACGGCGCCCTTAGAGGGGGGTGAATAAGGGAATAAAATTCTTTCTATAATTTTCAAGATAATTACTAAATTGTTTTATAATGAAGGAGATTGAAATAAATAATTTAGATTTAGAATTGAAAACTTAGAACACAATATAATAGAGATTACGCCAAATGATACAAATCAAGTAAACACAAAAGAGACATGATTATATATATGAAAAAGTGTTTACATAAATTTGATTTCTATATCGCTAGAAATCGGAGGCGTACAAATGTAAATTTCTTTTTGTTTACCAATCCTTCTCCCAAGGATCGGAAGGCTATCACTTGTCTCTCCCTAGACCAAGCCCAAGCCTATCCTCTAGATCTTCCCAAGATCTAGACGTAGCACACAAGGCCACGATTTCCCACCAAGCCACGCAAGGACTTGGACGCTCCGCACAAGGAAGCGATTTTCCCCTAAGCCACGCAAGGACTTAGACGCTCCGCACAAGGAAGCGATTTTCCCTACCAATACAAAGTAAAATGTATATAAATGAAAATACAAGATAAAATAAGAACTCCCTAGAAATTCAGATCTGTGAAAGGAAGGTTGAAGCCTCGAGATGATCCTTGATGTAGAAGCGCGTCCGATCTCGTCTTCAATTTCAAACCTTCTCAGCATAAATGGGAGTTCATGAGGTTCTGGAGCTCTCTGGATGGAATGCACTCAGGAAGGGACTTAGAATCTTTAGTAGTTGAAATGCACGAACAGAAGGTGTCAATTTATAGAAAATCGCTGTCGGAATTTCCGACAGTGACTGTCGGAATTTTCCGACAGCGCTAAACTGCCGCTGGAGTGCCGTCGTGGGTGGAGTCGTGGGCAGTTGGTGTAACCGTCGAGCTGTCGCCTGGGAGACATCGATGTCGGATTTCCGACATCTCAAAACTGCTTTTCGTCGTGCTGCCGTGGGGGAAATTAGTTGTAACTTCTCTGCTGTCGCCTGGGCGACATTGACTGTCGCCTGGGCGACATTGACTGTCGCCTGGGCGACAGTGACTATCGCCTGGGCGACATCTCCTCTTCATTTTTGCCATCCGAAACTTCTCCAGACTGTAGATTGAGTCGTTCTCATCTCCGAAATGGGGTGGCACATTCCGTAACTCTTCCTGGATTGAAAGTTATGGCCATTTTAAGATCAGCACACAAAACTCATCCAACCTGAGACTTGTCGTTCTCGGATCATGCCCATGAACGAGGACTTGTCTCCTCATTGAACCTATACAACCTGGCCACTATAAACACACAAAAGACTAGATCAAATACAACAGGGTATTTGTTATTCTCAAACCAAGAGATGCGGAAAGCAAGCTCCAACAACGATCAGGTAGATATAATTAATGTTTGTATAAGAACACGAACAGATAAGAAGGGCAGAATCAATTTTGATGCTCAGGAGGCCATTGTATGTTCTCATTTCTTTCTCCCATAACTAATTTCAAAATAAAGTTAAAATATTGGCAACATTTCTTATTTTTATATCTTCATACCACAGGAAGATATGAGCAATCTTCTTGAAAAGGTTCCTGAGGAGGAGCACACCATATAATATAGAGATTCTTGCTTCACTCGAGTAATGGGAGAGGATGGATATGGACGATTGCGTACATGGGGCTTAATGTGGAAAAAAGATCTTAATTTACAACCTAGTCATGAAGCAGTTGAGTCAATCCGTTCTCAACTTCGAGAGGAAATGCAATCGCAGTTTCATATTCAAATTCCCCAAATGAAGGCACAAATGGAAGAAAATATGGCATGCCTACAATAAGAGGTGCGAGCTCATTTGGAGCGTGTTTGCTGCCCTTTGACACCAACAACACAAACATTTAGAAGTCGGGTAGATCATTTGATACCTTCTAGCGCTGGTCAAGTAAGTAGTATTTTTTTATTACTCATTTATTAACATATTTAACATATCTGTAATGTAAATTATTTATAGGTTGGGGATGAAAATAGCGCTCAGGAAGATGCGGAATTTTAATGGATGATGCACTACCCAAATTAAAAGCTTTAGTGTTGATCCACTAACATGGGAAAAAATCATAACAACTCGATGTTTTTTTTCGTATTGACCCATATTTTTAATTTCCTTATAGAACTGTTTTTTTTTTCCTATTAATTCCATGGTGTTTTGAGATAGATTTGGGTGAATATATAGTTTTGAAGGTTTGCAGATGCTCGTTTTCTAAATGAAACACATTCCTAGCTCCTTTTCCTTTCATTTTCTAGAATCACATTCAGGAGCCAACTGCAGGTTTATTGATCTTCTCCCCTAGCTCCTTTTCCTCTTTTTTTTAATTTCCTTCATCATTTTTATTTCTTCTATATATCTGGCGTTTTATTTAATTTCTATTTTTTTATTTTTCCTTTAATTATTCGAAAGTTGATGAAGAAATTAAGTAATATAGTTTTTTATTTTGTTTTAAATTCTGTTAGAACTAACTGCTTCAAAAGATCGTAATCTAAGAGCTCCTTGAAATTAGAGGGCATTAGTTCCTTTCTGTGTGGCTCTGGTAATTATTTCATCCAAAACAAATCAGCAATTGTATCTTACTATATACAGAAGTCAGCAGAGCAGATGCCTACGCTAGTTTAATTGGTTCCCACCATTAGTTTTGCTGCAGTGTCTGAAAAGGTTGATAGCCAATATATATCAATTAAAAGCTACCATTTCCCCATCTTTTTTTGCTTTTCATCTCCGCGTTGGATCAAGGATTAAAAAAAATCAATTTTACAGATTTGGGACGCAAATTCATTTGAGAATTCTATGATATAGCTGCAGTACTGTTGTTTCATAGTTGCGAGCATCATACCCCATGAAATTGAATTTTCTTTAGACTGGAGACCAATACTGGTGTTGATATTCGCTACAACCACTCAGACGAGCCATAGAGATAGAGAAAGAAGCATAGAGAGAGAGATATGGCGTGTTGGATTGGGATTGCGCAGTCCATTTCAGAAGCAAAGCAGCAGTCGCTCCTCCTAATGAACCACTCGAAGAGATTATTATGTATTATATATAGTCATAATTAAATGGTAGCAATAACGAGAGAGTGAGTCGTCGTCTACATGGGGTAAGAATCTGGTTCCTCAAATTTTTAACATTAAATTTCAATTTTTTGCAATGTTTTTTCAATTTTCTTGTTATATTGGAATTTCCCTTTTAATTAAAATTTTGTCTCTCTTCAAGTAATGCATTTGAATAGGAAGGCATAATTTGTGGTTAATTGATTCTTATTGGCATAATTTGGACTGTTTAGTGATATCGTATGACAGCTTTTAATCCTTTGCTTTAATCATTTTGGTGACTTGTAGACTTATTCAATATTAGTGCTTTGGATGTTTTAGAGGCATTTTGTAGGTTAGCACATCATTTTCGTTTATTCCTCAAATTTTTTTCTAATTAAGTGAAACAACTCCATCAAGCAGACTGCATAATCTAGTTTTTAAGGACTTAAGTTGCTAACTACAATTATGTTGCAACAACGTGGAATTGTACTAATAATTGTGAAATGTCTAAGCTTCTATGCATTCTATAACTTTGAACAAAAATGCTTTTCTTCATTAAATAAACTTTAACTGATCAAGTTTGTAGCTACTTGTTTTTTCCTATGTAAACTATCATCGTCTTTTAAGTACCCATAAATATGATTTCTGATCTTTGAGCATATCAATATTTATTATTTTCCTTTATTCAGCATGTTGTGGAGAGAGGAAGTCCACAAGAAAGGAGCCAAATCATCAACAAACTTTCTGGGCAAGTTGTACAAATGAGCCAGCATAAGTTTGCTTCAAATCTTATTAAGAAGTTTAGAGTATGGCAGCTCTGCTGAAAGAGAACTCCTGATTATGGAGATAGTTGGACAAACTAAAGGGAATGACAATTTACTGGTATGCTGGATAAACTACAACTTATGATTCTTGATCTCTTGAAGATATGGAAATGTCATGTTTCTCAGTTTTGAAACAATTTAAAGATGTCTTGATATCCATCTTCAGCTGTTGAAAAAGTCTCCATAAATGAATTGTTAGTATTTATTATTTTTCTTGTTTCTTTTTGTATAATTCCCAAATAATTAGGATATGATTATTGATGATGTCAATGGTTTCTTTCATGCAATATCGTGTACTTCATCGCGGGCCAAACAATAATCAGGTTTTGAACTGAAGTTACATAATAACTGTCTAAATTTTTTTACCTATTGTCAGTTGTATTCTCTTAAGTTTTAGCATGAATTTTTGTAATGTCTGTTCTTTGGTTTGGGATTGATAGTGACGATTCGTAATTTATGATGGCCATCAATTACCATCAATATATGTGGTTCTTGTTTCATAATTTATTAGTCATGTTGGTTGATGTGGGGAGAAGAAATTAAGATTTTTTCCTCTTTTTTTAAAAAAAATACATAATTTATTATTTGCCACGGTTTAAAACCGTGGCAAATAGTTTTTTTAAAAACTATCGAATTAAATTTTAGCCAGGGTTTAAAAACTTCAGAAGTTTTTGCCAGGGTTTTAAACGATGGCTAAAAGTGCAGGTATTAGCCACGACATTATTTCTTCGTGGCTAATACTATTTACCACGGCTAATCCGTGGCTAAAAATTTTTCTCCACGAGACCTTTACAAACAATTTTTTCCCGTGGCTAGACCGTGGCAAAAACTCTTTAGCCACGATTTTGGACTTTTAGCCTGGGCAATTTGCCCTGGCCAAAACTTTGTTTTCTTGTAGTGTGTGCAGAGCACCTTGGTAGTTGTACATTTTTTCTATGTGCATTGAAGTGTGTGAAAGTCAAATTAATTGTGTTTTATTGGGCACTTTACTCTACATATGTCTTGTATTTTTGATTCAATCAATTGTTTACTCTCTTCAAAATACACTTATGTGCACATCATTATCTTCCATAACACTTCTTCTCATGAGTATTAGATCCTATTGCTAATTCTATACTCTCTTTATATAAAATGCACTAGATAACCTTGCATGCTCTCTACAATGTTTGGTATGTTTTGAATTTTTGAATTATAATAACATTGTAGTAGTTTCATTTGGATATCCTTCTTTCATGCTTGGTTACTTTATTTTCAAACTTAAAGTTTTTAAAGGAATAATGATTTACAAAAACTTCTTGCTTTTTGGAACTTAAACTCATATTTTCTTCTTATGAATCATCATGATTTCAAAAAGATGTTTCTTGTATTTCTATAAGTCTTCCACATCATTACCATATATTTTTACCTTGCGCTTTCATGCTTATTTAAAGTCATCTCTTGTGTGTGCATCATCACTTGAATCTTAAAATTCCTTTCCTTCAACAAGTTGTAGACTTGCTTGGTAAACTTTATATTGGTTTGTGCTAAACATGAATATTCTTATGCTAAAAACTCTGATTTATTTCAATGAAAATTATTATGCTAAAAACTCCTTATCATTTCATTTTCTCTAAAAAAGCTCAATCATGTCTTATCTTTTTTTATCAATAAACTCTTTCTATGTCTCGTGCTACCTTACCCACTTTTGCTAATAACAAAAGGGGGAGAACTAACATGATAAATAATGAACGCTATCAGATTAGAAAACTAACATGATTAAAGAATAAGAAGATAGCTTACATATAAGGGGAGCATTCACATAGGGGGAGCATGTATTTTGGGGGATCAATTCTAAATACTAAAAATGACAATTATCCTAAGTCATCACTCTCTCACACACATAAGTAGGTTTCATTATGCTTATATATTAATTCTCTGATTTATCATTAATGGATTTGGTATTATCGAAAGGGGGAGTTTGTTGGAACATGGTCTTCCGCATCTCGTGGGTTTGAGAATTACAAATCCAATGTGTATTTGATCTTATGTGTTTAAGTGTGCAGGAAACAATGCCACATGACTCAAGGATAACAAATAAAGGTTTCCCCCAAATTTGAAGCCAGAATTCCAACATGTCCACTAGCGCCGGCGGTAGCACCTAGCGCGGGCGCGAGCTCTGATTAGGTAAGTTTAGCCGGCAAGTTTAGAAGGCGATAGCGGCATGCAGTAGCGAATAGCGCAGGCGGTAGCGCGGAGCACAACATGATTTTTAGAAAGGTTTCCCATGAATGAAGATACACACGCAGAAAATGTTTCCTAATCTGGGATAGCGTCGGCGGTAGCGCAAGCGCTAGCTCCAAGGCTATAAAAAAGAGCCCTCTCCTCTCATTTTGTACACACAAGTTGCAGAGAGGTTGAGTGCCAATATTTTAGAGCCTTATTCAGCTGTAAAGTGATCTCCCACCAAAGTTCCATGAATTTCTGAATGAGGATTTTTTCATGTCGGATCCGAACGATGATCGCTTCAACAACGTTTATTCTACAACGGTCTTTCGTCTCCAACTTCAGAAGTTCTTCAAGAGGGAGTTTTAATATTATTATTGCTTATTTCATATCTTTATTCTTGTAATCATTTAGTGAATTCTCCTCGTGTTGGCGACTAGGTCTGGGTAGGACTTAGGGAGAAATTCACCTCGTGTTGGCGACTAGATCTAGGTTTGGTCTAGGGGGTTTTCGAAGCCGTATTCGGGTGAGGATTGGCTAGAGCGTCTTGAGGGCTTATCCGAGGAGGATAGGCTAAAGCACCGGTTCGTATGGCTATGAGTCAGGACAGAAAATGAAAAAGTCTTTTTAATATTTACATTCAATTTCTAGCGTTATAAGAAATCAAGTTTTGTAATCCTTCATTTCATATTAATAAAATCATGTCTCTATTTGATTTCAATTGTTTTACTTGATTTCTATCTATTTTAATCTTTTATTATTTCAAGTATATCAAAATATATTAAAAGTTTTAAAACCCTTATTCACACCCCTTCCTCCTCTAAGAGCGCCTACAGATCCAATAGGAAGAACTTAAAGCACACAAGATGGTTGGTAGAGATATCACTGATGTCTCGATGGAAGAGTTTTCAGAATTGTTTCTCCAGAGGTTTATTCCCTCTGCCCAGCATATTGCGTTGCAAAGTTAGCTCTTGCAGTTAACTCAAGGTGACCGTTCGGTAGACGACTACATGCATGAGTTTACCAGACTGAGTCGCTATACGGGAGCTTTAGTGGAAGAAGAGGAGACAAAGAAGAATAAGTACTAAGAAGGACTTCGTGATGAGTTAAGGCTGCTTCAAGCAGGCCAATGACGTGTTAAAATTTCGGAGTATGGCTCGAAGACAACATCAGAAGACTTCAATTCAATTCACAACAATTAACCAGTGACAATGAAGGCAAGAGAATCTCAATTGACTACTATCTTATTATAATGCGTTGCATACATGGCGAGACATGAATTACAAGAGCAAACATAGATGAGAACAAGCAACACAAAAACTGGAGACCAGAAAACTGAGACCGCCCAAACTTAGCAAGATCATCGGCTTCCCTGAGACAACGCAAACAGGACAATTCGCCGACCTGTGAACTGCCAGACCGCGGAAAGCTCAGACCACATGAGCTGCTCATTATTGCAACTGCTAAAAGCAAAACTGTTCGCACTTCTTGATCACCCAGACCGCACGGTGTACAGATCACAAAAGTATCCCGCGAACACTTGAAGAAGAACTGCATACTGCTGCAAGACCGCACTCAAGATCTCCTGACCGCTTAAAGCCGCCTGATCAACTGAGTCCTCTACAACAGACTAAGAACATCCAAACACAGACTGCCCAGATAGATCGCTGGCGAGTTGGTTTATTCATAGCTGGAAAGAAGGAAGAATATTGATAGAGACCGCTGTCCGCTATCCTGCGAACACAACAAATTGATAAATAAGCTTCAAACCGCGCGACCTCAAAGTTGAGGCCGGCATAATCAATCCACACTAGGTTCTTATAGTTCTTGCATTCGAATGGCTACCCCTGCCCCTCTATTTATAGGCAAATGAATGGATGTCGTCACCACCACAAAGGGATATGGTCACCTTCCTTATTAAAGCACGCAGTCTCTAGAACGAGACCGCGCAGGCACTATAAGAGCTTTTATTACACTTAAGCAACTGTCCAATTAAGAGCTTTTATAAGAGATTTTATTACACTTAAGCAACTTCCCCTCTATAAGATCTTTTATTACACTATAAGAGCTTTTATTACACTTAAGCAACTGTCCAATTAAAACCGCCCGATCTCTTGCAGGAGAAGAACCGTATGAGCATCTGACCAGATCGAGAACAGACCGCTAGAACTAGGCTCATACAACTCGTCCGGTCTCACATAAGATCGGAACCACAGCAGATCGTAAGAGCGATCTAAGAAGATCGAAGTACAAGAACGCTAAAGCGACCTCCAGCACAACACCGTCGGGCCTCTACCCGAACAAGAATACTTGGGCACAAATGTCAAACCAAACATAGGCTGCCAACGTAAGAGAAGCGCATTCTCAATATCCAGACCGCCACACCAAGCTTGCACGGTCTCTGCGGTCTTCTTAATCAGACTGCCCAGACACTTCTCTTCCACTTCAAAATTTTAACACTCCCCCTTGAAGTGGGAAGTACATGTCAGCCCAAGTAGAGTCCTCAACTGATCAAATGGTCCCTTCGACAATGGCTTCGTAAAGATGTCCGCGACATTATCCTTGCTCTGCACAAGCTCCGCCATAAGAGATCCCTCCAACACCTTCTCACGAATGAAATGATGTTGAATCTCTATGTGCTTGTTTCGAGCATGACAAACTGGATTGTTAACCAGTTTGAGGGCACTCACATTGTCACCCCATAGCAGAGTATGACCTCGCAACTCCCTATGAATGTCCTCCATAAGCCTCCTAAGCCAGATGGATTCCTGAGCTGCCAAAGACAAAGCTTTGTACTTATCTTCCATGGTAGAGACAGACACAAAATCCTGCTTCTTGTTGCACCATGATATAGCTGTAGAGCCTGTCATAAAGACATATCCAGACGTCGATCTCCGATTATCTAAATCTCCTCTATAATCAGCCTCCTTGTATACATGCTAGCAAAAGCTCGAGTCCTTCCCATATAAGAGACCCAAATTAGAGGTGGACTTTACATACTTCAGAATACTCTTAGCCGCCATAAGATGAGGTTTCTGAGGCTCTCCCATAAACTGACTCACTCGTCCTGAAAGTGCATAGTGTGCCTCTGAGAATCCTCTAGAGGGGGGGGGGGGGGGGGGGGTGAATAGAGATTTAAAAATATTTCTATCCTAACTGTGTAATCAATAAAGTAATCTAAGGATATATGCTTAAACAAGAACTCAGACATAATAAACTTGTGCTGAAATATAAAACACAAAGCAGTAATTAAACTAGCTATAGAGACAGCACAGAAAATTTATCCCACCAGAAGACACATAATTTTTATAGAGGTTCCCCAAAATGTGGGTACTCCCCTCTTCTCCCACCTGGTAGGGATGCACCAACAGTGTCTGAGTCTTTTGATAAGGAGACTCTCAGAACCACCAGATCTTTTGATAAGGAGATCTTGAACCCTGAATCCTTTGAAAGTGGGATTCTCAATACTCTCTACTAGATCTTTAGATAAGGAGATCTTGAACCATTAAATACTTTGAAGAGGGATTAATAAAACTATTTTACAGAATGAGAAAGAAAGAAGAAAAAGAAGGTTGTATGAATTCTGTTCTCAGAATTCTTGAGAGGGCTGTATGAAGAACATCCAATTAAGTTCCACAGGATCTGCTCTTGATTAGCCACTGCTTCTGATAGTGATGAGTTGAAGGTGCTTTGTATGTCAGATCCTTTTTACTTCTGCTGATTGAGATATGACTGCTATAAGATTGTGATGAAGAGCAACTTTCAGACCCTCTGTTCTATTAGATGAGGAACAACAAAAGCTTTTTCTTTTTTTTTTCTCTTTTCTGTATCTCAGTTCCTGAGAAAGAAAGAAGAAGAGGAAGCCCTAGCAAGAAGGAGACGGCTGATTGAGAGTAATGCCCTGTTTATTTCTGTCTTCTCTTCTCCTTTTATTCCCTCTATTCAATTTCAAGTTTGTTTCCCTTTCTGGTATGTCTTGAAAAGGTAATCTGCTGACGACATTCTCTTTCTTTCCTCTTTAATTCTCATCCCGACCACCTTTTGCAGACTATATTTGAAGTAGCATTGAATTCATTTCTTCTCTTATCGATGTAGCTTCGAGTTCTTCTAGGAGCTGCTTCGATTTTATCTGTTCTCCGACTGAACTCTGCTAGTCGACATTGCATCGATATCTTATCAATGTGTACGTCGTGTTGATCTGCCTGGCAATGAGCTTCATCTTCTGCGTCGAGATGAAGTCGATGTCACGTCGACTTTAGATGGCTTCGACAGATAACATCTTCTACGTCGAGTTGAAGTTGAAGCTGTGTCGACTTCACTAGTTACAATCGACAAGTCCCTAACCTTTACGTCGATATATATTCGACGTAACGTCGATATGAGTTACCTAGACAGAAGGGTTGATCCACCTGGATTTCTAGTCAGAGCAGCGTCGATATGGACTCGATGTTGCATCGAATTCTATTCGACGCAAATTTTAACTTAGCCCAATTTTGCTTCCCTTGATCTGGTCCTGATACCCTATGTTGAGTATGACATCCTAAGACATCTAATAACCAGATTACCCTTACTATACAATGGGTAATTTTTTCCTAGAGGATAAAATCACTTTTGGTTAATTTGTTAAGTTAAATCAAGGGTTTTTCCCAACAATCTCCCCCTATTTATCTTAACAAATTTTTCAGATTGAATAAAGTGATTTTACATATTCTTTTGTATAAGCAATAATACATTTATTACAACATAGACATAACATAAGACAGACTGAAATCATATGCATCTCCATTCACATGACAGGCAGTAAAGTTGTATAACATTTGTTCTTCCCAGAATATATTTGAGTTCACAATGAATAATCATAGAATACCTTAATTCAGGAATCCTTCTCAGGAGTCTTCCTTTTTCTTGAGAATACTACTGGGGTGACTCTCCTTGGAGCTATCTTCAGAGGCTCATCTTCATCAAGGGACAATGCTGGATTTTTAGCAACATTGTCATTGTCATGCTCCCCCTGTTCTTGTGCATTCTACTCAGCATCCACAGTAGCTTCCTTGGCAATCTTGACCACCTCATCTACTAGATTCTCATCTTAAGGCTTCCCCTGACCCCTTGCTGTGCTTACTGCTTCCAATTCCATATTCAGACTTCTCTAAATATCTAGAGCAGGCTCCCCCTGAATTGTTGCATCTATTTGTTCATCATTTACTTTTTCTGGGAACTCCCCCTGTTCTACAGGCTCCCCCTGGATTTGTGCTTCCTGGAAGGTAGTCACTTTGTCATGAGCAGTCTCATTAACAGCATTTCCCTGATCCTATCCACTCAAGTCAAGGACATGTCTCTCTTCCTCTAAGATCTTCTCCCCCTTCTTGACCTTGCTGGCCAGTGAGGTTAAGAACTCCCTTGAAACCATAGAGGAAGATATAAAATCTTTGAGGCTCTGAATTTTTGTGTGAAAACTTAATAACTCACCCTCTATCTGTGAGTATTTCTTGTCAAATTTCCTAGCCTGAGAAGCCACTTGATCTGCAAAAGTTGAGGAGGCAATGGCCACTGCTTTGGAAATGATCTGATCAAGATCAATTATGGGTGATGGAGGGAACTCTTCTTGGATAGGAGTAAGAGGATGGTAAACTTCAGGGGAGAAGTGAATTGGTGGTGGTGGAGGTGGAGCAGGCCGATGATCTGGAATGAGGGTGGATGGAGGTAGATGGGTTTGCAGAGAAGATGGCTCAAGTGGTGAGGAGGATTGGTGATGTTGTTGTTATTGATGCAGCTGTTGAGATTGAATATCTTCATGATGAAGATCTGGAACATTGTCCAGTGGAGGTGAAGATTGAGGAGGAGGGATAACATCCCGTGGAGGATCTGGAATCTCCTTGTTTGACTCTAGAGGAGGAGGTGATGGGGGAGGAGATGCTGGAGCTTGACCAGCCTTCACTATTTGCCTGGTCCACTTGGAAAAGATTCCAATATTAATTCTCTTCCCATGGGGAATGGGCACTCCTTTTGACTTGCATATTGCTGGGTAATGATGGAAAAAGACTTGGCTCATAATTCTCATATATGCATTTTCCTTGTGGGCGTATTTGTGCCCAATCATCTTCAGGAGCAATCTCCCCCAGTTTATCTTCTTCTGGAGAACCAGAATTCCCATAACTTGCAGCTGCTATTTTGGTATGGCATCATGAACAGAGACTTTGCATAGCAGCACCTTTCCCACAATGTCAGCAAGAAATTTATACTCTTCTACCAAGTCAATCTTTTTGAGATTGATTGCTTTCTCCCTTTTGAACTACACGATCTCTAGGACTCTCTTGGCCTCTTCCCCTGTCAGCTCATCTAAATCTCCCCCATTTGGAAGATCAAAAGTCTGTCTTAGAAGCTCCTCTCTGATGAGAATATCTGTCTCATAAACTTTCCCACTAAGGGAGCCATCCCCTCCTATTTGAATGATATTTTTGAACTCATTAATTTCGATATGCAAGATTTTGCATCTAGTGGATATCATCTTAGTTAGCCCATTATTTTGAAATAGGCCAAGGATGGCCTTGAAGCTTTCTGCGGCTGCGCTGAACGAATCCATATCCATATCGAATCCTGAATTAACTTTGGGAGGGGCCATCTCTTTGAATGTACCTACAAAGATGAAGGGAAAGAGAGAGAGAGAGAGAGATGCACAGAAAAGCTGGAGAACAAGAGAGCAGGAGAGCAGGAAGGCAGGAGAGCAAGAAAATTCGAAAGCGTGATGATTTTGACACTGGTGTTGCTTAAAAGAAGATAATTCGTCGTTGCTTAGGGTTTAAGTTGACGCACCGTCAATGTGTATCAATGTTTGGCGTGCAAAAATAAGTAGAGAATGCATCTAGAAGGCATTCTTAGCGCGTTGACAGTTCGACGTTGCGTCAAAATATATTCGACGTAACTCAGTCAACGCAATCGCTTGCTGAAGAATGCTCAACAATCTTTAATTCCACATAGCCTAGTCGACGTTGCGTCGATTTGCTATCGAGGCAATTTCGACTTTAATGAGCGTCGAATCATTATGACGGGTGCGTCGATACGAAGTCGATGTTACATCGAAATCTATTCGAATTACTCAATCCGAGTGCTTCTTGATGCTACCATTAAGTAGAAGTCGATGGTACGTCGACTTCTATTCGACGCATCTCTGAATGTACAGATCTATTTTCTTTGAAAAAATCTTGCTGTTTTTCCCAGCACTTTTATTTATTGAAGATAGGTTATAATATTAATTTTATAAATTGTAGGGGCAAATTAAAGTAGGAATCACTCCCTTTGATGAAGTTTTGTTCCTTTTTCTTGACCTACATCTTCCTTCCCACTCAAATTTCTCCTTAGTGGGACCCTTCCTACCCTGCACAAGTAATTCAACCATTAGAAGGAACCCAGGTTACCTTGGGCCCTTTGCTTTTACCATTGTAGAGTTCAATGAAAGAATAGGAGGGTCTTTCATGATACCCTTTGGGATGATAGGGAATGGTTTTCCCAAACCCATTGTTTTGAAATTTGAAATGGGTATAAAATGTATATTGATATAATAAATCAGAAGAGTGTTTTATTATCCTAGTTCTTGACTTACCCTTTTGATTATGGTTATTTAATTTCCCTAGGTTGTTTTTACCAGAGGGTTTCTCTTTCTTATTGAGATGTATTTTTTTGGGTTTATCTACCGTATCTGAACAGCTACCAACCTTACCTTGGTTGATTTGCTCTTCTCGCTGGGTTGATAATCTATGGGTCTAACAAATGACACTGGATTTTTCTAGGCAGGCTTGCTAGGTAGTTCTGTGCTGGTGGAGGGCTCTGCTCCTAACCCTAAGTTGTTAAATCTCATAGAGAGGTTTTCAGTGATGTCTTTGAGCTTCCGACTCCTCCCATTGAGTGAGTCCTCAAAGGCCTTTGCCTTTGCTAGCACTTCTTTTAAATTTGTATTTTCTTCTTTAAGTTTAATCAATTATACCTCTTTATCATTAATTTCATTTGTTAGTTTTTGATTTATTAGATGCATTTCATCTTCCTTAAGGTTCTCTAGTTCAGTTCTAGCTATGTGTAATTCTTTTTCTACCCAAAGATGTTCAATGCAGAAATCTTTAAAACAAGTTTTAAAATCATCAGATGTAAAGTCAAATTCATCAAAAACTGATACATGATCATCTTCATCATCTGATGCCATTCCAAGATCCATCATGCAGGCTGCTACTGCTTCTTCATCATCATCACTCTCAGATGATGATGAGCTCTCTTCCACTAATAAATCACTCCAAGTTTCAGCAATGAAACCCTTTGCTTTCATCTTGTCCTTCCCTCTGAAGGACTTCTTCTTCTTCTTCTTCTTCTCATGTTTAGTGTTGCTCCCGTTCCTTTACTCTTGAGGGCACTCAGGAGAAATGTGCCCTGGCTTGTTGCAGGTGAAGATGATGATCTCCTTCCTTGGATTCTTATCATATCTAGTCTTTGAGTCTCTATCTCTTCTCCTTGAGTCCTCAGTCCTTACCCACTTCTTGAATCTTTTTACCAGCAGACTGAACATTTCATCCTCAGGAGTGGAGGACTCTCCCTCAGCAGATTTCAGAGCAAAGGACCTTTGGACAGGAGCTAGAGAGGTCTCCCTTTCTTCTGTCTCAGCTCTGTTCTTCAGAAGCATCTCATATGACTTAATCTTTCCCAGCAAAGCTTCAGTGGAGATCTCTTTGTGGCATCTAGATTCTCTGATTGCCCAGATTCTTGAATCCCATGAGCTAGGGAAGAACATGAGGATCTTATCATTAATTTTAGTTAAATATATTTCCTTGTCTAGGCCTCTGAGCTCATGAATGATAAGACTGAATCTCTCATACATATTAGCAACAGATTATTCAGCCTTCTTTTGAAAGTTCTCATACTGGAATATGGGAAGGGACTTTTTGTCCTTTCTTTCATCAGCACTTCCTTCAACCATTGTGGTGAGGGAGTCCTAGATTTCTTTTGCTGATTGGCATTCAACAAGCTTCTGGAAAATGTCATCTGACATTGTTGAAACCAGAATGTTCATGGCCTTAACATCACATGCCTTGAACTTCTTTTCAGTGTCTGTCCAATCCTTTCTTGGGACAGCCTCAGTTGTTGAGGTTTCTCCTTCCTTTTGTGTGACTGGAGCAGGGGGACCTGTGAGAAGAACATTATATATGTCTTCATCAATTGAATTCATATAAAGCCTTATCCTGGCCTTCCAGAGTGTGAACCTGTTTAAGTTACACACTGGGGTCTTGTGGAAGCATAATCCTTAGTACTCATTTTCTATATAAAATATATTTATAGAAAAAGAAATAAGAGTAGGAGGTCTTTTTGATCAAGCTGTTTACCTCTTAATGATCAACCTCCCTCTGATACCAATTGAAAGTGCACAGTGTGCCTCTGAGAATCCTCTAGAGGGGGTGAATAGAGATTTAAAAAAATTTCTATCCTAACCGTGTAATCAATAAACTAATCTAAGGATATATGCTTAAACAAGAACTCAGACGGAATAAACTTATGCTGAAATATAAAACGCAAAGCAGTAAAGTAAACTAGCTATAGAGACAATACAGAAAATTTGTCCAACCAGAAGGCACACAAAATTTTTATAAAGGTTCCCCAAAATGTGGGTACTCCCCTCTTCTACCACCTGGTAGGGATGCAACAACAGTGCCTGAGTCTTTTGATAAGGAGACTCTCAGAACAACCAGATCTTTTGATAAGGAAATCTTGAACCACTAAATCCTTTGAAAGAGGGATTCTCAAAACTCTCTACCAGATCTTTTGATAAGGAGTTCTTGAACCACTGGATCCTTTGAAGAGGGATTAATAAAACTCTTTTACAGAATGAGAAAGAAATAAGAGAAAGAAGGTTGTAGGAATTTTGTTCTCAGAATTCTTGAGAGGGTTGTATGAAGAACATCCAATTATGTTCCACAGGATCTGCTCTTGATTAGCCCCTGCTTCTGATAGTGATGAGTTGCACGTGCTTTGTATGTCAGATCTTGTTTAGTTCTGCTGATTGAGATCTGGCTGCTATAAGATTGTGATGAAGACCAGCTTTCAGATCCTCTGTTCTATTAGATGAGGAACAACAAAAGCTTTTTCTTTTTGTTTCTCTTTTCTGTATCTCAGTTCCTGAGAAAGAAAGAAGAAGAGGAAGCCCTATCAAGAAGGAGATGGCTGATTGCGATTAATGCCCTGTTTGTTTCTTTCTTCTCTTCTCCTTTTATTCTCTCTATTCAATTTCAAATTTGTTTCCCATTCTGGTATGCCTTGAAAAGTTAATTTGCTGACGACATTCTATTTCTTTCCTCTTTAATTCTCGTCCCGACCACCTTTTATAGACTGTATTCGACGTAGCGTCGAATTCATTTCTTCTCTTATCGACATAGCTTTGAGTTCTTCTAGGAGCTGCTTCAATTTCATCTGTGCTCCGACTGAACTCTGTCAGTCGATGTTGCGTCGATATCTTATCGACTTGTACGTCGTGTTGATCTGCCTGGCTCTGAGCTTCATCTTCTTCGTCGAGATGATGTCGACATCACGTCGACTTTAGATGGCTTCGACAGATAACATCTTCTGCGTCGAGTTGAAGTAGAAGCTGCGTCAACTTCACAAGTTACTCCAACAAGTCCCTGCCCTTTACGTCGATATCTATTCGACATAACGTTGACTTGAGTTACTTCGACAGAAGGGTTGATCCACCTAGACTTCTAGTAAGAGCAGCGTCGATATGGACTTGATGTTGCATCGAATTCTATTCGACACAAATGTTAACTTAGCCCAATTTTGCTTCCCTTGATCTAGTCCTGATACTCTAAATTGAGTATGACATCCTAAGACATCTAATAACTAGATTACCCTTTCTATACAATGGGTAATTTATTCCTAGAGGATAAAATCACTTTTGGTTAATTTGTTAAGTTAAATCAAGGGTTTTTCCCAACACGGCCAACTACATAAGAGATATCTGACCTTGTGATCATTAAGTATATCAGACTTCCAACCAGAGCCCAGAACACCAAAGGATCAGAAAGAACCTTCCCCTCATTACGTCGAAGTATTGTACCTACCTCTAGTAGAGTAGAGCTGCTCTTCCCTCCTTCCATCCTGAATCGCTTCCTAATTCGATCCGCATAGCCCTTCAGGGATACAACCTTACCGCCCTTTTTTCTCTCCACTTCGAGTCCAAGGAAATGGTGGAGCTCACCCAAGTCCTCCATCTCAAATATGATTGCTAACTCAGCACGAAGTCTAACTACCTCCATTTCAGAATTTCCCGTGACGATCATATCGTCAACATATAACAACACCAAGACCTGAAGCTCCTCCATATTCTTTACGAATAAGCTTGAATCAGAATCAGAAGCAAAGTACGCAGAACGGGAGGTATTTTGCTATCTTTCCATACCACGCCCAAGGCGCCTGCTTCAAGCCGTAAAGAGCCTTCTTGAGCTTACACACATATCTTGGGTGCTCTTCGGAAATATAACCATGTGATTGATCCATAAAGATATCCTTGTCAATCTTTCCGTATAAGAAGGCATTCTTAACGCCAAGTTGCCAAATCTTCCATCCTTGGCAAGCTATCAATGTGATCACCACCCGAACCGAAGTTATCTTGGCAACATGGCTGAAAGTTTCTTCATAATCTTCCCCATACTTCTGAGAGAAACCTCGAGCTACAAGGAGAGCCTTGTACTGCTCAATGCTACCATCGGCCTTCTTCTTCAGCTTGAAAACCCACGTGCAAGTCACTGGAGTAACTCCCTCAGCCTTAGGCACCAAGTCCCAAGTCTCATTCTTCCTAAGGGAAGCCATCTCTTCATCCATGGCCTCTTCCAACTCCTTGAATCCAACGACATTTTCAAAACAAGATTGCTCTCTCTCATCCAGGGGACCTGCGAAGAAATATGAGATGAAGCTCACCAAGTTTCCCCTTGTACACCGATCTGGTGGAATGATAGTCCTCTTGGACCTCCTTAGAGCTTTACTCTGGTCCACCTCTTCAACTACCTGTTCTGAACTAGCTCTCCTTTCAGGCATACCTCGAGTATTGCTCCCCCTGCTTCCAAAACCTGAAGCACCTGACCCAGAGCTAGAAATACCTGGAGCACTTGGAGAAATAGGCAACTCCACCAGAACCTCCTTTATCGCTTCTTCAAGTCCACCATCCAACCTGCTATCTTGTAACTCAACAGAAGAGCTACCCTGGTATGATGTCAACTCATCGAATACCACATCTCTTGAGACCACATCTCTCCGTGTCTCTGGATCCATGCATCTCTAGCCCTTATTCTTGTCATCATAACCGACGAAGACTAGCTCCCTTGCTTTCGCATCTAGCTTCGTTCTAAGAGCATTTGGAACATGTACGTAGCAGGTAGATATGAACACTCGAGTGTGTTCCACCGAAGGATTTTCCTTGAACATCAACTCATGAGGGGTCTTCATGTTGATATGACTTAGAGGCATATAATTGATGACATAAGTTGCACAAGACATTCCCTCTGCCCAGAAACACTTTGGGATACTCTTGGCATGAAGCCAACATTTGCAGGTCTCCGTCAGCTGACGGATCTTCTGCTCTGCAATTATGTTCTGTTGTGGAGTGTGAGCACAAGAAAGCTCTCTCTGGATGTCATGCTTCCTGCAGAAGTTAAAGAACATATTTGAGGTGAACTCCCCTCCATTGTCGGTTCTGAACTTCTTGATCCGCAGGTTAAGCTGACCTTCCACCAGCTCCTTGAACTCCATAAATTTTGCAAAGGCTTTCAACTTCTTCAGAAAATATACCCAAGTATATCTAGTGAAGTCATCAATCAAGACTAGCATATACCTTCTACCTCAAAGACTGACACTTACGGTTGGTCCAAACAGATCACTATGAATACACTCCAATGGTGCTTTGAATCTGCTTTGTGATTTTTCGAATGAAAGATGTTGTGCCTTACCATATTGATAACTTGCACAAATGCGACCTTCACCGAAAGAAGACAAACTAGGCAGACCTCTCGCAAGGCCTCTTCCGCCATAGCTTTCAACTTATCCATCCCAACATGTCCAAGTCTTTCATGTCAGATAGCAGCACTATCATTAGGCCTCATCTTATCAACATAGGAACTTGTTAACACAAACAAATCCTTCACCCGCTTTCCTACATGTGTGGCTTCTGCCTTCACCGCTGACACACTCCGAAGAAATTTCACTTCTGTTGGACCAAACAGAACGTGATAGCCAGCATCAACAATGTTAGTGACCGAGAAGAGGTTTTTCTTCATCCCCGGAACATGATAAACACTCTTCAATGTGAGTGGACCTCTATCTCCTTTCAAAGAAACTACACCCTCCTTCTCAACAGTATGTATAGTATCATCAGCAGTAATGATAACATCATTACCTGAGTATGCCTACAAAGAAGATAACTTCGAATCGTCTCCTGTTAGGTGACGAACACAACCCGAGTCCACTATCCAATCATCTTGATAGTTGATGGAAGCCAATGCCCGGACACAAGTGCCCTTCATGAAAGCACCTCCACAATCACAACTACCTTCAGCATTGGAACCAACCTCCTCCTTACCTGCAGCATGCCCTGGCTGAAGATTGACTTTACAGTCTCTCTTGAAGTGACAAAGCTTATTGCACCTGAAGCATCTTGGTCCTTAATTCTTCTTCCCATCACGCTTAGGAGCATAGCTCCTCTCCTGCTGATATGAAGTAGATGGACTATCATCTCCAGATGACTTCTTCTTCTTGTCCCAATGCTTCTTCTTCCCTGAGTATAAGACCTTGCTTTCTCTCCCGGAGACAGACCTCTCTGCCATCTACTTAGACAAACTCTCTTGCGAAGCAAGCAAGTTCTCCAACTCTAGCAACGATGACTGATTGGCCCAACCTTGAACAAAAGCGACAAAGACCACATACTCCCTCCGCAAGCCGCAGATTATGTGCCTCTTCAACCTTGCTTCTGAAATAGGTTCATTCGAGTCCAAAGCGGATATCTCTGCGCATAGTTTCTTCATCTTCAAGAAGAAAGTTGAAATGGACAAATCTCCCTGAGTTGCTTTCGCAATCTAATTTTCAAGAAACTGTAGTCGAGCTACATTTTTTTTCTTGAACAAGCCATCCAAGGCTATCCAAGTCTCAGCATCTGACCGACATCCAATTATATGGTTAAAGAGTTCCGGAATGATAGAACGCTTGAGAGTGAACTCTGCCAAAGCATTTGTTCTCTTCCAAGACGTCACTTGCTCAGCATTCCCTTCAGCAGCTACAACTGCTTATCTAGCATCTCCTCCGACTACCTCCCATAAATCTTCGCCAAGAAGATAGCTCTCCATGCATGACTTCCACTTCTTGAAGTTAGTCTGCGTAAGGAGCTCAATTCCAAGACCTCTTGTATAACCTCCTTCCATTGTTATCACACTGGTTAGCAACCTTTCAGTAACTAAAGTAGGATTCTGTGGCTAATCAATGCTTCAAACCTATCTATGATACCATGTTAAAATATCGGAGTATGGAGCAATGACAACGGCGGAATACTTCAATTCAATTCTGTTGGGTATTGTATCCACAATAGCCCTGATTTGAAGAAGTCCCCTTCAAACTAAGACGAATTGTAATTGTATTTGACTATGCACTTTAGCTGTGATGTGACAGGTTATTCCACTCTAAGTACAAACCAATGTCAGGTTTCAATGAGTCGTCAAACACAGGCCTATGCAATGTAATCCCTCATTGTATAGACCAAAGTGTTGGCTCATGTGAAATCTCTCTATTGGGATGTACTTCATTTACAAAGTGCTAGAGAAGAAGGACTAGAGCTGATGATGGAATCAATTGAGAATGGAAATTAACCCAAGTAAAATTCGATTATATCATTTGGAACATATAGTCGAATTCGACTATATGGTTTGAATGGATATAACCGAATTCGGCTAATCCCTGTCCGAAAGGTTTATTTTTCTAAGTATAAGAATAGTCGAATTCGGTTATTGTAATTCGGTGAATTGGTTTAGTCGAATCCCTAGAGCTGCCGAATTCGACTATATGGTTTAACCGAATAAATTCGGTTAATGCCATTCGGTTAATCCATTTCTCCGAATCGGTCTGCAGGTATTCTCTGGTTCAATTCGACGGCGTATTCTTTAGGGCTTTCTCCATGTACAGTACACGTGGAGCTAGATCCCTAATTCGCACTTATGACCGTTGGAAGAAGACTCTATAAATACGTAAGGATTATTTCCAGATAACCCTAATCTTGAATTGAAAAAGAAATCGAAAATTACTTCTAACGGTCGACTGTTCTCACGCAAGTGTTTCGTCTCCGACAAAGCCAGCGATTCGTGTTTCGTCTTCTAAAGATTCAATCGACAAGATCAAGATCCGCTTAGCTCTCATCTTCTGTTGATCAAGTCGATTCAAGTTCTCAGATCTAGCTTCAAATCGCTTTCAAGATTTCTTCATTCTTCATTCACAAAGGACTGAAGTTTACTGCTAAGAAGAAGAAATCTATCTCTCAAGATCTGAAGAAGAACTTCATCAGAAGTTTAAGAAGATTGTTTTTCAATTTACTGTGTTGTTGTAAGAACCTTATTTTAAATCTTGTAGGAAGCTTGCTTCCGAGTTATTGTGTAGATCCTTGGTTGAGGATCGAGTTGTAGGAGCTTGTGTGCTCCGAGTTTGTAGGAGAAGTTTGTTCTCCGAGTTGTAGTAGGAGTATTCTTGCTCCGAGCTGCAGGAGTTGTGAACTCCAAGTAGTAGGATATTGATTGATCCGAGTTTGGTGAAGTAGCTGAATCTAGCCTTGGAGTGCTAGATAGGCGAGGCGGGAAAGTGGACTACCCACATCGGGGAACCACTATAAATTCTCTGTGTTGAGTTGTGCTTACTTTTCTGTGTGCTTTTACTTCCGATATTTTTATTCCGCAAAAAAACGCAGAATCTACATATTCACCCCCCCCCCCCTCTAGGTGATTTAGGTTGCGACTAGATACTTTCAATTGGTATCAGAGGTAGGTTGTTCACAAAAGGCTAACACCTTGAACAAGATCTCCTAATCTAGTCGCTTGGTCAGGCATGTATGGAATGGAAAGATCAAAGGATTCTGTCAAGTTGCCAGTTTGCACCAAAGAGAATTTCCCCATGTGGAAGGAAAGAGTTAGATTCTACATGGAGGCCGCCGATCCAAGGATTTTTCAAATAGTGGAAGAAGGTCCACATGTTCCTACAAAGCCATCTTCAATAAACTCTACAATCATGATTCCGAAGAAGATGTTAGAACTTACTAAAGATGAGATCGCTCTTGTCGCTCTAGACAAGAAGGCAAAAATATCATAGCCGGTGCAGTGGATGACTCGATGCTGCAAAATCTGATTCACTGCAAATCTGCCAAAGAGATGTGGGATTCTCTAGTTTTTCTAATGGAAGGTACTGAGGAAGTGAGAGATGACCGAAGATCGTTGCTGAACCAAGAATACAAAGCTTTCAAGCAAGATCCAAGAGACTCCATTTCTGAAACCTATGAGAAGTTCTTTAAGATCGTAAATGGTCTTAGGAACTATGACCGTGAATTTTCTGTTGGCGAACTGAATGATAAGTTCTTGAGATCCCTGACGAAAGAATGGGATACCAAGGCCATTGCAATCAGAGAATTCGGCAAGTTGACCACTATGGAGCCGCAAATCTTATTCAGAAAACTGTTGTCACATGAGCTCAAGCTCAGCATTAGGAAAGCTGAGGAAGAAAGCAACAGGACATCCAGGAAGGATAGATCTATGGCACTGAAAGTTGAAGGATCAAAGAAAAGCAAAGTCAATACATTCATAAGAACTCCGTTATCTGAAGAGGATGATGAGTCTACAAGCTGCTCATTAAACTCTGACATGTCTGACGAAGAATTTTCACTTCTATCCAAGCAATTCAAAAGACTTCTTAATAAAAGAAAGCAGAAAAGAGGCCAATCTTCTGCTTCAGATCACAGAAGATCAAGACGTGACGGTGATCATCACAAGAAGGACTACAATAATGACATGTATAAATCTAAACCGAACAAACATGATTCTACTGACATTATTTGCTATTGCTGCAATAAGCCAGGACATGTAATTGCCGAGTGTCCATATAAGAAGAAGGAAGGATCGAAGAAGGAAGAAAAGAGATCCTTCAAAGGAAAGAAGAAGGAAAAGAGCTTCATCGCTAAAAAGGCCAAGACTATGAGCGACAGTGACACTGATGCGTCAAGCTCAGAAGAAGAAGCCTACTTTGGGCTTATGGCACAATCAGATGAAGAAGTAGGAGACTCCTCTTATAAGGGGAAGGTAAACTCTCATACTCCTCTTTCCGCTTCTGAATGTGAGACTGCATCCGTTGCAAATTACGACTACTCATCAGAGGAGGATTCAGATTTAATGACTCAGTACAAAGCCCTTGTAAAGGGATTTGACAAATGCCGCAAGGTTGTCAGATCCAAGTCAAAAGAAATTGAATCTCTCAAGACGGTGGAATTAGCTTTGAGGGAGGAAATTGAACAATTAACTCCTCTTAAAGATGAAATCCAACTCTTGAAAAATGAACTGAAAAGCTACACTGAGTTGTTGAATCTTAAGGAGAAAACTATAAATGAACTAGAAAATAAGTTGAAGGTAGAAAGAAAGCTCGTAGAAAGCTTCTCGAAGCCTAAGACTATTCTTCCATTCATTGATAGGTTTTCTGCTCCTGCAAAGGGTAGTGGCATTGGTCATGAGGCTGAAACTATTAAGGATGCTGAGAAAAGAGCCATGAAAGGAAAAGGGTCTAGAAATCAAGGTCAACCTTCATTCAGGAAGGTATTTTTTCCGACAAATCCATTCGACCTTGAGTCATCCTTAGGTCACTTTGCTAGACCAACACATGTTGAATCTAGCAACAGATATCAAGGATGGACCAGACCCCGGAACTTTGATGCGTCTCCATTCAAATCTCCTCATGAAGAAATAATTCTCAAGGATCACGGTCCATTTGTTCACGGATCAGCTGCTAAGAAGGCCCCAAAAATCAAAATGATTGCACCCAAACCTGTTGAGAAGAAGTTGGAGCCATGTGTGTGCTGTCACCATGAGGCCCCCACTTCTAAGAAAGCATCTTATAAGAAAGCTACTTCTGTTGCACCTCCCGTTCAAAAAGCAAAACAGGAGACAAAGAGAAGGTACAATCGGTTCGATTATTGGTGCTGTGGCAAAGTTGGTCACTTCGCCATTGATTGCTGGTTTAATTATAGTTATGTTAAGACCCCACGAGGTAACAATGCAAGAGTGACTCCTCGCAGTGTTAACACTCCAAATGGCGGTCATCTGACAAGAAGCCAAGGACCCAAATCTGTTTGGGTTCCTAAGCGTAATTGATTATTGATTGCAGGTATGTCCAAAGGCCAATTCAAATCCAATATGGTACTTGGACAGTGGATGTTCTCGGCACATGACCGGAACAAGAAGTTTATTATAAGAGTACACCCCTGTGAAAGATGGACCAAAAGTTATTTTTGGCGGGTCTGATCGGGGAATCACGAAAGGCTACGGTATGATTACCAACGGTATAGTCTCTTTCACAGATGTAGCTTATGTTAAGGGATTACAACATAATCTCATTAGCATAGGTCAACTATGTGACAAAGGCTATATGGTTGAGTTCTACAAGGACAAGTGCTTGATAAAGTCGTCTGACACGTCAGAAACTATTTTAACAGGCACTCGGAGTAGGAATATCTTCTGCTTAAATTTCCTTTGTTTAGACTCTTCTACACCAGTGTGTCTTTTAGCAAAAGATAGTGCATCTCTTTGTGACCAGTGGCACAAGAGACTAGCACATATAAATTTCAAAACTATAAGTATGTTATTTTCTCACAATTTAGTTCGTGATGCTCCAGATGTTAAGTGCATTAAAGAAAGACCGTGTCATGCATGCCAAATGGGTAAGCAGACTCGGGCTACCTTTAAAAGCATTATTGGCAAAGATTCTACCAGATGCTTATATCTGCTCCATATGGACTTATTTGTTCTCATGCCAATCCGAAGTTTAGGAGGTAAGTCTTATACGTTAGTTATTGTTGATGACTACTCACGTTTTGCTTGGGTATTCTTTCTGAAACACAAGTCAGACACCTTTGCTTCTTTCACCACATTCGTCAAGCAGATCCAGAATGAGTTGGAATGTTCTGTGGTCAAAATCAGAAGTGATCATGGCACAGAATTCAAGTCTGGAGCTATGACCGAATTTTGTGAAAGCCTAGGTATCTTTCATGAGTTTTCCTCTCCCCTTACTCCTCAACAAAATGGAGTAGCTGAGAGAAAGAATAGAACACTCATAGAGGCTTGCAGAACAATGTTGAGTGACTCTTCACTACCAGAATACTTCTGGGCTGAAGGCATCAACACTGCTTGCCACGTGCAAAACAGAGCACTGATCAACAAGAATCATCATAAGACTCCTTATGAACTTCTGAAGGGCAAGAAACCAACCCTGTCTTATTTTAGAATTTTTGGTAGTAAATGCTTCGTACTTAATAACGGGAAATATTACAAAACTAAATTTAGTGAAAAATGTTTTGAAGGTATTTTTGTAGGTTATAGTTGCCATAGTAAGGCATATAGGATTTTCAACAAGAAAACCCTGGTTGTAGAAGAAACTTATAATGTTATATTTGATGAGACGAGTATGCTTCAAAGCAACTCTTCTAGTGTCTTTGTTGAAGATGCAGATGCAAGATTCAAGGAACTAAATTTAGAAGAAGTTGTAAAGGAATACGTTCCAAAGTCTATTGAAGTAAATTTTCCATCTACATGTGAGGAATATGATCCTCAAGAAGATGAAGATGCACCTGAAGTGCAGGAACCTCACGGTCATCTAAATGCTGGAATGATCAGACATTTAAGGGACCATCGTGCTGAGCAAATTATTGGAGATACCCATGTCGGTGTAAGAACAAGAAGAGATGCTGATTTTGCAGGAAGCAAAGACGACAGGAAAAGTACTTCAGGAACGTGCCAATTCTTAGGGAAACGGCTTATCTCCTGGAGTAGCAAGAAACAGAATTGTGTTGCTATTTCAACCGCTGAATCGGAGTATATCTCCGCAGGCAGTTATTGTGCACAATTGTTGTGGATAAGAAATAAACTTGAAGACTACAATTTGAAGCTTAAGGAAATTCCTATGTAATGTGATTCATCAAGCGCTATTGCAATTGCCAATAATCCGGTGTCTCACAGCAGGACAAAGCACATTGAGATCCGTTACCACTTCATCCGGGAGCATGTGGAGCACAAGGACATTGAACTCAGCTATGTCCCGACGGATCGGCAAATTGCAGACATCTTCACAAAGCCGCTCGACGAATCAAAGTTCAACTATTTCAAAATGGAGCTTGGCATGTTAAACAAAGAATCTTAGAAACAAGCTCAGATAATTAGAAAATTCAAAAGTCGAATTTTTCAGAAGATATAATTGAACTGCATTCGACTATACCATTTAGTTGAATTCGGTGATTTCAATTAACCGAATCCAGCTAATCAAAACCCTTTAACCGAATTCGGCGAATCCTATTAACCGAATTCGGCGAATCCTATTAACCGAATTCGGCGAATCTGTTTAATCGAATTCGACTAATCCTTATAGCCGAATGACGAAGCTTCCGGAATTCAAATTTCCTTCTTATTATTTACTGGAATTCGAAGAGCCACATTTCAAAATATCAGGTACGCGCTCTCTCTCCTAATTTCTAACTCTATATAAATGCTTCTTAAAAGAGAAATCTGAATCATTCGCACCCCCGAATTCATCCGTCGCTTCATTTCCGACTCCGAACTCCGTTCGTGCGATCCTTCCGCCGACTCATCTCCCTCGATCGTTCTTCTCAAATCTTCCATTCGCAATGTCCAAGAAGCAGTCGAGCAAGTTGCTCTCTGGCAGTGAGCTCGTGAGAACTGGGTTCGACAGTTCCATGGATGAATTTCGAAATGTTGTGTTAGCTCTCGAAGTCGCAGGACTAGGTTTCATTCTCGAGCATCCGTGCAAGGTTCTTGAGAAGGAGGTGTTGAAGTTCTTCAAGCATGCAGAGCTGAGGAAGCAAGGGTCAGTGATCAAGAGCAGGATAGGCGATTTCCCAGTCAAAGTTTCTCCCTCCAGATTGACTAAACTTCTCAAAGTACCAGTGGTAACTGAATCAGATGATTTCTCTTCCAAGGACTTCAAGAAGGCATTGTCGTTTTGTGGATTGCCTAAAGGAACTAAATCCATCTATAGGAAGCAAATGAATGAGGAAGGGAAACTGCTCTCAGATATTATGGGGAAAGCTCTTCTGTGTAAAGTTGGCTCTCATGATTACATTTCAAATGATATGTTCAAATTGCTCGGTTCAGTGTTCTGCAGAAAAAGGGTTGATTGGGGCAGCGTGTTGTTTGACAGAATTTCAGCTAGTCTGAACACTCCTAACTTTGGAAGAATCCTCTCCTTATATCTCAATCGCTTGGACAAAGTCAGATTCAGTATGAAGACAGGAACCCCTCTCCACCATTTCAAAAGAATAGACTCCTCCATGATTGAAAGATGGTCCAGGAAAGTTGGTGAGACCAAGGTGCTGAATCCCGTTGTTTCAAAAGCTAAAAAGATCCTTTGTGATGAGTCTGAAAGGAGCTTCGATAGTAACTCTCCAGTCTCCTCTCCTGAAAAAGAAAGTGACAGTGAAAAATAACGTGAACCCTCCAAGGGGGAGTGTTCTAAGCTACCAGAAACAGGCCAACAAGATTCTCATGTAATTTCTCCGGCTCCATCTCCAAAGATTCCTACTCCTCACAGCTCTCCTTCCAAGGCAGATGACAATATTGGTGGAAATGATGATAGTGATGGTAATGATGAAGGGGGAGATGACCCAGATACTGAATCAACGAAGATAGCTAAGTCAGCTAAGAGCAAAGATTCTCTTCCAGAAGATGAAATCCCTGCTCAGATTGAGGGGGAGAATGTCCACACTGATCATTCTCTTTCTGCTGCAGACAAGCAAAATAAGCCAGAGCCAACTCCGCCTCCTGAAAATATTACAATCATTCTTGAAGATGAACATGAAGCAGGGCCTTCTACCTCTACATCAAGGATGAAAGAGAAATCTGTGCCACACCCCAAGATTCACAAAATACAGATAATTGTTGAAGATAAGAGAAATGAAGGCTCCACCCCTCCTCCAGTTCAAACTGATGACACCCTCGATGCTCTTCAATTTTATCACTATATGAATGATGTAGATTCAAGTGATTTTTTGGTCGCTGAAGATGATTTTGGAATATCTTCTCGACTCCAAGCTCAACCTCCCTCTGCTGAAGACTCCATGTTGATCAATTTGGAAGAACTGCTTGTAAAGCAGAAAAGATTCTCTGAATTTGCTCTCCATCAGGTTTTTGACAAGACCAGAGCCATAGAGAAGGGAATGGGAAATCACTTACACTCAGTAGCTCACAGTTTAGACAAGGTCAAAGAAAAGCAAGATGAATATTTCTCGATGGGTGCTTCCACCCTAAAGCATGTAGTGGATGGACTACACTCGATTTGTGTAACACTACAAAACTCTCTGAAAATCAGCAATATATTTTTGAGGATGCAGTGCAGGGAAGATCGGTCGTTCAGAACTCTCTCCAAAGTGTGAAGAATGAAATTATCCAAACCCTGACTGAAGAAGTCAGAAAGGGGGAGGAAAGATTGCATGAAAGGATTCAAACGCAAATTTTTTTATTTGAATAGAGAGATAGAAGGAAGAATTCAAGAATCATATATAAATGTTCAATCCCAGCTTTCAGAAATCTCAAGAGGTATTGATGTCAAGTTTCAAGATCTATATGTTTATCTGCATCAAAATCAAATGTGGTTGCACAATGAATTGTCAAGAGGCTATGCCCATGGTTTCCAAGGGCCAGGCCAATCTTCTGCGCAGCCAGCATTTCCGTCTGAAGAATTCCATCCAGAAATTCAATTTGCTGCTCCGTCTGAACCTTTTATTCCTCCTGAAGTTTTTCATTGGTCAGACGATGAAGAAGAAAACTTCAGGAAAAGAGCTAGAGTTGACCAAGGAGGATCAAACTCAGGTGGTTTTATGCATGATGCTAGAAGGGCTGCAGGTCCCAGATTTCTAGAACCAAGAGCACCTCATCCCAGGAAGATTGTTGGAGAACTGTGGAGTCCGGAATCCAGGAATATTATTTTGGATACTTATAATCTTGTTATGGACTCAAATGAGTCTGTTGACAATCACTATGATAGAGATGAGATCCACAAATGGGAGATGACTAGGCTCAAGAGAAGAATTCACTACAGGAACCATCAAGATGATGAAAAGCCTCCTTCTCCTCCTCCAAGATACTATCCAAAACCAGGGGCCTATTTTACCAGACAATTGAAGAAAATTCAAAAGGGAAAGACAAAAGAGAAATGATGGATGCTTGATCTCTAGACTCTATTTCTCTTTTAAGAACATTTATATATTGCTGTCTAATTAATTTTTGGTGGACTTAAGTTTTTGTTTATGATGCTTTTATATATCAACATAGTTCAGTTCTTTACTTGCTCATATTTATTATTTCATGTGCAATTCACCTTAGTAGATAGGGTTCTGACTTCTTCAAATAGGGGGAGATTGTTGGGTATTGTATCCACAATAGCCCTGATTTGAAGAAGTCCCCTTCAAACTAAGATGAATTGTAATTGTATTTGACTATGCACTTTAGATGTGATATGACAGGTTATTCCACTCTAAGTACAAACCAATGTCAGGTTTCAATGATTCGTCAAACACAGGCCTATGCAATGTAATCCCTCATTGTATAGACCAAAGTGTTGGCTCATGTGAAATTTCTCTATTGGGATGTACTTCATTTACAAAGTGCTAGAGAAGAAGGACTGGAGCTGATGATGGAATCAATTGAGAATGGAAATTAACCCAGGTAAAATTCGATTATATCATTTGGAACATATAGTCGAATTCGACTATATGGTTTGAATGGATATAACCGAATTCGGCTAATCCCTGTCCGAAAGGTTTATTTTTCTAAGTATAAGAATAGTCGATTTCGGTTATTGTAATTCGGTGAATTGGTTTAGTCGAATCCCTAGAGCTGCCGAATTCGACTATATGGTTTAACCGAATACATTCGGTTAATCCATTTCGCCGAATCGGTCTGCAGGTATTCTCCGGTTCAATTCGACGGCGTATTCTTTAGGGCTTTCTACATGTACAGTAAACATGGAGCTAGATCCCTAATTCGCGCTTATGACCGTTGGAAGAAGACTCTATAAATACCTAAGGATTATTTCCAGATAACCCTAATCGTGAATTGAAAAAGAAATCGAAAATTACTTCTAACGGCCGACTGTTCTCACGCAAGTGTTTCGTCTCCGACAAAGCCAGCGATTCGTGTTTCGTCTTCTAAAGATTCAATCGAAAAGATCAAGATCCGCTTAGCTCTCATCTTCTGTTGATCAAGTCGATTCAAGTTCTCAGATCTAGCTTCAAATCGTTTTCAAGATTTCTTCATTCTTCATTCACAAAGGACTGAAGTTTACTGCTAAGAAGAAGAAATCTATCTCTCAAGATCTGAAGAAGAACTTCATCGGAAGTTTAAGAAGATTGTTTTTCAATTTACTGTGTTGTTGTAAGAACCTTATTTTAAATCTTGTAGGAAGCTTGCTTCCGAGTTATTGTGTAGATCCTTGGTTGAGGATCGAGTTGTAGGAGCTTGTGTGCTCCGAGTTTGTAGGAGAAGTTTGTTCTCCGAGTTGTTGTAGGAGTATTCTTGCTCCGAGCTTGTAGGAGTTGTGAACTCCGAGTAGTAGGATATTGATTGATCCGAGTTTGGTGAAGTAGCTGAATCTAGCCTTGGAGTGCTAGATAGGCGAGGCGGGAAAGTGGACTACCCACATCGGGGAACCACTATAAATTCTCTGTGTTGTGCTGTGGTTACTTTTCTGTATGCTTTTACTTCCGATATTTTTATTCCGCAAAAAGACGCAGAATATACCTATTCACCCACCTCTAGGTGATTTAGGTTGCGACTAGATACTTTCAAATTCACAAAAGTTAACTAGTGACAATGAAGGCAAGAGAATCTCAATTGACTACTATCTTATTACAATGCATTGCATATATCGTGAGACATGATTTATAAGAGCAAACATAGATGTGAATAAGCAACACAAAAACTAACGACCAGAAAATATAGACTGCCCAAACTTAGCAAGATCGTTGGCTTCCCTGAGACTGCGCGAACAGGACAGTTTGCCGACCTGTGAACTGCCAGACCGCTAGAAGATCAGACCGCACGAGCTGCTCTTTATTATAACTGCTAAAAATAAAATTGTTCGCACTTTTTGATCGCCCAGACCGCACGGTCTCAAGATCACAGAAGTATCCCACGAACACTTGAAAAAGAACTGCTCACTGTTGCAAGACCACACTCAAGATCGCCTGACCACTTATGGTCGCCTGATCAACTGAGTCAGCTGCAACAGACCAAGAACCTCCAAAAATAGACCGCCCAGACAGATCACTAGCGAGCTGGTTTATTCAAAGCTGGAAAGAAGGAAGAATACTGATGGAGACCACTGGCCGCTATCCTGTGAACACAACAAATTGATCAATAAACTTCAAACCGCGAGACCTCAAAGTTGAGACTGGCACAATCAATCCACACTCGGTTCTTACAGTTCTTGCATTCGAATGGATAACCCTGCCCCTCTATTTATAGGCAAACAAACCGATGTCATCATCGCCACATAGGGATATGGTCACATTCCTTATTGAAGCACGCAGTCTCCAGAACCATACCGTGCGGGCACTATAAGACCTTTTATTACACTTAAGCAACTGTCCAATTAAGACAACATGCTTATTTCAAACCGGCAGACCGCCCGGTCTCTTACGGGAGAAGAACCATATGAGCATCTGACCAGATCGAGAACAGACAACCAAAACCAGGCTCATACAACTCGTCCGGTCACGCATATGATCAGAACCACAGCAAAACGCAAGAGCGATCGAAGCAGACTGAAGTACAAGACCATTGAAGTGACCTCTAGTACTAGACCGCCCGACCTCTACCCAAACAGGAATACTTGGGCACAAATGGCAAACCAAACACAGGCCGCCAACACAAGAGACATGCGATCTCAACAGCCAGATTGCCACATCGAGCTCGCACGGTCTCCAAAATCAGATCGCCCGGTCACTTCACTTCCACTTCAAAATTTTAACATGACGTTTGGCTTCCATGTTCTGGTGCAAACGACCAGATCCTTGGAATTGGATATACAGAGAGTACAATGCACGAAAGGCCTCAATGCAAAGAAGACAGAGTTTTATATGCAAACCTCTCAATCAAAGCCCGAGTTTAGAAGAAATAAGAGGATGTCTAGGTTCACAGGCCCATCTCCCTCTGGCGTATCGCGAACGACTACTGCACGGGGTCCTATTATGTGTTTCAAGTGTGGAAAGGTGGGACACAAAGCCCAAGCATGTCGAAGTGGTCCCCCGAAGGCAGAAAATTACGCAATGGACTATGCTTGTGCGGTGGGTCCATCTTATGCGGAGAAAGGTAAACCTGCGAAGTCTTCTGCTTCCCAGCAACCTCCGACCAAACTGAGAGTCTACTCGCTTGGCCAACAAGAAGCCATCAGACAGAATGATGTCGTCACAGGTATGAATTATAATTTAGCTTGTACATCTTGAGGTGACTTATACTTCATGTGCGACAATACGTTTGTTGTTATGCAATTAGGCTTCGTCATAATTTTCAACTATCCGACGAGAGCTCTTTTTGATACTGGAGCATCGCACTCATTCTTGTTTAAGGACTTTGTGGTGCGAATCAGAGTATCATCTACCCTTGTGAAGGATAGATTGTAGGTAGTGCTGCCCAATGGATCTCGCATGAGCGCGGATAGGTTGAGTCGTGTAAAGGTGCGGATAGGGAATCAAGATTTCTACTTGGAAGCATAATTACTACCACTAGCTATGTTTGACGTAATCTTCGACATGGACTAGCTCTCGAAGCAGCGAGCATGCATAGATTGCAATCAGAAGGAGATTACTCTAAGAAAGAACACCGAAGATGAAACCACATTTCCTGGAATGCGAGGAGCGAGCAAGACACTGATGACTGCCCTCCAGGTGGTTAACGTGGTGAGAAAAGGCGCGAAGTTGTTCTTCATGTTGTTGGAGACTTCAAATCCTAAGCCCAGTATAAGTGATGTCCCATTAGTGGAGGAGTACGTTGACATGTTTCCTAATGAACTCCTCGGGGATCCCCCTTTGAAAAGCTCTAGGTTTTCTTATAGTCTTTTAAGCGGGGTATATGAAATGATAATGTCTTAAATATGAAATTATCGTTGTGTCATGTAAATGTGAGGGGCGTTACCATTTTAGAAACGTCGTCGTCGTCCGGTGAGTTAATTCTAGATGGGAGCATATATACAGATATATGTATGTCTATGTATATATATACACATATATATGTATATATATAAGCATGTATGCAAGTCCATATATATATACTATAATAGATGTATAGAGATATATATATACATATGTGTTTCCATGCATGAGATTTTTTTAGGGAAGTTTTGTGTAGGTTGCTATATATACAATCATATATATATGAACATGTATAAAAGGTGATGCATATAAAAGCTTATATATATAAATAAGTTATTTATAAATGAAAATAAGAGAGAGAGGGATATAAGTGAGTTACCTTCAGCTGAATTAAAAACAAAAAAATAGGGCAGCCCGATTCTTTTCCTTCCTCCCTGTCCCGTGGAGCACCGGTGGGTCGTCGAGGGTAGGGTTTGAATCGGATCGGCGTCAGGCGGCGCCGGAGCTGTCGGAGGAGGAAGGATCTTGGTTGCCAGTGCTTGTCTTCGTCGCCGGGGCTAGGTCCTCATTAAGCTTGTCGTGATCCGGTGGTTCTCCGGTTCATTTGGAGGCAAGAAAACTCTTCCCTCCCTCCCCCTCCATATCTTTTCTGGATCTTTTCTTGTGTTGGTAGTTTCCTGGATCTTCAAGTGCAGAACTTCTAATTTTGTTGACAAAGATTTTGGATCATTAAGGACTTGATCCTCTAGTTTTTTGTTGGCAAATTTTTTTGTCTATATGTGGAATTTCCTCTTGTTATTAGCAAAGTTTTATTTAGAAGTTGTCAATGGCAGGTTCCCTACCTTGGTTAGCAAATTCAGGATTATCTTAGTTGGGGGCTGCTATCTTCTTAATCTATTACTGGATTTATTGATGGGGGCTGCTATATAATCCGGTTGGGATATTGTTGGTTTACTATGGGGGCTGCTTTACAAAATTATATGTGAGCAATGCTTGGTCCCAGTCTGCTTCATTTAATTCTATCAGAATTTATTATGGGGGATGTCTTATAGTATTCTGTAAGGGGGCTGCCTTATAGCATTCTATTTGGGGGGTTGCTCTTTAAATTTTATTATGTTGGGGTAGCTGCATGATGAGTCCTGATCATATATACATTTATGGACTCATTCGGGCCGTTATTTTGTCAATATCACGCACTTTAGCCTTATTATAGTCTATATTTGATAACCCATGCTAGGTGCACATTTAGGCCCACTTTGGTGTGTTTTCGTGTGTATTATCTTTAGTAGTATTCATATGTTGTTAAGTGCCACTTTCGGTGGCTAGATCTGTGTTTGTGCTGGAATAGGAGGCGTGCAAGTGTTTCCGGTGCAATTCTGCACAGGAACACTGCGCACGATCACTTGTTCTAGTGCGCACGACCACCGGTCGTGCGCCACTAATCGTGCGCACTTAACCCTTTTTCACGAGTTCTGTCTGGTGCAGTGCGCACGACCATCGACTCCAGTGCGCACGACCATCGGTCGTGCGCCACTGCTCGTGCGCATTGACCATTAAATTTCTGAGTTCTGTTTGCTGTAGTGCGCACGACCATCAACTCCAGTGCGCACGACCACCGGTCGTGCGCCACTGGTCGTGCGAACATTGTATTTTATAATGTCGTCTCTTGCAGGTTCTGTCCAGGCAGTGCGCACGATCGCAGAATTCCAGTGCGCACGACCACTGGTCGTGCGCCAATGATCGTGCGCAGTATTCAATCCAGCGCCTATTTAAACGCCTGTTGCGATTTTAGGGCGGATCGATCTTCCGGGAGCGAGGTTCCTGTTCCGTACGCCGCCGACCACCGCCCTGGAACGCCCCTACTTCATCTTCCACGCAAGGGGAAGCCTCCTCCATCCATTCCAAGCCTTCCTCCATCGTCCGTGAGTGTTCTCCATCGTCCGCAAGCCTCCAAGCACCCATTTTCGCTTTCCGCCCGGTGAGAAGAAGAAGAAACCTTGAGTCGAAGACGACGGAGCACGTAGGGAGATTGTGACAGCTCTCTATGCCGGAAGCATTGCCCGTCCGAGTCCGGAGGTAGCCCGACAACCTACCATTCCGGCCGTGAACGGCCGCTAGTCTTCACCGCCGGTTATTTCTTCCTTCTTTCCCTTCATTGCACTCTTTGAACCATGTACTAGATGAATATTATAATATTTACTTTGATGGAAATGAATATTTCTTTGTTTTTCTCCATGGTTTGCTCATGATTCATTCCGTTCTCACTCACTCACTCGCACACGCACGCAAGGTGTTTGCTCCGTGTTAGCAAGAGCTAACGACGGTTGTGAAGAGGTGTTTGCGACCCTCACCCTTTCGCACTTGAGTTCACTTCATCCGCCTCACGAAGCACGGCATCGCAGCCGTTGCATCCACCTCACTTTGCGAAGCGGTGTTCTCGACCCGCATCTCTGTTGTTGTTGTTAAAATTAGGAAAACCACCCAAAAACCCCTCTTTGTGTTTGTGAAACGCTTGTGTAACAATAATCACTGCGCGATTCGTTCACCCATCCTGCATTCCTCAAGAGACCGACATCCGGGGAATTTATTCTCCACAATTATTACTTGACAGCGACCGGTGCACTTGCCGACGCGCATCAAGTTTTTGGCGCCGTTGCCGGGGAATGCAGGCGTGTTTCGTCTTGTGTTGTGACTTTCGTTATACGAGCAGTTGTTTTTTATTTTCTCTGTTTTTCTTTTTGTTTTTGACAGTTCATGCAGAGGCAGGTCGCAGGTGAACTCGCACCTTTTGATCCAGAAATCGAACGAACTGCTCGCGCGCGAAGGCGCGCTGCGGCTGTACAAGCGGCCATGGGTGATCGGGTAGACCCAAATGATGTTGATCCGAGAATGCCCGGCGTGGGGGAACATCAGCCTGGGATTGAGCAGGAGGCAGTCAGGCCTCGACCCCGCACGATGAGGGACTACACCACTCCAACTGCTGGGAGTGTGTATCCGGGGTTCGGGCCAAACATTATGAATAATCAGTTTGAGATCAAGCCAGCGATCTTAAACATCATCCGGAACAACGCTCAGTTCTCGGGGTTGGCCAGCGAAGATCCGCATCTGCATCTGGCGGAGTTTTCTGATATTTGCGGAACCTTCCGCTACGCAGGGATTGCTGACGACATGGTTAAGCTAAGACTGTTTCCCTTTTCACTCCGCGACAAAGCAAAGGTGTGGCTCCACTCCATTCCGCCCGGGACTGCTGCAACTTGGGATGCCCTCGCATCCAAGTTCCTTGCTAAATTCCACCCTGTGGATAAGATTGTAAGCTTGCGGCGGGAGATCGCCACATTTCGCCAACTTGACCAAGAGACCCTTGCTGAAGCATGGGAGCGCCTCAACGATCTCCTTCGCCGTTGCCCTGGCCACGAGCTCCAACCATGGAATGTGGTTGAATTGTTCTACTTCGTGATCGAGCCCAACTACAGGGCAATGATCGATGCTGCGGCGGGTGGCACCTTGATGAACCACACTCCTGAAGAAGCCCTTCGAATTCTGTGCGACACTGCCTCCCACAGTACATTCTGGACTGCAGGGAGAAATGCTCCAAGAAGTGGCCGAGGTCTTTTCATGGTCGACTCACTCCCCACTCCATCTGCGCCTGCTGCTATCATTACTTGTGAAGGATGTGGAGGCGGAGGCCATCATGCTTATGAATGTTCGGGGAACCACATGGCAGGTGATTTCGCACATTTGACCTTAAATGAATCTGTGAACTATGTAGGAAATCAACCCAAGGGGGCGCCTTACAATAACGCCTATAATCCGGGAGCGAGAAGTCATCCGAACTTCTCTTGGAATCCCAACACGCCCAGCCAACGATGGTCACCGGGGCAGCATCAAAATGATGCTTACGCCTCCGGGAGCCAACCGAGGCCGCTGCACCCGGATTATAACCAAGCACCCCCCACCCAAAAGAAAAGTAATTTAGAAGAGATGATGGAGAAATTCCTGCTTGCAGCTAATTCAAACATGGTAAATCAAACCGCATCTATGCGAAACTTGGAGACGCAATTGGGGCAATTGGCTCAAGCGCTAACCGAGCGTTCGCAGGGAACCCTTCCCAGCAACACGGAAAAGAACCCTATTGATCAAGGGAAAAGTCTGGGAGATGCGGTAGATGCCAAACCGAGTGAGCTGGTAATCTCGTGCTCCATCAATAAGGTTGAAACCAAGGCTTTATGCGATTCCGGTTCCTCCCGCAACGTTATTGCACTGCAAGATGTTGCGAAGTTACAGCTGGAGATGAACACGGAGGAAAGGAAATCGCTGATTCTCGCTAATGGCACGATTATCCAATCTGAGGGGAAAGTAAATAATGTGGAGGTAACAGTTGAGGGGACAACTGTAGTAGCTGATTTTCAGGTTCTAGGCCCGCAAGAAAACCAGTCCATTCCTATCTTGGGGGTGCCGTTCTTGAAAGAGAGCGGTGCTACCCTTGATTTTGCTACGGGATGCATTTCCCTAACCAATGTGGTGCAGCAACCTACTTGCCCTGAAGTCACAACTGAAATATTTACTCCGCCCCCTCTCGTTATTTCTGATGAATTTCTAAGCGGTGCAGGAAAGGTACATGTTCAAGAAACAGGTGAAGGAGGAATGGAAGAGTTCCAATCGGATGAGGAAGAAGAGGTCGACTTCCGGAAAGAGTTCGACTCCGAGATGGAGGAAGACGACAGTTCGGGAAACGTTGACTTGAATATAGTTAGGGATGATATTTATTTATCTCCGTGTGATGAATCATGTAATAAACTATGTAAGCGCTCCATCTCGTGGGCCGACCCGGTAGTCACCACGATGCCGGAAGTGACGCCACCTGATTCTAAGGCAGAAAAATCTGAGAACTCTCAGCGGTGGCAGTCTCCAACTGTCACCAAACTTAAAAAGGAAAAACTTCTGCGTGCCGCTCGTGCTGCTGCTCTCCGTGGCAAGGTGTCGGAGGTTAGGGGAGCATTGGGTAATACCAGTGCTGGCCCTAAAGCCTTCACCTCCTGCCTACGTGCTACGGGAGAAGCGCACCATAAGAGCGCTTTTAGTTGATGTGTGTTTTATTTGCTGTGATGAACTATTTTTGAGTATTTCTTTTTTATTCCTGCACTCTTTATAAACACTGTTAATACAGGTATTTGGTCCAGCTTAAGGACGTTAAATGAAAGCGCTACTGGGAGACAACCCAGATTTCCGTTTCCGTATTTCTTTTTTTTAGTTCAGCTTTTGTATTTGCTTTTGTTGCCTTGAGTTTGTGCTTGCAGGTTTCGTGTTCGATGGCGGATGCTGCGGACTATTCTTGATCGTAAACGCCAATCGTCTGGTATGCTCATTTCTGAGCATTGGGTAACACTTCCTCCCCTCTTTCAGCTTCAAATTTCTAGATATCGTGTTTAGCTTAAGTCTGGGGGAGCGGTTGTTATTATCCACTGTGCACGAGCTGCATTGCATACTAGAAGGTTGCTTTTTATTTTTCATTATCATTATCATTGTTGCATTCCTTACACACCACTTCACCCACTTGAGTGCGTGCTTGTCTTTTTGTGTTGTTCCGTTTAAATTAGTTTGGTTGGAATGTGAAATAGTTTGTTAACATAGGAATTATTATTTGGAGCGCGATGTCGACTCATGTAGTGTACTAGTCACGTCGCATGTTATGGTAGAATTTGAGTAGAACTAGATTTTCTTTATGCATCTACTTTATATTTAGTATTTCTGCGTAAATTTAGATTTAGTATACTCAAATGGTGAATTTGTATGAAATTGACGATAACCTGGTATTGTGTGTGTACGATTGCTAGTCGTGTGCTGCTCGAGTCGGGAGGAAGGTTTATCTTTCTCGTGGGCTAAGAACTTGCCCCAAGCGACTCTCGAAGCATGGGTGAGAGCTACTCGTTGAGTCAAACATGATGTAGGCCACCCTTTGGCTAGTTTGAGCTTTGTTATGCCATGTCCATTTCATTCACCTTTGCAAGCCCATGTTGTGCCTACCATTCCTAATTTCAGCTCCTCTTCATCCACCAAAGCCTGAAGCCTATCCTACACCCGCAACCAAAAATGTTTTAACTGCGCTCATAATTTTCAACTTGTGTGTTGTTTGGAACCATTGTGTTATGAAGGGAAAATAAAGTTTATCCGCTGATTTTGAACCAACCGGAGGATACATAAAAGAAGAAAAATACATAAAAGAAAAAAAAGTAGTTTGAAAAAAAAAAGTCTTCCCGAGCTAAAAACAGAAAATCTGTTGGTGTTTGTGAAGTAGGCCGTGTGCACACCTGGTTTTCATGATAAGTCTGGGGGTGTGTCACACGAGCGTAGTTTGTGGTTTTGTGGGGTGCAGCGTTCCGATAGCTCACTTGGGTTGCGCAGCCATCGTGTTTAACTTTGAATATCATACCGTAACCTAAGCCTCGTTTTAATCCTATAAGTCCTACTGATTTGATTTGCGAGTTTGCTAGCGCCGTGGAGAGAGTGTGACCGGGCGAGCGTATGGTTCACGACGTTGATGGATTTCAGCGGAGTCATTCCTAAGCCCCGATCTTTTGCAACACCTGCCTCAGTGTCTCGTCGCTTTCATACCGGGCATGATCGCCAAATTCGTCATAATTCACCAACTAAGTATAATTAAATCTCTACTTACGCTTTAATACTTACGTAAATTAGTTAGCATAGTTAGAATCTCTTTCTACTAGAATTTCTACTCGCATGCGTATGTTACTTCGCACCGTACTCCCTTGTGTAATTCTCTATGTTAACTATCGTTTTCGCGCTCCGCCGGATTCGTTTGCTCGGGACGCGCAAACAGTTAAGTCTGGGGGTGTGATGAGTCCTGATCATATATACATTTATGGACTCATCCGGGCCGTTATTTTGTCAATATCACGCACTTTAGCCTTATTATAGTCTATATTTGATAACCCATGCTAGGTGCACATTTAGGCCCACTTTGGTGTGTTTTCGTGTGTATTATCTTTAGTAGTATTCATATGTTGTTAAGTGCCACTTTCGGTGGCTAGATCTGTGTTTGTGCTGGAATAGGAGGCGTGCAAGTGTTTCCGGTGCAATTCTGCACAGGAACACTGCGCACGATCACTTGTTCTAGTGCGCACGACCGGTAATCGTGCGCACTTAACCCTTTTTCACGAGTTCTGTCTGGTGCAGTGCGCACGACCATCGACTCCAGTGCGCACGACCATCGGTCGTGCGCCACTGCTCGTGCGCATTGACCATTAAATTTCTGAGTTCTGTTTGCTGTAGTGCGCACGACCATCAACTCCAGTGCGCACGACCACCGGTCGTGCGCCACTGGTCGTGCGAACATTGTATTTTATAATGTCGTCTCTTGCAGGTTCTGTCCAGGCAGTGCGCACGATCGCAGAATTCCAGTGCGCACGACCACTGGTCGTGCGCCAATGATCGTGCACAGTATTCAATCCAGCGCCTATTTAAACGCCTGTTGCGATTTTAGGGCGGATCAATCTTCCGGGACCGAGGTTCCTGTTCCGTACGCCGCCGACCACCGCCCTGGAACGCCCCTACTTCATCTTCCACGCAAGGGGAAGCCTCCTCCATCCATTCCAAGCCTTCCTCCATCGTCCGTGAGTGTTCTCCATCGTCCGCAAGCCTCCAAGCACCCATTTTCGCTTTCCGCCCGGTGAGAAGAAGAAGAAACCTTGAGTCGAAGACGACGGAGCACGTAGGGAGATTGTGACAGCTCTCTACGCCGGAAGCATTGCCCGTCCGAGTCCGGAGGTAGCCCGACAACCTACCATTCCGGCCGTGAACGGCCGCTAGTCTTCACCGCCGGTTATTTCTTCCTTCTTTCCCTTCATTGCACTCTTTGAACCATGTACTAGATGAATATTGTAATATTTACTTTGATGGAAATGAATATTTCTTTGTTTTTCTCCATGGTTTGCTCATGATTCATTCCGTTCTCACTCACTCACTCGCACACGCACGCAAGGTGTTTGCTCCGTGTTAGCAAGAGCTAACGACGGTTGTGAAGAGGTGTTTGCGACCCTCACCCTTTCGCACTTGAGTTCACTTCATCCGCCTCACGAAGCACGGCATCGCAGCCGTTGCATCCACCTCACTTTGCGAAGCGGTGTTCTCGACCCGCATCTCTGTTGTTGTTGTTAAAATTAGGAAAACCAACCAAAAACCCCTCTTTGTGTTTGTGAAACGCTTGTGTAACAATAATCACTGCGCGATTCGTTCACCCATCCTGCATTCCTCAAGAGACCGACATCCGGGGAATTTATTCTCCACAATTATTACTTGACAGCGACCGGTGCACTTGCCGACGCACATCACTGCACTTGCTTTAGGCGGCTGCAATTGGCTCCAGGCTGGTTTGGCTCCAGGTTGCCTTATAGTATCTTTCTTGTTGGATTACTTTGGGGGCTGCAATGGGTAGTTCTATTAGCTATCCATAGTTCCACTTTTTTTTTTAAATTGTATGGGGGCTGCCATATAATAATCCTATTCTTGATATTACGTTCCATTGTTGTTATATGATCGGTGGGCCGCTTCCGGGTTGCAAGTCTCGATAATTCAAATTGCGCAATCGACTCTTAGCTCAAGCTTATTCTTGTTATGTGGCATTCAACTGCTTTGGTTATTTGGCCCTGGGTATTAGAAAATACGGTTGTCATGTTCGGCATTTATATTTAAATAATGGTTAAATTGTTAAATCACTCTTAGCCCCACACTAGTAGCCTAGCAGTTGAGGTCGTTTATTTACTTTGGTACTAAATCACATTGTGGCTTCATGTGAGTTTTGGTTAGTTTTGTTGGCTACAACTTTGTTTGTTTGGCGGGCTAAACTTCCCGGAGATTTATGTAGATAACTCCTGATGGGTTGGGGGAAATTAGATCTTAAATTCCCCAGAAATTTCACTTTCAAATTCTTGACGGTTTAGGAATTTGGCGTTAAATTTCCTTGGAATTTCCTTTGCTAGTTCTCGATGACTCAGCGAGGCTAGCAGTTGTTCTAGAAGGGTATGCGGATGAAATCCATTTTTTTGGGGTTTTCTTACAGCATCTTGGGATTTAAATCCCCTATACCAAACTTGAGACCCTCCTCGAGCGTCAAACCACGCATGCTGCTGACAAGTGTTGTTGGAAATGTTTTTTGACTAGAGACTGGGTGGACGTCTGGGCCCTCACCACAATGGTTTTTGACTGGAGAGTGGGTGGACGTATGGGCCCTCACCACAATGGTTTTTGACAGGAGAGTGGGTGGACGTATGGGCCCTCACCACAGTGGTTTCAGACTGGAGAGTGGGTGGACGTATGGGCCCTCACCACAGTGGTTTCATACTGGAGAGTGGGTGGACATATGGTCCCTCACCACAGTGGCCTTGGACTGGAGTGTGGGTGGATATTGAGGCCCTCACCACAGTTCTTTTGGCTTGTTTGTGCAGCAACTGGCTTTGTGCAGAAGCTGAGATGTTTCTTTCTGGCTTGTGCTATTATTTTAAGGAAATTGTTAAATTCGTGCTTGCCCATAGCTAATCAACATACATATCATGTTATACTTTTCTCTCCTTTCTTGCTGTTTTCTTGCACCCTTTGGGCTGAGGCAATCTTTTCTTATGGATGCCTCAGGTTCAGGTCAGTAGCAGTCGCTGGTGTTAGAGCGGAGTCGCCCAGTTTCACCCACCGAGGCCTCTCCTCCCCTGTGGGTAAGGATGCAGTTTTTTTTGTTAGTTATAGCCCCCTTTTGGATTGTCTTCTTTCTTTCCTACAGGTTCGTGTCAGCTGTTGGCGCCCATATGGCTTTTGCTCAGATTACTTTCTTATGCTGCTACTTGTTTTCCATTTCCTATTTTGGTTTTAATATACATGTACTCTCTGGGAAATGTATTATCTTTGGGAAACGTGAAACTCTTTTAGCAAATTAAGTTTTTAGCATGCCTTGCTTTACTCACTATTATGTATCACCTATTTGCAAAGAGTAAAAAAAGTACTTCCTTATAATATAGTAAATCTAGACCTACGTACGCCCTGGAGGCATTTCTGGTCTTCAGCGCACTTAGGATAAAAGGAACCTATTTTCTTCCATTGTGCACTCATATCTTTTTCTATTGGTGGTTGTGTAGGCCACAGGGCTGGGGGCACAGGCTCCTAACCAAAGAAAGAAAAGTTAAAAGATAATTCTTTTTTATATACATCTTTTCTCGCAAAATATTCGTTTGAGAGCTAGCCTGAACGTCTGTAGTTTTCCCCTGCATGACGTGGCATCACGACGTGTATTTTATAGAATCAGCCACTACCGTCTGTCGTAGTACTACCGCCCCGTGGTAGCCATATTAGGCAAATTATCAGGCACGGATTGTGGCAGATTAGACAACTTTTGACTGACAAACATAGAGCACCGACTAACGTGCCACGGTAACGCTATCGCGCCGCGATATCGAGATATCCTTCGATCAGCCATTATCTCCTTCCAAATCTGCTCTTCAATCAACTCCAGACGGGAAGTTTACAAAAGCTACCGCCGGGCGTTAGACTTAACGCGCCGCGATAGAACTTGCCAAAATAGCGTCCCGTCGACATTCCTTTTTCTCCATTGTTTCCTTCTTGCAGTTCTTTCCATTTATACTAGCGCCAGCAGTAGTGCTAACGCGCCGTGGTAGAGCATATCTCTTTTCGTCTGGCGCATTTTCGTCGAGCTTGCCTCATATTTCGTCGACCAAATTTTCGTCGAACGAGATTCAACTTTCATCGATCTCCAATTCGTCGAACGTAGTGATAAGCATTTCATCGAGCGCAGCCTTCATTTCGTCGATCGAATACTAAAGCCAGCGGTAGTTGTAACGCACCGTGTTAGAGCACTTCGTCGGGCACATCTTCATCGAACGCCGCCTTCATTTCGTCGATCGCTAGCGCCAGCGGTAGTTCTAGCGCGCCACGGTAAAGCATGCATTTTATCGAGCGCCGTGGTAGAGCATGCAGTTCGTCGAACGCAGATTTCATTTCGTCGAGCTCCAGTTCGTCGAACGCAGCTTCCAGTTTGTCGAACGCAGGTTTCCTTCTTAGTGGTTTCTTCTCAGCGGTTGTTAGCGCGGGGCGTTAACAATAACGTGAGCTGTAGTTTTTTTTTCCAGATAATCATTATCGATTAGCATCCTATTCATAGGGTTATATAATTATAGTTCCTGCACACAATAAACACAAGCAAGATCAAATACAATAGGATTTGTTATTGTCAAACCAAGAGATGCGGAAAACATGTTCAAACAAACTCCCCATTTTGATAATAACAAATCCCTTTAGAAAGAAATAGTTCAAAAGATAGGAATTGTGTTTATTAAAAAAGATTAGCATGAAATTTAAGACATGTGCATATGCTCCCCTTAAATGAATGCTCCCCCTACAACCAAACTTCCTATATTTTTGAATAACACTGACATGTTAATTTCTTTCAAATTTATTCTCCCCCTTTTGGTATTATCAAAAGAGGGTGGAGAGGTAGTCCAACAAAAAGTGTGCAATAACTGTGTAGAGGGGGAATGATCATGATAAAGCGATATATGCTTAGGAAACAAATATAGGAGTGAAAAAAGAGAATGTGAAGAAATTATCATACAGAAACCACTTGTTGGGAAAACGTGTTCATGATCGAGCGCACAAGTAGTAAAGAGGTGGAAAGCATGACGAAATACTTTTTGAAGTGAACATCTATATAGGAATTGTGAAGCATAGTAGATGATTAAGAATTTTAGACATAATAAAATAGATGTTGTAGCATTTTATGTACACAAAGGATTTTTCTTTATAAGAGTTGTAAGCATATAAAAGGTAATGATTTCCAAGTAACCAATCTACCCAAACAATATGTCTACACCCTAGCCCCGTACTAAGTGATGGATGGGCATGAGGAGCTGCATACATGCCATAGGTTGAGGTGTATGTCCCATATGCAAAAACTAGTCAAAACTTAACTTAGCACTCTTTCTCCCTAGTGCCTCGCAAGGCCCCACTAGAACCCTCCCCGGTTAAGGACAAGACATGACTAGAGATAAGGTTATCTAATGTCTACAATCCTACGCCCCCGCTGTGGTGAGATATGATGTCATGGATAATAATTATTGGAAACATTTGAGCGTTTTAAATCTAATGATGAGTACATATATAGCCTATGGATTAATATTTTTATTTGATTTTTTTTTAAACAAACAACTCACATAGCTAATTTGAAATAAATTAATGAATCCGAGTTATTGGCATTACAATATTTTTATGTTTAAAGGAGTGTTTTTAGCATACAAATTTTTATTGAAATAGATCAGAGTTTTTAGCATAAGAGTGATATATGTGTTAGAAAAACCAATATAAATTCTACCATGCAAGTCTACCATTTGTTGAAAAAGGAATTTTGATATTTAAGACTTGATATAAGCATGAAAGCGCAAGGTAAAAATATATGGTGATGATGCGGAAGACATAGAAATACAAGAAAACATCTTTTTTTGTAATCATGATTATTCACAAGAAGAAATATGAGTTAAATTAAAAAAAAGGAAGATGTTTTTGTAAATCATTTTGCATTTAAATTTTTTAGCATTAGTGTATTTATATAAATAAAGAGAGTATAGAATTTTAGCATTAGGATCCAATACTCATGAGAAGAAGTGTTATGGAAGATAATGATGTGCACAAAAGTGTATTTTGAATAGAGTAAACAAATGTTTTAATCAAAAATACAAGAAAAATGTAAAGTAAGGAGCACAATAAAACACAAATAGTCTTCCTTACACACACTTCATTGCACAAAAAAAATGTACAACTACCAAGGTGCTTTGCACACACAATGCTCATTAAGACTTATCAGGGTGCAAAGTAGTGCTTGGGGGATCACATATTTTATTTTATTTTAGTATTGAAACTAGTGATCCGGTGTACTTAAGAGTAAGTGGTTTTTATTTTGAAAGAAAGATAAGGTTTGCACAAGACACTTTACTATTCTTTCTAAGGTGCTCAACCTCACAACGCTTATTAAGACTTATCAGGAGGTTCAAGTAGTGCTTGGTGGAGTTATCTTTGTCACTTTATTTTATGATTTTTGTTATGTACAAAGTTCTCCGAATACACTTATTTTGCAAACCAATATAATTTATGAAAACATAACCACTTTTCTTAACTTTTAAAAGTGCAAATAAAGGTAGTGTAGGTAAGATGCTTGTGCAATTTTAATTCATTGTACTATTACAAAACATACACAAGCATTCTTAGATTAAGAAACATATGTAGACAATGCCAAAATAAGTGAGTGAATAAATATCATTATCAAACATAAAACATTTACTCATACTTAGAGGCATGCTAAGCTTAGTTCTACACAACTTTTACAATATAATTTTATGCACAAATGAGTAGATATATCAAAGCATGATAAAAACAATGTTCAACGTAGTTTGAAGGAATGAATTGTAACATTGTAGAAGGTCTAAAAGATGGGTTAAATCATGCTTGATTTTCAATGAAGTCCATACAGTATTTTTGATATTTTAAAAAAAATAATTTTAATTTAAAGTTTGAACTCTTATAATTTGATCTTGGACTTCTCGAGGTCTACCCTGTGAGGGGTTCTCCCGGTACTAGGTGATGTGATGGGATGATAGCCCAAATCACCCTTTCGCAAGATACATGTAAATAGAAAAGTTAAGTTCAAAAATAATAATTTTTTTATATTTGTTTTTGTTTTATATTTTTGTATTTGATTTTTGCATATAGGAATAGAATTCAAACAAATAACCAAAGAAAAAAAAATATTTTTTTTTGTAATTTGGCTTTTGTAAATTTGTATTTTAATTTTTCAAAAAACAATTACAGCCAGAATTGCAAAAATGAGAAGTACATATAAAATAATATATTTTTAGTGATTTTTTAGAATTTTAAGATTACAGAAAATCGGATACTTGAACTAGTGCCGGCGTTAGGTACTAACGCTTGCGTTAGCTCACAAAGAGTGCTTGTTTTAGTCATATAGCCTAGATTTTCTTTGATTTTTCTTCCAATTTTTCTTAATTATGTTTGTGCAATGTAAGGCTTGTCTAATGAAGTGAAGAGACGAGAAGAAATCGCAAAAAGTTGCGGAAGTTAAAATTTTAGTACATGGGTTTCACATTCATTAAAGCTTAATTCTTGAGTTTTGCACAACATATGCATGAGTGAAATGATCATAAATAATTGAAATAATATTCATGCAATTTTTCAATTTCGGTTTGACATGATTATGATTTAACATACTAGGGGTACTCAAAATGACGCAAATATATTAAATACCTAGGCAAAAATTGCGCATTTTATAAATTTAGCCTAATACCCCTAAAATACCTTTTAAATTCATGTTGACACTTATTTCATTTAGTCTTAATAATATTATATGACAAATTTAGTTTTTCAAATTTTATAAGACTTTTAGGAAATGGATTTAGAAGGATAGAAATAAAAAGGATAAGTTGATCACTTGAGAAATGCTATGACTTTTTATTCAACTTTATTCAATTTGATTTATTTATGAATTTAGTTTAATAAGTGAGAGTCATATCACAAGTTATATAAAGTGATCATATCATGATGGTTCAACAAAATGAAAATAAACAAAAAAAGGATAGGCATACCATGAAGTAGAATAATGATATTTCATTTTTAGTTGATTTCTACTTCATGCAAATGATTGGATACTAATGTATGAGAGATTTAGGTATCTAAAGAGGACCGGGTGTGACGGTTCCTTTGGGTACCCAAATACATCGTGTTTGCTTTTGGGGAGATGGAAGTGAATGAGCCCTTTTGAGTGGAGTTTGTGTTTCATCTTTAACTTTGGGTCTCCATTCAAACCTTGGTTTAATATTATTCTTATATGTCAAATTTCCATGCTGATTTTGTAAAACATTGTTTATAGGAAATTTGTGAACATTTAATTTTATGTTGGGAGAAACATGATTTTGTAAAAAATAATGATTTGGAATTTCATTTTCAGGCATTTAATCTTTTTCATTTCCTTTGTTAGGCTTAGACATATTATGAAAATTCATATTTAACTTGCTTTTGGAATTTGCTTGAAATTGTTGATTTATGTGTTGAGAATTTTTCTTTATGATTTCCTTAAGCAAGTTAATTTTTGTTTCTAATTCATATTTTAAGCTTTGAGTTCATGTCCAGCTTTATTATATGCCATTGTGTTATTTTTTAGAGTGGACACGATAGACTCAATTTGATTGTTATATTCATTTCTAAAGTCATCAAAAGTTTCATCCATCTCTTTAATTTCAATTTTATAGTTTTTGCACATATCACAATTATTTTTTAACGATGAATTTTCTAAAGACAATTTTTCATTGCGTTCTTTACACAAATAAATTCCTTTTGAAGTTCCTTGTATTTTTCTTTAATATCATTACAATCAAAACAAGATATAGAGTTTTCAAATGAAAAGCATGATGGAGATACAAACATTTCATTTTTGGATTCTACATTCACATTTGCTTTCACGGTTGTATTTTCTAAACGTAGTTTTGCATTAGCCATGTTTAGTTTCTTAATCTTACGTTTAGTAGTTTGTAGTAATTGCAATGTAGAAATAGAGATATAAAAAATAGAATTTGATTTCCTAACATTGCTTGTGGATGAGGCAAGATTTGAACATTTTGTTCCTTTGTCTTCTTCATCTTCCTCTTCCAAGCAAGAGTTTCCATCATCCTTTTCGCTTGATGAGCACTCTATGGATACGTCATGAGAGGAGCATTCTTGAAGACTTTTGCATGCTTGCATATTCTCCGGTTCTTGCGACTGTTCCATACCTGTAGAAGGAGAATCATAAGTTCTTTCAAGAAAATTCCAAATCTCATAAGCGGTAGGTAGAGTATAAATAAGTTTAAAAATATTTTGGTCTAAGGCACAAAATATACTATTCATAGATTTTGCATTTAAAATAATTTCGTTTCTAGTTAGTACGCTAGGTGGCTTTTCAATAGTATTATTGCAAACTTTTTCATCTAAGTCCTTAGGAAAAATTTTCATTAATATTTTCCACCCTTTATAATTTTTGCCCATAAATAAAGGTGGTGATAAAACTTTTTCTTTTATATTAAAATTTTCCCCACTAGTAGAAGCGAGATCATGATCAAGAGATGCCATTATTCTCGGTTGTTAAGCCAATTTGGAATAACCTGGCTCTGATACCACTTGTTGGATCTGTAGGCGCCCTTAGAGGGAGGGGGGTGAATAAGGATTTTAAAAACTTTAAACTTTAATAGAAAACTTTTGATATTTTGGCCGCAGTTAAATCAAAAGTAAAGAGATAATGAAATTAGAAATGAAATCAATTTTATTAAACAAGAAAAGGCATGATTAACAGTTATAAAATTGATTACAAAATCTGATTTCAATGACGCTAGAAATCGAAGCGAATAATATGAGAACCTTTTTTGTTTTCTATACTGATTCGTATCCCCACGAACCGTTTGGCTTTAGCCGATCTCTCCCCAGATACGACCTCAAGCGGCTCTAGCCAATCTATCACCAGAAAGGCCTCGAGCACCCCTAGATCTACTCCCTAGACCTAGTCGTCGTGTGGATAATTCCCCCTAAGTCCTTCCTAGACCTAGTCGCCATGTGGTGAATCCCCCTAGTCCCCGCAAGGCCCTAGTCGCCGTGTGGCGAGTTCCTCTACCGAACAAAAGATATAAAGGTTACAATATGAAAGTAAAACAAAACTCAAACTAAAGACTCCCTCAAAAGTAAAACTTGATGTCGATGTAGATGCGATAGTATTGTTCTTCAAGTTCTTTGCGTTCACGAATGTTGACAGAGTTCTTCGGGCTGAGTGGAGAAGGCTCTCACGAGTCCTCTGAATATATGGATTCTATTCCTTCTGTGTCAGCAAGCAACAACGGAGGAGGCGCGCGTCATTTTATAGAATCAGCCACTACCGCCTGCGGTAGTACTACCGCCCCGCGGTAGCCATATTAGGCAAATGATCAGGCATGGATTATTGTAGATTAAGCAACTTTTGACTGCCAAACATAGAGCACTGCCTAACGCGCCGCAGTAATGCTATCATTCCGCGATAGCGAGATATCCTTCCATCAGCCATTATCTCCTTCCAAATCTGCTCTTCAATCAACTCTAGACGGGAAGTTTTCAAAAGCTACCGCCGGGCGTTAGACTTAACGCGCCGCGATAGAACTTGCCAAAATAGCGTCCCGTCGACATTCCTTTTTCTCCATTGTTTCCTTCTTGCAGTTCTTTCCATTTATACTAGCGCCAGCAGTAGTGCTAACGCGCCATGGTAGAGCATATCTCTTTTCGTATGGCGCATTTTCATCGAGCTGGCCTCATATTTTGTCTACCGAAATTTTGTCGAACGGGGTTCAACTTTCGTCGATCGCCAATTCGTCGAACGCAGTGAAAAGCATTTCGTCGAGCGCAACCTTCATTTTGTCGATCGAATACTAGCGCCAGCGGTAGTTGTAACGCACCGTGGTAGAGCACTTCATCAGGCGCATCTTCGTCGAACGCCGCCTTCATTTCGTCGACCTCCATTTCGTCGATTGCTAGCGCCAGCGGTAGTTCTTGCGCGTCGTGGTAAAGCATGCATTTCATCGAGCACCGTGGTAGAGCATGCAGTTCGTCGAACGCAGGTTTCATTTCGTCAAGCTCCAGTTCGTCGAACGCACCTTCCAATTCATCGAACGCAGGTTTCCTTCTCAGCGGTTGTTAGCGTGGGGCGTTAACAATAACGTGAGCGGTAGTTCTTTTTTTCAGATAATCTTTATCGGTTAGCATCCTTTTCATAGAGTTATATAATTATATTTCATGCACACAATAAACACAAGCAAGATCAAATACAATACGATTTGTCAAACCAAGAGATGCAGAAAGCATGTTCCAACAAGCGCTCGTGGTATTCGCTTTTATGCTTTAGAGGTAATACTTATACGGCATGAAGATTGACATCTTTATAGACCACAAGAGCCTAAAGTACCTGTTTGATCAAAATGACTTGAATATGTGACATAGGAGGTGGATGGAGTTCCTCGGGGACTACACCTTCAACATACGTTACACTCCTGGGAAGGGAAATGTTGTTGCAGACGCGTTGAGTTGTCGGGCTCCTACGCAATCAAATTGGATTTTTGATGCATGATGAGTATCTAATCTGTGATCTAGAATCCATGAGCATCACTTGTGTTAATAAGAGAGCGTCTACTTCAGCATGCTTGAACTAGATGGAGGTTCAATACAACCTTGCCGACTGAGTTCGACAAGCTTTGGAGCTGGATGATAGCCTTAAGCGTTACAAAGTGGAGACTGTGGATGGGTCTAACGCTGAATTCTCTTTCGACAATGGTCTTTTATGGAAAGATGCTATATTGTGCTTCCCAAAAGTTGCCAACCTACATGAATAATTGTTGTGCGAGGCTCACTTTACCAAGTACTCGATTCACCCTGGGAGCACAAAGATGTATATGGATATGAAGAAACTCTCCTGGTTGCCAGGAATGAAGAAAGACAATGCTACGTGGCAAAATGTCATACGTGCACGTTAGTGAAGGTTAAATGTCAAATACCTGGGGGGTTTCTCAAGTCTTTGCCGATTCTGGAATGGAAGTCTGACGATATTTAGTTGGATTTTGTGCACGGGCTATTGAGATCACAACATGGAAACGTTGTTGTTTGGGTGATCGTGGATCGTTTAACGAAAGTGTCGCACTTTATTCCAAACTGGAAAGTTGATTCCGTAGAAAAGCAAGCAAAACTGTATGTTGATAATATAGTACGATTGCTGGAAACTGTATGGGCATTTCACATCTAATGGATGGAAACTAATCCACCAACTATTGGGTACCAAGCTAAAGTTTAGCACGACCTTCCTCCCACAAATGGATGGATAGACCGAAAGGACCAATAGGACGATGGAAGACATGCTCTGAATGTGCGCCCTATATTTTGGAAAGAGATGGTAGGACCATCTCTATTAGATTGAGTTCGCCTACAACAACAGCTACCAGTCAAGTATTAAAATGGCTCCGTTCGAATCCCTTTATGGTAGGAAGTGTCGTACGCCGTTGGCTTGGGCTGAAATGCGCGACACGAAGTTGTTGAAGCATAAAGATGTGGATGAAGCGAATACGTCAATTTAAGAAATACGAGAGTGATTGCTCATTGCCCTGGATAGGCAGGCAAAGTACAACAATGCAAATCACCAGAACGTCGAGTTTGTCGTTGGTGATTGGGTGTACCTGAAGATCAATCCATTCAAGGGAGTATCAAGGATCCGACACTTGAAAAAGCTGAGTCCAAGGTACGTAGGACCGTTTGAGATCTTGGAACTCATTGGTGAAGCTACATACCGGCTTGATCTATCTGAAGAGTTAAGCGGCATGCACGACATATTCCACATTTCAGTGTTGAGAAAGGCCGTGAAAGAGCCTTCACATAGTGTTGTGGTTGATGAAGTGCCGATTGATGGTGGGCTAGAGATGAAAGTCAAGCCCATACACGTCGAAGATACTGAGGTGAATCAATTGTGAAACAAGGCCATCCGAATGGTAAAGGTCCATTAGAACAATTGCAAGAAAGAGGAACTCTCTTGGGAAAGAGAGCGAACCATGGTTGCGGAGTACCCCGAGCTATTTCCCTCAGGTATAAATTTAAGTTTTTGTATCTTACTATTTTCAGAATTTTGGGACAAAATTCTTTTAAGGAAGGTGGAGTTGTAACACCCCACTTTTCCCAAATAAGGGATGAAGAGTTGTACTGTCAGGATTCATCGAAATGTCTCAAGTTGTCTCGACGAATTGGACTTAATCGACGAAATGTGACCGAGTACTCTCGACGAATCGTCGAATGATCTCGACAAATCGTCGAATGATCTCGACAAATCGCCGAATGATCTCAACAAATCGTCGAATGGTTTCAGCTAGTAGCGACGAACTCTGGTTCTGGTTTAGTTTCAACAAATCGTCGAAATGTCTTGAGTGGTCTCGATGAATCATCGATGTGTCTCGACGAATTTGTCGAAACATCTCGACGAAATCCATTGTCTCGATGAATTATCGGAAGGAATCGACGAATGCAGACAGAGCGATGAATTTTACCTTTTTCAATTTTGACGGAAATGTAAGTGTCGATCCTTCATCGCAGCTATCCAAATCCACTTGAAATATCGATCCGACGACTGTCATGATTTCAAAATCCTTTATAGAGGTTTGGGAGATAACTTTAAGTTTATTTCTACTTTAAATTTGGGAGAAAATTGAGAGCTCAAGGAAGAATAAAAAGGCATCTTTCGTCATTGACGGAGCTCCGAAGCTCTAAATTGCGAGACGTTCCTAGATCCACGAAGAGCAGCCTGGTGTGGTTCTTTCCATCTGATAGAAATCTTGGATTCATTGCGTCGAAGAGAGCGGGAAGGGTAACGATCTTTCCGCCTGGTTTTAGGACGTGTTTGGTCGTTTCATTCTTTTTCTTTGCATATTGAGGTTGTCTCTTTCACTAATTAGTGAAGTGTAGGACTTCCTATAGTTCTTCAGAACTCCGAGTCGATTGTGTCCATTGCCGGCATTGTTTGTGTTGGGTATATTGCCCTCAATAGTACCTTGATTTGAAGAGTCATCACTCTCAATGCTAAGGACATATTGTATTTGATGAACTTTACTTGTGTAAGATATACAGGTGCAGGTGACTCAAAAGGAAGGGCCAAACATGCCCTTAGATATGGAGAAATTATCTCCCATAATGATGTAGTCTCAGCAGAACCGCTGAGACGAGGGGTCAAAACCGCTGAGACGAGGAGCCGTCTCAGCGTATCTGCTGAGAAGAAGGTGCCTCCGCTAATAAGTTCATTATACGCTGAGAATCAGCATGTTCGTCGAATGCTGAACGTCGTTCGTCGACCGCTGAGACGGGATCAAAGAAGGAGCCGCTGAGAAGACACACAAGGCAAGATCGTCGAACACTGAACGCTGTTCGACAAACGCTGAGATGAGGAGCCGTCTCATCAGAGCCACTGAGCTGGCAAGATTGTCGAACGCAGGGGACAACTGGTTCGTCGAACGCAGAGTGTTTCACATTCGTCGAGTGCAGTCCTTCTCTATGGAAAAGTAGGGTGGCGGGACCTGCGGCTAGGACAAGTTGCAGAAAAGCTATGTGTTGGAGCATGCGTTCCACACTCGTCCGGTTTGAGAATAACAAATCCCGAATGTATTTGATCATATTTTTGATTAATGGTGTGCAGATAACAGGTGCAAGGATAACATGTTTGCAATTGGAGCAAAATACCGATTTTCCAAAAATTGGAGCTATCGGATTTCCGACAGCTAGCTAACGGATTTCCGACAGCGCACGATTTCTTCCCAGCGGTTGAGAGCTAACGGATTTCTGATGGTGCGCGATTCCTTCCCAGCGGTTTGGAGCTAATGGATTTCCGATAGTGAATATCGGATATCCGACAGCCCACGATCTTCCCGCAACAATACGACGTGCAGCAGTTAGGCAAGCTAATCGATTTCCGATAGTGATATCGGATATCCGACAGCCCACGATCTTCCCGCAACAATACGACGTGCAGCAGTTACGCAAGTTAACGGATTTCCGATAATTATATCGGATATCCGACAGCCCACATCTCAACCATGACCTCAACTCCGCGCAGAAACGTCGAATTAGTGGGACACGTGGCAGCCTATGGAGATATCGGATTCTAGTGATACCTAGCTATCGGACGGCGACAACTCTTTTTTATTTAAAGGGTCCAGAACTTCGTGGATTGATTTCCTTCATACTTTCAAGCCTTCTTCCTGAGTGTTATCGTCCAGAGAGCTCTAGAGAACGAAAATCCCCATCCTTGAAGAAGAAAAGAGAGAGCGAAGCCGAAGATTGTACACGCGTTCCAAGGAGACTTTCTCAAGTGTTCTTCGCTACTTTGGTCCAGAAATTCTAAAGGGGGTTTTTAATTTGTATTTCATTTATATTTACATTCATCTTGTAATCGTTGTAGAAATCGTCGTCTTGCGTGCGGTGTCTAAGTCCGTGTGAGGCTTAGGGGAAATCATCACCTTGTGTGTGGTGTTAGATCCTTATGTGGTCTAGGGTAAATCATCGTCTTGTGTACGGTGTCAAGTCCTTGTGTGGCTTGGGAGAAAATCACCGCCGTGTGTGCTGCGTCTAGATCAAGATTTGATTTAGGGGGAGGCTAGTGTCCATATCTGGGAGATATAAGCTATAGCCAACCGGTCCTTAGGAGAAGGACCGGTGAAAAGAGACAAGAGATTTTATTAATTGTAAGCCTTTGAATGAAATAAAATCTTGTTTTTAAATTCAATTATTTGCCTCTATATTCATATATTGTTTCATTTGTTACAAAAAGTATCAAAGTTTTAAATTGCCCTTATTCACCCCCCTCTAAGGGCGCCACAAGATCCAACAAGTGGTATCAGAGCCAGGTTAATTCCATATAAGGTTTAACCACCTAGAATTATGGCGCACCATGATCATGCATTTTCTGAGGGGCAAGGAATAACTAGACCACCATTATTTACGGGTTCCGATTATAATTATTGGAAAACTAGGATGAGGTGTTTTTTAATATCATTAGATATTGAAGTATGGAATATGGTTGAAACAAATTATACTCATCCTACTTTTACAATTGGTGATGTTGTCATGGAAAAACCCAAAGATAAATGGGATGACCAGGACAAATTAAAATGCAAAAATAATGCAAAAGCAATGAACGCATTATTTTGTGCTCTTGATAAAACTGAATTTAATAGAACCTGCGCATGTAAAACTACATATGAAATTTGGAATTTATTGGAAATTACTCATGAAGGTACCTCGTAGGTGAAGGACTCAAAGCTTTTCCAATTGGAGTCAGAATTTGAAAAGTTCAGGATGGAGGTAGATGAGGATGTGGATACCATGTACACAAGATTCACTAAGATAGTGAATGACTCAAAAGTTTTAGGAAAAAATTTCTCAAATGGTGATTTGGTAAGAAAACTTCTTAGATCTCTCCCCCTAAATTCAATCCCAAAGTGACGGCTATTTCTGAATCTCATGATCTTAAAGCTCTTAATATTGAAAGCCTGATTGGGAACTTGAAAACTCATGAAGTTGAATTGAAAATTCAACAACAAGAGTATATGGAGCCAAAGAAGAAGCGATTGGCTCTAAGATCTAAGAAGGAGGAAAGTAGTGATTCTGAGGAGGAAGAAGAAGATGAGGAAAGTTTATTTGTTAGAATGTTTAGAAAATTTATGAAAAATTCAGAGAGGAGGAATTCATTTAAGAAGTATTTTAAGAAGGAGACGTTTAAAAAGAAAAAAGGAAAGGAAGACGATGAGGAGGAAAAGAGACCGCCATCGGAGTGCTATCACTGCAAGAAGTTAGGACACATCCGAAGCAAGTGTCCAAAATACTTAAAAGGACTTAAAGAAAAGAAGCACAAAGGGACGAAGAAGGTGCTGAAGGCGGAAACATGGGATGATACTACTTCTGAGGATGCAAGCAGTTCAAGCTCAAGTAAAGAAGAGGAGGCCAACATGTGCTTAATGGGAAAGAGCGTCATATCTGATGACGAATGCAGTGTCCAAAGTGACACTGAGGTAACTCCTCCAACCTACGATGAATTATTTTCTGAATTTTTAAAGACTTGCAAATTTTTTGAAAAGAGTTTAAAAGATAATGATTTTCTTAAATCTGAAAATGAAATTTTGCTTAAAGAAAACAAAAATTGTTTAATGAAATTAAGACTATTGGAAAAAGAGAAATTTCTTGCCAAGAGTGTGATCACTTTTGAGGAAGAATTAAAGAACTTGAAGAATCTCTTTCCAAATCTCATTCTACAATAAAAATTCTTACCAAAAAGAATGAGATTTTAGAGAGAGATCTGAAATCTTCAATTTCCAAAGTCCATAAGGGAAAGAAATCTTTTGAACGTAGATGTGTAAATATAGTATCCAAAAATACAGAAATGAGAAACCAGATTCATGACTTAACGCTAGCCATGAAAAAATTTGGAATGGGACGAAGATCATTGGATATGATCTTAGGATACCAATGCCATGGATCTGGAAGGTTTGGACTCGGATACACGTCAGGAAGTTATCGCCCGGCGACAGCCACTGTCGCCGGCGACAACAAAAAGTCCAGAAATTCTGTTTTTAAAAATTCTGAAGTTAGTAAATTGTCTAATACTGCATCCTCATCCAGCAAAAGTCCAGAAAAGTTATACTCTTCTCAATACATTACATGTGCCAAATGCAATAGATTTGGTCACACTACGGACTCTTGCTGGAGGAAAGGTAAAAGTAAAATTAAACAAATCTGGGTGCCTAAGGCTTCTACCTATACTATGGGTGGAACCACTTGGGTAACCAGATCTTTACGCACCTCTTCTTTCTAGGTGTGTTGGCAGGCTAATGACAAAGAGGACGTGTGGTACTTGGACTCGGGTTGTTCAAAGCACATGACGGGAAATAAAGAGAAGTTCCTTAGCTTGGAGATGAAGAAAGGAGGAGTTGTTTCATTCGGAGATGATGGAAAAGGAAAAATCATCGGCATCGGAGTTGTGGGTAACAAAAATTTTTCAATTTCAAATGTTTTATTTGTAGAAGGATTAATGCATAATTTAATTTCTATTAGTCAATTATGTGATAAGGGGTTAGATGTTTTATTTGAATCTTCTACAAATTTGTGCAAAATTATTAATTCTAAAACAAAAGAAATTGTTTTTACGGCTCCTAGATGTCATAATGTATATATGATTAAATTTCTTGATTTTTCAAATTCTACTTTAAAATGTTTTTTATCAAAAAATGATGAATTAGAATTATGGCATAGGCGACTTGGACATACTAGTGCCAAGTTAATTACAAAACTTTCAAAAGATAAATTAATTAAAGGTTTGCCATTGTTAAATGGAAATTTATCTTCTTCACTATGTGTGCCTTGCCAAAAAGGAAAATTTTCAAAATCATCCTTTAAAAGTAAAAATATTATTTCTACCACTAGGCCACTTCAATTAATACATATGGATTTATTTGGGCCAATTGGAATTTCTAGCTTAGGAGGTAGAAAATATACATTTGTATTAATCGATGACTATTCTCGTTTTTGTTGGACTTTATTTCTAACCTCCAAATCCGATGCATTTTCAGAATTTTCAAAATTATGTTTGCGTATTCAAAATGAATTTGAGTTAAAAATTAAACGCATACGATCGGATCATGGAGGAGAATTTGAAAATGAAAAGTTTATTTCTTTTTGTACGGAGTTAGGAATTAAACATGAATTTTCCGCTCCACGCACACCACAGCAAAATGGTGTAGTGGAGAGGAAAAATAGAACTCTTCAAGAGTTAGCCCGTATGATGCTATCTGAATTTAAATTACCAAAATCTTTTTGGGCTGAAGCGGTTAGTACGGCTTGTTATGTAATTAATAGAGTAATGCTTCGCCCTATTTCAAAATTAACTCCTTATGAATTAATTTTTAATAAAAAACCAAATGTTTCTTATTTCAAAGTTTTTGGTTGTAAATGTTTTATTTTGAATTCTAAAGATTCCTTAGGAAAATTTGATGAAAAATGTGATGAAGGTATTTTTATTGGCTATTCTTCAACTAGTAAAGTTTATAGGATTTTTAATAAAAGAACAAAAATAGTTGAAGAATCTATTCATGTTAGGTTTGATGAGTTTGCTTCATGTGTAGAAAAGAAAATTACAGGAAAAGAGGATGAACCCCTTCCTTCGGTGGAGAATGATGATGAAGAACTTGGAGAAAATGAAGAAGAAAAAGAAGAAGAAAGAGAAGGAGAAAGAGAAGGAGAAAGAGAAGAAGAAGAAAGAGAAGAATATGTGCCTCCAAGTGAATTGAGATTTTCAAAGGATCATCCAAAGGAGCTTATCATTGGAAATCCGCAAAAAGGGGTTAGTACTCGTTCATCGTTACATGTTTTATTTTCAAACATTTGCTTTGTCTCTGAAATAGAACCAAAAGATGTTTCCACCGCTTTAAATGATGAATTTTAATTTTTAGCTATGAATGAAGAGCTTAATCAATTTGAACATAATAAGGTTTGGAATCTTGTAGAACGACCCAAAAATCGTCCTGTAGTTGGAGTCAAGTGGATTTTTAAAAATAAATTGGATAATGAATCTAGAATTGTTAGAAATAAAGCCAGATTAGTTGCAAAAGGTTATGCACAAATTGAAGGAATAGATTTTGATGAAACTTTTGCACCCATAGCAAGATTAGAAGCGGTTAGGATATTTCTTGCATTTGCTTGTTTTAAAAGATTTAAATTATATCAAATGGATGTCAAAACCGCATTTTTAAATGGGTATATACAAGAAGAGGTTTACGTAGAACAACCCCCTGGCTTTATAAATGAGAAATATCCAAATTATGTTTATAAATTAGATAAAGCGCTTTATGGATTAAAACAAGCACCTCGTGCTTGGTATGATCGATTAACTCAATATTTATTAAAGCACGATTATAAAATAGGAAGTGCGGATTCTACACTCTTCATTAAGCAAATTGATCATGATTTAGTTATTTTGCAAATTTATGTTGATGATATTATTTTTGGAGCCACTAATGAAGAGTTGTGTAATGAAGTAGTTCAAATTATGAAAAATGAATTTGAAATGAGCATGGTAGGAGAACTTTCATATTTTCTAGGTTTTCAAATTACACAAAAACATGATGGTATTTTTATATGTCAATCCAAATATATTCATGATATGTTAAAAAGATTTGGATTTGAAAATCTTAAGCATGCAAACACTCCTATGAGTCCTTCACTAAAATTAGGAAAAGATGAAAGTGGAGTTTTAATTGACCAAACCCTTTATAGAAGCATGATAGGATCTTTATTATATTTAACCGCATCTAGACCTGACATTATGTTTGTCGTTTGTTTATGTGCTAGATTTCAGGCTAATCCTAAAGAGTCACATTTAAAAGAGGTGAAACGCATCTTTCGATATCTTATAGGAACATCTAAATTAGGATTATGGTATCCTCATAATTGATTCCTTTAATTTACATGGCTTTTCGGATTCAGATTATGCGGGATGTTCTTTAGATAGAAAAAGCACTAGTGGCACTGGTCATTTTATCGGCCCTTCACTTATATCATGGTCGAGTAGGAAACAGAATTCTGTTGCCCTCTCTACTACCGAGGCCGAATATATTGCACTAGGTAGTTGTTGTGCCCAAGCTCTTTGGATGTCACAAACATTAGAAGACTTTGGCATGCAACAAAGTAGTGTAGAATTAAAGTGTGACAATAAAAGTGCTATAGACTTAACTAATAATCCCGTATTACACTCTAGATCTAAGCATATAGATGTCCGACATCATTTTATAAGAGATCATATTAAGAAGGGTAATGTAAAAATCAATTTCATAGGAACGGATTCACAACTAGCAGATATATTCACTAAACCGTTACCGGATTCCCGCTTTTCTATGCTTAGGCTAGAATTAGGAATCCTAGACATTTCACAATGATTATATCACTATTTATAACCTATAAAATTTAACAAAAAAATCATCACAATAGCTATTTATTTTAAAAAAAAGGAAGAAAAACTCAATCTTAACATAGACATTCACCATCATATAACATGTCCAAATATCAAAAATTATTACATAATTTTAATAAAAAAGTACTTAAAATGTCTCATAAAAGAAATTCTCAAAATTAGAGAGAGATCTGGGGTGGGCAGATGTCGGATGGCGACAGTGGGATGTCGGATGGCGATAGCTCCCAGAAGTCTTTTTCACTCTGAATCCTCTTCATTTCTACTGCCTGCTCCACTACTTTCAGGAATATCATAATCTGATCTCCTTATCGCTGTCTTCTTCCGTCGAGGCTGACTAACCAATTGGCGACGAGGCTCCTCGGTTGGCACTTCCCATTCCGCGGCTTCAGAAGGCGTAGGCTTTAATTTAAGTCCTTTTACAAGGAATTTCATAAACTTCTGCATCCGTGTACGATCCTTCTTCCACCTTGTGTTCTTCAAAAGACCTTCTATGCTCTTGAAAATCATCTATATGTTTATCCAACTTTGTTTGGAACGAGTCGAGTGCCTCCCGCATAGACCCTCCATGTGCAATAGGAGGCTCTCTCATTTCTGTAGTAGGCGGCCTCCTTTGATTTTTCTTACATATAGCCGCCGTTTGATATATCTCCGGGAAACAATCTCCAAGATAAAAATTTTGATCGATCCATGCGTATTTCTTGAATAGGATATGCTGGATAATCACACCTAAAGGGAGGGTGTGTGCCTTTTTCCACTCCGGATTTTTGACGCGATTTGTATAACGAATCATAGATAAAAGAAGATCGGCCACATCAAATAACTCCTTCTCCACTATAAAATAAGTCACAAGACTAAGTTGAGCCGTAATACTATGAGTATCACCGGACGTCAACATAATCGTGTGCCTTAGTATATCTTGAACAAGACGAGCATCGTCTGTCAATGTCGTCATAGTGGTTATAAGGTTTTTTGTGGAATTTCCATGCAAAGACATATTCATTAGGGTCCAATCTCTCTCAAGTCTATAATTTTCTACTATGTCCAACACATTCTCACTCTCCATTATCCCAAATTCACTTCTTAAATCAAATGGAGTGATCTCCACATATTGGCCTTGAATTTTGGATCTAACTCCTCCATTCAAATTGGTATATGACGGATCCTCAAGATGATTATAAAATTCGCGGACTAAAAAGGAGGAGAAAATGTCTTGGATAATGACCGAGAGTATACCTGCCTCAGCAAGCATATAATAGACTCGTTCATGCCGGGGGAGATCAAATTCCACGACTTTTGAAATTCCGATTTGGGCCTTTTCTATGCCCGGGAAACTTTGATAAGAAGAATGAGCGTCTCCTGACTCACCCCTTCTCGATCTCCAACTGGAAGACATATCTGCATGAGACATAAAAAATTATTTTTTTTGAAAAAAAAACAACAAAATGGACCTGTCGGATATCCGATACCCCTCTGTCGGATATCCGATAGCTAAAAACTTATTCTTCCAAAATTTTTTTTTACAAAAAATCTTCCTATCACAAATCCACACAGTTTTCACACCGAAAATATTCTTCAACATTTATATAATTTTTGAAAAATCAAAATTTTGGTGAAAATCACTATTCATCATCTTCTTCCTATAACACTTCAAAAAAATTTTGTCATCATCTTTTTCCTATAAAGCTGATACCTTTAACCTCCTAGATCTCCACACAAACAACAAGAAAGAAAGAAAAATCATGTTTCAACACAAAACTACACCAAAAATTTCTAATTTTACTTCAAAATCACATGATCTAAATCTCTTATAAACACCAAGATCTAAAATGTCTAGATCTCCTAAACATTCTACAAATTATCTTCACAAAACTCCATGAAAACCAAGAGGATTATCAAAATCACAAAACTATTGGAGAAATTTTAAACAAAACTTGCAAAATCCACATATCTCACCTTAGATCTGAAGTTTTCCGTCACCTGGAGCTCTAGATCTCGGAATTTTCCCTAAAACTGAAGTGAGGTGTCGGTCAAATGACGAAACACGTCCTTTTATCTTTTCCGAGATATCGGATGGCGACATCTCGCTATCGGAAATCCGACAGCTCCCAAAAAAAAAATTAAATACCTATTTTTCCCTAGCTTCTTCATTACCTGTTTCTATAAATGTTCGTAAGGGAATTTTTTTAATCTGGCATAAATGCTTCTTCAGGTGTTATTTCCCCTAACAATAGCTTAACACATGATTATGATGTTCAATCTTTAGTTATCATTGTCATGACACTATCATATAGTCATTAAGAATTGTTTTCGCATGCCACTAAGTATAAGAAATTTTTTATCTATGACAATGAGCAATCACAAACACTTACTTTGCTAATACATGTTAATAAAATTTATTTTATACATACATCATGATTGATCGAACATAACAAAATACATTTCATAAATGCTACCTTCAACTTTGCTACTTTGCACTTATTCAAATTATACCATTTTGCATGCAAGTGAATTCGGAGATCCTTTACATATATAAATATTCAAAAACAAAAAAAGGCAAATTCAAATACAAAACATATATTTTGCCAAAAATATTTAAAAAAAATTGAAAGGATCCTCCACCAAGCACTACTTAGCCTCCTGATAAGTCTTAATGAGCATTGTGAGGTTAAGCACCTTGGAAAGAATTGTAAAGTGTCTTGTTATGCAAAAACAAAATGGTCCTTTTATATACTTGCAAAGTTTCTATAAGTTCATAAGTTTGGCTTTATGTATATTTATGTTATGTTTAACAATTCCATGATTATGTATATTTTAAATATATTCATATGTATTCTTTCTCAAAGTATCACTACTACACTTCATTGTTATTTATAAAATTTCCTCTTATGAGAATTGGACCGAAATAATTCAATATTCTATATTGTCATGTGTCTTTCTCTGATAATTGAAATTGAATCTCCTACTGGTTAAGTATATTTGCTTCTATACATTATAACACATTGTTAGATTGCTTAGCCTAATCTCTCCGGTTTCCTATCTCATATCATATCACTTACAAGGCTTCCGCTGGTGCACTCCACCTTTCACTGTACTCTTTCTTATTTTTCTTCCATATCTATGATACTCCTTTCTCGTCTCTATTCATTGCTTTTGATAATATCAAAGGGGGAGAAGATAATAAGAAATCATAAGTAATCACTTAAATCACTTAAAATCCTTAATTAATTAAGTAAGCATTCATGTAGGGGGAGTTTATATGTAGGGGGAGTTTATATGTCGGGGGAGAATATTTTGGGAAATCATATCATATTAAGGGGGAGATCATGAAGATCAAAAGTTCACACTTGTACACACATGATATACTTTTCAATATCTTTATAGGAGTTATTCGATTTCTTTTTATAAGGATTTGTTATTATCAAAAGGGGGAGATTGTTGGAGCATGCGTTCCACACTCGTCCGGTTTGAGAATAACAAATCCCGAATGTATTTGATCCTATTTTTGATTAATGGTGTGCAGATAACAGGTGCAAGGATAACATGTTTGCAATTGGAGCAAAATACCGATTTTTCCAGAAATTGGAGCAATCGGATTTCCGACAGCTAGCTAACGGATTTTCGACAGCGCACGATTTCTTCCCAGTGGTTGAGAGCTAACGGATTTCTGACGGCGCGCGATTCCTTCCCAGCGGTTTGGAGCTAACGGATTTTCGATAGTGATATCGGATATCTGACAGCCCACGATCTTCCCGCAACAATACGACGTGCAGCAGTTACGCAAGCTAACGGATTTCCGATAGTGATATCGGATATCCGACAGCCCACGATCTTCCCGCAACAATAAGACGTGCAGCAGTTACGCAAGCTAACAGATTTCCGATAGTGATATCAGATATCCGACAGCCCATGTCTCAACCATGACCTCAACTCCGCGCAGAAACATCGAATTAGTGGGACACATGGCAGCCTATGGAGATATCGGATTCTGGCGATACCTAGCTATCGGACGGCGACAGCTCTTTTTTATTTAAAGGGTCCAGAACTTCGTGGATTGATTTCCTTCATACTTTCAAGCCTTCTTCCTGAGTGTTATCGTCCAGAGAGCTCTAGAGAATGAAAATCCCCATCCTTGAAGAAGAAAAGAGAGAGTGAAGCCGAAGATTGTACACGCGTTCCAAGGAGACTTTCTCAAGGGTTCTTCGCTGCTTTGGTCCAGAAATTCTAAAGGGGGTTTTTAATTTGTATTTCATTTATATTTACATTCATCTTGTAATCGTTGTAGAAATCGTCGTCTTGCGTGCGGCGTCTAAGTCCGTGTGAGGTTTAGGGGAAATCATCACCTTGTGTGTGGTGTTAGATCCTTGTGTGGTCTAGGGTAAATTATCGTCTTGTGTACGGTGTCAAGTCCTTGTGTGGCTTGGGAGAAAATCGCCGCCATGTGTGCTGCGTCTAGATCAAGATTTGATTTAGGGGGAGGCTAGTGTCCATATCTGGGAGATATAGGCTATAGCCAACCGGTCCTTAGGAGAAGGACCGGTGAAAAGAGACAAGAGATTTTATTAATTGTAAGCCTTTGATTCCAAGCTTTATTGGAATTATTTCTACTCACTATCTTTGATGAAATAAAATCTTGTTTTTAAATTCAATTATTTGTCTCTATATTCATATATTTTTTCGTTTGTTACAAAAAGTATCAAAGTTTTAAATTGCCCTTATTCACCCCCCTCTAAGGGCGCCACAAGATCCAACACTATGTGGGGTCCACGAGCTTCTCCCATACTTCTCAGCAGATCAGCTAAGAGCCGTTAAAGATCAGAGATGTATAAAAGGAAGAGTTAGGGCACATTTGAATCACTTCGTGGTGTGCAATCTACATCAACCGTTACTTGGACGGCTGAAGCTCTCGTCTTCTTCCTCCTGCTCACTGAACAAGAAGAAGAAGAAAACAGAGAAAGAAAGTTAGCTCCTTTGCAAGAAGGAGCAAGGTGATCTTCTATCACTCTATCGAAGAGGAAGATCAAGTTAGTAGCTGGCATCGACATCTTCAGCTACAGGAAGCACAGACGGTGCAGGATCTACAGGAGAGTACCTCTACTATAAAATATTTCTAAATCATTTTTCTGTAGGGCATTTTGCCTGAGCTGTAAGACCTTTTGGTCTGAGATTGTAGGAACCTGAGGGTTCTGAGTTGTAGGGCTGAAGGCCTGAATGTAGGATCTGGAGCAGATCTGAGGTAGGACCAGGAGGTGGTCTGAGCTGTAGGAGGAGGAGTCCTCTGAGTGGTAGGACTTGAGAAAGGTCTGAGCTGTAGGATTTGGAGCAGATCTAAGGTTTGGCTTAACAGCCTGAGTTGTAGGACATTATTGTCTGAGCTGTAGGAGGTGTTATCCTCTGAGTTTTTAGGGCAGCTGTGCCTGAGGTAGGAGCTGGAGATAGCTCTGAGTTGTAGGGACTTGTGTCCTGAGGTAGGATCATTCTTGATTTGAGAAGTTCTGAGGAACTTGTGTTGTAAGCTCTTTGAGCCAAGATTGGAGAAGTTGTCCCTGTCTAACACACTGTTAGAAGGGTGGAGGGGGAAAGTGGACTACCCATATACACACTGTCTTTGGGGAACCACTATAAATTATTGTGTGTTTTCTGTGTTTGTCGATTTGCTTGAACTAATTCTGAAATCAGCTGAAGTTAATCAAGTATTCAAAAGACCTATTCACCCCCCCCCCCACCTCTAGGTGATTTAGACTACAAACCTTATATTCTATCAAGTGGAGGGCCAATGCGAAGTAAGAACCTATGCTTAGGATGTTAGAAAGTGGGAGATAGGACCTATGCTACACATATCATTTTTGTGATATGGTTTTTATTGTTAATGTACCTTAGCATTGGGATGTTCTGCCTTCTTCAAATAGGGGGAGATTGTTGGGTATATTGCCCTCAATAGTACCTTGATTTGAAGAGGCATCACTCTCAATGCTAAGGACATATTGTATTTGATGAACTTTACTTGTGTAAGATATACAGGTGCAGGTGACTCAAAAGGAAGGGCCAAACATGCCCTTAGATGTGGAGAAATCATCTCCCATAAATGATGCAGTCTCAGCAGAACCACTGAGACGAGGGGTCAAAACCGCTGAGACGAGGAGCCGTCTCAGCGTATCCGCTGAGAAGAAGGTGCCTCCGCTGATAAGTTCATTATACGCTGAGAATCAGCGTGTTTGTCGAACGCTGAACGCCTTTCGTCGGCCGCTGAGACGGGATCAAAGAAGGAGCCGCTGAGAAGACACACAAGGCAAGATCGTCGAACGCTGAACGCCGTTCGACAAACGCTGAGACGAGGAGCCGTCTCAGCGGAGCCGCTGAGAAGACACACAAGGCAAGTTTGTCGAGCACTGAGCCGGCAAGATCGTCGAATGCAGCGGACAACTGGTTCGTCGAACGCAGAGTGTTCCGCGTTCGTCGAGCGCAGTCCTTCTCTACAGAAAAGTAGGGCGGCAGGACCTGCGGTTAGGACTAGTTGTAGAATAGCTGTGTGGGGTCCACCAACTTCTCCCATACTTCTCAGCAGATCAGCTAAGAGCTGTTGAAGATCAGAGATGTATAAAAGGAAGAGTTAGGGAACATTTGAATCACTCCGTGGTGTGCAATCTAGATCAACCATTACTTTGACGGCTGAAGCTCTCGTCTTCTTCCTCCTGCTCACTGAACAAGAAGAAGAAAACAGAGAAAGAATGTTAGCTCCTTTGCAAGAAGGAGCAAGGTGATCTTCCATCACTCTATCGAAGAGGAAGATCAAGTTAGTAGCTCGCATCGACATCTTCAGCTACAGGAAGCACAGACGGTGCAGGATCTACAGGAGAGTACCTCTACTGCAGAATATTTCTAAATCATTTTTCTGTAGGGCATTTTGCCTTAGCTGTAAGACCTTTTGGTCTAAGATTGTAGGAACCTGAGGGTTCTGAGCTATAGGGCTGAAGGCCTGAGTGTAGGATCTGGAGCAGCTCTGAGGTAGGGCTCAACAGCCTGAGGTAGGACCAGGAGGTGGTATGAGCTGTAGGAGGAGGAGTCCTCTGAGTGGTAGGACCTGGGAAAGGTCTGAGCTGTAAGATCTGGAGCAGATCTGAGGTTGGGCTTAATAGCCTAAGTTGTAGGACATTATTGTCTGAGCTGTAGGAGGTGTTATCCTATGAGTTTGTAGGGCAGATGTGCCTGAGGTAGGAGCTGGAGATAGCTCTGAGTTGTAGGGACTTGTGTCCTGAGGTATGATCATTCTTGATCTAAGAAGTTCTGAGGAACTTGTGCTGTAAGCTCTTTGAGCCGAGATTGTAGAAGTTGTCCCTATCTAACACACTGTTAGAAGGGAGGAGGGGGAAAGTGGACTACCCATAGACACACTGTCTTTGGGGAACCACTATAAATTATTGTGTGCTTTCTGTGTTTGTTGATTTGCTTGAACTAATTCTGAAATTAGCTAAAGCTAATCAAGTAAAATTCAAAAGACCTATTCACCCCCACCCCTCTATGTGATTTAGACTACAAACCTTATATTTTATCAAGTGGTATCAAAGCGAGGTTGGTCAAAAAGGACTTAACAGTCTGACCAGATCTTAAAAGGTTAAGTCAAATCAAATCCCAATGGCCTCCTCTGGATTGCAAAAGGAAATGAGGTCCATGAAGTTGCCCATATGCAACAAAGAGAATTTTGGCATATGGAAGCAAAAGATCAGGTTGTTTATGGAAGCATCTGATCCATGGATCTTCATTACAGTTGAAGAAGGACCTTTCACCTTTCACACTGCATCCACTATGGATCCAACATCAGTTGGAGGATTACAACATCAAGGTAAGACATTCTCCCCTGCTGTGTGACTCATCCATTGCAATTTCTATTGCTAAAAATCCTGTTTCCCATAGCAGGACCAAACACATAGAAATTAGGTATCATTTTATTAGGGAGCATGTAGAGTGTGAAGATATCAAACTTGAATATGTCCCTACTGACAATCAAGTAGCTGATATCTTCACTAAGCCATTGGATGAGGCCAAGTTTAATGCTTTCAAGATAGAACTAGGGATGTTGAGTGTAGACTAGTACTCACATTGAGGGGGAGCTAGAATGGGATGTTCAATTTGAACAGGTTCAGCTATTATAGAAAATTGCTCTCCAATAAGGGGGGAGCAAATTCCCTGCTCAGATTGAGGGGGAGATGGCAAATGCCAAGAATGTATAGGTTGACCTATAAGTTGATCCAAAGGGATCTATAGATGTTGCCTCCCAATCCCTAATGGGATGAATAGTTGAAGAAACCAGAAAGGGGGAGAAAGGGCCAATGTTAAGTAAGAACCTATGCTTAGGATGTTAGAAAGAGGGAGATAGGGCCTATGCTACACAGATCATTTTTGTGATATGGTTTTTATTGCTAATGTACCTTAGCATTGGGGATGTTCTGCCTTCTTCAAATAGGGGGAGATTGTTGGGTATATTGCCCTCAATAGTACCTTGATTTGAAGAGGCGTCACTCTCAATGCTAACGACATATTGTATTTGATGAACTTTACTTGTGTAAGATATACAGGTGCAGGTGACTCAAAAGGAAGGGCCAAACATGCCATTAGATGTGGAGAAATCATCTCCCATAAATGATGTAGTCTCAGCAGAACCGCTGAGACGAGGGGTCAAAACCGCTGAGACGAGGAGCCGTCTCAGCGTATCCGCTGAGAAGAAGGTGCCTCCGCTGATAAGTTCATTATATGCTGAGAATCAGTGTGTTCGTCGAACGCTGAACGTCGTTCATCGACCGCTGAGACGGGATCAAAGAAGGAGCCGCTGAGAAGACACACAAGGCAAGATCGTCGAACGCTGAACGCCGTTCGACAAACGCTGAGACGAGGAGCCGTCTCAGCGGAGCCGCTGAGAAGACACACAAGGCAAGTTTGTCGAGCGCTGAGCTGGCAAGATCGTCGAACACAGGGGACAGCTGGTTCGTCGAACGCAGAGTGTTCCGCATTCGTCGAGCGCAGTCCTTCTCTACGGAAAAGTAGGGCGGCGGGACCTGCGGCTAGGACTAGTTGCAGAAAAGCTGTGTGGGGTCCACCAGCTTCTCCCATACTTCTCAGCAGATCAGCTAAGAGCCGTTGAAGATCAGAGATGTATAAAAGGAAGAGTTAGGGCAGATTTGACTCACTTCGTGGTGTGCAATCTAGATCAACCGTTACTTTGACGGCTGAAGCTCTCGTCTTCTTCCTCCTGCTCACTGAACAAGAAGAAGAAGAAAACAGAGAAAGAAAGTTAGCTCCTTTGCAAGAAGGAGCAAGGTGATCTTCCATCACTCTGTCGAAGAGGAAGATCAACTTAGTAGCTGGCATCGACATCTTCAGCTACAGAAAGCACAGACGGTGCATGATCTACAGGAGAGTACCTCTACTGTAAAATATTTCTAAGTTATTTTTTTGTAGGGCATTTTGCCTGAGCTGTAAGACCTTTTGGTCTGAGATTGTAGGAACCTGAGGGTTCTGAGCTGTAGGGTTGAAGGCCTGAGTGTAGGATTTGGAGCAGATCTGAGGTAGGGCTTAACAGCCTGAGGTAGGACCAGGAGGTGGTCTGAGCTGTAGGAGGAGGAGTCCTCTGAGTGGTAGGATCTGGGAAAGGTCTAAGCTATAGGATCTGGAGCAGATCTGAGGTTGGGCTTAACAGCCTGAGTTGTAGGACATTATTGTCTGAGCTGTAGGAGGTGTTATCCTCTGAGTTTGTAGGGCAGCTGTGCCTGAGGTAGGAGCTGGAGATAGCTCTTAGTTGTAGGAACTTGTGTCCTGAGGTAGGATCATTCTTGATCTGAGAAGTTCTGAGGAACTTGTGTTGTAAGCTCTTTGAGCTGAGATTGGAGAAGTTGTCCCTGTCTAACACACTGTTAGAAGGGTGGAGGGGGAAAGTGGACTACCCATAGACACACTGTCTTTGGGGAACCACTATAAATTATTGTGTGCTTTCTGTGTTTGTTGATTTGCTTGAACTAATTCTGAAATCAGCTAAAGCTAATCAAGTAAAATTCAAAAGATCTATTCACCCCCCCCCCCCCCCCCCCCTCTAGGTGATTTAGACTACAAACCTTATATTCTATCAGTTTGCATGTAGAAATATGGTAGACGAACGGATTTAGGCATTTTGTGTGAAGCCTAGTCGTGGCCGTTAGCTCGGATCGGTGATGCTTGATTATGACATGCATTTAGGTTAAGCTTAGAATGCATGTCGGATAATGACTCCGTGAGAAGTGGCATCGTAATGTGGGACTTGAGATTTAGGTTTCTTTCGGAGAGCCTAATAGAAACCCCATGCTTGGAATGTGGTTGAATGCAAACTTTCACCATGAGATTTGAAGTGGAGCGGTCTTGTACCTCCTTCATTGGATACGTATACGAAGCCTAAGTCCTCTTTGAAGGAATGGGTGCGTAGCCATCATTTTACGTAGCACTTGAATGTGTTAAACCTGCATCGTGTAGTATGATTACGATAATTAGAGCACGAGAAAAGTTGAATCGAACTCGTTTCCATGCAGATTGGTGAGAGGTGCCAACCTATGGTACACCGTGTGATCATGGGAGAGGTCATGGAAGTTGCTTACCTAGACTGCCAAAAAGCTTTTTTCCCACATAAGATTGTGTTGCTTAGGGTGGAGTGTTTGTGGATTGATGTTGTGTTAGCATCATGCGGTTGCTTAGGCGGTTGTGGGAATCCTCCGGGTGAACCAAACCAACATCATTTGCATTACCTAGGTTCCCCTTATTTTGCTTCTTAACCTAGAAGATTGATTGTGATTGAAACCTTAGCATGTGTAGTGTAGTTGAACTTTCTTTTTATGATTACATGTTGCATGTATGGCTTGCTTGCAGGATTAGTGGTGATATGCCCCTGAGCCGGCTAGATGGTCGGGGGGGATCATTACGCGGTTTATGGTCAGCTTATAGCTGACCCTCGTTTACCTCTTATTGGATGTTAGTGCAGGTGCTGGTGAGTCAAGTGAAAATTAGCGGGCAGAAGACATATGCTATGTTGGACCTTGAAGGCCAACCTCTCTTTTACTGCTTTCCATATATTGTCGGCCTGCATGTCGAAGTATGTTTTGAGTTAAAGACATTGTCTGAATGTAAGGTCTTAAGGCCATAACTCTTTATTGTTTCATTCCTGGGATAGTGGACAATTCTGAAAGTAATGATATTTAATGCTTCCATTTACGCTGTGATACTCTCTTGTAGTTCTTTTCTGTTATCATCTTATTAACGCCTAGCTAGTGTGATCAATATGGCTTGGGATCCCGACCGGACCTACTATTATATAGTTTGTACTAGAAGGATGTTCCACAACTTAGACTCAAAGAGTCCTACAGAAAATATATTGTTTTACAAAGTTGACGAATACTCCTTACATCTCTGGAGAGTTCTTCTGAAGCCTGATGCAGATGGCCTCTAGACTTGAAGAGAAAGCTTTTATAAGTATTACTATTGCACGAAAGCTTTTCTTCTATCCTCTTCCTCCTTTCTGGAACAAATCTTATCAGTCGATGGTGCTTGGCTGGAAGTTAGAGAACTGAAAGCACAAGTGTATTGTTCTCAAGAAATTGTTCCTTCTTCTCACATCCATTCTGTGTTCTGATTCAATTCTCTCTATATTGTTAGGGCACACAATTTGTCCTTTTATATGACAAGGCCTTCTAACGGTTTATTCTGATCATTCTTTAATGTCAGAAGCTCATTCCTTAATGACATCCACTGATTGGTCCCTTAGACGGCAGCATGCAGACAACGCGTTTCAAAAAATCTCGATCTGTCTTGACGATATGAGCAACATCTCGACGACAGAACTTGCTATCTCAGCGATCCATTTGGGACATAGACATTTCTTCAAGTCTTCTTAAATCTTCACCTGACAAGGATTTCTCGCCGATATTAAATAACTCAGCTACATATGCAGTCACGACGATATGAAGTCTTTTTGTCGATATCATCGAGATCATCTTGTCAACATGAGATCTTCTCACTGATATCATTGAGATCATTCTGACAACTAATTTAGCTGCAAACTATCTCCAGGATCTCTGACTTAGTCTTCAATACGATATAACCACTTTACTATGATTTATCTTCTTAGTCAGACACTTAAGAATGTTGAAGAATTTCAACACGCCAGACTTTTCAACATTATCATCATGTGATACTTGTTGTCACGATGATACCTTGACTTGGTTGATTCTTCTTGTTCTCATAACGATATCGTCGTGTGTACATGTTGACAAAACAATATCGTCGTGTTATCCTTATTATCATGACGATTAATGACTGATTTCTTCTGCTATCTTCTGCGGGTAAACTCAATGATATACATACTATTTCAATGATATGTCCAATACTTCTCAATGATTATGGACTTATAGATAATAGAGAAGTACTGGACATATTGGTTATACTCTGCAGTCATAAGTAAGACAAACCATCAAATACATTATGTTTTTATCATTGACCTTGTTGAAACCAGAACTTGGTCTCTTGTAGAGCTTGGGCCCCAAATAAGTTGGGGGCATCTAGCAGATTCCTTGGAAGGAACAGACCGGAGCCTCAGAACTAGACACAGGCCTTTAGTCACAGCGAGGAGGTCCCACCACACACCCGGAATATCTTTGAGCGCTTCCCCTCCTAAGCCAAAGCTGAGACTGGGCACCTTGGAGAGCCTGAGAGCTAAGCCAAGATAACCGAAGGAGGAGGAAGCTTAGAGTACTGAGATTGGAATCACCTCCAAAGGTGCCCATCAAGGTCTATTTATAGTTTTTTTTATTACGGTCTGCTAATAGCGTGATTCTGCCTTACACTTTTTCTATGGGCAATCCAAAATGTTCTGCCAACAGCCAAACTCCACTATTTGGAGAGTCTAAATGCAGACCACCAAGGCTATTCAGGTAAAACCGACCCTGAACCCTTCCTGGGCGAGCCGCACACCAGGGCATCTCTCGCGAATTGCGAGGCCCAACTCGCTCTCCTTCCCGCGGGCGACTGACGAGGGCTCGACATGCTCGCCTACCTGCGAGCGGTCGGCGAGAGCCCGACTCTCGGGCCTTCCTGCGAGCACCTGGCTCGCCCTCTCTCTTGCCTGTTGACACCTTAGCCTCTGCTCACCTCTTGGCGAATACCGGGGTTGTACATAATCCTCGCTCTTCGCGAGGCTACCTTAGGCTCACGAAGAAACATCCATCGCCAGCCCATGATGATGTGGTGAGAATCCTTTGGTGGGCCCCATGCTCGATGCTATAAATACCATTACTTCTGGCCGGTATATGAACTTTTTCACCCTCTTCTCCCCTTCGCTGCTGGTCGCCATACTCGCCAAGATATCCAAAAGGGAGGAAATATTGGCCCGCCTCAAGGACTCGCTGATGACCCAGAAAGCTAAAGCCACCGAGCTCGCCCCATGGATTTGTCAGCAACCTACTCTGCCCATGCCTCAGACCAAAAAGGCAAGGACAGTCCGGCGGCCGTCCAGGGTGGATGAGTCATCACCACTGTCCCCATCCCCCCTGCCACGAACTCGCCTCGCAAGTTCTTCTGTCAGGTTCAGCGATCCATCCTTTACTCGTCTAACCCTACTTCCTAACTCACAGACTCCTCCCGAAGAAAATATCCTTGGGCAGTCACCCCCGGGGTCTCGCCTCGCATCCCCTGGGAGGGTCGACCTCCCTCCTTCGGATGTGGGGACCTCTGGCCTGCGAGTCTCCTCCTCGCAAACTAGTAAGTTGTTCATCTCGCCACCTTTCGTATTTCTATCTGCTAAAAACGTACTCTTTGCGCAGTGACCCCTCTCGCGACTCCAGAGAGATGGACCACCTCTCTAGTGGGCTCTCCAGCCCCACCTGAAATGACAATAATCACCCTGGGGTTTGGCAATCTAGGCCAACGGAGCCCGGGAGGGTCGCTGCTTACCGAACTCGGGGTCACGGACGGCTCGACGCACCGCCCCAGCGTGGGGAAATCTATCACCTTCGCCTTCACTAAAGCCTTCAAGGGCCAGCCAAGCTCCTCCCGCCCGCAAACTCGTACCGTCTTGATTTCACCAGATTGGCATATTTCCTCTGATTGCCTCTTTTCTAGCCCTTATGTTGATTCCTTCCTCGCAGGTGCTCCCCCCCCCCCCCCCCCCCCCCCCCCCCCCCCCCCCCACCGAGTCGGAGCATGAAGAAGTGGAGATGTCGCCTCCGCCATCGCTGAGCCAAGTCGCAGATTTCCTGGGGGAACCTGGCAACTCGGAGGAGATGAAAAGGCGAGTCACCGAGCTATTCCAGAATCAGGACCTAATGCTGCGAGAGCCATATGATCAGAACTGAATGGACTGGGCCACCTACGAGGAGAGGTTCGCCACTAAGGAGGATGTGAATGTGTGCGTCCTTGCTGAGATGCGGCAGGTCGCTCGCGGCGAGGTCACCTCTCCATAAGTGCACCTCGCGCGAATCGAAGATCAAATGCGGCGAATGCAGTGCAAGTGTTGGAACAACCCTATTACTGATTTGGGCTAGGATTACTATGTGTTGACTAGGATCAAGTTGACCGCCATTATATAGTCTAACGGTCAAATTTTTAGGCTGATAAGATAGCTAGAAATTAGAATTCCTCTAAGTTTCTGCGTTCGACGAGCTCAATACTGGGTTCGACGAACTTCTCTCTGCGTTTGACGAACGACCTTCTCTCTGCATCCGACGAACGGCGTGCTCCAGTCTCAGCGTCTCTGCGGTAGATGATTTTCAGTACTCAGTAGCTCAGCGGCTCAGAGGTCGACGAATTCTTCAGTTCGACGAACTCTATATTGAGATCGACGAACTCCAGTCTGTGTTCGACGAATCTCTATCAGATTTTCAGTTCGACGAACTCTTCCTTCAGGTCGACGAAATATTATCTCAGCTCGACGAATTTTCTCTCAGATTGTTCAGATCAGCTATTCTATTTCTCTAAACTCAGTTTATCTATCAGATTCAGTTCCATTCTTCATTTGGAGTTATTCTTCCAGATAAGACAAGTTTTATCCTTCCTTTAATTTTATTCTCTTTCCAATTCCTTCTCTCGAGATAAAATAGTTGTTTGGCTTGTTGGAAAAGGATATCATTTATTATGGAAAAGGAAAGGAATTAAGTTTGGCTGAATTAGTGGATGTTCCAAGAAAAGATTTATTGCAGATTATTCTATTCCTATTTAGAGAGATTTTGAAATTCAAAATCAGTCACCTTCTCTAAAAAGAAAAGAGAATACCAAGACAGATATACACATACACAGAGATAGAAAATATCAGTGCTTTAGTCTAAAGAAATTATTCAGAAAGGAAAAAGAAAAGTTCATCTTCCTCAAGCAGCATCTCATTCTCTGAGAACATCTTCAAGATCATTCTCTCAGTCTTTCTGCTGCAAGTTTCAAATCTTCTATAAAGCAACAATAATCTGAGGAACATCAGTCTCTCAGATTCACCAGCTTATCATGGAAGATATTTTGCATTCAAGTGAAAGCTCCATCCTCAAGCTGTCAAGAACTTCAATCAGACAGGGGGAGCTTTACACCATCATCCCCTAGAGTCTTCTCTCAGATTATTGACAGAGAAGAACTTCTTAACTTTTATTCCATCTTGTACAGGGTTCTTACTCCCTTCAAAAGTAAACCTTTTGGTGACAGGGCACCTAAACAAAAACCTATGGTTTGGTTAGAGTACCTGATCAAAAGCTCTTTGGTGTGTGGACACCTGATCAAAAATCCCTTGGTGCTAGGGCACCTGATCAAAAACCTAGTGGATCCTACCAAGTGTGGTAGAAGAGTAGACATACCCAGATTTATTGGGGAACTACTATAATATCCTTGTGTCTCTGTGCTTGTGAATTTTCTGTGTTGCTTTGCTGTGCTGATTTATTTATTTAGTTTTGTTTTATAAACCACTCAATATACATATATATATATATATCACTAATTTAATTACGCTATAAAATTAAGGGAAAAGTTTTAATAGTCTATTCACCCCCCCCCCCCCTCTAGAGTAACATTAACATCTAACCTCCACTTTCAATTGGCATCAAAGCGAGGTTGATTATATTAATCACCTTCAACTGATATTCAATTGCACTTTCAATTGGTATCAGAGGGTAGTTGATTTTTACAGGCTAAAACCTGAATCATAAAGATCACTTAGATCTTAATTTATTTTTAGAGTTTTATTTTCTTAAAAACTCATGTCACAAAACAAAGAATATTCTAGCACAAGACCTCCTATGTGCAATCTCAGTAAGTTTGCACTATGGAAGGCAAGGATTAGGTTGTACATGAATTCTATTGATGAGGAAATCTTCAATGTGATTTTGACAGGACCTCCAGCTCCAACAGCAACAACAAGTGCAGAAGCACCAACAAATAACAATGATATTCCACCTCCTGAGTGGACAGAGGCATAGAAAAAGCAAATAAGTGCAGATGCAAAATCAAGGAACATTCTAGCACAAACAATGTCTGATGACATTTTCCAGATAGTGGTAGAATGCACCTCTGTATGAGAAATATGGATCTCACTCAACAACATGGTTGAAGGATCAGCTGATGAAAGAAAGGACAGAAGATCCCACCTCATTTCTCAATATGAGAATTTCAAAAAGGGAGAATCTGAAAGTGCAGCTGATATGTATAACAGGCTCAGTCTCATAATTAATGAGCTGAAATCCTTGGACAAAGTGATCTCCATCACTGATATAAATGATAAGATCCTAATGTGCTTCCCCAGCACATGGGACTCTAGGATCTGGCCAATCAAGGAAGCCAGAAGCCTTAATGAGATCTCAACTAAGAGCTTGTTAGGCAAACTAAAATCCTATGAGCAGCTTATCAAAACCAGAGAAGCTGAACAACCTACTTCATCTCCAGCATCCAAGAAGGAGAGAAGCATAGCTTTTCAAGCTTAAGAAGAAGAAAAGGCTCCAAGAGATGAGGAGTTCATGAGCCTTCTAGCCAAAAGGTTCTACAAGATGGCCAAGAAGGATTTCAGAAAGAAGGACTCCAAATCAAGGGAAAAGCCAAGGTATGATAAGTCAAATCCTAAAGAAATTATTTGTTATGGTTGCAGGAAACCTGGACATATTCTGCCAGAATGTCCAGAGAATCAGAAGAAAGAAAAGAGAAAAGAGAAAGAAGACAAGAAGCACTCCAGCAAGTCTTCCTCCCACAAGCACAAACACAAGGGAAGAGGATTTGTAGCAGAAACTTGGAGTGAAACTGAATCAGAATCTTCATCAAGTTCTTCTGATGATGAAGAAGAATCAAAAGAAAAGGACCAGTGCTTAATGTCCATTTATGACTCAAGCTATGAGTCAGATCTTGCATCTTCATCCAGTTCTAGTGATGATGAAGATAATGAAGAGGAAAAGAATTTCTGCATGATGGCTATCAATGCCTCAACAAACAACTCAGATGAAGAAGAATCAGGATCAGAAGCTGACAATGACATTGATCAAGTAATTTCTAATTTTGATTTCAATTCAGTTGAATTCAAAGATGAATTCAAAGTTCTTTGCTTAGAATTAATAAAATCTGAGAAAGAAATAATCTCACTCAGAAATAGGCTAGCTGAAATGAATAAATTAAGTGAAGAGAATGCTAATCTTAAGAAAGATTTGGCTGCCTCTAGAGAACAAATCACTCTCATTGAGAATAAACTTTCTTAGGCCAAGAAATTTGAAGAATCCCTAAATGGGAGAAGCATCAAACTGATAGACATTACAAGCACAGTAAATGCCAGATTAAGTGGCAAACTAGGCTTGGTTGCATCATCAAGTGAGCCACCTCTAATTAAGAAGAACATACTCTCTACACCTATAAAGTTCATCTCTGCTAAAAGCAAAGAGGTTGTAGATGAAAATAAAAACATTTCAAGCAAGGCTGTAAAGAATAAGGGAATTCAGTAGAATTCATCGAACGGAGCTCGACGAAATCAGACAAATTTGCCAAACGGAGATCGACGAACTCTGAAGACAGATTTCCTGTAGTCATTATTCGAACGGCGCTTGACGAAAGCACATCAATTCGTCGAACGGCGATCGACGAACTCAGCCCAGTTCGTCGAACAGAAGATATACAGAAAATTTAAAGAATTCTTTTTCTTCACATACTTACAATCCTTTCACTGAATGGATAATTCCTCCAAGGAGATATCATCCAAAAGGTTATAAGGAACAACCTGAAATGTCTTTTATTTCAGAGTTTTGTGGTAATACAAAAGGACCCAAGGTAGTCTGGGTCAAAAACAACAAGTTTACTCTTTCTGTTGTGTAGGTACACAGCTATCCAAGCAAGAATGAACAATGGTATTTGGATAGTGGATGTTCAAAGCACATGACAGGAAACAAGGCCAACCTGAACAACTACAAGGCAATGCTTGGACCCAAGATGATCTTTGGAGACTCCAACTATGGACAAACCAAAGGCTATGGTCAAATCAAAGTTGGAGCAGTGACCTTCAAGGAAGTAGCATATGGCAAGGGTCTGAAGCACAACCTCATCAGCATAAGCCAGTTATGTGATGAAGGTTATCAGGTAACTTTCAATCATACCTTATGTCTTATTACTAATAACAAAAACATTAATGTGTTATCTGGTATTAGACATGGAAATATTCATTTAGTCAACTTTGACTCTGCCAATTTTGATATTTGCTTATTTAATTCTATAAGTAAAACTAATGAATTATGGCATAAAAGGATTGGACACATTAACCTTAGAACTATAAATAAGCTTTTTAAGGACAATCTTGTTAGAGGACTCCCATCTGGTTCATACAAGAAGGAAGGACTCTGCAGGGCTTGTCAATTAGGTAAGCAAACTAGAAGTAGTTTTAAGTCTTTATCCAATAGTGATTCACCTAGGATTTTGTATTTACTGCATTAGGACCTTTTTGTACCTACTGCTATACAAAGCTTAGGAGGGAAGCATTACTCTTTAGTGATTGTAGATGACTTCTCAAGATTCACTTGGGTGTTCTTTCTTAGGAACAAGTCTGACACCTTCAGTGTTCTGACAGACTTTCTCAGGTCCATTAAGATTGAGTACTCTACTGTAGTTGCATTGATCAAAAGTGAACATGGCACTGAGTTTGAGTCTCTTCTGGTGAGAGAATTCTGTGGAAAAGAAGGAATCCGACAGTGTTTCTCTGCTCCTAGAAATCCTCAACAAAATGGGGTAGAAGAAAGGAAAAATAGAACCCTTATTGAATCAGCAACTATATTACTTGCTGATGCAAACTTGCCACTCTCCTTTTGGGCAGAGGCAGTGAGCACAGCTAATTATGTGTTGAACAAAAGCCTTATACTTAAGCTTAAGGGCAAGACTCCCTATGAATTACTTAAGAATAAAAGGCCTAAGGTTAACTATTTTAAGATATTTGGATGTAAATTCTATGTGCATAACAATGATAAGAAGAATCTCAGGAAGTTTGAAGCAAAAGTTGCTGAAGACATTTTCCTTGGATATTCTCTTTCTAGTAAGGCATATAGAGTTTATAACAAATCCACTCTTAAGATAGAAGAATCCATGCATGTATCCTTTGATGAGACTAACATGTTAATTGAGGAGAGGAACACCACCTCTAACAAGAACATTTTGCAGGTACCAGATCTATGTGAAGAGCTCAATGGACTAGATCTACAGAAAGAAGAATCTTTACTTTCATCAACACAAAATCTTGAAGACAGTGAAGAAGAAGATCATCCAGATCTTGCTGATAGCTCAAATCAAGTGACAGCTGAACAAATTTCCCAAGTGGATATCATTGTTAAACCAACTCCAACTGTTGACCACATCACAGTTAGAGATCATCCAATATCACAAGTGATTGGTGATATTTCAGCAGGTGTTCAAACAAGGCATCAACTACATCAAAATCAGATGCATACTTGTTTCCTATCACAAGTTGAACCTCAAACCATAAAAGATGCAGAACAAGATCCAAACTGGATTCTTGCAATGCAAGAGGAGCTCAACCAATTTGAAAGGAACAAGGTTTGTGATTTGGTTCCAAGACCAAAAGGCCATCCAGTTATTGGCACCAAATGGGTCTTTAGGAATAAGCTTGATGATCAAGGCAATATAGTCAGAAATAAAGCAAGATTGGTAGCTCAAGGATATTCACAGGAAGAAGGCATAGATTATGATCAGACCTTTGCTCCTGTTGCAAGACTTGAAGCTATAAGGATCTTTCTGGCCTTTGCTGCATTCAAAAAATTCAAGGTATATCAAATGGATGTGAAGAGTGCATTTCTCATTGGAGACATTAAAGAAAAAGTCTATGTGGAACAACCACCAGGTTTCATCTCTCCAACTCACTCCTCCTATTTATTTAAGCTTAATAAAGCTCTCTATGGTCTCAAACAATCTCTCAGAGCATGGTATGAGACTTTAGCTAATTTTCTTTTGGAAAATAAGTTCTGTAGAGGCATAGTTGATAAAACCTTATTTTTCAGGATACATAAAAATCAAACTCTACTAGTTCAAATATATGTAGATGATATTATTTTTGGCTCTACTGATTCAAATTTATGCAAAAGATTTTCTAATCTAATGCAATCTAAATTTGAAATGAGTAGTATGGGTGAATTATCATACTTCCTTGGTATTCAAGTGAAGCAAACTCCCAATGGCATATTCATATCACAATCCAAGTATGCTAAGGAATTAGTGAAAAGGTTTGGTATGTCTGATGCCTCCACCATGAAAACACTCATGCCCTCAAATGCTGTTGTTGATACTGATGAATCAGGGAAACCTGTTGATCAGAAAGTATATAGAGCAATTGTTGGCTCACTACTTTATTTAACAGCTAGTTGGCCTGATATAATGTTTGCTACTTGTATTTGTGCTAGGATTCAAGTTAACCCCAAAGAATCTCATCTATTTTTATTAAAAAGAATTTTGAGATATATAAAGGGTTGCCCTAATCTAGGACTTTGTATCCAACAGCATTTGAATTTGAATTAACTGGATTCTCAGATTCAGATTATGCTGGATGCAGAGTAGACAGGAAAAGCACATCAGGAACTTGCCAGTTTCTTGGTGATAGGCTTGTGTCTTGGTTTTGTAAGAAACAAACATCTGTGTCTACATCAACAGCTGAAGCTGAATACATAGCTACAGGTAGATGCGGCTTACAGATATTGTGGATACAAAATCAGCTCCTAGACTATGGTGTCAACTTAAATAATTCAATTACATTTTGTGACAATACTAGTGCAATATCTATAGCACAAAATTCAGTTCTCCATAGTAGGACTAAACACATAGAAATTAGGCACCACTTTATCAGAGATAATGTGGATAAAAATAAAATTTGTCTACAATTCATCTCTGCTGATTTGCAAAGCGCTGATATTTTCACCAAACCCTTGGATGAAAAGAAACATATTTTCTTTATAAATCAGCTGGGAATGATAGATGGAGATTCAATATGATAAAAATTAAATTTTCTATTTATCCCCTCATTTCGTCGTACGGAGAACGACGAAATGCTATCATTCGTCGAACGGAGATCGACGATACTTAATAAGTCAGGATCGACAAAGACAAGCGCGATTGTCGAACGGAGATCGACGAAATTAATTTTTCGTCGAACGCAGTCAGACGAAGCCCTAAGTCTTTTCGACTTCTGATTCTATTAGGTTTAGTCGAACCCTGTTCTACGAAAGTGTGCGCCCTTCTCCGATCTCTATATAATCAAAGTTTTTATCTTATTTCATCTTTGCGCTTACAGAACTTGCTCTTTCCCTCCAGTTCCCTTTGCACTTGATCGCTCTTTCTTTTGCAGGTAAAAATGGCGATTTCGCAAGCAGTGCTTTCCTCAATGAAGTTCGACACTGGATTCGACATTGATTTCAAGTCTTTTGAACATTCTGACCAAGTCTTCCAGGAAATTCTTCACCTCTTTGAAGAACAACAGTTAAAGAAGATCATGACAACTAGAATCAAACTACCAGTCAGTGAAATCAAGGAATGGGCTTATACAGTCAAGCCAGAGGATAATACTCTATCAGGAACAATATCAGGAAATCAGGTTATTCTAACCCCAGTAACATTATCTGAGGTTTTTGATTTAGCAAATGGAGATGATGATTTGGAAATCACATCTGATGAATTTAATGCTGCATTGGTTAAAATGGGTTATTCTGGTGGAAACCCTAACCATCTTTTAAAGAAAAATTTATCTGTGGAATATAAATTTTTGGCTGATGTAGTAGGCAAGGTTTTGCTAGGGAAAACTTCTGCCCATGACTACATAATAAGGCACCAATTTCTTGTGATGGTGGACTTGGTTGAGAAAAAGAAGATCAATTGGGGAATGATCATTTTTGAGTCAATCAGGAAGAAGATAAGTAAGGTAAATGTTGGTTATGGTAGGATTCTGGGAATCTATCTTGAGGAAAGGCATCCAGACCTCCTGGTCTCTCCAAAGGTTTTTATCAATGCCAGCAAAAGGCTGACCTCAGCCTTGTTTGGAAGATGGGAAAGGGTTATCCCTAAAAGGACTCCTAGAGCAGAACCATCAGATATAGCTTCAGAAGACACCAGGACTGTACAAGTCACTCCTCCAACCCTTCAAGAAGCTTCTCCTGTTGTTTCTCCTCCTCCTCTCCCTTCTCCACCTATTATTTCTTCTGAAGAAATTCCTCCTCCCAACTCTCCCATTATCCCCTCATCCTCATTACCATCTTCTCCTGTTCTTCAGTCTCACCACTCTGAAGAACCCTCATCCTTCAATGACATTCCTTCCCCCATTAACATTGATTCTCAATCACCAACCCTTCCCCAATCACCCATTATCCAACAAGATATCTCTCTTCCACAATCACCTATCCCACAAGATATCTCTCCACCTCACTCACCCATTCATCCATAATCACATATTCATCCTCAATCACCCATCCACCCTCATTGCCCTATTCACTCTCATCCACCTATAGCTCATGCTACCAACATATCTTTCCCATACTCCATTCCATCCTCTTCAAACTCTAATCAAGACTTTGTCTACATTGATTTCTCATCTGCTGCTGACCTAATCTATCAGCATCTTGCTCCAAGGCTCAATGATTTACTGGATGCAAAACTTGCTCCAGTTCTTCAAGCTATTGCTTATCTCTCTGCCAGGCTAGCTTCCTTCCCTTCACCCTCCTTTACTGTCCCTTCTTCTAGGGGCCTAGCTACAGGGTTTCCTGAAACTAGGTAGGGGGAGATGTATGATGAAGAAGCTCCAACTCTCAGAGCTCTCAGTGCAGATGCAGCTCAGTCAGATACAGAGATGTCAGATGCAGTTCTTCCAGCATTAGAAGAAATAAATAATATCTCTGTTAATTCATCTATAGATATTACTTATTTTCTTTGCAAGTTCAGTACAATTTTTAGTGGTTTTCCAGAGCTTCAAGGTTATTCCAAGGCAATTGTTCCCTATACAGCTCCCATAAATAAAGTTATATTGAAAGAAATTATCAAGAGTTTTGCAGTTCCAGCTCCTCCTGTTTCAGTTCTTCCAGTTCAAGTTCAAGTTCCAACCATTATTGAAAGCCCAGCTCCTCCAGCTCCAGTTAATACTGAGAAAGATTTTTCTAAAACCTTAAAATTGATTGATGCTCTTTATGATAATCCTCCATCATCTGATGACAGTGATGATAATGATAATGATTCAGATGATTCCAATGATAGATCATCAAAGAAAAGAAAAGCCAAGCATATGTCAAAGGCTGCTCCTAAGCCTCTTAACCCAAACAATGACATTCCCTACTATATTTTGAACAATATTACTCTCACCGAGGATTCTCTTGCTTGGATGAAGATCTCAAGGAATGAAGCAAACAGAAGAAAGAAAATGAAGAAGACTGGTTATTACTCTGACAAGACTGTCAAGTATAACCATCCTCCTCCTCCTCCTCCTCCAGCAGCAGGTGTAGCTGGATCAGCTAAGTTCTCTTCTTCATCCCAAAGATACTCCTCTTAGCAATCTAAGAGACCAACTAGTTCTAGTGGTTCTCAGAGTTATAGGTCTTCAAGACCTCCCTCAGGCTCGTCAAGATTAGTATCTTCAGAATATAAGCTTCATATCTCTGATGGCTCTACTCACAGAAATAAAAATCCTCTAGATCTTTCTTTTGCTCAAGACAATATTTCAGAGTATAACCCTTCTTCTCCCAATCCTGAAGAAGGAAGAACTGCTCAAATGGCATGATTCCAAGAATCCATTGCAGTTGCTCAAATCAATAAAGCTAAAGCAGAAGGTAAAGATTACTCCAAGTTCTAACTATGTCAGAGTTCAGAAAGAAAAAATTTGAAATATACAAATCCAGAAATGTATTCAATGTTGAAGAATACTTAGCAAAGCACCCAGAAGCTGTGGTTCTTCATACCAAATCTCAAACCATTCTGGGAGCTCAGGATCTATATATGAGTAAGAAAGAATCAGAAAACCCAAACAGACAAATCATTTTCAAACCTCCATCTTCAAGAAGTAAAAGGTTTAAACTATTTGGTTTTGTTATTATTTTAGTTTTATTGTAATGTTGTTAAACTCAGAGCAGTACTTGTTTTATCTGCTGAAATGGTTTTCATTTTGTCAGATATATTTTATGCTCTGCTGTTTTCTGTTGTTTAATATTTGAAATTTGTCAAATAGTATCCTAACCCAAATAGGGGGAGATTGTTGGAACAACCCTATTACTGATTTGGGCTAGGATTACTATGTGTTGACTAGGATCAAGTTGAACCCCATTGTATAGTCTAAGGGTCATAGTTTTAGGCTGATAAGATAGCTAGAACTTAGAATTCCTCTAAGTTTCTGCGTTCGACGAACTCAATAATGGGTTCGACGAACTTCTCTCTGTGTTCGACGAACGGCCTTCTCTCTGTGTTCGACGAACGGCGTGCTCCAATCTCAGCATCTCTATGGTCGACAATTTTCAGTACTCAGCGGCTCAGCGGCTCAGAGGTAGACGAATTCTTCAGTTCGACGAACTCTATATTGAGATCGACGAACTTCAATCTGTGCTCGACGAATCTCTATCAGATGTTCAATTCGACGAACTCTTCCTTCAGGTCGACGAAATATTATCTCAGCTCGACAAATTTTCTCTCAGATTGTTCAGATCATCTATTCTATTTCTCTGAACTCAGTTCATCTATCAGATTCAGTTCCATTCTTCATTTGGAGTTATTCTTCCAGATAAGACAAGTTTTATCCTTCCTTTAATTTTATTCTCTTTCCAATTCCTTCTCTCGAGATAAAATAGTCACTTGGCTTGTTGGAAAAGGATATCATTTATTATGGAAAAGGAAAGGAATTAAGTTTGGCTGAATCAGTGGAAGTTCCAAGAATAGATTTATTGCAGATTATTCTATTCCTATTCAGAGAGATTTTGAAATTCAAAATCAGTCGTCTTCTCTAAAAAGAAAAGAGAATACTGTCCCAGCGGCCTAGGTCTCCGTCTCAGCTGAACCACTGAGACGGGGTATGTTCAATATGAAATCTTATAATCAATCGTTAATTAACCCAAAATTCCTTAACACAATAAGGTAATTAAGTCTAAAAACCTAGGGTTAATAAAAACGAAACTGAAACCCTATAAATAGATACACTGTAACTTAAAGCACACCACAAAGTCAAACCCTTAGCCGCCGAGACGATTCATCTTCTCTCCCATCTCAGCGCCTCCATTTTCTGCTTCCATGCTATGAAATCGTCAGAGATGGATTCTCTCATGCCTCAGAAGAAATAAGACAAGTGATTCATCTGATGGAAGCTCAAGGTCTGGAGCATATGCTGTCTGAACCCTACTGCATTCTCAGAACTGAAGTTCTGGAATGGTTCAGCAATGTCAAATTATCTCCATCCAAAACCATCCTGAAGTCCAAGATAGAAACTGAGAAGATAAAGATAACAGCCAAAAGGCTGGAGAAGGGACTGAAATTAACTCCCTGCAGTAAAAATGAAGAGGAGGAGATATCTGAAAAGGATAAGAAGACTGCCCTAAAATGGATAGGGTACAGTGATGCTAAAACTAGTTGTCTAAGGAGGAAGTTCTTCAATCAACAGGGGAAGCTGTTGTCTGACATAGTGGGCAAAGCCATCCTATGCAAGCCAGGTTCACATGACACTGTATCATAGTTCATGTTTGAACTAATGACTAGGATAATTTTGTCCAAGAAAACCTCATGGGGGAAGTTTTTTTTCAAAGGATAAAGGAATGTCTACATGCCCCCAATATGGGAAGGATACTATCTCTGTACCTACAGAATAGTTATTCTGAGACTTTTGCAAATTCAAAGGGGTCAAATCTCCATTATCTCAAAAGAATGGACATTAAACTCTGGACAGATTCTCCAAAGTGCTCCTTATGAGCCAGCCATCTGTGGCAAAGGAAAAGAAGAAAAAGTCATCCCAGCAGAAATTTGATTCATCCTCAAAATCAGATGGGTCTGACAATGAGGACATTCATGGGTCTGACCTTAGATCTGCCAGCAGCCCAATGAATATAGATATTGAAGATGTTCCCAGGACAAGAAGGGATGAGGAGCCCCAAGGAAGAGTTGAACCCAATCCTGAGCCAACTCAGGTGAATACTGATCCAGCTGTTCCTCAAGCTGAAGATGAATTTCCCAATTCACCTATCCATAGTAAATTAGGATGACCTCAAGAATCTCCCTAACATCACACCGCACCATAGCGCAGGAGCTTCCTCTGAATATCAGGTTGAAGCCCTTTACGAAATCGAGATAAGATGACCTCAAGAATCTCCCTAAGATCACACCGCACCATATGGTCCTTTAGTTCTCCCATATATTAAGCTACCGAGTTTGATCCCTGCCGCAGTATGGCAAGCTCATCGAACATCTATGTTCGGTGGTACGCAGGGACGTACTGATCGGTTAGCAAATTCTTCATCACTGGCCAACCTATAAGTGGGACTCCCTGCCCGGCTCCTAATCTTCGCTCCTCATTCAGCCAAAAAGTCTTCGCACGACCCATTAACTTCATCCTGGCAACTTGGGCCTTTTGAGGGTCCGTAAGGTTGTGTCATTCGTAATAGCATTCCATGTCCACTACCTAAGTAAGGAAGATCTGGGGATCTCCTATGCCATCGTAAGTGGGGGCATCAATCTTAATAGCCCTAGTGATATCGAAGCCACGCTCGGGGTGATTGTCTCGAGGGGGCACACAGGGAGAGTCCCCATCGAAATCCGAATTATGGGCCTATTGGTGTCGGTTGGGCTGCCCAACATTAACGGGTGGCGGTGGCGGCCCTCCTTGATTCAGTAGGATTTGTGCTAACATGGTCCTAAGTTCAATCATATCGTTACATAGCCCCTCTATGGCCACGGCGTTGGGATCCCCGTGATCATTCACAGCCATCCTAGACGAAGAAGGTGTAGTGTACTCCGTTCCTAGTCTAGTGCGCATGCAGGGTTGGACAAAATAATGTGGAGTGAATTTTTGTAGTGTCGGTTAAAGCTCAAAATTTTGGCAGAAAAATATTTTCGGGATGTGACTAAAAAGGAGAACCTCCAGAATTTTTTTTATTTTTGACGAAAAATAAAGATTTTAGCCCGCTATTCGCAGACCACATATTTTTTTTTTATTTTCTAGCTTAGTTTGCGCCATGGAAATGAGTATCTAGGTTGTATCAAATGAGATATTGACACAACCTAGCTCTGATACCAAATTGATGTAGCGTACATCGCTACAGAGATCTACACGAGACAACTCTAGCCCGCCTAACAATGCACTCTTGATCGACCGCACCTACACAAGCATCTATCGTCACAATACAGATCGGCCCAAACGCAGAACGTAAACCACAAGGGAGGAATGATCGACTCTAAAATAACGATCAAAGATGAGTTGGATTATTCCCCAAATCAACATTAAGGTTGCCAATCCTTTTAGAGAGCAAAACCAAGGCTATAGACCAAGATCCGCTCAAGCAAATAGAACCTACCCAATCCGGATTTAAAAAGGTCGTTAACGATGAAATCGATTCAGAAATTGCAAGCAAAGTGTTTCAAAAATCACGGAAATGACGGTTGCTCAACCTCCACAAATACTAAAGCAAGAATCACAAAGATGAGGGAGGAGATGTTACCCAACCCGGAATCAACAAGCACACAAGATAAGGTGGGAGAATCACTCTCTCCACGGATCCACCAGCGTCACACCGAATGGGGCTGCTACCTTCTTCCTAGGCGTCACACTGAAGGAATCCACGCCGGCGTCGCACCGAAGAGGAATGGAGGGAGCAAGGGGCGGCTTCACACCACCTGGGTGGTGGCAAGGAGGGGGCTCCCTCTTGGCCGAAACTCACAAGGAGGCTAGTGTTGGTTGTTTTTTCTTCTTCTTGTCATTTCTCATAAAAAAAGGCTCCTTATATAGGAGTTACAAACACACATCTAACCGTCCAAGATGGAGATGAAATCTCATCCATCCGGGCAGTTAAATACACACCAAAATGTTTTGAAATGCAAGAAATAAATAGTAAAGGTCCTCAAGTGAATATAAAATTATTAACCAAGCATGGAATAATTTTATATTCTCAAATAAAAATAACTAAGACCATGATATTTAAATAAATTAGTCTTCAAAGGCTGCGGACGGAGGTTGTAACGTTGATTTCCGTTAACGTCATCATGGCGCCTAAAATCTTTATGCAGTAGCGTCTCGGCGACCGGATCATCATCAAGTAGCGGTGGAGAGGCCGCGGCATCACTGTTTCTCCATGTGCTCCAGGTGCTTCTAACTCTGGGTCAGGTGCTTCAGGTTCTGGAAGTAGGGGGAGCGATGCTCCAAGTCTACCTGAGTGCAGAGCTAGTTCAGAACAAGTAGCGGAAGAGGTGGTTCAGAGTCAAGCTCTGAGGAGGTCCAAAAGGACTATTATTCCACCAGATCGGTATACGGGGGGAAACTTGGTGAGCTTCGTCTCATGTTTCTTCACAGGTCCCTTGGATGAGAGAGAGCCATCTTATTTTGAAAATGTCGTTGTAGTCAAGGAGTGGGAAGTGGCCATGGATGAAGAGATGACTTCCCTCAGGAAGAATGAAACTAGGGACTTGGTGCCTACGGTTGAGGGTGTTACTACGGTGACTTGCAAGTGGGTTTTCAAGATGAAGAAGAAGGCTGATGGTAGCATTGAGCGGTACAAGGCTCGCCTTGTAGCTCGAAGATTCTCTCAGAAGTATGGGGAGGATTATGAAGAAACCTTCAGCCCTGTTGCCAAAATCACTTCGGTTTGGGTGGTGATCGCATTGGCAGCTTGCCAAGGGTGGAAGATTTGGCAACTTGATGTAAAGAATGCTTTCTTGTATGGCGAGATTGACAAGGATATCTTCATGGATCAGCCAACTGGTTATATTTCCAAAGAGCACCCAGGATATGTGTGCAAGCGCAAGAAGGCTCTTTACAGCTTGAAGCAGGCGCCTAGGGCATGGTATGGCAAGATAGCAGAATATCTCCAATCTGTGGATACCTTGCTTCTGACTCAGATTCAAGCTTATTCGTAAAGAAGACAGGAGAGCTTCAGGTCTTGGTGTTGTTGTATGTTGATGATATGATCATCATGGGAAATTCTGAGTTGGAGGTAGCTAGGCTTCGAGCTGAGCTAGCTATCAGATTTGAGATGAAGGACTTGGGTGAGATCCACCATTTCCTTGGACTCGAAGTGGAGAGGAAAGAGAGCGGAATGCTTGTTTTCCAAAAGGGTTATGCAGATCAAATTGTGAAGCGATCCGGCATGGAGGGGGGGAAGAGCAGCTCTACTCCACTGGAGGTTGGTATTCATCTTCGACGAGATGAGGGGAAGGTTCTTTCTGATCCTTTGGTGTTCTGGGCCTTGGTCGAGAGTCTGATATATTTGACGATCACGAGGGCGGATATTGCTTATGTGGTTGGTCGGGTGAGTCAGTATATGGCAGAGTCACAGAAGCCTCATCTGATGGCGGCGAGGAGAATTTTGAAGTATGTCAAGACCACCTCTGATTTGGGTCTCTTCTATGGGAAGGACTCCGGTTTTTTGCATGCATGGATACATGGATGTTGATTATGGAGGAGATTCAGATGATCGGAGATCGACTTCTGGACACGTCTTTATGACGGGCTCTACAGCCATATCATGGTGCAGCAAGAAGCAAGATTCTGTTTCTGTCTCTACCACGGAAGCAGAGTACAAAGCTTCGGCTTTGGCAGCTCAGGAAGCCATTTGGCTTAGGAGGCTTGTGGAGGACATTCATAGGGAGGTGCATGGTCCTACTCTGCTTCGGGGTGACAATGAGAGTGTGAAAGTACACAGTGTGCCTCTGAGAATCCTCTAGAGGGGGGGGGGGGTGAAAAGAGATTTAAAAATTATTCCTCTTCTAACTTTGAAAACAATTAAATAATCAAGGATTTATGCTCAATCAAGATCAAAGACATAATAAATTAGTGCTGGAATATAAAGCAGAAAACAATAATGTAAACTAGCGATAAGGGACATCACAAAATTTATCAAACCAGAAGACACACAGATTTTTATAGAGGTTCGCCAAAATGTGGGTACTCCCCTCTTTTACCACCTAGTATGGATGCACCACTGTGCCTGAGTCTTTTGGTAAGGAGACTCTTAGAACCATTGATCTTTTGACAAGGAAATCATGAACCATCAGATCTTTTGATAAGGATATCTTGAACCACCATATCTTTTGATAAGGAGATCTTGAACCACTGAATCCTTTGAAGAGGGATTAACAAAACTCTTTTACAGAAGAGAAATAGAAGGATAAAGAAGAAGAGGAAGGTTGTAGGAATTCTGTTTTCAGAATTCTTATGATGGTTGTATGAAGAACAACTTCTTATATCTTTTCACTAGATCTACTCTTGATGAACTTCTGCTTATGATGGTGATGATTTGCAGAAGCTATATTTGTCAGATCCTTTGTGATTCTGCTGATTGAGATCTAGTTGTTATGTAATAGTGATGATAAGCAGTTGTTCTTATCTTCTCTGTATATTCTAAGTTAGGGTTCCTAAGGGAGGAAGAAGAAGATGAAGCTCTAGAGAGAATCATTTTTCCAATTGTAATGAATGCTCAGTTATTTTTCTCCTTCTTCTCTGCCCTTTTTATTATCTCTCTTCAATTTTGAATTTCATTGCCCCTTTTGGTAAGACCTGAAAAGGTATTTTTGTCCTGGACAATCTCTTTCTTTCCTTCTTAACTCCCGACCCGTTCACCAACCTTAAGCATGTTTCCAAGAAAGCTTTTTGTCTTCTTGTATTTCTTCTGTCTATTTGAGGAAATTAATGAGCCGTTAGGGAACGAATTTGAGAGAGGTGGCCATGAGAGAGGATAAAAAATGACAGCTGAAAAGGTTTCCCTTTTCAGACTGTATTCGATGTAGCATCGAGTTCACTTCCTCTCTTATCGACGCACCTTCGAGTTCTTGTAGGAGCAGCTTTGAATTCATCCTTGCTCTGACTGAACCCTGCTAGTCGACGTTGCGTCGATACCAAATTGATGTAACTGTCGAGCTGATCGCTTGGCTCTGAACTTCATTATATGCATCGAGATGAAGTCGACGTTCCGTCGACTTTAGATGCCTGCGACAGATACTTTCTTCTGCTTCGAGTTGATGTAGAAGTTGCGTTGACTTCTTCAAGTACTCTGACAAGTCCATGGCCTCTGCGTCGATATTAATTCGATGTAATATAGACTTGGATTACTTCAACAGAAAGGTGAACTACTTGGACTTCTAGTCAGAGTAGGTCGACAACATCTTGATGATGCGTCGAATTCTATTCAACGCAAGTGTTAACTTTGCCCAAATTTTGTTTCTCTTGACTTGGTCTTGACACCCTAGGTTAAGTGTGACATCCTAAGACATCTAATGACCAGATTAACCTCACTATACAATGGGTAATTTAATCCTAAGAAGCAAAATCACTCTTAGGTAATTTGTTAAGTTAAATCAATGGGGTTTTCCCAACAATCTCCCCCTATTTATCTTAACAAATTTTACAGTTTGTTCAATGTGATTTTACACAATTTTCTTAAATGCTCAAGAATAATACAGACAGGATAATAAGGCATAGAATAATTGACTAGATTGAACTAGTAAACAGAAATGTATCTGATAAATTGCCACAAGAGTTTAACACAAATTACCAAAGAGTACATCTACTTTCTTCCTTTCAAAAAATTAGATAAATCCTCATAGATCCTTCTAAACTTTCTTTCCACATATTTGAAATTTGTATGGGTTGCCTTCTCTGGACTCTTTTGTATTTTCTCATGGCATTTGTACAACTTGCTAGATCACTTTCTGTTTCAGGAGAAACATCTTTTAAGGTGAATCCCAGATCAAGAACCTTTGCTGTCAACAGGTTTATGGTTTCTAATTCTAGATCATCTGGCTCCGAGTCCCCATCAGGATTTGGTACAACTAAGGTTGATTGGGGTTTACCAGTGTCTAAGGCAGACTTGAACAGTATCCTTTTATTTTTCACAGGAGGTTGTTTTCCTTTCTTTTTCTTCTAAGGAGGCTCCTCTTGATCCTCTGGAACACATCCAATGCCCCTTTTGTGAAGTTGTCCTATTTCCTCCAACATCTTAGCTTTAGGATTCCTTGTAATATACCCAGTGGGATCAAACAGGGAGGATTTGATGGGGATTGCTTTTGCTAGCTCTTCTTGTTCAACCACCTATTTTCCTCTTTGAAAATATCAATAAATCTCTTTTTCTTCTTTTCAATCTCCCTTTGAGTTGTCTCATATTCATATCTTTCTCTGTCTACAATCTCTTCTAAAGCTTTAAACTGCTCTGGATTGGTGTAGGTTTTTATTGTGTTCACTGGGACTTCAACCTTCTCATATTTCTTATGATAGGATTTATTTTTCTTGTATTCCTTCCTTTGTTCCTTTGTATACATCTCCCAGATAGGTATTCTTCCTCTATCTCTACTTCCACCTCTATATGGAGGTCTCCCTCTAAAGACTGGTGTTGGAAGAAGTGGTTTAGTCATAGGAGCAGGTGGAGAAGGAAGCTTAACTGGAGGTACTGGTTGAGCTGGTGCTGGATCAGGTGAGACAGAGTCTTGATCAGCCAACTTGACGATGAGTCTTCAGAGGATACTCTGAATGAGAGAGGATTAGGGATGGATGGTTCAGTATCTTCATGAAATTCTTGTAGAGACTTGAGGTACATCTGATCATCTGAGAATGAGTGGACCTCCCCCTGAGTTGATGGCTCCCCCTGAGCAAAGGACAGGGTCCTTGGAAGGATTCCTTCACCCTGATTTACTGCATCTGAAAGCTAAAGTTTGGATGAAAGAGCCGGCTCTCCTTCAGTGGTGAAGGAGAGAGGGATTGATGTCGTGTAGACAGAATTTTGAAGAGGTTGTTGATCATGAAGAGATTGCTGCCTGCTGGTACAAGTCTCCCCCTGCTCTATTTCATTGAAAAAGGATATAAAGCCATTAGTAGGCACGACAGCCGATCGTACTTCTTTATCAAAAGCCGTGAATTCGGTTGTAAGGTCCTGCAACCTTTTGTGTTGGCGATGGAGTTTACGATATCAATCCATTGAGAAGTCAAAATAGAGGGAGCCAAACTTGGATAGCACTGTCTCGAGGGCAAGATTGATAGCCTCAATAATATCTTGCTGATTCGACGAGGATGCCATTGTGATGCTGTAAGAACCTGCACTGAAACAAAGAAAAAAGATGAAAAAAGGGAAGAAGGAAGAGAGCAAGAGGGAGAGAATTCGAATAGCACAATGGTATTAGACGCAAAAGTTGCTTTGAGTAGATGAATCATCGCAACTTAGGGTTTTATTCAAGCAACGTCGAGAAGAGCGATAATCAGAGCGCCAAACTTTGTCAATGCGCGCGATCTATCAAATCGACAGAGCGTCGAGTAGATGTCGACGTGGCTTCGAAATATAGTCATCAATGATGTTGTCGACGTAAGCGTCGATAAGTATTCTACGTTACGTCGAGTGGTATTCAAATGATCCGTCCCAGATTGCTCTCGAAGCAGACGTCGAGTAGAAGTCGATGGTACATCGATTTTTATTCGGCGCAGCTTTGATTAAACAGTTATGATGTTCTTTAAGATTCTTGCTATTTTTCCCAGCAATAATTTTATACAGAAAATAGATCTTTATACATAATAAGAGGGGACCTACAAAGCTCCATCAAACATCCCCAGTGCATTGATGAAGAACTTGTGCTTACTTTCATCAAGGGTCTTATTGAAGATGTCAGCCCTTTGATTGTCAGTAGATATGTATTGAAGGTTGATCTTACCCTTCTTTACATTGTCTTTGAGAAAGTGGTGCCTTATCTCTATGTGCTTAGTTCTGTTGTGGAGAACATGATTGGAAGCAATTGAAATTGCACTAGAGCTGTCATAATAGATTGTGGAATTGGCAGTGGAAAGGTTGTAGTCTAACAACTAATTTTGCATACACAAAATTTGTGAACAGCAGCTTCCTGCAGCTATATACTCAGTTTCAGCTGTAGAAGTGGAGACTGTGGTTTTCTTCTTGCTAAACCATGATATCAGTCTAGCACCCAGAAACTGACATGTTCCTGAAGTGCTTTTTCTATCAAGTCTGCATCTAGCATAGTCTGCATCTGAATATCCAACCAATTCAAATTCAGATTCAGCTGGATACCATAAGCCAAGCTCAGGAGTACCCTTCAAATATCTGAGAATTCTTTTGACAGAACTCATGTGGGATTCCTTTGGGTCAACCTGAAATCTTGCACAAATACATGTAGCAAACATTATATCAGGTCTGTTATCTGTTAGGTAGAGAACAGAGCCAATGGCTGCTTTGTAAGTCTTCTGATCAAATGACTTACCTTGTTCATCTCTATCTAGAACAGCATTAGTAGCCATGGGGGTTTTCATAACAGATGCATTCTCCATCCCAAACCTTTTAACGAGTTCTCTGGTATATTTGGATTGGGATATGAAAATGCCATCTGGATTTTGTCTAACCTGGAGACCAAGGAAATAGGATAATTCCCCTATGCTACTCATCTCAAATCTTGATTGCATCTGGTAAGCAAACCTTTTGCATAAATATTGATATGTGGATCTAAATATAATATCATCTACATATATTTGCACTAGTAGTAGCTGATTCTTATGTGCTCTTGTGAAAGGGTTTTATCCACCTTTCCTCTTTCAAAGTTGTGTTCCAGGAGAAAGGTGGATAAGGTCTCATACCAATCTCTTGGAGCTTGCTTTAGACCATATAGTGTTTTATCTAATCTATATACAAAAGAAGGAAAAGTTGGATTGATAAAACCTGGTGGCTGCTCCACATACACCTTTCTTATAGCTTCCCATTGAGAAAAGCACTCTTGACATCCATGTGGTACACCTTGATCTTCATGTGGGCAGCATATGCCAAGAACATTCTGATTTCCTCCAGTCTTGCTACTGGGGCAAATGTCTGGTTGAAGTCAATGCCTTCCTCTTGCCTGTACCCTTGGGCCACAAGTCTAGCCTTATTTCTTATTATGACCCGAGTTGAGTCCATTTTATTTTTGAACACCCACTTGGTGCCAATCACTGGGCAATTCTTTGGTCTCTCAACAAAAGTCCAGACCTTGTTCCTTTCAAACTGAGTCAGTTCCTCTTGCGTAGCAGATATCCAGTGAGAGTCACTGTCTGCTTCTTCAAATTTCTTTGGTTCATATTATGACAGGAAACATTGCAGCGTTGTCTCACTTGTGAGTTGGTTCCTTATTTTGACTCATGCTATCAAGTTTCCTATTACTTGAGTTGGAGGATGATCTTTTTGAGTCATCCTGGATCTTGCTGAGTGATCTAGGATTTGCTCTTCTTCCTGAGCTGTCACTTGCTCAGTAACAGTGGGATCTTCATCCTTATGTGCTGGAATAATATCTGTGGCTGGTAAACCAGGTACTACTGTTTCCTCTTCATCTACTCCATAATCCTCACCAGAGTCAGTATCAATATCTTGTTGTCCATTTTCCTGACACACAGTTGGATGATCCTTTATGTTCATCCTTTCAACTTGCTCTGCTAGTTGATCTTCTTCCTGCAGGATAGAACTGGTGGAAGTTTCCTTCCCCTTGTAAACCATATTAGTTTCATCAAAGACCACATGCATGAACTCCTCAATTTTGAGTGAGATTTTATTGAAGCACCTATAGGCCTTGCTTAATGAAGAATATCCTAAGAATATCCCATCATCAGCCTTCTTGTCAAATTTGGCAAGATGGCTTTTCCCATTGTTGAGGATAAAGCAAGTACACCCAAAGATTCTAAAATAAGTGACTATAGGTGCCTTTCCCTTCAACAACTCATAGGGAGTCTTCAATTTAGTCTTGTGAATGAGACTCCTATTCAGAACATAATCTGCAGTATTTACTGCCTCAACCCAGAAGGACTTTGGCAAGTTAGATTCAGCTAACAATGTCCTTCCTAATTCAATCAGGGTTCTATTTTTCCTTTCAGCCACCCCATTCTGTTGGGGGGTTCTAGGAGCTGAAAAGCTTTGCCTGATACCTTCATCCTCACAGAATCTACACATTAACTGATTCTCAAACTCAGTGTCATGATCACTTCTGATCACAGCTACCTGTGTGTTGAGTTCAGATTGAATCTGTCTAATGAATCTTGAGAGGATCTTGAAAGCATCTGACTTAGCTTTTAGAAAGAACACCCAACTGAACTTAGATAAATCATCAACAATGACTAATGTGTAAAACTTTACTGCTAAGCTTTGAGTGGAGATAGGGCCAAACAGGTTCATATGCAACAGGAAAAGGATTCTAGGAGAATTATTCTTACCAATTGGTTTCAATGAAGCTTTGATCTGCTTACCTAGTTTGGAGAGTTTAGCTATGGTCTTAAGGTTAAGATGACTATGTCTCCTATGCCACATCTCACTATTTTCTAACTGGGAGTGAAACAAGCAGATCTCAGACTTTGTGTACTCAAAGTCTACAACATACACCTTACCTTTTCTGAGACCAGTCGAAATTGTTTGATCAGTCTTAGAGCTAACAATATGACACAAGGACTTGGTGAATACAACTTTGTATTCACCATCACATAGCTGACTAATGCTGATCAGATTATGTTGAAGTCCTTCAACATAAGCTACTTTAGAAAAGGAGATTTCTCCAATCCTGAGCAAATCATATCCTTTGGTTTGACCAGAGTGGGAGTTCCCAAAAATTACCTTGGGCCCTTCCTTGGCCTTGAAATTTTCCAGCAAATCACTTGCTCCAGTCATATACATGGAGCATCCACTGTCCAGATACCACTGCTAGTTTGTGGTTGAACAGCCTTCCCTCTGCACATGTAAATTAAACATTAATAAATACCATCTCATGCTGGGGTCTCTTCGTTCTATCATCATATGGAGATATGAAAGAATGAGATGGTCTTCCATTGTTCTCCCTTAGGTGAAGAAGTGATACATTGTTATTCCAGCAATATTTGGCAGTATATCCTTGTTTGGAGCAGCAAAAATATCTTGGGATAGAAAAAGAAGGTTTTAATGTTTGGTGATTCTGTGCAGGAAATATGCGTCGAGAAGAAATCGACATAGTTTTAGAGTTGCATCGAGTACAATTCGACGTACCTGCATAGTCCCGTCGATAGTCATTCGAAGTATGATATTGGTTACGTTGAGTGTAGTTCGACCCACCCACATAGTTGCTTCGAGATGATGTCGACGCATATGCTGGATTCCGTCGAGATGCATTCAACGCATTCCTAAAATTGCGTCGAGTTCTATTCGACGTATGATTCATATCATTCAGTGTTTGTGAATTTGAATTTAAAATTTTCTTAAGCAAGTTGATTTCTAACCTTAATTTATCATTCTTGATCATTAAATCATGTCTAGCTTTATTGTAGGCATTTGTGTTGTTTTTAAGAGTGGAAATGACAGAGTCAATATGAGCTTGGTAATCATTTCTATATTCCTCAAAAGTTTCATCCATCTCTTCTATTTCAATTTTATAACTTCTGCATGTAGCAAACTCATTCTTCAAATCTAAATTTTCCAAGGGTTGTGTGCATAGGATTCCTGGTTCATCACTAGTGTCTACCCTACTAAATGTGGTGAGTTTATTGGTGTTATCTTTCTCATGTTCTTTACATGATTCTGATAAATTATTTGGCCTAGACCTAGAGGATGTTACTGGTCTATCACAAGAAAGTTTGCTGGTGAGTGATTATGATTCTTGATTAAGATGATTAAATCTCTTGGAGAGATTTTGTGAAATCTCTCTGATATTTTGGCTCCTTCCATTGAGGGAGTCTTCAAAGGCTTTTGCCTTTGAGAGTTCTTTCCTTAGATCTGAATTTTCATTATCTAAGATATCTATTTCTTTTTCTTTCTTAAGCAGTTCACATTTCAGATCATTGTTAACTGAGAATGGAGGATCTTTACTAAGAGTTTTTATTTCAGATTTGATTGTTTCAAGTTCCTTTTGATTGTTGGTGTAATCTTGGCAAAAAAATTTAAAGCATCCATTAAAATCTTTTGAAGAGAAATCAAGGTCTTAAAATATGCTTACCTCAATTTCATTAGTGGGATCTTCAAAAGCCATTAAGCAAGCTTCTTCTGGTCCACCATCTTCATCATCATCAGATGAGGAGGAACTTTATTCTGAATCTGAATGACTCCAGGTCTCAGCTAAGAGACCTCATTCTCCTTTCTCATGAAGGATTTCGTCCTGTGCTTCTTCTGCTTGTTTTTCTTGTTCTTGTCTTCCTCAGGACATTCAGTAGAAATGTGTCCTGGCTTTCTGCAAGAAAAACAGATTATCTCATGTTTAGGAGTTTTGTCATACCTTGGCTTGCTTGATCTCCTCTCTCTCCTTCTAGAATCTTCTATCCTGGCCCACTTCTTGAATCTCTTAGCCAAGAGATTAAACATTTCTTCTTCAGTAGCGGAGGACTCTGTTTCTGTACTTTTTAATGTCAAAGACCTCTCTTTAGAAGTAGGTTTCCTTTCTTGGGTTTCTGACTCAGCCCTGCTTTTCAGTAGGAGCTCATAGGATTTGAGCTTTCCTAGGTGAGCATCAGTTGATATATCCCTGAGGCATCTAGAATCTCTGATAGCCCATATTCTAGAGTCCCATATGCTAGGGAAGCACATGGGGAGCTTGTCATTAATCTCTGTAAGAGAGATTTCCTTGTCAAGCCCTCTCAGTTCATTTATGATGAGGCTGAATCTGTCATACATTTCTGTAATGTTTTCATCAGCCTTTTTCTTGAAATTCTCATATTGAGATATGAGAAGAGCCTTTTTATCATTCCTCTCATCAGAGCTTCCTTCAACTAGTCTGGAGAGAGATTCCCAGATCTCTTTTGCAGAGTTGCAATCAGCAACTTTCAGGAATATGTCATCAGACATGGTTGAGACCAGTATGTTCATGGCCTTGGCATCACATGCCTTGACCATCATCTCATCCTCAGTCCATTCTGCTCTGGGAACTAAGGTTTGTATGACCTTCCCAGTGGAGTCTTTCCTTATTGGGGCTGGAGGACCTGTGAGGATGACATTGAAAATTTCCTCATCAATAGAGTTCATATATAGTTTTATTCTGGCCTTCCAGAGTGTAAACTTATTCAGATTACACACTGGAGGTCTTGTAGAGGTATAATCCTTAGAGCTCATTTTCCTTATAAAATATATTTAAAATAAAGAAAAAGTATAGGAGGTCTTTTTGATCAAGGTGTTAACCTTTTATTGCTCAACCTATCTCTGATACCAATTAAAAGTGCATAGTGTGCCTCTGAGAATCCTCTAGAGGGGGGTGGATAGAGATTTAAAAATTATTCCTATTCTAACTGTGAAAACAATAAAATAATCTAAGGATTTATGCTCAATCAAGATCTCAGACAGAATAAATTAGTGCTGGAATATAAAGCAGAAAACAATAATGTAAACTAGCTAGGAGGGACAACACAGAAATTTATCAAACCAGAAGACACATAGATTTGTATAGAGGTTCACCAAAATGTGGTTACTCCCCTCTTCTACCACCTGGTAGGGATGCACCACTATGCCTGAGTCTTTTGGTAAGGAGACTCTTAGAACCATTGATCTTTTGACAAGGAGGTCATGAACCACCAGATCTTTTGATAAGGATATCTTGAACCACCAGATCTTTTGATAAAGAGATCTTGAACCACTGAATCCTTTGAAGAGGGATTAACAAAACTCTTTTACAGAAGGGAAATAGAAGGATAAAGAAGAAGAGGAAGGTTGTAGGAATTCTGGTTTCAGAATTCTTATGATGGCTGTATGAAGAACAACTTCTTATATCTTTTCACTGGATCTCCTCTTGATGAACTTCTGCTTATGATGATGATGATTTGCAGAAGCTATATTTGTCAGATCCTTTGTGATTCTGCTGATTGAGATCTGGCTGTTATGTAATAGTGATGAAGAACAGCTTTCAGATCCTTTGTCCTTCTCTTCTGATTAAGATCAGTCTGCTATATAATTATGATGATAAGCAGCTGTTCTTATCTTCTCTGTATATTCTCAGTTAGGGTTCCCGAGGGGGGAAGAAGAAGATGAAGCTCTAGAGAGAATCATTTTTCAGATTGTAATGAATGCTCAGTTCTTTTTCTCCTTCTTCTCTGCCCTTTTTATTATCTCTCTTCAATTTTGAATTTCATTTCTCCTTTTGGTAAGACCTGAAAAGGTATTTTTGTCCTACATGCGCGAACCAAGCACATAGAGATTCAACATCATTTCATTCGGGAGAAGGTATTGGAGGGATCTCTTATGGTTGGGCATGTGCAGAGCAAGGATAATGTTGCGGGCATATTTACAAAGCCATTGTCAAAGGAACCGTTCACACGGTTAATGAGTCTACTTGGGCTGACTTCCACTTCAAGGGGGAGTGTTAAATTTTTTGTAAGTGGAAGTGGACTGTCTGGGCGGTCTGTTTTTGGAGACCGCAGAGACCGCGCGACTTAGCGTTGTGATCGCAGGTCTCTGGTGTTGGCGACCTGTGTTTGGTTGCATGTTTTGCCCAAGTAAATCTGTTTTGGTTTAGAACGGGCAGTCTTGTTCTTGAGGCCGCTTCTGCGGTCTGCTTGAGCTCGTTTCTGGTGGATTACTCCTAATCAGTCAGTTGCTCATGCGTTCTTATAAGTAACTGGGCAGTCTACCGGTTTGTTCCTGGCAAGCTGTCTTGGACAGTTTTGCTCGTATAATAAGGTCTTGAAGAGACCGCGCGGTCTGGTACTGGAGACCGCATGCTTCAATAAGGAAGGTGACTGTATCCCTTGGGGAGGTGATGACATTCGTTCGTTTGCCTATAAATAGGGACGTCGGGGTGGCCATTTAAACGCAAGAACTGTAAGAACTAAATTTGGCTTGATTGTGCCGGTCTCATTTTGAGGTCACGCAGTTTGAGTTGTCTGACCGGGTTGTTCTGTTCGCAGGTTAGCGGCTAGCTGTCCCCATCAGCATTCTCCTTTCTTTCCAGCTTTGAATAAACCAGATCGACAGTGGTTTGTCTGTGCGGACTGTGTTTAGGAGTTCTTGGTCTGTGCAGTGGACTCAGTTGATCAGGCGGCCTTAAGTGGTCGGGCGGTCTTGCAGCAGGAAACAGTTCTTCATCAAGTGTTCGCGGGTTCTTCTGTGATCTTGAGACTGTGCGGTCTGGGCGATCAAGAAGTGCAGACAGTTGTTTTTTCAGTAGTTGAATAATGCAGCGAGTTGTGCGGTGTGTAGTTGCGGTGTGACAGCAGCGGCTTGTGCTCTGTTTGCGTGGTCTCAGGGATAGTTGTGCGGCTTGCCTGTTCGAGCGGTCTGGCGGTCTCTACTTTGGCAGTTGGCTGGCGGCTTGTTTTTTGTGTCTTGTTCTTCTCTCCTTTGTGATTCTCATGAATCATGTCTCGCCATGTATGTCTCGAGCTGTAAAGAGATAGTGAATAACAAGAGCACTATTCTGTCTTCCCATTGTCACTGATTGTTATTCTTGTGGATTATTGTTGAAGTGTTTCGCGTTTATTACTTCACTCCGGACCTCTACAATTTTAACACTTATGAGTTAAGATTTCTGGAATTATAACTTATCATATAAAAGAGCCCATACTAATTTATATGATAAGGGTCTGCAAATGTATATTTCATTATGAGGTATGAATGTTATGATATGATATGTTATGTTCATACAGTGCAACTCACTCACACGACTCTATGCGCACAGACCTTTAGTTCCTGCTTTTCGGAGGTAGCAAGCCTCTCAGGTACTTCCGTCGTGGCAATGGAATCAGTGGATCAGGCACTCCACTTCTAGGTGGGTATACACACTAGCAGACCTAGACCTTACGTACGTTTTTGTACACATCCTAGGTGCACTTCCTTGAGCTTTTGCGTACTCTTGCTGGCATCCCTTGGGTTACTAGGGATTGGCTGCTAGACCGTCGTAAAGTAACCTACTAGCCTTTAACTCATCACACCCTGCCAAGGTCAACGTGCCGCCATTGGTGTGACAAATGGACTCGTACCAAAGCCATGCACTAGTTTATGCACATGCAAGATTTATCACATCACCCGAGCCTTCAGCTCGCAGGACTAACTACTCTTGAACCATTCTGTCCTCTCTAATAGGACGAGGTTTACTTTTCTCAACTTGTCTCATTTAGGGTTACTCTTGTTTGTTATTTAGGCGACCATAACAATTTAAGGTGAATTCTGGACTTCCCAAGGTCTACCCGGTGAAGGGCTCGTAGCAGTACTAGATGGTATTTTGGGGTGACATCCCAGAAAATCCTTTCTCAGAATATTTACTTTTATTGGTAACTACCCTACTTAAAGCTACCCTTATGGTTGCTCTAGATTACTTAAGTATGACTTAAACTTCTTTTAGGTAACTTGCCGACCTCTTGACAATGAGTGGTGGAAATTCTTAGATGCTCACCTGTATTCTCATCACTAACCTTGAGTGCATCATGATCACCTTAACACTCTAAGTGTCATTATAAGTGCCACAGATAGGAAACTCCCAAGGATACTTCAATTGTTCACCGAGACGTGCTTCTCGTTTACTATTCTCTATAGGGTAGAAGTCCTCCAATTAGACTACAACTTCTGTGGACTGTAGTTATGTATGCCCTAATATTGTGTTCCAAATTTCATTTCATTCTTACATGTTATGGCTAGCCTAAACACTACCCAAAGTTTCTGCTATCCGCGGACCAACTCAACATTGAACTAGATTGTTCTCTATGATGTGAACTTCATTAAAACTTGTCCAAATGCCCTAAACTTTTTATCATATGTTAATCATGACCTAATTATAAGATGGTCAGAAATTCATAATTTTCCCATTTATTTTAGTCATTTATAAAAATGCTTTAATGACAATGTACCCCTCACTTTACACATGGTATACCGCTTTCTGAAGTCTAAATGCTCCAAATAAATTATCAGCGGCATAAAATGTATAATCAAGATGGCTAACTAGATTTCTAAATTTTGCATAATGATTATGACCACCATTTAAATATTTAAACATTTATGTCAATTGGAGACATTACACAGTAAGTACCAAAATAACTGATTCAAAAATTCTACAAAAATTACCATAGACTTATAATGATCAAAATACATGGTCTAGCCAAATTTTTAGAATTTTCCAGATAATATTGACCATACAAAATCCATTAATATTTAAGTGTGACAAAGGGCATTTTTGATAATTTTCAGTGTGAATGACTTCCAAAAATTCTACCAAAATTTCCAGAGGGTAATAACTAGATCCCAAATGTTTTTCCAAAGTTTCAAAAAATTTCAACTCTTTTTCCTTCATAAAATTTCAATTATTTTGAAATGTGACAAATGATAATTTTGATAATATTTAAGGGATTAATCTCTGAAATTTCTACAAAAAATTTCAGAGGTTCTCATTGATATTACAACTGATTCGTCAGATTTTCAAAATTTTCCAAAATGTTTTAACCACAAACATTTCATTAATACTTGAAGGTGACATATTTCATATAAATCAACTAATTAGGATTTTAATCCCAAAAATCCTAATTTCCACTAAGGTGATGCACTATGCCATAATAAATATGTGGCCAAAATACCAGACGCTGGTATTAATCCATATGTGTCAAATACACAAATTTTCGTTTTTGGCTATTTGCACCCCATGACACATATCATGCAAAGACATGCAAGTGGAATACCCCAACATGCAGTGGTCCAATTGCTCTCATATTGTAACTAGGGTTAGGTCTACCTAATAAGCATGCCACCCAAATTTGGGGTTATTTGGAGTTATATAACTCCTTAAATGTCATTAATTTGATAAATCAAATAATGGACAAAACCATGGAGAAATGTTTTTCCAAAAATCTGATTTTTGGGCATAAGCTAGTACTAGGGCACATGCATGCATGACCCAAGTTTCAGCTCCATTGCACTTACCATTTAAAAGATATTCACAAACTAATTTTTGATTTACACTGGACCAGTCTCACTAAAATTGATGCTAAGGGTGCTACATTGCTCCAAATAAGCTGATTCAAGTTCCTAATTAAATTAGACACATAGATCTACAAAAGTTTTCTCTGGCCAATTTTCATGAAATGGCCTCTAAGTAGCCTAAATATTTATTCTAAAATCAGAATGTAATGCGACAAATAATTTTATTTAAATTAGAGTGATCTGCGAGTAGAGATCTCAGCCAGATCGGACGGCTCTAGCTCATCATCCCCAATAGGATGAAGGCCAGGATTCCACCATCCTGTAGCTTTTCTCTTGTCAATTCCCAGCCACATGAGGGCCACCACGGTCGGACACCGCCACCACCTCTGAAAGTCCTCTGATATCAGTTGAAAGTAATCTGTGATATCAAAGGAAAGGGAGGTTAAAGTTACATTAGAGGGGGTGAATAGAGTATTAAAAAGTTTTTCACTTATTTTTATAGCGGAGTTAAAATACTGATATATATATGTGTGTACTGAGTGAGTTATAAAAACAAAATAAAAATAAAGCACAGCACAGAAAAAAATAAACACAATCACAGAGGACACAAGGATCTATAGTAGTTCCCCAATAAACCTGGGTACGTCTACTCTTCTACAACCCTTGGTAGGAATCCACTAGGTTTTTGATCAGGTTCCCTATCACCAATGGGGTTTTGATCGGGTGCCCAAAACACCACTTGAGCTTTTGATCAGGTGCTCAAACCAAACTACAGGTTTTTGTTCAGGTGCCCTGCCACCAAGGGGTTAACTTTTGAAAGGAGTTAGAACCATGTACAAAAGGGGATAAAGAGGGTTATGAAGTTCTTCTCTGTCAATAATCTGAGAGAAGACTAGTGGATTTGATGTTGTAAAGCTCCCCGTGTCTGATTGAAATGGTTGACAGTTGAGGTTGGAGCTTTCACTTGAATGAAACAAATCTTCCTTGATAGCTGATGAATCTGAGAGACAAAAGTTTCTCAGATTGTTTGTTGCTCTTGAAGATTTAGAAACTTGCAGCAGAAAATTGAGAGAAGATTTTTGTTGTTGTTCTCTGAGAATGAGAGAGTTGCTGCTTGAGGAAGATCTACTCTGTATTTTCCTTTCGATAGTATTATCTCTCTTCTTCCTACTACTCGTACTTCTCTTCTCTTGTCTTCCTTTTTCTTTTGACAATATATCTCTAGTTTAAAATTCAAATCCTCTGAATAAGGAATAGAATAATCAGGAGGATTAATTCTTGGAACTGCAAGCAAGACTTTAATTCCTTTTCCTTTTTCCAATATGCCAAACGGCTACTTTCTCGGAAAGAGAATGGAAAGTAATAAAATAGAAGGAGGAATTAAAATCTTGTCTTATCTGAAAATAAATAACTCCAAATAATAGAATAGATCTGTTGCTGATTTAGGTTGATCTGAAATCAAAGAGTAGAATATAACTGATCTGTCTGAAATTCATCGAGCTGAAATAAGAATTCGTCGATCTGAATGTTGATTGCATCGAACTGAACTTTTGTTGCAAATTCGTCGAACACAGACTGGAGTTCATCGAACTGGAGCTGGAATTTCGTCGAACTGAGAGAATAATCTGCTGGCTGGCTGGAAAACTGAGTTCGTCGAGCTGAGAAGCTATTTCGTCGAACTGAATCAATTCATCGACCGCTGAAACTTGGTCGAACACTGACACTTGGTCAACCGTTGAGACGGAAGTTCATCAACCGCTGAGACTGAAGTTTGTCAACCACTGAGACGCTGCAAGATCGTCGAGCACTGAAGCAAGACGTTCGTCGAGCACTGAAGCAAGACGTTCGTCGAACGCAAAAATCATTTTGTCGAACACAGAACCTTGGCAAGTTTGTCTAACTGGAGCATGTCGTTCGTCGAACGCAGGATGGAGTTCGTCGAACGCAGAAATTTATCTTTTCCTTAATTTCTAACAGCCCAAACCCTTGACCCTTGGACTATACAATTGGGTCAACTTAGTCCTAGTCAACAGATAGTGATCCTAGCCCAAATCGGTAATTGGGTTGTTCCAACAATCTCCCCCTATTTGGGTTAGGACACTATTTGACAAAAATTGAATAATAAAATAAACAACAAAACAACAGAGCATATATATCTGATAGATCTTAAACATTTCAGCAGATATAAAATATGATACTCTGAGTTTTTAAATTTTACTTTGAAAACAGAAATAATAAAAACAAATAATCAGAACCTTTTGCTTTTTGAATTCTGACATTGCCTTCAGCTTTCTGAATTTGATTATCTGAGCTGTATCTGCTATATCAAACAATATTTTTGAATCTGCATTTGCATCTTTTGCTTTGCTTAGAAATCCTTGCCTTCAGCATTTTTCTTTGTTTATCTGAACTGAATCTTGCTTTCTAAAAAATTTTGGAACTTAAGTTGGAGGTGACTTCACCAAATCAACTTGAACTGGAACTGGAACTGAAAAGCTTTATAATTTGAATCTGCATTTTTCAGCTTTAGCTTTTGTTGATCTGAACTGTAGCAATAACTGAATCTGCTTTGCTACCAATCTGCATTTGAATATGTCATAACTGAATTTCTGAATCAAAACTGATGTGGGCTTCTTCATCAAGAACTAATTTTTCTTTTTCATATAGCATCTCCCCTTGAAACTTGAGCATCTTCATAAAACATCTCCCCCTATCATAAAGGAGCTTCTTCAAAACATCTCCCCCTATCAAAAGGAGCTTCTTCATGAAACTTCTCCCCCTGCCTAGTTTCAGGAAGGCCTGGAGCTAGGCCCCTAGAAGAAGGGACAGATAAGGAGGTAGGGAAGGACGCAATCTTTTTGAAGAAATATTGTTATTGTTCCTGCAAAATAAAATAGAGATCAAGTGCAGAGAAACTAGAAGGAGAAGCAATTCTGTAGGCATACAGTTAAAATGAAATAAAAGATTTGATTATAAGGAAAGATTAGAAACATAGGCTTCATCAAAACTGCGTTCGACGAAAAATAAATTTTCGTCGATCTCAGTTCGATGATCTAGAGGACTTCGTCGATCTCCGTTCGACGAACGACTAGATTTCGTCAATCTCAGTTCGATGAAGTGATGGGATAAGTAGAAAATTTAATTTTTAATTGATTGAATCTTCATCTATCATTCCTAGCTGATTTATAAAGAAAATATGATTCTTTTCATCCATGGGTTTGGTGAAAATATCAGCCCTTTGCAAATCAGTAGAAATGAATTATAGGCAAATTTTATTTTTATCCACATTATCTCTGATAAAGTGGTGCCTAATTTCTATGTGTTTAGTCCTACAATAGAGTACTGGATTTTGTGCTATAGATATTGCACTAGTACTATCACAAAATATAATTGAATTATTTAAGTTGATACTATAGTCTAGAAGTTGATTTTGTATCCACAATATCTGTGAGCAGCAATTGCCTGCAGCAATATATTCTGCTTCAGCTGTTGATGTAGACACAGATATCTGTTTCTTATAAAACCATGACACAAGCCTATCACCAAGAAACTGGCAAGTTCCTGATGTGCTTTTCCTGTCTACTCTGCATCCAGCATAATCAGAATCTGAGAATCCAGTTAATTCAAATTCTGATGCAGTTGGATACCAGAGTCCTAGATTTGGACAACCCTTTATATATCTCAAAATTCTTTTTAATAAAATTAGGTGAGATTCTTTGGGGTTAACTTGGAACCTAGCACAAATACATGTAGCAATCATTATGTCAGGCCTACTAGCTGTTAAGTAAAGTAGTGAGCCAACATTTGCTCTATATACTTTCTGATCAACGGGTTTCCCTGATTCATCATTGTCAACAACAGCATTTAAGGGCATGGGTGTTTTTATGGTGGAAGCATCAGACATACCAAATCTTTTCACTAATTCCTTAGCATACTTGGATTGTGATATGAATATGTCATTTGGAGTTTGCTTCACTTGAAGACCAAGGAAGTAAGATAACTCACCCATACTACACATTTCAAATTTAGATTGCATTAGGTTAGAGAACCTTTTGCATAGATTTGAATCAGTAGAGCCAAATATGATATCATCTACATATATTTGAACTAGTTAAGTTTGATTTTTATGTATCCTAAATAATAGGGTTTTATCAACAATGCCTCTACAGAATTTGTTCTCTAAAAGAAAATTAGCTAAGGTCTCATACCATGATGTGGGAGCTTGTTTGAGACCATAGAGAGCTTTATTAAGCTTAAATACATAAGAGGATTCAGTTGGAGAGATGAAACCTGGTGGTTGTTCCACATAGACTTCTTCTTTGATGTCTCCATTAAGAAAAGCACTCTTCACATCCATCTGATATACCTTGAATTTCTTGAATGCAGCAAAGGCAAGAAATATCCTTATAGCTTCAAGTCTAGCAACAGGAGCAAAGGTTTGATCATAATCAATTCCTTCTTCCTGAGAATATCCTTGGGCTACTAATCTTTCTATATTTCTGATGATTATGCCTTGATCATCTAGCTTGTTCTTGAAGACCCACTTGGTGCCAATAACTGGATGGCCTTTTGATCTTGGAACCAAATCCCAAACCTTGTTCCTTTCAAATTGGTTGAGCTCCTCTTGCATTGCAAGAATCCAGTTTGGATCTTGTTCTGCATCTTTTATGGATTGAGGTTCAACTTGTGATAGGAAACAAGTGTGCATCTGATTTTGGTGTAGTTGATGCCTTATTTGAACACCTGCTGAAATATCTCCAATGATGTGGGATATTGGATGATCTCTAACTATGATGTGATCAACAGTTGGAGTTGGTTCAGCAATGGTTTCCACTTGAGGAATTTGATCAGCTGTCATTTGATTTGAATTATCAGCAAGATCTGGATTATCCTCTTCTTCACTGTTTTCAATTATTTCATTTGATGGAAGTAGAGAATCTTTATTCTGTAGATCCAATCCATTAAGCTCTTCACATAGAGCTGGTACTTGCAAAGTATCTTTGGTAGAGGTGGTATTCCTCTCCTCAATTAACATATTAGTTTCATCTAAAGATACATGCATGGACTCTTCTATCTTAAGAGTAGATTTGTTCTAAACTCTATATGCTTTACTAGAAAGAGAATATCCAAGGAATATACCTTCAGCAGATTTTGCTTCAAATTTCCTGAGATACTTCTTATCATTGTTATGCACATAGCATTTACAGGCAAATATCTTAAAATAGTTAACCTTAGCCTTTTTATTTTTGAGTAATTCATATGGAGTTTTACCCTTAAGCTTATGTATCAGGCTTCTGTTCAACACATAATTAGTTGTGTTCACTGCCTCTGCCCAAAAAGAGATTGGCAAGTGAGCATCAGCAAGCAATGTAGTTGCTGATTCAATAAGTGTTTTATTTTTCCTTTCAGCTACCCCATTTTGTTGAGGAGTTCTAGGAGCAGAGAAACACTGCCTAATCCCTTCTTTTCCACAGAATTCTCTCATCAGAAGAGATTCAAACTCAGTTCCATGATCACTTCTGATCAATGAAACTAGAGTAGAGTACTCAATCTTGATGGACTTGAGAAAGTCTGTCAGAACACTGAAGGTGTCAGACTTGTTCCTAAGAAAGAACACCCAAGTGAATCTTGAGAAGTCATCTACAATAACTAAAGAATAATGCTTCCCTCCTAGACTTTGTATTGTAGTGGGTCCGAAGAGATCCAAATGCAGTAAGTACAAAATCCTAGGTGAATCACCCTTGGATAAAGATTTAAAACTACTCTTGGTTTGCTTACCTAATTGACAAGCCCTGCAGAGTCCTTCCTTCTTGTATGAACCAGAAGGCAGTCCTCTAACAAGATTGTCCTTAGAAAGCTTAGATATAGTTCTAAGGTTAATATGTCCTAGCCTTTTATGCCATAATTCATTTATTTTACTTATAGAATTAAATAAGCAAATATCTGAGTTGGTAGAGTCAAAATTAACTAAATAAATGTTTCCATGTCTAATACCAGATAATACATTTATGTTTTTATTATTGGTAATAAGACATAAGGAGTGGTTAAAAGTTGCATGATAACCTTCATCACATAACTGGCTTCTGCTGATGAGGTTGTGCTTCAGACCCTTGACATAAGCTACCTCATTGAAGGTGACTGCGCCAACTTTGATATGTCCATAACCTTTGGTTTATCCACAGTTGGAGTCTCCAAATTCACTTTTGGTCCAAGTCTTGCCTTGTAGTTACTTAGGTTGGCCTTGTTTCCTGTCATGTGCTTTGAGCACCCACTATCCAAGTACCATTGTTCTTTTATTTTTGGATAGCCCTGTACCTGCAAAATAGAAAACATTCTAGTTATTCTTGACCCAGACTACCTTGGGTCCTTTTGTTTTTCCACAAAATTCTGAAATGAAAGACATCTCAGGCTGATCCTTATAACCTTGTGGATGATATCTCCTTGGAGGAATTATCCTCTCAGTGAAAGGATTCTTAGTATGTGAAGAATAAAAATTCTTTAGATTTTCAGTATGTTTTCCATTCGACGAATTCTGGTGAGTTCGTCGATCACCGTTCGACGAAGTGAAGTGCTTTCATCGAGCGCCGTTCGAATAACTACTATACTGAAGGTCTGTCTTCAGAGTTCATCGATCTCCATTCGACGAAATGAATTGATTTCGTTAAGCTCCTCCGTTCGACGAATTCTGTTGAATTCCTTTATTCTTAACAGCCTTGCTTGAAATGTTTTTATCTACTTTTACTGCCTCTTTGTTCTTAGCAGAAATGAATTTTACTGGTGTAGATAAGATGTTTTTCTTAATCAGATGTGGCTCTCTTGATGATGCACCCAAGCCCAATTTGCCATTAAGTCTGGCATTCACTGTGCTTGTGATGTCCATCAGTTTGATACTTCTCCCATTGAGGGATTCTTCAGACAACTTGTTCTCAATGAGAACAATGTGTTCTCTGGAGGCAGCCAAATTTTTCTTAAGATTGACATTTTCTTCACTTAGTTGGTTCATTTCAGCCAACTTATTTCTGAGAGAGATTATTTCCTTCTCAGATTTGATTAAATCTATAGAAAGAGTTTTGAATTCATCTTTGAATTCAATTGAATTAAAATCAAAGTTAGATATTACCTGATCACTGTCAGCTTCAGATTCTGATTCTTCAGAATTATTTCCTGAGGCATTCATAGCCATCATGCAGAAATTTCTTTCATCTTCATCATCATTGGAACTGGATGATGATGCATATTCTGAATCATTGCATGAGTCATAAACAGCCATCAAGCATTGATCCTTTTCATTTGCATCACTTTCATCTTCAGATGAGCTGGATGATGACTCTGATTCTGTTTCACTCCATGTTTCAGCTACAAAGCCTCTTCCCTTGTGTTTGTGTTTGTGGGAGGATGGCTTGCTGGAGTGCCTCTTTTCTTCTTTGTCTTTTCTCTTTTCCTTCTTTTGATTCTCTGGACACTCAGGTAGAATGTGTCCAAGTTTCCTGCAACCAAAACAGATAATTTCTTTAGAATTTGATTTATCATACCTTAGTTTTTCTCCGGATCTTGAATCCTTCTTTCTGAAGTCTTTTTTAGCCATCTTGTAGAACCTTTTGGCTTGTAAGCTCATAAACTCCACTCCTCCTGGAGCTTTATCTTCCTCTTCAGTTGCTTGGAAATCAATGCTCTTTTCCTTCTTGGATGCTGGTGAGGAAGTAGATTGTTCAGCATCTCTGGATTTGATAAGCTGCTCATAGGATTTGAGCTTGCCTAACAAGGTCTCAGTGGAGATCTCATTAAGGCTTCTGGCTTCCTTGATTGGCCAGATCCTAGAGTCCCATGTGCTGGGGAAGCACATTAGGATCTTATCATTTACTTTAGTGATAGAGATCACTTTGTCCAAAGTCTTCAGCTCATTGATTATGAGACTGAGTCTATTGTACATATCAGCTATTGTTTCATTTTCTCCCTTCTTGAAATTCTCATACTGGGAGATAAGATGAGATATTCTATCTTTTCTTTCATCTGCAGATCCTTCAAACATGTTGTTGAGGGAGGTCTAGATTTCCCTGGCTGAAGTGCATTCTACAACTTTTTGGAAGATGTCATCTGACATTATCTGTGCCAATATGTTCATAGATCGGGCATCAACACTTCTCTGCTTCTTTTGAGCTTTTGTCCACTCGGGAGGTGGAACAGCATTATTTGTTGTTGTTGTTTCAGCACTTGTTGTTGTTGTATTAGTAGGAGGTCCTGTCAAAATCACATTAAAAATATCCTCATCAATAGAGTTCATATATAATCTGATCCTTGCCTTCCATAGTGGAAACTTATTTAGATTGCACATATGAGGTCTTGTGCTTGAGTATTTTTTTCTGTGCCATGGATTTTTAGAAAAATAAAACACTAGAAAAAAAATTTAAGATCTAATTGATCTTTTGATTCAGGTGTTAGCCTGTAAAGAATCAACCAACCTCTGATACCAATTGAAAGTCCTCTGATATCAGTTGAAAGTAATCTCTGATATCAAAGGAAAGGGAGGTTAGATCTTAAAGTTACTCTAGAGGGGGGTGAATAGAGTATTAAAAAGTTTTTCACTTATTTTTATAGCGGAGTTAAAATAGTGATATATATGTGTACTGAGTGAGTTATAAAAACAAAGCACAGCACAGCACAGAAAAAAAATAAACACAATCACAGAGGACACAAGGATCTATAGTAGTTCCCCAATAAACCTGGGTACGTCTACTCTTCTACCACCCGTGGTAGGAATCCACTAGGTTTTTGATCAGGTGCCCTATCACCAATGGGGTTTTGATTAGGTGCCCAAAACACCACTTGAGCTTTTGATCATTTGCTCAAACCAAACTATAGGGTTTTGTTCAGGTGGCCTGCCACCAAGGGGTTAACTTTTGAAGGGAGTTAGAACCCTGTACAAGAGGGGATAAAGAGGGTTATGAAGTTCTTCTCTGTCAATAATCTGAGAGAAGACTAGTGGATTTGATGTTGTACAGCTCCCCCTGTCTGATTGAAATGGTTGACAGTTGAGGATGGAGCTTTCACTTGAATGAAACAAATCTTCCTTGATTGCTGATGAATCTGAGAGACAAAGGTTTCTCAGATTATTTGTTGCTCTTGAAGATTTAGAAACTTGCAGCAGAAAAGTTAGAGAAGATTTTTGTTGTTGTTCTCTAAGAATGAGAGAGTTGCTTCTTGAGGAAGATGAACTCTGTATTTTTCTCTCGACAGTATTATCTCTCTTCTTCCTACTACTCGTACTGCTCTTCTCTTGTCTTCCTTTTTCTTTTGACAATATATCTCTAGTTTGAAATTCAAATCCTCTGAATAAGGAATAGAATAATCAGGAGGATTAATTCTTGGAACTGCAAGCAAGACTTTAATTCTTTTTCCTTTTTCCAATATGCCAAACGACTACTTTCTCGGGAAGAGAATGGAAAGTAATAAAATAGAAGGAGGAATTAAAATCTTGTCTTATCTGGAAATAAATAACTCCAAATAATAGAATAGATCTGTTGCTGATTTAGGTTGATCTGAAATCAGATAGTAGAATATAACTGATCTGTCTGAAATTCATCGTGCTGAAATAAGAATTCGTCGATCTGAATGTTGATTTCGTCGAACTGAACTTTTGTTGCTGATTCGTCGAACACAGACTGGAGTTTGTCGAACTGGAGCTGGAATTTCGTTGAACTGAGAGAATAATCTGCTGGCTGGCTGGAAAACTGAGTTCGTCGAGCTGAGAAGCTATTTCGTCGAACTGAATCAATTCGTCGACCGCTGAGACTTGGTCAATCGCTGAGACTGAAATTCATCAACCGCTGAGACTGAAGTTCGTCAACCGCTGAGACGCTGCAAGATCGTCGAGCACTGAAGCAAGACGTTCGTCGAACCAGAAAGCATTTTGTCGAACGCAGAACCTTGGCAAGTTCGTCGAACTAGAGCATGCCGTTCGTCGAATGCAGGATGGAGTTCGTCGAACGTAGAAATTTATCTTTTCCTTAATTTCTAACAGCCTAAACCCTTGACCCTTGGACTATACAATTGGGTCAACTTAGTCCTAGTCAACAGATAATGATCCTAGCCCAAATCAGTAATAGGGTTGTTCCAACAACCTATGTTGAGGTGGTGGTTGTCAATTGGCGGAGACATGGCCACCGGAAGAGGTGTCTCCGGCAATCCCGAGCGGGGTGAAGAGCTCGGCAAAATCTCACACATCACACATGGATCACGGCTCAATTGAGCCCGATTTCTCAGCCTAGTGAGCTAGAGAGCTAGCACAGAGGGAGGGGAGGAGAAATGAACCTCAATAGTGGCTCGGCGGCGGGTGCTCCGATGAGCGGCCATGGAACTCTCCGTCTCCCGGCGAGCTTGCTCTATCCATCGATTCTCAACCAAAATCTTTGATCCAGGAGGCTAGATCGACTCCTTAGGACCCTCTGAGGATGATGGAAGGGTCAAATGAGGGAGAGGGTGGCTGTATAGAGAGAATGGGGAGTGGGTGTTCGGCATTGCTTGTACAGCCTCCACCCTACTGTTTGAGTGGATGTCATGCCTGGAATGATTGTTCATGGCCTGAGGAATTCAGCTGGGGGCTTGGGAAGAGGTGGTGGGGCCATGTAAGCTCCTTTACTCCAAAAGCTTCTTTCCCTTTAAGCTTTTTGAGGAAAATGCCATTTTTGCCCCCATGCTCACCTTCTCTCTGCAAATTCAAATGTGGGGTGCTAATAGACTTGTGTCATGCTGGTTAGGTATGGGTTGGGGTCTTGGTTCACTTGGATCTCACTTGGCCTTTCAATTTCTCCCTTAAGGCCTTATGTTGACTATGGTTGACTTTTAGGTTGACTTGATCAAATTGATGGGTTTTTTAGCCTCATTTGGTGGTGATGAGTCCTATGTCCTTACCCAAAGTCCATTGGGTCATGGTGTGGCTTCAATTTGGTTAATTGATCCCTATGGTGTGAGTTTGACCTAATTTAGCCTAAGGTTGACATTGGTCAATTTGAAGGGATTGGTTGACCACTTGATGGGGATTTTGAGTCTATTAGATTCCTAATGGGGTTATAAGGTCGGGGGTTGAGTCAATTTGCTAAATTGAAGGCCAATTGGTCCTTGATTGGGTTGATTTGGGCTATGTTGACTAAAAGTTGACTTTGGTCAATATCTTAAAATTTGGTGAGACCCATTAGTGATTATTGACCTAATGGCCTTCCTTAGTTGTTAGGGTAACCTTGGTAAGGTCAATTTAAGGTATTGAAGGTCAATTGAGTCTAATTTTGTTGAATATGGCTATGTTGACCTAGGTTTGACTTTGGTCAATTTGGCCTATTTGGTTGACCAATTGTTGGGGTTCTTGGTCAAATGAGTCTCCCTTAGGGTTAGGAACATAGTGGTGAGGTCCATTAGTGTTTGTGAGTTCAATTTGGTTAACCTGACCTAAGTTGTCTTGTGCTCACTGGTGAGCACTATGTGAGTTCACCCCAATTTAGTTTGGGAAGAGGTCGATGTCAAGGATATTCTCATGAAAGATCAAACCTATACTGTTCTCTTTGCAAGAGAACTAACCATGGGCTAAAGGATTATTACTGGAGGTGGAAGCTGTGTAAGCGACCCAAGCACTTTGAGAGGGATTGGTGACACAAAGAGGAAGCTCATTTAAATGAAAAGAAAAATAGACGACGGGGTGTTACTGTTTTTCTCCTCAGAAAACCAAACGACTGCCATAATCACCTTTGGATTATTGACAGTGTGTTCTCTTCTCATATGAGTAATAACAAAGTATTATTCACATCCCTTAATGAATCCTTCAAGTCCAAAGTATTTCTCGGAGATGGAAATTCAAAACAAATTGAAGAGAAGGGGACAATCGGTAAACTTATCAATTCTGGACCAACAAAATACGTTATTGATGTGCAATGGGTGCCTCAACTGGCTCAGAATTTGCTAAGCGTCAGACAATTACTTCAGAAAGGCTACCAGGTAAATTTCTTCAATGAAAAATGTCAAATTATTGATGGAGTTTTAGGGTGTCACCTTGCCTCAACAACAATGTCACCAAATACAATTTTTTTCTCTCAATCTGAAGACAATCAAGGACTGTGCAGCTATTTTCGCTTGTAATCAAAGTTGCAGCAATGAGGAGTATCTATGGCATCATCGACTTGAACACCTCCATTGGGATGCAACCAATTAATGAAAGAAAAATAACTGGTAATCGGGCTACCGAAATTCCAGTTTCAAAATCAATTCTAAGAAGGATGCGCAGCCAAATCTCATCGGATCTCATTTCCAAAAGTTTCTTCTCAACACATCTCAAATCCACTGGAGTTGATTCACAGTGATATTTGGGGACCATCTTCCACAGAATCCATTGGTGGAAAAAGTACCATCTTCTTCTAGTAGATGATTTCTCCCGATATATGTGGATTTGCTTCTTGTCACAAAGTCAGATGCTTTATATACCTTTAAGAAATTCAAAATGTTAGTTGAAAAGGAGATAGGGAAAGAAATCAAAAAATTTTGTACAAATAGAGGTGGGGAGTTTCTTTCCAAGTCTTTCATCACTTTCTGTGAAGAACAAGGGATTAGAAGAGAACTTATTGCACCTAGATCTCCACAGCATAACGTTATTGTGGAACAAAGAAACCGCACTATTGTGGAGATGACAAGGGCAATGTTGCATTCCTCCATTATACCAAAACCTTTCTGGTCTAAAGCTTGTCAAACTGCACTCTATATTTTAAATTGATGTCCTGCCAAAAGCATTTTTTGTCCACACCATATGAAGCCCTGTTTGGTAGAAAAGCTTCTGTCACTCATTTCAAAAAAGGGATGTATTGTGTTGGGAATATTGCCCTCAATGTTCCCTTGATTTGAAGAGGCATCACTCACAATACTAAGTACATATTGTATTTGATAAACCCTACTTTGCATCAGGAATGTGTAGGGTTAAGATATTCCAAACATTGGAATAAGTTCGGAGGTTTGCTGTCAAAACCGCTGAGAAGGAGTCACTGTCTCAGCGGAACTGCTGAGACGAGGCCAGGAGCCGCTGAGAAGTGATCTGCCTCAGCTGAGCTGCAGATAGACAAAAACTGCTGAGAAGACTATCTGTCTCAGCGGATCCGCTGAGACCAAGTCAAATAAACCGCTGAGATGGAAAACTGTCTCAGCCCAACCGCTGAGACAGATTCAAATCAGGAAGAAGACAATGGCGCAACCTGCTTTTGCGCAAATATTGTAAAGGAGAGATAAAGCATCCTATCCTCTTCCAAAGTGTCAGTGGCCTTTCTAAGAGCCGTTGAAGACAAATGAAGTATAAAAGAACATCTTAGGGCACTTTCAAAAGGATCTGTTGGTGTGCTGAAAAAAGGAGCCATTATCACTGTTCTATTGACGGCTTTCAAGTTCTCTCCTCCTCCTGCTTACTAAACTAGCAAGAAGCCACAATGAGAGAAGATAGCTCTTCTACTCATAAGAGCAAGGTGATCCTTTCTCCTCTATTGAAGAAAAGGATCAGAAAGAAGCTAGTATTGAAGTTTACATTCAGCCAAGTTTCAAAGAAGCATCAGTTGTGCAGGAACAACAGAAGACATCATTCCAGTGCTGTCTAATGTTGTAAGCTTAACATTTATTCCATGAAAGAAATGTATTGTTCTGAGCTTATAGGGCACTGTGGCAGAGATTGTAGGGTTTTTTTAACCTGAGTAGTAGGGTTGTTTAGCCTGAGTTGTAGGGCATCTTGCCTGAGAAGTAGGGCTCTTGATAGGCCTGAGGTAGGAGGTCAAGGAGATCTCTGAGCTGCAGGAGTGGGAGCACTCTGAGTGGTAGGGTTGGTTGGCCTGAGGTAGGGCTTGGAGCAAGCCTGAGAGATCCTGAGGGATCTGAGTTATAAGCTCTAGGAGTTGAGATTGAAGGAGTTGGCCTTGTCAAACACACTGTTAGAAAGGTGTAGAGGGAAAGTGGACTACCCATAGACATACTGTCTTGGGGAACCACTATAAACACTTGTGTGCTTTCTGTGTATGCTTGTTATTTTGTTTCCTAGCAAAAATAATTAAGTAAAATTCAAAGAGATCGATTCACCCCCTTAGGTGATTAGACGACATACCTATAAACTATCAAGTGGTATCAGAGATAGGTTGGTCAAAAAGGAATTAATAGTCTGACTAGGTCCTACATAGGTATAGTAAGATCTGAATTCAATGGCTACCAATGGAGTTCAGAAGGAGATTGGGTTTATGAAGCTTCCAATATGCAAAAAAGGAAACCTTTGGAATTTGGAAGCAAAGGGTTAGGATTTTCATGGAGGCCTCAGACCCTAGGATCTTTATCACTATCCAGAGGGCCCCTTTCTTATCACAAAGCCCTCCACCATTGATCCTACTAGGCAGGTAGGAAAGTCATACACTGAAATGATAAGGGATGAGATAGCATTGGCAACAATGGACAAAAGAGCTCAAAACATTATAGTCAATGCTATTGATGATTCAACATTCCAGAACTTGGTACACTGCGAGACTACCAAGGACATGTGGGATACACTGGTAGTGTGCATGGAAGGGACTGAAGAGGTGAGGGATGATAGGAAATCCCTCCTAAATCAGGAATATGAAGCCTTCAGGCAGCAAAGCCTAGAATGCATAGTTGATTGCTATGAAAGATTCTTCAGGATAGTGAATGAGTTGAGGACCTATGAAAGGACCTTCAATCATTATGAGTTGAATGACAAATTCCTAAGATCTCTAACTAGAGATTGGGATACTAAGATCTGTGCCATCAGGGAGGTGGCAAAGCTGGGTGAGACTCCTCCCCATACTTTGTTTGGAAAGCTGCTCTCTTATGAGATGCAGTTATCTGCTAGGAAGGAGGAGTTGGACACATCCTCCAGGCCTCATGCAAGGGAAAGGATAGTGGCCCTCAAGGCTGAGGGATCCAAGAAGAGCAAGGCAAGGATGCCTACACATCCAAGGAAGGTTGTTGGCTCAAAAAATTCTAAGTCCAGCCCATCTGACAGCAGCTCTTCTGATGAGGAGTTTGATGCCTTCTCAAGGAATTTCAAGAAGATAGTGAGGAGGAAGCAGTGGAAGAATAAGCCTTCCTCCTCCTCACATCCCAGGAAATATCTCAACATATCAGACAACCAGCACCCCAAGGGGGACAGGTATGACTCTAAACATGTGAAACATGTTTCATCTAATGTGATTTATTATTGTTGCAGTAAGCCTGGACATGTCATTGCTGACTGTCCAATCAAGAGGAAGGAGGAGGGTGATAAGAAATCCTATCACCAGAAGGGAAGGAAGGGAGAAAAGTCCTTTATAGCCAAGAAGGGCAAAAGCTGGAGTGAATCTAAGTCATCATCCTCAGATTCAGATGAAGAAGAATAGCCTATATTGGGTTGTTTGCAACTGAGGAAGATGAGGACTTTCCTGCTGCAAAGGTGTGCATCAGGGCCCATCTATCACATTCAGATAGTGATATAGAGGAATATGAAGATGCAAGACAGCATCATGGCTTAATGGCCATAACAGATGATGATGAAGATAGTCAGGACATTCCTGACAAGGATAGTTCAAGTACAACCCTTGGGCAAATTTGGTACTTGGACAGTGGGTGCTCAAGTCACATGACAGGGACCAAAAGTCTTCTACAGGAATACAAAGTTGTGAAGAATGGACCTAAGTTCATATTTGGTGGATCAGAAAAAAGCATCACCAGAGGTTATGGTATGATCTCAAATGGCATAGTCTCCATTACAAAGGTGGCTTATGTTGAAGGTTTGCAACGCAACCTTGTAAGCATAAGTCAACTGTGCGACTTACGCTATGTCATTGAATTCCACAATGATAAGTGTTTGATCAAAAAGTCACATGACTTAGAGATCATTCTCTTAGGGACTAGGAGTGGGAATGTGTATTACTTAGATTTAATATGCAATTCTTCTTCTTCTCCTGTGTCTTGTGGCCAATGAGAGTGGGTCTCTTGTGTTCAATGGCACAAGAGACTTGCTCACATCAACTACAAGACAATGTATAGGTTGTTTTCTAAAAATTTAGTTAGAAATAGTCCAAATTTAAAATGTGTTCAAAGTGGTCCATGTCATGCATGCCAAATAAGCAAACAAACAAGGGCCACCTTTAAAAGCATTGGCTCCAAAGACACTGAAAGATGTCTTAATCTATTACACATGGACTTGTTTGGTCCTTTGTCAATTCAGATCCTAGGTGGAAAGTTGTATACCATGGTGATTGTTGATGATCATTCAAAGTATACTTTGGTATTCTTCCTTAAGAAGAAATCTGATACTTTAGATATCTTTATAAACCAAGTTAAGGCAATCCAGAATGACCTTCAATGTTCTGTGGTCAAGACTAGAACTGACCTTGGTACAGAATTTCAATCTGGGGCAATGACAAGGTTTTGTCAAGAATTTGGTATCACCGAAGAGTTCTCCTCCCCAAGGACTCCACAGCAAAATGGTGTGGCTGAGAGGAGGAATAGGACCTTGATAGAGGCTGGGAGAACACTGCTTAGTGACTCCTCACTCACAGAATATTTCTGGGATGAGGCAGTCAATACTGCATGTTATGTTCTCAATAGAGCATCTATCAATAATGTCCTAGGAATAACCCCCTATGATATTCTGAAAGGCAAACAACCAACTATGTCATACTTTAGAATCTTTGGTTGCAAATGCTACATTTTAAATAATGGAAAATCTCAATTAACTAAGTTTGCTGAAAAATGCAATGTATGGGTTCTTGTTGGATATAGCTCACATAGAAAAGCCTATAGAGTATTCAACAAGAAAACTCATGTTGTAGAAGAGTCTATGCATGTAGTTTTTGATGTGACCAGCCTGCTCTATAAGGGCTGGTCTAGCTCTCCAGTTTGGACAGGTAATGAACAGCAAATGCAAGATATGTCTCTCCAAGACATACTCAGCACAAGGTCAATTCAGAGGTAGCAATCCCTGAAGTTGAAGATCAGTAAGCTGCTGAAGATGATGCTGCTCAAGAAGAAGAGCTACAGATAGCTGACAGGTTGCCTGCAATAAATAGACACCAAATATTTGGAGATGTAAACCAAGGAGTGGTTAACAGAAGCAGGGCTCACAATGAAGCCCTATTCTTGAGCTTTCTATCACAAATGGAGCCCAATAAATTTGAAGAAGCAAATGAAGACACATTTTGGATTCAAGCAATGCAAGAAGAACTGCTTCAGTTCAAGAGGTGCAAGGTGTGGAAATTGGTGTCAAAACCTCAAGAACACAACATCATTGGCACCAAATGGATCTACAAGAATATAAGCTTGATGAGAATGGCACCTTCATCAAAAATAGAGCCAGACTAGTTGCCAAAGGGTACAGGCAAGAAGAAGGTATTGACTTTGATCAAACCTTTGCCCCAGTTACAAGGTTAGAAGCAATAAGGCTATTCCTAACCTATGCTGTCCACAAAGGGTTCAAAGTGTACCAGATGGATGTCAAATCAGCATTCTTGAATGGCAATCTAAAGCAAGAGGTATATGTAGAGCAGCCCTCGGGTTTTGTTCATCCTACCCTCTCCTCTCATGTTTATTTTCTTAGGAAAGCTCTATACGGTCTAAAGAAAGCCCCTGGGCTTAGTATGAGACTTGTCTAGCTTTCTCATCAATAATAAGTTCTTGAGGGGAAAGATAGGCATCATATTGTTTCTTATGGAAACAAAGGGCAAGTGCCTTCTAGTCCAAATTTATGTTGATGACATAATCTTTGGGTCTACAGATGATAACCTTTGCAAAAGATTTGCCAACCTTATGCAGGGGGAGTTTGAGATGAGCAGTATGGGAGAGCTCAAGTACTTTTTAGGCCTCCAAGTGAAACAGTCTAATGAGAGAATTTTCATCTCTCAGACCAAGTACACTAGGGAGCTTATTAAAAAGTTTGGGATGGAATCAGCCTCCACCATGAAAACTCCCATGGGGTCCAATATTTCCCTGGACAAGGATGAAAAGGGTAAGCCTTTTGATGAATCCATGTACAGGTGCATAATTGGGTCCCTATTATTTCTAACTGCCAGTAGGCCAGACATTATGTATGTTACATGTGTTTGTGCTAGGTACCAAGCATGCCCTAAGGAATCTCATTACTCAGCTGCAAAGAGGATTTTGAGATACCTTAAGAGCAGCCAACACATTTGCCTTTGGTACCCTAAGAACAATGATTTTGAACTAATTGGCTTTTCAGATGCAGACTTTGCAGGTTGCAAAGAAGATAGGAAAAGCACAAGTGGAACTTGTCAATTCCTAGAAAGAAGGCTGATATCATGGAGCAGCAAGAAGCAGACCAGTGTGGCAATATCCACAGCTGAATCTGAATACATAGTTGTAGGAAGTTGTTGTGCATAACTTTTGTGGATACAACATCAATTAGAGGACTATAACCTCAAGGTAAGTAATTCTCCCTTATATTGTGGCTCTTCCAGTGCAATCTCTATAGCTAAAAATCCCGTTTCACATAGCAGGACTAAGCATACAGAGATAAGATATCATTTTATTAGAGAGCATGTAGAATGTAATGATGTATGCCTTGAATTTGTCCCCACTGATAAACAAGTTGCGGACATCTTTACAAAGCCATTGGATGAGGCAAAGTTTAATGTTTTTAAAATTGAGCTTGGCAAGTTGAATTTAGTATAGATCTTATTCTGCTAATTTGTATGTCTTGCTCATGATGTCATTCCCTAGCTTTAATATAGCATGTAATCATATATAATAAGCCTTGATAGGAAAAGTGCTACCTAAATAATTAGTAGCATGTTTAGGTCTTGACACATGCCTAAAAGTTTAATGTTATCTGAATTTAGCATGTTTAGGATCAATGATAGTGTAATCAGCTGAAACAACTGAGAAGGTATCAGCTGAACCGCTGAGATATCTGAGAAGATCTCAGCTAATCCGCTTAGACAACTAGAACTGTCTCAGTGGTTGGCAATACAGTGTGCCAGCGGATAACACCTCAGTCTCAACGGTTCCGCTAAGACGGGCTGGCTCAATTAAATGATGACCAAATTGACAACTCAGCAATATAAAATCAATTAAATTGATTAAGGTTAATCAACTTATATACTTAGGGAAAATCTAAACCTAAATCAAGCACCTATAAATATCAAAATGTTGATTAATTTAGTACACTTTTCAATTAACCTAGCCGATGAGAAGAGCCCTTCTACCTCCCGTCTCAATGACCTATCCTTCAGAAGAAATGGCGCTAAAGATGGCAAAAGAGCTGCATGAGGGCTATGAAATAGTTCGAAATGGATTCATGCATGCTCCAGAAGAAATAAAAGAAGTGATACAACTTCTTTCAGACCAAGGACTTGAGTATGTATTGTCTGAGCCCTCTATGATTCTCAGAACTGAAGTTCTGGAATTCTTCTCCAATGCCAAGATGTCCTCTTCAAATTCCTCTATCAAAGGAAAGATAGGAAGCATGAAGATAAGAATATCTCCCAAGAAAATGGAGAAGGCCATGTAGTTGACCTCTTGCAGTGAAGAGGAGGAAGATGGCATTTCTGAACAAGACAAGGATCAAGCACTACAATGGTGTGAATATAGTGATGCCAAACATGGGTCACTAAATAGGAAGTTCTTTAACCAGAGAGGCAAATTCCTCTCTGATATTGTTGGCAAGGCCATCTTGTGCAATCCAGACTCTCATGACACCATCTCAAAACACATGTTTGATTTGATGTCAAGAGTTATTCTGAAGAAGAAGACATCTTGGGTTGAGGTGCTATTTCTAAGGATAAGAGAATGTCTGCAGGCCCCCAACCTAGGCAGAATTCTCTCACTCTACCTTCTAAACACCTACCTAGAGGAATTTAATCAGTCCAAAGGAATAAACCTACATTATCTCAAAAGGATGGACATCAAAACCTTGGACAGGTTCACAAGGGTCCTCCCCATGAGCCAACCCTCTGAGCCCAAGGAGAAGAAGAAAACCTTAGTTAAAGGGCTGAGAAAAGCAAGGATTGTCTGCTCTGAATCTGAGTTAGATCAAGGAGGCAATGTCCTAGCTATAGACAATCAGGAACCAGATAGCAGTACTCCAAAGGATAAAGAAGGAGAACATGACACTGAAGGTCATGTAGACCATGCTGCTGAGAAAGAGCATGATAGGGAACAAGATGATGCTACTGAGAAAGAGCATCAAAAGTTTGAAGTTGTTGCTACTAAGGTCATGTTAGAAGGACATGAAGAAGATCACACTACTTGTGATTCCTCCAATCCTTCCACTGCTGATAAAAGTGTGCAAATCATAAACTCCTACTCAGAAGATAATGAGGATGATGAAGGCATTTCTCCTGCTGATCTTCAGGGTATGATTGACTCATTAATATTCAATCTAGAACAAAGTATTAAACTAATCCCTCCTGAACCAGCAAACTTCTGGGGAGATGATCAGGACAATAATGATGCTCCAAGTGAGGGGGAGAAAGAAAGAATTGCTGAAGAAGAAAAAGAGAATTTATCAAATGATAAAGATGATAATGCCCCAAGTGAGGGGGAGCATCAGAAGAATGCTGAAGAAGCCAAGCAGAATACTGTCTTGGATCAAGATGAAGACCAGACTTGTGCTAATACTGAAAAGGAAAACTTACCTGATCCAGTTGAGGGGGAGCAAATCCCTGCTCAGGTTGTGGGGGAGCTGGATATTCTATCTGATGTCCCATCCACATCAGCAATATCACATGGCAAGCTGCTTAGCTCCATCAGCTCAGTAATTGAAGGTCAAATGATTTCCATGAAGAATTACATTGACAGCTCAATAATGTCTCCAAAGAAAGAAATCATGACCGAGGTCAAAGAGATCAAGGAAGACACTACATGATGCAGGCCCGCTTCCTACGCATCATGCTCGTGGTGCCACTCCTACTGTTCGTGCCGATGTGACGGCGCTTCCTCCTATTGAAGATGTTACCGAGGAAGTCGCCACCGCCGAAAAGGACTTGAGGCGCAACAACAAAGGGGATCATGCTCGCAACGCTCGCCGCCGCTACGACTTGCGGCCTCGCACTTAGCTAATATTTAATATGAGTATAAACCATATTAAATATTAGTCTTTATTCTTTGTTACCGTCACTTTTATTTCTAAACTTTTACTTTCAGCATGTATGTTAAATTGGACTGCGTTTAGCCTGATCTGGACTGCATTTAGCATAATTAGTGGCTAGGATATAATGTCTTGTATGAATGGCTTTGATGTATTTTGGCTCCACTATATATAGGTGGGCCTCATCAATTGATATTAATAAATCCTTGATTTTGAGCAAAAAAAGACTCCCGTGAGAGTTCTCCTCCAGCGCCCCTTTAGGGTTCGTTCCCCCTCAGCGTGCCGTGCGACACAGCCGCCCCATCGCACCGGCGTGAGACTCGCCGCCTCTTCCTCCACCGGCCGTGACTCCGGCTAGCCCGTCGCCTCTCCCGCTCGTGGTCGACACGATCGCCCCGCCCTTCTCCTCGTGAAGCTCGGCCGAACCAGTGCAGCCCTCCTCCTCGTGAAGCTCGGCCGAATCAGTGCAGCCCGCCCCCTCGTGAAGCTCGGCCGGCCAGTGCAGCCCTTCTCTTCTCGGCGAGCGACCTCCCCGGTGCGGCTCTGTTGAAGGCTAGCGGTACTTCTCCTCCGGTGCGACTCCGGCGGATCCTTGGCGTGAGGCTCGCCTAGCTTTCTCCTCGGTTGGGTAACGAATCTCTTCCACTCTGTGTGTTCCCTTTCCGTTGTTGGTGGCAAGTTTGCGTGTGGCTTGGGAAACATTGAAGGTTTTATTTCTGCTGCGTTTGCTTGAATCCGTCGTAATAAATTTTCGATTTCTCGAAACCTTGAAGGATTGGCAAGATCTAGTTCAAATCTGCAAGGTGATGCGATATCCCTTTCCGATTTGGTGGATTGCGGCGATCCGGAGACCCACCCTTTTGGGAGTTCTTCCGACTACCTTTCGATCGTTGTTTTAGTCGGATCCTCTTGGTACTGACGTTAGGATTGTGATTGTTTGACATCGGGCTAGGTGGTCAGATTTCTACCCAAGTACGTTTGGAGAACGAGATATTGTGAGAGAGCGTCAAGTAGTCGTGCACTAGTCTTTCGGAGACTAGCCAGCCACCAATTTGGTATCAGAGCAGGTTGGTCAATTTCTTAACTTGGCCACGGTCCGCTCGTGTCTAGATCTCGCGTGTGCACCAAATATTTTTTTTTTTCTTTTCTTCTATAAAACTTAATTTTCTCTTCAAGTGCACGTCGTATGCCCACTAGATCCGGTCACGAATACCATGCTTCGTCCTCGTCAAGTATGGCCGACGAACGGCAAACGCCTCCAAACCCCACTGCTGTTGATGTCCTTCGGGATGATATGAATCAACAATTAGGAGAGTTGCGGGACATGTTGACCCAGCTGTTGGCCCATCGAACCCCTTCACCTCCTAGGGGTAATCGTCCGCCGAACCGCGCTCCCACCCCACCTAGAGGTCATAGGGCACGACACTATGAGGAAGACGTACACGAGGAGCTACCTCAACGTGATCGACCACCGCCTCGTCGCCAGGAACGAGAAGTGGATCTCACCCGCGCCATAAAGATTAACGCCCCCACCTATGATGGTTTAGGGGCACCCCAAGTTTTCCTGAATTGGGTGTTAGACATGGAGTGCTACTACGAGTGGCATCACTTGACGGACCAGCAAAAGGTCCAAGTCGCTCGGGTGAAGCTTACGGATAGGGCCAAAGTATTTTGGCTAAATGAGGAGCGTCGCTTAGGAGTCGTAGACGGTGTCCCTCCGATCGGTTGGGTTGTCATGAAAAATCTCTTAAAAGACCAATATGTCCCCGCTTATCATCGCACCCAGATGTTTGATGATCTAGCCACCCTTCGCCAAGGCGAGCGGTCTGTCGCCGATTACATGGGCGATCTGAAGGACAAGATGGTCCGTTGTGAGGTCCAGGAGATGCCCGAGGTCACGTTGTCTAGGTTCCGTAAGGGTCTTAGTTACGATATCCAAAGGAAGCTTTTGCGTTACGGTCACACAGACCTAAACACCACATTCAACGCCGCCCTTGATATCGAGAAACACCTCGCCTCCAAGTCCAAGGCCAAGCACAACTCCTATAAGAGCAAGGCCGCGGCCACTACCTCCACCTCCACCTATAAGGATAAGGGTAAATTCAAGACCAAGGACTCGTCTAACATCGTCATCACCGCTAGGGATACTAGGAACCCGTCCGGGGAGCGCATTCCCGTAGGGAAAATTAGTAAGGAAAGGGCCACGTGTTATCAGTGCGGGGTAACCGGCCACTATGCTATGGAGTGCCCAACCAAAGCTCGGGCTTTAGCACTAGTTGAGCATACGGATGATGGGCCTGAATATGTCTATGAGGCCACAGATGAGTCGGATATAGAGGGCGTACCAAGTGACTTAGAAGATGACTCTCATCTCATGGTTATGCGGTGCATCCTTGCCACCCCTCGCTCTTTAGATGATTGGAATAGGACAAATTTATTCTCTTTGATTTTTAAGAGCGGGGATAAATTATGTAAGTTGATCATAGACAGTGGGAGTTGCATGAACGTTATCTCCGAGGGCGCGGTTACCCGCATGTCCCTAAAGGCGGAGCCCCACCCACACCCATACAAGGTTGCTTGGGTGAATAAGGCCTCACTTCCAGTTAGTAAGCGTTGTTTAGTTCCCCTCCGCATCAAATCATATTCGGATCAGGTTTGGTGTGACGTGATACCCATGGACGCTTGCCACGTCCTTCTTGGCCGTCCCTGGTTATTCGACCACGACATTACTCATTATGGGCGATCCAACACTTATGAGTTTTTATTCAATGGTAAGAAGGTGGTTTTGAGGCCCACCCTCCCTAAGGACACGGGTAGTTCATCCACGGACACCACATTGCCCATAGAAAAGAAGAATCTAAGCCTGATTGGGAGGCGAGAGTTTGAGCGTGAGTCATTTGTGGACGGCGTGATGTATGCGTTAGTTTGTTTAGCCGCAAGGGAAGGTGTACCTTTGACGGATGGTTTGCCTACAGAGCTGAGGGGCCTTTTGGACGAATCTACGGATGTTTACCCAGAGGAATTGCCATCGGAGCTACCTCCTATGCGTGACATCCAACACGCGATAGATTTTATCCCGGGGTCCTCTTTACCGAATCTCCCTCATTATCGCTTAAACCCCTCCGCGCATCTAGAATTACAACGACAAATTTCAGATTTGTTATCCAAAGGATTCATACGCCATAGCATGAGTCCGTGCGCAGTTCCGGCCCTCTTAGCTCCTAAGAAGGATGGGTCTTGGCGGATGTGTGTTGATAGCCGCGCTATCAACAAAATCACCGTCAAATATCGATTTCCAATTCCGCGGTTAGATGACCTACTTGACATGTTGGCGGGTTCATCCATCTTTTCTAAGTTAGATCTACGTAGCGGATACCACCAAATCCGCATACGAGATGGCGACGAATGGAAAATCGCCTTTAAGTCAAAGGAAGGTTTGTATGAATGGCTAGTGATGCCATTTGGGCTCTCTAATGCCCCGAGCACTTTCTCTCGTATGATGACCCATACTTTCCAGCCCTACCTGGGGAAGTTTGTGGTGGTCTACTTCGATGACATTCTAGTCTATAGCACCTCCACTCACGATCACCTTGCCCATCTACGTCTAGTTTTTTCTACGCTACGATCGGAGCACCTCTACTTAAATTTTACCAAGTGTATTTTCTATGCGCGAGAGGTGGAGTTTTTGGGATACATCGTTGGCGAAGAGGGAATTAAGGTTGACCAGAGCAAGGTCCAAGCTATTAGGGATTGGCCCGAGCCAAAGACCATTCGTGACGTCCGTTCTTTTCATGGCTTAGCCACGTTTTATCGTCGGTTTATTCGCAACTTTAGTAGTGTGATGGCGCCTATTACGGAGTGTTTGAAGAAAGGCGAGTTCACATGGACTAAATCCGCCGCGCGTGCCTTCGAACAAATTAAAACACTAATGACTGAAGCCCCTATACTTCGGTTGCCCGATTTTTCTAAAGTTTTCGAATTATCTTGCGACGCCTCCGGAGTTGGGATTGGAGGGGTGCTAAGCCAAGACGGTCACCCCATAGGATATTTTAGCGAGAAACTTTCCGGGTCTAAGCTAAACTATTCCAACTATGACCGAGAATTCTATGCGGTAGTACGTAGCCTTGCACATTGGCGGCACTACCTACTCTCCAAGGAATTTGTCCTTTTATCCGATCATGAAGCGCTGCGTTTTATCAATTCTCAAGCAAAAATCAGCCCCCGACACGCCAAATGGGTCTCATTTTTGCAAGAGTACACGTTCACGCTGAAGCACCTAAAAGGGGCTGAAAATAGGGTCGCGGACGCGCTTAGTCGCTTGGCTCTTTTATTATCCGCTATGCAAGTTAAGGTTGTTGGGTTTGAGCGCGTAAAAGACGAATATGTTACTTGTCCCGATTTTAGGGGCATTTACCTCGAGGCACAACAGGAATCCCCCACCACTATTTCGGCCTACTTCCTTAGGGATGGCTACCTCTTTTGGCACTCCCGTTTATGCATCCCGTCCTCATCACTTCGACACTTTATAGTTTGGGAGCTTCATAGCGGTGGTCTAGCGGGTCACTTTGGGAGGGATAAGACGATTGCGTTAGTGGAAGAAAAATTCTATTGGCCTAAATTGAAGACCTTTGTAGGAAAGATCGTGAGTAGCTGCCGCACTTGCCAATTGGCCAAGGGCAATAAGACTAATGTTGGACTCTACACGCCATTACCTATTCCCTCCGTCCCGTGGGAAGACCTTAGTATGGACTTTGTGCTAGGCCTCCCACCTACGTTGCGTCGACATGATTCCGTCATGGTCGTGGTAGATAGATTTTCCAAAATGGCCTATTTTGTCCCTTGTAGCAAAACCAATGACGCTTCGCATATTGCCAAATTGTTTTTTAAAGAAGTCGTCGGTCATCGCGGTGTTCCAAAGTCCATAGTGTCGGATAGGGATGTTAAATTTACTAGTTATTTTTGGAAAACGCTATGGATTTTGTTGGGCACCCGCCTTGTATTTTCCTCCGCCTACCACCCCCAAACGGATGGCCAGACGGAGGTGGTAAATAGAAGTCTGGGTGGTTTACTACGATGCCTTGTAGGTGACCATAAAGGTACGTGGGACTTGGTCCTACCTCATGCGCAACTAGCCTATAATAACTCCAAAAATAGGTCGACGGGTTTGTCACCGAACGAGATAGTCCATGGCTATAAGGCTCGTGTGCCTCTTGACTTGATACCGTTACCACCTTCATATAAATCAAGCCAATTTGCACAGGATTTCGCTCACCATGTTCATGATCTCCACAAAAGTATTAAAGAGAAATTAACCACTCAATATGATGTCTACCGCGCACAAGCTAACGCCCACCGAAGGCCCTCCAACTTTAATGTTGGCGATTGGGTTTTGGTCCGATTACTCCCGGAGCGGTTACCTTCGGGAACCGTGAAAAAGTTGGCACCTCGGAGAGCTGGCCCCTTCAAGGTAATTAAGAATATTGGAAGTAATGCGGTTGTTTTAAGCTTACCCGCGGATTGGAGAATTTCTCCTATTTTTAATGTTTCCGATTTAACACTCTATACTATGCCACTTCCACCGCCTTCTACATTTTCTTCCTTGAGTGAGTCTTCTTCTACATTATGTGGGGTTGGGAATGAGTGTGCCAAGGATTCACCTGATGATACATGCGTGGGAGATTATACTGTTTTGTCTTCAACTAATGCTGACACTTTTGCTAGATCTTTCCATGCTTTGCCCTCTCCTGACAGGATTTTGGATGATGAGACGATGGACACACCGGACGGGCCTACTCGTCGCTTCTTGGTTCGTTGGAAGGGACGTTCTTCTTCAGATGATTCTTGGGTTCCGGAGCATGACCTGCACCAGTGGGATGCGGACCTTCTCCGACGCTACTTACAAGACCACTCACCGGTGATGAGTGCTTTCGACCGGGGGAGAGTTGATGCAGGCCCGCTTCCTACGCATCATGCTCGTGGTGCCACTCCTACTGCTCGTGCCGATGTGACGGCGCTTCCTCCTATTGAAGATGTTACCGAGGAAGTCGCCACCGCCGAAAAGGACTTGAGGCGCAACAACAAAGGGGATCATGCTCGCAACGCTCGCCGCCGCTACGACTTGCGGCCTCGCACTTAGCTAATATTTAATATGAGTATAAACCATATTAAATATTAGTCTTTATTCTTTGTTACCGTCACTTTTATTTCTAAACTTTTACTTTCAGCATGTATGTTAAATTGGACTGCGTTTAGCCTGATCTGGACTGCATTTAGCATAATTAGTGGCTAGGATATAATGTCTTGTATGAATGGCTTTGATGTATTTTGGCTCCACTATATATAGGTGGGCCTCATCAATTGATATTAATAAATCCTTGATTTTGAGCAAAAAAAGACTCCCGTGAGAGTTCTCCTCCAGCGCCCCTTTAGGGTTCGTTCCCCCTCAGCGTGCCGTGCGACACAGCCGCCCCATCGCACCGGCGTGAGACTCGCCGCCTCTTCCTCCACCGGTCGTGACTCCGGCTAGCCCGTCGCCTCTCCCGCTCGTGGTCGACACGATCGCCCCGCCCTTCTCCTCGTGAAGCTCGGCCGAACCAGTGCAGCCCTCCTCCTCGTGAAGCTCGGCCGAATCAGTGCAGCCCGCCCCCTCGTGAAGCTCGGCCGACCAGTGCAGCCCTTCTCCTCTCGGCGAGCGACCTCCCCGGTGCGGCTCTGTTGAAGGCTAGCGGTACTTCTCCTCCGGTGCGACTCCGGCGGATCCTTGGCGTGAGGCTCGCCTAGCTTTCTCCTCGGTTGGGTAACGAATCTCTTCCACTCTGTGTGTTCCCTTTCCGTTGTTGGTGGCAAGTTTGCGTGTGGCTTGGGAAACATTGAAGGTTTTATTTCTGCTGCGTTTGCTTGAATCCGTCGTAATAAATTTCCGATTTCTCGAAACCTTGAAGGATTGGCAAGATCTAGTTCAAATCTGCAAGGTGATGCGATATCCCTTTCCGATTTGGTGGATTGCGGCGATCCGGAGACCCACCCTTTTGGGAGTTCTTCCGACTACCTTTCGATCGCTGTTTTAGTCGGATCCTCTTGGTACTGACGTTAGGATTGTGATTGTTTGACATCGGGCTAGGTGGTCAGATTTCTACCCAAGTACGTTTGGAGAACGAGATATTGTGAGAGAGCGTCAAGTAGTCGTGCACTAGTCTTTCGGAGACTAGCCAGCCACCACTACAATCCTTAATAAGAAAATGACAAAGAGGTTTGACCTTGTAGAAAATTCAGTGATTTCTCGAGAAGACAATTCTAAGATCAATGGACAAACACCTCCATCTGTCTGAGCAAGATATGTCATATGTAAAGAACTATGTCAGCAAGACAGATGAGGTTATAGAAAAATCCTCCATCCATATAGAAGAGTTTGTATGGAAATCTGCCACCACAGTGATCAGTGAGGCAGAGGCAATGAAGGATGACATTAAATCTGATCTGGAAAATGCTTTCAAGACCCTCTCAGGTTCTGTAGCAGCTGCCTCCCAGTCCCTAGAAGATAAAATTATTGAAGAAGCCAGAAAGGATGAGGTGGCCAATGCTGAGACCAATTCAGAATTGGCTCTCCAGGTGCTACAAGGAACTAGGATTGCCCTAAATCTTCCACTGCTGGATAACAATAGAAATGAAGATTTTGATTTTAAGGGCCAGACCAGAATTAGTCAAAATGCTCAACTAGCAAAGAGAAGGAAGAGAGAGCACATGATGCTAGCTGAGGAATATATGGCCAAGCAAAGGGATGAGCAAAGCAGAGACCCAGATTATGAATATTGGAGTGAGGAATCCAAGAGCATAATACTGAATGCATGGTTAAGCCATGGGCAAGTCTGCAAAGATATTGACAGGATTTATCCAGCTGAGGAATGGATAAAGCATCTAGAAAGGAACACAGGAAGAGAAAGAATCTTCAAGGAAAATCTTGTGAGGAAGGACAACCAAAGGAGGATGCCTTCAAGATACATTCCTAAGCCATATTTATACTTCAAGAGGCAAGAAAACAAGAAAAAGATAGCTGAGATAGAAACAACTAATGCTAAAAAGAATACTGCCACTAATGCTGCTGAAGACAAGGAAGCATCAGCAAAAGGAAAAGAAGTTGTTGCTGACAATGCTGAATGTTCAACATCTTCTAATATGAGAAAAACCTAAATTAATGTATTCAGTTCTTCTGAAATTTAATTAGAACAATGTCTCAACTTTATGACTGAAATGAAATTAAAAGTTTTTGTTGAATCTGTTGGTTTATGCTATAGGCTAATATTAGTCAAAGCTTAATATGATTCAGTATTATTGCTTTAGATATTTTATCATGTCTTGACATAATTAGTTAACTATATTATTGGTTTGATAAACAATGTTGTTATTATGTCTGTCATGAATATAATTTGTCATGGCACTATCTGTAATGCAATAGAATGTTAACATGTATATGTTATGATATAATGAATGTTGTGTAGTACATTTGCATGATAAGTTTTATTTGTTATGTATCTTAGCATTGGGAATGTTCTGCCTTCTTCAAATAGGGGAGATTGTTGGAAATATTACCCTCAATATTCCCTTGATTTGGAGAGGCATCACTCACACTACTAAGTACATATTGTATTTGATAAACCCTACTTTGCATCAGGAATGTATAGGGTTAAGATATTCCAAACATTGGAATAAGTTCATAGGTTTGCTGCCAAAACCGCTGAGACGAAGTCACTATCTCAGCGGAACCGCTGAGACGAGGCCAGGAGCCGTTGAGAAGTGATCTGCCTCAGCTGAGCTGAAGATAGACAAAAACCGCTGAGAAGACTATCTGTCTCAGCGGATCCGCTGAGACCAAGACAGCTAAACCGCTGAGACATAAAACTATCTCAGCCCAACCGCTGAGACAGATTCAAATCAGGAAGAAGACTATGGCGCGACCTGCTTTTGACGCAAATAGCTGTAAAAGAGAGATAAAGCATTCTATCCTCTTCCAAAGTGTTAGGGGCCTTTCTAAGAGCCGTTGAAGACAAATGAAGTATAAAAGAACATCTTAGGGCACTTTCAAAAGGACCTGTTGGTGTGCTGAAAAGAAAGAAGCCATTATCATTGTTCTATTGACGACTTCAAGTTCTCTCCTCCTCCTGCTTACTGAACCAGCAAGAAGACACAAGGAGATAAGATAGCTCTTCTACTCAGAAGAGCAAGGTGATCCTTTCTCCTCTACTGAAGAGAAGGATCAGAAAGAAACTAGGACTGAAGTTTACATTCAGCCAAGTTTCAAAGAAGCAGCAGCTGTGCAGGAACAACAGAAGACATCATTCTAGTGTTGTCTAATGTTGTAAGCTGAACACTTATTTACTGTAGGAATTGTATTGTTCTGAGCTTGTAGGGCACTGTGCCAGAGATTTTATGGTTGTTTAACCTAAGTAGTAGGGTTGTTTAGCCTGAGGTTTGTAAGGCTATTGAGCCTGAGTTGTAGGACATCTTGCCTGAGAAGTAGGGCCTCTTGATAGGCCTGAGGTAGGAGGTCAAGGAGATCTCTGATTTGTAGGAGTGGGAGCACTCTGAGTGGTAGGGCTGGTTGGCCTGAGGTAGGGCTTGGAGCAAGCCTGAGAGATCCTGAGGGATCTGAGTTGTAAGCTCTAGGATCTGAGATTGGAGGAGTTGGCCTTGTCTAACACAATGTTAGAAAGGCGTAGAGGGAAAGTGGACTACCCATAGACACACTGTCTTAGGGAACCACTATAAACACTTGTGTGCTTTCTGTGTGTGCTTGTTATTTTGTTTCCTAGCAAAAATAATTAAGTAAAATTCAAAGAGACCTATTCCCCCCCCCCCCCCCCCCCCCCCCCCCCCCCCTCTAAGTGAATTAGACTACATACCTATAAGCTATCATATTTCCTATCCAATTTTTGAGAAAGGAGACAAACTCGATCACAAAGCAGCCAAGATAGTTTTTATAGGATATAGCCCTCAATCAAAGGCATATCTGTTGTTTGATCCTCAATCCAGCAAACTATTGGTTTCTCGTGATGCAGCCTTTAATGAACAAGGAGTTTTGACAGGCACTCCGACAAGGAACTTCCTCAAATCATTCCAATAACGACGGTTGAGCTAGAAGAAATTCGTGACCCCGTCCATCACATTACTGATGATACAACTTCTTCTCAGGATCTCTGTTCCAGTTCATTACCTGCAGTCAAAACTCGTAATCTGGCATACATCTTTCAACAATGTGAAATTGCCATACTAGCTTCAATTCCTTATTCTGATGAAGAGGCTGCTGAAAACGAAGAATGGGTGAAAGTTATGCATGCGGAAATAGAAATGGTTGAAAAAAGAATACATGGTCACTTGTTTACAAACCCCCTAATCAAGAAGTAATCAGAGTGAAATGGGTCTATAAGCTAAAGTACAATGATCAAGGATAAGCCATCAAACACAAATCAAGGATTGCTGCCAAAGGGTATTCCCAAATGCCAGGTCGTGGTTATGAGGTGACTTTTGCACCAACTGCACGAATGGAAACAATCTTTTTGCTAGTATCTAATGATTTTCAAAATAAATTTCCAATCTATCAATCAGATGTGAAATATGTGTTACTAAATGGAGCAAATTCAGAAGACATTTATGTAATGCAACCACAAGGTTTTGAAAAACTAAAGCTTAAGAGAAGGTCTTGAAGCAGCGGCGTCTCCTAATAGAGATCTACACGGATTTCACTCCAACTCGCCTCGATCACACGGTGATCTACCGCACATACACAAGCATTCTATCGCTCACATACATTGCCATTCGCATCACAATATCAAACAAAAGAAAGAAGAACGATCGACTCTAAAACAGCGGTCAAAAGAGAGTCGACATAGTTCCCAAATCAACACAAAGATTGCTACTCTTTTAGAGAACAAAACCAAGACTATAGGCCAAGATCCGTTCAAGCAAACGAGACCCACACGGTCCGGACACGAAGAACGTGGGAGAGCGATCTCAAGTTCAGAAAAATATCAATGATCGATATTCAAAATCGCGGAGAACACGATGGTTCTTCCTCCACAAACTAAAGAAAGAAACTCTTTGAGGTTTTAGAGATTACCCAACCCAGAAAATGAAAGCACACTTGATAACTGTGGGAGAATCACTCTCTCCACGCTTTCCACCGGCGTCGCACCGTATGGATCCTTCGGAGTCACACCGAGGGGCTGCCTTCCTTCTTCCTTGGAGTCGCACCAAGAAACCACGCCGGAAACACCCAAGAGGGGGGGCCGAAATGGAGAAGAGGGGGAAGAGGCAAGGGGGGCGGCGGCTTGTAGCAAGCCCTTGGCCGAAATTCCTCCTTGGGGGGGGGGGGGGAGCTTTTTAGGGTTCAAATTCTATTATATCATTTCTCATAAAAGGCTCCTTTAAATAGGAGTTACAAACACCATCCAACCATCCAAAATTGAGATGAAATCTCATCAACCCGGATGGTTAAATGCACACCACATAAAATGTCTATTAGCACACCCAAAATAAGAAACATGCCGGAATTTAAAATATTATAATTTTAAAATGACGGAAATAAATATAAAACTAAAGCAAGATAATAAAAGGCTTTAAGCATCCTTTGCGCGGCGCGGGCGGAGGTTATAATGTTGACTTCCGGGGCGCCGAAAGTCCTTGTGTTGTAACATCTCCAAGTCATCCACATGTGGGGGAAGTGGTGCGGCATCAATCCTCCCCCCCCTCAACTTCACGTATCACCGATGCGTGGTCCAAGAGGAAACGGTGGAGAAGAGCGGTATCTAGTCTTTGAAGCTCGGACTCAAGCACCCAAGAGTCATTGGAAGGTGGATGATCCCGCCATCGAATGAGGAAGCGGCGAGTATCACCATCAGTAGTAGTAACGGGCTCCATGTCCAATATCCTGTCAGGGTTAGAAAAGGTTTTGGGAAACCTTGGAAACATGTCAGCATTAGGAATAAGATGTGACTCACCATCCGGCGATATACCTGTGGAAAGCATGGAAGAGAGATCATCCGTCCTACCACTCCCCAACCCATTAGAATCATTTGTGGAAGGAGAAGACGACATAGAAGACAACTCTTGTGGAGGCGGAACAAACATCGTCAAATCCGAAATGTTGAAAATGGGTGAGACACCCCAATCAGAAGGCAAATCCAAAACAAAAGCATTCTCTCTTATTTTCTTCAAAATCCGGAATGGGCCGGCTCGCCTCGGTGCTAATTTCTTAACGGTGCCAGATGGCATTCGTTCGGGAACTAAGCGGACTAAGACTTGGTCGCCGACTTTAAAGTTTGACGCTCTCCTATTTTGGTTTGCATGTGTTTGATAGGCGTCATATTGAGAGGTCAAGGTCGCCCGAATATGTGCATTTAGATCATGAATGTGTTGGGCAAAGGATTGTGCGAATTGACTGGCCTTATACGACGGTGGTAGTGGGACCAAGTCAAGGGGCACTGGAGCATTATACCCGTGAACAACCTCGTTGGGAGACATACCCGTGGATCGGTTCTTGGAATTATTATAAGCCAACTGAGCGTGGGGGAGAAGTAAGTCCCATGTGCCTTTATGGTCACCCATAAGGCACCTAAGAAGTTTTCACAAGCTTCTATTGACCACCTCAGTTTGCCCATCCGTTTGTGGGTGGTAGGCGGCAGAGAATAGCAATTTAGTGCCCATTAGAATCCATAACGTCTTCCAAAAATAACTTGTAAATTTCACGTCCCTATCCGACACAATAGTGTTAGGCACCCCACGATGGCTAACGACATTTTGAAAATACAGCTTGGCAATATGAGATGCATCGTTGGTCTTGCTACAAGGGATAAAATATGCCATCTTGGAGAACCTATCTACAACAACGAATATCGAGTCGTGTCGGTGAAACGTGGGGGGAAGGCCTAGAACGAAATCCATGCTCACGTCTTCCCAAGGTTTAGATGGGATAGGTAACGGTGTATACAAGCCGACATTGGTCTTAGAACCTTTGGAGACTTGACACGTTCGGCAACTGCTCACTACACGTCCGACCATGACCTTAAGTTTTGGCCAATAAAATTTCTCTTCCACGAGCACAATAGTCTTGTCACGCCCGAAGTGACCACTCAACCCGCCACTATGCAACTCCCAAATAATGTGTAGTCGTAGGGAAGATTGCGGAATGCATAGTTTCCCGTGCCGAAAGAGGTAACCGTCTCTAATAGTGAAGGCCGAGATAGTGGTGGGGGAGTTGTCCTGTGCGGATAGGTACAACTCCTGGAAATCCGGGCACGTGGCGTACTCATCCTTAATGCGCTTGAACCCAATAACATGCACTTTCATGGTAGACAGAAAGAGGGTGAGGCGGCTAAGCGCATCGGCGACTCGATTCTCCGAACCCTTAAGGTGCTTAATGTTAAACGTGTATTCTTGAAGGAACGCAACCCACTTCGCGTGCCGTGGGCTGATCTTATGACTACCGTTTATGAATCTCAAAGCATCATGGTCAGAAAGGAGCACAAATTCCTTGGACAGAAGATAGTGTCTCCAATGATGCAAACACCTCACAATCGCATAGAACTCTCGGTCGTAGTTAGAATAATTGAGCTTTGCGCCTGCCAACTTATCACTAAAATAACTGATAGGGTGGCCCTCTTGACTTAGGACTCCTCCTATCCCTATCCCAGACGCATCACAAGTAACCTCAAAGACCTTGGTGAAGTCAGGGAGACGTAACACCGGTGCTTCGGTCATGAGTTGCTTGATCCTACGGAAGGCAAAAGTAGCAGACTTCGACCACACAAACTCTCCCTTTTTCATACAATCGGTAATAGGTGCCATGATGTTACATAAGTCTCGTATAAAACGACGATAAAATGTAGTTAGCCCATGGAAACTGCGCACCTCTCGAATACTAGTCGGCTCAGGCCAATCCTTAATTACCTGGACCTTCCCGGGGTCTACTCGTATACCTTCGGACCCAACAATATAACCTAAGAATTCTACCTCAGAGACTCGAAAAGTGCACTTCTTAAGGTTCAGATAAAGAGTTTCCTTCCGAAGGGTGGAAAGAACTATCCGCAGGTGTGAGATGTGATCGGCGGGGGTGGTACTATAGATAAGGATGTCGTCAAAGTAGACAACCACGAACTTCCCCATATAAGGCTGGAAGACATGAGTCATCATCCTGGAGAACGTGCTTGGGGCGTTGGATAACCCAAAAGGCATCACAAGCCACTCATACAGTCCATCCTTGGACTTAAACGCTGTCTTCCACTCATCTCCCTCACGGATCCTGATCTGGTGGTAACCACTCCGCAAATCTAGCTTGGAAAAGATGGTGGCACCCGCTAGGACATCGAGGAGATCATCTAACCGTGGGATTGGAAATCTATACTTGATGGTGATTTTGTTGATAGCACGGCTATCAACACACATCCTCCACGAGCCATCCTTCTTGGGGGCAAGAAGGGCTGGAACAGCGCATGGGCTCAAACTAGTCCGAATGAAACCCTTCTTCAGCAAGTCCTCTATCTGGACTTGTAACTCCTTGTGGGCATCGGGAGGGAGTCTATAGTGGGGCTGATTGGGTAGGGATGACCCAGGGATAAGATCAATAGCATGTTGTATATCCCTAAGTGGGGGTAACGACGACGGAAGCTCGTCGGGGTAAACATCCCTATACTCATCTAGCAGGGCCCGCAACTCTCTAGGCAACTCATCTAACGTGCTCGAATCAGTCTTCGTACTCATAAGAACTAACGCATACATCACTCCATCTAAAAATGGGTCCCTCACAAACTCCGTCCTGCCTACTAGACTCAACGTCTTCCTCTCGACCGGAACAATGGTGTCCTTAGGTAACGCAACTAGTTCCTTCGGAACGGTCGGGCTCAAAGTAATGGTCTTACCCTTTAATTTAAACTCATAGGAGTTGGCCCGGCCATAATGTGTTACATCACGGTCATAGAGCCAAGGGTGGCCTAATAACACATGGCAAGCATCCATCGGTAATACGTCACAACATATCTCATCCGTGTATGTTTTAATCGAGAGGGGAACTAGGCATCTCTTGGTAACTGGAACAGTGATCTTGTTAATCCAAGCTACTTGATACGGGGTCGGGTGTGGCTTCGCGGTCAAGGCCATACGTGTGACGGCGTTCTCAGAAACGACGTTTAAACAACTTCCACTATCGATAATCAGCTTACATAACTTCTCACCACTCCTAAAAATCAGGGAAAATATGTTCGTCCTCTTCCAATCATCTAAAGGACGAGGGGTGGTCAAGATACATCGCATCACTCCTAGGTAGTATTCATCCTCCAAATCACTCGGGACTCCCTCAGGGTCATCCTCCTCAGTAGCCTCATAAATCAGATCGGCGGGGTCGGTCTCCGCATCCAACAGGGCTATGGCTCGGGTTTTTGTAGGACACTCAAAGGCGTAGTGACCCTGAACCCCGCAAGCATAACATGTGGTGTTAGCCTTGCTAACCTTTCCTATGGGGATACGCTCACTCGTGGGATTCCTAGAGTTCCTCGCAGTAATCACTACCGATCTAGACTCGGTGGTCTTAGGTTTTCCTTTATCGTGGGTGGTAGATGAAGATGCTCCAAATGTGGTTAAGCTCTTCGTACGGGAGTAACGAGAGTGGGCCTTCGAAGCCAGATGCTTTTCAATATCAAGAGCGGCATTGAATGTCGTATTCAGATCTGTGTGGCCATATCTCAATAGCTTCCTCTGAATGTCAGGGTGGAGCCCCTTACGAAATCGCGATAGCGTAACCTCAGGGATCTCTCAAAGATCACAACGCACCATACGGTCTTTCAGCTCGCCCATATACTCAGCCACCGAGTTTGAGCCTTGCCGAAGGGTGGCTAGCTCATCGAACATTTGGGTTCGGTGGTAGACGGGGATGTATTGGTCAGTGAGTAAGTTCTTCATCACCGGCCATCCAATGGGTGGGACTCCCTGCCCGGCTCCTAGCCTACGTTCTTCATTCAGCCAATACGTTTTCGCTCGACCCGTTAGCTTCACCCTGGCAACCTGGACCCTTTGGGGATCCGTAAGATGGTGCCATTCAAAATAACATTCAATATCAACTACCCAAGTAAGGAAAACCTGGGGGTCTCCCAAACCATCGTAAGTGGGGGCGTCGATCTTAATGGCTCTAGTGATGTCAGTGCCACGATCCGGACGACGTCCACGAGGAGGGGCTCGAGGATAGCCTTCATCCGAATCCGAATCATGAACCCGTTGTTGCGGATTGGGCAACTCATCATTAGCCGGTGGGGGTGGTGTTCCCCTTCGATTCAGCAGAATCTGGGTTAACATGGTCCTAATCTCCGTCATCTCACCGCGTAGCTCTTCTATAGCCTCCGTGTTAGGATCTACTTGATCGTTCGCTGCCATCCTAGAGGTGGACGGTAACTCTACGGTGTACTCCGTGCCTAGTCTCGTGCGCATGCAAGTTTAAACAACTAGAATGAAGATGAATTTTTTTGACGGACCTAACGAGAGCAAAATGAAAAATTTGAAGTTTTAACGTTGCTGGAAATGAACTCAGGAAGCTACAGAAAAACAATCATATTTTTTTGATAACTTTTGAAATTTTTTTTTTTTTTTTTACTAAATGCAGACCAATCCGAAAAATTTCAGATTTTGACCGAGCAACGAACGCGCCGGCAAATCTAGAGAAAGGTTGGTGCCGAGATAGAACTCAACACAACCTGGCTCTGATACCAAATTGAAGCAGCGGCGTCTCCTAATAGAGATCTACACGGATTTCACTCCAACTCGCCTCGATCACACGGTGATCTACCGCACTTACACAAGCATTCTATCGCTCACATACGTTGCCATTCACATCACAATATCAAACAAAAGAAAGAAGAACGATCGACTCTAAAACAGCGGTCAAAAGAGAGTCGACATAGTTCCCAAATCAACACAAAGATTGCTACTCTTTTAGAGAACAAAACCAAGGCTATAGGCCAAGATCCGTTCAAGCAAACGAGACCCACACGGTCCGGACACGAAGAACGCGGGAGAGCGATCTCAAGTTCAGAAAAATACCAACGATCGATATTCAAAATCGCGGAGAACACGATGGTTCTTCCTCCACAAACTAAAGAAAGAAACTCTTTGAGGTTTTAGAGATTACCCAACCCAGAAAATGAAAGCACACTTGATAACTGTGGGAGAATCACTCTCTCCACGCTTTCCACCGGCGTCGCACCGTATGGATCCTTCGGAGTCACACCGAGGGTCTGCCTTCCTTCTTCCTTGGAGTCGCACCAAGAAACCACGCCGGAAACACCCAAGAGGGGGGGCCGAAATGGAGAAGAGGGGGAAGAGGCAAGGGGGGGCGGCGGCTTGGAGCAAGCCCTTGGCCGAAATTCCTCCTTAGGGGGGGGGGAGCTTTTTAGGGTTCAAATTCTATTCTATCATTTCTCATAAAAGGCTCCTTTAAATAGGAGTTACAAACACCATCCAACCATCCAAAATTGAGATGAAATCTCATCAACCCGGATGGTTAAGCACACCACATAAAATGTCTATTAGCACACCCAAAATAAGAAACATGCCGGAATTTAAAATATTACAATTTTAAAATGACGGAAATAAATATAAAACTAAAGCAAGATAATAAAAGGCTTTAAGCATCCTTTGCGCGGCGCGGGCGGAGGTTATAATGTTGACTTCCGGGGCGCCGAAAGTCTTTGTGTTGTAACATCTCCAAGTCATCCACATGTGGGGGAAGTGGTGCGGCATCAGGTCTATTAGCTTAACAAAGCATTATATGACTTAAAATAGGCACCACGAGCTTGGAATGCCAATATTGATAGCTACGTAATTCAAATAAGTTTCATCAAATGCTCAGTCGAACACTCTCTCTATTTCCAAAACAATAAAACTGGCACTGCTCTTTTATGTTTGTACGCGGATGATGTAATTGTTACAGATTCCTCTGCAGAACTCATCATCGAGATCAAAGACAAGCTGAAATCATATTATGAGATGGCTGATTTGGGTTTGGTGCTCTTTTCCTTGGATTAATCCAGATAAAACAACATCATGATTTCATTTTTCTGTCCCAAGGAAGGCACACAAAGGAGTTATTAAATAAATTTCAGTTGGAGTCTTCCAATGCATCCAATACCGATATCAGTCCTGGAGACCAATTTCAGAAAAGAAAGGAAGATGAAGAGAAGGCAGATCAGGAAAGGTATCTGTCTCTTGTTGAATTTCTACTAAACCTGGCTACTAATCGACCAGATATTGAATATGCAGTCAATATAGTGTTAAGATTCGTAGCAGATCCGAGTACTCAACACTTCAATGCAGCTAAAAGGATCTTACGATATCTACATGGAACAATTGACTATGGTTTGAACTATTCATCTTCTTCTGAGTCTATTTTAACAGGCTACTGTGACTCAGATTGGGGAGGGGACATTGAAGAGAGGAAGAGTATAAGCTCATATCTGCTTTTTCACAGGACAAATCCAATTTCATGGTCGTCATGCAAGCATCAAACAATAGCGCTCTCTACCACAGAGGCGAAATACATGTCTCTCACAAATGCAATGTGTGAGGCCATGTGGCTCAAACAAGTTCATAGATTTCAACATGAAGAAAGTATAGAAGGGGGAGAGGAAAATGATAAGAAAAAGGATGACATAATTCTACGTTGCGACAACCAGTCAACGATTGCACTTGCTAAAAACCTAGTATTTCACAACCGAAGGGCGCAAGCACATCACTCTGCACTATCATTTCATTCGAGAGAAAGTGGAGGATGGAAATATCAAGCTCCATTACTGCAAGAAGGAGGATCAACTCGTTGATGCCCTAACAAAGCCCATCAACCGCAATCGCTTCATCAACTTGAGGAAGGAAATGAAAATTATGAGTCGTTCAGATCAAGGGGGGATATTAAACATGCTTTAAATTGGGTCTGTTTCAAGTCTCAGCTCTGATGGAAACTCCTGCATTTAATTAATCTTAGTTGGCATATAATCAATGTAATAGGTGTTATCTCTATAAACGTCTCTTCTTTTTATTTTCAGTTTTATTTTGCTCTTGGCTATATAAAGCCCATCTTTGTTATCGTCTCATTATCACTTCTGAATTAAGCTAATTATTTCCATTTCCATTATTTCCTTTTTACTTTCTTGTGTGTTTTGTCCAACAAGGAGGAGTTGGTCGCAGTGGGAGGTGGCGTGGAACCGCAGTCACAGGCCGACACTGGTGATGGGAAGGAGATGAGGAGAATGAGGATGATTTTAGACATGGCTGCCCGGTCTTTTTGATCGGAGGAAGAAGAAGAGGGCGAAGGTTCTAATTTTGTGCTTATTTTAAACCGGGTGCTGCAAGCTAATAAAATTTTAAATTTTCCAAGTTGCGTTTAACAATGGGGTGCAGGAATAATTAGCCTAAATATAGAATTGCAGTTAACAATCGCCTAGACTTTCTGCATGAAGTATTCACCGATTTATTTTAAATTTAGCCTAAATTTTATGAACTATTTAGATATTTTGGCGCACACAAAAATTTGTATAGACACAGTGGGTAGAATTGCAGGAATAATTCGCCCAAATTTTAAAGTTTTGATTTTATACAATTATAATTGGCATGACTGCAACCCAGATTCCACGATAAAACTTGCAGAGAGCAAGCTGATATATATTATAAAGATTTGCTCATCGGAATATTGACCACGATTAGAGCAATCGTGGAGATCTGAAAGCCTGGATTAGCAGGGAGAACTGGACTGTTCCCTGCTCCGCCAACCACAGACGGCTCTCCAACGCACTACGCCGCCGGAATAGAAATACGGCGTGCTCCGGCAGGCCACTGAACCACCAACCATGCATGTCCCACATCAAATCCACTGGTGAACCCTCGATAAAAATGGTCTGATTTCCCCTAAAATTCCACCTCAACTTCACCACGTTCACCACCTTTTTGCCATCTATGGAAACAGAGAGCTCTGAATCTTCTCCGGCGAACCCTACTCCTCCTCTGCATCTTATGGTGATCTCGTGGTACATCCCGCCATCGTTAAACTGAGCTCTTATTACCGAGTGTAAAACGCTCCCAACCACTTGTTCCTTCCTGTAGACCATAGAGAACTCTGCAACTTCAATCTTTTCGGAGAATCTCTCAAGGAATTCGCCTGTCTGGTCTCCGAGAAGAAGAGCGGCCTCGGCATCAACCGTCACTGCGACGTAGAAATTGTCTATGGGCTCCGGCCCCGGGCCGTAGCTGGCGGAGGAGAAGTCCCAATGGAGGGCCACGTACGGCGAGGAGGCGGGGAAAAAGTAAGCACCTTTCTTCAACGTCAGTAACTTGGATTTCGTGGAGGTAGGCTTCCACGGCGGGATGAGTTCCGGGAAGTCGTCGACGACAATGGAGAGGGAAGGGCCGTCGTGGCTCCTCAACCAGGTGACTTTGATGAGGAGAGATTTTCCGGTGGAGAGTTTGACTTTGTATATGAAGGTGGATGCGGTTGGGATTGAGAGGTCGGATACATAGTGGTTCCCAGCGCCACCGCATCCTCCAAAGGTTGCAGCAGCGGAGGTGCTGCTTCGATGGCCGGAGCAAGAGGCGTCCGTCAAGGCGACTTTGACGGCCTGCTCGCTGAAGCAGAAGGCGAAGTCTCTCATGGCGGTCACCGTTTCATCTTCTGTGGGTTGATTCGTGGCTTCTACTATTTTGGGGTTGAATTAATGGAATATTGAGAGTGGGAGAAGAAAAGCGAGGTATAATAATATTTGCCTTGCTTCTTCATGCCGCTTCAGCTGGTTTCTTTAGGCCGCTAGGTAGAGATTTGGTGGAAGAGTTAGTAAGATACGATAATTTGGATTCTTACTGACCCGACCCAACCCGACTCGCCTCGAAATAGTCGGGTAACTCAGGTATAGCTAATAGCTATTCTGAAGTATTCGGATTTGGGATCAATCACTGTCCAATGCTTTGACTTTTATCCGACCCCATATGGCTTCATTAACCAAGAAGAAGAATGGCAGTCCAGTCCTTTTCATAGATTCAGTAAATAATTGCTCGCTTTGCTTAGCACAATCATATATATCTTTATTATATAAGTGAATATAGTTCTTCATACTTTATTACCGTGCTTTCATTTTACACCTTTAAATCTTTCACGTGTTTTATCCGAAAATTTTTAATATAAAAAAATAAAAATAAAGTTCACGGGAGAGAGAGTGGGAGAGAGAAAGAAAGGAAAAGAGAGAGAGAGGGAAAAAGAAAGGAAAAAAATAATCTTTTTAAGTGTACACGTATTTTTTTTACAAAATAAGTATTGTAATATTGATGTATATTTTTTTACGATCATTTTGAGTACTCATATGTATAAGTTGTGGGCGCAGCCCACAGACGTATCGAGCACGGGCGAAGCCCGTGCTGAGGCGGGCGAAGCCCGCCTGGATGCGGCCGAAGGTCGCCCGACAGCATCACGCCGGGGATGGGCGAAGCCCACCGTGAAGCCCGCCTGGATGCGGCCGAAGGTCGCCCGACAGCATCACGCCGGGGATGGGCGAAGCCCACCGTCGCCAAACGGGTACTATCGCGCTTGGCCGTAGGGGCAGAGCCCCGTGTCGGGCACTAGTATATATATATATATATGTATATATATATGTATATATATATATGTATATATATATATATATGTATATATATACGTATATATATATGTATATATATATGTATATATATATACGAGCATCTTCGCACGGGCTACGCCCGTGCTCGATGCTTTCGGGCGGCCTTCGGCCGCATCAAGGTGGGCTTCGCCCGCAACCAAGCGGGCTTCGCCCGCAACCAAGCGGGCTTCGCCCGCTTGTCATTCAAGGCGGGTTTCGCCAGCCCCCTCGGCGTCGGCGAGCTTCGCCCGCACCTCGCCGGTATTCGCCCGCACCTCGCCGGTATTCGCCCGCACCTCGCCGGTATTCGCCCGCACCTCGCCGGTATTCGCCCGCACCTCGCCGGTATTCGCCCGCACCTCGCCGGTATTCGCCCGCACCTCGCCGGTATTCGCCCGCGCCTCGCCGGTCTTCGCCCCCGTCACCTATTTAAATCCAAGAGAAATTGAAACTGGAGGTGACAAACTTGAGGTCGGTGGCTGTAGAAGGAGTATCCCTCCTTAACCCAGGCTTCCAACATTGATCCTAGCCTATTGAATTCTTCAAACAGCTGAATCATCATGTAGCTCGCCCCTAGAAACATTATTTATATAACCAAAACACATTCAATCACATGAAAGTTTTCAACATTTATTTTTTCTTTCCATCAAATATGACAGAAGCAACATGAAGATCAAAACATGGTGTTCTCAACGATGCAATGCTAACCAATTAAACATAGGAGAAGAAGAAGTGCCAAAGAGGAAGAAACAATAATCGACTCCAACAAAATCCAAAACTCAATATGTACAACAAAATAGCAATTTTTATTCACTGCTTTGCTCATCTACTATCAGGCAGAGCAGATAAAACAGGAATCATCAATCATAATTTGCTGCAGGAGATCTGAAAGTCCAGCAAACTCACAAAAAAGCAGACCAATTTTACTTAACAATTGATATACAAATGACCTGAAATGGTTCAGTGCGTAGAAAATAAATAAATAAACAAATAAGCATGATGTCTAGCAATGATATGATGACAAAAAAATAAAATACTTTTAGATTTGTAAAGGGTGAACCTGTGATGGTAAGCATGATTCCTGCCGGAGGAGTCAAATTTCTATGACCACCTTTGAAGTATCTGATTATATAAATAGGATTGAATCCTCTGTTAATAGGAGCCATAGTAGCAGCCAACCTTGTAGGCGCCATAATGTTGCATGCTAAACAAACCAACCAGTGTGACCACTGCCACCACTACAACCACATCTATTGCATCGAATTTGTAAATGAAACAATGAGTTCAGTCACGCACAACACAAATTTTAGTGCAAAACATGCATAGGGAAGTAAACTTTAGATTTTTTTAAGAGTTGTTTCTATAGGAATGCTACTGTATTGCAATTGTATTGCACATGTATTGCAGTTGTTTCACCAAAAAATGTCTGCCATGGATTGCAATTGCAATAAATCTCTAAAATTGAATAATACGAATAAATAATAAGAAAACTAAGGGAAAACAAAGTGGATTGATGAATTAAGAGTACACTAATGAGATCAAATGAATCGGACTCCAACAAATATTCAAATTGATATACTTACTTTTGTGATGGGAGACAGAAATGAAAACCAGCACTGAAAGAACGACCTGCCACACCATTGTCCCAAGTAGGCAATCCATAGCCAGATTGAAAACCTTTGTACATATTCGAAAACCCATTGCCACCAGCTGGCTTGCAATCGCCTCTGCCTTGGCCAGTAAGAGGGCCAAAGGAAGGTGGGCAGGGTTGACCGAGAGCAAGTAAATTCTCACGACCTTTATCGCTTTTCTGGTTCTTTGCAGTTCATTTTAATCCCCGTTCTTCGGTCTGCTTTACACACATGCAGATATCTTAGAAATGCACACTGATCTCAAAGTGAGAAAATTGTGGGGTGAAATGGGTGTCGATTTCTGGAATGCTGAGATCTAGAAGAAGAAAGTAAATGAATTTTCATATATTGTGATAGAATTTGAACAGTTGAGTTATTGAACCTCAAACTCATTTAGTATCTCCTTCTAAATCTCGACATTCCAAAAATCAACACCCATTTCATCCCAGAATTTTCTCACTTTGAGATCAGTGTGCATTTCTACGATATCTGCATGTGTGTAAAGCAGACCGAAGAACAGAGATTAAAAGGAATTCCAAAGAAACAGAGAAGGGGTAAACGTCGTGATAGTAGCTCGATGATATAAAAATTACCTGAAATGGTTCAGTAGATCTCAAGTTATTTGAGGAAGAATAGAGGGGCAAAGCACATGAGCAAAACAGTCAATAGAACATGAGCTGCAAATATGGGGAACACCATGTTTCTCTTTTACCTCAATGGGTGTTAAAATACATGAATCGTTATCCCATATGCAACATCAAGATCAAAACATGGTGTTCACGTTCAATTCTATGCAGCAAATCTGAAAGTCCAACAAACTAACAACTGATGACAATTTTATTGCAATTTATATTTGTTTCATCAAAGGAGAAGCTCAGATTTGGAAGCAGGAAGTATAGAGCATATTGAAAGTACGTAGTTGCAACAACAAAGACGTTGATTTAATAGTTTTACGCATATAATCACACGGCAGCTTGGTTGACAGGTATCTAATAACGTTATAGTAAATGCATCAGTGAGATGTTGTATTTTTTGTTTGTATGTGTAATATGTAAGTTTATATGTATGTGGAAGTGTGCATTGTTGTGTGTGTGTGTGTTTGTGTATATTTGAGTGTTTGTTTGTGTGCATGTATTTGTTTTTGTTGGACTTTATATGTATTTGTGTGTGTTTCGTGTATGAATGATTGTTGACTTTGGTGCTCTTTGTGGGTGTGTTTGTGTTTCTGTGTGAGTGTGCATATGTGTCTTAGCATTCACTCTCCTACATTATTCACCATGTATTAATTGTACAAAGGGCAAATGAAACTAATATGCTCAATTGAAATATACCCACTTTATCATATTTTTATATCGAAATCTTGGAGTTGTATAACTAAGGCTATGATTATCAACATAGTGATCAAAATTATAGCAGAGTCATCCAAATACAAATAATTAATTTATCTGCTCACGAAAAGATTGAAACTTGCAGTAGGTATAACTTGCAGTAGGTATAACTTGCAGTATGCATATTTGCAATGAAGTTCATTTCAGAGAAGGTTGCAATATGATGCATGAAGTTCCTTTGGACTCGCTTTTATATTTTTCCAAGAAATATGATAGATCCTTTATTTGCAGCTCACCTTGGGACAATTGATCAGTGGGAAGATAACATACACAAAACACAGAGCTTCTACACTGAGGAAAAAGAAGAACTGACGGCAGTTATAAACTGAAACGATTTTGACGGATATCCCCAAAAATTAGAAAACAATCCACAGTCACAGAGCAGGAAAGGAAATTGTTTTGGAGCGAGTATACCTGAGAAGCAGCTATTACAGGAGAAAGCCGATGGCAGTGGGAGAAGATAGCTGAAACAGGGAAGGGGAAAAATAAAGGAGAAGAACTATCAGATTAGAAACGAACAGAAAACCAAAAACTTTTGACCACTGTCATGCCAAGAAATACAAAACCTTTTGACCACAAAACAATCTATGCTTCTCGATTGGATCCATAATAAATTAAAGATAAGCATAGTAAGAACAACAACGGCTCAGATGACATTGCATGGGTTGCCAATTATGGATAAGCATAGTAATAACAACAACGGCTCAGATGACATTGCATGGGTTGCCATGAGAAACCTCTCCACGGGCCATCCTCGATGCACTACACATAGTAGAGGAAAACTCAGCAATTTCATTTCAACTTGCCATTCATCATTGCCATTCATCAAGTTCTATTGAGTGTTTTGCTCATCTACTATCACCCAAAAAAGGAATTATCAATCAACAGTTGCTACAGGAGATGTGAAACTCTAGCAATCAACAGGTGAATTATGTATTTTTCTTGATCTTGCATCAAAGTAGGAATATTTATATTCTGTAAAAGCATTATTTTTATAACTAAAACAGATTAAAATATAAGGATTATTTATATAGCAAACACAATCAATCACATCAAAGTTTCCAAAAAACCTTCTCATAGTTCAGAGTAAATGTCAAAGGTCAATGGCATCACTTAGAGTCAACTTGTGTCAATGTCAGTTTATGGATCACGAATTTCGAAGCAAGATATCAATTTCAACATAAAATTACCAATTCAAGTCCTAAAAAAAATCTGTATAAAATATGATAGAGATATTGAAATCTCAATCAAAATGTCATGCCAAAAGCAACATCAAGATCAAAACATGGTGTTCAGCCTCACTATTTTAATTTCAACATAACATGGTGTACTGTAATGCCAAAAGCAACATGAAGATCAAAACATGGTGTTTAGCCTCAGTACTTCAATTTAAACATAAAATTACCAGTTCAAGTCCACACAAAAAAATCTGTATGAAATATGATAGAGATATTGAAATCTCAATGAAAATGTAATGCCAAAAGCAACATCAAGATCAGAAGATGGTGTTCAGCCTCACTATTTAAATTCAACATATAATTATCAATTCAAGTCCACACAAAAAATCTGTATGAAATATGATAGAGATATTGAAATCTCGATCAAAATTTAATGACAAAAGCAACATGAAGATCAAAACATATATGGAATCAGGGAAGTCAAATGGAAATGAAGGCAATCAAAGCTGCAATGAAAATGTAATGCCAAAAGCAACATCAAGATCAGAAGATGTGTTCAGCCTCACTATTTTAATGTCAACATACAATTATCAATTCAAGTCCACACAAAAAAACCTGTATGAAATATGATAGAGATATTAAAATCTCAATAAAAATTTAATGCCAAAAGCAACATCAAGATCAAAACATACATGGAATCAGGGAAGTCAAAAGGTGAAATCTCAATCAAAATTTAATGCCAAAAGCAAAATCAAGATCAAAACTTATATGGAATCATGGAAGTAAAATGGAAATGAAGGCAATCAAAGCTGCAATCAAAGCTTCTTCGGCTTACTTAAATTCAGAAATCATAACAGAGCAGTATGCACTGGAATCACGGACGTGAAATGGAAATGAAGGCAATCCAAGCTGCAAAGAGAAGGTTTGGAGTATACAAACCTCACTGGCATGCCAAGAAACACAAAAACTTTTGACCACAAAACAATCTATGCTTCTCGATTGGATCCATAATAAATTAAAGATAAGCATAGTAAGAACAACAACGACTCAGATGACATTGCATGGGTTGCCATGAGAAACCTCTCCACGGGCCATCCTCGATGCACTACACATAGTAGAGGAAAACTCAGCCATTTAATTTCAACTTGCCATTCGTCATTGCCATTCATCAAGTTCTATTGAGTGTTTTGCTCATCTACTATCACCCAAAACAGGAATTATCATTAAACAGTTGCTACAGGAGATGTGAAACTCCAGCGATCAACAAGTGAATTATGTATTTCTCTTGATCTTGCATCAAAGTAGGAATATTTATATTCTGTAAAAGCATTATTTTTATAACTAAAACACAGTAAAATAGAAGGATTATTTATATAGCAAACATAATCAATCACATCAAAGTTTCCAAAAAACCTTCTCATAGTTCAGAGTAAATGTCAAAGGTCAATGGCATCACTTAGAGTCAACTTGTCTCAATGTTAGTTTATGGATCACAAATTTCGAAGGAAGATATCAATCTCAACATAAAATTAACAATTCAAGTCCTCACAAAAAAATCTGTATAAAATATGATAGAGATATTGAAATCTCAATCAAAATGTAATGCCAAAAGCAACATCAAGATCAAAACATGGTGTTCAGCCTCACTATTTTAATTTCGACATAACATTATCAATTCAAGTCCACACAAAAAAAATCTGTACTGTAATGCCAAAAGCAACATGGCGATCAAAACATGGTGTTCAGCCTCAGTACTTCAATTTCAACATAAAATTACCAGTTCAAGTCCACCAAAAAAATCTGTATGAAATATGATAGAGATATTGAAATCTCAATGAAAATGTAATGCCAAAAGCAACATCAAGATCAGAAGATGGTGTTCAGCCTCACTATTTTAATTTCAACATATAATTATCAATTCAAGTCCACACAAAAAAATCTGTATGAAATATGATAGAGATATTGAAATCTCAATCAAAATTTAATGTCAAAAGCAACATCAAGATCAAAACATATATGGAATCAGGGAAGTCTAATGGAAATGAAGGCAGTCAAAGCTGCAATGAAAATGTAATGCCAAAAGCAACATCAAGATCAGAAGATGGTGTTAAGCCTTACTATTTTAATTTCAACATACAATTATTAATTCAAGTCCACACAAAAAAATCTGTATGAAATATGATAGAGATATTGAAATCTCAATCAAAATTTAATGCCAAAAGCAACATCAAGATCAAAACATATATGGAATCAGGGAAGTGAAATGGTGAAATATCAATCAAAATTTAATGCCAAAAGCAACATCAAGATCAAAACATATATGGAATCAGGGAAGTAAAATGGAAATGAAGGCAATCAAAGCTGCAATGAAAATGTAATGCCAAAAGCAACATGAAGATCAGAAGATGGTTCCAACAGGGCAATCTCAGAGATTAGACAATACCTTAAACTTAAACTTATATTTTTCCATGAAATATGATAGACCCTTTATTTGCAGCTCACCTTGCCAATAGGGCAATCTCAGAGATTAGACAATACCCTAACTTTAAAATTATAATTTGCCATGAAATATGATAGACCCTTTATTTGCAGCTCACCTTGGGACAATTGAGCAGTGGGAAGATAACATACACAAAACACAAAGCTTCTACACTGAGGAAAAACAAAGAACTGACGGCAGTTATAAACTGAAACGATTTTGACGGATATCCCTAAAAATAGAAAACAATCCACAGTCACAGAGCAGGAAAGGAAATTTTGTTGGAGCGAGTATACCTGAGAAGCAGCTATTACAGGAGAAAGCCGATGGCAGTGGGAGAAGATAGCTGAAACAGGACAGGGGAAAAATAAAGGAGAAGAACTATCAGATTAGAAACGAACAGAAAACCCCATCGCATGGTGATTTAACTAACCTAGATAGCAGATCGGCGTCGCCGGGTGGAGCGCAGACGAAGGACTAAAAGGCAAATAACTCTAATTTAGCAGATTAGAAAGGCGATGAGAAACACTGGAAGAAGAGCAGTGGGAAGAAGAACTGACCTACTCACCGTGTCCACAGCGCCGGAAGGAGTGGAGCGAAATCTGCGATGGAGAGTTGCGCAGCTGGAAGCCGAGATGGGCGACCTTATGGAGAAGCGAGGCGGTGTCAGCGGTGGAGGGGCACACGGCGAGCGAGGAGCTGCGGGAGGCGGGACACGCGGCGGCACAAGCGGGTGGCGCCATGTCTCCCTGGCAGCGGACGGCGCGAGGGCAGAAGCGGGATGTGCGACGGAGAGGGGTTGAGGGAGGAGAACGAAGCAGAAGGAATCAGAAGCATACCTGCAGCGGACGTGCGCAGACGTTGCCGGTGAGACGGAGTTTCGGGGAGACTGACGGAGAAGCAGAGGGCGATGCCGCGGAAATGAGGCGGAGAAGTGAGCGAGGGGGTCCATTAGGAAGCCGCAAGTGGCGAGAAGGGCGGTGGGAGCACACACGGCAACGCCCGAGGCCGACGCAGAGGATGCCGCCCTGCTTCGTTGCCAGCGCGTCGAGGCGTGACGGAGGTTGATCGGGCAGAAGAGCGGCGGAAGGGCGAATTCGGAAAACCTCTGTAGCGTGACCGACGACGCGACTCAAAGTGAATTGGTGCCAGCGCGTGGAGGCGTGACGAAGCGCCATCAGAAGGAACAGCGGCGGAAGGGCGTTTCGGGGAGAAAATTGCAGTGACCGACGACATGCGACCGAACACTGCAGAATATCCTTATTAAGTATAGATATGTATATATATATGTATATATATAGATATATATATAAAGATATAGGAGACAGATCATATGCGAAGACATCATTTGTGCGAAGATGCGAATAAGCCCTGTTCGCCGTCCGATTGGGTACTGTAGCTATCCAATCGGACGGTGTATATGCCTCACAGTGCGGCGGCCAACGGCTGCTGGCTCGCCGGCCACCGGCCGCCCGGAGTTCGTCGGCGGCTACACCGACGAACCCCGGGCAGCCGGTGGCCAGCGAGCCCGCAGCCGCCGACCGCCGCGCTGTGAGGCATATACACCGTCCGGCAGCCGCCGCGCTGTGACGCTCAAAATCTTCTTCGCAGCAGCGGCGCCGACGGTTGTGGCTCGCCGGCCACTGGCCACCAGGGGTTCGTCGGCGGCCACGCTGACGAACCCCGGGTGGCCGGTGGCCGGCGAGCCCGCAGCCGCCGGCGCCGCTGCTGGATTCCTTCTTCTTCGTACATTCGCACGCCACTGTATTCGCACAGGAACGCAAATATATATGTATATATATATAATAAGAAATCTTTCGTTCTGCTATAGTGCCAGGATGTCGTCGGTCATGCAATATTTGGCTTCCCCAAATTACCCTCCTCGATGGAGCCGTCGGCGAGATCGAGCGCCCGGGATCACACAATATTCGCCTTTTCCGGAAATATCCTTCCATTGCTTCATTTTCACGGCGCCGCTTGCACGGGATAATAACTTCGCCCCCAAGTCTTGCTTCTCCTCGCCGACTACGACCTCCATTGTTCTCCTGTTTCGCTTCTTCTTCATTCTCCCGCTTCGCTTCTTCTTCGTTCTCCTCTCCCAAGCCGACCTCTCCTCTCCCGTATCCATTTCGAGCAGCCACTTCTCCTTCCCTCATCGTCGCTGTCGGAGGAACCTGCCCCCATCGAAGCACAACAGCCACTTCGCATGTACAGATCTCCATCGAGAGATCTGACCTCATCTCCTCTGACGATCTCAGGTAAGGATTTGGTGATTTCTTTTTTGTTTTATTTTTTATCTCCCTTCCCTGTTTTGTTGTATCCTGCTTTCCGATTTTCCCTATCTGTTTTGTTGTATCCTCCTGGTACACTAACAGAAAATGTAAGGTATAACTATATATGGTTAAACATCCTAAGTATAGATTGTCAATAATCCCAGTCATTCACGTTACATATGATGTCGGTTATGTCGAGGTATATTTAATTATCGGGTTAACGGATACTTCGCGATTGGTTAGGATCCATTAGGGATCCACGTACCCGCAGGGGATTTAGGGTTTGCCTATAAATACCCTGCTATGGGCAACGAGTAGAGTGTTCCAAACTCGACACTCACGCGGATGCTTCGAGCACCATTCTTAACATTCTCGAAGTCTCTCTCGTTCTCCTGTGCGTTCTCCCCGTAACCATTTTCCTCCCTCTCGCGATTCTTCATCATAGACGACTGGAATTCCCGTAACCGCTCCCTGTAGTTCTCCCGATCGCGATCTTCATCCCGTCGATCGAAGAGGAACACCGCCAGTTTTCCGTCGCTGACAAAGGAGGAATAAGCCTGCCTCCTGCCGATCCCTATTCGTTGCAAAGGAAGAACCGTCGATCCCTGTTTGCGTCCCTAGTCAGAAGAACTCCCGCTTCTAGTCGCGCTGCTCCAGTCTCCCGTTGATCGAAGAGGAACTGACGCTTATCTAGTGAGAAGAAGGATGGATATCGTGCGTGCTCGATTTCCTTCTTCCCGATCGACGATGGATCGCCGCTCCAGTCACTCTCCATCCTGCGACCCGTTGCCGTTGATCTGCACTCGATCGCCGGATCTGCCCGACTCCAGGCGAGAGAAAGAGTTCGGTCGCTGGTTTTTTCCCGATAGTCCAAGTTACTGACGCCGTCGTTCTGCCACTGACGCCGCTGGCGATCAAGCACTGCCAGACCCACACGCTGCCGTTTCCTGCGAGAAGGAGCCCGCCTCTGCAGTTTTCCGATATCATAATTCCGACAGCGATTTCGAAATTCCGACAGCGATATCGGAATTCCGACAGCGCTCTCCCTCTTGGTGATCCATTTTTTGGCTTTGGTGGTTCATTGCCGCCGTTGTCTGTGTGGATCTTGTCTTCGATGATCTTGTTCAGCCGGAGAAGAGGAGCACAACATTTTCTGGATTGGATCTGAAGACTTCGAAAGTGCTCAGAGCTCCTCTGAGATTCCTCTAGAGGGAGGTGAATAGAGTTTTAAAATATTTGTATCCTAACTGTGTTTAACAATAAATTACTGTAAAGAGCTATGCTTAACAAACCAGGCAGAATAAAGAATGCAGGAAATAAAGTGCAGAATAAAATACTGGACAGCACAATTACAATGAATTTTATAGAGGTTCCCTAAAATGTGGGTAGTCCTCTCTTCTACCACTGGTAGGAATGCACCACTGTGCCTGAGTCTTTTGATCAGGAGACTCTTAGAACCAATGATCTTTTGATTAGGAGATCATGAACCACTAGATCTTTTGATAAGGAGATCTTGAACCACCAGATCTTTTGATAAGGAGATCTTGAACCACTGAATCCTTTGAAGAGGGATTAATAAAACTCTTTTACAGAATGAGAAAGAAGAAGGGAGAAAATTTGAAGGAATTCTGTTCTCAGAATTCTTGAAAATGGCTGTATGAAGATCAACCAATGAGTTGTTCCAAAGGATCTGCTCTTGATTAGCCCCTGCTTTTGATAGTGATGATTTGCAGAAGCTTTGTATTGTCAGATCATTTCTTCTTCTTCAGATTATGATCTGGCTGCTATGAGATTGTGTTAAAGAGCAGCTTTCAGATCCTCTGTTCTATTTGATGATGAACAGTAGAGCCTTCCCTTCCTTTTTGTTTTCTCTATTAGAGTTCCTGAGAGAAGGAGAAGAGGAAGAAGCCCGAGAAAATGAAGGAGACGGCTGATAGTGATTAATGCCTTATCTGCCTCTATCTCCTCTTCTCTTTTTATCCTTCCTCCTTCAAATTCAAATCCCTTTCCCTTTCTGATATGCCTTGATAAGGTAATCTACTTATCACTTTCTCTTTCTTTCCTCTTTAATTCTCGACTCGTCCACCTAGAAAGAATATGTTTCCAAGAAACCTTTTTGTCTTCTTCTTTAATGCTTCTTTCCATTTCAGGCAATTATTGAGCAGTTAGGGAACGGTCTTGAAGGATGTGGGCCATGAAAGAAGAATCAGAAAGACAGCTGAAAAGATATACTTTTACAGACTGTATTCGACGTATCGTCGAATTCATTTCTTCTCTTATCGACGTAGCTTCGAGTTCTTCTAGGAGCTGCTTCGATTTTATCTGTGCTCCGACTGAGCTCTGCTACTTGACGTTGCGTCGATATCTTATCGACGAGTACATCGTGTTGATCTGCCTGGCTCTGAGCTTCATCTTCTACGTCGAGATGAAGTCGACGTCACGTTGACTTTAGATGGCTTCGACAGATAACATCTTCTGCGTCGTGTTGAAGTAGAAGCTGCGTCGACTTCTCTAGTTACTCCGACAAGTCCCTGACCTCTACGTCGACATCTATTAGACGTTACATCGAATTGAGTTACTTCAACAGAGGGTTTGAACCACTTGGACTTCTAGTCAGAGCTGCGTCGATATGGACTCGATGTTACGTCGAATTCTATTCGACGTAAATGTTAACTTAGCCCAATTTTGCTTCCCTTGATCTGGTCCTGATACCCTATGTTGAGCATGAAATCCTAAGACATCTAATGACCAGATTACCCTTACTATACAATGGGTAATTCACTCCTAGAGATAAAATCACTTTTAAGTAATTTGTTAAGTTAAATCAAAAGGGGGTTTTCCCAACAATCTCCCCCTATTTATCTTAACAAATTTTATATTTTGTTCTGAGTGATTTTATACAATTTTTATAAACAACAATTCATTTCATACAAGTCAGCGTAGACATAATAACATGACAAGCTGTTTTCTCAGATCATTTCATTCAATAATCAAGAAGAATATATGTAATCCCAACGGTTTAAAAATAGACTGTACTTCTTTGCAAAATACCTGAGCCTTACTGCTCTTTCTCAGGAGTTTTCCTTTTCCTTGAAAACACCTTTGGGATTTTTATTTGAGCTATCCTTAGATGTTCATTGTCATCATCTTCTTCTGCAGCACCTTCTTTCTCCTGTGGAAGCTCCCCCTGAGTTTGTGCATTCTCTTCAGCTTCTTGGGCTGCTTCCACAGCAATTTCGGCCACATCACCTAGTGGGATTTTTCTTTGAGTTATCTTTAGATGTTCATTGCCATCATCTTCTTCTGCAGCACCTTCTTTCTCCTATGGAAGCTCCCCCTGAGTTTGTGCATTCTCTTCAGCTTCTTGGACAGCTTCCACATCAATTTCTGTTATTTCATCCATCACTTGATCCTCCTGAGGCTGCCTTTGAATACCTGGGAGCTCCCCTTGATCTGCTAGCTCCCCCCAGGACGGTAGTCACCTAGTCAGGGGTAGGCTCTTCATCTACTTCTTTTTGAACTTCTCCCCCTAATATAAGACCCTCTTCCTCTAAGATATTCTCCCCCTTCTTGACCTTGCTGGCCAGTGAGGTTAAGAATTCCTTTGTGACCATGGAGGAAGAAATAAACTCTTTGAGGCTCTGAATTTTTTTTGTGAAAACTTAATAAATCGCCCTCTATCTGTGAGTATTTCTTGTCAAATTTCTTGGCCTGAGAGGCCACTTGATATGCAAAAGTTGAGGAGGCAATGACCACTGCTTTGGAGATGATTTGCTCAATGTCAATGGGAGGATGAGCTGGAGGTGGAGGTGATGAAGGGAAATCTTCTTGAATGGGAGAGAGGGGATTGTAGACATCAGGTGAGAAATGGATTGAAGGTGGAGGTGGTATAGATGGAAGTAGATGGGTTTGTAAAGATGATGGTTCAGGTGGAGAAGTGGAAGGGGTCTATTGTTGTTATTGTTGTAGTGTTTGTTGAAGTTGTTATTGTTGTTGAAATGAGGCTGGTGTATCTTCTTGATGGGGCTCTGGAACAGTGTCCATTGGGGAAGAATCATCCCTTGAGGGATCTAGAATCTCCCTATTTGACTCTAGAGGAGGAGGAGATGGAGGAGGAGAAGATGGGGCCTGACCAGGCTTCAAGATTAGCCTTGACCATTTTGAGAAGATCCCAATATTGATCCGCTTTCCAGGAGGAATGGGCACTCCTTTTGACTTGCAGACACTAGGTAAGTGTTGGAAGAACACCTGGCTCATTATTCAGGAGACATAAAAATCAAACTCTACTAGTTCAAATATATGTAGATGACATAATTTTTGGCTCTACTGATTCAAATTTATGCAAAAGTTTTTTTTAATCTAATGCAATCTAAATTTGAAATGAGTAGTATGGGTGAACTATCATACTTCCTTGATCTTCAAATGAAGCAAACTCCAAATGGCATATTCATATCACAATCCAAGTATGCTAAGGAATTAGTGAAAAGGTTTGGTATGTCTGATGCTTCCACCATGAAAACACTCATGCCCTCAAATGCTGTTGTTGATACTGATGAATCAGGGAAACCTGTTGATCAGAAAGTATATAGAGCAATTGTTGGCTCACTACTTTATTTAACAGCAAGTAGGCCTGATATACTCACCTAATTTTGTTAAAAAGAATTTTGAGATATATAAAGGGTTGTCCTAATCTAGGACTCTGGTATCCAACAACATCAGATTTGAATTAACTGGATTCTCATATTTTGATTATGCTGGATGCAGAGTGGACAGGAAAAGCACATCAGGAACTTGTCAGTTTCTTGGTGATAGACTTGTGTCTTGGTTTTATAAGAAACAAACATCTACATCAACAGCTGAAGCTGAATACATAGTTGCAGGCAGTTGCTGCTCACAGATATTGTGGATACAAAATCATCTCCTAGACTATGGTGTCAATCTAAATAATTCAATAATATTTTGTGACAATACTAGTGCAATATCTATAGCACAAAATCCAGTTCTCCATAGTAGGACTAAATACATAGAAATTATGCACCACTTTATCAGAGATAATGCGGATAAAAATAAAATTTGCCTACAATTCATTTCTACTGATTTGCAAAGAGCTGATATTTTCACCAAGCCATTGGATGAAAAGAAATATATTTTCTTTATAAACCAGCTAGGAATGATAGATGGAGATTCAATCTGATAAAAATTAAGTTTTCTACTTATCCCTTTCTTCATCTAACTGAGATCGACGAAATCAAGTTTTTCGTCGAACGGAGATAGACAAAGTCATCAAGTTCGTCGAACCGAGATCGACGAAAATCTATTTTTCGTCGAACCCAGTTTTGATGAAGCTTTTATTTTTGAACCCTCTCATTATAATCAAATCTTTTTATTTTAACTGAATGCCTACAGAAACTGCTTCTCTTTCCAGTTCCTTTGCACTTGATCTATTTTATTTTGCAGGAATAATAGCAATATAAAGATTGCATCCTTCCCTACCTCCATAAAATGTCCCTTCTTCAAGGGGCCCAGCTTCAAGCCTTCCTGAAACTAGGCAGGGGGAGAAGTTCTATGAAGAAGCTCCATATGATGTAGTGTTTTGCTCAGGGGGAGATGTTCTATGAACTAGGCATGGGGAGAAAGCTGAAGAAACTCCTTTATGATAGGGGGAGTTGTTGTATGAAGAAGCATGTTTTCAGTTGATGAAGAAGCTCACAGCAGTTTGCAGATTTAGGGGAAGATGTTGCAGATTCAGTTATGATAGATTCAAATTCAGATTAGTAGCACAACATATTCAGATGATAAAGCTTTTTAGATCAACAAATTCAGAAAGCTGAAATATAGCAGATACAAGCTCAGCTAATCAGAATTCAGAAAAAATCAGAGAAAGACAATGGCAGAATTCAGAGAAAGACAAAGGTTCTTTTTATTAGTTTTATTTTCAATGTAAATTTTCAAAACTCAGAGTATCATATTTTTTATATCTGATGAAATATTTAAAACCTATCAGATATATATATGCTCTGTTGTTTTGTTATTTGTTTTATTATTCAAATTTTGCCAAATAGTGTCCTAACCTAAATAGGGGGAGATTGTTGGAAAAACCCTATTACTGATTTGGGCTAGGATCACTATCTGTTGACTAGGATCAAGTTGACCCCAATTATAGTCTATGTGTCAAGAGTTTACGCTGATTGAACTTGAGAAAAGACAAGTTTTCTGCGTTCGACAAACTGCATACTGCGTTCGATGAACGGCTTGCTCTCTGCGTTCGACGAACGACTTACATTCTGCATTCGACGAACGGCTTACATTCTGAGTTCGACGAATGGCTTGCTTTTATCTCAGCGTCTCAGCGGGTCAGTCTCAACGGCTCAGCGGTCGACGATTTTATTTAGTCTCAGCGGTCGACGATTTTGCACAGTTCAGCGGTCGACGAATTCTTCAGTTCGACGAACTCAACCTTCAGATCGACGATTTCTTATTTTAGTTCAGAATTTTAGAAGGATTATTCTTATTTCATTCTCTGAACTCAGATCGTCTACAACAACGGCTCTATTCTTCCAGATAAGTACAGGATAATATATTTCCTTTTATTATTCTCATATTTCGAAAATAGTCGTTGACATATGCTTGGAAAAGGACATATTCATGGAAAAGGAAAAAGGTAAACGGCGTATCAGATTTGCAGTACAGGATATATCTCTTTCAGAATTTTATATTCCTTAATTAAAGGATTTGATTTGTTAAATCTATCAGAGATTTCAAAAAGAATAAGGAAGAAGATATACAGTATTATTATTACTTACAGTTTTCACGACAACAACATTACAGAACACATCAAAAAATAGCTTTACAAAAAAGGAAGAAGGTTACAGGAAGAAAAAGAAGAACAAAAGCTAACAGATCTTCATCTTTTTCCTCAAGCAGCACCCTCATTCACTGCGAAGAACTTCAACACAAATCATTCTCTCAGTCTCTGCTGCAAGTTCAGATCTTCAAAGAGCAACAATAATCTGAAGAACTTACTCTCTCAGATTCATCAGCTACAGGAAGATCAATATTTTCAAGAGAAAGCTCCAACCATTTTCTGTCAAGCATTTTATATCAGCCAGAGGATCTTTACATCATCATCAATCCACTAGTCTTCTCTCAGAATATTGACAGAGAAGAACTTCATAACCCTTCTTATCCCCTCTTGTACAGGGTTATAACTCCCTTCAAAAGTTAACCCATTGGTGGCAGGGCACCTGAATAAAAACCTGTGGTTTGGTTAGAGCACCTGATCAAAAGCTCACTTGGTGTGTGGAAACCTGAACAAAAACCCTTGGTGATAGGGCACCTGATCAAAAACCTAGTGGATCCTACCAAGTGTGGTAGAAGAGTAGACGTACCCAAGTTTATTGGGGAACTACTATAAAAATCCTTGTGTCCTCTGTGTTGTGATTTTCTGTGTGATGTGCTGTGTGCTCTCTTTGTGTTTGCTTTTATTACTCACTCAATACACATACATATATCATTATTTTAATTCCGCAATAAAATAAAGTAAAAAGTTTTAACACTCTATTCACCCCCCCCCTCTAGAGTAATATTAAGATCTAATCTCCACTTTCAATTGGTATCTAAGCATATCAATTGACTTTCAATTGGTATCAGAGGGAGGTTGATTTTATACAGGCTAACACCTGAATCATAAAGATCAATTATATCTTAATTTATTTTAGAGTTTTATTTTTGTTAAAAACTCATGGCACAGAACAAAGAATATCCTAGCACAAGACCTCATATGTGCAATATCAATAAGTTTGCACTATGGAAAGCAAGGATTATATTGTACATGAATTCTGATGAGGAAATATTTAATGTTATTTTGACAGGACCTCCAACTCCTACAGCAACAACTAGTGCTAAAACCACAACAACAAACAATGTTGTTCCACCACCTAAATGGACAGAAGCACAGAAGAAGCAGAGAAGTGCAGATGCAAAAGCAATGAACATTCTAGCACAAACAATGTCTGATGACATTTTTCAAAAAAATGGTGGAATGCACTTCTGCAAGAGAGATATGGATCTCACTCAACAATATGGTTGAAGGATCAGCTGATGAAAGAAAGGACAGAAGATCCCACCTCATTTCTCAATATGAGAATTTCAAAAAGGGAGTTATAACCCTGTACAAGAGGGGATAAGAAGGGTTATGAAGTTCTTCTCTGTCAATATTCTGAGAGAAGACTAGTGGTTTGATGATGATGTAAAGCTCCTCTGACTGATATAAAATGCTTGACAGAAAATGGCTGGAGCTTTCTCTTGGAAATATTGATCTTCCTGTAGCTGATGAATCTGAGAGAGTAAGTTCTTCAGATTATTGTTGCTCTTTGAAGATCTGAACTTGCAGCAGAGACCGAGAGAATGATTTGTGTTAAAGTTGTTCTCAGTGAATGAGGGTGCTGCTTGAGGAAGAAGATGAAGATCTGTTAGCTTTTGTTCTTCTTTTTCTTCCTGTAACCTTCTTCCTTTTTTTGTACAGGTATTTTTTTTGATGTGTTCTGTAATGTTGTTGTCGTGAAAACTGTAAGTAATAATAATACTGTATATCTTCTTCCTTATTCTTTTTGAAATCTCTGACAGATTTGACAAATCAAATCCTTTAATTAAGGAATATAAAATTCTAAAAGAGATATATCCTGTACTGCAAATCTGATACGTCGTTTGCCTTTTTCCTTTTCCATGAATATGTCCTTTTCTAAGCACATGTCAACGACTATTTTCGAAATAGGAGAATAATAAAAGGAAATATATTATCATGTACTTATCTGGAAGAATAGAGCCGTTGCTGTAGACGATTTGAGTTCAGAGAATGAAATAAGAATAATCTTTCTGAAATTCTGAACTGAAATAAGAAATCGTCGATCTGAAGGTTGAGTTTGTCGAACTGAAGAATTCGTCGACCGCTGAACTGAGCAAAATCGTCGACCACTGAGACTGAATAAAATCATCGACCGCTGAGCCACTGAGACTGACCCGCTGAGACGCTGAGATAGAAGCAAGCCGTTCGTTGAACTCAGAATGTAAGTCATTCGTCGAACGCAGAATGTAAGCCGTTCGTCGAACGCAGAGAGCAAGCCATTCGTCGAACGCAGTATGGAGTTCGTCGAACACAGAAAACTTGTCTTTTCTTAAGTTCAATCAGCCTAAACTCTTGACCCATAGACTATAATTGGGGTCAACTTGATCCTAGTCAACAGATAGTGATCCTAGCCCAAATCAGTAATAGGGTTGTTCCAACAGAGGAGAAGATGGGGCCTGACCAGGCTTCAAGATTTGCCTTGACCATTTTGAGAAGATCCCAATATTGATCCGCATTCCAGGAGGAATGAGCACTCCTTTTGACCTGCAGACACTAGGTAAGTGCTGGAAGAACACCTGGCTCATTATTCTCATGTATGCATTCTCCTTGTGAGAATACTTGTGAGCTATCAGTTTTAATAGGCATCTGCCCCAATTGATCTTCTTTTTCAAAACAAGAGCTCCCATTATTTGCAATTGTTGCCTGGGGATAACACCATGTGTTGATATTTTACATAGCAACACTTTTCCTACAATATCTGCAAGGAATCTATATTCCTCCCCAAGATCAATCTTCTTTAGATTGATGGGTGTATCTTTCTTGAAATGCATAGTGTCCAGGGCCTTCTTAATCTCATCTCATGTTAATTCATCTGACTCATTCCCAGAAGGAAGATCAAATGTTTGGGAGAGAATCTCCTCATATATGCTGATGTCTTGACCAGATATTGCCCCTTGAAGAGAATCACCATCTACCACTGAAACAATATCCTTGAATTCTGTTAGTTCAATATCCATGTTCTTGCATCTTGTGGAGACCAGCTTTGATAGTCCAGCATTATGAAAAAGACCAGGGATGGCCTTGAAACTTTCTGCTACAACATTGAACGACTCTATGTCCACATCAAATCCTGAGTTCACCTTTGGTGGAGCCATTTGATTTTGGGTACCTGCAAAGACACAGAAAGCGAGAGAGAAAGAGGCACGGGAGAGCTGGAGAGCAAGATAGAAAGAGAATTCGAAAGCACAAGTGTTTCGATGCAGTAATTGCTTAAAAGCAGATGAATCGCCGCTACTTAGGGTTTATGTCGACGCACCGTCGATATTACTTATTATTTGGCGCGCAAAGCTGTGTCGAGATTGCTTCTAGAAGCAATTCTGCGTGTGCTGCTTTATCGACGTTGCGTCGAGTAGTACTCGATGTAGCTTCGAGACTATTCAGAGAACATACGTCGACGTAGTCCTGTCGACGTTACGTCGATTTCCAATCGACGTGACTTCGAATTTAATCAGTAATTATTAAGTTGACGTATGCGTCGATAAGAACTTGACGCTGCGTCGAGTTCTACTCGAATTATCTGCTCTATGTGCTTCTCGATGCTGGCGTCGAGTAGAAGTCAATGGTACGACTACTTCTATTCGATGCACCTCTTAATAAAACATATCTATTGCTTTTAGAAAATCCTTGATGTTTTTCCCAGCAATTTTACTTATTGAAAATAGATGATAATATGATGTAATAAATGTTAAGGAGGATTTAAGATAGAGATTACCCCCCTTGAGTGATTTGTGTTCCTTATTCATGACCTACATAATTCTCCTCACTCCATTTTCTCCTGAGTGAGACCCTACCTATACCTGTACAGGTAACTCAAACATTAGAAGGGACCCAGGTTACCTTGGGCCCTTTGGTTTTACCATTGTAGGGTTCAATGAAAGAATAGAAGGGTCTTTTATGGTACCCTTTGGGATGATAGGGAATGGATTTCCTAAACCTCTTGTTTTGATGCATTAAATGAGTATAGAATATATCTAAATGCAAAAGAGCAGCAGAGTATCTTATTATCTTTGTTTGTACTTTCAGGTGATTGTTATTTGACTTCTCTAAATGATTCTTGCCAAGGGGTTTTTCCCTTTTATTTAGGTTTGCCTTTTTAGGTTTGTCTATCCTCTCTGGATGATTGTTCTCTCCACCCTTGGGTGATGCACTCTTCTCACTAGATTGATATTCACTAGATCCAACAGATGGCACTGGATTTTTCCAGGCTGGTTTCCTAGGTGTTTCTGTGCTAGTGGAGGGCTCTGCTCCTAATCCTAGGTGATTAAATCTCATAGAGAGATTTTCAGTGATATCCTTGAGCTTCTGACTCCTCCCATTGAGTGAGTCCTCAAAGTCTTTGCCTTTGCTAGCTCCTCTTTTATATTTTTATTTTCCTCTCTAGGCTTAATCAACTCTAACTCTCTATCATTAATTCATTTGTTAGGTTTTGATTAGTTAGATGCATTTCATTTTTCTTAAGATCCTCTAGTTCAGTTCTAACTATGCCTAGTTCTTTTTCTATCCTAATATGCTCAATGCAGAAATCTTTAAAGCATGATTTAAAATCTTCTGAAGTAAAATCAAATTCATCAAAGACAGATGATACCTGATCATTTTCTTCATCTGATACCATCCCAAGAGCCATCATGCAGGCTACTACTGCTTCTTCTTCATCCTCGCTTTTAGATGATGAGGAGTCTACTTCTGCTTCAGAATTACTCCAAGTCTCAGCAATAAAGCCTTTGACTTTCTTCTTGTCCTTTCCTCTAAAGAACTTCTTCTTCTTCTCATCCTTGCTGTTGCTTTTCTCCCTTTCCTCTTGTGGGCAGTCAGGAGCAATGTGCCCTGGTTTGTTGTAGGTATAGCAGATAACCTCCTTCTTTGGAGTCTTATCATATCTGGACCTTGAGTCCCTTTCTCTTCTCCTTGAGTCCTCAGTCTTCACCCACTTCTTGAATATCTTTGCCAGCAGACTGAACATTTCATCCTCAAGATTGGAGGACTCCCCTTCAGCAGCTTTGATAGCAAGGGACCTTTGAACAGGGGCTGGAGAGGTTTCCCTTTCTTCAGCCTCAGCCCTGTTTTTAGAAGCATCTCATGGGACTTAAGCTTTCCTAACAAAGCTTCAGTTGAGATTTCTCTGTGGCATCTGGATTCTCTGATTGCCCAGATCCTTGAGTCCCATGAGCTAGGGAAGCACATGAGAATCTTATCATTAATTTCAGTCAAGGATATTTCCTTGTCTAAGCCTCTGAGCTCATTAATGATAAGACTGAATCTGTCACAGATATTGGTAATAGATTCTTCAGCCTTCTTTTGAAAGTTCTCATACTGGGATATGAGAAGGGACTTTTTGTCCTTTCTTTCATCAGCACTTCCCTACACCATTGTGGTGAGTGAATTCCAGATCTCCTTTGCTGATTGGCATTCAGCAACCTTCTGGAAGATGTCATCTGACATTGTTGACACTAAAATATTCATGGTCGTGGCATCACATGCCTTGACCTTCTTCTCAGCCTCTGTACACTCCTTCCTTGGGATAGCCACAGTTGTTGAGGTTTCTCCTTCCTTTTGTCTGACTGGAGCAGGAGGACCTGTGAGAAGAACATTATATATGTCTTCATCAATTGAATTCATATAAAGCCTTATCCTGGCCTTCCAGAGTGTGAACTTTTTTAAGTTACACACTGGAGGTCTTGTGGAAGCATATTCCTTAGTACTCATTTTCTTTATAAAATATATTTATAGAAAAGAAATGAGAGTACGAGGTCTTTTTGATCAAGCTGTTAACCTCTTAATGATCAACCTCCCTCTGATACCAATTGAAAGTGCACAGAGTGCCTCTGAGATTCCTCTAGAGGGGGGGGGGGGGGGGGTGAATAGAGTTTTAAAATATTTCTATCCTAACTATGTTTAACAATAAATTACTCTAAGGAGTTAAGCTTAACAAACCACGCAGAATAAAGAATGCAGGAAATAAAGTGCAGAATAAAATACTGGACAACACAGAAAATCACAGCACAGGCACAATGAATTTTATAGAGGTTTCCTAAAATGTGGATAGTCCTTGTTGAAAAAATTTGAGGTCCGGAGATGAAGTGAAAACGATGCGGAACACACTTCACAAATCCTTTCACAAGTGTAGCACAACAGTGACAATGAGAAGAACGAATAGTACTATGACATTAACTATCTTTTTACAATGCGGGGTATACATGGCGAGACATGATTCATTAGAATCACGGAGGAGAGAAACACAAAACACAAGTGTAAGACAAGCTGCAGCGACCTGGCACTTGAGACTGCCAGAGCGTGCGAACAGACAAGTCGGACGGAAGCCGCTGAGACCGCGCAAACAGAGTACATACCGCACCTGTCAGACCACAACCCCAGACCGCCAACTTGCTGCTTTATTTCACTGCTGAAAAGAAATAGTCCGCACTTCTTGATCGCCCAGACCGCACGGTCTTGATCAAAGAAGAACCCGCGAACACTGAACAAGAACTGCTTCCTGTGACAGACCGCAACTCAAGACCGCCTGGCCACTTAAGATCGCTTGATCAACTGAGTCCGCTGCACAGACCACGAACACCTAAACACAGTCCGCCCGGACTGGTTTATTCAAAGCTGGAAGAAGGAGATAAGCTGACCGCGAGCTGCAAGCTGCTAACCTGCGAACACAGAAACCGGTCAGACAAATATCTCAGACTGCACGACCTCAAAGTGAGACCGGCTCAAACAAGCTAACTTTGAGTTCTTACAGTTCTCGTTAATAATGACGGGCCCGGCACCCCTATTTATAGGCGGATAGACCGATGTCTTCACCGCACAACCGGGATACAATAACCGCAAATCAGATCGCGAGCGGTCTCTCAAAGCAGACCGCCCAAGCTCGGCAAAGCTCACAGCTCCTTTATTAAACCTTGTGGTTATATACAAACCGCCCGGTCACAGCGGTCTCAATAAGCAAACCGCCTGGTCTCCTTCCAATAACATCTGGCCGACTTAGGACAAGTCGTCAGACCAACTCGCGCAAGCTGCCCAGACTGAAGAGGCGGTCTCCCAGAGTAGACCACTCAAGAAAAATCGCTGAGACAAAACCAACCAGAGACCAACGCAGACCGCGCGGTCTCTGCGGTCTCCAATTCGCAGACCGCCCAGCTTAAATCCACTTCCACTTCAAAAATTTAACACTCCCCCTTGAAGTGGGAAGTGGAGGTCAGCCCAAGCAAACTTCGCAACCGACCAAAAGGTACCTTCGCCAGCGGCTTAGTGAATATGTCAGCAACGTTCTCCTTGCTCTGCACATGCTCCACAATCAGATCCCTCCAACACCTTCTCACGAATGAAATGGTGATGAATCTCTATGTGCTTCGTACGCGCATGACAAACAGGATTGTTCACCAGTTTGAGAGCACTCTCGTTGTCACCACGTAGCAGAGTAGGACCTCCCACCTCCCTATGAATGTCCTCCACCAACCTCCTAAGCCAGATGGCTTCCTGAGCCGCCAAAGTCGAAGCTTTGTACTCTGCTTTCGTGGTGGAGACCGACACAGAATCCTGCTTCTTGTTGCATCATGATATAGCTGTAGAGCCTGTCATAAAGACATATACAGACGTCGATCTCCGATCATCCGAATCTCCTCTATAATCAGCATCTATGTACCCGTGCAAGCAAAATCCCGAATCTCTCCCGTAGAAGAGACCCAAATCCGAGGTGGACTTGACATATTTCAAAATACTCCTAGCCGCCACATTATGAGGCTTCCGAGGCTCTGCCATAAACCGACTCACCCTGCCAACTGCATATGCAATATCTGGCCTCGTGATCGTCAAGTATATCAAGCTTCCGACCAAATCCCGGAACACCAAAGGATTAGTAAGAACCTTTCCTTCATCTCGCCGTAGATGAACTCCAACCTCCAGTGGAGTAGAGCTGATCTTCCCCCCTTCCATGCCGAATCTCTTCACGATCCGATCCGCATAGCCCTTCTGGGAAACGAGCATACCGCTCTCTCTCCTCTCCACTACGAGCCCAAGGAAATGGTGGAGCTCGCCCAAATCCTTCATCTCAAATCTAATAGCTAGCTCATCACGAAGCCTAGCTAACTCCATCTCAGAATTCCCCGTGACTATCATATCGTCAACGTACAGCAACACCAAGAACTGAAGCTCCCCCGTATTCTTTACGAATAAGCTCGAATCTGAATCAGAAGCAAAGTATCCGCAGAACTGGAGGTATTCTGCGATCTTCCAGTACCACGCCCGAGGCGCTTGCTTCAAGTTGTAACGAGCCTTCTTGAGCTTACAAACATATCTTGGGTGCTCTTCGGATACATACCCAGGTGGCTGATCCATGACGATATCCTTGTCAATCTCGCCATATAAGAAAGCGTTCTTCATGTCGAGTTGCCAAATCTTCCACCCTTGGCAAGCTGCCAATGCGATCACCACTCGGACCGAAGTCATCTTGGCAACGGGGCTAAATGTTTCTTCATAATCCTCCCCATACTTCTAAGAGAAACCTCGAGCTACAAGGTTAGCTTTGTACCGCCCAATACTTCAGTCAGTCTTCTTCTTCAGCTTGAAAACCCACTTGCAAGTCACCGGAGTAACCCCCTCAACCTCAGGCACCAAGTCCCAAGTCTCATTCTTCCTGAGGGCAGCCATCTCTTCATCCATGGATCCTTCCCACTCCTTGACTCCAACGACATTTTCATAACAAGATGGCTCTCTCTCATCCAGGGAACCTGCGAAGAAACATGAGACAAAGCGCACCAAGTTCCTGCCCGTATACTGATCAGGTGGAATAATGGTCTTCTTGGACCTCCTCAGAGCCTGAATCTGAACCACCTCTTCCACCGCAACTTCTGGACTAGCTCTCCTTTCAGGTAGACATGGAGCCTCGCTCCCCCTGCTTCCAGAACCCGAAGCACCTGATCCCGAGCTATAAATAGCTGGAGCACCTGGAGAAACAGGCAACTCCACCAGAGCTTCCCTTGCAGTTTCCACTGGTCCACCATCTACCCTGCTTCCTTGTAACTCAATTGAAGAGTTACTTTGGTATGACATCAGCTCGTCGAATACCACATCCCTTGAGACCACATATCTTCGTGTCTCAGGATCCATGCATCTCCACCCTTTCTTCCGGTCATCATAACAGACGAAGACTAGCTTCCTTTCCTTAGCATCTAGCTTCGTTCGAAGGGCATCTAGAACATGCACATAGCAGGTAGAACCAAATAATCAAAAGTTTTCCACGCTTGGCTTCTCCTTAAACATCAACTCATGAGGGGTCTTCATGTTGATGGGGCTGAGAGGCATCCGGTTGATAACATAGGCTGCACAAGACATTCCATCTGCCCAGAAGGACTTTGAGATACTCTTAGCATGAAGCCAGGATTTGCAAGTCTCCGTCAGGTGACGGATCTTCCGGTCTGCAACTCCGTTCTGTTGTGGAGTGTGAGCACAAGAAAGCTCCCTTTGGATGCCATACTTCCTGCAGAAGTTAAAGAACTCCTTGGAGGTGAACTCCCCTCCATTGTCTGTTCTGAACTTCTTCACCCGCAGGTTTAGCCGACCTTCCACCAACTCCTTGAACTCCACAAACTTCTCGAACGCCTCCGACTTCTCCTTCAGAAAATACACCCAAGTATATCTAGTGAAGTCATCAACCATGATTAGCATAAACCTGCTACCTCCAAGACTGGCAGTGTTGGTAGGTCCAAACAAATCACCATGGATGCACTCCAATGGTCTTTTACATCTGCTTTGTGATTTGTCAAATGGAAAGTGCTGAGCTTTACCAAACTGACAACCTATACAAACATGACCATCCCCAAAAGATGACAAGCTAGGAAGACCTTTCACCAGGTCTCTTCCCGCCATAGCTTTCAGCTTATCCATACCAACATGCCCAATCCTTTCATGCCAGATAGCAGCGTTATCGTTATCCCTCATCTTATCAACATAGGAACTTGTTGAAAGAACAAACAAGTCCTTCACCCGTCTCCCAATATGAGTGACCTCAGCTTTCACCGCTGAAACGTTTCGTAGATATTTCACTTCTGTTGGACTAAACAGAACGTGATAGCCAGCTTCCACCGCATTGGTCACTGAGAAGAGGTTCTTTTCATCCATGGAACATGATAGATGCTCTTCAACGTAAGAGTACCTCTATCATCGTTCAATGAAACCAATCCCTCCTTCTCAACTGCATGAATAGTATCATCAGCTTTAATGATAGCGTCATTACCTGTGTATGTCTGCAACGAGGAGAATTTCGACTCATCCCTAGTGAGGTGATGACCACACCCAGAGTCCATAATCCAATCATCCTGATAGTTGATGGAAGTCATGGCCTGAACACAAGTGCTCGTCATGAATGCTCCTCCACCACCCCAACTACCTTCAGAATTGGAACTAGCCTACTCCTTCCCTGCAGCACGCCCCGGTTGAAGATTGACCTTGCAGTCCCTTTTGAAATGACCAACCTTGTTGCACCTGAAGCATCTAGGTCCTTCCTGCTTCTTCCCATCATGCTTAGGAGCATAGCTACTTTCCTGCTGATACGAAGTAGATGGACCATCATCTTCAAACGTCTTCTTCTTCTTGTCTCATCTCTTCTTCTTGCCAGAGAAGAGAACCTCGCCTTCTCCCCCCATAGACAGACATCCCAGCCATTTGCTTTGCCAAACTTTCCTGCGAAGTAAGTAAGTTTTTCAGCTCCAGCAATGAAGGCTGATTGGCCCAGCCTTGAACAGAAGTAACAAAGGCCACATACTCCCTCTGCAAGCCGCGGATTATGTGCCTCTTCAGCTTAGCTTCTGAGATAGTCTCATCCGGGTCCAAAGCCGATATCTCTGCGCAGAGGTTCTTCATCTTCAAGAAGAACGTTGAAATGGACAAATCTCTTTGAGTTCTTTTGCCAACTCATTTTCCAAGAACTGTAGCCTCGCTACATTCTTCTTATTGAACAAGCCATCCAAGACTGTCCAAATCTCAGCAGCTGATCCGCATCCAATGATGTGATCAAATAACTCTGGAATGATAGCCTGCTTGAGAGTGAACTCTGCCTTAGCATTCGTTCTTCTCCAATCCTTCACGAGCTCAACATTCCCATCAGCAGGAACCACAACTTGTCTTGCTTCTCCTCCAACTACCTACCATAAGTCCTCTCCAAGAAGATAAACCTCCATGCAAGACTTCCACTTCTTAAAGTTTGTCTGCATAAGGAGCTCAATACCGAGACCTCTAGCATATCCTCCTTCCATTGCTATCCCACTGATTGCTAACCACTTGAGAAACCGAGAGAAGTATCAGCACTTTCAGCTTAGCAACCTCAGCAACCTCCCTCTGATACCATGTTGAAAAAATTTGAGGGTCGGAGATGAAGTGAAAATGATGCGGAACACACTTCACAAATCCTTTCACAAGTGTAGCACAACAGTGACAATGAGAAGAATGAATAGTACTATGGCATTAACAATCTCTTTACAATGCGAGGTATACATGGCGAGATATGATTCATAAGAATCACGGAGGAGAGAAGCCCAAAACACAAGTGTAAAACAAGCTGCAGCGACCTGACACTTGATACCGCCAGACCGATCGAACAGACAAGTCGGACGGAAGCCGCTGAGACCGCGAGAACAGAGTACAGACCGCACCTGTCAGACCGCAACCCCAGACATCCAACTTGCTGCTTTATTTCACTGCTGAAAAGAAACAGTCCGCACTTCTTGATCGCCCAGACCGCACGGTCTTGATCAAAGAAGAACCCGCGAACACTGAATAAGAACTGCTTCCTGTGACATACTGCAACTCAAGACCGCCTGGCCACTTAAGACCGCCTGATCAACTGAGTCCGCTGCACAGACCGCGAACACCTAAACACAGTCTGCCCGGACTGGTTTATTCAAAGATGGAAGAAGGAGATAAGCTGACCGCGAGCTGCAAGCCGCTAACCTGCGAACACAGAAACCGGTCAGACAAATATCTCAAACTGCATGACCTCAAAGTGAGACCGGCACAAACAAGCCAACTTTGAGTTCTTACAGTTCTCGTTAATAATGACGGGCCCTGCACCCCTATTTATAGGCGGGTGAACGATGTCGCCACCACACAACCGGGATACAATAACTGCCCATCAGATCACGAACGGTCTCGCAAAGCAGACCGCCTGAGCTCGGCAAAGCTCACAGCTCCTTTATTAAACCTTGCGGTAATAAACAAACCGCCCGGTCACAACTGTCTCAATAAGCAAACCCCCTGGTCTCCTTCCAATAACATCTGGACGACTTAGTACAAGTCGCCAGTTAAACCCGCGCAAGCCGCCCGGACAGAAGAGGCGGTCTCCCAGATCCGACCGCTCAGGATAAACCACTGAGATAAAACCAACCAGAGACCAACGCAGACCGCGCGGTCTCTGCGGTCTCCAATCCGCAGACCGCCCAGCTCAAATCCACTTCCACTTCAAAAATTTAACAGTCCTCTCTTCTACCACCTGGTAGGAATGCACCACTATGCATGACTCTTAGAACCAATGATCTTTTGATAAGGAGATCATGAACCACCAGATCTTTTGATAAGGAGATCTTGAACCACCAAATCTTTTGATAAGGAGATCTTAAACCACTGAATCCATTGAAGAGGGATTAATAAAACTCTTTTACAGAATGAGAAAGAAGAAGGGAGAAGGTTGAAGGAATTCTGTTCTCAGAATTCTTGAAAATGGCTATATGAAGATCAGCCAATGAGTTGTTCCAAAGGATCTGCTCTTGATTAGCCCATGCTTTTGATAGTGATGATTTGTAGAAGCTTTGTATTGTCAGATCCTTTCTTCTTCTTCTTCAGATTATGATCTGACGGCTATGAGATTGTGTTAAAGAGCAGCTTTCAGATCCTCTGTTCTATTTGATGAAGAACAGCAGAGCCTTCCCTTCCTTTTTGTTTTCTCTATTAGAGTTCCCAAGAGAGGGAGAAGAGGAAGAAGCCCTAGAAAATGAAGGAGACGGCTGATAGTGATTAATGCCTTGTCTGCCTCTATCTCCTCTTCTCTTTTTATCCTTCCTCCTTCAAATTCAAATCCCTTTCCCTTTCTGATATGCCTTGATAAGGTAATCTGCTTATCACTTTCTCTTTCTTTCCTCTTTAATTCTCGGCCCATCCACCTGGAAAGAATATATTTCCAAGAAACCTTTTTGTCTTCTTCTTTAATGCTTCTTTCCATTTCAGGCAATTATTGAGCCGTTAGGGAACAGTCTTGAAGGATGTGGGCCATGAAAGAAGAATTAGAAAGACAGCTGAAAAGATATACTTTTACAGACTGTATTCGACGTAGCATCAAATTCATTTCTTTTCTTATCGATGTAGCTTCGAGTTCTTCTAGGAGCTGCTTCGATTTCATCTGTGCTCCGACTGAACTCTGCTACTCGACGTTGCGTCGATATCTTATCGACGAGTACGTCCTGTTGATCTGCCTGGCTCTGAGCTTCATCTTCTGCGTCGAGATGAAGTCGATGTCACGTCGACTTTAGATGGCTTCGACAAATAACATCTTTTGCGTCGAGTTGAAGTTGAAGTTGCGCCGACTTCTCCAGTTACTCTGACAAGTCCCTGACCTCTACGTCGACATCTATTCGATGCTACGTCGAGTTGAGTTACTTCGATAGAGGGTTTGAACCACTTGGACTTCTAGTCAGAACTGCGTCGATATGGACTCGATATTACGTCAAATTCTATTCGACGTAAATGTTAACTTAGCCCAATTTTGCTTCCCATGATCAGGTCCTGATACCCTATGTTGAGCACGACATCCTAAGAAATCTAATGACCAGATTACCCTTACTATACAATGGGTAATTCACTCCTAGAGATAAAATCACTTTGAAGTAATTTGTTAAGTTAAATCAAAAGGGGTTTTTCCCAACAGACTTTCTCGCCTCTACGCGTTTCAGGTGATCTCTTTCTAGATTTATCCTCATCATTAGTTTGCTAGTGGAATTCTTGTATTTGGCAAGAGACACGCGATGTCGAAAGGGACTACTCCTGTTCCGATGATCAAATTGGAGAAATTCTCCAATTCTTAATTCTGTGCTTGGAAGAGGAACACTCAGTTTGGTATGAAGTACCTGAACGTGTTTTACACCGCTCAGTCTGTATGCGCTGAGGTTCTTGGGACAGATGGCGAGGCCCAGTGGGTGGAGGATGAAGATTTCTGTCGCGACTACCTGTTGAACTGCCTCTCCAACAAGCTTGCTGAGATGTATAACAAACTGAAGACCGCAAAGAAATCTGGGATGCTCTCGAGGAGTAGTTCAAGGAAGAGGAAAACATGTCCAAGACGCACCTGGTGGATAAGTTCATGGCTTTCACCTTCACTGAGGAAAGGGAAATCCTTCCATAGGTCGCCAATTTTGAGAATCTGGTGGACAAGCTGAACAGTGAGAACATCCCGCTGCCTGATGGTTTTGTTGCAGGAGCCATCATATTCAATCTCCCGTCGGCGTGGTACTCCTTTAAGATGGAAATGTATCGGAAGAAAATGCAGGTCAGTCTAAATGACCTCAAGCGCTTCATTTGCATTGAGGATGAGAACCAGACTAGACAGGCTAGGGAGACCATTAGTAAGCAGTCTTCTACTGCCAACATGGTCATGCATCCTAAGCGTAAGTTCAAGCAAAAAGGCGAAGAAATTCAAAGGCAAGTGCTACAATTGTAACAAGTGGGATCATTGCACTTCTGAGTGTAAGCAACCAAAGAGAGGTACTCAAGCACACCAAAGCCTGATAACAGGGCCAATATGTTTCATCAGACTGCGCCTACCGACTTTGTTGCCATGGTCGGTAACCGAAAGGCCAGTACCAAGTGGTGGATAGACTCAGGTGCTACATATCACGTCTGCAACAACACTGTGCTTCTGAAGGATGTCACTGCAGTCCGAGAGACTGTCACTGTTGCTGATGGAGGAGTAGCTGATGTGCTGAAGGTCGGCAATGCTATCTTGACGCTCTCCTCAGGTAAAATTCTTACTTTAAAAATGTTAAATTTATACCATCATTACCTGCTAATTTAATTTCAATTAGTTTGTTATGTGATGCTGGTATGTCATTTAATATTAGTGGTGGTCGAGTAACGTTGATGGTTCACTCGCACTATTTTGGTTGTGCGTATGTCGTCAACGGAATGTATAGGTTGAGTCTAGCAGACGAAGTAGTAAATCAGGTTAGTTCTAATTTGATAGATCCTAAGACTTTACATGCAATACTAGGACACGTCAATTATAGAAAACTACTCTGCTATCTAGAACTCACGACATCCCCTTAGACATAAAAACCAGATTTGACAAATGTGAAATTTGTGCTCAAACTAAGATAACTAGAACACCTTTTAGTCAGGTTTCTAGGAGCACACAATTGCTAGAGTTAATACACTCTGACATATGTGACTACAAAAGTTTTGTCACACGTGGAGTTCAGAAGTATCTGATAACCTTTATCGACGACTACTCTAGATTCAGTCACATTTATCTACTTAAAACCAAAGATGAAGATTTTGAAAAATTTCGTATATTCAAAACTAGGGTTGAGAATCAACTTGACATGAAAATCAAAAGGTTAAGGAGTGATAGAGGAGGAGAATACATCCCCGGGGAGTTCAGAGATTTCCTTGCCAGCAATGGCATCATCCCTGAAATGACTGCCCCTTATTCCCCCCAATCCAACGGTATCGCTGAAAGGAAAAATAGAACTTTAACAGAGATGTTGAATTCTATGTTGTTGACTGCTGGCATGCATGCGGCCTACTGGGGGTGAAGCTGCCTTCACGTCAAATCACATTCTTAATAAAGTACATCATGCTAAGTTGACTAATACACCCTATGAGCTTTGGTTTAAGAGACCTCCTAGATTTGATAATCTTAAGACCTGAGGCTGTATCGCTTATGTTAGGATACCTGACCTTAGAAGAGCTAAGATTGGACCTAGGACAAATACGTGTGTCAATCTAAGATGTGCAGAGGATAGTGCTACAGACAGATTCCTAGATCTCTCAACGAACTCTGTAATAGAATCTAGAGACGCTGTCTTCTTTGAGGATAAGTTCCTTAAGGATAAGAACCTGATGCTTCCAGGTCTGCCAACCACTAGTCTTGAGCCTCCAGCTGAGCCAATCCAACGTAACTTTGACACTGTGCATGTAGACACGAGTGGTTTAGATACCAGAAGGCTATCTAGTAGAGAGAAAATGCCTAAAAGCTTAGGTACAGACTTCGTGACTTACCAAGTTGAAGCTGATCCATCCACCTATAAGGAAGCGATGCGATTTCGAGACTCTCTATTATGGAAAGAAGCCATAGATGAAGAGTTAAACTCTCTCATGCAGAACAATACGTGGACAATGGTTGACATGCCCAAAGGGGCTAAGACCATTGGAAATAAATGGGTTCTAAGGAAGAAGCTTAATCCCGATGGGATTATTGCAAAATACAAAGCACGTCTAGTTGCAAAAGGCTTCACTAAAGTGAGTGGAATAGACTACTTTGATATATACTCACCTGTTTGTCACTATGCGATAATTAGGATACTTCTCGCGATAACATCTATTAAACACTTTACAGTTCATCAGATGGATGTCAAGACTGCAATTCTTAATGGAGATTTGACCGAAGAGATCTACATGCACCAACCTGAAGGGTTTGTCGTAGAAGGTCTAGAGAATAAGGTCTGTAGGTTGATTAAGTCACTCTACGGATTGAAGCAAGCACCCAAATTATGGCACGAAAAATTTGACACTTGTGTTAAAGCCATGAGTTTTAAATCTAGCTTTTCAGATAAATGTCTGTACATTAGAACAAGTTCAAATAAAGTTGCAATTATATGCTTGTATGTTGATGACATGCTAATTCTGGGCACTGATCAGTCTGAGGTGAAAGAGGTGAAAGCTGCCTTGACGGCACAATTTAGCATGACTGACTTAGGTGTGGTGAAAACCATCCTAGGAATGGAAGTGAACTTCATTGAAAAGAGTATTACCCTAAGTCAGAGTCACTACATTAGAAATCTACTTGAGAAGTGGGGTTACGTTGATAGCAAAATTAGTGAGACTCCATATGATTATAACAATAGACTGAAATCGAATGAAGGTTCATTTATTAGACAGTTGGATTATTCCAAACTCATCGATAGTCTCATGTTTGCTACAACCTGCACTAGACCTGACATAGCCTTTACGATCGGCATGTTAAGTAGATTTACGAGTAACCCTGGGCAGGACCACTGGAATGCCTTAGAAAGGCTTATGCGATACTTAAAGCGCACTGAAAAGTATGCTTTATGTTACAGTGGACATCCTTCTATACTTGAGGGGTATTCTGACGCCTCCTGGTGTTCAGAAATTGCTGACAGTAGATCCACTAACGGTTTTGTATTTACCCTAGGAGGAGCAGCAGTAGCTTGGAAGTCAAAGAGGCAGTCGTGCATTGCACTTTCCTCTATGGAATCAGAACTCTATGCCCTCGCTTCAGCAGGAGAAGAAGCTGAGTGGATACGAGATCTGATCATCGACATTCCAATGACGAGTCTAAAAATGAACTCTATTTCGCTATATTGTGACAATCAAGCCACAAAGACCATTGCAACAAATACGTTGTTCAATGGAAAGCGAAGACAACTAAGGATGAAACAGGCTTGGTTGACCCATCTCACCAGTCAGGGGATAATCTCCCTATTGGACGTGAGATCAAAAGATAATGTAGCAGATGTCCTTACCAAGGGCTTATGTAAGGTTCTAACAAATAAAACATCGGGGGAGATGAGATTAAGGTTCATTTAGTATGACTTAATACCCTACTTATGTTTTAAATCTTAGAACCGTAGTGTGCCTACATTCGAGCATCTAGAGTGAGCACACAGTAGTATTTCAGATGCTACCTGATGAAAGCCAGAGATGAATAGTTGTCAGTCATTCCAAATTTGATGACTTACGCAATTATTTTTATTCAAAGGCTGATTTGGGTATCATTCCAAAAAGGAATACTGAAGTTGCTGATATGCATCCTGATATTATGAACATTACTTATATCATTCCAAACTTGATGATATATTGGTCACAGTTTGTTGTATCATTCCAAACTTGATGGTATAGCACTATGAAACATCTAGTAATAATCTTAATAATCAAAGGAACATGGTTTGATTCTATGAAATCAATTGTCTAATTTTGTGTAAATTGGATAGAGATGCAGATATGTGATTCTTTCTTCCTGGTTAGAGTATTACGTTCTTTTACTGCTAGAACTAATCACTTTACTTTTGATTAGCAAATGTTAGAATTCATAGAGATTTGTCTCATGATATTCTTATTGTGTCTGTTTGCAGATCACATGAAGACTGAAGGAGAGAAAGTTGATTTCGACCCGGATGACGATGATATGTTGTTTGCATAGATCATTGATCAGTTATCCTTTTGAGTTTTTCCAGCTTTGCTTACTGTGTTTGTTTGGAGCCATGTGTTTGAGTTTAGATATTATGTATTCTAAAACTCATATTTATGTTTTCTGGAAAACTCATGTTTTGTAGTTATTAACTCTTGTTTAAGTAATCTGTGATGTGTCCCCGATATTTACAATATATGAGGCGATTGTTGAGGTATATTTAATTATCGCGTTAACGGATACTTTGCGGTTGGTTAGGATCTATTAGGGATCCACGTACCCGTCGGGGATTTAGGGTTTTCCTATAAATACCCTGCTAGGGGCAATGAGTAGAGCGTTCCAAACTCGACACTCACGCGGATTCTTCGAGCACCATTCTTAACAGGTCATTGATAGCTTCTAATGATGTGATTAACATGATACTTAAGTAAAATAATTTAATCTCTTTACTACAGACACAAAATACAGACACAAAATAGGAAACCTCCGAGGTTGCTATGCATATCTGATTTCAGGATCTGAACTCCGATCTTGAGATAACTGTGAGTTTTCTTTTTATTTCTCTTCTCTATTTTGTTTATCCTGTAGCATTTTCTGATGTTTTTAAGGGTTGTTATGTCTCACAGAGGAAAGTATCCTCCATAACATACAAGGAAAAACTCTATTCTGATCTGTAAATTTCAGCCTGCTTTCATTGTAAGCTCCTTCCCGATCAAATGTTCAGTTTACAAAAACTTTGTTTATGTTTCATCAATTATGTTCATAGGTTAAAAAATGGGTTATCTTGGTCGAAAATTAGCGTCCGTACCTATTTTGTTTAGCACGGTCTCTCCATGTGTCATCGTCTTGGAGATTATAGTCTAATCAACAAATTAAAGAGAGTGACATTCTAATAAATTTTGTTTCTTTCAATTGTGAAGAGTTTTGATAATAGTTAACTCCAAGTTTGAGTTTCAATGTTTTGTCATTAATCTTGTTGTGTATCTTTGTACAACTCCATCAGCAGTATATTTGAAGGTATACCCATTTATACCTAATATGTTATTTTCTTTTTTCATAGCTTATTTTCTTCGTTCATAGCTTTGAAATATTTTTTAGTTCATTTACTGTTGTCCTACAACATTATAGAAGGGCATAAAAATTGAAAGGTTATCCGCATGTTTGTGTTTATTGTTAGTGTTGTAATTGTATTTGGAAAATTTTATGGTATTAATGTAAGTATATAATGAGTGGCGTATGAGAGTTTTGTATGGTTACAAAACCTTCACAGTCACCTCCGCTACCTATTTTGTTTACCATGGCCTCTCCGTGTGTGATTCGCTTGGAGAATATAGTCCAATTAACAAATTAAAGATTTAGGCAGCAAATTTTATAACGATATAAATCAAGAAATTTTATTGAGCTCAAGAAAAATTTATGTGTAATGGAAGAACAACCTAATAGGAAGTACACAACACCGCTATCTCAAATGTTCAAATTCGCAAAAGAACAACTATTGCGAGGCACGATAGTCTACATCATCGGTGGCGAGGCGGGACAGTTAGCATTGTCATTGGCGAGGCGGGGAAGCTTTCAGAACCTGCACCTTTAGAGCAATGTCAGATTGTAACTGCCTTCAAACGATTGCTTCCTTAACACTATATATACATATGTAAAAGCCACATTCTCACCTTTCATAACCTTACAACAACATGTAACATCCCCATTCCTTCTAGACCCCTTGGGTTAGGTTTAGGGTAGGAGTGGGGAGTAGAGGTCATGGGATGACCCTATGTCAACTTCAACTTAGGAAATTGTTATAGGCACCCCAAAAAGTGCACAGGTCAACCTTTGCCAATTTACTTCAAATTGGACTCACCAACTCAAATTGAGCTTACCAATAGGTTCCTAACCCTAATAGAGACTCAAGTGACCCAAAAGCCTCATCATGGGGCCACCAATTGGCTCAAATTGATCAAAGTACCATTTAGGTCAACATAGGTCAATTCTCCACCAATAGGTCCAATTAACACCCAAAACATGAAATTGACCTCACCCCTAGTCTTATAACATCATAGAGGACCCAATGAACCCAAAAGACCCATCTAGAGGTCATCAATTGGTCCAAATTGACCAAAGTCAACTTTCCCCCAATTTTGGTCAAAATCACACTTATGGGCTAAATTGGCCCAATTAGGGCATCACCATGACCCAATCAATATTGTGTGGTGTCAAGGGACTCAAGACCAACACATTGGACCAGTCAACTCATCAATTTGACCAAGTCAACCCTAAAGTCAACCATGGTCAAAGTTGAGACCTAAAGAAGAAATTAAAAGCCTAAACCAATCCCAATGGACTAAGCCCTCAATAGGAGGCCCATCCTGCAGCCCAATAGCACATGACCATACATGCCCTCAAATTTGAGGAGGGATTGACATGCAAGGAGGTAAAATTGGGATTTCCCCCAATTTTGAATGAAACAAAGGAGGGATTAATGGAATTGATGCCACATGGCATGCCTCTCCTCTCCCCAAAGCCTCCTCTCAGCTTCCCCATGAAATTCCCAACAGTTTTTAGTGAGGTGGTAGCTGATTAGAGGGAGAGAAATCAAGGGGAATACGGGTGTCTGACCACTTTAATGGCATTGCATGGAAGAGCCAACATTTGGCTCAATTCCCCTTCCCCAGACCCTCTCTTAGCTCATGGATTAATTCCTTGCAGTTCTCTTGCCAGCAAGGAGCCCTGGGAGTGTTTGGATTGGGAGGTGGAGCTTGGCCAAAATCCCCACAATGACACAGCCATATACATCCATCCTCAGCCCAAATTAGAGGTTCCATTAGCTTTAGAAGCTCCTGGGGAGTCGAAATGCTATATTGGATCAAGACTTTTGGTGGAGAATCGGGATTGGGGGCTAGCTCGCCGGTGAGGAGAAGATTCATGGACAACCACTGCCTCCGCCGTCGAGCTCCATTAAGGTCTGGTTTCTCCTCTCCTCCCCTGGTGGTAGTCTTCCCTCTCTCTTCCTGCTTCATTCGATGAAGAAATTTATAGATCGCCATTGCAATTTTTGATGTTCCCATCCGAAAAAAACGAAAACGGTGGGGGGCTTGCTCTGGCCACCTCCAACCGAGTTCTCACCACAGGTGGATAGCCAAACCTAGGCCAAAGTTTGTGGCTTGAGGGTTTGGCCGGAGGTGCTCTCAGATCGGCCCAGGAAGAAGAAATCGCGGTCATCTGCTAGAGGAGGAAGACGACTCCATAGCCGTCCGATCTGGGATCATCAGATAATTGCAGGCCACCTCTATTTATTAGCTGTTTTATTAAAATAAATGGCTGATCTTTAAATATTTGTAGAAAATGCTTAAATGCAAAATCATAAAAAGTGCTCAACATAAAAAATGAAGACTTAGGTCTCTTCTATTTTTAGAAATTTATTTCACTCAATTTGGAGCATTGTAGCTCCCTGGGCATTCATTTTGGTGAGGCATGTACATATGGGTCCCTAGAATTTAGAAATTGATTTAGGGAGATATATTACTCTGATTGACTTGAAATTAGGGGCATGCATTAGTCATGCCCTAAAGCACCACCTGTCAAAAATTGAGAATTTTTGGAAACAACTTTTCTGAGGTTTTGATCAACATTTCATTTTCTTTGAAGGTCCTGGATCTATGGTTGTATTAAACCAAATCCACTCAAATTTTCTCTGGATGGTAGATTATACCAAATATAGTCCATGTCTAAAATTTAAGGTCATTTGTACCTATCATGTTGGTTTATTCCTTAAGCATGTGTAGAGGAAATTTGGTGTGCATATAGCACTACCTTGTATCACTAGAGTTACATAGGTAAATCAACTTATCTTAACCCAAATTTTGGGCAGCATGCTAATTAGATCAAATTTAGTCCATGGTTAAAATTTAAGGTCATTTGGACCTATGAATGTTGGCTTATTCCTCATGCATGTGTAGGGGAGATTTGGTGTGCATATAACCCAAATGGGTATTATGTGACCCTAGCTCATTTGACTTGGTTTTAGTCTCTGAAATTTTAGCCACGCTTTTGTGATGATATAATACATCACCTAACCAAAAAATAGAATTTTTGGGACTCATGTTTCTAATGTATATGTAGAAATTTATTAAATCATGCATGGTGTATACTATGAGTTACCTTGACTCAAATCACTCCAAATATTCATTGAGTGGTTGGAAATGTGTATATTAGCCTCTAGTAAGATTTTTGACTCAATTAGATCCTTGCATTTGAGTAAGGCTATGTATAATGAACCACAGATAAACCTTTGTTTAAGTCACACTAAAGGTTATTTTTGCCTTAGTGACAAGGATCTCTTGCTCTCAAATTTTGAGGTCCTTAGAGGCCTTAAAATGAAAAGTTGATAGAGACAACTTGTGTAAGCCTCTGTGTCTAATATCTGTAGGAAGTAAGATCACATCATTTGGATCCATAAATCTCTCTGTAGGGCAGATTTAGTAAGGCTGGTCCTAGAGGAGGACAGATCTTAAATTGTAAATAACTTTTATATAGTAGATGATATGAGGTTGAAAGTGTAATCATGTGTGTATGCACCCTAGATCTACTATGTGCCCAAAAATTAGAATTTTTGGGGCACATTTTTCTAAAGTTTTAGTAAAAATTTAATAAATCATATATGATGTATATTTTGGGTGATTTGGACTCAAATCACTCCAAACATCCTTTTGGAGGTTGTTTATGTATATAATAGCCTATGGTTAAAATCTTAGGTCATTTGGACCCTTACAAGTAAGCAAATTTATGTCAACATGAAACTTGGTAGGACCACCTTTAAGGTGTTCATTAAAGCGGTAAAGAAACCTTAATTTGAGAATTGAGGAAAATCCCCCAGGTCAACTCTCATGAAATTTAAAACATGCACTTAGGACCATAGGAGAATACTCCATGGAGAAAATCATCAACCTTTGGTTTAAATTCCTTAGGAAAGTTGATTTCATATGATTTGGTCACATAGACCCCAAGTGAGTAATTATAGGGACAAAGATTACTGAAATGTTATGAAATTTTGTATGTGGTCCTTTTATATCAGAATGAAACCATGGAAATTTTATTCGAATTTATCTCAGAGTAATCTGCATACTTCCTTCACAAAGTAGAATTTGAGCTTAAGCTTGAGAAATTCATACCATGACTTATAGTTGATGGATTGTTATAGAATTTTGTATATAGACTTTTCATATCAGTAGGAAGCTCTATAAATTTTTTTAGAACTAATCATTGAGTAAATGACATGTTTCCTTCACAAAGTAGAAATTTAGTTTACAACTTGAGATATTCATACCATGAAAAATATTTCTTGGATGGTTATGAAATTTTGTATATAGACCTTTCATATCAGTAGGAAGCTCTGGGAATTTTGTTAGAATTAATCATTGAATAAATGACATACTTCCTTCACAAAGTAGACTTTGGAACTATAGTTTAGAATATCCATATCTTGAATTATTGACACTGGAATATTCTAGGAATCTGAATATAAGCTTGTGATAACATTTTGAACCAATGGTAATTTTCCTGGAATTTATGATTACATGTATTTGGTACTTCATTCACATTGTAGACTTTGGAGTTATATTTTAGAATATTCATATCTTGAATTATTGACACTGGAATACTCTAGGAATCTGGACATATGCTTATAATATCATTATGAAAATATGGAACTAGAATTGACTCATTCTGATTTAGGATTCATATAGTCACTCCTTTAGGACAAGATGACTCGATTAAAGGTCTCCAGTCTGCGAATAGCAAAACTGAAAACTTAGATTTAGACCTCTCCCTTATGCTCACCACCCCTAGAGTTATTAACTCTTGGAGATTTGCATATGCCTAGTCAGGTTGGAAGGTTAATCACCAAGGGCAGTCATCGGAAGTAAAGACTGTGGTGCGTTTAGTAAAACTTTCAGTTCAGGAATTGACAGCGGCCTATTGAGAGAGGTGAGGAGTGGCCCAATAGGAGTTACAAGTTGCGATCAGGAGATAATACAAAGAAATAGCTGGTCAATAGGGAAGGCAGAGTTCAGTCCTCAATTGATCACCGACACTTACCTGCCGAGTCAAATTGGTAATCCAACTCAGGACTTTATAGCAATTAGAGAGCAAGTGGGCATATAAGAATGGGTAGCCACCAAGAAGAGTAAATATCCTTAAAAGGGGGACTTAGGCTTCAGACACCATCACATCCCCTAGTACTGATATGAGCCCTTCACCGGGTAACCCTCGGGACATCCAGGATTCACCCTAAACTTCTAAGTATAACTAAACGGTAGACAAGAGTAGTTTAAATAGGAGAACTTGATAGGATAATCCCCGTCCCAAGTTTGTGATGGATTAGTATTGCTCATGTGAGGACAGTAAGTCCTGCAAGCGGTAGGCTCGTATATTAGAAGGATGGGTATGTCCTGCGAGCGGTAGGCTCGGTATATTTGAAGGACGGGTAAGTCCTGCGAGCGGTAGGCTTGGTAAATTAGAAGGACGGGTTAAGTCCTATAAGCGGTAGGCTCGGTGTTTCACTTAGAGGCATTGTTGTATCAAGTAGTACGCGGATACCCTGTGTGTTTTTAGGGGCGTACGTAAGGTCTAGGCTGGGAGGTGTCATACTGGCCTAGGAGTGGAGGACCCGATCGACTGCCCCTATTTGCCTCAACGGGGTATACCTGAGCGAAGACTCAAAAAGCGGGATAGAGGTGGTGCTTACTAGATAGTACGCGGATACCCTGTGTGTTCTTAGGAGTGTATGTAAGGTCTAGGCTAGGAGATGTATGACATATGCCAAAAAGTGGACAGCCCGATCCACTGCCATGTTTGCCTCAACCGGGTACCTGAATTGGCACACTCGAACAGAGGGAACTAATAAAAGGTATGTACATACAAAGTCGAGTGCGTGTGTTGTATTATTGCAGTGCATAACATAACATACATCATTCATAAAAAGACCCCATCGTATAAATTAGTATGAGCTTTTTTATACGATGGGTTTAGCGTAGTGCCAGATCCCTTGACTTATATGTTTGTATGGGCATCCATATAAGTTAGGGTTACTTTCATAGCTGCTCTAGTTGTTTCTTTATGTTGGAACCTTAGTTTTGGATTTGAGTCGTGATCCTTATTTATAAATATTCTGTGATCGACGAAATCCCATTAAGACAAGAGACAAGAGAAAATTAGACATGTTCTCTAGGTTCGACGAACAACTATATGCGTTCGATGAACGGTGCTCTGCGGTCAACGAATTATATTCATTCTGCGTTCGACGAAATCCAGCAATCTCAGCGGTCAATGATCCCGTCTCAGCGGTCGACAAAATCCAGCCGTCTCAGCGGTCGACGAAAAGTTGCGTTCGACGATCTCAAGTATGCGTTCGACGAATATTCAGTAGAAGCTCAGAACGACCAATTCAATAATTAGATCGATGAACTTGAAGCTGAGCTCGACGAAATTATCATCAGCAATTATATTTCTCCTTTCTCAGCTCGTCTAAATATTCTCAGCAATATTCTTGATTAATTTCTATTTTATATATTGCTATTTATTGATGCCCGTCTTCTTTATGAATTAATAATATAGCTGTTGCAAGCAATAAATATTATAGACATTGTAGATAAGCAAAAGACGACAATTTATCTTCTCGAGGAATCTAGGAAATTAAAGAGACATTATCTTTTTCCTCTCTTGTCGGGCAAGAATTCAAATCAGCCCAAAAAGCCTTCTCCAGATTACATATACAAAAAGAAGTACAGAGAAGAAAATAATAAGGCAGAACCAAAACAGAGAAGAAGAAGAGAATAGGAAGAACCAGAGAAGAATAAGATAACAAGGCAGAACTAGAACAGGAAGAGAAATGTATAGAAATACAGAGAAGCAAAAAGAAGCAGATCTACAGAGTTCTTAATAAGAAAAACATATATTATTTATCTTCTTTTTGCTAACTCTTCTCTGCAGAACATCTTCATCCTGAGACACCAATCAATATCATTTGCTCAGGATCAAACTGCAGAAGAAGAAAAGGGGTATTTACAATCAGGAGAAGAAGCCTCCACAAGCTGTCATCAATTTCAATCAGATAGGGGGAGCTCTTCAACATCATCTTCAAAGATCCAATCTCAACAACACCATCTGGATCTCTAGAGTCTTCTCAAGAAAAGAGAAGAACAGTATATATTTTCCATTTACTTTTTACCTGTATAAAGGGTTATAACTCCCTTCAAAAGTTACAACCATTGGAGGCAGGGCACCTGATCAAAAACCTGTAGTTGGGTTAGAGCACCTGATTAAAAGCTCACTTTGTGTGTGGACACCTGATCAAAACTCCCTTGGTGGCAGGGCACCTGATCAACAACCTGTAGTGGATTACTACCAAGTGTGGTAGAAGAGTAGATGTACCCAGGTTTAGTGGGGAACTACTATATATCTTTGTGCCATCTGTGATGTGATTCTTTTGTTGTGATTTGTTGCTGATTTCTTTATTTAGTTTTTATAACTCACTCAGCATTACACAAATATTTATATATCACTATTTTGAAATAACCCTAAAAGTTTTAATATTAAGAACTAAACTCACCTTCAATTGGTATCAAAGCAAGGTTGATTATATTAATCACCTTCAACTGATATTCAATTGCACTTTCAATTGGTATCAGAGGGTAGTTGATTATTTATACAGGCTAACACCTGAATCATAAAGATCAATTAGTTCTTAAGTTTTTTTTAAAGGTTTTTCTAAAATCTAATGGCATAAGTAGAATTTTCAAATCCACCAATCTGTAATCTAAATAGATTCTCTTTATGGCAAGCTAGAATTAAATTATATATGAATGTCATAGATGAAGAAATCTATAATTACATTTTGACAGGACCTCCATCATCAACATCAATAGATGCTCAAGAGAACCTGAAAAGTGCTGATGCAAAGGCTATGGACATATTAGCTCAATCAATGTAAAATGAAATTCATCAAAAAGTTGCTGACTACACTTCAGCAAGAGCAATCTGGAACTCCCTCACAAGGATGGTAACTGAACCTTCTTTCACTAACTGTATTTATGATGCAGAACCATCATCTAGTTTAAGTGAAGAAAAGAAGTAGAAGAAAAGGCCAGAAGTTTCTGCATGATGGCCATATATGGCTCATATCACAACTTAGATGCAGAAGCTGAATCAGATGAGGTAACTGAGGTAACTTCAACTCCTAATTTTACTTCAGAACAAATCAAATCAGATTCTAAAATTCCATATACAGTTTTAATAAAATCTGAAAATGAAATCTGAAAAGAGTTAACAATAAACAATTTAACTTCTGATAAACTTAAAGAAGATTTGAAAGTATCATAAAAGAAAATCATTTCTTTGAAAAATAAATTAATTAATGCTGAAAAATTTGAACAATCTTTTAAAAAGGAAATTGTGTATGTTCAACAAAATCAAAGAAATTTTACAAATTTATATTTTAATGAGATAAAAAGGCAAATATATCTAATTATAAGGCATTTTCTTTTATCTATCTTAAACTTTTATAATTAAATAAGCAGTTATGTGATTCATTGGAATTTCCTATCTTAAAAACAAAGTCAGGTAACTTCAATGTTCTTACAGACTTTCTCCAAAATCATGTTGAGCATTCTACTCAGATTGCATAGATCAGAAATTATCAGGGCGCTGAGTGTGAGTCTCTTCTGATTAAGGGGATTCTATAGAAGGAAGGTATCAGACAATGTTTTTCTAAATTTAAAATTCCTTAGAATCCAATAACAGTTGTAGCAATTCATTTCATTAAAATCCTATTTAAAAACAAAATCTAGGAATCAAAATTACCTAAATGTATTTTAAAAGAAGAAGAAATAATATAATTTATGGTTAAATATTTTCAAAAAGAACAATAAATTCTTCTATAATCTCTGACCCTAATGCTTTAAGTTATTCAATATCTTTTTTATGCTTAGGTATCCTAAACCAAATAGGCGGAGATTGTTAGAACCTAGTCTTGATTTGGATTAGGATCCTAACTCAAATAGGGGGAGATTATTGGAACCTTAGTTTTGGATTTGAGTCGTGATCCTTATTTATAAATATTCTGTGATCGACGAAATCCCATTAAGACAAGAGACAAGAGAAAATTAGACATGTTCTCTAGGTTCGACGAACAGCTATATGCATTCGACGAACGACGCTCTGCGATCAACGAATTATATTCATTCTGCGCTCGACGAAATCCAGCAATCTCAGCGGTCAACGATCCCGTCTCAGCGGTCGACAAAATTCAGTCGTCTCAGCGTTCGACGATCTCAAGTCTGCGTTCGACGAATATTCAGTAGAAGTTCAGAATGACCAATTCAATAATTAGATCGACGAACTTGAAGCTGAGCTCGACGAAATTATCATCAACAATTATATTTCTCCTTTCTCAGCTCGTCTAAATAATCTTAGCAATATTCTTGATTAATTTCTATTTTATATATTGTTATTTATTGCTGCCCGTCTTCTGTATGAATTAATAATATAGCTGTTGCAGGCAATTAATATTATAGACGCTGTAGATAAGCAAAAGACGACAATTTATCTTCTCGAGGAATCTAGGAAATTAAAGAGACATTATCTTTTTCCTCTCTTGTCGGGCAAGAATTCAAATCAGCCCAAAAAGCCTTCTCCAGATTACATATACAAAAAGAAGTACAGAGAAGAAAATAATAAGGCAGAACCAAAACAAAGAAGAAGAAGAGAATAGGAAGAACCAGAGAAGAATAAGATAACAAGGAAGAACTAGAACAGGAAGAGAAATGTACAGAAATACAGAAAAGCAAAAAGAAGCAGATCTACAGAGTTCTTAATAAGAAAAACATATATTATTTATCTTCTTTTTGCTAACTCTTCTCTGCAGATCATCTTCATCATGAGACACCAATCAATACCATTTGCTCAGGAGTAAACTGCAGAAGAAGAAAAAGGGTATTTACAATCAGGAGAAGAAGCCTCCACAAGCTGTCATCAATTTCAATCAGATAGGGGGAGCTCTTCAACATCATCTTCAAAGATCCAATCTCAACAACACCATCTGGATCTCTAGAGTCTTCTCAAGAAAAGAGAAGAACAATATATATTTTCCATTTTCTTTTTACCTGTATAAAGGGTTATAACTCCCTTCAAAAGTTACAGCCATTGGTGGCAGGGCACCTGATCAAAAACCTGTAGTTGGGTTAGAGCACCTGATTAAAAGCTCACTTGGTGTGTGGACACCTGATCAAAACTCCCTTGGTGGAAGGGCACCTGATCAACAACCTGTAGTGGATTCCTACCAAGTGTGGTAGAAGAGTAGATGTACCCAGGTTTAGTGGGGAACTACTATATATCTTTTTGTCATCTGTGATGTGATTCTTTTGCTGTGATTTGTTGCTGATTTCTTTATTTAGTTTTTATAACTCACTCAGCATTACACAAATATTTATATATCACTATTTTGAAATAACCCTAAAAGTTTTAATATTAAGAACTAAACTCACCTTCAATTGGTATCAAAGCAAGGTTGATTATATTAATCACCTTCAACTGATATTCAATTGCACTTTCAATTGGTATCAGAGGGCAGTTGATTATTTATACAGGCTAACACCTGAATCATAAAGATCAATTGGTTCTTAAGTATTTCTTAAAGGTTTTTCTAAAATCTAATGGCATAAGTAGAATTTTCAAATCCACCAATCTGTAATCTAAATAGATTCTCTTTATGGCAAGCTAGAATTAAATTATATATGAATGTCATAGATGAAGAAATCTATAATTCCATTTTGACAGGACCTCCATCATCAACATCAACAGATGCTCAAGAGAAGCTGAAAAGTGCTGATGCAAAGGCTATGGACATATTAGCTCAATCAATGTCAAATAAAATTCATCAAAAAGTTGTTTTTACACTTCAGCAAGAGCAATCTGGAACTCCCTCACAAGGATGGTAACTTAACCTTCTTTCACTAACTGTATTTATGATGCAGAACCATCATCTAGTTTAAGTGAAGAAGAAGAAGAAGAAGAAAAGGCCAGAAGTTTCTGCATGATGGCCATATATGGCTCATATCACAACTTAGATGCAGAAGCTGAATCAGATGAGGTAACTGAGGTAACTTCAACTCCTAATTTTACTTCAGAACAAATCAAATCAAATTCTAAAATTCCATATACAGTTTTAATAAAATCTGAAAATGAAATCAGAAAAGAGTTAACAATAAACAATTTAACTTCTGATAAACTTAAAGAAGATTTGAAAGTATCAGAAAAGAAAATTATTTCTTTGAAAAATAAATAAATTAATGTTGAAAAATTTGAACACTCTTTTAAAAAGGAAATTGTGTATGTTCAGCAAAATCAAAGAAATTTTACAAATTTATATTTTAATGAGATAAAAAGGCAAATATATCTAATTATAAGGCATTTTCTTTTATCTATCATAAACTTTTATAATTAAATAAGCAGTTATATGATTCATTGGAATTTTCTATCTTAAAAACAAAGTCAGATAACTTCAATGTTCTTACAGACTTCTCCAAAATCATGTTAAGCATTCTACTCAGATTGCATAGATCAGAAATTATCAGGGCACTGAGTGTGAGTCTCTTCTGATTAAGGGGATTCTATAGAAGGAAGGTATCAGGCAATGCTTTTCTAAATTTAAAATTCCTTAGAATCCAATAACAGCTGTAGCAATTCATTTCATTAAAATCCTATTTAAAACCAAAGTCTAGGAATCAAAATTGCTTAAATGTATTTTAAAAGAAGAAGAAATAATATAATTTATGGTTAAATATTTTCAAAAAGAACAATAAATTCTTCTATAATCTCTGACCCTAATGCTTTAAGTTATTCAATATATTTTTTATGCTTAGGTATCCTAAACCAAATAGGGGGAGATTGTTAGAACCTAGTCTTGGTTTGGATTAGGATCCTAACTCAAATTGGGGGAGATTATTGGAACCTTAGTTTTGGATTTGAGTCGTGATCCTTATTTATAAATATTCTATGATCGACGAAATCCCATTAAGACAAGAGACAAGAGAAAATTAGACATGTTCTCTGGGTTCGACGAATGGCTATCTGTGTTCGATGAACGGCGCTCTGCGGTCGATGAATTATATTCATTTTGCGCTCGACGAAATCCAGCTATCTCAGCGGTCGACAAAATCCAGCCGTCTCAGCGGTCGACGAAAAGCTGCGTTCGACGATCTCAAGTCTGCGTTCGACGAATATTCAACAGAAGCTCAGAATGATGAATTCAATAATCAGATCGACGAACTTGAAGTTGAGCTCGATGAAATTATCATCAGCAATTATATTTCTCCTTTCTCAGCTCGTCTAAATATTCTCAGCAATATTCTTGATTAATTTCTATTTTATATATTGCTATTTATTGCTACCCGTCTTCTTTATGAATTAATAATATAGTCGTTGCAGGCAATAAATATTATAGCTGTTGCAGATAAGCAAAAGATGACAATTTATCTTCTCGAGGAATCTAGGAAATTAAAGAGACATTATCTCTTTCCTCTCTTGTCGGGCAAGAATTCAAATCAGCCCAAAAAGCCTTCTCCAGATTACATATACAAAAAGAAGTACATAGAAGAAAATAATAAGGCAGAACCAAAACAGAGAAGAAGAAGAGAATAAGAAGAACCAGAGAAGAATAAGATAACAAGGCAGAACTAGAACAGGAAGAGAAATGTACAGAAATACAGAGAAGCAAAAAGAAGCAGATCTACAGAGTTCTTAATAAGAACAACATATATTATTTATCTTCTTTTTGCTAACTCTTCTCTGTAGATCATCTTCATCCTGAGACACCAATCAATATCATTTGCTCAGGATCAAACTGCAGAAGAAGAAACGGAGTATTTACAATCAGGAGAAGAAGCCTCCACAAGCTGTCATCAATTTCAATCAGACAGGGGGAGCTCTTCAACATCATCTTCAAAGATCCAATCTGAACAACACCATCTGTTTCTCTAGAGTCTTCTCAAGCAAAGAGAAGAACAATATATATTTTCCATTTTCTTTTTACCTGTATAAAGGGTTATAAATCCCTTCAAAAGTTACAGCCATTGGTGGCAGGGCACCTGATCAAAAACCTGTAGTTGGGTTAGAGCACCTGATCAAAAGCTCACTTGGTGTGTGGACACCTGATTAAAAGTCTGTTGGTGGCAGGGCACCTGATTAACAACCTGTAGTGGATTCCTTCCAAGTGTGGTAGAAGAGTAGATGTACCCAGGTTTAGTGGGGAACTACTATATATCTTTGTGTCGTCTGTGATGTGATTCTTTTGCTGTGATTTGTTGCTGATTTCTTTATTTAGTTTTTATAACTCACTCAGCATTACACAAATATTTATATATCACTATTTTGAAATAACCCAAAAAGTTTTAATATTAAGAACTAAACTCACCTTCAATTGGTATCAAAGCAAGGTTGATTATATTAATCACCTTCAACTGATATTCAATTGCACTTTCACTTTACTTGCTCTAGTTTACTTTATAACTGCTCTGGTTTACTTTTCTAGATGATTTGTTCTTCTATAACTGCGTGCATATACTCGCTTTGATGCTCATTTGTATACTGCTCGGTGCCATAGAAGCACTTCTTTTATACATGGTAGAACTGCTAGAATAGATTGTTTTTAGTCAATACTCATGCTAGCTAGCCCCACTGTCACCTGCTTGTTTGATTCACCCCTTGTTGTCCTCCGCTTTGTTCTCCCCTCACGGCGCCTAGGAGTCGCGGGGGGGGGGGGGGGGGGGGGGGGGGGAGGCGAGGACAAAACTGGCTTAGTCTTTATGACTAACGGTCGGTTGTGACCTTAGGATTCTGAGGAGCTGGAGCGGCAGTACGACCAGTAGGACGTGATGGCAGACTCGAGGAGCAGTTTCCGCGCAACACTACTGTAAGACCCATTTTTCGCTACAAAACTGGGTCTTATGTCCAGAACCGCCGCTTTGCAGTGACCCCATCGCCCAGGAAGGTCGCCACTACAAAATGCCGATCCTGCCGGCCATATCGATCACAGAAGAAGAAAAGTATAAACGAACAAATAGAAGTTCAATTCCACAATCACATGCTATATATAATAAATGTCCACATGGTATAACTGAAATAACAAAGTTTATAATAATAAAGGGCCCATGCCCTGTACATCATGCCTCACTACAAGATCACTCGCGGAAGCTAACTATTAATCACTCACAGATCTTGGAATTGGTGCTCCTGTACTAGGCTAGCCCGCCTCCGTCTGCACAGGCCTCTGGTGCTGATGCGTCTCCTCGATCCCCTAAAATGATATGGTCCACTGACCGTTAGTCAAAAAGACTAAGCCTTATGTTCCCCACCCCACCCCCAATGGCTCCTAGGCACCGTGCGGGAGGATGAAGCGGAGGACAGCAAGGGGTATAAAATAAAGCAGATGACGGCGGATCATGTCTACAGGAGATGTCTACAACTACACATGTGTATATAAATAATTGAAGCAGTAATAAAGCATGGTAAAGAGCAAATAAAGAACAGTAAGTAAAGATAAGTACACAATAGAAATGTAACCATTGATTTATAGGAATGCCCATACAAACCTATAGACCAAGGGGTCGTTTAGCATGTCCTATCGTATAAAACATCCCATAACTAATTTATACGATATGGGTAGGGGTTGAAATGCAATGCTTATGCCATGACATGCAGAGTTATGCAGTTTAATGATATGTTCATACAAGTTCAACTCACACACTTTGGCTCTATGCGCACAGACCTTTAGTTCCCCCTTTTTAGAGCTAACAAGACTCCCAGGATACTCCCGTAGTGGCAAACGGAAGCGGTGGGTTGGGCCTCGCCCACCTATAGGTTGGTATTCACACTACCTAACCTAGACCTATCGTCCGCCTCAACGCAAAACCGCGGAGCATCTGCGTACTCTTACTGGATGAACCACCAGACTTTCATGGCTAATTGCAAATTCCACACTTGCCGAGTCAACGTATTGACGTCGGTGTGAACGACCGTCCAATACCAAAGACCCACCACCTTTATGCACATGCAAACATTTTTAGCATCTATCTCCGAGCCATAAGCTCCCCGGGCTAACTCTCCCATCACCATAACCTTCTGAGTCACCGGCTCGCCGTCCAACCCGTCCGCACCAACAAGCATTACTGATTCATACGCTCACCAGACTAATTAGTCTGCTGCTACAACCACCGAGCCGACCGCTCGTAGGACCCAACAAACTAATCTCCCGTAACCACAGGGTGTGGGTGTGTGGATTATTAAGTTAATCTTGTACATCAACTTATCCCTACAATTTATGGTTAATCTTGGACTTCCCGAGGATTATCCTGTAAGGGCCTCGCTACGGTACTAGGAACTATAATGAGATGACACCCCAAAGCTCCCTTTCTCAAGACACTTAGTGTTATCGGTATCTACCCATAAGAATACCCTTCTTATCATTACACTTAGATTACCCTAAGTATTTTATGACTCCCCACGGGAAAGACGATCTTTCATCAATCCCGAGCACAACTTTACCCCTTAGCTCATCGGGTACACCCAACATATAAACCCCTAATGGTGACCTCACGTCTTCTCTACCAGACTAGGTACACCCTCTACCTTTCATTCCCACTTAATGATCCACAAGTTACTCAAGTTTTACAGTTTTACTATACGCAGACCAAATGCGTTATATGAGTTGCATAGGAGGAGGTACTCCAAATACTCTTTCAACTGACTCAAGAATATTACTAGGAGTCTATCATGATATTCTAAGACTAAATCCAGAGGATCATATTTTTCCTTAATTGTTTGGCATTTATTATAATTTCTCCAACATTTGCCAAGTATGAAATTGAACATGAAGTGTAAGATCTTCCTATGATATGACCCTCATAAAATTATGCAAAATCTATGATATCAAAATAATAACAGTAAATACAAAATATCACAATTTTGCAGTAAGGAGTTGGCCTCTAATTATAATATTGAATAATTACCCCAAATTAGAAATAAAGAAGGAACCGCCAAAAATACTTGTCCAAAAATTATGGGAAAATTACCAGACATTTAGATTGATCAGAAAAGTCTACTGACTAAATTTCAGAGTTTAGCAAAATTAATTAATCACATAAATAAATATTCCAAGTAAACCCACACTAGGGTAAATTGTGAAGTAACATACTGATAAATAATTCCAAAAATTATACAAATATTCACAGAGCTTTCTAATGCCCTAAAATGTCCTACCACCAAGTTTCATAATTTTTCAGAGGATATTTGGCCCTCATTTATTTAACATATTCTTAAGGCCAAATAGATGACTTGTGAATGAAGTGCTAGATAAATAAATTAAATAATTACACAAAAATTACCAGAGATCTGTTACATGATTATGAGGGTACCATCAAACTTTCATCACCATCCAAGATTATTTGAGCATGTAAATTTCTCTTATAAGGAGGTTCCCAAAAATGATTATAACCTAAATCAGAGGGGATAAGTGGTCCTAAAATTCTCTTAAAATTTCCTAGAGCATATTTACACCATATGAACTTATACACCAAGTTTCATGATCATCTAAGGACATATACCCCTATGTCCTTCACAAGGCTTAAAGTGCAACTCTAAGGTTAAAACTAGGGTCCTAGGGCATATACACCCCACATCACACCAAATTACCCATGGGAGTGTCTTATGTGGTCCTAAACCAGTGGCCAAAGTTTCACACCACTTTGATGAGATTTGACCACCTAATTCCATCATGTGCACTTTTGACCTAGTTTGACCTAGTTTGACCAAACTTGGGTTAACAAATTACCCCAACAAATCAGTCCCAATTGGGCTGAAATTTTTAGCAGGTTCATATAATAAACCTAAAGAGCACCCACCAAAATTTGAAGGGGATTGGAGGTCATTAGATCCTATTATTAAATAATATATGAATTATTAAATTATTACAAAAACCTTAGAAACATGTTCTCCTAAAATTCTCATCTTTGGATATGTTAAGGTTGTATGTACAAATAACCTAGGTTTCAATTTTCAAGTCAATATCATTTCCCAATCAAAAGTTATTCAAGAAATGGTGGTTGTCCTACACTAGGGACCAGTCCCACCAAAATGGACCTATAGGGAGCTACAGAGATCCTTTTGGGCTGAAATAAGTTTTAAAATAAAGTAGACTCCAAGGGATACAACTTTGGTGTTGACTAGTTTTTCTGTAGAGGGCCCTAAGTACTTTTAATAAATTAATCTATGCACAGCAAAATATGTGATAGAAATATATATATATATCATAACATTTAATATGAAGATCTTGCACAGATCTTAAAGCACCCTTGAACGGCATCGGGTCGTCTTCAAGCTCGAGCCGACGGTGGAGATTTTCCTGACCTGGGCCTCCTTTGTCCTTGTTTTCCCGGCCACCTAAGCACCGCCCCGGCCAGCCAATGCCACCACCACCTTCGTTGAGGTGGTGGTCGGCGATTAGCGGTGGTTGGTCGGCCGGAGGTGGCCGGAACAGGAGTATGGAGGCCGGATTAAAGCTCCAAAAACGGAGCTCTCAGCCTACTCAATTGGGGACCAATTGGCCCCAATCCTTGCAGCCAACCTGATGGGATCTATCCACAGAGAGAGATGGGAAGAACCAGACATTCTTGGAGCCTTGAAGCCTTGCCAAATCCCTTCCTTGCCATGGCCGATCCTAAGCTTTGGGGCCATTGCATCCTCCACACCAACAAGCTCGAAATCTTCAGGTGAGTGGGGGAAACTAATCCTCACAGCCTTTTGAAGCTTTTTAAAGATCCACATGTGGAAGGGGGAGGGGTGAAAACTCCAATTTCACCACTAATGGCCATTAAGAATTTTGGCCAAAACTTAAATTCCATTAAATCAGCCCTTGGGTGGCCGGCCATGGCTATGAAACTCCTCAAAACTGATGAGGGGGAAGGTACAAAGCCATTGGAGATGAAGAGGTGAGGCCCTTGGCCTCCCATGGCCATTAATGGCTTTCTCTCTCTCCTTTCTCTCTCTTCAAAATTGGGGAAATTACACTTTCTCTCTCCTACTCATCATTTCCAGAAATTATATGGCCCCTTGAGTAGATATCAGGCACATGAAGCTATTGGGCCACTACAATTGGGTCTAGCCCAAGTGGATTGGGCTTGATTAGGTCAAAATAGGTTATTTTGACCCAGATTTAGGGTGGAGTTGACTTTGGTCAATTTGACCATTTGGATTGGCCCCAATTGGTGGGTAGTGATCCATTGGCCTCCCCTAAGGGTTAGGAAGGCCTATGTAGGGTCAATTTGGCAAAGTGGAAGCCAATTGACCCACAATAGGGCAATTTGACGAAAACTTGGGCTAGAGTTGACTTAGGTCAAATTGGTGGCCCCATGATGGAGAGTTTTGGTCCATTGGGTCCCTAATAACCTTATAATGGTAGGGGTAAGGTCAATTTGGCATGGTGGAGGTCAAATGACCCTAATTAGGCTACTTTGACCAATTTAAGGTTAGGGTTGACTTTGGTCAACTTGACCTATTTGGTTGACCCCAATGGGTCCTTGGTGCTCTAAGGGGACCCCTAAAGGGTTAGGTATGCTATGGTAGGGTCAAAGGGTCAAGGTGAGGCCCTTAAGTCAAACCCTATGCTTGTTAGCTGGAAATCACTATTTGCAGACCACTATGGTTTCCTTCTTCTTGGCTAAGGCCAAGTGGTCTCTTCAAGCTTCCTAGGGTTTTTTCATGACCTAGTCATGACAAAACCACTCTAGGGGTCTAGTTGTTTGGGGGATGTTACAACTACTACTTAGCAACAGATTGACAAAGCTCGATAGCTTCCACATAGATGTAGAGTGAGATGGTTGTTTTACTTTATTTTGGACATGTACCGGGCATAAGCCCTTTCTCTCTTTCACTTATTGTACTCATTGCTGGAATTGCCATATTATGATGTATACATGTGTGATTGTGGACTTGGTTTACTTTTACTTAATTTTCTTCTCATCTCTTGTTGGCATGTTGATCGTTCTTGCCGGTAGGATCAACGTCTTGCGGAGAAAACTAACTCGTGCGTTAGTGTCACCGTAAGGCGGCGGTTCTGGGCATAAGATCTGAAAGCTCTCCAGGTGCGGGAGAGGAATCTTACACAACGTCACATTTTAGGTGCTTTCAAATGACTGTTGCCTTAAGACTGTATATAAATATATAAACGTTGCGTTTTGAATAACTACTTATTTAAACACATTTCTCATTGTAATATATTCTACTTATGGTATTATCTGCATGTATATTAAAGAAATAAGATACTTCCCCTTGAAAACAAATTCTATTTTGTTTCCTTCATATGAAATATTGAACTCGCTACCATTCGTTCTTTTTGCAGGGATGAACATGGTATATCGTGTGGTAACTGCAGCAGTTTGTGGATCCTTTACGTACCATAAGCGACAACCAGAGCACTAGACCTAAAATATTTTAAGTATCTTTGTAATCTATGCCAAACTATATTTGAATTGTCATGCATAGCTAACCCTATGAAAATAACTGCATCTGTTCTGTGAGAAGTTGGGTGGTTATATATATATATATATATATTTATATATATATGATGCACTCGGGGGGGGGGGGGGGGGGGGGGGGGGGGCGCCATCAATGGATAGGATCGCAGCTTCAAAGTTAATACCGTATTTTTTATCTATGCCTATTCCTGTTTTATCTCTAGGGTGTTTTGGGTATTTCCTGTTTTAGGGTTAAGTCATATTTAAGTACTTTTTCCTGCTGGGAGGGGGATGCTTGTTTTGGGAGAACTGTGAAAGAAATCAAAAGGAAGTGTGTCTTGTTTTGGGTACTGTTGCAGTGGACTGTTCTGGAGTCTATTTCGTGAACTTCTTCCTCGCCTTGTTCCCTCTTCGGCTCCCACCGGTAAAGGTTCTTCCGATTGGGGAGATCACTTGGTAGCAGAGATAAGTTGATAGCGGACGACGTGCGTGGTGGTCGTGGGCGGTGCGGTCGTGGCCGCCTCGAGGGTCACGAGGAGGACAAACCCCAATGACATCGAGATCTGCGGGATATCAAACTTGAGATTCAGAGGAGAAGAATCGAAGACCTGGAACAATGTCTGGCACATGCTGGGTTGAACTCCCCGCCGGAGGACGGGCTGGATACCGACCGTTCTTCAAACGAGGAGAATGACGTAAATCCTTTTGCGGCCGACCCTCAGGGAAGGGGACGACGAGCGCACAGAGGCGACAGGGCACCTCTCCAAAATCTGGGAATGAAGGTCAAGATTCCGGACTTCGACGACAACACCCACCCAGATGAGTTCATTGACTGGCTACTCACCGTGGAAAGGGTGTTTGATATTAAGGAGTTGACGGAAGATCAAAAGGTGAAACTCATGGCGATTCGCCTTTGAAAGCATGCTTCAATATGGTGGGAGCATGTGAAGAAACAATGCATCTGAGAAGGCAAAGCATGAGTGGATCGCTGGGACAAAATGAAAAAAAAGTTCCAAAAACAATTTTCTCCAGTATATTCAGTACGAGGATGGATAGGATTCTTCCATATGATGGAGTCTTCAGGGTGTTCTTGATTCTCTGGAATAAGAATTTTCTCCAGTCTGTCTTCTTTGAAACAATGATCATGCACGTTGTTTCAAACATTTCTTTTGAAATCTGGTCGTGGGAACCAGGCTTGCACAACAGTACTTTTTCTACTATATCTGCAAGGAGATTTCCCTTTTGATTAAATTCATTCTTCTTAATAGACCCATAGGTCTTGCCACTATGCCCACACCAGGCATATCCAGCTGATAGATCATCAATGGTCAAGTCTTCCTCTTCGACCTGTTTCCCTAGCCTAGGAATCCTCAGAGCTTTTCCTAAGCTCTTGGCAGTTACTTTGATCTTCTCTCCAGCCACAGTAGTCTTTAGAATATCCCCTGAGCTATTTGTTCTAGCGCCATCTGTAACGACCCAGAAGCCGACGTCCGATCGGGACAACGTCCACCGATCTAGCCTCAACTGGCCTCGCTACCGGGCTGCAGCCCAAGCACCCCAACCCCTCTCCAGCCCACAGGCGGGTTGTTGGTGGCCACAGCCTCCCTTTGATGAGGCAAACTCGATAGTCAAGCATGCACCACTAGGACTTCCCAGGAGGTCACCCATCCCAGTACTACTCCAGCCCGAGCACGCTTAACTATGGAGTTCTTTCACTTCTCATCACCAACTGAGCTGCAGCTCAGTTGGTGATGAGAAGTGAAAGAACTCCATAGTTAAGCGTGCTCGGGCTGGAGTAGTACTGGGATGGGTGACCTCCTGGGAAGTCCTAGTGGTGCATGCTTGACTATCGAGTTTGCCTCATCAAAGGGAGGCTGTGGCCACCAACAACCCGCCTGTGGGCTGGAGAGGGGTTGGGGTGCTTGGGCTGCAGCCCGGTAGCGAGGCCAGTTGAGGCTAGATCGGTGGACGTTGTCCCGATCGGACGTCGGCTTCTGGGTCGTTACAATAAAAAGTGCACTTTTTATTGCAACGTCCCAAGGCCCTGGACTTACCATCGGGACAACGTCCACCGACAGCCTCGCCCGGCGACCGTTACCGGGCTGCAGCCCAAGCACCCCAACCCCTCTCCAGCCCACAGGCGGGTTGTTGGTGGCCACAGCCTCCCTTTGGTGAGAAGTGATCCAGTTATGCGCCTCTACGGGGCCTTCCCAGGAGGTCACCCATCCCAGTACTACTCCAGCCCGAGCACGCTTAACTATATAGTTCTTTCACTTCTCATCACCAATTGATCTGCACAGCGACCAATTGATCTTCTAAATTGTAACACCTCCCCTGTAATGACCATATAATATGGGTCCGGCTGGGACCCCACAGCATATAACCGCCACAGCTTTAGTATTAAAAGATGATATTAACTACCCAATCTCATAACTCAGACAGCACAGCGGAAACAAACTAAGCCACAGAGATTGTCCATACTACAAAGGAGTCCAACTGGCCTTAAGGCCTTACAAAACACTGTCCAAAACATCAAACATTCCAATATAAAAGACATCCCAACAAAAGGGGAAAGATAGTTTTTCCCTAAACTACCTCGGCATGCAAGCCGGATATAACAAAGTACGAAGAAAGTAATGCAGGAAATCAACTAAGCACTTCGTGAGGCTTTAGGCCTTTTTGGCCGGCGCGCTGGGTCCAGCCTGCGATTCTTGCCCTGCAACCAAATCACAAAGAGCGGTAAACGAGGGTCAGCTATGGCTGACCACAAGCGGTGTAACAACATCCCTCCTCCCGGCCGTCCTAGCGGACCCCGGGGAACTACTTCACCCTGCAAGTCAGCACTTTGTATGCAAATTTACATAAAGGAAAGCAACATAAATACTGGCATGAGTGTCACAAGCATCATCCACGTTTCTATGTTGAGCAGGTAATAAAAGGGGCCTAACAATGCAAAATGAGTGCAAGCCCGGGTTTCACCCAAGGCGCCCTAAAGCGTATGAATCTAACACATCATCATACATCACCAACACAAGGGTACTCAATACTTCCCCACAAGGGCATCAAAACCCAAAGCCAAGCGCTCTCGCTGAGACCCACCTCGCCTGGCCCACCATGCCATCGGGCTTGTCTGACAGCTCACACGCTCGGGCCGCCAACAACGCACCAAGACCGATTCTAAGAATTCTGGCCAACCAAAACGTCCCAAGGCCCTGGGCTTACTTTCGGGACAACGTCCACCGATTGCCTCGCCTGGCGACCGTCAACGGACTCAACCGTAGCACAGACATTCTCGTCAGTCAACAATCGAAGGGACTAATCTTGCCGGGACACTCTCCACACGTGAATCTCAGTCTTCACGGGATAGCCAGCCGACCACAAAGACCAATCGCGCCTTCGCACAACACTAGGCATCACAAGCCCCATAATCCGCACATTATTTCTCCGCCCTAAACCCAACATTCGTTACCACACGAAGCTACAAGGGCATCACAACGACGAGTTCGCCGTAATCGGATTTCTAACAAAACCCCTAAAATGTGCGTAAATCAACATCACCGGATCGGACCAACGGCCACAAATCCGGCTTCACCCACAATGCCTAATCCGCTAGCGGAGCGGATCTCTAGTGCAAAACATGCCGGGGACGGACACAATCAACCCGGTGGTTTCTCTTGAACCAAGGCGACCCGGATCCCTCTCACTCGACGGATCCGGTGCCAAAATGCAGAAAAAGAAGAGATGCCAAACACGCATCCTAAAGACCGGGAGGAGAAATGTCGTTACCTTTTGAGATCTCCTCCTAGCCATGAGAAGCTTGCAAACAAACGGTGGAGAAGAAGCGCCTTGATGCCCTCTACGCACTGCCGGTCTCGGATCGGCGAACGGAGCTCCGAAGCTCCGGCAATGGCGGATTCCCCTTCTTCTTCCTCCTTGCCTCCTCCTCCTTTCTCCAACCTAAGAGAGAGAAAGACTTGGAAATAATGAGGGTTTAACTCCTCTACCAAGCCCTAAACCCCCCCCCCCCCCCCCCCAGCCATCCATCGCAGCCGTTGGATCAAATTCCAATAGATTTGGACGGACCGATCTCCTTCTCCGCTCAAAATCGCGGAGCAGAATAAATAGGGCGCACGATCACATGCGCACGGTCACTGGTCGTGCGCGAAGAGGACACTGGTCGTGCGCACTGTTCGAGACAGAACTCCGAATCCTTGCGAATTAACGCACGATCACATGCGCACGGTCACTGGTCGTGCGCGAAGAGGACACTGGTCGTGCGCACTCTTCGAGACAGAACTCCGAATCCTTCCGACTAACGCACGATCATTGGCGCACGATTACTGGTCGTGCGCGAAGAGGAGAAATGGTCGTGCGCGAAGAGAACTGCTATGGAATTCCTAGCCTATCCCGAGCGCAGCACTACCACCCCGCCTACCTCGCTGAACTACGATTTTTGGGGTGTTACAACTCCACCCCCCTTAAAAGAATTTCGTCCTCGAAATTTCAGAATTTAAACAGGAAATTCGTAACGCATACCTGGAGCGAAAAGTTTCAGGAAATCCTCCCGCATCGCTTGCTCACGCTCCCAAGAGAATTCGTCTCGCCCGCAGTTGTCCCATCGCACCTTTACAAGTTTGACTTGCTTGTTACGCAACTGCCGGACTTCTGAATCCTCCACGCACACCGGGCGAACCCTCGCCCCCAAGTTCTCCATCACCGGCACTGCCGCCGCTTCGACCATGACGCTCGGCTCCACCAAAGCTTTCCTCAGTACGGAGACATGAAAAACGTCATGTAATCCACTCAGCTCTGCGGACAACGCCAAACGATAGGCTGCTTCGCCTATACGCTCCGTAACCTTGAACGGACCCAAATATCTCGGACTCAACTTCTTGAGTCGCCGCACCCGCGAAACACCCTTGAACGGCTTGATCTTCAAGTAGACCAAGTCGCCCACTGCAAACTCCACATTTCTGTGGCGCGCATTAAAATACTTCGCTTGTCGATCCTGAGCAACCTTCATGCGCTCCTGAATCGTCCGCACAATCTCGCAAGCATCTTCCACCACTTGCTTTCCCAAAAGCTTAGTGTCTCCCACCTCTGCCCAAGACATCGGCGTTCGACACTTCCTTCCATACAAAGCTTCGTATGGCGCCATCTTGATACTTGCCTGGAAGCTATTATTATAGGCGAACTCCACCATGAAAAGGTGGTCCTCCCAACCTTTGCCAAAGTCGAGAGCACACATCCTCAACATGTCTTCCAACGTACGGTTCGTTCGCTCCGTCTGACCATCGGTCTGCGGATGGAACGCGGTGCTAAACTTGAGCTTCGTGCCTAGACTTTTCTGCACTATTCTCCAGTCCTTCGATGTGAATCGCCCATCGCGATCACTAACGATGCTCTTCGGAATCCCGTGCAACCGCACAATGTTTCGAACATAAAGCTCCACGAGCTTTTCCACGCCATCGCTCTTCTGATTCGGGATGAAGTGGGCCACCTTCGTCAGGCGATCCACTATCACCCAAATTGCATCGTTACCCTGCTGCGATCGAGGCAAACCATGCACAAAATCCATAGAGATGTCATCAAATTTCCATTCGGGGATGGGGAGAGGCTTCAAGAACCCGTCGGGCCTTCGGCACTCAGCCTTCACCAAGGCACAAGTCTGACATCGGCTCACGTACTCGGCTACATCCCGCTTCATCCCAGGCCACCAAAAAGATTTCTTCAAATCCGCGTACATCTTTGTACTTCCTGGATGAACGGAGTACTTCGTAAAGTGAGCTTCAAACATCAACTCCTCGCGAAGCTTGCCGAAGCGCGGAACACAGATCCTTCCGTCTCTCCTCAGAATTCCACCAACCATCTCCAAAGCAGTGCCTTCGCTTTGTTGAGCCTCCAACACCAACTGTTGGCACTCCTCGTCCGCACTGGTCGCCTCTCGGATTCGATCCGTTATATCACACTGCATTTCAATCCAGTTCAAACGGGCTATGCTAGACTCACCTCTAGCCACACAAGAAATGTCAAGAGACTCCAAGTCTCGAATCAAACGCTCGTTATGCGCCTCCATCCAATTACCTTGCCCGGAGTACTTCCTACTCAAAGCATCCGCCACCACGTTGGCTTTACCCGGCGTATACTGAATCTCCACGTCGTAGTCCCCAAGGAACTCGACCCACCTACGCTGCCGCATATTCAGATCCTTTTGGTCTAGGAGATACCTCAGGCTTTTGTGATCCGTGAAGATCTCCACCTTCGCACCATAAACATAGTGTCTCCACAGTTTTAGCGCAAAGATTACCGCCGCCAACTCCAGATCATGGACGGGATAATTCCTCTCATGAGTCTTTAACTGCCTTGACCCATACGCTATCACCTTGCCGTGCTGCACCAGCACGCAACCCAACCCGCAACCTGACGCGTCGCTAAAGATCTGAAATCCTTCCGTCCCACTAGGAAGACTAAGGATTGGGGCAGACATCAATCTTTCCTTCAAATTCTCGAATGCCCGGGCACACTCCGGTGTCCAAACAAACCTCTGGTCCTTGCGAGTGAGTGTGGTGAGGGGCAACGCCATCCGCGAAAAGTTCTCCACGAACCTTCTATAATAACCGGCTAGTCCAAGGAAACTCCGGACTTCCGCCACGGTCCTCAAGACAGGCCAATCTCTAATGGCTTCAATCTTCGCTGGATCTACCGCCACCCCATCTCCACTAATTAAGTGCCCCAAGAAAGCCACCTTCTCGATCCAAAACTCACATTTTGAGAACTTAGCATAAAGCTGATTCTCCCTTAGAGTCTGCAATACTTGCCTCAAGTGAGACTCATGCTCTGCCTCTGATTTCGAATACACCAAGATATCATCTATAAACACCACCACGAACGAATCTAAGAACGGGCGAAAGACCCTGTTCATCAAATCCATGAACACAGATGGCGCGTTCGTCAAACTGAACGGCATCACCGAAAACTCGTAGTGGCCATACCGAGTCCCAAACGCTGTCTTGGCAACGTCCTCTTCTCGAATCTTCCACTGGTAGTACCCCGATTTCAAATCCAACTTGGAGTACACCACCGACCCCACTAACTGGTCGAACAAATCATCGATTCGGGGAATCAGATATTTATTCTTAACGGTCAATTTATTCAATTCACGGTAATCGATACACAACCGCATACTTCCGTCTTTCTTCTTCACAAACAAAACCGGCGCGCTCCACGGCGAAGAGCTGGGCCTAATGTACCCTTGCTCTAACAACTCCTGCAACTGAACCTTTAACTCGGCCAGTTCCTTCGGTGCCATCCTAAACGGAGGACGCGACACCGGCGTCGCACCCGGTACCAACTCTATCGAGAAATCGATTTCACGCTGAGGAGGTGCTCCCGGAAGCTCCTCGGGGAATACATCCTCAAATTCTTCCACCACCGGAACTTCTCTAATAGCCAACTTTGTGGAGGGAGTCTCCAACAAAGCTAAGAACGCCTCGCCTCCTTGGTTTACCGCACGCCTCATTTGCATAGCGGAAATCAGGGAGTAAGCCACTCCGCTTAGGCCTTCGAACTTGACCTCTGCTCTACCTTCACCTCTCAGGGCTACCACCTTCAACTGGCAGTCGATACTAGCTCGCTGCTCCGCAAGCCAGTCCATTCCCAAGATAACATCGAATTCAGCTAGTGGCAGAATCGCTGCTACCAACACGAAATCACAATTGCCAATTTGCATCACAATGCGTCCCTTCCTCATGGTAGTCATGAAAGACCCATTCGGCATACGCACACTCAGCTCCACTCCTGCCACTACGGGCTCAGCACCAATCTTCCGGATAAAACTTTCCGCAAGAAAAGAGTGTGACGCCCCCGTGTCGAACAACACTCGAGAGGGGTAGCCCGAAACTAGCACGAACCCTAACCACGTGCAAGACAAACATGAAAGGCCGCAACCTACATTATAGTAACAACCGAAAACTTAAACTTTTCATACCTGTCACCACATCGGGTTGACGTATCGCTTCCTGTTGCCCAAGATTATAGGCCCTAGGCTGCACTGGAGGGAACCGCGAAGCACTCGACTCCGCCGCTTTCCCCTTCTCTGCAACACCGGGACCCGAACGCACCGATTGTTCTTGTCTCGGCTCTGGCCCAGCTCCGCCCTCGGTACAAAAACGACTAATGTGACCCACCTTGCCACACTGGTAACAAGTAACCGGACCCTTGGAACGGAAATCTCCCGAAGGTGCGCCACTTCTCTCCCCAGGCCAATTAGGACGGGGCTTCTTCTTCCATCGGCTGCCCTCGGACTTCCACTGGGACTGAGACTTAGAAGGCTTTCCTTCTCCCTGCCTTGCCGCAACACCCTTTCGCCGTTGAGTTCGCTCCTAGTCGCTCTCCAGCGTGCGAGCGGCTTCGACCAACTCATTGAATCCCGCATTCTTCAAGGCTATGAGTGGTTGCCTTAAATTTTCCCTCAACCCTTGATAAAAGAGGTTATCTCTCTCTTCATCATCTGCCATTGTCGTGCCCGCATACCGACCCAACCGAGTGAACTCTTGCAAATATTCATCCACCGTCTTCTCCCGCTGCACCAAATGCAGAAACTGCCGCTGCAGTGCTAACCTTGTTGAAGCCGGAATGTAACGCTTTAGGAAAGCGTTTCTGAACTCCTCCATGGACGGAACACGCCCAACAAAAAGTCGACCGCTATGGTTCACCCACCACAACTTCGCATCGCCCTCTAACATGAAGCTCGCAAAGTGAGACTGCCTCTCAGCTGGGGTCTCAGCTGCCTTCAAGAGCTCCTGGATCCTCGAAAGCCAATGCTCGGCATCCGTTGGAGTGCCCACTCCCTTGAATGTCGGAGGGTGGAAACTCAAGAAATACTTCATGAATCGATCACCCATCGGAATAGTTCTCTCCGCTAGAGGCTCTGCTTGCCTTACTTCGACATCCGGTGTATCCGGCGTAGCCGCCGGAGTGACAGGGGTCGCAACTTGCACCACCGGCGTAGGAACCCGTGGCATCGCTCCAGCTTGAGCCGCTACCATTGCCTCCGCTAGCATGCGACAGAAATCAGCCGGGGACATGCCCACATTCATGAGGCCTGGAGCAGTAGCACTACTCCCCGAAGGCTCCTCTTGCCTCCTCGATGTCCCCGCATCGTCGCCAACGTCCTAGCATAAGCAAGGAAAATAAAAAAACGCTCATCAGGATCTAAACGCAAGACCCGAACGCAGGGATACTCATGATCCCGCACAATACTCCTATGTGAACAATCTCTTACGCGATCCAAAAACACTAGACCTCGCAAGAATACTAGAACCAACCTCACTTTGATACCAAATTGTAACACCTCCCCTGTAATGACCATATAATATGGGTCCGGCCGGGACCCCACAACATATAACCGCCACAGCTTTAGTATTAAAAGATGATATTAACTACCCAATCTCATAACTCAGACAACACAGCGGAAACAAACTAAGCCACAGAGATTGTCCATACTACAAAGGAGTCCAACTGGCCTTAAGGCCTTACAAAACACTGTCCAAAACATCAAACATTCCAATATAAAAGACATCCCAACAAAAGGGGAAAGATAGTTTTTCCCTAAACTACCTCGGCATGCAAGCCAGATATAACAAAGTACGAAGAAAGTAATGCAGGAAATCAACTAAGCACTTTGTGAGGCTTTAGGCCTTTTTGGCCGGCGCGCTGGGTCCAGCCTGCGATTCTTGCCCTGCAACCAAATCACAAAGAGCGGTAAACGAGGGTCAGCTATGGCTGACCACAAGCGGTGTAACAACATCCCTCCTCCCGGCCGTCCTAGCGGACCCCGGGGAACTACTTCACCCTGCAAGTCAGCACTTCGTATGCAAATGTACATAAAGGAAAGCAACATAAATACTGGCATGAGTGTCACAAGCATCATCCACGTTTCTATGTTGAGCAGGTAATAAAAGGGGCCTAACAATGCAAAATGAGTGCAAGCCCGGGTTTCACCCAAGGCGCCCTAAAGCGTATGAATCTAACACATCATCATACATCACCAACACAAGGGTACTCAATACTTCCCCACAAGGGCATCAAAACCCAAAGCCAAGCGCTCTCGCTGAGACCCACCTCGCCTGGCCCACCATGCCATCGGGCTTGTCTGACAGCTCACACGCTCGGGCCGCCAACAACGCACCAAGACCGATTCTAAGAATTCTGGCCAACCAAAACGTCCCAAGGCCCTGGGCTTACTTTCGGGACAACGTCCACCGATTGCCTCGCCTGGCGACCGTCAACGGACTCAACCGTAGCACAGACATTCTCGTCAGTCAACAATCGAAGGGACTAATCTTGCCGGGACACTCTCCACAGGTGAATCTCAGTCTTCACGGGATAGCCAGCCGACCACAAAGACCAATCGCGCCTTCGCACAACACTAGGCGTCACAAGCCCCATAATCCGCACATTATTTCTCCGCCCTAAACCCAACATTCGTTACCACACGAAGCTACAAGGGCATCACAACGACGAGTTCGCCGTAATCGGATTTCTAACAAAACCCCTAAAATGTGCGTAAATCAACATCACCGGATCGGACCAACGGCCACAAATCCGGCTTCACCCACAATGCCTAATCCGCTAGCGGAGCGGATCTCTAGTGCAAAACATGCCGGGGACGGACACAATCAACCCGGTGGTTTCTCTTGAACCAAGGCGACCCGGATCCCTCTCACTCGACGGATCCGGTGCCAAAATGCAGAAAAAGAAGAGATGCCAAACACGCATCCTAAAGACCGGGAGGAGAAATGTCGTTACCTTTTGAGATCTCCTCCTAGCCATGAGAAGCTTGCAAACAAACGGTGGAGAAGAAGCGCCTTGATGCCCTCTACGCACTGCCGGTCTCGGATCGGCGAACGGAGCTCCGAAGCTCCGGCAATGGCGGATTCCCCTTCTTCTTCCTCCTTGCCTCCTCCTCCTTTCTCCAACCTAAGAGAGAGAAAGCCTTGGAAATAATGAGGGTTTAACTCCTCTACCAAGCCCTAACCCCCCCCCCCCCCCCCCCCCCCCCAGCCATCCATCGAAGCCGTTGGATCAAATTCCAATAGATTTGGACGGACCGATCTCCTTCTCCGCTCAAAATCGCGGAGCAGAATAAACAGGGCGCACGATCACATGCGCACGGTCACTGGTCGTGCGCGAAGAGGACACTGGTCGTGCGCACTGTTCGAGACAGAACTCCGAATCCTTGCGAATTAACGCACGATCACATGCGCACGGTCACTGGTCGTGCGCGAAGAGGACACTGGTCGTGCGCACTCTTCGAGACAGAACTCCGAATCCTTGCGACTAACGCACGATCATTGGCGCACGATCACTGGTCGTGCGCGAAGAGGAGAAATGGTCGTGCGCGAAGAGAACTGCTATGGAATTCCTAGCCTATCCCGAGCGCAGCACTACCACCCCGCCTACCTCGCTGAACTACGATTTTTGGGGTGTTACACCATCAAAGAATTCCTGGACTTCTTTGTTCATGAGAGCTCTGGGTTCACAGAGCAAATACTCCAGCCCAGCTGATTCTATCAATACGATTACTGACCTGATTTCTTCAGAGCAAGAACTAAATCCTCCCCTCATGAGTTCGCATCCGAAGATGATTGCGGATTCTTCTTTCTTTGGAGCCATTGTTGCAGAACATCGAGAGCAAAGATTGTCGGAGACGGAACAGAGGTTTGTCGCGGAAATGGCTCAGGGCAAATGAAAGCGTAATTTTTGACCTAAGCATTCACTCTATTTATATTATGAGTAGATGAGTAGGCGCGTACCTTTTTGACTTGGTTAATAGATTAAGAATCCATCAGATGGCTCTGATTAGGGATCCAATATAGCATGAAATGCCTGCTCTGTATTTCGATAATGCGTATCTTTGTCGTTGATATTGTCGTCGAAATCATTTCGGCGTTGTCATAGAGATTTTACTAATATCGTCGAGACGCATATTTTGTCGTCGACTGCTCGTTTTGTATCGCTGAGAATTCATCTATGTCGCCGAGATACTCATCTAATGTTTATCTAACTTGACCATTCTTTGAAGAGTTCATGGGGACAGTGTTATTTATATTTTCTCCTTCACATCTCTTATATAGAATACAAATTTGATGTTTACTTGGACAGGGCTCTATTCTTCAAGGTTTGATTTCTTCTTAACTTCATTCATTCTCTTCATTTTGGTTTCTTGTTCATCAAAGGCAACATGATGTCTTTTGCTTTCTGACTTACCTATTTCTCAAGCATTGTGATGAGAGAATAAGGACTATGATGGTTGAACTTGGTAGCATCTTCTATCATTGATCTGAGCTCTTCATTGTGAGTGAAGCTGTGGACTCCCCCTCCATTGTTGCAGGGATTTGCGAAATTCTTCTAATTCATTAATAACTTCATGTCCACTCCTAGAGATTTCCCAGATACCTCAATTTTCATGTTCAAAACAACTTCTTGAGCCATTTGAGGATGTCTTCTTGATGTACTTCATTTTGAACAGCTGGATCATTTTCCATCATAGTTGTATTTTCACTTAGAAGCTCCCCCTCAATATAAGCAAGAGAGGGTTGAAAATCATGTGGGGAAGTGTGTTGAGATTTGATTGGCATCAGTTTGTTTGAAACCCCAAGTATCATTATTTGGTATATTTTCTCTTAATTGAGTTTTCTTGAGTACTTTTTTACTCCAGCCTTGTGCCTAAAGCAATCATTGCCCAAATACCAAAAGGGTTGGCATTTGGACATACCTGCAAAAAGGATTACTTATCCTTAGGCACCCAATTGGATTTGGGTCCTAGGTTCATGTTAGGGGAATAACCTGAAATACTATACCTATGAGTGGTCTGCACTCTTCTTGCATTAGGCACTGTTGCATTGAACCAGCAGTCCAGGGCAAAATGACCAATCTTTCCACAGCACCAGCACTCATACCTGTTGTATCTTCTCTTGTGCCTTTCCACCAGGGAATGTTGGTGGGCAGGTGTAACATACCCCAAACAACTAGACCCCTAAATTGGTTTTTTCATGACTAGGTCATGACAAAACCATATGAAGAGCTCAAGACCATGAGAACTTAGGTGAGAAGGAGAAAACCCAAGTGGTCTGCAAATAGCAATTTTCAGATACCAAACCTAGGGTTGAACATAGGGGCCTCACCTTGAACCTTGACCCCACCATAGTGTCCCTAACCCACTAGGGGCCTCCTTGGAGCACCAGGGACCCATTGGGGTCAACAAAAGGGGCCAAATTGACCAAAGTCAACTCTAACCCTAAATTGGTCAAACTAGCTCAATTAGGGCCAATTGGCCTCCACCATGCCAAATTGACCCTGCCCCTACCCTCATAGGGTCACTAGGGACCCATTGGACCAAAACGCCCCATCATGGGTCCACCAATTTGGACATTTTGACCAAAGTCAACCCTAGCTCTATTTTGGTCAAAGTGGCCTATTAAGGCTCAATTGACCCTCACCTTGTCAAATTGACCCTACCTAGACCTTACTAACCCTTAAGGGAGGCCAATGGGTGACTAGCCACCCATTGGGGTCAACCCAAATGGTCAAATTGATCAAAGTCAACATTATGTTATATTTAGGTCAAAATGACCTATTTTGACCTAATCAAGCCCAATTCACTTGGGCTAGACCCAATTGAGATGGTCCACCACCCAATGGGGTTGGGTGCTACTGAATTGGATGTTCAATTTTAGGAAATTCGGCCAGGAGAGCGAAAGCCCTAATTTGAAAGAGAGAGAAGGAAGGGGGAGTTAATGGAGAGGAAGAGGAAACCTCTCATCTCCTCCAATAATGGCACCATTCATCTCCTCTTGGGGAGAGGAGAAGTTTCTACCCTTCTCCCGACTGGATTGAGCCCCTATTCATCTCCCCCAATCCAAAACTGAAATCACCTTGATGGCCATTAATGGCATTCCAGGTTGTAACCTCCCCCTCTCCCAATCAAGGCCTTTAACATCTTCAAAAGAGTGAGATGAGTGAAACCCCCAACTTTCCCGAAAGGATTGTGCACTCTAGGCTCGGATTGGCATGGCTCCAAAAGCTCCCCGAGCTCCCATGGTGAACCCAAGATCCACAAGGCTTTCCGCCTCAATTCAGGTCTGATCCCCTTCTCCTCCCCTAGTGCGTAGATCTGAATTTGATTGGGCCTTGATTCGAGCCAAAATGGCCTTGGATCGAGCTTCCCAAAAGGATCGTTTTAGAGCTTTTTGCCCCTCCCCTAAAACACTATTCCGGCCAACTCCGGCCGGCAAACCACCGCCAAACGATGGCCACCACCTCAACGGAGGCGGTGGTGGCGGTGGTAGGCCGGGAAGGTGGTCGGATCGCCGGCAAGATGGTTTGGAAAAGCTTCAGGAAAGGGAAATAATGGCTGTTGGCTTGATGAGGAAGACGTAATCTGGAACGTCCAAAATCTGTCAAACAGAGATTATGATATAATAAATGATAATATTTTATGTTAGTTACTTACTTAGAACTATATGTTTTGAAACAGAAAAATGGATGCCTTAGAGGACAAATCTGAAAATGTGTATGAGACAGACTTTTGTAGCCCTGTAAGTCTATTTCAATTTAAAATTTGTTTCAGCCCAAAAGGAGTAATGTAGCTCCCTGTAGGGTCATTTTGGTGGGACTGGTCCCAAGGGTAGGGCAGCCACTATTTCTTGAATATATTTTGATTGGTAAATGGTACTGCCTTGAAATTTGTAACATAGGCTAATTACACCTACACACACATCATATCCAAAAATGGGAATTTTAGGAGAACATGTTTCTAAGGTTTTTGTAATAATTTCATTATTCATATGTTAATTAATTAGTGGGTCAAATGACCTCCAATGCCCTCCAAATTTTGGTGGGTACTCCTTGGGGTTATTATATGACCTTGGTTAAAATCTCAGCCCAATTGGGACTGATTTAGTTGGGTAATTGGCTAACCCAAGTTGGGTCAAACTAGGTCAAAATAGGGTATAATGCTCATTTTAGGGTATTGAGGTCAAATCTCATCACGATGAGGTGAAACCTTGGACACTGGTTTAGGATCACCTAAAACACCTCCATGAGTGATATGGTGTGGTGTGGAGGTGGTTATGCCCTAGGACACTAGTTTTAGCCCTAGGTGTGCATATAGAACCTTGTGAAGGCCATATGGTCAAAAGCCCTAGAATGGCCATTAAATTTAAGAGATATGTTCATGGGGTGTGATTATAAACTAGGGAATTTTGAGAGAATTTTAGGAGTACTTATTTCCCATAAATTAGGTCATAACCCCTTTAGGGAAATTTCTTATAAGAGATATTTATATGTTCAATGGCCTTGGATGGTGATGAAACCTTGATAGTGCCTTTATATTCATATAATGGACCTCTGGTAATTTTTGTGAAATTAATTAGGTGATTTAACCAGCACTTCATTTACAAGGCACTTATTTTATCTTAATCTTAAGAAATATAATTAAGGTTCCAAAACTCTCTGGAAAAATATGCAACTTGGTGATAAGACATTTCAGAGCACTAGGAAGCTCTGTAAATTTTTATATAATTTTTTTGGAGATTGTTATTAGTAAGCTACTTCACAACATGCTCATATTAGGATTTCTTTGGAATATTTATTTAAGTGGTTAATATGCCTTTATAAATTCTAAAATTTGGCCTAAGAACTTTTCTGATCAATATAAATGTCTGGTAATATTCTCATAATTTTTGGACAAGTATTGTTGGTGGCTGCTTCATTAATTTCTAATTTTGGTTAAATGTTCAATATTATAATTAGAGGGCAATTCCTGATTGTAAAATTGTGACACTCTGTATTTACTTTTATTTTGGCATGATAGATTTATCATAATTTTATGAGATTCATGTCATGAGAATATCTTACACTTCATGTTCATATTCATACTTGGCAAATATTAGAGAAATTTAAATAAATGCTAAAATGTTGAGGAAAAATATGAATCTTTGGATTTAGTCTTATAATGCCATGATAGTCCTCCAGTAAAAATATTGTGTCATGTGGTCTAATATTTAGAGTGCTTCTACTTATTAGCTTCATATAGTTAGTTTGGTCTGCGTATAGTAAAAATGTGAAACTTGGGTATTTAGGGGCCTACCAAGTGGAAGTGGCATGTAGTTGGTGTGCATGGTCAGGATGAAGAGGATGAGGTCATCAAAAGGAGTTTAGGAGATAAGAGTGCTAGGTGAGCTAAGGGTAAGGTCGTGCTTGGGATTGACGAAAGATCGTCTTTCCCCTGGCGTGTCATAAACCACCTAGGGTTAATACAAGTGAAAAGATAAGAGGCTTAGGCATATGGTTAGATACCTATAATATTAAATGCCTTGAGAAAGGGAGCCTTGGGGTGCATCCCAGTATTGTTCCTAGTACCGTAGCGAGCCCCTAACAGGGTAATCCTCGGGAAGTCCAAGGTTAACCATAAACTGTAGGGCTAAGTTGTTATATAAGATTAACTAAGTAATAGACTCACTCACACTCCATTGTCATGGGTGCTTACTCGGTTTGGTCTTATGAGCGGTAGACTCGGTGGTTGTAGTAGTAGACTTATTAGTCTGGTGAGTTGTGACTCAACCATGTTTGTTGTGTCGGACGGGTTAGCCCGGGGAGCTTATGGCTCGGAGGTAGATGTAAACATGTTTGCATGTGCATAAGGTGGTGGGTCCTTGGTGTTGATGGTCTTTGCACTGACATTAATACTTGGGCTCGGTAAGTGTGGATAACCCTTTACCAAAACAAGTCTGGTGGTCTAACCAGCAAGAGTACGCAGTAGCTCCGTTGTTGTGTTCTTAGCGTTGTGGCGTACGCTAGGTCTAGGTTAGGTAGTGCAAATACCAACCTAGAGGTGGGTGAGGCCCAACCCACTGCTTCCTTTTACCAGTACGGGAGTATCCTGGGAGTATTGCTAGCTCCAAAAATGGGGAACTAAAGGTCTGTGCGCATAGAGTCATGGTGTGTGAGTTGCACTTGTGTGAACATAACATTTAACTGCATACCTTGCATGACATAGCAACAACATTGCATTTCAACCCCTACCCCTATCGTATAAGTCGATTATGGGACTTCTTATACGATAGGCCTTGCTAAACGACCCCTTGGTCTTTAGGTTTGTGTGAGCATTCTTATAAATCAACGGTTACTTTTCCTTACTTATCCTTATATGCTTGCTCTACTTGTTTACTTTACCTGTTTGTACTTTACTTTATTTACTGCTTCAATTATATATATACACTTGTGTAGCGTAGAAACATTCCCAGTACCCCTGTCACCTGCTATATTTTACACCCCTTGTTGTCCTCCGCTTCATTCCTCCAGCACGGTGCCTAGGAGTCACCGGGGGAGGGGTGGGGGATTGGCTTAGTCTTTTTGACTAACGATCGGTGGACCTTATCATTTTAGGGGACCGAGGAGATGCTGCAACACCAGAGGCCGGTGCAGATGGAGACGGGGAAGTCTAGTACGGGAGCACCATTGGCAGGATCCGTGAGTGACTTACTAGTTTTAGTTGGTTTGCTTCCGCGAGTGTTTTTGTAGTGAGGATTTGATATATCGGGCAGGAGCCATTGTTATTTCTATCTTCTATTTCAGTTACTTCCTGTGGACATCTATTTATGATGATTTACTATTTATGTGATGTGGACTTGTCTTCTCTAATGTTTGTTATACTTACTTTTCTGTGATCAATAAGGCCGGCAGGATCGGCGTTTTGTAGTGGCGACCTTCCCGAGTGAGGGTGTCACCGCAAAGTGTCGGTTCTGGGAATAAGACCCGAGTTTGCAAAAGAAAAAAAGGGGTCTTACAAAGTGGTATCAGATGAAACTTCAATCCGGAGAAAAGAAAAGAAGTCCACAAACCCTGGGCCACCCCGCGCGAGCTTAGTTTGAGGACAAACTAGCAGCGGAAGCAATGGTGTGCCCATAAGGGAAATCACATGAAAAGTCCACTTATAAATAAAAATTCTCTAGCTAAGTCCCTTACGAGTGTAATTTTCTTGTGTAGCCCGCGACGAACCCTACACCGCAGCGTGGAGTTCCACCGACTCCAAACGTCGTTCCACCACCACCGGCTCCTACTCCGTTCCAGCAGATGGAGATGGGACAAATACTGACAGCCATACTGGAGACATTCATGGCACAGCAGGCACCGGCTCCTCAGCAAAACCATGGGGCCAACTGGCTGAGCGTCTTCCGAGGCCTCTCCCCCCCATCATATCTCGGGACGGAAGCAGTTGTGAGGACTGAGGAGTGGGTGCATAACATGGAAGAGATGCTGACAGGGATTCTGTGCCCGGCAGATATAGAGGTGCCACTGGTGGTCTCATGCTTGGAGTCCCATGCAAAGAGGTGGTGGAAGAGGTTCCTGGACACAGCATATGCAGGGCTGGAGGCTGCGAATGTTTCTTGGGATGAGTTCAAGGCAGCACTGCTGGAGCATTTTGTGCCGCAGCCTGCAAGAGACGAGTTGGAAGACAGGTTCCTACAATTGAAGCAGGGGAGCAAGACAGTCCCAGAGTATCACCGGGAGTTTACCCATCTATCCTGCTTTGCAGTTTCGTATCAGCTGGATGACGCAGGATACGCAAAGAGGTTCTACAAGGGCCTTCGTGATGAACTAAGGCAGGCCCTCCTCTTCGTCTCCGACGGCAGTATGACTAAGATCGTGGAGATGGCCAAGAAACTAGAAGCCACCAGCACCTTGTTTGAGGAAGGAAAGAGGGGAAAGAGGTATCCTGTTTTATCAAACAGCCTAACTCTTCAAAGTTTGTTTCATAAAAAATATGTACAAAAAATTCCTATAATTTAAATGATTACAAATTTCCGCTTATTTCAGATATTTTTTAAAACTGTTACCAGTGATATATTTTTGCCTTAAAAAATCAAACTTCTATGGTGCAGTTTTGGAATACTGCTATGGTGTAGTTTTGGAATACTACAATCTTGGAATACTTCGCCCGTGCTCGCTGACTCTTAGCGGGCTGCGCCTGCATTCGAGAGGGATGCGCCCACATTCGAGCGGGCTGCGCCCGCATTCGAGCGGGTTGCGCTCGCATTCGAGCGGGTTACGCTCGCATTCGAGCGGGTTGTGCCTACATACGACAGTATCCGACCGGCGACGGCGGGCTTCCCCCGCAGCTTATACATATGTGTACTCAAAATGACCATAAAAAAATATACATCAATAATTTATAATTTTTTTTAAACATTTATATTTTAACAAAAAATCATTTTAAAGTAAACGATTATATTCAAAAGTTAGTTTTTGGAGGCATAATAATTACCTACCATAGTACTTATAAGAGGTTTACTAAAAAGTTTTTGGATTTTATGAATATCCATCATTATTTTTATTATAGAGATATTGTGTAATTACACAAATAGCTATTATATTTTATGAATTTTTTTTTTCATAATATATGTTAAATCATTGAAGTAAAAGAATGAGGCTATATTTGACACTTTTGAATGTTGCATTAAAGGAAACTTAATTCTTGTATATAGGAGTTAAAGATTGTTGGGTTTTGTATCCACAATAACCTTGATTTGTAGATAGTCAACTTTGAACCAAGATTGAATTGTTTGTGTATTTGATATATTTTTCTAGTATTGTTCTTGCAGGATCACTTTGCTAAGTGTAGACCAATGTCAGGTCACAATGGGTCAATAAGCACAGTCTCATGCAATGTAATTCTTCATTGTGTGGGGTATGGGGTTGACTCATGTGTGATCTCTCAATTGGGATACACTTTATGATCAAGACATTAAAGATTCAAAGCTTAGGTATGCAGCATTGGTCTGAAGACAAAGGAAGAAAGTTTTCTAAGTATATTTTTCTAGAAGGATTGTTTCAGATGTCTCTCGAGAAAAAGTTGAATTTTCCGAGTAGTTATTTACATTTCTCGAGAATTCTTTGTGATCTCGAAAAGTCTTCTTAGTTTTCGAGAAAAGTTCTTTTCCAGTTGTTTTCGAGAAGTCTGTCTCAACTCAACTTTCGAGAAGTCTTTTTCTCTCTCGAGAAGTACTTTTGTTTTCGAGAAATCATTGGTTCTTTCGTAAAGCTTTCTCTCTAAAGGTTGTTCTCGAAATTGTTCTGAAGTTTTCGAGAAGTTTTCTTTGTTCTCGAGAAGTCTGTATCTCTCGAGAAGTCCTGTCATAATTCTTTGAATCTCTCTTCTAAAGCTGTTTTTCGAGAACTAGCCAGTTTCTCTCGAGAAGTCTTGGATCTCTCGAGAAGTTTGGTTCTATCTTTTCTCGTAAACTTTGTTTTTCCATTTTTGACGACAAGTCTTTTCCGTCAATTTGACGTGACGTCTTTCCTCGTTTTAAGGTTTAATCGTTGGATCTGCATCTATATAAGAATTACTCCTATGGAAGGACATTGCAGCAATCATTAAGAAGATCAGAGCTCGTACTTTCCAAAAACCTAATCTGATTCAAAGATCGTCGTCTAGTGTCGTGCATCGCCATCGTTGGAGTTCGATCGTGAGTTATCTGATTTCGTCTCCAAGTAGAAGAAAAAGGTCGATCGATCATCACCTCACTCGTCCTGTTTTCATTGGATCGATCAAGATCTTAGAAGATCTGATTTATGCCGATTCGATTCTTCTTCTTCAACATCAAGCCGAAGCCATTTCTGTCGCAAGAAGGAAGAAGATCATCATCAAATTTCTCAGATCTGATCGTGATTCGTTAAGTATTGTTTCTATCTAAATTTACATTTAATTGTAGGAGAGATTGTTCTCCGAGTTGTAGGAGAGGTATTCTCCGAGTTGTAAGAGAAGGTTATCTCTGAGTTTGTAGGAGTTTGATCTCCGAGTTGTAGGAGTTTTGACTCTGAGGATTGTAGGATCTTTCTTGATTCGAGATTTAGTGAAGTAGTCAAGTCTAGCTGTGGTGCTAGATTGGCGAGGCCGGCAAGTGGAGTACCCAAGAATGGGGAACCACTATAAATTTCTTGTGTCGTCTGTGGTTGTGATTTGCATTCTGTGCGTTCTTTATTTTCAAGATTTTCAATTCCGCAAAAGACGCAATTATCACCTATTCACCCCCCCCCCCCCTCTAGGTGATTTTGGTTGGCAACTAGATATTACAATTGGTATCAGAGGGACGCTGTTCGTATTTAGGTTAACACCTTGAACAGGATCTATCCATTCTAGTTACCTGCAAATCATGGAAAAGTGCAAGGAATCGTCTTCATTGAAATTGCCAATATGCACTAAGGCTAATTTTCCTTTGTGGAAAGAAAGAGTCAGATTTTATATGGAAGCCGCAGACCCAAGAATCTCCCAAGTCGTTGAAGAAGGACCTCATGTGCCTATGACCGCTTCTACTATTGATCCAACCTTAAGAGTACCAAAGAAAATGATGGACTTAACAAAGGATGAGATTGCACTCGTTGCTTTGGACAAAAAGGCAAAGAACATAATTGCCAGTGCAGCGGATGATTCAATGTTGCAAAACTTAATTCACTGTAATTCTGCCAAAGAAATGTGGACGTATTTAATAGTCCTTATGGAAGGTACTGAAGAAGTAAAAGATGATAGAAGATCTCTTTTGAATCAAGAGTACGAGGCTTTCAAGCAGAATAAAAAGGAGTGCATTGCCGATGCTTATGAAAGATTCTTCAAGATAGTAAACGGCCTAAGGAATTATGATCGGGAATTTACTAATGGTGAACTAAATGACAAATTCCTGCGATCCCTAACGAAAGACTGGGATAGCAAGATAGTTGCAATAAGAGAATTTGGGAAGTTACCAAATCTAGACCCTCAGAATCTGTTTGGGAAACTATTATCCCACGAGCTACAAATGAACATTCGGAAAACAGAAGAAGATGGGAATAGAGCTTCTAACAAGGAAAGGACCTTGGCTATGAAAGCTGAAAGCTCCAGAAAAAGCAGAGCTTTGTCTCCAGTTAGAACACAAGAATCTGATGATGAAAAAGAATCTGAAGCCGGCTCCTCCAGTTCTGAAATGTCTGATGGAGAGTTTTCTCTAATCTCTCGTCAGTTTAAGAAATTGTTAAACAAAAGAAGACACATGAAGAATAAGTTTTCCTCTGACAATAGACATTCTCGACGTGATGGTGATTATCACAAAAAGAGCTCTAGCAATCATGACAGGTATAAATCTAAAACTGGTAAACATATTTCTTCTGATATAGTTTGCTATTGTTGCAATAAGCCATGGCACATGATTGCTGAATACCCTTATAAAAAGAAAGAGGGTGGAAGAAAAGAAGAAAGGAAATCCACCCACGGGAAAAGGAAGACTGAAAAGAGTCTAGTCGCTAAAAAGAATAAAACTTTAAGCGACAGTGACTCGGAGAAATCAAGTAGTGAAGAAGAAGCCTACATCAGGCTAATGGCCATGACTGATGAAGAAGAAGAACCTCCATATACTGGGAAGGTAAATTCTCACACCGCCTTATCTGATTCTGATCAAGCTCCAGATGAGCAAAAGGATTATCTCTCAGATGATGATTCTGACCTCATGACCCAATACACTGAAATGTTTAAAAGTTTTGACAAATGCCGTAAGGTAGTCAAAATACAGGCCAAGGAGATCATGTCTCTAAAAGAAGTGGAATCTAATTTGAGAAAGGAAGTTAAACAACTTTCTTCCTTCAAAGAGGAAAACCAAGTCTTGAAAGACAAGATCAAAAGTTCAAATGAGCTCCTTGATCGGAGAGAGAACTCCATCAAAGTTTTGGAAGAACAGCTAGCCGCTGAGAAGAAGCTAGTTGAAAAGTTTTCACAACCAAAAACCATTCTTCCAATCATTGATAGATTCTCCGCTAAAGCAAGTGGAATAGGTCATGTGGCTGGACCTAGTAATTCTTCTAAGGGCATCCATGCCAAAAAGAATAATAAGGTTGCTATGAAAGCCACCGCCGAAGAGAAAGGGAAAGCCCATCAAGATCAATTGACATTTAGGAAAGTTATCTTTCCTACAAATAATTATGATCTGGAAAGCTCCTATGGTCATTTGACAAGACCAGTTAACTTTGGACCTGTCATTGACTACAAGGGGTGGACTCGTCCTAGAAACTTTGGCGCAAGTGTATTCAAAGCACCTTATGAAGAGATCAATCTGAAAGATTATGGTCCTTATGTTCATGGTCCAAGTGCTAAGAGAGCACCAATAGTGAAAACTGTTGCACCTAAGCCTAATGAGACATTCACACCTTGTGTATGTTGTACCCATGAAGCATCCTCTTCCAAGAGTAATGTTCCTGCCAAAGCTATCATTCAAAAAGTAAAGCAGGAAAACACAAAACTAAGGTACAACCGATTTAACTGTTGGTGTTGCGGCAAAATAGGTCACTTTGCCATAGATTGTTGGTTCAATTCTACATATTCCAAAAGACCACAAGTTAACAATGCAAGAAAGACCGCTCGAAATGTTAATGTTCCTCATGGTGCTCAACTAACAAGGGACCAAGGACCCAAAGTTGTTTGGGCTCCTAAGGCAAAATAATTTGTTTTTGCAGGTATGTCCAAAGGCCAACAATAATCCTATCTGGTATTTGGACAGTGGTTGTTCTCGGCATATGACCGGAACAAGAAGTCTTCTGCAAAATTACATTCCAATTGAAAACGGTCCAAAAGTTATATTTGGCGGATCTGACAGAGGGATAACAAAAGGCTATGGTATGATTTCTAACGGTAATGTATCCTTTTCAGATGTAGCTTATGTGGAAGGATTAGAACATAATCTGATAAGCATAAGTCAACTTTGTGACAAAGGATACATAGTTGATTTTCGTAGAGATAAATGTTTGATAAAATCGGCAGAAAATCTAGAAACGATTTTATCAGGCACTCGTTGTAGAAATATGTTTTGTTTAAACTTTCTTTGTTTATCATCTTCTACCCCAGTGTGTCTTTTAGCAAAAAATAGTGCATCTCTTGCTGACCAATGGCATAAGAGATTAGCACATATAAATTTCAAAACTATAAATAAATTATTTTCTCAAAACTTAGTACGTGATGAGCCAAATATTAAGTGCATTAAAGATAGACCTTGTCATGCTTGTGTAAAAGGCAAGCAAATAAGAGCTACCTTTAAGAGCATCTTAGGCAAAGATTCTACTAGGTGTTTATACCTACTTCATATGGACTTATTTGGTCCTTTGCAAGTTAGAAGTTTAGGAGGTAAGTCTTACACATTTGTTATTGTAGATGATTACTCACGTTTTGCATGGGTATTCTTTCTAAAACACAAGTCAGATACGTTTGACATTTTCACCAAGTTTGTCAAGCAAATCCAGAACGAATTTGAATGTTCGGTAGTCAAAATCAGAAGTGACCATGGAACAGAATTTGAATCTGGAGCTATGACAGATTTTTGTGAAAATCTAGGTATCTTTCATGAGTTTTCCTCTCCTCGAACTCCACAACAAAATGGGGTAGCTGAGAGAAGAAATAGAACACTCATTGAGGCTTGCAGAACGATGTTGAGTGACACTTCTCTACCCGAATATCTTTGGGCTGAAGCAGTCAACACTGCATGCCATGTGCAAAACAGAGCACTCATAAACAAAAACCATGAAAAGACTCCTTATGAACTACTAAAAGGGAAGAGACCAACCATCTCTTATTTTAGAATCTTTGGTTGCAAATGCTTTGTACTTAATAATGGAAAGCATTACAAAACCAAGTTTAGCGAAAAGAGTTTTGAAGGTATTTTTGTAGGCTATAGCAGTCATAGTAGAGCTTATAGAATATTTAATAAGAAAACCCTGGTTGTAGAAGAGTCTATTAATGTTGTATTTGATGAAACGAGCATGCTACCTAGCAGCTCTTCTAGTGCTTCTATGGAAGGTACAGGTTCAAAGACACAAGTTATAAGCTTGGATGAGCCAGTCAAAGTTGATGCTCAAACCTTCGTCAAGATCTCTTCCCCAATCACAAATGAAGAAGAAGATCATTTTGATGAAGAACCAGTACAAGTGAAGGAAGACATTCAAGTAGCAAATGATGCTCCAAATGTTCAAACTGATGCAAGGAACCTTGAGTTCAGACACATGAGAGATCATCCTATTGATCAAATCATAGGAGATCCTCAAGTCGGAATTAGAACAAGAAGAGGTACTACTAACGAAAATATGCATTTAAGTTTTCTTTCACAGGTTGAACCGAAGAAGTTTCAAGAAGCAAATGAAGACCCCCACTGGATAATTGCAATGGAAGAAGAATTAAATCAATTCAAGCGTTGCAAGGTATGGATACTAGTTCCAAAACCAAAGGATAAAAATATTATTGGAACAAAGTGGGTTTACAGGAACAAGTTGGATGAGAATTGAACGATAATAAAGAACAAAGCCAGACTTGTAGCAAAAGGTTATAGACAGGAAGAATGGATCGACTTCGATCAAACTTATGCTCCGGTAGCAAGACTTGAAGCAATCAGAATGTTCTTAGCCAATGCTGCATTCAAAGGTTTCACCGTATACCAAATGGACGTTAAGTCAGCTTTTCTGAATGGTAACATAAAAGAAGAAGTATACGTTGAACAACCTCCAGGTTTTGTAGATTCTGAACATCCTAATTATGTTTACTTACTACAAAAAGCTTTGTATGGATTAAAACAAGCTCCTCGAGCTTGGTATGAGACGCTGTCTAATTTTCTTCTTGAGAACAAGTTCACAAGAGGAAAGATAGATAAAACATTATTCCTTAGGGAAGTAAAAGGCAAGATTTTGCTAGTGCAAATCTATGTCGATGACATCATTTTTGGCTCTACGGACGACAATCTTTGCAAAAAGTTTTCAAAACTTATGCAAGGAAAGTTTGAAATGAGCAGTATGGGAGAGCTAAAATATTTCTTAGGACTTCAAGTGAAACAATCTGAAGATGGAATTTTCATCTCACAGACAAAATTCACCAAGGAGTTGATCAAGAAATTTGGATTGGAAAGTGCAACCTCTTTGAGGACTCCAATGAGCTCAGCTATGTCTCTGGACAAGGATGAGAAAGGAAAACCTTTTGATGAAACCAAGTACAGAAGCATAATTGGCTCTCTGCTCTACCTTACTGCTAGTAGGCCTGACATAATGTTTTCTACATGTGTTTGTGCCAGATTTCAAGTGAACTCTAAGGAATCTCACTATACCGCTGCAAAGCGAATTTTGAGATATCTTAAAGGTACACCAAATCTTGGCTTATGGTACCCAAGAAGTAATGATAGCGAAATAATTGGTTATTCAGATGCAGATTTTGCAGGAAGTAGAGACGACAGGAAAAGCACTTCCGGAACATGTCAATTTCTCGGAAGAAGGCTTATCTCCTGGAGCAGCAAGAAGCAAAATTGTGTTGCAATCTCAACAGTCGAATCAGAATATATTTCTGCAGGCAGTTGTTGCGCACAACTTCTTTGGATAAGAAATTAGCTTCAAGATTATAATTTGAAGATAAAGAATATTCCAATGTTTTGTGATTCCTCAAGTGCAATAGCTATAGCAAATAATCCAGTCTCACACAGTCGAACAAAGCATATCGAGTTAAGATATCATTTCATCCGAGAACATGTGGAGAATGGGGATATCAACTTAAGCTATGTCCCTACGGATAAGCAAATTGCAGATATCTTCACGAAGCCACTGGATGAGACTAAGTTCTCTTTCTTCAAGACATAAATTGGAATGCTGAACATGGAATAATGGTCAAGCAAAGGAGAAGAGAAGAAGATAAGTGAATTTTCTTAAAAATTTATCTTGTTTTATGTTCTAAAATGAAGTACAGGTTTATCATTTGGAAAGAAGAAAAATCTAAGAAGAAAAATCCAAGTCATCATTAAACTTCTCGAGAAATGAAGTTAATATCTCGAGAAATGACTTGCTTTTGGATAAAGATAAAAGTTTTCGGAAAATTGACATCATCTCTCGCAAAATGAATTCACACTTCTCGAGAAATGGGTCATCCCTCGAGAACTTTATTTATCTTTCGGAAGAAGATCGGCAAAGTTCTGGAACTTCTCGAGAACTTTTACTATCTCTCGAGAAATGTCTTATACTTTTCGAAAATTCTAATTTACGAGAATATGAAAAGCCAGGTACGCGAGTATTTCATTTTCTTATTATTAATATAAACAAGATAAATTGTCACATCAAACCAATCTATATATATAAACTATCGAAATGAATTAAAGATCACGCGAGGTCATTTCTTTTTCGAAAAGCGCCGACCGTTCGTCTTCTTTTCTCGCAAAGCCGATCATTAAGGTTTCCGATTTTCTCTCTTTCTGTCTCGCAATCTTTCAATCACTCTTGCTCTATGGCTCCTCAATCGAAGCCTAAGATCCGAGTTGGTAGTGAACTGGAGCGTGAAGGTCTTATTTCTCTATCAGATGAATTTCAAAATCTTTTTTACCTTCTAGACGCCGCTGGGTTATCGTTTGTTCTTGAACATCCATGCCGAGTTCTACTTAATGAGGTGGAAGAGTTCTTTATAAATATCAAAGTTCACAAGGAGAGAAAAAGGATGAAAACTGAAATCGGAAATTTCAAGATCAAGGTCAGTCCTAAATCTCTATCTAAAGTTCTAAGACTGCCAATGGTATCTTCTGAGGACACATTAGTTGATGATGATTGGAATAGAGCTTTGAGCTTTTGTGGATTAGATAAGTCAGTTAAAAGTGTAAGAAGACATCAGATGAATGATGTGGGTAAACTTTTAGTGGACACTATTTGGAAAGTTTTGTTGTGTAATACAGGAAGTTTGGGCTATGTCTCAACAGACGTGTTCTGGTTAATGACAACTGTAATTTGTGGAAAGAAGTTTGACTGGGCAAATTTTCTCTTCAGTAAGATTAAAGACAGTATTTTATCTCCAAGCTTTGCCAGAATTCTGTCTTTGTATCTAAATCAGCTTAATCATGAAGTCTTTGACATGTCGAAAGGTGCAATCATACACCATCTGAGGAAGATAAATGTCACAACAATACGGAGATGGGATATCAGAATTACTAAGCCAACTGCAGATGCAGGTCTCCAGGGGGAGCCCATTTCTTCAGCTCAATCAGTTCCAGAGTATGAAGCTCCAGCTCCACCTCCAACTCAGCAACACAGTTCAATTCCAGATCCATCTCCAGCTCCACAAGACACCATTCGCTCAGCAGAGCCAAGTCTCCCTCCTTCAACAAACACAGTTCTTTCTCCTTCAGCTCAGGATCCATCAGAACAAGTTCCTTCAGATCAAGTTCCTTCCAAAACTCCATCCATCCCAGATTCTCAAGTATTGTCAGATACTCATATAGAAGACACTTTTATTTCTCAAGAACAAGTTGTTCATGCCTCACCTCCTCCAGCTATTAATGAATATAGAGTTGATTCCACCATAGCAGATGTGGTAAGTGAAATTCTTAAGGGTGCTGATGATGTGCTTAGCACTAGTGACCACATGGCTGGGTCAGGTGCTGATTATGATTTTAATATAGAAGTAGATGATGCTTCAGTGCATGGTTCATCTCCTCCCCCAGTACATATTGAGGGGGAGCAAGAGCCTTGTTTAGAAACAAACAAGGATGATCAGGACAAATCTGTTGATGAAGAAAATGAGAGAATCAACATATCTTCTGTCAAGCTCCAAAGTTCAGTCATTCTTGAAGATATCCCAGAAGAAGTTCTGCCAGCTCCTAACCCTCCTTCTCTTTATGATGAAAGTACAATTCTTGGTAAAGTTGAGTTAATGCTTCAAAGACAAAGTGCCAAAATAGATTACTCCTTCAAAGAAGTCCATGCAAGATTGTCCGATATTGAAAAGGAAATGGCCAAGGAGTTGAAAGAGTTCAAAACCAGTTCAGATCAATTGAAAGAGGTTGTTATTCAGGGAGGAAAGGCCATTAATCACACCATCAAAAGTGTTGCCACAGTTCTTGCAGAAGTGATTCAAGTCAGAAAAACTCAAGAATACATGGTTTCAAAGGAAGAGGAAAATGCCTTTAAAATCATTGATGAGGTTGGACTGTTTAAAGATTCTATTCTCCAAACTCTATCTGTAGAAGTCAGAAAAGGGGAGGACAGTTTAACTGAGAAGATGACTGGGTTACTGGATCAAACTCTTTTTTATTTTCATAAACATTTAATTAATAGGTTTGAGCAGTTGTCCCAAGGTGTCCAAAAGCAGGTCAATGAGTTAAAAGATTTCACCTCTAATACTGCTGTTTGGCTCCACCATGAAATCTTTCCTGATTTAGGTATTGACCCTGCTCAACCTCCTCCTCATTTTGATCAAGTTCAATCTGATGCTCCTTCAATTCCTCAATTTTCTCCAAGGCTAGCAGAGCAGTTAGCTGATATTCCTTCAGTAGAAACTCACTCCTCCATGCATTATTCAAGGAAAAGGAAATATGGTGATGGACCTTCTGCAAGCAGATCTGTTCCTGGCTCCAGCTCAGCAGGTTCTGGTAAAGCAGTTGCAGATGAAGCAAAGGTTTATCCAGAAGTTTGGAGTCCAGTGTCAAAGATTATCATTCTTGACTCTCTCAAGCTTGTAGAAGAAGGAAATGTGAAACCTTCTGATCTGTACAACACTTCTGAATGGAAAAAGTATGAGACAAGCCAAATCAAGAGAAGAATCCATTTCAAAAACTATGGGTACAACAATCCAACAGCTCCAGAAGCTCCTCCTAAGTATCATCCAAAGCCCTTTGTTTATTTTGAAAGGCAAGAAATGTTGAGAAAGCAAAAGGCAGATATCTGAAGTCAAGTTTTCTTTGAAGATCTTTAAAACTTTATTTCTATATGCCTGTGTGAACTTTAATTCATTAGACAATCTTAAATCTAAATATAGTTTTTGATATTGATGTGACAATCATGTTCTTATATTTAGATATTGTTGTAAATGTTCTTTCCAGTATATCTTTTTATATTTTTATTTGTTACAATTCATCTTGGTAAGTAGGGTTCTGACTTCTACAAATATGGGGAGATTGTTGGGTTTTGTATCCACAATAACCTTGATTTGTAGATAGTCAACTTTGAACCAAGATTGAATTGTTTGTGTATTTGATATATTTTTCTAGTATTGTTCTTGCAGGATCACTTTGCTAAGTGTAGACCAATGTCAGGTCACAATGGGTCAATAAGCACAGTCTCATGCAATGTAATTCTTCATTGTGTGGGGTATGGGGTTGACTCATGTGTGATCTCTCAATTGGGATACACTTTATGATCAAGACATTAAAGATTCAAAGCTTAGGTATGCAGCATTGGTCTGAAGACAAAGGAAGAAAGTTTTCTAAGTATATTTTTCGAGAAGGGTTGTTTCAGATGTCTCTCGAGAAAAAGTTGAATTTTCCGAGTAGTTATTTACATTTCTCGAGAATTCTTTGTGATCTCGAAAAGTCTTCTTAGTTTTCGAGAAAAGTTCTTTTCCAGTTGTTTTCGAGAAGTCTGTCTCAGCTCAGCTTTCGAGAAGTCTTTTTCTCTCTCGAAGAGTACTTTTGTTTTCGAGAAATCATTGGTTCTTTCGTAAAGCTTTCTCTCTAAAGGTTGTTCTCGAAATTGTTCTGAAGTTTTCGAGAAGTTTCCTTTGTTCTCGAGAAGTCTTGTATCTCTCGAGAAGTCCTGTCATAATTCTTTGAATCTCTCTTCTAAAGCTGTTTTTCGAGAACTAGCCAGTTTCTCTCGAGAAGTCTTGGATCTCTCGAGAAATTTGGTTCTATCTTTTCTCGTAAACTTTGTTTTTTCATTTTTGACGACAAGTATTTTCCGTCAATTTAACGTGACGTCTTTCCTCGTTTTAAGGTTTAATCGTTAGATCTTCATCTATATAAGAATTACTCCTATGGAAGGACATTGCAGCAATCATTAAGAAGATCAGAGCTCGTACTTTCCAAAAACCTAATCTGATTCAAGATCGTCGTCTAGTGCCGTGCATCACCATCGTTGGAGTTCGATCGTGAGTTATCTGATTTCGTCTCCAAGTAGAAGAAAAAGGTCGATCGATCATCACCTCACTCGTCCTGTTTTCATTGGATCGATCAAGATCTTAGAAGATCTGATTTATGCCGATTCGATTCTTCTTCTTCAACATCAAGCCGAAGCCATTTCTGTCGCAAGAAGGAAGAAGATCGTCATCAAATTTCTCAGATCTGATCGTGATTCGTTAAGTATTGTTTCTATCTAAATTTACATTTAATTGTAGGAGAGATTGTTCTCCGAGTTGTAGGAGAGGTATTCTCCGAGTTGTAAGAGAAGGTTATCTCTGAGTTTGTAGGAGTTTGATCTCCGAGTTTTAGGAGTTTTGACTCTGAGGATTGTAGGATCTTTCTTGATTCGAGATTTAGTGAAGTAGTCAAGTCTAGCTGTGGTGCTAGATTGGCGAGGCCGGCAAGTGGAGTACCCAAGAACGGGGAACCACTATAAATTTCTTGTGTCGTCTGTGGTTGTGATTTGCATTCTGTGCGTTCTTTATTTTCAAGATTTTCAATTCCGCAAAAGACGCAATTATCACCTATTCACCCCCCTCTAGGTGATTTTGGTTGGCAACTAGATATTACAAAGATATATATAGAGCGATGTTAAACGCAGGCCAGTTTTGGCTATATGCAGGCCACAATTTTTTAAAAAGAGCGATGTTAAATGCAGGAGTTTTAGCTATATGCAGGCAACAGTTTTTTAAAAAAAGATATCATTTTTTCTTTTAAAACTTCAGGAAAAATGATTGGAGTAGTTTAATTTTATATGTTTTTTCCTTCCATGTAACCGTGTCCCCAAAGAGTTTACTCGTTTGTCCGAGTCCGATGTGTTTTTAAATTACAACTGGCCTAAAGCTATTCATGGGTATTTGCTGCGGCGATGGCGACGATTGCGACTTTGTCGGCGATGGCGGCGATGTCGGCGATGTCGGCGATGTCGTCGATGGCGGCGATGGCGGCGATGACGACGATGACGGCGATGGCGATGATCGCGTCGTCATCGACGATGGCGGCGTCCGCGACGCCGTCGGCAATGTCGGCGATGGCGGCGTCCGCGATGTCGTCGGCGATGGCGGCGATGGCGACGATCGCGACGTCGTCGGCGATGTCGGCGATGGCGACGATGGCGGCGATGGCGGCGATGGCGGCGACGTCGGTGATGGCGGCGACGTCGGCGATGTCGGCGATGGCGGCGACGTCGGCGATGGCGGCGACGTCGGCGATGGCGGCGACGTCGGCGATGGCGGCGATCTCTCTCTCTCCTCGCAGGCATCATATTTTACTTACTTATTTTATGAATGCTATTTTGCTTGGTGATTTATTTAGGAAAATATTAATTTAATTTTTGAATATTGTATGTAAATATGAAAGTTGGCCTGTATGAATAATTTTTTGGCCTACATATATCCGCGACCTGCATATAACCAAAACCGGCCTGCATTTAACATTGCTCTCTGTATAAAGTTCCGTTACATTGCGGGGATGTCGCCGGTCACGCGATATTCAGCTTCCCAAAATTACCCTCCTCGCAACCCTCCTCCTCGCTGGAGCCGTCGGCAAGATCGAGCGTCCGGGATCACACAATATTCGCCATTTATGGAAATATCCTTCTACCGCTTCATTTTCACGGCGCCGCTTACACGGGATAAAAACTTCGCCCCCCAAGTCTCTCTTCTCCTCTCCTCTTACGACCTCCATCATTCTCCCGCTTCGCTTCTTCTTCGTTCTCCTCGCCCAAGCCGACCTCTCCTCTCCCGTCTCCATTTCGAGCAGCCACTTCTCCTTCCCTCATCGTCGCTGTCGGAGGAACCTGCCCCCATCAAAGCGCAACAGCCACTTCGCCTGTACAGATCTCCATCGAGAGGGCAGGGCCCTGCTCAGATCTGACCTCATCTCCTCTCGCGATCTCAGGCAAGGATTTGGAAATTTCTGTTTTGTTCTCCTCTAACGATCTCAGGTAAGGATTTGGTGATTTCTTTTTTGTTTTATTTTTTTATCTCCCTTTTTCTGTTTTGTTGTATCCTGCTTTCCGATTTTCCTTATCTGTTTTGTTGTATCCTCCTGGTACACTAACAGAAAATGTAAGGTATAACTATATATGGTTAAACATCCTATGTATAAATTGTCAATAATCCCAGTCATTCACGTTACATATGATGTCGGTCATAGATAACCTCTAATGATGTGATCAGCATGATACTTAAGTAAAATAATTTAATCTCTTTACTACAGACACAAAACAGGATACCTCCAAGGTTGCTATACATATCTGATTTCAGGATCTGAACTCTGATCTTGATTTAACTGTGAGTTTTCTTTTTGATTTCTCTTCTCTGTTTTGTTTATCCTGTAGTATTTTCTGATGTTTTTTTAATGGTTGTTATGTCTCACAGAGGAAAGTTTCCTCCACAACATACGAGGAAAAGCTCTGTTCTGATCTGTAAATTTCATCCTGCTTTCATTTTAAGCTCCTTCCAGATCAAATGTTCAGTTTAAAAAAACTTTGTTTATGTTTCATCAATTATGTTCATAGGTTAAAAGATGGGTTATCTTGCGCAACAATTAGCGTCCCTACCTATTTTGTTTAGCACGGCCTCTCCATGTGTCATCGGCTTGGGGATTATAGTCTAATCAACAAATTAAAGAGAGTGACATTCTAATAAATTTTATTTTTTCCAATTGTGAAGAGTTTTCGCAATAGTTTAACTCCAACTTTGAGTTTCAATATTTTGTCATTAATCTTGTTGTGTATCTTTGTACAACTCCATCTGCGGTACATTTCAAGGTATACCCATTTATATCTTATATGTTATTTTCTTTTTTCATAGCTTTGAAATATTTTTTAGTTCATTTACTATTGTCCTACAACATTATAGAAGGGCATAAAAATTGAAAGGTTATCCTCATGTTTGTGTTTATTGTTAGTGTTGTAATTGTATTTGGAAAATTTTATGGTATTAATGTATGTATATAATGAGTGGCTTATGATAGTTTTGGATGGTTAAAGAATCTTCACAGTTACCTTCGCTACCTATTTTGTTTACCATGGCCTCTCCCTGTGTGATCCGCTTGGAGAATATAGTCTAATGAACAAATTAAAGATTTAGGCCGCAAATTTTATAACGATATATATCAAGAAATTTTATTGACTATTGCTCAAGAAAAATCTGTGTAATGGAAGAACAACTTAATTAGAAGTACAAAACGCTGCTTTCTCAAATGTTCAAATTCGCAAAAGAACAACAATTGCGAGGCACGATAGTCGACATCATTGTTGGCGAGGCGGGATAGTTGGCATTGTCATTAGCGAGGCGCGGCAGCTTTCAGAACCTGCACCTTTAGAGCAATGCTAGATTGCAACTGCCTTCGAATGATTGCTTCCTTAACACTATATATACATATGTAAAAGCCACATTCTCACTTTTCATAACCTTACAACAACGTCACATTTTATGTGCTTTCAAATGACCGTTGCCTTAAGACTGTATATAAATGTACAAACGGTGCGTTTTGAATAACTACTTATTTAAACACATTTCTCAGTGTAATATATTCTATTTATGGTATTGGCTGCATGTATATTAAAGAAATAAGATACTTCCCCTTGAAAACAAATTCTATTTTGCTTCCTTCATATGCAATACTGAACTCGCTACCATTTGTTTTTTGTGCAGGGATGAACATGGTATATCGTGTAGTAACTGCAATAGTTTGAGGGTCCTTTACGTACCATAAGTGACCACCAGAGTGCTTGACCTTTGTATAATATTTTAAGTGTCTTTGTAATCTATGCTGAACTATATTTGAACCGTCATGCATAGCTAACCCTATGTAATTAACTGCATCTGCTCTTTGAGAAGTTGGGTGGTTATATATATGTGCATCTATCTATGTTTGAAACTGCATAACTTTGTATTTTATTTCCATGTATGCATTGACAAATTTGGGAGGGGCTGGCATGGCCAAAGGTTCTTAGGACTAGAGCAAATGTGCGAGATTGCTTGCACAAACTTTATTATTATTTTTATTTATGATTTGAGTGAGACAATATCGAAAACTATAAAGTGACGCTATCGATGACTGCTCTGTCGTCAAGACGGTGATGTTGCCTTCTACCTCTCTTTTGTTGCACGCACTTCCCTATTCATTTCATTCTACTACCATGCCCGTTGGTTTCTCTTTCAATGACGAATATTGTAAGGCAAACACAAATCACTGTTAGAATGGTGCTCGAAGCATCCGCGTGAGTGTCTAGTTTGGAACACTCTACTCGTTGCCCCTAGCAGGGTACTCATAGGCAAACCCTAATTCCCCGGCGGGTGCGTGGATCTCTAACGGGTCCTAACCTACCGCTAAGAATCCGTTAACCCGATAATTAAATATACCTTAACAATCTCCTCCTATATTGTAAATATCAGTGTCACATCACAGATTACTTTAAACAAGAGTTAATAATGACAAACATGAGTTTTCCAGAAAACATAAATATGAGTTTTAGAATACTTAATATCTAAACTCAAACACATGACTCCAAACAAGAAACAGTAAGCAAAGCTGGAAAGAACTTAAAACAGATAAATGAACAGTGATCTATGCAAACAGCAGATCATCATCCTCTGGGTCGAAATCAACTTTCTCTCCTCCAATCTCCATGTGATCTGCAAACAGACACAATAAGAATGTCATTAGACAAATCTCTATGAATTCTAACATTTGCAAATCAAGAGTAAAGTGAATAGTTCTAGCAGTAAAAGAACGTAATACTCTAACCAGGAAGAAAAGAATCACATATCAGCATCTCTATCCAATTTACACACAAATTAGACAATTGATTTCAAAGAATCAAACCATGTTCCTTCGATTATTAAGATTATTACCAAACATTTCACAATTGTATTATATCATCAAGTTTGGAATGATACAACAAGCTGTGACCAATATATCATCAAGTTTGGAATGATATTAGTAATGATCATACTATCAGGACGCGTATCAGCAACTTCAGTATTCGTTTTTGGAATGATACCCAAATCAGCCTTTGAATTAAAAATAATTGCGTAAGTCATCAAGTTTGGAATGACTGGCAACTATCCATCTCTGACTTTCATCAGATAGCATCTGGAATACTTCCGTGTGCTCACTCTAGATGCTCGAATGTAAGCAGACTACAGTTCTATGATTTAAAACATAAGCAGGATATTAAGTCATACTAAATGAACCTTAATCCCATCTCCCCCGATGTTTTATGTGTTAGAACCTTTCATAAGCCATTGGTAAGGACATCTGCTACATTATCCTTCGATCTCACGTCCAATAGGGAGATTATCCCCTGACTGGTGAGATAGGTCAACCAGGCCTGTTTCATCCTTAGTTGCCTTCGCTTTCCATTGAACAACGTATTTGTTGCAATGGTCTTTGTGGCTTGATTGTCACAATATATCGAAATAGAGTTCATTTTTAGACTCGTCATTGGAATGTCGATGATCAGATCTCGTATCCACTCAGCTTCTTCTCCTGCTGAAGCGAGGGCATAGAGTTCCGATTCCATAGAGGAAAGTGCAATGCACGACTGCCTATTTGACTTCCAAGCTACTACTGCTCCTCCTAGGGTAAATACAAAACCGCTAGTGGATCTACTGTCAGCAATTTCTGAACACCAGGAGGCGTCAGAATACCCCTCAAGTACAGGAGGATGTCCACTGTAACATAAAGCATACTTTTCAGTGTGCTTTAAGTATCGCATAAGCCTTTCTAAGGCATTCCAGTGGTCCTGCCCAGGGTTACTCATAAATCTACTTAACATGCCGACCGTAAAGGCTATGTCAGGTCTAGTGCAGGTTGTAGCATACATGACACTACCTATGAGTTTGGAGTAATCCAACTGTCTAATAGATGAACCTTCATTTGGTTTCAGTCTATTGTTATAATCGTATGAAGTCTCACTACCTTTGATATTAACGTAACCCCACTTCTCAAGTAGATTTCTAATATAGTGACTCTGACTGAGGGTAATACCCTTGTCAGTGACGTTCACTTCCATTCCTAGGATGGTTTTCACCACGCCTAAGTTTTTCATGCTAAATTGTGTCGTCAAGGCAGCTTTCACATCTTTCACCTCAAACTGATCAGTGCCCAGAATTAGCATGTCATCAACATACAAGCATATAATTACAACTTTATTTGAACTTGCACGAACATACCGACATTTATCTGAAAAGTTGGATTTAAAACCCAAGGCTTTAACACAAGTGTCAAATTTTTCGTGCCACAATTTAGGTGTTTGCTTTAATCCGTATAGTGACTTAATCAACTTACAGACCTTATTTTCTAGACCTTCTACCACAAACCCTTCAGGTTGGTGCATGTAGATCTCTTCGGTCAGATCTCCATTAAGAAATGCAGTCTTGACGTCCATCTGATGAACTGTAAAGTGTTCAATAGATGCTATAACAAGAAGTACCCTAATTATCGCATAGTGACAAACATGTGAGTATATATTAAAGTAGTCTATTCCACTCACTTGAGTGAAGCCTTTTGCAATTAGACGTGTTTTGTATTTGGCAATACTCCCATCAGGATTAAGCTTCTTTTTCAGAACCAATTTGTTTCCAATGGTCTTAGCCCCTTTGGGCAAGTCAACCAATGTCCACGTGTTGTTCTGCATGAGAGAGTTTAACTCTTCATCGATGGCTTCTTTCCATAATAGAGAGTCTCGAGATCGCATCGCATCCTTATAGGTGGATGGATCAGCTTCAACTTGGTAAGTCACAAAGTCTGTACCGAAGCTTTTAGGCGTTTTCTCTCTACTAGATAGCCTTCTGGTATCTAAACCACTAGTGTCTATAGGCTCAGTGTCAGAGTTACGTTGACTTGGCTCAGCGGGAGGCTCAAGACTAGTGGATGGCAAACCTGGAAGCGTCGGGTTCTTATCCTTAAGGAACTTATCCTCAAAGAAGACAGCGTCTCTATATTCGATTACAGTGTTGGTTGATAGATCTAGAAATCTGTCTGCAGCACTATCCTCTACACATCCTAGGTAGATACACGTATTTGTCCTAGGTCCAATCTTAGCTCTTCTAAGGTCAGGTATCCTAACATAAGCGATACATCCCCAGGTCTTAAGATTATCAAATCTAGGAGGTCTCTTAAACCAAAGCTCATAGTGTATCTTAGTCAACTTGGCATGTGGAACTTTATTAAGAATGTGATTAGACGTGAGAGAAGCTTCACCCTAGTAGGCCGCAGGCATGCCAGCAGTCAACAAAATGGAATTCAACATTTCTGTTAAAGTCCTATTTTTCCGCTCAGCAATACTGTTGGATTGGGGAGAATAAGGAGCAGTCGTTTCAGGGATGATGCTATTACGGGCAAGGAAATCTCTGAACTCCCCGGAGACGTATTCTCCTCCTCTATCACTCCTTAGCCATTTGATTTTCATGTCAAGTTGATTTTCAACCCTAGTTTTGAATATACGAAATTTTTCAAAAGCTTCATCTTTGGATTTAAGTAGGTAAATGTGACTGAATCTAGAGTAGTCGTCGATAAAAGTTATCAGATACTTCAGACCTCCACGTGTGACAAAACTTTTGTAGTCACATATGTCGGAGTGTATTAACTCTAGCAAATGTGTACTCCTAGTAACCTGACTAAAAGGTGCTCTAGTTATCTTAGTTTGAGCACAGATTTCATATTTGTCAAATCTGATTTTTGTGTCTAAGGGGATGTTGTGAGTTCTAGCTAGCAGGAGTAGTTTTCTATAATTGACGTGTCCTAGTCTTGCATGTAAAGTCTTAGGATCGATCAAATTAGAACTAACCTGATTTACTACCTCGTCTGCTAGACTCAACCTATACATTCCGTTGACGACATACGCACAACCAAAGTAGTGCGAGTGAACCATAAGCGTTACTCGACTACCGCTAATGTTAAATGACATACCCGCATCACATAACAAACTAATCGAAATTAAATTAGCAGCTAATGATGGTATAAATTTAACAATTTTCAAATTAAGAATTTTACCTGAGGAGAGCGTCAAGGTAGCATTGCCGACCTTCAGCACGTCAGCAAATCCTCCATCAGCAACAGTAACAGTCTCTCGGACTGCAGTGACATCCTCCAGAAGCGCAGAATTGTTGCAGACGTGACAAGTAGCACCTGAGTCTAGCCACCACTCTGTACTGGCCTGTCCGTTATCGACCATGGCAACAAAGTCGGTGGGCGCAGTCTGATGGACCATATTGGCCCTATTATCAGGCTTCGGTGTACTAGGATCTCCTCTCTTGGGGTGCTTGCACTCGGAAGCGCAGTGACCCCACTTGTTACAATTGTAGCACTTGCCTTTGAATTTCTTCACCTTCTTGCTCGTGTCCACAACTGCGGGTGCACTAGGTAACGGTCTAGTCTTGCCGGGCTTAAACCTCCGCTTAGGACGCGTGACCATGTTGGCAGTAGAGGACTGCTTGTTAATAGTCTCCCTAGTGTGTCTAGTCCTGTTCTCATCCTCAATGCAAATAAAGCGCTTGAGGTCTTTAAGACTGACCTGCGTTTTCTTCCGATACATCTTCATTTTAAAGGAGTACCACGCCGACGGGAGCATGAAGATAATAGCTCCTGCAACAAAATTATCTGGCAGTGGGATGTTCTCACTGTTCAGCTTGTCCACCAGATTCTCAAAATCCGCGACCTGTGGAAGGATTTCCCTTTCCTCAGTGAAGGTGAAAGTCATAAACTTGTTCACGAGGTGCATCTTGGACATATTTTCCTCTTCCTTGAACTGCTCCTCCAGAGCATCCCAGATTTCTTTGGCGGTCTTCATTTTACTGTACGTCTCAGCAAGCCTGTTGGAGAGGCAATTCAATAGGTAGTCGCGACAGAAATCTTCATCTTCAATCCACTGTGCCTCGCCATCTGTCCCAAGAACCTCAGCACGTACGGACTGAACGGTGTAGAACACGTTCAGGTACTTCATTCCAAACTGAGTGTTCCTCTTCCAAGCACAGAATTCAGAATTGGAGAATTTCTCCAACTTGATCATCGGAACAGGAGTAGTCCCTTTCGACATTGTGTGTCTCTTGCCAAATATTTGAATTCCACTAGCAAACTAATTACGAGCAAAAAACTAGAAAGAGAGCACCTGAAATGCGTGGAGGCGAGGAAGCTTCAGATCCAATCCAGAAAACTTGATGCGCTCCACTTCTCTGGCCGAACAAAATTGACGCAAACAACGGCGACAACGCTGCACTGAACGCACTGGATCGGCTGGATCCGTCTAAGCAAAAACCTCACTGTAACACTGGATGAGAACTGCAGTAGTGGATCGAGCACTGAACATGAATAATCACTGTAGTGGATCGGCAACTCCTGGATCTACTACAACGGCAAAATCCTCTCAAAAACGTCGGGAGAGGAGCAGCGCAGGACAGACGGGTCGCTGCGGTGAAAATGAGCGATCCGTCCTTTGCAATTCACGACACTGGGAATGCACGAACAGGCGGCGGCGATAGGACTCGCGAACGGGCAACGACTCTGCCCTAACCCGTCGATCGGCGTCGGAATCGCTCCTTGAGTCGCGAACGGGAAGAGAGGAAGACTGCGGTGGAAGAACTCCTCCTTCGGAAGCGACAAGGATCGGTGAGGAGGACGCGAAACAGGGATCCAGAAGCGACAGGGAGCGGCAATCTGAGAAAAGGAGGGCTTCTCATTCTTCTTCGCTACAGGGGCGTGCTAGGCCAGCGATCAGAAGCGGCGCGCGAGTGGCGGGAAGCGGGCTTCTTCCTCCTTGCAGCGACAGAAACTTGCGGCCTTCGTCTTCGTCGCAGGGAGACGAGCGGTTACGGGAACGAGATTGACGTTCTCCTTTGACGTTCTCCTTCCTTCGATCGACGGGAACGACCCGCGGTTACGAGTGTTCAGTCGCAGCGATGAAGAAAAAACGCGAGAGGGAGAGGGCGGTTACGGGAGAAAAACCGGACGGGAACGAGCAAATCTTCGAGAATGTTAGAATGGTGCTTGAAGCATCTGCGTGAGTGTCTAGTTTGGAACACTCTACTCGTTGCCCCTAGCGGGGTACTTATAGGCAAACCCTAATTCCCCGGCGGGTGCGTGGATCCCTAACGGGTCCTAACCTACCGCTAAGCATCCGTTAACCCGATAATTAAATATACCTTAACAATCACCACCACTGATCAGAGGACCACCATCCGTAGCCGCCATCAATCAGCAGATGCAGCCCCAGTGATGAGCCATGGATGGTTTCAATTAATCAAAGCTATTTAGGGTTCATTTGGCGCGGCAGTGGCGGGCGGCGTTTGCGGCAAACGCCGCCGCAAGGCGCGTAACCAAATGGCGGGCGGCGGCGTTTGCCGCGTTTGCACCCTACGCGCCATGAGAAACGGAGCAAAAGCTCAGTTTCGATCCCCGCCGCCTCCCCCCCCCCCCCGGTTCGATTGCCGCATTTGCACCCGCCGGCCACCGCCTCGCCAAATAAACCCTTAATCAGCAGATGCAGCCCCAACACGAACCATGGATGATTTCAATTAATGAAAGGTATTCTGAACAAATACAATTTATTGTTAGCACTTCATTCCTGTTATAATTTTAATATATTCTGAACAAATACAATTTATTGGTAGCACTTTATTCCTATTACAATTTGATCTAAATTTTTTGCCTAATAGATATTCAGTTTTGGTTTTTGTGTTATGTGATACTTACTATCTGTTAGATTTGAAGTGAGCTAGCGCCAGCGCGAGTGCTAGCGCCAGCGCTAACTCATACTCGCCACGCCCCTTATTTTGCCTATAAATAGAGGGGTACCCCCCTCTAAAGAGTTATCGATTCTGGAACTGGCGAGTATCATCAACTTTGAGCGAGTTAGAGATACCAGAGCGCCACCAGGCGAGCATCGGACTTGGAGTAAGTTCGGCAGGCGAGCATCGGACTTGGAGTAAGTTCGGCCAGCTCCCTTGAGCGAGTAGCGAGTAGTGGAGATGCCGCCGGCGCTAGTGCTAGCGCGCGCGGTAGCGACAAGAGCTGAAGAGGCGAGCAGCGAGTTTGCGAGTATCTACTCGGGAGATAGCGCCCGACGCTAGTGATAGCGCTCGCGTTAGCGAGTATTGGAGGAAGAGGCGCGTGGAGAGCGTGCGAGAAGCTTGGAGTGCGAGCAGCGAGCTTGCGAGTAGCAGAGCTAACGCCTGGCGCTAGCGATACCGCCGACGGTAGCGAGGAGCGAGCTTCTATAGCGAGGAGCGAGTATCACCTGCGCGGTGTGCTCCGGAGGAGAAGCGGACCTTGTCCGTGACCAAGTTCTTACCTTCGATTGGCTGTTGTGATTCAAGTTGGATGCAACTTGTATTCAACCGTGTTCAGTTGTAACTAGCTACCAAATTTAGTATTGTGAAAGCTTGTGTTCATCTTTGGTGTCCTTATTCTCCGGTTGGTTGACGTGTTCTTCCGACTACTAAATATTTCACATGGTATCAGAGGGATAGTGGGAACAAGGATGAAGCAACCAAGATGGACGGCGGAGGAGGGTATGCTAGGGGACTTGGCATTGAGCTGCTTACTCAAACCAACTACAAGAAGTGGATGTCTTGTATGGAGAGCTACCTTCTTGGAGAGGATCTCTGGGAGGTTGTTGGTGGTGGGGAGCAAGAGGAAGTTGTAGCTGCCGGCGATAATGGTCTAGCTGTGAGAGCTTGGAGGAAGACCAAAGCCAAGGCAGAGTTCACCTTGAAGAGAGCCATATCACCTGACTTGTTCGACCACATCATAGGTTGCAAGTCAGCGTCTGCGATCTGGATAGCCCTCGATGGGTTATTCAACAAGAAGAATGTGGCGCGGCTATAATTCCTTGATAATGAGTTGGCGAAGTCGACTCAAGGCGAGATGGCGATATCCACCTTCTTCCTGAAGATGAAGAACCTATGCGGGGAGATCTCGGCATTGGATCCTGAAGAGCCAATCTCAGAGGCGAAGTTGAAGCGGCACATACTCCGAGGCTTGAGGAAGGAGTATGTCCCCTTCGTTACTTCCGTGCAAGGATGGGCTATTCAGCCCTCCCTTCTGGAGCTATATCGTCGCAGGAGAGCTTGGCGAAGCAGATGGCGGGAGTATCCATCTCAGGAGGAGATAGCGAGGCGTTGTTCTCAGGAAAGAAGAGATCCTGGGACAAGAGAAAGAAGAACTCCGGAGAGGGACCTTCAACGTCCTCTCAGGGAGATGGGGGGAAGTTCCTTCCTGCCCGCGACAAGAAGGGGAGATACCTTTGCTTTGCCTGTAAGAAGTACGGGCACATGGCAAAGGATTGCCGGTCCAATCTGAGGGCCGGTCATGCTGCTAACAAGGAGGGAGATCACCAGAGAGGTGGAGGAAGAGGTGGAGGTCACCAGGGCGGTGAGAGGGGGGACAATTATTTCCTGGCAGAGATGACGGCAACGTCAGTCGATGTCTTAGCCTCCATCAACCTCTAGGACGACTGGATAGTGGATTCCGGTTGCGGGCATCATCTCACAGGAGATATGTCGAAGTTTGCCTCCTCGGCAGCATATGAAGGAACAGATGCTATCATCACTGCGGATGATACGGTACATCCCGTAGAGCTAGAAGGGAAGGTGTCCCTTGGGAGTATAGAGAAGCCAGTGACACTGAAGAGTGTGTATCATGTGCCTGGCATGAAGAAGAACCTCTTCTCGGTGGCTAACGTCGTGGATGCTGGATACCACGTCCTATTTGGACCGAAGGAGGTGAAGTTCTTGAAGAACCTTTCGTCTGTAGATGCTGACGTCACGCTCACCGGGAGAAGGGTGAAGGATTTGTATGTCCTGTCTGCAAATGCCTACATGGACAAGCTGAAGACAAACGACAACGCTGTGATCTGGCATGAGAGGCTAGGTCATGTAGGGATGGACAAGCTGAAGATGATGGCGGCAAAGGGCCTAGTGAGCGGCCTGCCTCATCTCACTTCCTACGGCGACGGCCATGTGTGCGACGGATGCCAATATGGAAAGTCACATCGACTTCCATTTGACAAGTCGGAGACCAGGTGTAAGGCACCTCTTGAGTGCGTACATGCTGACGTGATGGGGCCGTGCGTCACCCGTACTTCTGGAGGCAATAAGTATGCGCTGGTTCTGGTGGATGACTTCATCCGCTATGCATGGGTATACTTTCTGAGAGAGAAGTCAGAAGTATTCAACAGGTTCCTCGAGTGGAAGGAGCTTGTGGAGGGGAGGCTAAACCGCAGAGTGAAGAAGCTGAGAAGCGATAATGGAGGGGAGTTTACCTCCAATGAGTTTGCTTCCTTCTGCAGAAGGTTCGGCATTCGGCGGGAGCTCTCCTGCGCTCACACCCCTCAGCAGAATGGGGTGGCAGAGAGGAAGATCCGCCATCTGATGGAGAATACCAGGAGTTGGCTACATGCCACATTCCCAAGGCCTTATGGGCAGAGGGAATGGCGTGCGCTACTCATGTGATCAACAGGCTACCTCTGAGTCCCAACAGGATGGTGTCTCCGCACCAGCTCATGTTCGGGGAGAAGCCTAATGTGGGTCACATGAAGGTGTTCGGTTCTACCTGCTTCGTGCACGTCCCGGACGCTCAGAGAACAAAGTTGGAGCCGAAGGCGAGGAAGTGTATCTTCATCGGCTACGATGAGCGGAAGAAGGGGTGGAAGTGCATGGATCCGCAGACTCACAGGTCGTCTTCTCGCGTGACGTTGTTTTGACGAACTGGTCTCATACCAGGGAGTCTCTTCTGTGGAGCTGCCGGAGAGTGGAGAAGCTAGCAGGGAAGAGGAGTGGGTCACTGAGGACCCTACTGTGGAGTTGGAGTTATCTCCAAGTGCTCCATTGCCATCTGGCTCAGGAGGAGCATCTGGCTCAGGGGGAGTTACGAACTCAAGAAGCAGGGAGAGCACCGCTTCAGGAGGAGTTCAGAGAGGAGCTCAGAGAGGAGCTCAGAGAGGAGCTCAAGCAGAGGAGTCTACCGGAGTGGTAGATAGTGGCCAAGCCTTGAGGAGGTCGAAGAGGACTATCGTCCCGCCTGCTCGCTATAAGGAGGGGAACTTCGTGAGTCTGGTTTCCTGCTTCTTCGCAGGACCACTCGATGAGAGGGAACCTGCCTGCTTTGAGGATGCAGCTGTCATCAAGGAGTGGGACGTGGACATGATCGAGGAGATGGAGTCCCTTGAGAAAAATGAGACATGGGACCTGGTTCCCATGGTGGAGGGCATCAAACCTGTCACCTGCAAATGGGTGTACAAGGTTAAGAAGAGAGCTGATGGAGAAGTGGAGCGGTACAAAGCGAGGCTTGTCGCTCGAGGCTTCTCTCAAACCTACGGAGAGGACTATGAGGAGACCTTTAGTCATGTCGCAAAGATGACATCGGTGAGGACGATCATCGCTCTGGCGGCGTACCGAGGTTGGAAGCTGTGGCAGCTTGATGTGAAGAATGCGTTCCTGTATGGAGAGATTGATAAGGACATATTCATGGTGCAACCGCCTGGATACGTGTTTAAGTCTCAGCCACATCATGTCTGCAAGCTGAAGAAGGCCCTCTACGGGCTGAAACAGGCGTCGAGAGCCTGGTATGGGAAGATTGCGGAGTACTTGCAGTTCTGCGGCTACGATGCCTCAGACTCGGACTCCAGCGTGTTCGTGAAGAAGAGTGGAGGTCTTCACGTGCTGGTGCTGCTATACGTCGACGACATGATCGTGACAGGGAACAACCCTGAGGAGGTCGCGACGCTGAGGCAGCAGCTTTCCGTACGCTTCGAGATGAAGGATCTTGGTGAACTGCACCATTTCCTTGGCCTCCAAGTAGAGAAGAGAAGAGGCGGACTGGATGTTTCCCAAAGGGCGTATGCCGAGAGAATCGTCGAAAGATTCGGCATGAAGGAGGGGAAGAGCAGTTCCGTTCCTCTGGAGGCGGGGCTGAAGCTTCGGAAGGAAGAAGGGAGGATTCTTCCTGATCCGAAGATCTTTCGGGCACTGGTAGGGAGTCTTATATACTTGACTATCACAAGGCCGGACATCGCCTTTGCTGTCGGCCGAGTTAGTCGGTATATGCAGGAGCCGCGGAAGCCTCATCTGGAGGCAGCCAAGGGGATTCTGAAGTATGTGAAGGGCACCCTTGAGATGGGATTGTCCTATGAGGAGAAGTCTGACTTCAAGCTGCACGGGTACACGGATGCAGACTACGGAGGTGACGCTGATGATCGCAAGTCGACATCAGGTTATGTGTTCTTGTGTGGAGCAGCTGCTATCTCGTGGTGTAGCAAGAAGCAGGACTCCATTTCCCTTTCTACCACGGAGGCCGAGTACAAGGCGTCGTCCTTAGCAGCTCAGGAGTGTGTCTGGCTAAGGAGACTAGTGGAGGATGTGGACGAGGAGGTCAGCGGACCTACTGTGCTACGCGGGGACAATGAGAGTGCATTGAAACTGGTAACCAATCCAGTGTGTCATGCAAGGACCAAACACATAGAGATCGAGCATCACTTCATCAGAGAGAAGGTGCTGGGTGGCTTGATCGCTGTGGAGTATGTGCGGAGTGAAGAGAACCTTGCGGATATATTCACGAAGCCCCTATCTGCGGGGCCGTTCCGAAGGCTTCGCTCATTGCTTGGAGTTGTTCCCGGAGCTCACTTCAAGGGGGAGTGTTAGATTTGAAGTGAGCTAGCGCCAGCGCTAGCGCTAGCGCCAGCGCTAGCTCATACTTGCCACCCCCTTGTTTTGCCTATAAATAGAGGGGTACCCCCCCTCTAAAGAGTTATCGATTCTGGAACTGGCGAGTATCATCAACTTTGAGCGAGTTAGAGATACAAGAGCGCCACCAGGCGAGCATCGGACTTGGATTAAGTTCGGCAGGCGAGCATCGGACTTGGAGTAAGTTCGGCCAGCTCCCTTGAGCGAGTAGCGAGTAGTGGAGATACCGCCGTCGCTAGTGCTAGCGCGCGCGGTAGTGACAAGAGCTGAAGAGGCGAGCAGCGAGCTTGCGAGTATCTACTTGGGAGATAGCGCCCGGCGCTAGTGATAGCGCCCGCGTTAGCGAGTATTGGAGGAAGAGGCGCGTGGAGAGCGTGCGAGAATCTTGGAGTGCGAGCAGCGTGCTTGCGAGTAGCAGAGCTAACGCCTGGCGCTAGCGATACCGCCGGCGGTAGCGAGGAGCGAGCTTCTATAACGAGGAGCGAGTATTGGAGCGAGTATCACCTGCGCGGTGTGCTCCGGAGGAGAAGCGGACCTAGTCCGTGACCAAGTTCTTACCTTCGATTGGCTGTTGTGATTCAAGTTGGATGCAACTTGTATTCAGCCGTGTTCAGTTGTAACTAGCTACCAAATTTAATATTGTGAAAGCTTGTGTTCATCTTTGGTGTCCTTATTCTCCGGTTGGTTGACGTGTTCTTCCGACTACTAAATATTTCACAGTCAATTCAGAACCTGTAACAAAATTTCATTTTGTAGCTATTTTCTTATATTAATAATCTCTTCCAATCATCTACCAGAACATAATATCATGGAATTTTTAATCACATGAGTATATTCTCATTAATGCCGATTTTATATTGCTTTTCAAAATAATTTCATATCATGGAATTTCCCACAAATCATTTCCAATCATAGAACAGACTTTATAATGATTTTCTAAACCATTGTGCTAAGTTCTTTCTCATATATTGCTAGGACAGTTCTACAACTTCAACCCTTCCGCAAACAAAAAAATGGATGCGGAGCATTCTATTCCTCTTGGGCTTATGCATCAAACTCCAATATGGATGACATAAGTGTTGGAAGCGTAACACCACCCTCCAATCACACCGACGAGCTCTCCCGACTTCAGCGAGCTCACACACCACGCGGCTCAGACACTCCAGCAAGCACAACCTCCTCAATTGCCGAGCACCCCACTCCGACGAGATGCACCACCCCAATACTCGCGAGTACCTCCAACCTAAACAACACGGGATACCACTTGGTGCTACGAGCACGACGAGTTGAGTGCTGCGAGCCCCACGAAATTGCAGCGAGCTCGACGATCGTCGACCGGCCCTTTGTGCGAGCTCGACAAATGCGAGACAGACAAAACCGCGAGCTCTGATGAGTCCTGATCATATACACTTTTATGGACTCATCTGGGCCGTTTAGTTAGTCATTTCACTGCACTTTAGCCCTATTTTAGTTCATATTTGTTAACCCATGCTAGGTGCACCTTTTGGCCCATTTTGGTGTGATTTCATGTTGATTTTCATTAGTAGTTTTCATGCATTGTTCGGTGCCACTTTTAGTGGCCGGATTGGTGGTTGTACGCTAGAACAGGAGTCGTGCAGGTGTTTCCGGTGCAATTCTGCACAGGAACACAGCGCACGAACACTGGTTCTATTGCGCACGACCACTGGTCGTGCGCCACTGATCGTGTGCACTTAACGCCTTTTTCACGAGTTCTGTTTGGTGCAGTGCGCACGACCACCAACGCCAGTGCGCACGACCACCGGTCGTGCGCCACTGCTCGTGCGCATTGACCATTAAATTTCTGAGTTCTGTTTCATCTATTGCGCACGACCACTGACGCTAGTGCGCACGACCACCGGTCGTGCGCCACTGGTCGTGCGAACATGTTATTTTGTAATTTCTGTCTTTGCAGGTTCTGTCCAGGCAGAGCGCACGATCACAGGATTCCAGTGCGCACGACCACTGGTCGTGCGCCACTGACCGTGCGCACTGTTTAATTCCAGCGCCTATAAATTCCCTGCTCGCGATTTTAGGTCATCATCTCGCTTCCAGCCGCCGTTTTCCGCCCGGTTCCGCCCAGTTTCGCCCCTCCACCGTCGCCCACCATCTAGAGGTGCTCCGGGCTTGCTCTTCACGCCTATCTTGAGCCGGAGTTTCCTCTCGGCCTCCTCCTTCATCCACGAGCTCCAAAGGTAGACCTAGCCGCCATTACCTTCAAGCAAGAGGAAGTGTTGCAACCTCTACCGGATCGTGACACGAAGAAGACGGGTCCATTGGAGAGTAGTGACAGCTCTCTCTACCCCGGACGTAGTTGTGGACCGAGCTTGGACGCGGATTGACAACCCGGCGATTCCAACCGTGAATCTTCAACGAGCCTTCGGATTCGGTCGATTTCTTGCCTTGTTCTCCTTTTATTGATTGTTGTAATAGTTAGATCTCGTATATTTTGATGAAGTTGCACTTGAACTAATCTGTATTTCCATATATTTCTTGTATTTGTGAAATGCTTGTTATTTGAGTTGCTTGAGGTGCGCCCCATTCCATCCTCCATCCCACCATCGTGTCCGGTGCCGCACTAGCAATTGCTAGTGGCGTGCTTGTCGAAGAGGTGCTTGCGACCCTCATTCCACTAGCCTACTCGCCCATTCGCCTACCGAAGCGTGGCATCGCGGCCCGTAATCCATTCGCCTATCGAAGCAGCGCGCTCAAGGCCTGCATAGTTCGATTCCATTAGCCTTCTCGTCCATCCGCCCTTGCGACGCAACGCGCTCAAGGCCTGCCTAGTTTCCATCCCGCCAAGCGAAGCTTTGCATAGCGGCATTGCATAGGAGTAGTTGTTAGCTTTTATTTTGTTTTCCAAAAGCCAACCCAACTCCCCCGCAATCCATCCGATTTAAGGACTTCGATCTCAAGTCCTGCCTCAATAGTAAACTCCACCTTATTGTGTTCCTCAAGAGACCGACACTCGGGGATTTATTCCCAACATTTATTACTTGAACGATCGGTACACTGCCGTTTCGTGTCGCAGTCAAGCTACCGCCTATAGCGGTGAGTGAGATTTGCGCCATCAAGTTTTTGGCGCCGTTGCCGGGGAACACAGTCGTGTGAGTTTTCTGGAGAGGGAGAACCTGAGAGAAAAGCCCTTCCATTTGTAAATTGCATTTTCTGTTATTTTATTTCTGTTCTTTTTATTCCATTTTCTTGTTTTATAGTAGGTTGCTTTAGTAAATTTTTGTTAGGTGTAGTATTTCGCACAATAGTGTTTGTCTTTTTGAATCGTTTTATCTTCACACTATGTGGGCACATCTAAATTTCCGTTGCCGTTGGTGTGGAGCTACTTCCCACTCTAGTGTTGAATGCCCTACGGAGAATAGTAGGCATAATTCCTCTCGCCCAGCATATAGAGCATCGACTCCGTCTGATACTCCATATGGTGCGCGTAAGTCTTATGGCTACTCTGCTGAGCCATTACCGTCATACTTCTTTTCGGCTCCAGCCCCCGCTGTGCCAAAGAAGCCTGCTAGGCAGTGCCAGTTTTGTCGGGGCACAGATCATGCCCTGAAGGATTGTGTTGCTTATCTTCGCCAATTGGATGAGGATGACGAGCCGGATATTCGGATCGTCCCAACTCCTAGCTCTGGCGGCACACCTTCAACATCCGGCTATGTGTCTTTGTCACCTTCACATTTTGAAGGGTATGGCATGGATACGGTCACCGGATGTGCGGCTGATCTATGCACCGACATTGCTGAGCCAATTCTCCATGTGCCTCCACCACCTCTAGTGGATTCGATTCTTTGTGAGGAATCGGTGCTCGACTTTTATCCGAGCACTACTCCTCCCCCTGTTGTGCATACTACACTCGTCTCTGACGACATTGTTGATGATGTGTCGCAGGAGGAGGCGGTTGATCTGAGTGTTGTGCCTACTCCTATGGAGGAGGACAACCTTCTAGGTGAAGAGGAGTTTTCCTCAGCACCGGTGGAGGAAGTCCAAATCCTAAGCTTGGCCACCGTTGATCCCGCCGAATCTTGTAGCATTGATGACAATGCAAACATTATTTTACTTCCCCAGCCTAATGGGAGTGAGACCGGGACCACTCCCCCGATTTTTGATTATTCATGTTCTTCATCTTGTTTATTTCTTGATCCCCTCTCTTCATCCGAGCCTGTGCAGGTTGAGTCTTCACAGGTATCCCAGGAGGACTTGGAGCTTTTTGCTCAAGTCAATGATGAGAGTATCCTCTCATGTGAGGAGGTTTATTCCCCCTCCGTTGAGGAAGCTCCACTCATTGCCTTCTCCTCCTGCGGACCTGCCACAGACGATACCTTGCTGGGCAAGGATATTTTTGGTAAGATGAGTGAGGACCAGGCCTCCTCCTCTTCTTACTTTCTTTTCCCTCTACCTGTGATGGGCAGGTTTTATTTATATGTAGGTAGAGGGGTGACTGCTCTATCTCCGTATCGGTACCAGCTACCGACACGCATATTAGAACAGTTACCTGTCCACTTTTCTTTTCATAGGCCCATTAGCTAGAACTGTACAAATGCCAAATAAGTCGTGCTGGGATGACAATAACCCCAGTAGTTATCTTCCTTTTCTGCATTTCTATTTTTATCTAATCATGTTTAGTTAGTAGTATTTTCTTTTCAGTTTTCTATTTTCTTCTGTTTTTGCGGAGCTGACCCCTGCAGGTATCTTTTCTGGATGACGGACGCTGCAGCTTAGTCCAGGTTTTCACGCCAATCTTCTGGTGTGCTCATTTCTGAGCACTGGGTACCCTCTTTCCCTAGCATTATTCTGAATTTCATAGCTGCATTTTGCGCATATTGTTTAGTTTAAGTCTGGGGGGGAGTGTACCGAGTGTTCACTACACGTGTACACGTTTTTGCATATCAGAAGTGTATTTTTATTATTGCATACACCACAACACCCGCTTGAGCGCGTACTCATCTGTTTGTTCGCTCTGCTGTGAATTTAATTCTTCCGCTTATTTGGGAAAATCTAGGTGATGGTTTAGAATTATGTAGCAGAGTAAAATGTTGACTCTAGTAGTGCTCCTAGTCGAGTGCTCGGTTGCATAGAAATTTGCGTAGATTAGACTTCTTTTTATGCTTATGGTTTTATATTTTTCTATTAGTGTAAATGTTGTTTACTCTACTCAAATGATGAATCCGGTGTGAATCAAACGGTAGCATAGGGATGTGTGTAAACGATCGCTAGATTCGTATTGCTTGAGTCGGGAGAAAGGAGAATCTTTCTCGGTGGCTAGAACTTGCCCCAAGCGATTCTTGAAGCATGGGTATACGGTTAGTCAATTGCGTGAATGTGATATAGGCCATCATTTTGGCCCGGTTGAGCTTTTGTGCCTATCCCTACCGCTTTATCCTCGCTAGCCCAGTTGTGCCTACCCGTTCTTTGATTCAGCCCCACTTTCATTTCACCAAAGCCTAAATGCCAATCCTAGTCGCACACCCAAATATGAGCTGTAGCTGTTTATTATTTTCATGAGTTGGTGGTGTTGATTGTGGTAGTATTTTGTGAAGATGTGGATGCGTCCTATTGGTTATTTGCTGAAAATGATAAGAAAAAGAAAAAATTGAGAAAAAGAAAAGAAGTAAAAAGAAAGGAAAGAGAAGTAAAGTTTCATTGAAAATCTTTTTATATCGATTTATATTTGGGAGTAGGCGGTGCACGCACCCATGCTGTTAAGTCCAAGTCTGGGGGTGTTGTGTACCCGCGTGTTTGTGTGGCGAATGAGGATAGTTTCCTGCATTAGCTCATTTGGGTTTAGTGCTTGAGCCGTCGTTTTTATCTTTGTTTATCCTCACCTAAACCCAAGCCCCATTTAAAACCTAAAGTCCTATTGATTCACGTATTTGAGTCAAACCAGTGCCGTGGAGAGAATGTGACCGGGCAAGCTTATGGTCACCGACACTGATGGATTTCAGTGGAGTTTGTCCCGTACCCCGATCTTGAGCAATGCTCGTCTCAGCGCTTAGTTTACTTTCTCCGTATGCATGACCGACTGATTCACCGTTGTTCACCATTTTGAGTAGTTGTAATATGCTTTTACTCTTTTAGAAATTTATAAACTGTTTGTATAATCAGTAGTCTTTTCTACTAATTTTCTTATGCACATGAGCATGCGACTTCGCATGGTACTCTGCATTGTAGTTTTAAGCCATCTACTTTTCTTTCCCCGTTCGCTTAGAATTTGTTTGCTCGGGACGCGCAAACAGTTAAGTCTGGGGGTGTGATGAGTCCTGATCATATACACTTTTATGGACTCATCTGGGCCGTTTAGTTAGTCATTTCACTGCACTTTAGCCCTGTTTTAGTTCATATTTGTTAACCCATGCTAGGTGCACCTTTTGGCCCATTTTGGTGTGATTTCATGTTGATTTTCATTAGTAGTTTTCATGCATTGTTCGGTGCCACTTTTAGTGGCCGGATTGGTGGTTGTACGCTAGAACAGGAGTCGTGCAGGTGTTTCCGGTGCAATTCTGCACAGGAACACAGCGCACGAACACTGGTTCTATTGCGCACGACCACTGGTCGTGCGCCACTGATCGTGTGCACTTAACGCCTTTTTCACGAGTTCTGTTTGGTGCAGTGCGCACGACCACCAACGCCAGTGCGCACGACCACCGGTCGTGCGCCACTGCTCATGCGCATTGACCATTAAATTTCTGAGTTCTGTTTCATCTATTGCGCACGACCACTGACGCTAGTGCGCACGACCACCGGTCGTGCGCCACTGGTCGTGCGAACATGTTATTTTGTAATTTCTGTCTTTGCAGGTTCTGTCCAGGCAGAGCGCACGATCACAGGATTCCAGTGCGCACGACCACTGGTCGTGCGCCACTGACCGTGCGCACTGTTTAATTCCAGCGCCTATAAATTCCCTGCTCGCGATTTTAGGTCATCATCTCGCTTCCAGCCGCCGTTTTCCGCCCGGTTCCGCCCAGTTTCGCCCCTCCACCGTCGCCCACCATCTAGAGGTGCTCCGGGCTTGCTCTTCACGCCTATCTTGAGCCGGAGTTTCCTCTCGGCCTCCTCCTTCATCCACGAGCTCCAAAGGTAGACCTAGCCGCCATTACCTTCAAGCAAGAGGAAGTGTTGCAACCTCTACCGGATCGTGACACGAAGAAGACGGGTCCATTGGAGAGTAGTGACAGCTCTCTCTACCCCGGACGTAGTTGTGGACCGAGCTTGGACGCGGATTGACAACCCGGCGATTCCAACCGTGAATCTTCAACGAGCCTTCGGATTCGGTCGATTTCTTGCCTTGTTCTCCTTTTATTGATTGTTGTAATAGTTAGATCTCGTATATTTTGATGAAGTTGCACTTGAACTAATTTGTATTTCCATATATTTCTTGTATTTGTGAAATGCTTGTTATTTGAGTTGCTTGAGGTGCGCCCCATTCCATCCTCCATCCCACCATCGTGTCCGGTGCCGCACTAGCAATTGCTAGTGGCGTGCTTGTCGAAGAGGTGCTTGCGACCCTCATTCCACTAGCCTACTCGCCCATTCGCCTACCGAAGCGTGGCATCGCGGCCCGTAATCCATTCGCCTATCGAAGCAGCGCGCTCAAGGCCTGCATAGTTCGATTCCATTAGCCTTCTCGTCCATCCGCCCTTGCGACGCAGCGCGCTCAAGGCCTGCCTAGTTTCCATCCCGCCAAGCGAAGCTTTGCATAGCGGCATTGCATAGGAGTAGTTGTTAGCTTTTATTTTGTTTTCCAAAAGCCAACCCAACTCCCCCGCAATCCATCCGATTTAAGGACTTCGATCTCAAGTCCTGCCTCAATAGTAAACTCCACCTTATTGTGTTCCTCAAGAGACCGACACTCGGGGATTTATTCCCAACATTTATTACTTGAACGATCGGTACACTGCCGTTTCGTGTCGCAGTCAAGCTACCGCCTATAGCGGTGAGTGAGATTTGCGCCATCAAGCTCCCCTCTATGCGAGACACAGCCCACGCGAGCTCCACCAACACCGCGAGTTGTACCCCACGCGAGTGCGAGTCCAGGTGAGATACACAGGCGGGTCCTCCTGCGGGAGGCGTTGAACGCGAGACGCGAGATGGGGGGGGGGGCTGCTAGATGAGTTGGCGAGAGGGGAAATGTTATTCCTGCGGGAATATTAAAACCTTTCTCTCTCTCTCACTCCAAACTCTCCCTCTCTCTCTCTCTCTACGCAAGAAGGAAAAACTTCTATATTCTCTTCTATTTACCACACATACAAATTACAAAGGGGGTGGCCTTTAAATAGGCAAATAAAAAACTACATGCATTCTCTCTCTGCAATAAATGCATACTCTCTCTCCTCAACAACATTAATAAAATATATATAAAACTACAACAAAAACTAAAGACCCGGTCAACACCAAGTCAAAGTCCAACAAACTCCCCCTCAAACTTGGCAGCACATGCCGAGTTTGTCTTTGAGCTTCGCAAACGTCTCTGCCTTCAGCGCCTTGGTGAAAATGTCCGCGACCTGCTCTCCGGTGGGGCAATACACAACTTCAACTGTCTTCAGCTCCACTTGCTCACGAAGGAAATGATACCTCGTCTCTATGTGCTTTCTCCTCCCATGAAGCACCGGGTTCTTCGCGAGCTGGATGGCCGACATGTTATCCACTAACACTGTCGTTGGCCCTTCCTGTCCATGATGCAACTCCTTCAATAGGTTCCTCAACCAGATGGCTTGGCAAGTACATGTTGCAGTTGTGATGTACTCCGCCTCACATGAGGATAAGGCTATCGTAACCTGCTTCTTCGAACTCCATGAGAACGCCGCGGTCCCCATATGAAATACATATCCGGAAGTGCTCTTCCGGTCATTCACATCACCACCATAGTCGCTATCCGAGTAGCCGACTAACATCAACTCTCCCGCAGATGAGTACTTCAGGCCATGGTCCCTTGTCCCGTCACATATCTCAGGATCCTCTTCGCTGCAGTGAAGTGGTCCTGCTTGGGTTCTTCCATGTGCCTGCTTACTACCCCAACCGCATAAATGATGTTAGGTCTGGTGAAAGTCAAGTACCTTAGACTCCCAACCAAACTCTTGAACATCGTTGGGTCCACAACTTCTTCCTCGAGTCCTTCCTTAGCTTTGTTCCGGGATCAGCGAGAGTGGAGATAGCCTTGCTATTCTCCATCCTGAAGTTCTTCAAGATCTACTCCGCGTACTTCTTCTGCGAGATGAAGATCCCATCTCCTCTCTGCTGCACCTCCACGCCTAAGAAGTAGTTGAGCTCTCCCAAGTCTGTCATCTCGAACTCACTCTTCATCATCCTTTTGAACTCCTCGAACATAGCTGGGTTGTTCCCGGTGAATATCATGCCATCCACATATATGCATAGGATCATGATATCACCGTTCTTCTCCACCTTCAGATACAGAGCATACTCGAACGGGCACTTGATATATCCATGCTTCTGAAGGAATGTATCGATTCTCCCATTCCATGCTCTTTCCCCTTGCTTCAGCCCGTACAGTACTTTTCCCAGCTTGCACACCTTCTTCTCCCGGCCCTTCACAACATACCCCGGAGGCTGCTCGATGTACACATCTTCCTCCAGGTAACCATTGAGGTGTGCTGCCACCACATCCATCTGCATGATCTTCCATCCATAGTGACCTGCCAGTGCGATGATCAACCTGATGGTGTCAATCCTCGCCACTGGGGCATAGACCTCGTCATAGTCCACTCCTTGGACTTGCCTGTAGCCCTTCACAACGAGCCTAGCCTTGTGCTTCTCCACAGCTCCAACCTTGTTCTTCTTCACCTTGTAGACCCACTTCACCCCGATGGGTTTATGGCCTGCGGGTGATCGACCAGCTTCCAAGTTTCATTCTTCTTTATGGAAGCCATCTCTGCATCCATCGCCATCATCCAAGATTTCTCCTGGGCTGCTTCGTCATAGGAGTGCGGCTCGCAATCTGCCAAAAAACAATACAAAGAAAAATCATTAAGTGTTGGTGCCGTCTCCTCGTAGATCTTCTCCATCCTTCTCATCCTAGGTTGAGGACGATCATCCTTGCTTCCACTAGTGCTTGCTCCACTAGTACTTCCTCCACTTGAGTTGGGAGTACAAGCTCCCCCTGAATGTCTGCTAGGTGGTGATGGTGGCTCAGCCCCACCATCCTCAGCTCCTGCTTCATGACCACCTTCCTCCTCATCTTCAAAGAACATCCCCTTCTTGTTCCTTGTCTCCTCATCCCAGCTCCAGCAGCTGTCTTCTTCAAACACCACATCCCTTGAGATTATGACCTTCTCCGTCACCGGGTTGTATAACTTGTAAGCCTTGCTCTCCAGAGCGTAGCCCACAAAGATGCACTTCTCGCTCCTGTCATCGAGCTTCTTCCATCTCTGGTCCGGGACGTGAGCATGAGCTACACACCCAAAAACCCTCAAGTGCTTCATGCTTGGCTTCCAGCCACTCCAATCCTCAAACGGGGTCATCTTCACCTTCACCACTTCCTTCCCTTGATGGTTCTTCATCGCCAAAGACCCATCCTTCAACTGGACGCAGTAGCCTTTCTCCACAAACTGCCCAAGTCTTAAGATGTTAGTCTTCAAGCCTGGCACATAGAACACATCATTCAGGTGCACCTTCTCTCCATTTAGCTTCGCAACCACCAAGCCTTTTCCTTCCAATGAGATCTTCGACGCATCCCCGAAGCTAACCTCACCCCCACTGGGTTCCAGGTTAGAGAACTTCTCCTTATCTCCACACATGTGGTTGCTCGCTCCTGTGTCCAGGTACCACACTTCATTTCTACCTTCCTCCGCTCCTCTGTAGGTTAGGAACATCATCGGATCTCCAGCGCCAGTGTTGTTCCTGTTGTTCCTAGCCTCGGCATAGTGATTTGCCTCTTCTCTCTTCCTCGGAGCCCAGCAGTCATAGCTCATATGCCCGAACTTGTTACAATTGTAACATTTGATTTGGGACATATCTCCTCGGCCTCTTCCTCTTCCTCTTCCTTCTTGCCAACCTCCATGAGGTCGCTCCGCCTCTCTATGGAAATTTTGATTTCATCCTTGGTCTCTACCTCCTCTTCTACCTCTGCCTCTAACTTGGTGACCTCGGCCACGCTAGCTGCCTCCTCTTCCGGAACTTGCCCCAAAGTTCAACTAGGTCTGGAGTGCTTTTCCCAAGCCACTCGCTTCGTCATCATCCTGCAGCATCCTGTACTCATGAGCTTGCAAAGAGCCTACAAGCTCGTCAACGACCATCTCAGTGAGGTCCTTCGACTCTTCGATTGCCACCACTACATGATGGAACTTCTTGGACATAGATCTCAGCAACTTCTCCATGAAGCTCACATCATCGATCGTCTCCCCATTGCGCTTCATCTCGTTTGCGAGCGTCCACAGACGGGTCACAAAGTCACCGACCTTCTCGGTGCTCTACATCTTGTTACTTCATACTCCGCATAGAGGGACTGCAGCTTCACCTTCTTCGCCTTGTCTACCCCTTGCATGGAGCGTTGCAACACTTCCCATGCCTCCTTGGAAGTCTTTGCATCTGAGATCTTCTCAAAAGTTGCTTCGTCAACCCCTTGGTACAACAAGAAGAGAGCCTTCTTATCTCCCTTCCTTGCCTCCTTTAATGCTGTCTTCTGGGCGTTAGTCAACGCCGCCTCTGCCGCAGCAGTACGCTCCTCATAGCCATTCTCCACTATATCCCACAACTCCTTTGATGCGAGTAGTACTCTCATCTGGATGCTCCAGTTTCCATAATTTGTTTTTGTCAACTTGGGGACTTGCCCCGGCATGGCTCCACCCGTCTCCATCACTCTACTCCTCAAACCTTCCGAGTCACCGCAAAGGTTTGCAACCTCGCTCTGATACCAATTGTTGGAAGCGTAACACCACCCTCCAATCACACTGGCGAGCTCTCCCGACTTCAGCGAGCTCACACACCACGCGGTTCACACACTCCAGCGAGCACAACCTCCTCAATTGTCGAGCACCCCACTCCGACGAGATGCACCACCCCACTACTCGCGAGTACCTCCAACCTCAACAACACGGGATACCACTTGGTGCTACGAGCACGGCGAGTTGAGTGCAGCGAGCCCCACGAAATTGCAGCGAGCTCGACGATCGTCGACCGGCCCTATGTGCGAGCTCGACGAATGCGAGACAGACAAAACCGCGAGCTCCCCTCTATGTGAGACACAGCCCACGCGAGCTCCACCAACACCGCGAGTTGTACCCCACGCGAGTGCGAGTCCAGGCGAGATACACAGGCGGGTCCTCCTGCGGGAGGCGTTGAACGCGAGATGGGGGGGGGGGCTGCTAGATGAGTTGGCGAGAGGGGAAATGTTATTCCTGCGGGAATATTAAAACCTTTCTCTCTCTCTTACTCCAAACTCTCTCCCTCTCTCTCTCTACGCAAGAAGGAAAAACTTCTATATTCTCTCCTATTTACCACACATACAAATTACAAAGCGGGGCCTATTTATAGGCAAATAAAAAACTACATGCATTCTCTCTCCGCAATAAATGCGTACTCTCTCTCCTCAACAACATTAATAAAATATATATAAAACTACAACTAAAACTATTGACCCGGTCAACACCAAGTCAAAGTCCAATAAGAAGCTGTGAGCATATTGGCTGACCTGTATGAAATTATCTTCGTTTTGCATACCTGCATTCGCGAGTCATGGTGAATTTAGTTGTTGTTTTCACGTCTCCTTGATGGCATGTATGTACTTTGGGTCGGCGAGGAGACGCACGTGCTGACTGGCGAGAATATTGTCTAAAAAAAAGGTATCATAGTTAAATATTGTTTTATCAAAGAGCCCATCTCTTCAAAATTTGTTTGAGCTGATTTCTTTATCAAACAGCCTAACTCTTCAAAATTTGTTTCATAAAAAACATGTACAAAAAATTCCTATAATTTAAATGATTACAAATTTCCACTTATTTCAGATATTTTTAAAACTTTAAAGTGTTACCAATGATATATTTTTGCCTTAAAAAGAAATTCAAACTTCTATGGTGCAGTTTTGGAATCCTGCTATGGCGCAGTTTTGGAAAACTGCAATCTTGCAATTTATAAAACTAAATTACAGTTGGTAATGTTTCAAGCATTTTTGTGGCTATTGTTTGAATTTTTTTTGCTTATTATTCTGCTTGATTTTTAGTTGCTGATCTTCTGTTATGTTGGAACAAAAAGAGGGTGCAACTTGTTAGAAGCGCGATGTATGGGCACACATCCTCTCAATCTCCCGATACATCACTTGGCGAACACCTCCACGGCAAACGCACCCGACTTCTGTGAGCACCACTCACGGCGAATGCTACACACCCCCGAGCTCTTCTACTCTCGGCGAGACACAGCCCACACGAGCTGGACCGGCGAGAACACCACCAGGCGAGTGCGAGCTGCTCCCCTTCTCTTCCACGTCCACGCGAGCGGGCTGCTCCTCGCCTCCACGTCCAGGCAAGATCTCCTACGCGAGTGAGTTGCGGGACTCCTCCAGGCGAGATCTCCAACAGGCGAGCTGGTGGGACTCCTCCAGGCGAGCTGAGGGTGGCGAGAGGGAATGGCGAGATCCTTTAATTATTCTTGCGGGAATAACACTTTATCTCTCTCTCTCTCTCTCCCTACACTCTCTCTATTAATTCTGCCAAAACTTCCACAGTTTTCTCTCTATTTTTCAACTCCAAAACAAATTACAAGTGGTCTATTTATAGGCAAAGAAAAAACACTTTCTATCTCTCTCAGCAATAAATGCGCATCTTCTCTCTCCTCCCTTTAATTAATACAAAATACATATAAAAATAAGATAAATTAAGTTGACTAAGTCAACAAGACTGAAGCCAAGAAACTCCCCCTCAAACTTGGCAGCACATGCTGAGTTTGCCTTTGAGCTTCTCGAACATCTCCACCTTCAAAGCCTTAGTGAAAATATCCGCGACCTGCTCTCCGGTAGGGCAATACACAACTTCCACGGTCTTCAGCTCCACCTGCTCACGAAGAAAATGATACCTCGTCTCTATGTGTTTGCTGCGCCCATGCAGCACATGGTTTTTTGCGAGTTGGATGGCGGACATATTGTCAACATACATGATCACGGGGCCATCCGGTGGATAGTGCAGTTCTCCCAAGAGATTCCTTAACCAAATAGCCTGGCAAGTACCTGCCGCGGCTGCTATGTACTCCGCCTCACAGGAAGATAAGACTATCGTAGCCTGCTTCTTTGAACTCCATGAGAACGCACCAGTCTCCATGTGAAAAACATACTCGGAAGTGCTCTTCCGATCATTCACGTCTCCCCCGTAATCGCTGTCCGAGTATCCAACCAGCTTCAACTCCTCTCCAGTGGAGTATATTAGGCCATGACCTCTCGTCCCGTTCACATATCTCAGGATCCTCTTCGCAGCCGTGAAGTGGTCCTTGTTGGACATGTGTGTTACATCCCTTTGTTTGAGAATAACAAATCCCAAATTGTATTTGATCTTGCTTGTCGTGTGTTTATAGTGTGCAGGAACTATAAGTGCAATACTCCACAGGTAGAAAGCAGCTTGGAACCAACAAACTGAACTGGAGCACTACCGCCAGCGCTACCAATACCGCCTGGCGCTATCACTACCGCCTGGCGCTAACTAAAGTTCGTGCAAAGCACCGCGCCACCGATGGTTTCGCAACCGCTCTACACGAGCGCTACCGCCAGCGTTAGTGCTACCGCCAGCGCTATCTCAAGTTCGTGCACAGCGCCATGCCGCCGACGATTGCGCAACCGCTCCACATGAACGCTACCGCAGGCGCTAGGAGCTACCGCAGGCGCTATCTTCAAGTTCTATAAATTGATGGGCTCTCTCTCGTTTCGGTTAGAGCTTCCAGAGAGATTAATTGTGCCAAGTTTCCAGAGCTGTTACTCTGCCGAAAGCTCATCTCCCACTCAAAGCCAAAGAAGATTTCTGGAGAAGGAAGGCCCCACGCTGCATCCGAAGAACGATCGCTTCAACCTCGCTTGTGCTACAACGATCCTTCATCCTCAACTTCAGAAATCTCATAGAGGGAGTTCTTGTTTATTTGCTTTATTTCATTATTGTAATTTTTGTAGTAGAATTCGCCTTGTGTTGGCGACTAGGTCCTTGCGCGGCTTAGGGGGTAATTCGCCGCATGAGTTGGCGACTAGGTCTAGGAGATTAGATCTAGGGGGTGCTCGAGGCTATATCTGGGGAAGGATTGGCTAGAGTGGCTTGATGCCATATCCGGGGAAGGATTGGCTAAAGCCAACCGGTTTGTGGGGATACAAGTCGGTATAGAAAAGGAAAGTTTATTTTACTTTGTACGCCTCCGATTTCTAGCGATATTGAAATCAAATTTATGTAAACACCTTTTTATATAATATAATCATGTCTCCATTTGTGTTTACTTGATTTCTTTCATTTGGCATAAACTATAAAATTGCAAATTACAATTGTTTCTTCCCTTAAGCTAAATTGTTATCTCGTTCTAATTTACTTTACACAATTTAGAAAATCGTCTAAAATTTTAAAAAAGAAAGTTATTCCCTTATTCACCCCCCTCTAAGGGCGCCAATCGATCCAACAATTGGTATCAGAGGTAGGTTATTCCAAACGGTGTAAAAACCAGGAATAATGACATCTTATGATCTCGCTTTTTCCGAGGGCCAGGGAATTAGTAGACCTCCACTCTTTACCGGGTCAGATTATAATTACTGGAAAAATAAGATGAGATGTTTTCTTATGACCCTAGATATTGAGGTATGGAATATGGTAGAAGGTGAATACTCTCCTCCTACATTTGTAGTTGGAGAGATAACTTTAGATAAACCAAAAGATAAATGGGATGATAGGGATAAACTAAAATGCAAAAATAACGCCAAGGCTATGAATGCTCTATTTTGTGCATTAGATAGAAATGAATTTAATAGAATTTCTGCATGTACTACTGCATATGAAATTTGGAATCATTTGGAAGTTACTCATGAAGGTACATCGCAGGTTAAAGATTCAAAGCTTTTCCAACTTGAGTCGGAATATGAAAAATTCCGGATGGATGAAAGTGAAGATGTTGATGGCATGTACACGCGCTTCACCAAGATAGTCAATGCCTCCAAAGGTCTTGGAAAGACCTTCTCCAACGACGAATTGGTCCGAAAGATCCTTCGTTCCCTTCCACCAAAAATCAACCCGAAGGTGACGGCCATTTCAGAATCGCACAATCTAAGGACGCTCCAAGTTGAGAGCCTCATTGGGAATCTCAAAATCCATGAGGTAGAACTCAAAATCCAACATGATGAATACAACAAGGAGCCAAAGAAGAAGGCGTTGGCATTAAAATCAAAGAAGGAGTGCCAAGAGGATGAGGATGAAGATGAAGAAAGCCTTTTGGTGAAGAACTTCCGAAAGTTCATGCGTCTCCTTTCCGGAAATTTATCCAAAAGGATGCAAGATGGAAAGGGTCATCCTCAAAGAAGGAAAAGGAGAGCGACGATGAAGAAGAAAGACCTCCACCAGAGTGCTTTCATTGTAGGAAGACCGGGCACATTCGGAGCCAATGCCCAAAGTTCTTGAAGGAGAAGAAGGAAAAGCGGCACAAAGGGAAGGAGAAGAAGAAGGTGCTAAAAGCTAGAACATGGGATGACTCCTTCTCCTCCTCTGAAGAATCAAGCGGGACTTCATCAAGCGAAGATGAGGAAGCTAACATGTGCCTCATGGGACATGGAAATATGGTGACGACACTAAAGTTCTTAGCGACACCGAGGTAACTCCTCCCACTTATGATGAACTCTATAATGAATTCCTTGAAACTTGCAAAGCTTTTGATAAAAATATGAAAGATAGTATTTTATTGAATCGTGAAAATGAATCTCTAAAGAAAATCAAAAGCTTTCCAAAAAGGTAATTGTTTTAGAAAATAGAAAGGTTTCTTGCCAAGAGTGTGATCACTCCACTAAATTGGCAAAAGATATTGAAGAGTCACTTTCTAAAGCCCTCTCTCATGCCAAAACTCTTACAAAAGAGAAGGGGGAATTAGAAAGGAAATTAGAAGCCTCTCTTTTGCAAATCAAAAATAACAAAAAAGGTTTTGAAAATAAGTGTGTTATGCTTGTGAAAGAAAATTCTTCACTTAAAGCACAAGTTCATGATCTCACCATGGCTATTAAAAAATTTGGAATTGGCCAAAAATCACTGGAAATGATTTTAGGGTACTAGCGCCATGGTTCTGGAAAACTTGGGGTCGGATATCGAGGAGAGGGCTACCGCCCGACGCTAGCCACTAACGCCGACGCTAGCACCTCATACCAGAAACCTGAGTTTTCTTTTTCAAAAGGTTTTTCTTCTGTAAATCCAATTTGTTCCAGCAAGAAAATATTCCAGAAAAGGGTCTCAACCCCCTTTATTTTGTGTGCAAACTATTATAGGTTAGGTCACACATCTAGTTCTTGCAGGAAAATAAAACAAAATACTTTAAAGCAGATCTGAATACCCAAGGCTTCCACTTATTCTATGGGTGGTTCCACTTGGGTATCCGAATCTTTACTCTCATTTTCTTTCTAGATGTGCAGGCAGGCTAAGGACAATGAAGACATGTGGTACTTGGATTCAGGATGCTCCAAGCACATGACAGGCAATAAAGCTAAGTTCCTTAGCCTAGAAAAGAAGAAGGGAGGGATCATGACGTTTGGTGACAACGGAAAAGGAAGGATCATGGGAATTGGTACAGTTGGTAACAAATCCTTTACTATATCTAATGTTCTTTATGTGAAAGGATTAAAGCACAATTTAATTTCTATTAGCCAATTATGTGATAAAGGATTAGATGTGTTATTTGAATCTTCCACTAACTTATGCAAAATATCTAATCCAACTACAATATCTAGATATTTTACTAACTGCACCAAGAATACATAATGTTTATATAGTTTCTTTTCATGATCTTTCTAAATCATCTATAAAATATTTTATCACTAAAATAGATGAGTTAGAACTTTGGCATAGAAGACTAGGGCATGCTAGCACAAAACTCATTGTAAAACTTGCCAAAAGTAATTTAATTAGAGGATTGCCTAGGTTAAATGGAACTTTACCTTCACTTTGTTCATCATGTCAAAAAGGTAAATTTTCTAGATCCTCTTTCAAAAGCAAAAATTTCATTTCTACTACAAGACCTTTACAAATAATTCATATGGATCTTTTTGGTCCCGTTAGCACTCCAAGTCTTGGTGGTAGATTATATACATATGTTTTAATAGATGATTTTTCAAGATATTGTTGGACATTATTTCTCTCTTCCAAATCCGATGCGTTTTGTGAATTTGCAAAATTATGTACTCGTATTCAAAATGAAAGTGATTTAAAAATTAAATGCATTCGCTCGGATCATGGAGGAGAATTTGAAAATAAAAAATTTACATCCTTTTGTGATTTGTTAGGCATTAAACATGAGTTTTCTGCACCACGCACACCACAACAAAATGGTGTTGTAGAAAGAAAGAATAGGACACTTCAAGAACTGGCACGCATTATGTTATGTGAATATAAATTACCCAAGTCCTTTTGGGCCGAAGCCGTAAATACATCTTGTTATGTTATGAATAGAATCATGCTTCGCCCATCTCTTAATCTCACACCATATGAACTCTATTTTCAAAAGAAGCCTAATGTATCTTATTTCAAAGTTTTTGGTTGTAAATGTTTTATTTTGAATACAAAAGATAACTTGGGAAAGTTTGATGAAAAATGTGATGAAGGAACTTTTCTTGGGTACTCTTCACCTAGTAAAGCTTATAGAATTTTTAATAAAAGAACTTTTAGAGTTGAAGAGTCAATAAATGTAAAATTTGATGAGTTTGTTCCTTGTGTAGAAAAACTTTCCGCAGGCAATGAGGATGATCTATTACCACCTTTGGAGCATGGTGACAAAGAACCTTCCAAAGAAGAAGAAGAGGAGGCCAAGGAAGATGAATATGTACCTCCAAGTGCCTTAAAATTCACAAAGGATCATCCACAGGAATTAATAATTGGTGAACCATCCATCAGGGTAAGAACTCGCTCTTCTCTTCATGAATCATATTCAAATATATGTTTTGTTTCCGAAATTAAACAAAAAACCGTTTCTACCGCTTTAAATGATGAATTTTGGTTTTTGGCTATTAATGAAGAGTTAGAACAATTTGAGCGACATAATGTTTGGAAATTAGTAGAAAGACCATCTTATCACCCAGTTGTAGGTGTAAACTGGATTTTTAAAAATAAATTAGATGGTGAGTCTAGAATCACTAGGAATAAGGCACGCTTAGTAGCACAAGGATATTCACAAATCGAGTGGATAGATATTGATGAAACTTTTGCACCCGTTGCTAGGTTGGAATCCATTAGAATTTTTCTAGAATTTGCAAGCTTTAAAAGAATAAAATTATTTCAAATGGATGTAAAAAGTGCTTTTCTCAACGGGTTTGTAAAAGAAGAAGTTTATGTTGAATAACCCCCCGGTTTTATTAATGAAAAATTTCCCAATCATGTTTATAAACTAGAGAAAGCGCTTTATGGTTTAAAACAAGCGCCCCGTGCATGGTATGAAAGACTTACATCATTTTTTATTAAAGCACAGTTATATTATTGGAAGTGCGGATAATACTCTCTTCATTAAACACAACAATGATGATATGATTATTTTACAAATATATGTTGATGATATTATTTTTGGATCTACTAATGAAGAGATGTGTGAAGAAGTCATTTTAGTGATGAAAAATGAATTTGAAATGAATCTTGTAGGAGAACTTTCTTACTTCCTTGGTTTTCAAATATCACAAAGAATTGATGGTATCTTTGTATGTCAAACTAAATATGTCTATGATATGCTTAAACATTTTGGATTTGAAAACCTTAAACATGCTTCTACACCAATGAATGCATCACTAAAATTAGGAAAAGATGAATCAGGAACTTCTATAGATCAAACTTTATATAGAGGTATGATAGGATCTCTACTTTATCTAAGTGCAACTAGACCCGATATTATGTTTGCCGTATGCTTATGTGCTCGATTTCAAGCCAATCCAAGAGAATCTCATTTAAAAGCGGTAAAATGAATTTTTAGATATCTCATTGGGTCATCTAGATTAGGATTATGGTACCTGCACAATAATTCATTCACACTTCACGGCTACTTCGATTCAGACTACGCCGGTTGTTCACTTGATAGAAAAACCACTAGTGGTACTTGTCATTTTCTAGGACCTTCATTAGTTGCATGGTCTAGTAGGAAACAAAATTCAGTTGCACTCTCCACCACGGAGGCCGAATACATTGCATTAGGGAGTTGTTGTGCACAAGCACTATGGATGAGCCAAACTTTAGAAGACTTTTGTTTTCATCTAAAACTTATTGAATTAAAATGTGACAACAAAAGTGCCATTGATCTCATAAATAATCCGGTACACCATTCTAGATCCAAAAATATAGATGTACGTCATCATTTCATAAGGGATCACATTAAGAAGAAAAATGTTAGAATAAGTTTTATTGGCACAGACTCTCAACTTGCTGATATATTCACTAAACCTCTTCCCAATGCAAGGTTTCAAATGTTAAGGTTGGAATTAGGATTCTTAGACATCTTATGATGAATAACATATAAAACGCTAATATTTTATGCAATTTGAGCAATCAAGACATCTCTGAAAATTACTAAATTTCTGCATAAGACAACTCTTAAGACCCATAATCAATATAAAAAAAACAGAATTTTAAATTCATCAATATTTCACTTAATGTTTCCCGCGCTAGCTCTAGCGCCGGCGCTAGCGTGAATGTTTGAATTTTGTGATTTTCAAAATTTCTAAAAATCCTTAAAAATATGTTAGTTTATATGTACTAAATTGTTTTTTGTGTTTATGACTATTTTATTTTTATTTTATTTATATTATGAAAAAAATCAACTATAGAAATTCAAAATTCAAAAATACAAAAATATGTTTTTGTGATTTTTCTATTTTTATTTCCTTAAAAATTTTCAAAACAACAAAAAAGTGTATGATCTTTATTGTTAATATCAAGCATGAATGAATTCTATTATTTAGAATTATTTACAATGTTAAAATTTATTCCTTCAAATTACTATGAACATTGTTTTGTTTATCATGCTTTGATATATCTATTTAAGTGCATCAATTGTATTAAAAATTATGTGTAGATCCAAGCTTAGCATGCCTCTAAGTATGAGTAAATGTTGTATGATTGATGATGATATATTTCACTCACTTATTTTGATAATCAACATGTGTGTTTAAATCTAAAATGCTTGCTTGTGTATTGTATTTGTATAATGAATTAAAACTTGCATAAGTTTATTGGCTACACTACATTTGAATTGCACTTATGAAATTTAGAAAAGTGGTTAAGTTAAAAATTTGGGTTTGCAAAACAAGTGTATTCGGAGAATGTTGTCTCACAAATGTGAACAAAAAAATTATATATGTAGACAAATATAACTCCACCAAGCACTACTTGAACCTCCTGATAAGTCTTCATAAGCATTGTGAGGTTGAGCACCTTGGAAAGAATAGTAAAGTGTCTTGTGCAAACCTTGGTTATTACACAACTTTGTTAAAAATTATGTGCATTAAAAGTGTGTGAATGTTGATATACTTGTTTTCTATTGTGCACTTTACTCTACATAAGTCTCGTATTTTGTGATTTAAATCAATTCTTAACATTGCCCAAAATACACTTTTGTGCACATCATTATCTTCCATAACACTTCTTCTCATGAGTATTGGATTCTAATGCTTTATCTATACTACTCTTTATATAAAATGCGGAAGATAACCTAGCATGATCTCTACAATGTTTTGGTATCTCTTGAACTTAAAATTAAGTAACATTGTAGTATATTCCCTTTTTTAATATGTTCATCTCATGCTTGGTATCTTTATGTAAAACTATGAGATTTCCAAAAGGTTACAACATCTTTACATTTTTGCACTTGAACTCCATAATTTATACTAATGATTTTTTTTTCTTACAAAAAGATGTTTCTTATAATCTTCCGCTTGCTTAAAACTCTTATCTATTTATTTGAAATCTCTTCAATATTATGCTTAAACTCTTTGTCCTTTCATATATTACAAAAGCTCGATCATGATTTATAACTAACCTAAAGAATGCCTCCTTACTACCCTCGCCCTACCTTCTTTTGATAATATCAAAAGGGAGAGATTGATTGAAGAAATATATATAGGAGAAATATAGAAGATTAATGATGTAGGCCACCGGACTGAGGTGGTCGCGCGCGACCATGAACAATGGACTCTCGCCGCCCCGCTCTACCCAACACAAAATAGACGCAGCCCTCAAATATGTTTATTATTAATTTAACGCAGCGTACGGTAGCAACCGTTCGAGTATGAATATAGGCTATAGACCTATATCCACAAAATCTAAAAGGAATAATATTGATTCCGGATGAGCGCGGTGTTGTACAAAAGAAAATCCACCAAAACAAACGATTCGAAAAGGGTGGATTTTTCCCCAACAAGAACAAAGCAAGGATCGCCAATCCTTTTTCGTACGTTTCAGAAATGTCCAAGATAATACAAAATCCGCAAGAAAATGGCCACGAAAAATTCGTTGCTTCCAAAGTCACGCCAAAACTCAACCACCACAAAAATAATCTAAGAAAAGAAAACTCTTTGGTAGGAAGTGTCGTTACCCACTCGGAGTTTGTAGATCCGAGATATTGGATCCACAACAAACGATCGTTCCCTCCACTAGCCCACTGGAGATGAGCCAAAGAAGGTGTACACGTCCACCTTCGTTGATCCACGCCCGAGTGAGTTTTCCCCAACCCTATGTTGCACCTTGGAGCTTCCTCTATGTTGCTGGCCGAAACTCCTTGAGGAGGTGGGAGAGATTGCGGGACACGTACGGAGTAAGAAGGAAATAGGCGAGAGGAAGGGAAACAGAAATGTAGAAGGGAAGGAGAAGAAAGGGAAGGGAGGAAGAGAGGTGGTGGCCGACAACCTTGGAGAGGAGAGCGGGCTCTCGATCGAACTGAGGGAGAACGAGAAAGAGAAGAAGGAGAGGGGGCGTCCTCCTTGGCCGAATCCGGTAGAGAGGGAAAGGTAGGGGGCTCCAATGGCAGGGAGAGGCCGAACTAGAGAGAGGGAAGAAGGAGAGGGGGCGGCTCCAGGGGGGCGCCGAACTTGAGAGAGAGAAGACGGAGAGGGGGGGGGGGGGGGGGGGGGCGGCCAAGAGAGAACGAGTCCAGGAGAGTAGCTTAGGGTTTCAAATTTTATCATCAATAATTAACTAAGTTTTACATCAAGCCTTGGCCTTATATATGGCCTTACACACACCAATGGCTATATGCAGCCCAAAATAAACTAAAAACAACAATGGCCAGCTAAACACAGACCAACATAAGTAAATGCAGCAAAGGCTGGCTAAACGCAGGCTAGATTAAATGTCCAAAATAAAAATAACATAAAGAAATGAAATAGTAATTTAAATAAGGTTCTTCATGTGCCGAGGGCGAAGATTGTAACGTTGCCCTTCAAGCTCGTCGTGGCATCGCAAATCCTTGGATGGTGGCGGTGGATCATCATCAACTGCATCTTCATCATGATGTGGGCCGTCGTCCCCATCAACCCTCCCCCGCTTGAAATAACTCATCACCGATGAGGGAGCGTGCAGGTACCGACGTAGGAGAGCTTTGTCCAGAAGGGCCACCTCTGAGGCAGAGAGCCAAGAATCATCAGTGGTGGGGAGGTCACGCCATCAGATCAAGAACCGTCGCGTGTCACCATGCGGAGAGGGAAGCACCTCATCCTGCATAATCCTGTCAGGCACAAAAATAGTCTTGGGGAAACTTGGAAATGCGTTAGTCGATGATGAAGAAAATGTAGCAAATTCATTAGGCGACATACCCCCAGTAGCAGCTGATGGAGAGAACGATCCAGATAAAACCTCACCCCCAAACCCATTAGAATTGGTAGTGGATAGAAACGGGGAGACAGATAATTTAGGTGGTGGTGAGATATAAGGTGTTAAATCAGAAACATTGAAAATAGGGGATATACCCCAATCAGTGGGTAATTCCAAGAGATAAGCATTGTAACACCCCAAAAATCATAGTTTGTCGAAGTAGGCGGAATGGTAGTGCGGCGCTCGAAGTAGGCTGAATTTTCCCTACCTGCTCCTCGCGCACGACCAGTGGCCTCTTCTTCGCGCACGACCAGTGATCGTGCGCATGATCGTGCGTTAATTGAGAGGAGATATGGTCGGCTGAAAAGCTACGCGCACGACCAGAGGTTCTTCGCGCACGACCAGTGACCGTGCGCCTGTGAGCGTGCACACTATTTATTCTGCTCCGCGAAAATGAACGGAGAAGTTGATCCGGCCGTTCAAAATTCTTGGAATTTGATCCAACGGCTGTGATGAATGGCTGGAGGGTATTAGTGATTTTGAGAGGGGTTCTATCCTCATAATATCAAGGCTCTTCTCTCTCCTAGGCTAGAGAAAGAAGAAGGAGGCAAGGAAGAAGAAGAGGAGATCCCGCCAGTGACGGAGCTCCGGAGCTCCGTTTCGCGAGCCGTTTCCAGATCTGGAGAGTGCAGCCCGGTGCGGTCCTTTCCCTCCGTGTGAAATCTCAGATCCATGGCTAAGAAGAACGCTTCTAGGGTAACGATTCTTCCTCCCGATTTTTGGACTTGTCATTTGTCCTCTCTTTCATTTCTCTACGCTTGCATGAGGAATCCCTTTCACCAAATGGGTGAAGTGTAGGATTTTCCTCAAGTTCTTCGGAACTCCGGGTTGATTGTGTCCGTCCCCGGCATATTGCATGTAGAAAGTCCGGTAGTCGTGCAGATTTAGGCATTGTGTGTGAAGCCTATTCGTGGCCGTGAGCCCGAATCGGTGATGCTTGATTTGCGACGTTGCATTTAGGTTAAGCCTAGAATGCGTGCCAGAGAATGACTCCGTGATATATGCGATAGTATTGCGGGATTTAAGCGTAGGCGTCTTGTGAAGATCCTAACGAAATCCCATGCTTTGCGAATGGTTGAATGCAAACCTTCACCACTAGAATTGTTGAGGAGTGGTCTTGTACCTCCTTTTTGGTTTAAGTGTAAAGCCTAAGTCCTATTGTAGGCTTGGGTGTTGTAACTTATGTTTTGTGTAGCACTAACAAGTGCTAAACCCTTACGGGCCGAGGTGATGTCATACCCGCATCGTGTGTTCAATCGATGACAAGGGCACGGGAATTGGCTGAACTGAACCCGTTTCCAGGCGCGGCGGTAGAGGGATTTGTCTCTTGTAAACCCGAACGACCTTGGGAGAGGTTGCGAAAGGCGTCTTGCCTAGACCGACCAAAAGCTCTTTTCCCACCTAAGGCGATGGCCCTTACGGTGGAGTGTGTTGTGGAATTGATGTTGTTAGCCTCATGCGGCTGTTTAGGCGGTTGTGGGGAACCTTCGGGTGAACCCAACCAACATCATGTGCATACCTAGGTTCCCTCCTTTTTGATGCTCAACCTAGAAGATTGATTGTGCTTGAAACCTCACCTCGTGTAGTTGCACTTTCTTTATATTAGTACTTGTGCTAGTATGGCTTGCTTGCAGGGCAGAAGCTCCGCCACCCCGGGAAAGAGGTGGGGTCGTTATAATTTGGTCAGCTGTGCTGACCGTTACTTTGTTTGCCACCGCTTGGTGGAATGTTCTTATACAGGTGCAGGCGAGCCTAGTGGGAAATAGCGGGCGGTGGCCCTTTTGCTGAGTTGGCCCTTGAAGGCCAGCCACCCTTTTCTGCTTTCTCATGTATTGCCGGCCTGCGTGCCGAAGTATGTTCTGAGTTTTGTACATTCGTGAATGTAAGGCCTTAAGGCCGTAACTCTATTTTATGGTTTCATTCCTATGATAGTGGACAGTTCTAAATGAAATGTTAAATCATTATGCTTCTGCTAGTGTTTAGTTTACTCTGTTGTAGTTCTTTCTGTTTATCACCTTTTAACTCCTAGCTAGTGTGGTTTGTATGGCGTGGGGTCCCGACCGGACCTACTATTATACTATTCGTACTGACAGGGTGTTACAATTTGGTATCAGACTTAGGGCGTCGATCCGTAGTTTAGCGAATTCTGGATGAATTCCTTTTAAGGGGTGGTGTGCACGGGATGTGCATTCACCTAAAACGACAAAAACTAATAAGAATGTCCACTTAGGAATGGAAAAACATAATTGTTTGCGGAACCTGAGCGTTCCATGATTGTTGTTTGGTATGTTTTCGGTCACTAAATTGTGCCTTGCATGATTATAGGTGACTAGAAGTGCTGCGGGGCAGTCTCGACCCCGTAACACCGCTGAAAATAGTGGGTCGTCTGAGGTGCCAGCGACCACTCCTTCGGCTGAGATGATCAAGTTAGTCGCTGAAGCGGTCTTCGCGATGATCAACACTCAGTCTGGGCGGATTGCACAGCCTACTACTCCAACTCTGGATGTGGCCCCTGTAATTGTTGCTGCAGTGGAACCTGCGGTAGAGCTGAGGGTGGAACATCGAGTTGCGCAGGTAGTTGTGGGGCGAGCGCGTGACCAGCAATTAAAGTACTTTCTGAGCCTCAACCCTCCATCCTTCGCGGGGACGGAATCCCCTAGGAGAGCTACTGAGTGGTTGTCAGAAATAAAGAGGACTTTAATGTCAATGCTTATAAACAAAGATATGTTGGTAACCTTAACCACCTTCCTACTTATAAGAGAAGCAAGACTTTGGTGGGAAGAAGAGTTGTTGCACAAGTTTGGTGGGAGACAACTTTCCGAAATCTCTTGGGAAAACTTCCATGAGTCATTCCTTCTAAGGTACATGCTCTCAACAGAGCATTTGGCACTACAGAACCAGCGTTTACACCTGGAGCAGGGAGTACACTCAGTGGATGAGTACCTGATTAAGTTCATCAGTCTGGATTGTTATGAGAGGTCTATGTGGGAAGATGAGGAGACCAAGGTCAACAAGTTCTACAATGGGCTGCGAGATGACCTAAGACTAATGCTTGTGGGTCCAAAGTTACTTGGCTTCAACGTCTTAGTGAAAACAGCTAAATCTCTAGAAATGGATATGAAGAGTATGCAGCGCGCGAAAGACTTCAATGTACAGAAGTCAGAGTTTCATGCGCCGGTCTCTCAGTCCAAGTCTGAGTTCAGAAGAAACAAGAGAAAGTTTAACTCTGTGCAAGCTAAGACTGCTCGGTGTTCCTTAATTTGTTTCACTTGCGGGAAGGTGGGACACAAAGCCGCGGTGTGTCGAAGTGGTCCCCCAAAAGCAAAAAGCGGAGAAGTGGACTATGCTCGTGCGATGGGTTCAGCTCCTATGGAGAAAGGCAAGGCGGTGGAGTCTTCGATTCCCCAATATTCTCTAACCCAGCCGAGAGTCTACTCTTATGGCCAGCAAGAGGTCATTCAACAGTGCGATGTTGCCACAGGTATGGATGATCATATCCTAATATGATTTCTACCCCGTGTGCGGATAGAGATAGAAATGTGTCCACTGTACCCGATGACAACAAAATTTTTTGTCTTGTATTTGTGTGCAATTAGGCCTTGTCCTAATTATCGACTATTTGACGAGAGCTCTATTGGTGTGGGAGCATCGCTCTCCTATTTGTCTAAGGACTTCGTGTTATGAATCGAATTGTCATTTACCTTAGTCAAGGATAGATTGGAGGTAATGCTGCCCAATAGATCTCGAGTGAGCGCGAATAGGAGAAGCCGTGAAAAGGCGCGAAGATGTTCTTCACCTCGTTGAAGGATTCGGGGCCTAAGACCAGTTTTGTGTTGTCCTAGTAGTAGCGGACCAAGCTGACCGAGAGGAACCGTTATCCGATTCCGAGAATCGACGACTTACTTGACCAACTGGTTGGGTCGACGGTATACTCTATGCTTGACTTAAGGTCCGGCTACTATCAGCTTAGTATTAGGGAATGTGTTATTCCAAAGACAGCGTCCAGTACCCACTTTGGGCAATATGAGTTCACGGTGATGCCGTTCGGTCTGTCTAATGCACCGTCGGTATTCATGGACTTAATGAACAGGACGTTTCGAGAGTATTTGGATCAATTTGTGATCGTCTTCATCGACGACATTTTGGTATACTCTCAGTCGAAAGAAGAGCATGTAGGGCATCTGCACGCAGTTCTGAGCACCTTGAGGAGGAGTCAGCTATATGTTAAGTTCTCCAAGTGCGAGTTTTGGCTACCGTCTATAGCATTCCTTGGTCATGTTGTTAGTGGTGAAGGAATTGCAGTTGATCCGTCGAAGATAGAAGCAATCCGAGCGTGGCCTTTGTTGAAAAACGTAGTGGAAGTCCGAAGTTTCTTAGGACTTGCCAGCTATTATAGGCGCTTTGTGGAGAACTTCTCGAGGATTGCAATCCTCCTCACTAAACTGACTAGGAAAGATCATAAGTTCGTTTGGTCGCCCGAGTGCACACGAGCTTTTGAAGAGCTGAAGAGCCGTCTGACCATGGCGCCCATTCTATGCTCGCCATGTGGTACGGAAGGCTACGAAATCTATAGCGACGCCTCGGGGAGTGGTTTGGGTTGTGTCCTAGTGCAGTTCAGAAAGGTAATTGCCTACGGCTCCCGACAGTTGAAGGTTCATGAGAGGAATTACCCGGTCCATGATTTGGAGCTAGCGGCCGTGGTATTTGCTCTCAAACTTTGGAGGCATTATTGGTATGGCGTGAAGATCGATATCTTTACCGACCACAAGATCCTCAAGTACTTGCTGGATCAAAGGGAGTTGAATATGCGTCAAAGGAGGTGGATGGAGTTCCTTGGGGACTACACCTTCGACATCAAATATACTCCTAGTAAGGGAAATGTAGTTGCGGACGCGTTGAGTCGTCGGGCTCCCGCTCAAGCAAATTGAATTTTGATGCACGATGAGCGTCTAATCCACGAACTGGAAGAAATGGAGATCATTTGCGTTGATAGAAGAGCGTCTACTTCAGCATGCTTGAACTGGACGGAGGTTCAATACGACCTTGCTGACCGAGTTCGACAAGCATTGGAGCTGGATGAGAGCATGAAACGCTATAAAGCGGAAACCGTGGATGGGTTAACCGCTGATTTCTCCTTCGAAGATGGCCTTATGTGGGAAGAGGGCAGATTGTGCGTCCCAAACATTGGTACTCTACGGGCGGAGTTGATGTACGAGGCTCATCATACCAAGTACTCGATCCACCCGGGGAGCACGAAAATGTACATGGACATGAAGTAACTTTTCTGGTGGCCGGGTATGAAGAAGGACATTGCCCTCTATGTGGCCAAGTGTAATACTTGCGCGTTGGTGAAGGCGGAATGTAAACGTCCCGGTGGATTTTTTGAAGTCCTTGCCGATTCCGGAATGGAAGTTTGATGATATTTCGATGGATTTCGTGCACGGATTGCCGAGATCACAACATGGAAACGATGCCATCTGGGTGATCGTGGACAGACTGACAAAGGTATCACACTTCATTCCGAACCGGAAGGATGATTCTGTAGAAAAGCTGGCAAAGTTGTACGTGGATAACATCGTATGGTTGCACGGGATTCCCCGTAGCATCGTCAGTGATCGTGATGGGCGGTTCACATCGAATGATTGGAAGCTGATTCATCAACTATTGGGTACCAAGCTGAAGTTTAGCATGGCCTTCCACCCGCAAACGGATGGACAGACCGAAAGGACCAATAGGACGATGGAAGACATGCTGAGGATGTGCGCCCTGGATTTCAGAAAGAGATGGGAGGACCATATCTTTATGATCAAATTTGCTTACAACAACAACTACCAAGCGAGTATAAAGATGGCCCCTTTCGAGGCTCTTTATGGTAGGAAATGTCGCACACCGTTGTCTTGGGCTGAAACGGGCGACACTAAGTTGTTTAAACGCAAAGACGTGGATGAGGCAAATACATCGATCCGGGCTATTCGGGAGCGCTTGCTCATTGCCCAGGATCGGCAGGCAAAGTATTACAATGCAAATCACCGAAACGTCGAGTTTTCCGTTGGCGAGTGGGTCTATCTCAAGATCAAACCGTTCAAAGGAGTATCAAGGATCTGACGCTTGAAAAAGCTAAGTCCGAGGTACTTAGGACCGTTCGAGATCTTGGAGCGCATCAGTGAAGCTGCTTACCGGCTTGCTCTATCTTTGGAGTTGAGCGGGCTGCATGATGTATTCCACATCTCTGTGTTGCGGAAGGCTGTTAAAGAGCCTAATGTGGTTGTTGCTGTCAACGAAGTGTCGGTTGATGGTGGGCTAATGACGAAAGTCAAGCCCATTTGCATTAAAGACACTGAAGTGAAGCAGTTGCGGAACAAGTCCATACGGATGGTGAAAGTCCGTTGGAATAATTGCGGAAGAGAGGAACTCTCTTGGGAAAGAGAGCAAGCGATGCTCGCGGAGTACCCCGAGCTATTCCCCTCAGGTAATTTTAACTGTATTTACTTACTACGGTTTTCGAAATTTCGGGACGAAATTCTTTTAAGGGAGGTGGAGTTGTAACACCCCAAAAATCATAGTTTGTCGAAGTAGGCGGAATGGTAGTGCGGCGCTCGAAGTAGGCTGAATTTTCCCTACCTGCTCCTCGCGCACGACCAATAGCCTCTTCTTCGCGCATGACCAGTGATCGTGCGCATGATCGTGCGTTAATTGAGAGGAGATATGGTCGGCTGAAAAGCTACGCGCACGACCACAGGTTCTTCGCGCACGACCAGTGACCGTGCGCCTGTGAGCGTGCGCACTGTTTATTCTGCTCCGCGAAAATGAACGGAGAAGTTGATCCGGCCGTTCAAAATTCTTGGAATTTGATCCAACGGCTGTGATGAATGGCTGGAGGGTATTAGGGCTTTTGAGAGGGGTTCTATCCTCATAATATCAAGGCTCTTCTCTCTCTTAGGCAAGAGAAAGAAGAAGGAGGCAAGGAAGAAGAAGAGGAGATCCCGCCATTGACGGAGCTCCAGAGCTCCGTTTCGCGAGCCGTTTCCAGATCTGGAGAGTGCAGCCCGGTGCGGTCCTTTCCTGAAGTATCTAGTTGCCTACCTAAATCACCTAGAGGGGGGTGAATAGGTGATCTCTACGTCTTTTGCGGAATTAAAAATTAAACGTAAAGCACAGCACACAAAATAAATCACAGCCACAGATAACACCAGGAATTTATAGTGGTTCCCCATACTTGGGTACTCCACTGCCGGCCTCGCCAATCTAGCACTACAGCTAGACTTGACTACTCACTAAAACTCGGATCAAGAACGATCCTACAGTCTCGGAGTCAAACTCCTACAAACTCAGAGAGAATCTCTCTTACAACTCGGAGAAAACCTTCTCCTACAACTCGGAGAACAACCTCTCCTACAACTCGGAGATAACAACTCCTACAATAGATGATGAAAGGTTTTGAACAATGAGATACCAGATCTGAATAACAGAGGCGTTTTCTTCCTTCTTCTTGAATAGCTTTTGAGAACGATGAGGAAGAACAACGATCCTTCAAATCTGTCTTTGGCAATCCGAAACGATCCAATAGAGATTGTAGAATCAGAACACAGATCAATCGAATCCTTCTTGATAGAAATCGGTAACTCCAATAAATAGATCGATCTCCAATCGTAGACGACGGCGAGGCGACGCTTTTCTCGTTCGTTTTGATCGGGAGAGAAATTAGGGTTTGAGAACGATTTGAAAACTTATGTTTAATAACTCAAAAGCGATCCTATATATAGAGGGAAGCAATTAAGGGATAAACCGACCTTAAATGCACTCAATATAGCCGTTAGGATCGGGAGATAGCGATTATGAAACGACAAGAATAGAGAAACAAATTAGATAATATTTCGAACAGAATTCTCGAGACATAAGGGTTCTCTCGAGACATGAGGGATCTCTCGAAATATGAAGCAAAGAGAGCAGGAAGGAGATGTCTCGAGAACTTGATGATCTCTCGAGACATTACAAGGATTTCGGACAAAGGTCTTTCGAGACATGCTTGATCTCTCGAGACATCAAGATCAGAAATACCGAGATCCAAAGAACTTGCCTCTCGAGACATGTCAGAACTCTCAAGACATACTTGATCTCTCGAGACATGTCCTTAGGAAAATTGTTTTCAACAAATTTCTTTTCTTCTCTGAACACTTGCTGCAACCGCACTCCAAAGTCTTCAATAGTCTTGAAAATGAAGTGTACCCCAATAGAGAGATCACACATGAGTCATCACCATGTTTCATATAATGAAGAATTACATTGTATGAAACTGTGTTTGCAGACCCATTGTGACCTGAAATTGAGTTACACTTAGCAATGATAATCTGCAAGACAATACTGGAAAAGCATATCAAATACAAATGCAATTCAATCTTAGTTTAAGGGTGACTTCTCACAAATCAAGGTAATTGTGATTACAATTTCCAACAATCTCCCCCTATTTGTAGAAGTCAGAACCCTATATACTAAGTTGAATTACAACAATATAGAATAAATATGCTACACTACACAATGATATGAAAATGAATAAGTAGAGAACATCAAATCAACAATTATATATATATGTCTAAATTGAATTGTTAAGAAGACTTGATGTTCAACAAAATCAGAATCAATGTAGAATATGTCTTGACAGCATCAGCACTATTCTTCAAGATCTTCTTTTCATCTTTTCTTTTTGTCTGGAGAAATAAGCATGAGGCTTGGGATGGTAAAACGGAGGTGGATCCTGAGCATCAGCATTATTATATCCAAAAGCCCTGAAATGAATCCTTCTCTTCCTTTGAGCTGTCTTATGTTTTTCCCATTCTTGAGAGCTGTAGCATTCAGATCTATTCATTTTACCTTCATGAACTAACTTATAGGTTTCAAGAATAATGTCTTTTGAGACTGGGCTCCAGATTTCTAGAAAACTCTTCTCAACCTTAGCTTTGCACTGACCTGTAGAGCTAGAACTTGGAACAGATCGACTAGCAGAAGGACCTTCACTAAACATTCTTTTTCTTTTGGTCCCAGCCCTATCTGATTGATCTTCAACAATAGGAGCCTTCCCAAGTAGTTCTTCTGGCCTTGGAGAAAACTGAGGAACAGGAACATCTGGATCAATTGCCAACTCAAGAAAAATCTGATTATGAAGCCACGTTGCTGTTTTGAAGGAATAAGCATTAATATCAGCAACTTGCTTCAGCATCCTGGAAGAGAACTGCTCAAACTGAGAATTCCATGAGCTTTGAAGAGCAGATACGGAGCTTTCAATCAAGTCTGTCATTTGAGCTACTATATTTTCCTCCCCCTTTCTGACTTCTACAGATAGGGTTTGGAGAATATCATCTTTGAAATGGCCCACCTCATCAACAACTCTGAAGGTGTTAGCCTCTGCATCATTACTCATCGATTGTTGAAGTTGGGTTACTATTACAGTCTGTTTCAACACTGTGCCTACACCTTCAGTTGCATGTTCAATTTGCTTGCTCCCTAGACTCATCAAATCAGAGAGATTTTCATAATTTGATTTGATTTTGGCTAACTCCCTACCAAGATCACTTTCAACTGAGGCAATCTTCCTGTGAACAGTCGTCAAGGAGTTCTCAAACTGTTCACTTTACTTCTTGAGCATAGCTTCAATCTTGCCCAGAAGAGAATCTGCATCATGGATTGGAGGGGAAGGATGAAAGGATGGAAGAGTAGTAGCAGGGGCAGCACCAGGAGCATCATCAGGGATTTCTTTAATCTCAAGAGAAGAAACCTTATTATCTTCTGCACAACCTAGCTCATCTGGAGCATTCTTGGTTGTGTCAAACTCTGACTCCCCCTCAACATGTACTAGGGGAGGTGATAATTCATGAACTGACATAGCATCATCATCTTCAAAAACATAATCAGCACCAGACCCTGCCTGTTGGCCACTGGGACTGTGCCCTTCAGATATTTCTTGTTGAATATTCTTCAGAACAGCTGGAACTATCTCATTTGCTAAAGAAGTTTCTGCTGCAACAACTGATGGAGAAGGAGGTGGTGGTGGAACTGAATCTTGAGTGTGAACATGAGAGGGTGATGGGATAGTATCTGACAGATCTGACTGTGTCACTGATGGAATGAGTTCTGTTGGAGCTGAAGAGGGCTAACCTTTTGCTTTAGAACGGATTGGCAGCTTGGCACGACTTGAAGCTTTAGAACGAATCCGAGGAGGAGGAATTTCTGCTTCACTTGCAGCTGCAGACTGATGAGTCTCCCCCTCAGAAGGAGCATTAGCCATTCCTGGCTTCTTGATTCGAATGTCCCATCTCTGCATAGAGATAACATCGATCTTCTTGAGATGGTGGATGACTGTACCTTTAGACATGTCAAAAATAGCAGGATTGAACTGATTCAGGAACAATGAGATGATCCGGGCAAATTTTGGAGAATTAATACAGGCTTTGATATTAGAGAATAAGATTGAGGCCCAATCTCTCTTTTTCCCTGACACGATTCCAGCCATCAACAGAAAAGTCTCTTCAGACACATGCCCTTGTGTGCCTGTCTTGCAGAATAGAACTTTTAAAATTATGTCCACCAGGAGCTTCCCTGCATCATTCATCTTATGCCTCTTAACTGCAGAAAAATCTGAGTCCACACCACAGTACCTTGCAGTTCTCAACCAGTCATTGTCATCTAGATCTTCTTCAGCTTCTAATTCAGACAACTGCAAATACTTAGTGAGAGTCTTTGGAGAGACTTTGATTTTGATACCCTTAACAAAAGAGATCAACATTCTTCCTTCCTTAATAGGTTTCACATTGATAAAGAATTCTTCCACCTCATCAAACAACACGCGGCAAGGATGTTCCAGAATGAAAGAAAGACCAGCGGCATCAAACATACAGAAAAGATTTTTGAAATCCTCGGATAAACCGGCGATTCCTGAGCGAATGACTTCACTGCCGACGCCGATCTTTGGAAGAGAAGAAGGAGCCATTGAAGCAAGAGATGGAGAACTGTCAAACGGAGAGGATGAAGAAATGAGAGCCACGAGAGCACTGAGACCTGTCGCTAACCGTCGCCGCTCGAGAGAAAGTCGAAAGGTCGGGGAGAACTCAGAAATTGATTTCGTGAACATCAAGTTTTCGATTTCTTATATATATATAAGATTTTGATTTGACGTTAAAATGACATTTGAAGATAATTAAAAGTGAAAATAGCGCGTACCTGACGTTTGGAATTCTTAAAGAAAACTATGTCTCGAGACATCGGGTATGTCTCGAGAACTCAGGAGTTTTAACAGGTTATTTCCTTCATTGATGTCTCGGAAGATGACCCATATCTCGAGACATCACCATATCTCGAGATCTTGAACTTGTCTCGAGAGAACTAGCTTGTCTCAAGAAATCCCAGGAATACTTTGGATTTCGAGACTTTAAAGTGACTTGAGTTGTCGAGAACACAGATAGTTCCCGAGACAACATGTAGTTCTCGAGACATGCCTGAAGTTTTCAGGAAAAGTTCTGAATTTTTATAATCTTCATGTCTTCATGGTTTTGCTTGACTTGATCATTACTCCATGTTGAGCATTCCAAGTTCCGTCTTGAAGAAGGAGAACTTAGTCTCATCCAGTGGCTTCGTGAATATGTCAGCAACTTTCTTATCCGTGGGGACATAACTTAGATTTATATCACCCATCTCCACATGCTCCCGGATAAAGTGATATCGTAGCTCGATGTGCTTTGTCCGACTGTGAGAGACTGGATTATTTGCGATAGCAATTGCACTGGAAGAGTCGCAAAACATGGGAATGTCTTTGATCTTCATGTTGTAGTCTTGAAGTTGATTTCTTATCCATAGAAGTTGTGCGCAACAACTGCCAGCAAAAATGTATTCTGACTCGGCGGTTGATATTGCAACACAATTCTACTTCTTGCTACTCCAGGAAATAAGTCTCCTTCCGAGGAATTGACACGTCCCAGAAGTGCTTTTCCTGTCGTCTTTGCTACCTGCAAAGTCTGCATCTGAAAAACCAATTAGTTCGCTATCATTACTTCTTGGGTACCATAAGCCAAGATTTGGTGTGCCTTTAAGGTATCTCAAAATTCGCTTTGCAGCAGTATAGTGGGATTCCTTAGAGTTCACCTGATATCTAGCACATACACATGTAGAAAACATTATATCAGGTCTACTGGCAGTAAGGTAGAGCAAGGAGCCAATTATGCTTCTGTACTTGGTTTCATCAAAAGGTTTCCCTTTCTCATCCTTGTCCAGAGACGTAGCTGAGCTCATTGGAGTCCTCATAGAGGTTGCACTCTCCATTCCAAATTTCTTAATCAACTCCTTAGTGAACTTCGTCTGAGAAATGAAGATTCCATCTTCAGACTGTTTCACTTGAAGTCCTAAGAAATATTTCAGCTCACCCATACTGCTCATTTCAAATTTCCCTTGCATAAGTTTAGAAAACTTTTTGCAGAGGTTATCATCCGTAGAGCAAAATATGATGTCATCGACATATATTTGCACTAGCAAAATCTTGCCTTTTACTTCCCTAAGAAATAATGTCTTATCTATCTTTCCTCTTGTGAACTTGTTCTCAAGAAGAAAGTTAGACAGCGTCTCATACCAAGCTCGAGGAGCTTGTTTCAAATCATATAAAGCTTTTTGTAATAAATAAACGTGATTGGGATGATCAGGATTAACAAAACCTGGGGGTTGTTCAACGTATACTTCCTCTTTAATGTCTCCGTTTAGGAAAGCGGATTTGACATCCATTTGATATACGGTGAAACCCTTGAAAGTAGCATAAGCAAGGAAGAGTCTGATCGCTTCGATCCTTGCTACTGGAGCGTACGTCTGATCGAAGTCGATGCCTTCCTCTTGTCTGTATCCTTTATCTACAAGTCTGGCTTTGTTCTTTATGATTGTTCCTTCTTCATCCAGCTTGTTTCTATACACCCACTTTGTTCCAATGACATTTTTGTCTTTGGGTTTTGGAACAAGTGTCCATACTTTACATCGTTTGAACTGATTTAATTCTTCTTCCATAGCAATTATCCAGGATGGATCTTCATTTGCCTCTTGGAATTTCTTTGGTTCGACCTGCGAGAGAAAACTTAAATGCATATTCTCGTTAATGGTACCTCGTCTTGTTCTTATTCCTTCATGAGGATCTCCTATGATCTGATCAGCTGGATGATCCCTCATTTGTCGTAGTCCGAGATTCCTTGCATGATTTGGACCAATAGGAATTTCTTCTACTGTTGGAGTATCTTCCTCCACTTGGATTGGCTCTTCATCAGGATGATCTTCTTCATAGGTAGTTATTGGGGGGATCTTGATGAAGTGTTGAGAATTTTCTTCAACTGGCTGATCCAAGCTTAAGTCCTGCAGCTTTGAACCTGTGTCTACAGAAGAAATTATAGAGGAGCTGCCTTGAAGCATGCTCGTCTCATCAAATATAACATTAATAGATTCTTCTACCACCAGGGTTTTCTTATTAAAAACTCTATATGCCCTACTATGGCTACTATAACCTACAAAAATACCTTCAAAGCTCTTTTCACTGAACTTAGTTTTGTAATGCTTTCCATTGTTCAGTACAAAGCATTTACTACCAAAGATTCGAAAATAAGAAATGGTCGGTTTCTTGCCTTTTAGAAGTTCATAAGGAGTCTTTTCATGGTTTTTGTTTATGAGTGCTCTGTTTTGCACATGGCATGCAGTATTGACAGCTTCAGCCCAGAAATATTCAGGTAGTGAAGAGTCACTCAACATGGTTCTGCAAGCCTCAATAAGTGTTCTATTCTTTCTCTCAGCTACTCTATTTTGTTGTGGAGTTCGAGGAGAGGAAAACTCATGAAAGATACCGAGGCTTTCACAGAATTCTGTCATGGCTCCAGATTCAAATTCTGTACCATGGTCACTTCTGATTTTGACCACCGAACAGTTAAATTCATTCTGGGCTTGCCTGACAAAACTAGTGAAAGTGTCAAAGGTATCTGACTTGTGTTTCAGAAAGAATACCCAGGCAAAATGAGAGTAATCATCTACAATAACCAATGTGTAGGATTTTCCTCCTAAACTTCTAATTTGCAAAGGACCAAACAAATCCATATGGAGCAGGTATAAACACCTGGTTGAATCTTTGCCAATAATGCTCTTAAAGGTAGCTCTTGTTTGCTTGCCTTTTACACATGCATGACAAGGTCTATCTTTAATGCACTTAACATCTGGTGCATCTCGCACTAAGTTTTGAGAAAACAATTTATTAATAGTTTTGAGATTTATATGTGCTAATCTCTTGTGCCATTGGTCAACAAGAGATGCACTATCTTTTGCCAAAAGACATACTGGTGTAGAAGATGATATACAAAGAAAATTTAAACAAAATATGTTTCTACAGCGAATGCCTGATAAAATCGTTTCATGATTTCCAGCCGACTTTATCAAACACTTATCTTTATGAAAATCAACAATGCATCCTTTATCACAAAGTTGACTTATGCTTATCAGATTATGTTGTAATCCTTCCACATAAGCTACATCGGAAAACGATACATTACCATTAGAAATCATACCATAGCCTTTAGTTATTCCTCTGTCTGAACCGCCAAAAATAACTTTTGGACCGTTCGCAACTGGAATATAGTTTTGCAAAAGACTTCTTGTCCCGGTCATATGCCGAGAGCATCCACTGTCCAAGTACCAGATAGGATTTTTATTGGCCTTTGGACATACCTGCAAAAACAAATCATTTCGCCTTAGGAGCCCAAACAGATTTGGGTCCTTGGTCCCGTGTCAGTTGAGCACCACGATGAATGTTAACATTGCGAGTGGTCTGCCTTGCAACGTTCACTTGTGGTCTCCTAGTATACGTTGTATTAAACCAACAATCAACGGCAAAGTGACCAATTTTGCCGCAGCACCAACAGTCGAATCTGTTGTACCTTCTTTTTACACTCTCCTGCTTAACTTTTTGAACGTTAGCTCTTGCAGGAGCAGCCCTTTTAGATGAGGATGCCTCAAGGGGGCAACACACACAAGATGATATTGTCTTCTTCGGCTTTGGTGCAACAACATTCACTTTTGGTGCTTTCTTAGCGCTCGGACCATGAACAAACGGACCGTACCCTTTCCGATTAACCTCTTGATAAGGTGCTTGAAAAGCGCTATCACCAAAGTTTTGGGGAGGAGCCCATTCCTTATGATCATTCACAGGTGAAAGAGGAATTGGTCGTGTGAAATGACCATAGGAACTCTCCATATCATAAGCATTCGTAGGGAATATGACTCTCTTGAATGCTACAGGCTCTTGATGAGCTTTCCCTTTTTCTTTGGTAGTAGCTTTCTTAGCAACCAGACCATTCTTCTTAGCAATTGTATTTTTTGAAGAATTGCTAGTACTAGCTTCATGCCCTATACCGCTTCCTTTTGCCTTATTGGTAAAAGTACCAATAATTGGCAGAACAGTTTTAGGTTGAGAGAATGCTTCAACCAACTTCTTCTCAGCCGCAAGCTGTTCCTCCAAGACATTTATCGAATGATCTCTCATGGCAAGAGTCTATTCCGAGCTTTTGATCTTGTCTTTCAAGGCTTGGACTTCCTCTTTGAGAGAAGAAAGTTCTTCAACTTCTTTTCTCAAGTTAGATTCCACCTCCTTGAGAGCCATGATCTCCTTACCCTGAGTTTTGACAACCTTTTGGCACTTGTCAAAGCTTTGGAGCATTTTGGTATATTGAGACATGAGCTCAGATTCATCATCTGAGGGGTTATCCTTTTGTTCAGCCGAAGCATAATCAGAATCAGATAGGATAGTGTGATCATTTACCTTTCCGGTGTACGGGGGTGCTTCTTCATCATCAGACATGGCCATCAGGCCGAAGTAAGCTTCTTCTTCATCACTCGACTCATCGGAGTCACTGTCGCTCAGAGTTTTGGCTTTCTTAGCGACGAAGCTTCTATCTGATTTCTTCTTTCCGTGGATGGATTTCTTGTCTTCTTTCCTTCCACCTTCTTTCTTCTTATAGGGACACTCAGCAATCATGTGCCCTGGCTTATTACAACAGTAGCAAATAATGTCAGAAGAAATGTGTTTGTTCTGTTTGGATTTATACCTGTCATTATTGCTTGAGCCCTTCCTGTGATATTCGCCATCACGACGAGAATATTTATGATCCGAGGAAGACGACTTGTTGTTCATGTGCCTTCGCTTGTTCAGCAGTTTCTTAAACTGACGGGAAATTAAAGAGAACACCCCATCAGACAGTTCGGAACAGGAGGAGCTGGCTTCCGATTCTTCTTCATTATCAGATTCCTTTTCTCTGATCGGTGTCACTGCTTTGCTCTTCTTTGAATTCTCTGCCTTCAAAGCTAAGGTTCTTTCTTTGCTTGAAGCTCGATTTACATCCTCTTCAGACTTTCGGATGTTCATTTGTAATTCGTGAGACAGCAGCTTCCCGAACAGATTCTGAGGTTCTAGACTTGGCAGTTTTCCAAACTCTCTTATGGCAACAATTTTGCTATCCCAGTCTTTCGTTAGGGAACGCAAGAATTTGTCATTTAGTTCACCGTTTGTGAACTCCCTGTCGTAGTTCCTCAGACCATTGACTATTTTGAAGAATCGCTCGTACGCATCAGCAATGCACTCCTTCTTATTCTGCTTAAACGCCTCGTACTCTTGATTAAGTAGAGACCTTCTATCTTCTCTTACCTCGTCAGTACCTTCCATTAGAACAATTAAGGATGTCCACATCTCTTTGGCTGATTTGCAGTGGATTAAGTTTTGCAACATGGAGTCATCCACTGCACTAGCAATTATGTTCTTAGCCTTCTTGTCAAGAGCAACAAGAGCTATCTCATCCTTGGTCAAATCCACCATTTTCTTAGGTATCTGAACAGTAGGATTTGTAGACGAAGCGGTCATTGGCACATGGGGACCTTCTTCCACGACTTGGAAGATTCTGGGATCTGCAGCTTCCATATAAAAACGGACTCTTTCCTTCCACATAGGAAAGTTGGCCTTAGTGCAGATGGGCAGTTTCAGAGAGGATTCCTTGACTCTATCCATGGCTTGCTAGCAACTAGAAGGATGGATCCTGTTCAAGGTGTTAACCTAGCAACGAACAGCGACCCTCTGATACCAATTGAAGTATCTAGTTGCCTACCTAAATCACCTAGAGGGGGGTGAATAGGTGATCTCTACGTCTTTTGCGGAATTAAAAATTAAACGTAAAGCACAGCACACAAAATAAATCACAGCCACAGATAACACCAGGAATTTATAGTGGTTCACCGTACTTGGGTACTCCACTACCGGCCTCGCCAATCTAGCACTACATCTAGACTTGACTACTCACTAAAACTCGGATCAAGAACGATCCTACAGTCTCGGAGTCAAACTCCTACAAACTCAGAGAGAATCTCTCTTACAACTCGGAGAAAACCTTCTCCTACAACTCGGAGAACAACCTCTCCTACAACTCAGAGATAACAACTCCTACAATAGATGATGAAAGGTTTTGAACAATGAGATACCAGATCTGAATAACAGAGGCGTTTTCTTCCTTCTTCTTGAATAGCTTTTGAGAACGATGAGGAAGAACAATGATCCTTCAAATCTGTCTTTGGCAATCCGAAATGATCCAATAGAGATTGTAGAATCAGAACACGGATCAATCGAATCCTTCTTGATAGAAATCGGTAACTCCAATAAATAGATCGATCTCTAATCGTAGACGACGGAGAGGCGGCCCTTTTCTCGTTCGTTTTGATCGGGAGAGAAATTAGGGTTTGAGAACGATTTGAAAACTTATGTTTAATAACTCAAGAGCGATCCTATATATAGAGGGAAGCAATTAAGGGATAAACCGACCTTAAATGCACTCAATATAGCCGTTAGGATCGGGAGATAGCGATTACGAAACGACAAGAACAGAGAAACAAATTAGATAATATTTCGAACAGAATTCTCGAGACATAAGGGTTCTCTCGAGACATGAGGGATCTCTCGAAATATGAAGCAATTAAAGAGAGCAGGAAGGAGATGTCTCGAGAACTTGATGATCTCTCGAGACATTACAAGGATTTCAGACAAAGGTCTTTCGAGACATGCTTGATCTCTCGAGACATCAAGATCAGAAATACCGAGATCCAAAGAACTTGCCTCTCGAGACATGTCAGAACTCTCGAGACATACTTGATCTCTCGAGACATGTCCTTAGGAAAATTGTTTTCAACAAATTTCTTTTCTTCTCTGAACACTTGCTGCAACCGCACTCCAAAGTCTTCAATAGTCTTGAAAATGAAGTGTACCCCAATAGAGAGATCACACATGAGTCATCACCATGTTTCATATAATGAAGAATTACATTGTATGAAACTGTGTTTGCAGACCCATTGTGACCTGACATTGAGTTACACTTAGCAATGATAATCTGCAAGACAATACTGGAAAAGCATATCAAATACAAATGCAATTCAATCTTAGTTTAAGGGTGACTTCTCACAAATCAAGGTAATTGTGATTACAATTTCCAACATTTCCCTCTGTGTGAAATCTCAGATCCATGGCTAAGAAGAACGCTTCTAGGGTAACGATTCTTCCTCCCGATTTTTGGACTTGTCATTTGTCCTCTCTTTCATTTCTCTATGCTTGCATGAGGAATCCCTTTCACCAAATGGGTGAAGTGTAGGATTTTCCTCAAGTTCTTCGGAACTCCGGGTTGATTGTGTCCGTCCCCGGCATATTGCATGTAGAAAGTTCGGTAGTCGTGCGGATTTAGGCATTGTGTGTGAAGCCTATTCGTGGCCGTGAGCCCGAATCGGTGATGCTTGATTTGCGACGTTGCATTTAGGTTAAGCCTAGAATGCGTTCCGGAGAATGACTCTGTGATATATGCGATAGTATTGCGGGATTTAAGCGTAGGCGTCTTGTGAAGATCCTAACGAAAGCCCCATGCTTTGCGAATGGTTGAATGCAAACCTTCACCACTAGAATTGTTGAGGAGTGGTCTTGCACCTCCTTTTTGGGTTACGTGTAAAGCCTAAGTCCTCTTGTAGGCTTGGGTGTTGTAACTTATGTTTTGTGTAGCACTAACAAGTGCTAAACCCTTACGGGCCGAGGTGATTTCATACCAGCATCGTGTGTTCAATCGATGACAAGAGCACGAGAATTGGCTGAACTGAACCCGTTTCCAGGCGCGGCGGTAGAGGGATTTGTCCCTTCTAAACCCGAACGACCTTGGGAGAGGTTGCAAAAGGCATCTTGCCTAGACCGACCAAAAGCTCTTTTTCCCACCTAAGGCGATGGCCCTTACGGTGGAGTGTGTTGTGGAATTGATGTTGTTAGCCTCATGCGGTTGTTTAGGCGGTTGTGGGGAACCTTCGGGTGAACCCAACCAACATCATGTGCATACCTAGGTTCCCTCCTTTTTGATGCTCAACCTAGAAGATTGATTGTGCTTGAAACCTCACCTCGTGTAGTTGCACTTTCTTTATATTAGTACTTGTGCTAGTATGGCTTGCTTGCAGGGCAGAAGCTCCGCCACCCCGGGAAAGGGGTGGGGTCGTTATAATTTGGTCAGCTGTGTTGACCGTTACTTTGTTTGCCACCGCTTGGTGGAATGTTCTTATGCAGGTGCAGGCGATCCTAGTGGGAAATAGCGGGCAGTGGCCCTTTTGCTGAGTTGGCCCTTAAAGGCCAGCCTCCCTTTTCTGCTTTCTCATGTATTGCCGGCCTGCGTGCCGAAGTATGTTCTGAGTTTTGTACATTCGTGAATGTAAGGCCTTAAGGCCGTAACTCTATTTTATGGTTTCATTCCTATGATAGTGGACAGTTCTAAATGAAATGTTAAATCATTATGCTTCCGCTAGTGTTTAGTTTACTCTGTTGTAGTTCTTTCTGTTTATCACCTTTTAGCTCCTAGCTAGTGTGGTTTGTATGGCGTGGGGTCCCGGCCGGACCTACTGTTATACTATTCATACTGGCAGGGTGTTACAAGCATTCTCTCCTAATTTCTTTAAAATACGAAAAAGACCGGCTCTCCTATTTGCCAGTTTCTTTATGGTTCCCGTCGATAACCGTTCGGGGGAGAGACGCACCATAACAAAATCGCCAATATTAAAATGGATTTCCCTTCTTTGTACGTTGGTGTTAGCTTGATAAGAGGCATATTGTTTTGCTAATGTTTGATTTATGTGTTTATGTAGGGCGTGAACATGCGAGGCAAAATCCTGTGCAAATTGACTAGATTTATAAGATGGCGGTAACGGGACTAAGTCAAGAGGCACGGGTGCCTTGTAGCCGTGCATGATTTCATTGCGTGAGAGTCCGGTGGACCAATTTTTGGAGTTATTGTAGGCCAATTGTGCATGTGGGAGGACGAGATTCCAAGTGCCCTTGTGATCCCCCACAATACAATGAAGTAAGCTACCCAAACTCCTATTAACTACCTCCGTTTGGCCAACCGTCTGCGGATGGTAAGCCGAGGAAAATAAAAGTTTGGTGCCCATGATCTTCCATAAAGTCTTCCTAAAATAACTCGTGAATTTCACGTCCCTACCAGTGACAATAGTTTTTGGGACGCCCCTATGCCCAACGACCTCTTTAAAGAATAACTTAGCGACGTGAGACGCATCATCGGTTTTGTGACAAGCAATGAAATAAGCCATCTTCAAGAACCGGTCAACGACCACCATAACAGAGTCGTGACGTCGAAACGTAACGGGAAGGCCTAGGACAAAGTCCATGCTAACATCTTCCCAAGGAACGGAAGGAATCAGGAGGGGGGTATATAGACCCGCATTCGTTTTATTCCCTTTTCCTAACTGACACGCTCTACAACTTCCAACCACCTTGTGTACCGTAGACTTGAGACCCGACCAATAAAATTTTTCTTCCACTAGGGTAATGGTTTTATCACGCCCAAAGTGGCCGCAGAGACCGCCGCTATGTAATTCCCACACTATGAAGTGGCAAAGGGAAGAACGTGGGATACACAGCTTAGCGTGCTTAAATAAATATCCATCATGGAGATAATACGCCGAAATAGTCGTGGGTGACTCGCCTTGGGTGGACACATAGATATCTTTAAAATCCGGACAATGAACATACTAGTCCTTAATACGCTCAAAACCTACGACCTTAATCTCTAGTGTGGTCAATAAAAGAGAGACGCGGCTAAGAGCATCCGCTACCCGGTTAAGATTACCTTTCAGATGTTTAATGTTAAAGGAGTACTCCTGCAGGTATGAGACCCTTTAGCGTGGTGGGGGCTGATTTTACCTTGTGAGTTGACGAACCGTAATGCCTCGTGATCGGAAAGGATAATGAACTCCTTAGGAAGGAGGTAGTGCCGCCAATGTTGGAGGAACTGAATAATGGCATAAAACTCACGATCGTAATTGGAGTAATTAAGCTTAGGTCCCGCAAGCTTCTCACTAAAATAACCAACCGGATGCCCCTCTTGACTTAAAACGCCTCCAATACCAATCTCGGATGCGTCACAAGACAACTCAAAGACCTTATTAAAATCTGGTAATCGCAAGAGGGGTGCTTCCGACATCTGGGCCTTAATCGTGTGGAACGCTTTGGTGGAAGATTTTGACCACACAAATTCACCTTTCTTCATGCACTCCGTGATGAGAGCCATAATGCTACTAATATCGCGTATGAACCGGCGGTAGAAGGTGGCTAAACCGTGGAAACTTCTAGCTTCCCTAATATTGGTGGGTTTCGGCCAATCCACTATGGCCTGGACCTTCTTACGATCAACGTGTATGCCCTCCGAACTAACAATGTATCCTAGGAACTCCACCGACGATACATAGAACGTGCACTTCTTAATATTGACAAATAGTTTCTCCATTCGGAGAGTCTCCAAAATAATCTTCAAATGCCCCTCATGATTGGAAGTCGAGGTGCTAAAAATGAGTATATCATCAAAATAGACCACGATAAACTTCCCCATATATGGTTGAAATACGTGAGTCATCATCCGAGAGAACGTACTTGGGGCATTGGAGAGCCCAAACGGCATTACTAGCCACTCATAAAGTCCTTCCTTCGACTTAAACGCTGTTTTCCACTCATCCCCTTCTTTAATCCGTATTTGGTGGTAGCCACTCCTAAGATCCAATTTCGAAAAGATTGTGGCCCCGGCTAACATGTCCAATAGGTCGTCCAAACGCGGGATGGGGAAACTGTATTTAATAGTGATTTTATTAATGGCCCTACTATCCACACACATTCTCCATGACCCATCTTTCTTGGGTGCTAGCAAGGCGGGAACGACGCATGGGATTTTACTATGACGAATAAATCCTCTTTGCAATAATTCAGCAATTTGGGTTTGCAACTCCGCGTGGGCGGACGGATTCAATCGATAGTGTGGTAGGTTGGGTAGGAAGGAACCCGAAATGAGATCGATGGCATGTTGGATATCCCGCAACGGGGGTAATGTTGCGGGAAACTCTTCCGGATACACATCCTTATACTCTTCTAAAAGATCACGCAATGCCGGCGGTAGACTCTCAAACGATGGCTCGTCGCCCTTGACATGTAGACAAACTAGCGCATAAAGGATACCCTCTATGAAAGAGTGACGCTCGAGCTCTTTCCTACCAATTAAAGTTAACGTCTTCTTCTCCGCGGGCACAATTGTGGCCGAAGAGGCGATCGAGGGGTCCTTAGGGGGAGTGGGCGTCAAGGTAACGGTCTTGCCGTTAAACTTGAACTCATAGGTGTTTGCACGGCCAAAGTGAGCTACATCATAATCAAAGAGCCACGGACGCCCTACTAATACGTGACAAACGTCCATAGGGATAACGTCGCACCAAACCTTATCTACGTATCCCTTAATAATTAACGGTACTAGACATCTCCTAGACACCCTAATTAAAGTTTTGTTGACCCAAGCAATCTTATAAGGCTGGGGGTGTGGTTCCGTGCTTAACTTCATCCGAGTGACCGCATTTTCAGAAATTACGTTCATGCAACTCCCGCTATCAATAATCACTTTACACCACTTATCACCGCTTTTAAAATTCAGGGAAAATATGCTCGTCCTATTATACTCGTCCAATACTCGCGGGGTAGCTAAGATGCAACGCATCACCATCATGTAAGACTCATTTTCCATATCACTAGGCTCGCCTTCAGATTCATCTGCGGCCTCATAAACAATTTCGGCGGGTTCGGTGGGAGAGCCCATAAGTGCTAGGGGCTTCGTTTTAGTGGGGCACTCAATATCTAGCATAGTGCCCTTGGATCCCGCAAGTGAAACACGTGGCGTTAGTCTTACTAATCCGCCCTATCGGAACTCTCTCACTGGTGGGGCTCCTGGTGTTCCTAGCGGTAATGACTACAGAATTCGAATCAGTCGACCGAAACTTTCCCTTGTCCCGCGTGGAGGATGAAGGTGGGGGGCCCAAAAGGGACCTTCCATTCTAGAATGCTCGTCCCTTGGACTTGTGGGCATTATGCTTTTCTATATCCAAGGCAGCATTGAATGTCATGTTAAGGTCCGTATGACCATAACGCAGGAGTTTGCCTTGGACGCCCGGGTTGAGTCCCTTGCGAAAACTGGATAGCGTAACCTCGGGCATTTCTCGGACGTCACACCGAACCATCAAGTCCTTAAGGAGTCCCATGTACTCCGTTACCGATTTGCTCCCCTGACGATGGGTGGCTAACTCATTGAACATTTGAGTTCGGTGATACGCCTGGACATATTGGTAAGTCAGGAGTGCTTTCATGGCAGCCCACCCATTTGGGGGGACTCCATTTACGGCACCTAGACGCCTCTCTTCGTTCAGCCAAAATGTTTTGGCCATACCCAGAAGCTTCATCCGAGCAACCCGAACCTTCTCAACGTCGGTCAGGTTGTGCCACTCAAAATAACACTCGATCTCCATGATCCAGTCTAAAAATACTTGGGGCTCACCCATACCATCGTATGATGGTGCATCTATCTTCACGGCCCTAGTGACGTCGAACTCATATGGAGCTCAAGGCGCTTGCTCATCGTCCTGATCACTGGGAGGGTTTCGTCTCTCATATCGCCGGTTGGCGGCCTGGGGTTGAGGACCCGGTCGATTTAATCCAACGCCGTCAAGAGGGTTGGCAGCGGGATTACGAGGCGCCGCTTGATTTAAGGCCTGCCCTTGTATTAATTGAGTGAGGGCATCAAACCGCTCGTTAATCTCTTCCAGATGCTCCGCGATCGTCGTCGGAGCGTGCTCAACCTCATGGTAGCCTTCCATGCGTGAAGTGGACGGGGATTACTCCGTACCACGCCTAGTGCGCATACACAGTAGGCCAAACAATTTTCTTTTGTAAAAATAGTTTTGACCAGAATAATTTTATAAAGTAGAATTTTTACGCGCTTAACTGCTAGGCGAATGAAAATACTTTTCAGACGTTTGTGCTTAAAAAATAAGGAGAATTTTTGTTAGGATTTTTTTTTGACAAGTTTTAAAATTCCGAGGTTTTTTTAACTACAAGCTGACCAATCCGAAAATTTCAGATTTTGACCGTACTAACGAACGCACCGATTAGAGGGCAGATAGCCTACAGATCTGAGAGTAAGGATGGTGTCGAGATAGAACTCAACACAACCTCGCTTTGATACCAAATTTGATGTAGACCACCGGACTGAGGTGGTCGCACGCGACCACGAACAAAGGACTCTCGCCGCCCCGCTCTACCCAACACAAAATAGATGCAACCCTCAAATATGCTTATTATTAATTTAACGCAGCGTACGAGTAGCAACCGTTCGAGTATGAATATATGCTATAGACCTATATCCACACAAGCTAAAAGGAATAATATTGATTCCGGACGAGCGCGGTGTTGTACCAAAGAAAATCCACCAAAACAAAACGATTCGGAAAGGGTGGATTTTTCCCCAACAAGAACAAAGCAAGGATCGCTAATCCTTTTTCGTATGTTTCAGAAATGTCCAAGATAATACAAAATCCGCAAGAAAATAGCCACGAAAAATTCGTTTCTTCCAAAGTCACGCCAAAACTCAACCACCACAAAAATAATCTAAGAAAAGAAAACTCTTTGGTAGGAAGCGTCGTTACCCACTCGGAGTTTGTAGATCCGAGATATTGGATCCACGACAAACGATCGTTCCCTCCACTAGCCCACCAGAGATGAGCCAAAGAAGGTGTACACGTCCGCCTTCGTCGATCCATGCCCGAGTGAGTTTTCCCCAACCCTATGTTGCACCTTGGAGCTTCCTCTATGTTGCTGGCCGAAACTCCTTGAGGAGGTGGGAGAGATCGTGGGACACGTATGGAGTAAGAAGGAAATAGGCGAGAGGAAGGGAAACGGAAATGTAGCGGGGAAGGAGAAGAAAGGGAAGGGAGGAAGAGAGGTGGTGGCCGACGACCTTGGAGAGGAGAGCGGGCTCTCGATCGAACCGAGGGAGAACGAGAAAGAGAAGAAGGAGAGGGGGCGGCCTCCTTGGCCGAATCCGGTAGAGAGGGAAAGGGAGGGGGCTCCAATGGCAGGGAGAGGCCGAACTAGAGAGAGGGAAGAAGGAGAAGGGGCGGCTCCAGAGGGGGGGGGGGGGGGGGGGGGGCGCCGAACTTGAGAGAGAGAAGACGGAGAGGGGGGGGGGGGGGGGGGGGGGGCAAGAGAGAACGAGTCCAGGAGAGTAGCTTAGGGTTTCAAATTTTATCATCAATAATTAACTAAGTTTTACATCAAGCCTTGGCCTTATATATGACCTTACACATACCAATGGCTATATGCATCCCAAAATAAACTAAAAACAGCAATGACCCACTAAACGCAGACCAACATAAGTAAATGCAACAAAGGCAGACTAAACGCAGGCCAGATTAAATGTCCAAAATAAAAATAACATAAAGAAATGATATAGTAATTTAAATAAGGTTCTTCATGTGTCGAGGGTGAAGATTGTAACGTTGCCCGTCAAGCTCATCGTGGCGTCGCAAATCCTTGGATGGTGGTGGTGGATCATCATCAACTGCATCTTCATCATGATGTGGGTCGTCGTCCCCATCAATTAAGAGGAGACTATTTCATGTAATCTATCATTTAGAGCGAGTAAAACTAAATTGCATTTATGTAGGGGGAGCATTAATATAGGGGGAGTATGCACATTATCATGCTTATCACATTATCTCTTCATATACTATAGTTGCACTATCATCTTGCTTATCATATACTATAAACACTATTGTTGATTTCTTGCTTAAAGGATTTGTTATTATCAAAATGGGGAGATTGTTGGACATGTGTGTCACATCCCTTTGTTTGAGAATAAAAAATCCTAAATTGTATTTGATCTTGCTTGTCGCGTGTTTATAGTGTGCAGGAACTATAGGTGCAATACTCCACAGGTAGAAAGCAGCTTGGAACCAAGAAACTGAACTGGAGCACTACCGCCTGCGCTACCACTACCGCCAGCGCTACCACTACCGCCTGACGCTATCTAAATTTCGTGCAAAGTGCCGCGCCACCAACGATTTCACAACCGCTCCACACGAGCGCTACCGCCAGCATTAGTGCTACCGCCAGCACTATCTCAAGTTCGTGCACAGCGCCACGCCGCCGACGATTGTGCAACCGCTCCACACGAACGCTACCGCATGCGCTATCTTCAAGTTCTATAAATTGATGGGCTCTCTCTCGTTTCGGTTAGAGATTCCAGAGAGATTAATTGTGCCAGGTTTCCAGAGCTGTTACTCTGCCGAAAGCTCATCTCCCACTCAAAGCCAAAGAAGATTTCTGGAGAAGGAAGGCCCCACGCTGCATCTGAAGAACGACCGCTTCAACCTCGATTGTGCTACATCGATCCTTCATCCTCAACTTCAAAAATCTCATAGAGGGAGTTCTTGTTTATTTGCTTTATTTCATTATTGTAAATTTTGTAGTAGAATTCGGCTTGTGTTGGCGACTAGGTCCTTGTGCGGCTTAGGGGGTAATTCGCCGCGTGAGTTGGCGACTAGGTCTAGGAGATTAGATCTAGGGGGTGCTGGAGGCTATATCCGGGGAAGGATTGGCTAAAGTGGCTTGAGGCCATATCCGGGGAAGGATTGGCTAAAGCCAACCGGTTTGTGGGGATTCAAGTCGGTATAGAAAAGGAAAATTTATTTTACTCTGTATGCCTCCGATTTCTAGCGATATTGAAATCAAATTTATGTAAACACCTTTTTATATAATATAATCATGTATCTATTTGTGTTTACTTGATTTCTTTCATTTGGCATAAACTATAAAATTGCAAATTACAATTGTTTCTTCCCTTAAGCTAAATTGTTATCTCGTTCTAATTTACTTTACATAATTTAGAAAATCGTCTAAAATTTTAAAAAAGAAAGTTATTCCCTTATTCACCCCTCTAAGGGCGCCAATCGATCCAACAGTCCTGCTTTGGCTCCTCCATGTACCTGCTCACTACTCCAACATCGTACATAATGTCTGGTCGGGTAAAGGTCAGGTAGCGTAGGCTTCCCACCAAACTCTTGAATAGCGTGGAGTCCACCGCTCCTTCCTTGGAGTCCTTCCTCAGCTTCAGCCCTGCATCAACGGGAGTGGAGGTAGCCTTGCTATCCTCCATCCGGAACATTTTCAAAATTTCCTCCGCGTACTTCTTCTGCGAGATGAAGATGCTGTCTTCATCCTGTTTCACCTCGACACCAAAAAAATAGGTCAACTCTCCCAAGTCCGTTATCTCGAACTCTCTCTTCATCATCTTCTTGAACTCCTCGAACATAGTCGTGTTGTTCCTGGTGAATATCATATTGTCTACGTACAAGCATACGATCATGATATCACTGTATTCTTCCACCTTGGTGTAAAGAGCATACTCGTAGGGACACTTCCTGTAGCCGTGCTTATGAAGATATGCATCTATCCTTCCATTCCATGTGCAAGCCCCTTGCTTTAAGCCATATAGCGCCTTGTTCAACTTGCACACCTTCCTCTCTTGGACCCTCACTTCATATCCAGGAGGCTGCTTGATGTACACATCTTCCTCCAAGTAGCCATTGAGGTAGGCCTACACCACATCCATCTGCGAGACCTTCCACCCATGGTGAGCTGCGAGCGCGATGATCAACCTGATGGTGTCGATCCTCGCCACTGGGGCGTAGACCTCGTCATAGTCCACTCCTTGGACTTGCCTATAACCCTTCACGACGAGTCTCGCCTTGTGCTTCTCCACAACTCCTTCCTTGTTCTTCTTCACCTTGTAGACCCACTTCACCCTGAGGGGTTTGTGGCCTGCGGGTGGATCGACCAACCTCCAAGTATCATTCTTCTTTATGGAGGCTATCTCAGCATCCATTGCGGTCCTCCAAGATTTCTCCTGGGCAGCTTCTTCATAGGAGTGTACTTCACAATGTGCTAAGAGGCAATATAAAGAAAAGTTAGTATGCATCGGTGCCGTCTTCTCATAGAGCTCCCCCAACCCCTTCATCTTAGGTTGTGGACTCTCAGAGTCACTCCGGCTCCTGCTTCCTCTACTAGAACTGCTTCCGCTCGTGCTAGCTCCTCTTGAGTAGGGAGTGGAAGCTCCCCCTGAATTTCCACTTGGTGGTGATGGTGGCTCAGCCCCACCATCCTCAGCTCCTGCTTCATGACCACCTTCCTACTCATCTTCAAAGAACATCCCCTTCTTGCTCCTTGTCTCCTCATCCCAGCTCCAGCAGCTGTCTTCTTCAAACACCACATCCCTTGAGACTATGGCCTTCTCCGTCACCAGGTTGTATAACTTGTAAGCCTTGCTCTCCGGAGCGTAGACCACAAAAATGCACTTCTCGCTCCTATCGTCGAGCTTCTTCCTTCTCTGGTCCGGGACGTGAGCATGAGCTACACACCCAAATACCCTCAAGTGCTTCACACTTGGCTTCCAGCCACTCCAAGCTTCGAACGGGGTCATGAACTTCACACTCTTCGTGGGGCATCTATTCAGTAGATACACCACACACTGCACTGCCTCCGCCCAGAACATCTTCGGCAACCCTTTGCCGTTCACCATACTCCTTGCTATGTTCATGATGGTGAGATTCTTCCTCTCCGTGACTCCATTTTGCTGTGGTGAGTACGCCGCCGTCAACTGGTGTGAGATCCCATTCTCCTTACAGAAAACATCGAACAGCCTCGAGGTGTACTGATTGCGCAAAACTATATCCGCAAACGACAACAGCAAGTGTACCGTGTCGAATGTAGTAAAGGTTATAAAAACCAAGGTCGTATTAGACTCGGGGCGGTTGAGTACTCTTACTTCAAAAAATCTCTATTATTTTATCGAATATAAATTTGGAGTTGGGGTTGCAAATAGAAAAGATTAGGATTACTAAAGAAATTAATTTGATGGTTTAAAAGCTAGTACCCGATCTTTGAATCACCTTGGAAATAGAGAATATTGAAATAAGAATAGAATGCAATTCTCTTGTTGAAGAGGCTTTGACCGTGGAGGTTCCCAAAGCATGAACACTCCTCTTTCGAGGTTTAGGTTCAACTAAGCTTAGGTGTATCGACCGAACTTTCGTTCTCAAATCGCATCACCTAAGACTTGCCTTATGGTGTGAACCTCGCTATTGGATTTTACTCCAATCCGGAAGAGTTATGTTGTCCTCTCTCGAGGGTTACGTTCTACTCTTTTTACTGATGGGTGATCGATTCGCCTTACGAGCCTCTAGGCCAACTAAAGAGCAAAAACAATTATGAAAACTATATAAAAGATATAGCCTCAATGAGTTGACCAACGGTAAATCGTACGCGTTCAACAATTAGAGAAAAACAATCTAAAAATAATAGCAAAATTATCTCAACCTCGGATCATCGCGATCGAGCACTAAAGAGATTAGCTACTCATGTAGGTGTGAAAGTGGAGTGTTTTACTTCTTATTTACTTTATTAAAAGATCTTGATTAAGTTTTGGTTTCAAAAATAAATGATATGTATATTTATATGTGTTTCCTGAAAGAATAATTTTCACAAGCAGTAAGAGTGCAAAAAAAAAAAAAACAATCATCCAGATGACACAAGATGTATAGTAGTTCCCCTCAACTGGGTACATCTACTCTTCTACCCACTGGTAGGAATCCACTGTGAGGTTGTTGTTAAGGTGCCCTCTCACCAGGTGAGCTGTTGATAATGTGCTCTAACCAAACTGCAGGTTTTTGCTAAGGTTCCCTGTCACCGAGAGTTAACTTTTGAAGGGAGTTATAACCCTGTACAAGATGGAGTAAAGAGAGGAAAAATAAAAGCAGAAATTAAATTGTTCTTCTTTGTATAAGAAGACTCTTGATGATCCTGATGTGGTGTTGAAAGGATCTGATGATGAAGAGCTCCCCCTGTCTGGTATAGATGAATGACAGTTCTGGAGGTCTCTTCCTTTTGATTGTTCAAATGCTTCTTCCTTCTTTTGCAGTGATGATCCTGAGCAATTGGTCGTGATTGTTGTCTCAGGATGTATGAGATCTGCAAGAGAATATTAGCTAGAAGAATAGATTTGCTGCTATGTATTTTCTTCTATGTCTCTCCTATATCTGTATCTTTCTTTTTGCTCTTCTCATGAATATATAGTCTGGAGAAAGCTTTTGAATCCTTGCTCGGAAAAAAAAGAAAGAGATAAAATCTCTTTAATTTTGTTCCTTGGAAAGAGGAGTTGCCGATTTGACAATACAGAAACGGCAATATGCTTTTAATGCTGTAACGGCTAGATTAAATATTATAAAGAAAGATAGCAAAATAAAATATTAGTCGAGTTCTGGCTAGAATTTTGTAGAGCACTGAACGACATTTATCGAGCGCCTTTTGATGTGCTGAGCAGTTCTCTGCAAAAAAGATATTTTGTCGATCTTGATTTATCTCGTCGACCAGCTAAGTCTGGATGAGTTCGTCGAGCGCCGTTCAGAGAATGCCTGCCTGCTCCAATTGTTCTGACTGGATTCGTCGAGCGCCGTTCGACATTTGTCGAACGCAGTTTTGATGAATATTTGTCGAGCGCTGTCTGGCTATTCGTCGAGCGTCGTTCGACATTTGTCGAACGAAGAGAACTTATATTATTTGCTTAAGTATATTTTCCGATTTGATCGTATCATATTTAATTTGTGTTAATTTAGATTTATTAGATTTAATAAGAGGATGGATCCTAACTCAAATCAAAAGCTATGGTTCCAACAATCTCCCCCTATTTGAGTTGGGATTAAATCAAAACTAGTGACCTGGTAAACTTAAAATGGCTTTTAGAATTTTCAGTTGCATCAGCTCATTTCTTGAAGTTAAAATTTTTTAATTTCAGCCTATTTAAAATTTCTAATTGCAGCAACCTTTATACAGATTTTAAGTTTTGTTTGCGATTTGTGTTTCTCCTTTTCTCTCTCACTTGGTTTTAGTTTTTAATTTTCTTCTGTAGATTCTTTAAATTATTTTATTTAAGAAACTCATTTGATCTAGGTTTGAGTTAATATGTTTTTAATATCTTGAATTGCTACAGCTGTTAATGGATTTTAAGGAATGCTTTAGATTATTAAAATATTGCAGACATTTTCTCTCTCATAGAATCCCCTTATCAGAAGAGACTCACACTCAGTGCTATGATCAATACTGATCAATGCAGCTACAGTAGAATGCTCAAACTGACTTGGAGAAGTCTGTAAAAATACAAAGTTGTCTTAACATAGTTTTTATGATGAAAATAATCCATGTAAATTTTAGATTTGCTGTTTAAATTGGGATGAAGTTTAATGGTGAGAAGTTAATTAGAGAACTTCTTTGAGTTTTATTAGAGTTGAAAGGTTTAGCAGTTTTAGCCTTTTTATTTCATTAAAATATAAATTTGAAAATTTTTCTTGAAATTGTTGAACATAATCAATTTGTTTTTCTTTTAAAAAATGTTCAAGTTTATGTTTTAAAAAGTCATTTTGTTCTTCTTTAGGTTTGTTATGTTCGGGAATCAAATGATTTATATTTGCTGACTTCTTTACTTTTATGTTACATTTTATTATATTGGTAAAAGTTATTTTAAAAGAAGATTTGTAATTTTTAGAGGTAGGGTTTTGAATTAATATTACCTCATTTACCTTTTTTGCTTCTGCATCTGTATTGTGATATGACCCATTTATGACCATCATGCAGAAAGCTCTAGCTCTAAGTTCTTCTTCTTCTTCCTCTTCACTTAGGTTTGCTGATTGTTCTGCATCAAAAATACAGTTAGTTGAAGAGATGGAAGAAGGTTTATTTACCATCCTATTGAGGGAGGTCCAGATTCCTCTTGCAGAGGTGCAGTCTTCAAGCTTTTGAAGAATGTATTTTGACACTGACTGAGCCAAGATCTGCATTGCTTTGGCATCTGCTTCTGAGGATGGAGAAGGTTCTGTAGATGGGGAAGGTTCTTTATGTTTATTAGTCCGCCCATCATCAGTACCAGCTTTGAATTTATCTGGCTTCATTTTGCAAACACAGGCAGTGACATCAGTCTCTCTGTTGCCACGTTTTCTTTTGTAACCAGGCCCTTTCATTGCTCTCGAAGGAGACTTGATACCCATGGAACTAGGTAATGCAGGTGTAACTGCCTTTGATGACATGAGGGGAAGTCCTGTCAAAATAGATTTGTAAATGTTCTCATCTATGGCATTCATATATAATTTAATTCTAATTTGCCATAGCTCAAATCTATCCAAGTTACATAAAGGTGAATCTGTAATAGAGAAAACTGATGGAGGCATTTTGAAAAACTGTGTTGAACATATGAAAGAACTAAAGTGATCTTTGTGATCCAGGTGTTAGCCTGTAAAGAGATCAACACCCCTCTGATACCAATTGAAAGTGGAGTGTTTTAGTTCTTATTTACTTTATTAAAATATCTTGATTAAGTTTTGGTTTCAAAAATAAATGATATGTATATTTATATATGTTTCCTGAAAGAATAATTTTCACAAGCAGTAAGAGTGCAAAAAATAAAATAAAATAATCATCCAGATGACACAAGATGTATAGTAGTTCCCCTCAACTGGGTACATCTACTCTTCTACCCACTGGTAGGAATCCACTGTGAGGTTGTTGTTAAGGTGCCCTCTCACTAGGTGAGCTGTTGATAAGGTGCTCTAACCAAACTGCAGGTTTTTGCTAAGGTGCCCTGTCACCGAGAGTTAACTTTTGAAGGGAGTTATAACCCTGTACAAGATGGAGTAAAGAGAGGAAAAATAAAAGCAGAAATTAAATTATTCTTCTTTGTATAAGAAGACTCTTGATGATCCTGATGTGGTGTTGAAAGGATCTGATGATGAAGAGCTCCCTTGTCTGGTATAGATGAATGACAGTTCTGGAGGTCTCTTCCTTTTGATTGTTCAAATGCTTCTTCCTTCTTTTGCAGTGATGATCCTGAGCAATTGGTCGTGATTGTTGTCTCAGGATGTATGAGATCTGCAAGAGAATATTAGCAAGAAGAATAGATTTGCTGCTATGTATTTTCTTCTATGTCTCTCCTATATCTGTATCTTTCTTTTTGCTCTTCTCATGAATATATAGTCTGGAGAAAGCTTTTGAATCCTTGCTCGAAAAAAAAAGAAAGAGATAAAATCTCTTTAATTTTGTTCCTTGGAAAGAGGAGTTGCCGATTTGACAATACAGAAACGACAATATGCTTTTAATGCTGTAACGGCTAGATTAAATATTATAAAGAAAGATAGCAAAATAAAATATTAGTCGAGCTCTGGCTAGAATTTTGTAGAGCGCTGAACGACATTTGTCGAGCGCCTTTTGATGTGCTGAGCAGTTCTCTGCAAATAAGATATTTTGTCGATCTTGATTTATCTCGTCGACCAGCTAAGTCTGGATGAGTTCGTCGAGCGCCGTTCAGAGAATGCCTGCCTGCTCCAATTGTTCTGACTGGATTCGTCGAGCGCCGTTCGACATTTGTCGAAAGCTGTTTTGATGAATATTTGTCGAGCGCTGTCTGGCTATTCGTCGAGCGCCATTCGACATTTGTCGAACGAAGAGAACTTATATTATTTGCTTAAGTATATTTTCCGATTTGATCGTATCATATTTAATTTGTGTTAATTTAGATTTATTAGATTTAATAAGAGGATGGATCCTAACTCAAATCAAAAGCTATGGTTCCAACAAGGTGGGTGAATAATGCGACATGATGAAAAAGAACGAACAAAGAAGAGAAGTAACAAACTTTTAAAATAGAAAATTAATATTAGTAAAATAGAGGTGAACTTTTATTACTAGCGGGGAAAGAAATCACAAGAAATAAAAATACAAGCTTTCATGTTCGAGACAATTCTAATTTGAAGAAAGAAAAACGTACAAGATTACAAGAGACTGACTAAAGCGTCGTCCGAAACACAACTTTCCGGAACGAAAAATAAACGGGAATGAAATTCTCTCGGCCGAATAATAATATACGGCCGAATAACAACAAAAATAATAATCTCTCACTGAAAACTCCCCTTCTCCCATCTTCTCCCTCCAATCCTCTATTTATAGGTGCAAAAAAAATAACAGCCGGCCCAAGCATTTTAAGAAAGGAAATCAATAGGGGCTGTGGGGCCATGGCTGATTAATTGGAGGCGTTTCTCTGGAGCATGACTGGACAGCTGGTGGAGCTTGGGCAGAGGAGTTGCTACTGCAAGGTTGCCGGTGGCTTGCATGGAGATGCCTTGGATTGCTGACATGGAGAAGCAGCTGGTGGAGGCAGGTGCTTGGGCGGAGGAGGAGGCGCTGCTGCAGGGTGGTGGATGGAACAACTCTTTCCAATATATATATATATATATAGTAGCTTTTATAAATATATATACCCCTTGGTGGTATGATTCGCATATATATATATATATATATATATATTTATATAGTAGCTGCTGTACGTATGAATTTTAAGTGGCCTTGCATGGATTTCACGTGAAAGGCTTGACCGAGTGCGGCAGCAACATGAAATTATTTGGACGAGTGGTTGTATTCAAAGGTGGTGGCGATGGCGTTGCGTTTTCAGAGTTTTGGAGGAGGCGGAAGTGGCATAGCACACCATGCATGAAAAGGTGGTGACGTTGTATGGTGGTGGCCGAAGCAACATAGAAAATATCCAGCCGAGCTCCACGTCGACGAATTTGACTCGCATATGAACCTTGGACGCGATAGCGGGACATTGCACTTGAATTCACCACAGGTCTACCGCAATCCTACAAAATAAAAATATCTAAAAGATTTTGACATAAAATAATATTCTTTCGAAAATTTATAAAAACAACAAACAAATGTGATAATTTATTTAAATATCTAATAAGATATTAGCCTAAAATGATGACTAAAATACCAGTCATCAAACACCCCCATACTTGAGCTTTTGCTATTCCATAGCAAAAGAGTGAGGAAAGAATTACAAGACATCGATATTATTTCTAAATAACTAAAATTTTGTTAAACCAAGAGTAAGTTAAAAGTAAATTCTAGGAATTCAAGAATTTTTCATAAGTTATGGTGATAATTTAAAAAGAGAAATTTGTTTAGCTAACTACTTCTCAAGATAACTATTTAACAATCGAAATTATAGAAATTTTCAAACAAAATTAGATTGAAATTATAGACACTCTAACATAGAAGAAACTTAAGGAAAAGACACATATCAAAATATTGCTCTCTTAATAATTTAGTTTAGGACTAAAAACAATGAAATTGGCTAGGGATGAGTTTGAACGAAATGGCAAATGAAGAGATACTTAAATAAAGGTGATGAATTTTATCCTCTCACCTTATTTGAATACGAATTTGTATATGTGTAGGATAATAAGGAATTTTTCCATGCCATATAATCTTTTAAAATTTCTCTTCAACAAAAACCCAAAATGTATATGTTTAAAAGTAATGAATTTTATCCTCTTACTTTATGACATATAATCTTTTAAATGATTTTGGGTGCATATGTTTAGGGGATAATGAATTTTATCCTCTTATTCCCATGACATATGATCTTTCTCTACATTATCTTTATTTGCCAACAAAGGGTGAGGGGGAAGAAATACTTCTAGTTTATAAATTAAACTATTTTGAGAGCAATTTTTTAGTGGAATGAAATTTCCTAAGATCTTAAAGTTAAAAGAGAATATAATAGAAATCTAGAGATGTTTAGCCAATTTACCACAAAGTGAAGCTATTTAAAATTAAACGGAGAAGTAGTGCTAAATTAATTCTCTAATCGAATTAAAAACATAAAATGTTTCTTAAAACCAAATTACCTTAAATTTAAATTTAACAAATTCTGATAAAACAAAATATTAGCTAAATTAAAAATGAAGGAATACTTATAATCAAACCTCAAACTAAATTTCTAGAAAAAAATAACAAGTAAGGATTTTATTAAAAAAAAATTCTTAAATAAAAATACAGTAAACGCAAAGCTACACCCCCATACTTAAAATTAAACATTGTCCCCAATGTTTAAAACTAAGTATGAAGAACACTTGAAAAATAAACTTTAAAAGAAAAATACATAAAATTAAAGATAAGCAAGGGGTGCCTCCCAAGAGCGCTTTCTTTTTCCCGTCTTTAAGCTAGACGGTTAGTGTTAGCTACACGGATATATAAATTTAAAATGTACTGGCAACTCCCTTAATTAACGCTTAGGTGAGTATGCCGTGATCCGTTGCCCAGCAACTCCTCCGCTTAACGTGTGATTCTCCGTTTGTCGTTGGACTTGAATATGCAAATCCAAATCACCTATACATACCTGAGGTGATTTGGATATATAAAAATGAGCGGCATATGGATTATTAATCATTTGGGGTAGCAGCGACTCATCTTCAACCTGAAAATTATTAGCATATAGAGAATCAAAATTAGACGGGTCAGAAAATTTTTCGCAAGGAGGAGGCACTTGCGAAAATATAAAATTAAGCTTGGGTTGTTCCTTTTCTAAAATGAATATTTCTTTTGAAAAATATAGTGCATTACCAAGCGGAATAAAATTTTCGGACACAATGTTTTCATGAATTTTCGGTTGAACTAAAATAGAAGAATTTTGTGAAAATTCATGACAAAGAAAAGAATATCCGGGTGAAGTAGGGGAAGAAACTTGTTCTTCTTCTATTTCATCCCGGGTGCCCATAATTTTAAGAAATTCTTGAAAAAAAAAAATTTCATCTTCAGTATAAGAAATTATGGGATTATATGAAACCACATGTTCCTCCATAACTAAATTATTCAAAGATGGGGAAAAAGCACTAGCCAAAATATTGTTCTCATTTAAATTTTGGGGTGAGGTATCTAATTGAATCAGCGGTATTTCCTCAAAATTAGAGAACGAAAGTTGCGGTGCATAAGAAGAACAAAAATTCACATCTAAAGATTTTTCTTCCTCGCTCCGAAAACTATCCGGGTGACCTTGCCACCAAGAATAATTGACTTCGGGGCTAGAAGAACAATTATCAAACGCCAAAAAATTATTCTAATTAAAATTAGAAAAGTTATTTTCATCAAAGTTTGAAAAATTATTTTCTTGAAAAGATGAAAAATTATAATCATAATTATTATCAAAATTATTTGCATAATATTGAGGATAATTATTTTCATAATAATTATTTTGGGAATATGAAGTGGGGATGGTGAGAAAGAAAAGAAAGGAAGAATTTTCTTTTTTAATTAGGTGATTTAAAATTAGTCCCGGACTTCCCAAGATCTACCCGGTGAAGGGTTTGCAAGGTACTAGAGGCTGTGATGGGAATTCAAGCCCAAAGCGTCCTTTCTAGGAATTTAGTTGCACCTTAAAAAAAAGAAAGGATAAAATTAATAGATATTTCTTTTTTCGAAATATCTACCGAATTCCCCGGCAACGGCGCCAAAAACATGATTGCGCAAAACTATATCCACAAATGACAACGACAAGTGTACCATGTCGAATGTAGTATAGGTTATAAAAACCAAGGTCGTATTAGACTCGGGGAGGTTGAGTACTCTTACTTCAGAAAATCTCTATTATTTTATCGAATATAAATTTGGAGTTGGGGTTGCGAATGAAAAGATTAGGATTACTAAAGAAATTAATTTGATGGTTTAAAAGCTAGTACCCGATCTTTGAATCACCTTGGAAATAGAGAATATTGAAATAAGAATAGAATGCAATTCTCTTGTTGAAGAGGCTTTGACCGTGGAGGTTCCCAAAGCATGAACATTGGTCTTTCGAGGTTTAGGTTCAACTAAGCTTAGGTGTATCGACCGAACTTTCATTCTCAAATCGCATAGCCTAAGACTTGCCTTATGGTGTGAACCTCGCTATTGGATTTTACTCAAATCCGGAAGAGTTATGTTGTCCTCTCTCGAGGGTTACGTTCTACTCTTTTTACCGATGGGTGATCGATTCGCCTTACGAGCCTCTCGGCCAACTAAAGAGCAAAAACAATTATGAAAACTATATAAAAGATATAGCCTCAATGAGTTGACCAACGGTAAATCGTATGCGTTCAACAATTAGAGAAAAACAATCTAAAAATCATAGCAAAATTATCTCAACCTCGGATCGTCGCGATCGAGCACTAAAGAGATTAGCTACTCATGTAGGTGGGTGAATCATTATTATAAAAGTGCGACATGATGAAAAAGAACGAACAAAGAAGAGAAGTAACAAACTTTTAAAATAGAAAATTAATATTAGTAAAATAGAGGTGAATTTTTATTACTAGCGGGGAAAGAAATCACAAGAAATAAAAATACAAGCTTTCATGTTCGAGACAATTCTAATTTGAAGAAAGAAAGACGTACAAGATTACAAGAGACTGACTAAAGCGTCGTCCGAAACTCAACTTTCCGGAACGAAAAATAAACGGGAATGAAATTCTCTCGGCCGAATAATAATATACAGCCAAATAACAACAAAAATAATAATCTCTCACCGAAAACTCTCCTTCTCCCATCTTCTCCCTCCAATCCTCTATTTATAGGTGCAAAAAAAATAACTGCCGGCCCATGCATTTTAAGAAAGGAAATCAAAAGGGGCTGTGGGGCCATGGATGATTTATTGGAGGCGTTTCTCTGGAGCATGACTGGACAGCTGCTGGAGCTTGGGCGGAGGAGTTGCTGCTGCAAGGTTGCCGGTGGCTTGCATGGAGATGCCTTGGATTGCTGACGTATAGAAGCAGCTGATGGAGGCAGGTGCTTGGGTGGAGGAGGAGGCACTGCTGCAGGGTGGTGGACGGAATAGCTCTTTCCAATATATATATATATATATATATATATATATAGTAGCTTTTATAAATATATATACCCCTTGGTGGTATGATTCGCATATATATATATATATATATATATATATATATATATATATATTTAGTAACTGCTATACGTATGAATTTGAAGTGGCCTTGCATGGATTTCACGTGAAAGGCTTGACCGAGTGCGGCAACAACATGAAATTATTTGGACGAGTGGTTGTATTCAAAGGTGGTGGCGATAGCGTTGCGTTTTTAGAGTTTTGGAGGAGGCGGAAGTGGCAGAGCACACCATGCATGCAAAGGTGGTGACGTTGTATGGTGGTGGCCGAAGCAACATAGAAAATATCCAGCCGAGCTCCACGTCGACGAATTTGACTCGCATATGAACCTTAGACGCGACAGGGGGACATTGCACATGAATTCCCCCCAGGCCTGCCGCAATCCTACAAAATAAAAGTATCTAAAAGATTTTGACATAAAATAATATTCTTACGAAAATTTATAAAAACAACAAACAAATGCGATAATTTATTTAAATATCTAATAAGATATTAGCCTAAAATGATGACTAAAATATCAGTCATCATGTACTCCTCACCCCGATCTGTCCTCAGCACCTTCAATGGCTGACCACTTTCCTTCTCCACCATCGCCTTGAACTCCTTGAACCTGTCAAGGGCCTCAGACTTTTCCTTCAAAAAATACACCCAACACTTCCGACTGAATTCATCCGTGAAGGTGATATAGTATTTGCTTCCGCCCACTGAGGTGGTCTCAAAAGGACCCGCAATGTCCGAGTGAACCAGTTCAAGTTGTCTCCTCGCTCTTCGAGACTTCCCTCCTTCAAACGTCAACCTCTTCTGCTTCCCCTACGTGCACGCCTCGCAGACTTTCTCCGGAGGTGAGATCATTGGCAGATCCTCCACCATCCTGGAGTGGGATAGCAGCTTCAAGCCCGTGAAGCCCAAGTGGCCCATCCGATGGTGCCACAGCCATGCTTCCTCTTCTTCCTCCATCCTCGCGAGGCATTCCGTCTCCTGAGTATCCATCTTCAATGTAAATAGACGGTTCGCCGTCATCTTCACCTTCACCACTTCTTTCCCTTGATGGTTCTTCATCGCCAAAGACCCATCCTTCAACTGGACGCAGTAGCCTCCCTCCACCAACTGCCCAAGGCTCAAGATGATAGTCTTCAAGCCTGGCACATATAACACATCATTCAGATGCACCTTCTCTCCATTCAGCTTCACAACCACCAAGCCTTTTTCTTCCAGCGAGATCTTCGAAGCATCACCAAAACTAACCTCACCCCTACTGGGTTCCAGGTTAGTGAACATCTCCCTATCTCCGCACATGTGGTTGCTCGCACCTGTGTCCAGGTACCACACTTCATTTCTTCCTTCCTCCGCTCCTCGGTAGGTAAGGAACATCATCGGGTCTCCAGCGCCAGCATTGTTCCCGTTGTTCCTAGCCTTGGCATAATGGTTTGCCTCTTCTCTCTTCCTCAGAGCCCATCAATCATAACTCATATGCCCAAATTTATTACAGTTGTAACATTGTAAATTTTGGTTTCTTCCTTGGTCTCTACCTCCTCTTCTACATCTGCCTCTGCCTTGGTGACCTCGGCCACGCTGACCGCCTCCTCTTCTGGAGCTCTCTCCAAAGTTTAGCTGAGTCGGGAGTGCTTTTACCAAGCCACTCACTTCTTCATCATCTTGCAGCATCCTATACTCATGAGCTTGCAAAGAGCCTACAAGCTCATCAATGGCCATCTCGGTGAGGTCCTTCGACTCTTCGATCGCCACCACTATATGACGGAACTTCTTGGACATAGATCTCAACAGCTTCTCTATAAAGCTCACATCATCGATCGTCTCCCCATTGCGCTTCATCTCATTTGTGAGCGTCCGCAGACGGGTCACGTAGTCACCGACCCTTTCGGTGCTTTGCATCTTCGTTACTTCATATTCCGCACGGAGGGACTGCAGCTTCACCTTCTTAGCCTTGTCTACCCCCTGCATGGAGCGTTGCAACACCTCCCATGCCTACTTAGAAGTCTTCACGTCTGAGATCTTCTCGAAGGTCGCTTCGTCGACCCCTTGATACAACAAGAACAATGCTTTCTTGTCAGCCTTCCTTGTTTCTCTAAGTGTCATCTTCTGGGCGTTGGTTAACGTCGCCTCTGCTGCAGCAGTACGCTCCTCATAGCCATTCTCAACTATATCCAATAGTTCTTTAGAGGCGAGTAGTACTCGTATCTGTATGCTCCAATTCCCATAATTGTCTTTGTCAACTTGGGGACTTGCCCCGGCATGGCTCCACCCGTCTCCATCGCTTCTACTCCTTAAACCTTCCGAGTCACCGCAAAGGTTTAGGACCTCGCTTTGATACCACTTGTTGGAAGCGCGATGTATGGGCACACGTCCTCTCAATCTCCCGATACAACACTTGGCGAACACCTCCATGACAAACGCACCCGACTTCTGCGAGAACCACTCACGACGAATGCTACACACCCCGAGCTCTTCTACTCTCGGCGAGACACAGCCCACGCGAGCTGGACCGGCGAGAACACCACCAGGCGAGTGCGAGCTGCTCCCTTTCTCTTCCACGTCCACGCGAGCGAGCTGTTCCTTGCCTCCACGTCCAGGCGAGATCTCCTACGCGAGTGAGTTGCGGGACTCCTCCACGCGAGATCTCCAACAGGCGAGCTGGCGGGACTCCTCCAGGAGAGCTGAGGGTGGCGAGAGGGAATGACAAGATCCTTTAATTATTCCTGTGGGAATAACACTTTATCTCTCTCTCTCTCCCTACACTCTCTCTCTATTAATTCTGCCAAAACTTCCAAAGTTTTCTCTCTATTTTTCAACTCCTAAACAAATTACAAGTGACCTATTTATAGGCAAAGAAAAAACACTTTCTACCTCTCTCCGCAATAAATGCGCTTCTTCTCTCTCCTCCCTTTAATTAATACAAAAATACATATAAAAATAAGATAAATTAAGTTGACTAAGTCAACAAGACTAAAGCTAACACAACTCTTATCTGCGCATTCTTTCAATGGTTTGATTACCACTTGCTAAGCATTCTGTGTTTGGCCTTAATTGTTCGAATGGTTGTTCAGTTTTCTGTGCTATGGTTGTTCTGTTTTCATGGTTTCTCTAAAATTTGCCAACAACATATACTATTGTCATTTCAAAACCTTCAAACCATATTCTCGAAGTTTTCATAATCTTTGTTTGAAAAAACATGATATTTGAGTATAAATATAAAACACTTGCAGCGGTCGAAGATGCCATTGCTCGAAGAAAAGGTTGACATTATGCAAATGTACAACCTCGGGTTTGCCTAGAGCGAGCCAGGCGCGACACCTTGAACGAGAGCGAAGGGAACGAGACTCAGGCTCACGAGCCACTCGCGAGTGATGATCTCAGGCGAACGCGCATAAGGCAAGAGCCATGTTCTCGCGGGTGACCGAGTTCCCGCAGATCGCTCGCAGGAGGGAGAGCAGGACCTTCACGGAAGCAGCCACCGAACTCAGATTTGCGATCCACACTCGCAAGGAGGCGAAACTGTGCAACCCCGCTGTTCGTCGGGTAAAGAACATGGTTTAAGAGCTGTAACTTTGTGAAGAGCATTGGAGGAATTCTTACGAGAGAGAGAACTCGCCGTTAGGTTCGCTAGACAGACACCCCTCATAATCTCGCGAGAAGGTCTGGTATGCCCCCGCCTCGCAGACCGCTTACTGCAGAAGTCCGGGTTCGACGAAGGTCATTCGATGAATTTATCAACGCTCGACGAAAACATCCGCTTTCGACGAAACCATCCGCATTCGACGAACTTAATCCTTAGTTCGGCGAACCTATGAATCCCGTTTAGCGTTCGACGAACGTCACGCTTCAGCTCGGCGAAATGGATTCCCAGACTTGCTAGCTCAATCGTTCATCCGATCCAGCAGGTCTACACAAGGTTGAGCGGAGCTCGCAGGCAGGTGTGCGAGACTTGGCCCCGAGAGACGCCAACAGAAGGAGGGCGAGCAGAGCTTTTGCAGAGCGCTCGCCTAGGGGGAGTTTGCAAGCTACGCTTGCGAGGAGACTCGCAGGAGCCCTCACAAATAACCTTCTCACGGGCCACCGACCCATGGGCTAGGGAGACGAAATTACCCCTCTGCCCTTGATGGTCTGCCGTTATCCCCTCCAAACAGCGGAGTTTGGCTGTTAGCAGACTCATTTGGGGTGCGGATAGTAAAGTCAAAAGGCGGAATCCTGCTATTTGTAGGCCAGATCAGAAATCCTATAAATAAGACCTAAAGGGCACCTTTGGAGAAGGGGTTCACTTCAGCTTCTCTCTCCTCAGGCTTTCTTTGGTTAGCATTTTCCAGAGCTCTCCAAGGTGCCCGAGTCTCAGCTTTGGCTTGGGAGGGGAAGCGCTCAACAATCTTCCGGGTTAGTGGAGGGACCTCCTCGCCGCGGCTAAGGTCTTAGTCATTTTTCTAGTCTTCGGTTTACCTTCTCCGAAGGATCAGTAAGGGCTAGCCGCCCCTCATTTCGGTGAGGGCCCCGAGCTCCACAAGAGACCGAGAAATCGGTTTCAACAACAAATTTTTTAGATAAATTTGTGGGTAAAATTAATGATCAATGCACAACTATGTTAATATATTTATTCAAGAATGCTTAATTTGATATATGAGTCATTTGAGAATTTCTCAGACCTCCGACCAGATAGGAAGGCAAAGCCTCATCTTGAAGTGGGCTAACGGGAATACGAGCATCTTCGCACAGGATACCGCTCGTGCTCGATGCTCTCCACTTCGACAGTACCTCAGCAGCGATGGTACATCCGCCCAAACTCGCCCGCGCTAGGACGCAGTCCATTGACAGTATTTTAAAACTCTTGATCGTCTTACTTTTGAGTCTATTTCAATGAAGGTTCTAGCATAAGTCTTTTAAGGATTAAGAACACATCACAGAAAACACTCAAAGATATATTGTGGTTCCTCAATACAGAGTGTCTTTAGTAGTCCACTGTCCCTCTGCGCCTTTCTAGCAGTATGGTAGGGTCGGCAAACTTCGCCAAAAGCTCAGGCCTGCAAGCCCTACAATCTCAGGCCCTCAAACCCTACAATACTTAGGCCCTCAAGCCCTACAATACTCAGGCCCTTAAGCCCTAAAATCTCAGATCTGAAACAAATCCTACAATACTCAGGCCCACAAGCCCTACAGCTCAGTGTTGGACATGTGTGTCACATCCCTTCGTTTGAGAATAACAAATCTCATATTGTATTTGATCTTGCTTATCGTATGTTTATAGTGTGCAAGAACTATAAGTGTAATACTCCATAGGTAGAAAGCAGCTTGGAAACAAATTCTCTGAATGGAGCACTACCGTCAGTGCTAGCCAATACCACAGGCGTTAGCGGTACCGCAGGTGCTGACTCTACCGCCTAGCGCTAGGTCCAGCTCGTGCCACAATGTCACGCCGCGATGGTTTTGTAACTGCCTTTACATGACCGTTACCGCAGGCGCTAACTCCAAGCTCTATAAATTGAAGCTTTCTCTCTCGTTTTTGCAACACATCCCAGAGAGAATTCCTGTGCCAAATTTCAAGAGTTGTTACTCTGCCGAAAAGTCATCTCGCACTCAAAGCTAAAGAATATTTCTGGAGAAGGAAGCCATCATGGTGCATTCGAAGAACGATCACATCAACCTCGCTTATGCTACAACGGTCCTTCACCGCCAACTTCAGAAAATCCCATGAAGGGAGTTTTCATTTGTGTTATTTCATTATTTTGAATCTTTGTAGTTAAATCGCCTTGTGTTGGTGACTAGGTCCTTGCGCGGCTTAGGGGGAATTCGCCGTGTGTGTTGGCGACTAGGTCCAGGTGATTAGATCTAGGGGGTGCTTGAGGCCATATCCGGAGAAGGATTGTCTAGAGAGGCTTGAGGCCATATCCTGGGAAGGATAGGCTAAAGCCACCGGTTCGTGGGGATACGAGTCGGTATAGAAAAGTAAAAAGTAATTTTATTTATACGCCTCCGATTTCTAGCGATATTGAAATCAAATGTATGTAAACACTTTTTTATCTAATACAATCACGTCACTATTTGTGTTTACATGATTTCGTTCATTTGGCTAAAATTCTAAAATTGCAAATTACATTATTTTCTTCTTTTACCTAAATTGTTATTTCGCTCTCGTTAACTTTAAAACAATTTAGTAAATTGCTTAATATTATTAAACAAATTTTATTCCCTTATTCACCCCCCTCTAAGGGCGCCTATCGATCGATACTTCTTGTTCTTACGATGATATCGTCGTGTGTACGTTGATGTCAGAACGATATCATCGAATTGTCCATATTATCTCGACGATAACTGACATAAACCTTATTCTTATTTCTGAGAGTAGTCTCGACGATATATGCGTGCTTATTCGACGATATGCCCAGTCCTTCTCGATGATTTTAGACATAGTGAGATTGGAGAAGTACTGGACACAGTCTATGCTTTGCAGTATTCTTGGATTCCTCATGAGTCTTCTCAACTATGTTGCCCGATACTTCAGCAATATCGTAGTGTGTATATTGTTAACACGATGATATTTGCCTTAGATGTTGTTACTTGAGCCTTATATATCATACTTAGTGAATGTGATTTACTGACCTGTTCATGTCACAACAAATGCATATCAAATACAAATTGTACTTATCATTGATCTGAGCACTTCTTCAAATCAGGAAAATTGCTGGACACTGTTTCCAACTATCTCCCTATATTTGAAGAAGTCATAATTCATCCAATGATAAAGTACATCTAAAGGAAATCGACATATAATAACATTTCAGTTTAGTTCATCTGATCACAGAAAGAGAGATTGATATATATCATTTCATTGAGAAATTATAAATATTGACATATGTTTTGAAATTTTCAGCATTGCTACATATGCCCACAATGGTCAACCATCTATTTCTCTGGTTCCCTCATAGCTATTTTCTTCCTTGCTTTCTTGATAACAACTTCCTGTTTCTTCTCAGATTGCCTGGTGAAATATTCATATGGCTTGGGATGATATTTGAGTGGTTTTGGAGCATCTGCTGGGATTCTTCATGCTAGCTTGTCTCTTCTATGGGTTCTTGATGGAGACGATGTCCCCTAATATGAAGATGATGGTATCGGGGCGCTTAAGGATGATGGAGTCTCTCCAACCAAAGACTTCTGACGCCATTGCCGCAATAATAATTATGATGAACGCCATCGCCGCTATAACCTCCGCCCGAGGCGCAAAAATATTAATTAATAATTATAATTATTCTATTATAATTATTAATTAATTGTTATCATGTTTAGGCGCAAGAATATTAATTAATAATTATAATTATTCTATTATAATTATTAATTAACTGTTATCTTGTTTTAATTATTTTATTATCATGTTTTAATGTTTTTATTCTATTTTAATATTTTGTTTTAATTTGGACTGCATGTAGACATATGTGTTTGTAAGCCTATAAAAGGCCATGATGTAGAATGATTTGAACAATGAAGACTACAATTGGAATTTGAAATAGAAATCCAAAATTGGAATTCCCCTCCTCCCTTATTCTCTCTTATTCTCTCTTATTTCTTTCCTCCTTTCCCCTTAGGGTTCGGCCAAATTAAACAAGAGCAGCCACCCCCTCCTTGTTCTCCTCTCCAAAACCGCCAACCTCCTTCTCCTCTTTTGAATATTTCGGCCAAGGCAAGGCTCCGTGTTTCCGGCAAACATCTTCTCCGGCGTGAAGCAAAGAAGGCGGACGAGTTTCTCTCCATCCGACGTGAATCTGATGGAATCGGTGAAGAGCGATTTGAGCGGTTATATGCTTGAGAAAATCTCATCTCAATTGTGTTAACAAAATTTCTACCTTGTGTGATTTCCTCTAGATAGATCTTGTGGTGGAATACTTTTGTGTTGATTTCGATAGAGTTGATTTTATCGTGGTTTTCTTCTCTCGATCTTGTTGTCTATCTTGATTTCTTTTAAGTTCGTGAGGATTGACGAACTTCATTTTTTTGTTGGGAGAGATCTACCATTTTCCGAAATCGTTATTTTTCGGTAGATCTCTCTTGGTACAACAATCGCTTGATCGGATCGGGTAGATCCATTTGGCAAGAATGAATATTGGCCTATAGCCATTATTTGATGTCTAAGGGCATTGCCGACCCATACGTTAGCTTTTAATTGATAATCGTTGCAAAGCGTGAGCGCTACGAATAATTATTTGTGCGAACATAAGATTGGAACGTAGAGGGAAAATCCATGTTTGTCCGTATTAACAGTGTCGGGGAGCGTAGCCTACATCAATTTGGTATCAGAGCCAGGTTCGTGTCAATTTCTTAATTGATTCCATCCTTATATTTCTTAGGACGCCGACACACACTTGTCTTGCACGATCATCTGTTCAAAACAAAATAAAATTTAATTGCTGGTCTGCGAATAGCGGCCTACAATTCTCATTTTTCTGCGAAATTCAAAAAAACAATTTCTGGAAATTCTCCTTTCAAAAAAATATTTTAATTACCCTAGTTATTAAGCGGGAACAATTCTATCTTTCATAAAATTTGTCAAATCAGAATCAATTTTCTGTCAGTACATGCGCACGAGATTAGGCACGAAGTATACCACCTCCTCCTCCCATATGGCGGATGAGCGTGATGCGGGTCACGGTCCAGCTGCAATTGATGAACTCCGCCAGGAGTTCACAGATCAATTGACGGACATTAGGGAGATGCTTCACGAGCTAAGGTTAAATTAAGAGGCTCCCCGAAATCATGCCACCAATAAACGTGAAGAAGGGAATAACAATAATAATAACAATTATAATGGACACGTCCCGCGTGCCAATCATAATAATGAACATGTCCCACATGCACCGCACGCGTTTGATATCACTAGGGCCATTCGGGTCAAACCCCCATCGTACGATGGACTGGGTGAACCCCAAGTTTTCATATACTGGGTTATGGAAATAGAGTGCTACTTTGAGTGGTACAATCTGACTGACGTGGATAAGGTGCGAGTTGCGAGGATAAAGTTGTTAGGTAGGGCTAAGATATTCTGGTTGAATGAGGAACGTCGTTTAGGTGCGGTGAACGGTCTACCACCAATTGGTTGGGCAGGCATGAAGGCAATGTTGACAGACCAGTACGTCCCTGCGTACCATCAGACGCAAAGGTTTGATGAATTAGCTACCCTTAGGCAAGGGAATAGGTCGGCCGCTGATTATATGAGTCTTCTCAAGGACATGATGGTCAGGTGCGATGTTAGAGAGATGCCAGTGATTACTCTCTCTAGGTTCCATAAAGGACTTAACCCCGACATTCAGGGTAAGCTCCTCTGTTATGGCCACACCGACATAAACACCACTTTTAATGCCGCCTTAGATATTGAAAAGCACAACGCTAACAAGTCCAAAACTCGCTCGTTTCAGAAGGCAAAGACCATCTTAGGACCTCCACCCTCATCCACCCATAAGGATAAGGGTAAGTTCCGGTCCGCTGACCCGAACTCTGTTGTCATTACGGTGAGGAATATATGAAATACATATGGAGAGAGAGTGCCCATGGGTAGGATCAACAAAATGAATGCTACGTGTTTTGCTTGTGGGATTCAAGGACATTACGCTAGTGAATGTCCTACTAAACCCAAGCCCCTAGCCCTTTTATATACCTCGTCTGAATCCGCCGAGCTCATGTACGAGGCCGGTGAAGAATCTGAATCTGAAGGAGCGCCTAGCAATATAGAGGATGATAACCATATGATGGTGATGAGGTGTATTTTAGCAACTCCACGTGCGTCGGATGAATGGAATAGGACAAATATTTTCTCTTTAAATTTTAAAAGTGGAGAGAAGTGGTGTAAGCTGATAATCGATAGCGGTAGTTGTATGAACGTGGTCTCAGAAAATGCGGTGTCACGGATGTTACTAACTACTGAGCCTCACCATCACCCTTACAATGTTGCTTGGGTTAATAAGACATCCCTTCTAGTTGCGAGCATTGTTTGGTATCCATTACCATCAAGGCTTATTCTGAAAAGGTTTGGTGTGATGTCATCCCCATGGATGTCTATCACGTGTTATTAGGACGCCCATGGATTTATGACCATGATGTTACTCATTTAGGGAGAGCCAACACATATGAGTTCAAATTTAATGGCAAGGCTATTATCTTTAAACCCACTCCGCCTAAGGATCCATCGGTCGCCTCTAAAGACACAATTGTGCCTGTTGAGAAGAAAGCGTTAAGCTTGATAGGTAAGAAGGAGTTTGAGCATGATAGCTTTATGGACGGTGTCATATATGCGTTAGTTTGTTTACAAATCAAGGGAGACACGTCCCCTTTTGAAAACTTACCACTAGCATCGTAGACACTTTTGGAAGAATTCAAGGATGTCTACCCAGATGATTTACCGTCCGAATTACTTCCCATGAGAGAAATTCAACATGAGATTGTTTTCGTTCCGGGTTCCTCCTTGCCCAACCTTCCCCATTATCGACTTAACCCCTCCTTACACCATGAATTGCAAAAAATAATCTCAGATTTGCTGAGTAAGGGGTTCATCCGTCATAGTAAGAGTCCTTGTGTCGTACCCGCATTATTGGTCCCTAAGAAAGATGGTTCATGGAGGATGCATGTGGATTATAGGGCCATTAATAAAATAACTGTCAAATATAGGTTTCCCATCCCTCGTTTGGACGACTTATTGGATATGTTAGCCGGGACCACTACTTTTTCAAAACTAGATCTTAAGAGTGGCTACCATCAAATCAGAATTAGGGAGGGAGACGAGTGGAAAACGACATTTAAATTAAAAGACGGACTTTATGAGTGGTGTGTGCTCGGGGAAGGGCTCACTAATGGCCCGAGTACATTTTCGAGGTTGATGATGGTAGTGTTCAAGCCTTTCTTAGGAAAATTCGTAGTTATATATTTTGATGATATCCTAGTTCTTAGCGCCTTCCCGAATGATCATGAGTCGCATTTGAGGATAGTCCTTACGACATTGCGAAAGGAACAATTATTTGTTAACATAAAAAAATGTTCGTTCAATGTTCCATCTGTGGAGTTCTTAGGATATATTGTGAGTTCAGAGGGCATTCATGTAGATCCCAATAAGGTCCAAGCCATTAGGGATTGGCCGGAACTGACCAATATACGGGATGTTTGGAGTTTTCACGGCTTAGCTACTTTTTACCACTGATTTATCCTAAATTTTATTAGTATCATGACATCGATCACAGAGTGCATGAAGAAGGGAGAATTCACATGGACCAAATTGGCCACTAAAGCGTTTGAAATAATTAAATCCCGAATGTTAGAAGCCCCTCTTTTACGATTGCCTGATTTTAATAAGGTTTTTGAATTGTCATGTGATGCGTCTGGAGTTGGTATTGGTAAGTGTATTCCTGGATCGCTCTCTCCATCGGTCTCCACTGGAGGTACGTTGAATGTTGATGACAAAACTTTTCCTCCTTATTTTCCTAATGCTTTTCCAAGGTTTCCTAGGACCACCTATGTGCCAGACAGGATCCTCCAAGATGAAGTGCTCTCCTCTCCAATTGGTGACATTCACCGCTTCTTGATACGATGGCGTGATCGTCCGACCTCCGATGACTCCTGGCTTCCTGAATCGGAGGTGGCTCTTTGGGATGCTATTCTTCTACACCAGTACATTCAAGCCAACACATCAGTGATGAGTACTTTTGAGCGGGGGAGGATTGATGGAGACGACGGCCCTCAACATGAAGATGATGGTATCGACGCGCTTACTGATGATGCAGTATCTCCAACCAAAGACTTTCGATGCCATCGCCGCAATAATAATTGTGATGAAAGTCATCACCGCTATAACCACCGCCCGAGGCGCAAGAATATTAATTATTAATTATAGTTATTCTATTATAATTATTAATTAATTGTTATCATGTTTAGGGGCAAGAATATTAATTAATAATTATAATTATTCTATTATAATTATTAATTAATTGTTATCTTGTTTTAATTGTTTTATTATCATGTTTTAATGTTTTTATTCTATTTTAATATTATGTTTTAATTTGGGCTGCATGTAGCCATATGTGTTTGTAAGCCTATAAAAGGCCATGATGTAGAAGGATTTGAACAATGAACATTACAATTGAAATTTGAAATAGAAATCCAAAATTAGAATTCCCCTCCTCCCTTATTCTCTCTTATTTCTTTACTCCTTTCCCCTTAGGGTTCGGCCAAACAAGAGCAGCCGCCCCCTCCTTGTTCTCCTCTCTAAAACCGCCAGCCTCCTTCTCCTCTCTTGAAAATTTAGATCAAGGCAAGGCTCCGTGTTTCTGGCAAACATCTTCTCCAGCGTGAAGCGAAGAAGGCGGACGGGTTTCTCTCCATCCGACGTGAATCCGGTGGAATTGGTGAAGAGCGATTTGAGCGGTCATATGCTTGAGAAAATCTCATCTCAAGCGGGGTAACAAAATTTCTACCTTGTGTGATTCTCTCTAGATAGATCTTGTGGTGGAATACTTTTGCGTTGATTTCGATAGCGTTGATTTTTTTGTGGTTTTCTTCTCTCGATCTTGTTGTCTAACTTGATTTCATTTAAGTTTGTGAGGATTGACGAACCTCATTTTCTTTTTGTTGGGAGAGATCTACCATTTTCCAAAATCGTTATTTTTCGGTGGGTCTTTTTTGGTACAACAATCGCTTGATCGGATCGGGTGGATCCATTTGGCAAGAAAGAATATTGGCCTATAGCCATTATTTGATCTCTAATGGCGTTGCCGACCCATACGTTAGGCGTTAATTGATAATAGTTGCAAAGTGTGAGTGCTCCGAATAATTATTTGTGTTAACGTGGGATTGGAACGTAGAGGGAAAATCCGTGTTTGTCCGTATTAACCGTGTCGGGGAGCGTAGCCTACGTAACTTCTTCTTGACTCTTCTTGATATTCATATTTAGTCCACTCTTGAGGGCTATATAACTTATATCTCTCAGCTTGGTTTACTTTCATGAGCTCCCATCCTTTTAATATTATTGCTCTGGACTTGGGGCTCAACTTCTCATAATCATCATTCTTCTCCATTTCTTCTCTGTACCTTTTCTTTCTCAAATTTACCTCATCTTCCTCTAATATCACCTTTCCCTTACTCTGATCAGCTGCAGTAGCAGGAATATCAGTAGGTTGATCAGTACGGTAATCATAGATCAGGGGAGGGAGATTCATTGCTTCCCTGATAGTATTGGAGGTCCAGATAACATGCCCACCACTGGCCTTTATCATTGATCTCTCCCCCTTTATGACTTCTTCTGACATTTCCCTCTGGATGTTCCCCTGAAGACTCAGAATTTTATCTTTAAGCATGTGAATTCCCCTTTCCAGATGAGTTTTTGTCTCAAGTAGATGACTATCCAGTTCCTGATTGTGTTGATCTAGTTTTTCTTGGAGATTGGTTTTGTGTTCATACATCCACCAGATTGTGGCTATGTAGGCTTTCTCAATGTTGTTGCATATCATGCCTTGATTTTCCAGAACTTCAGCTATACCCTGGTGAGTAAGTGCTAGCTGTTTGGCAGTGTCTTCTACCAGACTCTTCATATCAGTTCTTAGATTTGCAATCTCAATAGATAGGTCCCTTCTTATCTCATTGACAACAGTGTCAACATAGCTTTCAATTTTGAACGTTTGCTCTTCCAAGAGCATCCTTATTTGAGGCAGCAATAATGAGTCTTCTAGTCTTTGCTCTGGGGAAGAGTTGGTCTTGTCAGGTTTTCCTTCAGCCTTCTTCTGCATTATGGTGGAGAGATAGATGTCCATCCCTTCACCCTCATCAAACATGGGGGATGGAGATCTTCTAAGGGGTGTTTATCTTAGTTCATCCTCGGGCATAGTTGACTTATCAGCAATAGATAGGTCTCTGCTAGTCTCATCAATAGTATTATCTTGACTGGCTTCCTGGTGAGTTTCACTTGGATTTTCTTGGACAGCTAGTCCAGAATGGATAGCATCCTCAGCCATAGTGATATTGTGGATGACATCTTCCACATGAGCAGGGAACTCAACGTTATGCTCCCCCTCAGTCTCAGCATCCCCTAGATCTATTCCAGCAGTGGTCCTGGACCCCAAGCTCAGTGATGAGGATTGCAGTGAGACATTCCTCTACTCCACATTCTCTTCAGAGCTAGACAGTTCTGGATTATGGATGAGCTCACTTTCTTCTGATGAACTTTCTTCTTCACTCACCACAACCTCTGTAGCCCGTGACTTCTTGGGAGACCTTATTATAACCTTTTCTCACCTCTCTAGTACCTTAATATCCATTCTTCTTATATGATGGATTTTTACTCCAAATTTCCAGTTGAAATTTTTAGGATATGATAGCTACAGATAAAGAGATAGTATCCTTCCCAGATTCGGCACTTGAAAGCTTTCTTGTATTCGCTTAAAAATGATTTGAACCCAATTGGTTTTCTTGCTTAGTATTATCCTGGTCATTATATCAAACATCTTTTTGGATATCCTGTCATGAGACCCTACCTTGTAGGGAAGGGCCTTTCCCACTATATCAGCTAACAACTTTCCCTGCTGATTAAGGTTCTTCCTTTCGAGAGACCCATAGGTCTTCCTGGAAGGCTCACACCATGCAAGATATTTATCTAGGTCCTCTTGGGTGACCTCTTCATTCTCCTCATCTTTGGCAAAGGTTGGCAGATGCAGTACCCTGGCCAATCTCTTTGGAGTTACCTTAACTCTTATTCCATTGACTTGACTTTTGATGGACGTTCCTTTAGAGCCACCCTTGGCATTCGAGTAGAATTCCAGAACTTCCCTCTTCATTATTACTGTTGATTCTGAAAGAGTGAACTCCAAGCTAACGGAGTCGAGCAGTGTTATGATGCTTTAAATTTCTTCTGGAGCCTTCGTGAAGTCATTCCTTACTACCTCACTTCCTTCATACAGATATCCTTCCTTCTTCGGTGCCATTTCTTGGTTAATCAGGGGGGGGGGGGGGGGGGTCACCAGTATCATCTTGTTCACTCTCCAAAATCAAGTAGCACACGACAACTTCTTAGAGAAAATGTAGCTAGTACTTTTCATTCAAGACATCTGGCCCTATTTATAACTTATGGTGTGGGAGGTGAAGTGCCGCTTGTTAATTAAATCAGATTTAATGGTCGTGATCAATTTATTTCAGAATTCTGAATTCGAGTAGATAATTAGGTATCGTCGTGACTTTACGACGTAGTCGTAGAGTCATTTCGACGATACAAACTGTCATTTCGACGACACACACTAGTGTTACGAGTTTTGTAGACACAACGATATTGTCTTTGTTTGTTCTTTTGCATCATAAGTGAGTAGCGTGTTAGCTTCACATTTATGTGCTGAAGCAGGTGTATATTAAAGAGTGTCACTACTTCATTATCATTTTACAGATAAGCTATATGTTTTCAAAATAGAATTTCAACTACATTTGGTTTCAACTATCATATGAGCCAGTTCAGTTCCTTGTATTCTCTGCACCTTTCTCCTTCCTTTGATCCTTCTGCTCTTGACGTTCTAGACCATGATACTTGGGAAAATTGGATGCCTTAGCAGATGGGGAGGATGGATCCATCTTATCCTACATAGGGGTCCTTGTACGCTCCTTCTAAACTGCAGCTTTGTTCAGTTGGACAGAAGCTTCAATAAGATTATCATTATAAGTAGCAACATTATCTTGCAGCTTCTTTAGACTCCTTGCATATCATCTTTAGTGTTAGGAGTCTCCTCAGCCTCTGGAGCAGTGACTTCATTTTGAGATTCCCCCTCAACAACAGCCTCATCCCTGATTGGCAGCATAGATTTTTGAGCTGAGAGCTCAGCATGAGTCTCCCTCTCAACCAATGCACTATTCATTCTGGCAGATAAGTCTTCATGCATTCATCCAACAACCACTCTTTTTCATGTGATGACTTAGAGCTAATGTGTGTTTTACTATATTTCTAAACATGTGATTTATTTGATTATTTCATACTTTAGATTGTGAAGCACACATATTTGGGTTGTTGGACTAATTGTGAGATCCAATAATTATGTCAGGCATGGTACCTTTGTTTGTAATGAGTTTCTTCTTATTCTAAATTTATACCTGGATTTCTTATTGTCCATTGGCCATATTTACTTTTGGTTGGCTACTTGGACAAACCTGCAAGACAGAGATTTAATATCCCTTAGGAACCCAAATGAATTTGGGTCCTAGGTTCTTGTTAGCACAATAAGAAACATCTGTACCTACTGCAGCTTTTGTAGTCAAACTACTGACTGCCATCTCATACCTTGCTCTAGGAACTGTTGGGTTGAACCAACAATCTATAGCAAGGTGCCCAGCCTTGCCATAGCACCAACACTCAAATATATTGTACCTCCTTTTCCGAGTCACCTTTTGAGAGGAGGACAGGTGACTAGATGAACAGGCTACTTTACAACATGCATTTCTACTGATCATGTGATTGTGCCTTGATTTTGGAATTGGTTGCACAGTCAATGATCTTTCCTTAGGAATAGGTTTTTGAGGTAAAGCATTTCCCTTCTATTTGATTGGTGGTGCTTGTGGAGAGTCAACTTTTTGAAAGACAGTTCTAGATTGGGAAGGCTCTCCAACTTCCTTATTATATCCCAATCCTCCTCTGTCATTAGTGGAGAAGCAGTCTACAATAGAGAGAACCATTTTGGGCCTAGAGAAGCTAGTCAAAATCTTTCTCTCTGCTATAAGCTTGTTTTATAGAGACATGATTGTCCTATCCTGAGCATTAGATTTCCTCTGAAGTAGGATAAGCTCACCATACAATCTAATCTCCTCCTTGATCTTCTCACCAACTTGAGATCTGAAGGGCTTGAGGATTCTGATTTCCTCAGCTTGAGATTTGACCAATTTCTTGCTCTTTTTAAGAGATGCCAAGATAGAACAGTTTAGCATGGTTATCATTATTGCATGATGAGCAGTCTTCTGCATCATTTTCAGATGATGAGCAATCATTTGGTGCAATCTTGGTCTTTTCAAATGAAGTAGGTACTGGAAATGTGTGAGTAGTGCATAACTGAGCAGGATTTGAATCTTCATGAATTTCTTCATTTGATGAAGCAACCAATCCATAGAGCTCCTCACCTCATAGTCACAGTGTGAGAGAGTGAGTGGCGCTCTTATCCCTTCTCTAGCCGTAGATCCTTCTTCGTCCTCAGATTCACTATCTGAGAGAGTCAGGGGTGCTCTGATTCCTTTCTCATTGGGTCCTATACATCTTTCTCCTTCAGAATAAGAGGTGCTGCAACTGCCTTCACTTAGAGATCTGAACTTCTTAATATTAGATCTTCTCATTTTCTTCATAAAACTTTAAACTTTTTGAGCTGATGGTTTGACACACCCAATGGCAGATCTATTCAAGATGTTAGGCTTCCTTTGAATAACCTCCCTCTGATACCACTTATTAATTATGAGTGTTGTCAAATAACCTAGAGGGGGGGAGGGGGGTGAATATGTATTTTAAAACTCTTTACCCTCTTACTTTTGAGTCTATTTCTATGAAAGTTCTAGCATAAGTATTTTAAAGATTAAGAGCACATCAAAGAAAACACTTGAAGATATATAGTGGTTCCTCAAGACAGAGTGTCTTGAGTAGTCCACTGTGCCTCTGCACCTTTCTAGCAGTGTGTTAGGGTCGGAAAAATCCGCCAAAAGCTCAGTACACAAGCCCTACACCTCAGGCCCTCAAGCCCTACAACTCAGGCCCTCACGCCCTACAATACTCAGGACCTCAAGCCCTGCAATCTTAGATCTGAAACAGATCCTACAATACTCAGGCCCGCATGCCCTACAGGTCAGGACCTCAAGCCTTACAACTTAGATCTGAAACAGATCCTACAAACTCAGGCTTGTAAAAGCCCTACAAATAAAGAGTAATAAAAACTTCTCTAGCCGGATGAAGACTGGCTTCTTGGACTTGAAGAGAATGCTTTTGAATGTTATCTTGGACAACAAAGATTCCTCTTCAATCCTTTCTTCAAGCTGGAATAGTTCTTATCAGCCAATGTTGCTGGACTGAAACTTGGAGAACACTTGATGAAAATTATTTTGTTCTCGGGTCTTGCTCCTTCTTCACGCAGCATTGTTACTGTTCTATTGATTCGTGTGTATTTTCTGTGTTTCTTCTCTTCTACGAATTAGGGCAGACACTTTTCTCTTTTATATGGCTGAGGAGTCGACTAACGGTATCCTATGATGTCCTTTAAGTGTCAGAGGCCCATTCCTTAACGACACGCACTAATTGGACCATCACACGGCAACATTAAATGCAGACAAAGAGATTTAAATGTCTTGATTTGTCTCGACGACATTTGCAATGTCTCGACGACAGAACTTGCCGTTACGCCGATCCTCTTTGGACTTGGGCAAATCTTCAAGTCTTCTTCAATCTTCTTTAGAGAACAATATCTCGACTATACAAGATATCTCAGTTGCACTTGCACTTACGATGATATGAAGTCATCTTAAAGATGTCGTCGTAAACTTGTTGTTGACTTGCGGTCTTCTCGATAATATCGTTGAAACCATTCTGCCTTATCGACGATATCGTTGAAACCATACTGTCTTATCAACGATATCGTCTTGATCATTCTGACGACAAAAGATTCTTCTTCTATAAGCTGTCTTCATGAGTTCTCCCTTAGCCTTCTCGACGACTAACCTTCTTTACGACGATGTCGTCGACATTGTCGAATACTTTGACTTAAGTCTTCTTAGACCTTACAACGACATCGTCGTGTGATTCTGGTTGACACGATGATACTTGACTTGATCGATACTTCTTGTTCTTACGGCGATAACGTCGTGTGTACTTTGATCTCACAATGATATCGTCGAATTGTCCATATTATCTCGACGATAACTGACATAAACCTTCTGCTTATCTTTGAGAGTAATCTCGACGATATATGCGTGCTTATTCAACGATATGTCCAGTCCATCTCGACGATTTTAGACTTAGTGAGATTGGAGAAGTACTGGACACATAGTTTATGCTTTCCAGTATTCATGGATTCCTCATGAGTCTTCTCAACAATTTTTCTATACACTTCAGCAATATCGTAGTGTGTATATTGTTAACACAATGATATTTGCCTTAGATGCTTTTACTTGAGCCTTATATATCATACTTAGTGAATGTGATTTACTGACCTGTTTATGTTACAACAAATGCACACCAAGTACAAATTGTACTTATCATTGATCTGATTACTTCTTCAAATCAGGAACATTGCTGGGCACTGTTCCCAACAATCTCTCCCTATTTGAAGAAGTCATAATTCATTCAATGATAAAGTATATCTAAAGGAAATCAGTATATAATAATGGCTTTTCAGTTTAGTTCATCTGATCACAGAAAGAGATAGATTGACACAAATCATTTCATTGAGAAATTATAAATATTGACATATGTTTTGAAATATTGACATATGTTTTGAAATATTGACTCAGTGGTTCTAAGAGTCTCCTTGTCAAAAGACTCAGTGGTTCTAAGAGTTTCATTGTCAAAAGGCTCAGTGGTTCTAAGAGTCTCCTTATCAAAAGACTCATGCACAATTAGTGCAATCCTACCAAGGAGGTAGAAGAGTGGACTACCCATATTTGTGGAACCACTATAAGAATCCTGTGTCTTCTTGATTAATTTTCTGTGCTGTCCCAATTTACTGTTTTCTAGTTTATATTTTCTGCATTTACTTTATTCTATTTTGGTAGTGTTGATTGCATAATACTTAGTAGTTTTATTGTGTGTGCGCATTTAAGGTATACAAGATTTTAAAACTCTATTCACCCCCTCTAGAAAATACTCAGAGGCACACTGTGCACTTTCAATTGGTATCAGAGGGAGGTTGATAATTAAAAGGTTAACACCTTGATTAAACGATCTCCTCACTCTAATTTCTTTATTTAAAATTAACTAAAACTATTTTATAAAGAAAAATGAGTTCTAAGGATTATGCATCAACAAGACCACCAGTGTGTAACTTAAATAAGTTTACACTCTGGAAGGTCAGAATAAAGCTTTATATGAACTCTATTGATGAAGATATCTTTAATGTCATTATTTCAGGTCCCCCAGCACCAGTCAGGAAAGATGCAAGTGGGACAGTAACACATGAAATTGTCCTTAGGAAAAGTGGACTGAAGTTGAAAAGAAGGTGAAGGCATGTGATGTTAAAGCCATGAATATTCTAGTATCAACTATGTCCGATGACATATTCCAGAATGTTGCTGATTGCAACACTACTAGAGAAATCTAGGAATCTCTTTCCATATTAGTTGAGGGCAACTCTGATGAAAGAAAGGACAGAAAGTCCCTTCTCATATCCCAATATGAGAACTTTTAGAAAAAAGGCTGAGGAAAGTGTAGTAGAGATGCATGAAAGATTCAACACCACCATAAATGAGCTAAAAGGATAAGAAAAGGAAATTTCTCTGACAGAAATTAATGACAAACTCCTCATGTGCATCCCAAGCACTTGAGAGTTAAGGATCCGGGCTATCAGAGAGTCCAGATGTTACAGAGAAATATCCACAAATGCACTGCTAGGCAAGCTCATGTCCTATGAGCTCCAACTAAAAAGCAGGGCAGAGTCAAAAGCAAAGGAGAAACTCTCAACTCCTAAGGAGAGAACAATTGCTCTGAAGGCTGCTGAAGAAGAGCCTTCCACCTCTGAGGAAGAGATGTTCAATCTCTTGGACAGAAGATTCAAGAGAAGGGTCAAGACAGAAGACTCTAGATGAAAGGAGAGGAGTTCAAGCAAACCAAGGTTTGATAAAACTCCTAAACAAGAAATAACTTGCTTCTCTTGCGGAAAACCTGGGCACATTGCACCAGAATGTCCTGAAGAGAAAAGGGACAAGAGCAACAAGAAGAAGGAGCTTAAGAAGAAATATTTCAAGAGGAAAGATAAGAAGAATGGTAAAGGCTTCATTGCTGGAACCTGGAGTGACTCAGATTCTGAGTCAAGTTCCTCCTCATCTAACAATGATGAAGATAGTGCAGCTGAAGAAGCCTGTTTAATGTGTAGATTCTATGAGGATGAAGGGATAAGACATGTGGTCATGGTACTGAGTTTGAAAATCATTTAATGTGTAGATTCTATGTGGATGAAGGGATAAGACAAAGCTTTTCAGCTCATAGAACCCCCCAACACAATGTGGTGGCTGAAAGGAAAATAGAACCTTAATTGAATCAGGAAGGACATTATTGGTTGAATCCAACTTGCCAAAGTCTTTTTGGGCTGAGGAAGTGAATACTGCCAACTATGTTCTGAATAGAAGTCTCATCCAAAGGACAAAGTTGAAGACCCAATATGAGCTATTGAAGGGAAAGACACCTATAGTCACTCACTTTAGGATCTTTGGTAGTACTTGCTTTATTCTAAATAATAAGAAGAGCCATCTTGCCAAATTTGACAAGAAGGCTGATGATGGAATATTTTTGGGATATTCCTCATCAAGAAAGGCCTATAGGTGCTATAATAAAAGCTCTCTCAAAATTGAGGAGTCAGTACATGTGGTCTTTTATGAAGCTAACATGTTTTATAAGGGGAAGGAAACTTCCACCAGCACTATTTTGTAGGAATAAGACCAACTTGCAGATCAAGTTGAAAGGCTCAGCATCATGGATCATTCATCATAGTGTCAAGAAAAAGGGAAATAGAAAGTTGACATAGATTCAGATGAAAACTCTACCACAGATGGAGATGAGCTTACAACACCTGAACTACCAGCCACTGAGATCATTCTAGAGAATGAAGATGATGCATCCAGGGTCAATGAGCAAGTGGAATTTCATGAAGAAGAGAATCCCCTTATTAACTCCAACAAGAACCAGGATGAACCTAAAGGATAATCCTTCAACACAAGTTATAGGAGATTTGACAATGAGAGTCAAGACAAGGAATCAGATAACACATGAAACAATGTTGCAGTGTTTTCTCTCACAATATGAACCTAAGAAGTTTGAAGAAGTAGACAATGATCCTCACTAGATATCTGCAATGCAAGAAGAGCCAACTCAATTTGAGAGGAACAAGGTTTGGATATTGGTTGAGAGACCAAGGATTTACCCAGTAATTGGAAACAAATGGGTATTCAAAAACAAGATGGATTCAACTGAAGTCATAGTCAGGAACAAGGCCAGACTTGTGGCTCAAGAATATAGGCAAGAGGAGGGGATTGACTTCAACCAGGCATTTATTCCAGTAGCAAGGCCGGAGGCCATTAGAATGTTTCTCGCAAATGCTGCACACATGAAGATGAAAGTCTATCAGATGGATGTGAAGAGTGTATTCCTAAATGGAACCCTTCAGGAAGAAGTATATGTGGAGTAGGCCCCAGGTTTTGTTAATCCATCTTTCCCCTCCTTTGTATATAGGTTAGATAAAGCATTGTATGGCCTCAAGCAAGCTCCAAGATCTTGGTTTGAGACCGTATCCACCTTTCTTCTGGAACACTCCTTTGAAAGAGAGAAAGTGGATAAAACACTCTTCATAAGAGCGCATAAAAATCAGCACCTACTAGTACATATATATATAGATGATATTATATTTGGGTCAACAGATCAAACACTATGCAAATAGGGATAACTCCTTGATCAAAAAGATCCTACCTCATATATATATATATATATATATATATATTTCTAAAAAAAATTTTATGGTACAAATCAAAGATTATGCTTCCACCAGACCACCATTTTGCAACCTTGAAAAGTTTGCACTTTGGAAAACAAGAATTAGGATCTATATGAATTCTATTGATGAAAATTTTTGTAATGTTATTTTGACAGGTCCTCCCAAGCCCTATAGAAAGGACTCAAGTGGTAAAGTGACTCAAACACTTGTCCCAAGGGCTGAGTGGACAGTTGAAGAGAAGAAGGCAAGAACAAGTGATGCAAAAGCTGTGAACATTCTTGTCTCAACCCTCTCAGATGAAATCTTTCAAAAGGTTGTTGACTGTGAATCAGCCAAAGAAATCTGGGAGGCTCTTACAAAGATAGTAGAAGGAAGTGCTGATGAAAGGAAAGATAGAAAGTCTCTATTGATCTCCCAATATGTGAACTTTCAAAAGAAGCATGAAGAAAGCATATCTGAGATGTATGACAGATTCAGTCTGATCATCAATCAATTAAGGAGCTAGGATAGAGAGATCTCTCTCACAGAGATCAATGACAAATTATTAATGTGTCTCCCAAGTTCTTGGGACTCAAGAATATGGGCAATAAGAGATACAAGAGGACAAAAGGAAATCGCAACAGATGCCCTCTTAGGAAAACTCAAATCTTATGAGCAACTACTGAAAACAAGAGAAGAGAAGGAAAGAAGGGAAAACACTCCAACCTCCTCAAAAGATAGAAACATTGCATTAAAAGCAACAGAAGAGGAAACCACAGTTATTGAAGAAGAACTATTCAGCCTCTTGGCTAGAAGATTCAAGAAATGGGTCAAGAAAGATGGGTCTAGATGGAGAGAGTCAAAACCAAGTGTTTGTCCGGAAAGCCCGCGACCTCCTCTTGCTGGTCAAATTTTTCGGTCTCAGCGGTCTCAGTTTCGGTGACCGTCCAGATCGCCAGCTGCCTTCTCAACCGGAATTTTCTAAGTACCAAGCGGTCAGGGCAGTGTGAGATCGCCGGCTTAAGCGGTCTGATCGTTTTTCTTATTTTTGTTATTTGTACCCCATTTTCCTGCCCCGGCTCTCCTGTACCCCGGGCAGCCCGTAGTTTTCAGTTCTGCCCGTTTGGGCAGCCCCCTCGTCTATAAATAGAGAAGTAGGGGTACCAGAAAAGGGACCTTTGCTCAGAGGCTCCAGCTTACAACCTGTGTAAGCGGTCTCATTTCTTCGTGATCGCCATTTCGTGATCGATTTCCTTTTGTTACAGCATCTTCTGTCTTAGTAACCTGCACTTCGCAGTTTTCTCCCATCCCCTTTTAGTGTGAATTTTGGAGGTACCATTTTTGGCACCAACAGAACGAACACGCGACCTTCAGATTCGAAGTGTCAGGTGAAATCCATAGACTTTCAAGATGGCTGATCGTCGTAGAGGTCGTCCCTGCGATCTCCCAGCGTTCCCCCTTCCGATCACAACCCGTTAGAAGCGCTTGAGCGCCGCTTCGAGCTTCGTGTTGAACAAGCTCTCTGTGAGGCCGCCCGATCTAGGCAGGACGCCGCCTCTGTTCAGCAGGAGATCACGCGGTCTCAGCAAGAGGCCGCTCGAGATCGGCAAGAAGTCGTCCGGACTCAGCAGGAGTCTGCGAAGCAGATTGAGGCTATGAACCAGGTTCTAGCCGCGATCTCCCAGAAGATCCTTCCTCAAACCTCTCAAATCGCTACTCCTGACCGCATGGCAGGCGGTCACCCGAGCGATCACCCCGTCTTCCAGCCCGCAGCTCCTCAGCGATCTCAGCATGAGGAGTTCGCCGCCTGCCGTAATTCTCTCCGAGCCGCAGCCCAGGGGCCTCCGGCTCAGACCCTGAATTTTGAAGAAGGGTTTGCTTACCCTCAAGATCCTCCTGCACCTTTTCTTCCTCCTCCAGGACCTTCTGTTTTTGGGGAGCCTTCCCCCTTTACCGATGAGATTCGTCGGGATCGGATTCCTCATGGATTCAGAGAACCTCGCCTTCCAGTATATACAGGAGAAACCGACCCAATGTGTCATCTTCAAGCCTTCGAGTCTGCTGTTGCCCTTAGGACCATTTCAGATGGAGTAAGGTGCAAGCTGATGGTCACCTCCTTTGATGGGTCGGCCATGGAATGGTTCTATAAGCTGCCTTTTCAATCTATCTCGAGCTTTGCTGCCCTGAGACAAGAGCTCCTTCTAAGGTTTGCCACCGCGAAGAAAAGGAAGAGTGGTCCTACGACCCTCTTCAAGATTAAGCAAGGCGACAACGAAACTGCAGCGCATTTCGTTGACCGTTTTCAGAAAGAGATCTTGGGAGTCAGGGATATGGATCCCGAGCTCTATATGGTAGCTTTGATCAGTGGCCTGCAGGAGGGTCCTCTGAAGTTCAAAGTCACAACCAAGGAGCTTAGCTCCTATCAGGAGCTGATCAGCATTGCCAATCACTACATAGAAGGGGAGATCAACAACCCCACCTATGTGAGCAATTTGACAAACAGGGCCACTCAGAAAGGCTCTGCGGAATTTTATCCGGCTCCGCCTTCCTCAAAGCCTCTACAAGAGCTCCCACCTCTGGCTCCGAGAGGTAAGAACTATCGCAACAGCCGCTTCAATCGAGGTAACCATTCTTTCCCACCTCAAGGTTCATTTCTTCAAACCCCTGCTACCCCTGCTCCGCAAGTCACCCCAGTCCACCAGATCCAGTACGCCCAACCTCCTCTTCTGCCCATTCCTTCGCTCTACAATGAATCCCAAGAGTCACTTATAGACTTTGGTGTTTCTATGAGTGAAGTGCTCCAAATCCTTCAAAAGCAGCCCTTCTTCAAGAAGCCAGCTCCTCTAAACTCGGATCCAAAGACCAGAAATCCTACTCTCTACTGTGAGTACCATAGAGATAGGGGACATTTGACAGAGGATTGTAGAGCTCTCCGCCTGTTCTTAGAGAAGCTTCTGAAGGAGGGTAAGCTTCGAGATCTCATTCAGAAGAATGACTCTGCGAAAGCCTCAACCTCCAAGGCTAAGGAAGTAGCGGAAGTCCATTGGGCATGCGAAGAAGTGGACGATATTGGCCATCTCGACAATATCGGCTTTCCCAATGAATGTGTGGATGCTGATGACGAAGGCGCCTTGGGCAATCTCTTCTGCATCCACGGAGGCGCAGGTCCGGAATCTTCAAGGAAGGCAAGTCTGAAGAGGGTTTATCAATCAGAGGTTGCTGCCACCTCTTCAGCGCCGGTCCGGGGAACGGTCACTTTCGGTGATGAAGACCTTCCTCAGACCGCGAATCCCTTTGACGACGCGGTCGTCATCAAAGCTGTAATTGAAAATTATACAGTAGAGAAGATTCTGATAGACACGGGAAGCTCAGTCAACGTGCTCTTCAAACCTGCCTTCGAGGCGTTGAAGACAGGTAAACCCCTCCTTTCAACTGAAGGCCCCCTTTATGGTTTTTCAGGAGAGAAGAAAGAAGTAGAAGGGCTCGTCACTCTTTCTGTGATTCTGGGAGGGATAGTGAAGCTGGTCAAATTTATAGTCGTTGTGCTCCCAGTAGCTACAACACCATCTTTGGAAGACCCTTCTTGAATGCATATCAAGCCATTGTCTCCACCTATCATCAAGCGGTGAAGTTCGCCTTGAACGACAAACAACACCTAATCAGGAGCGACCCAAGGAAAGCTAGAGAATGCTACGTAAAGACGGTCAACATGATCGTGTCCTCTTCTCCCCAAGAAGTCATGATGGCTGAATAAATTGAAGTTCCTGAACAAATCCAAGCTGCAGAGGAAATTGAGGAGGGTGCAAGAGATGGAGTTCGCTTGGAACCTGCCCAAGCAACTCAAGAGGTTCGGATCAGCGAGGAAGATGAGAGCAAGAGCCTCTCCATCAACGCTGAATTATCTGAAGCTGACAAGAGTCAGCTCATCTCTTGCCTTCTGCAAAATCTAGATATCTTCGCTTGGTCGGCAGATGATATGCCTGGAGTGGATCCGAATGTTGCTTGCCACCATCTCAATCTTGACCCAAACTTCATCCCGATCCAACAGAAGAAGAGGTCTGTTGCAACTACTCTTGCACAGCCCATCCGTGAAGAGGTAAGGAAGCTCCTGAAGGCAAAGTTCATCCAACCAATCCAATACCCAGAATGGGTGTCAAACGTTATAATGGTAAAAAAGGCAGGTGGGAAGTGGAGGATGTGTGTCGACTTTACTAAACTCAATAAAGCTTGCCCCAAGGATTGCTACCCCTTGCCTCGGATAGATTATTTAGTAGATTCCGCGGTAGGTTATTCTTTTATGAGTTTTTTAGATGCTTTTTAGGTTACCATCAAATCAGAATGCATAAACCAGATATACCTCATACTTCATTTATCACAAATGATGGTTGCTTCTGTTATCTCGTAATGCCTTTTGGGCTAAAGAATGCTAGAGCAACCTATCAGAAAATGATGGATACAGTTTTCAGGAGTCAAAAAGGAAGAAACCTTGAGGTACACGTTGATGACCTCTTGGTAAAAAGTAAATTATTCTCTTCTCATCTTAGAGACCTCTCGGAAACTTTTGCAACCCTTCAAACTTTTAATATGAGGTTGAATCCGTTGAAGTGTGTTTTCAGGGCAAGTAAAGGAAAATTTCTGGGTCACCTCCTTACTCCAGAAGGGCTGGAACCCAATCCTGACAAAGTAAAAGATATTCTGGAAATGCCACCTCCCAAGTCCCCAAAAGAAATTCAGCAGCTGGGAGGGAGGATGGCAGGCTTAAGTCGCTTTATCTCTTGGTCAGGGGATAACAGTGCACCCTTCTTTAAAACCCTCCGGGGAGGGAGTAAGTTCGAGTGGACAAAGGAATGTGATGATGCTTTCACTCAGCTTAAAAAGCAATTGACATCAACCCCTTTGCTCCAAAGCCCGCGAGAGGGAGAAAATCTATTTTTGTATATGGGGGTCGGAGCCGATGCCATAAGCTCTGTTTTGGTCCGATAGGAGAAAAAGAAGCAATTCCCAGTCTATTACGTGAGTCGAATCCTGAAAAATGCAGAGACTCGTTATCCTATTCTCGAAAAGTTGGCCTTAATGCTTATAACTTCAGCAAGAAGATTAAGACCACATTTTCAAGCACATTCGATTCTAGTCGTTACTGATCTTCCATTAAAGAGTGTCTTGGAGAAGCCAGAGCATTCAGGTAGGTTGGCAAAGTGGGCAATAGAGCTCAGTGAGTTTGACATATCTTATGTTCCAAGGGTGGCGATCAAAGCTCAAGTTTTAGCAGATTTCATGGTGGATGCCAAATAAGTTGAGTCGCAGAAGGGGGTCGGAGTGCCCCTTGCCTGGAAAATCTTCGTGGATGGAGCCTCAGGAAAAAACTCTTCCGGGGTGCGAGTTGTCTTAATCAACCCAAATGGAGTAAGGCTGGATCAATCGCTGAAGTTCTATTTTCAAGTAACAAACAATCAGGCGGAATATGAGGCTTTGCTAGCCGGCCTTAAGTTTGCTAGAGAGCTGGGGATTGATGATGTCAAAGTCTTCACAGATTCTTTGGTGATGGCTTCTCAAGTAAATGGAACTTTCGAAACTAGAGATAGTATTCTAAAGCGGTATCTAATTCTGGTAAAAATCGAGGTAGGGAAGTTCAAAAGCTTTACCATCGACCATATTCCAAGGGGTGAGAACGTGGAAGCAGATGAGCTGGCAAAATTTGGACTTCTCTCGGGAGGAACAACTTCAGAATTATTTCGCCCAGCAATTGAAGAAGGAGAGATCATGGAGATTGATCAGCGTCCGTCTTGGATGGATCCATTTGTTCTAAATCTTTCAACTGGAGAGCTCCATTCATCAATAAAGGATAGGAAAAGGTTTAAACGAAAAGAGGCTATCTGTTATCTTGTTGCAGGAGTACTTTATAGAAGAACTTTCCTTTCACCGTTAGCACGGTGTGTTTCGGAGGAGGAGATTCCAGCGGTCATTCAGGAGGTCCATTCTGGAGAATGTGGAAGTCACTCTGGAGCTAGAACTTTGGAGAAAAGAATTCTGAGGCAAGGCTATTTTTGGCCTCAAATGAGGAAAGATGCGGAAAAATTTGCTAAGAAATGTGTAAAGTACCAGAAGTTTGCTCCTCTCCAAAATCAGCTGGCTCAACAACTCAAGTCGATAGCAACTCCATGGCCGTTTGCAGTTTGGGGAATGGATTTGATTGGGCCTTTCCCTATGGCAAGTGGGCAACGTCGATATATTATAGTCATGATTGACTATTTTAGCAAATGGATATAGGCAAAAGCATTGGCCAAAATTACGACTCAAGCCGTGAAAATTTTTATTTGGGGAGAGATAGTATGTCGGCACGGAACCCAATGGCAATCATCACGGATAACGGTTCTCAGTTCAACAATTCAACTCTTATTAATTTCTGTAAGCAAATTGGCGTTGAGCTACGTTTCGCTTCTGTGCATCATCCAAGAAGCAATGGGCAGGTAGAGGCCGCCAACAAACTCATCATAAATCTCTTGAAAAAGAAGGTAGAAAATGTCAGGGGCAACTGGGCAGAACAACTACCTTCCGTCTTATGGGCCTTGAGGACAACTCCAAGTTCTGCTACTGGAGAGACTCCATTCAAATTATCACACGGTTCCGAAGCCCTTATTCCGGTGGAATTTGAAGTAAAAAGCCCAAGAGTATTATTGGCGCAACAGAATCAAATTGACTGGATGGAAGGAAATGATGAGGAGATAAAATGCAGCCTTGATTTAATTGAGGAGTTGAGAGATACGACAATCATCAGGCAAGAAGAGGTGAAGAGAAGAATGGCGAGGCTATTCAATAAAAATGTAAGAATCAAAGAGTTCGCTGTTGGGGATCTAGTCCTGAAGAAAATAGATACAGCAGCAAGAGCTGGTTCAGTTGGAAAGCTTAACCCAAACTGGGCGGGGCCGTTTGTGGTGAAGAGCGTGCTTAAAAATGGTGCTTACCATCTCCAAACTTATGAAGGAAAAGAATTGTCTCATTCATGGAGCGGAGATGATCTCAAACTCTTCTTTTCTTAAATGTTCGTATCCGATTCACTCATTCTTTTTTCTCACTTTTCTTCTCTCAAACATCACGCAGGTATTATCAGAGCATTCGCAATACAAGTGAAGGGTGACAAGTTTTAAGAATAAGTTATTTTTTGAAAAGCCAAAAACCTGTCAAGTGAGACATCGACGGATCCTACTATCTTCCCCCTCGACTTGTTAGCTCGACGTGTAATTCTGCCGGGACCACAGATGTTGGGGAGATTTCGAATCTATGTAGAAGTAGCTCACCAAGCTCGAGCGGTGGAAGTTTAGCATACCGGGTCCTTGCTGACATCTGGCACACCTCAGCATTTCAAGGGGGTCTAGGTGGCTGGCTCAGCTCTGTCATGCATTAGGAAGGACATTGTTACGATCTTAATGATCTTTCAGGGAAAGCAATGTCGGTATAGCCTCCGCGGCATGACCACACCTGCCCTACCGATCATTTTGGTTTGTAACTCTCGAATACTCGTTGAAGCGTGGTTAGGTAAGGGGCGGTCAGAAACATCCATGACCGTCGCCTGAACCTTAGATTGGCATGTTTGCAGTAAACTCGGTAAACCTTTTAAAAAGGCAATGTCGGTATAGCCTCCGCGGCATGACCACACCATCCTTTTGGATCATTTTTGAGATCCCTTTTTCCCATCTTCTTATTATAAAAAAAATCCTATTCATCCCTTTGTACTGGGATCGGGCAGTCAGCAATTTATGAGACCGCATGTTCTTCTTTCCTACTCTCTCCAAAGAGCGATTTGAGTCATTTACGATCGCCGGATATAACTTTTTCAGGATAATTGAGGTCGCTATTCATAAATCTCTTATGCCAGCTTGATAGAGGTCGGCCCGATCTCGGAAAATTTGAGATTCCAATAGTTCCTGTTATTCAAAGCAACAGGGAATAATCATGGTTTTCTATTCCTCACCAAGTAGAAGTTGGGTTTTTTCTTCAAAATGGCGGTCTGAATATAATGTGATCACTGAACTGGAAGTTCATGAGGAATTATTTTCCTTTTCAAGTAATGATCTTGGCTATCAAGGGATCATCAAACGGGCTTCCTGAAAATTATTTGGGTGCCGATCACCCAGAGTGTAATGAGTTCAAATCATCTTCAAGTTATAGTTTCCTTATATTGCGACCTGTGTAATATGAGACCGCATGACTATTATAGATAAGTTGGCTATTTTCTGATCACAGTTAAGTTGCTGAATTTCTTTTAGTGATCTGATTATCTCAAGATCGCAGAGTAGTCTTGTGTATATAAAGTATCGGTTTTTCCTTCAAGGTCTTTAGTGTTTTTCCAAGAGATCACCACCTGAAGTTTTTTAATGTTGATATAGAATTATGTGATAAACCTAGGGCATTGAGATCGAATGCCGATTCTAACTCAGAAGAACAAATAAATATACACATCAAAAACAAGTTCACTCAGAATCTAGCAGAAATCCAATTTTTATATATTCTCTGAAATGTCTATTACAACGAGACCGCTCGGTCTCCAAAAAAGAAAAAATGAATATCATTACAATTCACTCTCTCTTAAACCTTTTAGAAGACCGCTCACTCGAGGGGGAAGAACTGGTTTCTGCAGAAGATTCTTCTAAGCTATTCCCTGGAATTCTAGATCCAGAGCTTGAGCTCGAACTGGAATCTAGGCCAAGGGTATAGCGGCTTCCACTTTCTTCATCCTCGATCACGACATCTTCCTCTTGACCTACGGTCTCATCAGCAGCATCGGCGGACTCATCAGCAACATCCGCGGTCTCTTCAGCAGTCATAGATTGTTCTTCAATTCTTTGTGCCGCATCAGGGAAGAGATCGGCGAACGAGATATCTTTGAATTCTTCAGTAAATCCACCGCGGTTACGAACCTCATCCAGCACCTGGTCGGCGGTCTCTTTTATATGGTGCATCAAAGCCCTCTGGAAAGCTAGGTTCTCAGGGTCATAAGCTGCTTTTTCAAATTGCTGCAAAAGAGATATATGTTAGACCGCGCGATCATAGGTAACACGCTCATAAAATATAAGTAAAATTCTCACTTTTCTTTATTCTTGCAAGGCAGTTATTTCATCCAGAGCGCTGCGAAGAGACCGACCCATATGGTGATTTAAGATTGTACTTCTAGCGGTCACTTGGGCACAGAGGTCGGGGAGCGCATCGGTCTCAATATTCAATATTTCATTTGTATTCTTTCTCCCGTACAAAGCCGAAGTGACCGCGTATGCGTGACGGGTCACCTTCCCGCTCCACAAGGGCAGATCAGTGGACACCTTCACAGACTTTCCTTTGGCCGCCCATTTGAGGAGAGGTTTTCCTTTGATGTCCTTCATTTTTCTTTTAAAACCCACCAAGGGAAAAACTCGCTCGGCGGTCTCAGAAGTGATGCCAAACACGTCGGCCTCACGCTTCAGCCTCCTCTCCCTCTGAGTAAGAACTTCTGCAGCTGGGGAGATAGGATCTTGTACAGGGACCGCAAAGGTCGCTAAAAGTCGGGAAAAAGTTAGGAAAAAACATACAAAAGACATGAAAGGAAATTATTCGAGACCGCAAGAAAAACTTACTTTCAGTTGGGATGATCTCGGCGATCTCGGGCCAGATCGCTAGATAATGAACAAGATCGATCCTCTTGCCCGCCAAGAAAGCCAAAATTTTCAGCTCCTCTTCTGAGACCGCTTTTATATTCTTAAAGATGCTATGAGGTCGCGGAGAGGGTGAGCTCCTGAGACCGCCAAGGTCACCTTCGAAGACAAGAAATCTCTCTGTCCAGAAAGAGATTTTATTAGGAAGATTCAGGATTTTTATTCCATCTGCTGAAAAGTACATCAACCCTTTAAACTCTTCCTTCTTTCTGCCATCCTTCAAAATCTTCGCGGTAAAGGTTGCGCGGAACAGATTCATTGTGAATTTCACCCTTTCCGATCTCAAGTAATTGATGAAGACATTAACCAGACCGATGGAGTTCACGGCCAACTGGGCGAGCACGAAGCCGTAATATTCCAAGATCTCTAGCCATTCCCATGGGAGGGGAATCCTCAACCCATTATCAAAGTGATCGATGGGAATAATAAACTTTTTCTCCTCCACAAAGTTCAACCTTTCTTGTTCAGTTGGCGGTCTCACAACTACCTGAGTTTGGATCATATATTTCTTTATAAACTCAATATATTCATCCTTTGATAAGCGACCTTGTTTATGATCGGCATTCAGGAAGATGGTGGCAGAAGAAGCACGAGCGGACACCATTTTTAGCGATCGCTGAGATCGGTGCTTAGAGCGCATTCAAGAAAGCATAAAATAAAGGTCATGAAGACGGCTATTTATAGAAGACGAAGGGTCATTTCGTAATCATTACCTCTTGTAGATCGCCCAATAAAAAATGTTCAGACCGCTCGACCTGTGCAAAGTTATGTAAAAGCGTACTATGGTTGGCGATCTCAATCAATAAAAACACATAGCAGCAATACAGGCAACCCAGGCATAAAGAGATCGAAACTTTACAAATCAAGGCCGCACAAAACATTAAAATTAAACAGCCACACAAATATATGGAAAAATAATAGTAAAATTTTACAAAATATATCGTTTAAATCCAGAGACCGCTCGGTCTTAAATTAAATGTTCATCTCCTAGGCCTGTTTCTCCCTACGTGAGCTGCGACATCTTGCATGTCGTTCACTGCGGCCATAACCGACACCAAGCTATGATTGGCTAGCATTGCAGATCGGTGAATTTTTGACATCTCCTTTTCCACCTGCTCCATAGGGATCAGCACAATTTCAGGTTGCGGTCTCTCCGCTGGATGATCGCTGGAGGTACCCGGTCGCATCAGCATCTTTCCATGACCGCCCCTCAGCCTCTCATTCTCCGCAGACAGCGCCGCAGCCTTCCCCTTGTAGTACTCAGCCTCCTTTTCAGCCTTCTTAAGAGCTCGCGCGATCTCTGCAACCCTCAGATTGCATTCTTCTCGAATCCTCTTCTCATTGGTGCGCAATTTTGCCTCGAGATCGCGAATCTGATCGTTCTGAGTTCGCTCCCTCATCAGAATAGAACGAACGTCCTCAAACATTGGGTTAAGAATGTTGGTTAGCTGAGGGGAGATGATGTGCTGAGGAAGTTCTCCCTCCTCGATCTCAGCATCATGGTCATCTGCGGTCACAAGAGATGGGTTATTTCAATCATGAACATACGATCAGATAAGCTCTTTAAATAAACAGAAAGAGTACTTGGAAAGAAGTTGAGACCGCAGTCACGTAAAGCTCTCCTGGTATCTTTAGTGACCGCGGGATCTGCCGTCAGTGAAAGGCGATCTGATCCCCTTAAACGCTCCAGATCCATTCTTTCCAAATCTCTTTTCTGCGACTTTTCTCCCTCTTTTCTTCTTCTTTTTAATTCTTCATTACTCAAGAGGATATCGTCGGTCTCAATAAAGACGATCTCACGTTTTCTTTCAGGAGAAACAGAACGAACTGTAGGTAATGGAAGAAACTCAACTGACTGGGGAATCGTTTTATCCTTACCAGCTCGCAAAATCGAGACCGCCGCCGCACGATCTGCTGCAGCCTTGTTCAAACGATCTCCCTGAAGAGAATCTTCTAGGAGACCGCTAGAAAGTGCAGCTTTCTCCTTAGCGATCTGCAGCTTCTCCGCGATCTCCTCCTCAGCGTTTTTGTCCTCCGTGGTCTGCAAGACCATATTTTTTTTCCTCTCTTCAGCGATCAGGGCCGCCTTTTCCTCAGCGACCCTGACCGCTTCTTTCCTCCTCTCCTCAGCAATTAGAGCTGCCTTCTCCTCGGCGGCCCTGACCGCCTCTCTCTTCCTTTCCTCCTCGGCGATCAGAGCCGCTCTCTCCTCAACAACTCTGACCGCCTCCTTCTTCTTCTTCTCTTCCTCGATGGTCTTAGCCGCTTCTTTCTTCCTTTCTTCCTCTTTCTCTTTTTTCTCTCTTTTCTCTCTCTCCTCCTTGTCCTTCCTCTTCTTCTCATCATCTTTTTTCTTCCTCTTCTCTTCTTTCTCTTTCTTTTCTTTTTCCTCTTTTTCTCTTTTCTCTTCTACCTCCTTTTCCTTCTTCTTCCTCGTCACCTCTTCTATCTCTCTTTTCTTTTCTTCCTTTGCTTTGATTACTTTATCGGCGATCTCCTTCTCCCTATCCGCGATCTCCTCATCAACGGCGTCATTTCTGAGAGCTGAAGCCTCTAAGGGATCCAACACCTGCAATGATGAAAAAGATGAATTATTAGAAGAAACCTCATCAAGGTAGGCGATTAATCCAGAATCATCCTCTCTTGGTAAGGTTGAGACCGCGGGAAGGAAGGGGAGATCGCCCTTAGCATTCACCTTCTGAAACTCCGCGGAGTCTTCCAGGTCGACAGATTCAGGAAATACGGTCGCCCCCCATGGCGGTCACGTCTTTTCCTTCCTCATTTTTTCTGCTTCTCTTATAAGTCAAACTAGATGGACTTGAATCTTTTCTTTTCCTGCCCTTCGCAGCGGCCTCCTGGTCAGCAATCTTCTGCCTCAAGGATTCGGCCTCGGCTTTCTTCTGACGCAGCCTAGCCAGAATGACCTCGGTAGAGGCGGTCTCAGGAAGTTTGGAAGATGTTTGATCCAGCGCCTCCAGGGATTTCTGACAATTAAAAGAAATGGAAAGGTCAGGCAATTTCCATACAGGATCTGAAGAAGTGCTCGCTTTCGTTAATAGAGACCGGCACAATCGAACTCTCAGGAAGCTCAGTTTTCTTTAACGGAGATCGGGCGGTCTCCTTTGAAGTGCTCGCTTTCGTTAATATTTTTGGCGCTTTCTTTCCTTTCTTTGAGCTGACACTTTCCTTTTTCCCAGGAGAGTTCGCTTTCGATGGAAGAACCTTTAAGAGATCGAGCATGGTCATCTTTGCAAGAAGATCGAACCTGCCTAATTTTCAAAGACCGCTCAAGGATTGGAATATCTCAATGTCTTGCAGAATGAAGGTTTCAGCCGGTATTTATAGACCAAGCTGCATTTATGACGGTCGCGGTCTCAGCGGTCAAAGCTTACATTTTCGAAGTTCCAGGTGCAACTTAAAAATGTGCGGGGATTATGTTTGTCCGGAAAGCCCGCGACCTCCTCTTGCTGGTCAAATTTTTTGGTCTCAGCGGTCTTAGTTTCGTGACCGTCGAGATCGCCAGCTGCCTCCTCAACCGGAATTTTCTAAGTACCAAGCGGTCAGGGCAGTGTGAGATCGCCGGCTTAAGCGGTCTGATCGTTTTTCTTATTTTTGTTATTTGTACCCCATTTTCCTGCCCCGGCTCTCCTGTACCCCGGGCAGCCCGTAGTTTTCAGTTCTGCCCGTTTGGGCAGCCCCGTCTATAAATAGAGGGGTAGGGGTACCAGAAAAGGGACCTTTGCTCGGAGGCTCCAGCTTACAACCTGTGTAAGCGGTCTCATTTCTTCGTGATCGCCATTTCGTGATCGATTTCCTTTTGTTACAGCATCTTCTGTCTTAGTAACCTGCACTTCACAGTTTTCTCCCATCCCCTTTTAGTGTGAATTTTGGAGGTACCATTTTTGGCACTCCTACTAAAGAAATTATTTGCTACTCCTGCAGGAAAACTGGACATATTGCTCTAGAATGTCCAGAAAATGCTGAGAAAAAAAAAGATCTGAAAAATAAAGACCTCAAGAGGAAGGAGAAGAAGAAAGAAAGAGGCTTCATTGCAGAAGCTTGGAGTGAGACAGATTCTGAAGACAACACTTCATCTAAAAGTGACAATGAAGAGTCTAAGCAAGAAGACCTATGCTTAATGGCTTTTGGAAGCACAGAAGAAGAATGTGTTGCTGAATCATGGAGTGAAACAGGATCAGAAGGAAGCATCTCTTCAACAACAAAAACAAATAGCCTTATTCTCATAGAGGAATCTGAGGATAAAGGAGAGGTAAGCATTTTTGATGAAATAGATTTTCTCTGTGAAGATTTCAAAAATGATTTTAAGGGATTCTGTTTAGATCAACTAAAAGCTAAACAAGAAATTAGGGATCTAAAAGAACAAATTAATATGAGAAAAATAGAAGATACATGTTCAAAAAACTATGAACTAAGGTGTAAAATCTATAAAACAGAAAAGGAAATAAATAGTGCTAAAATAGAAAATCAACTCCTTAAGAATAAGGTATCCCAGGCAAAAGCTTTTGAAGAATCTATAAAAGTTAGAAGCCAAACACTTAAAGAAATCACTGAAAAACAAACAATCAGACATAAGAATCTGGGGCTAGGGGCTGATCCTTCAACTAGTTCAATACCATCTACCAAACCTGCTTGGATGAGCCCTGTTAAATTTACTAAACACATCAAATCAACAAACTTAGAAGGAGAATCACAAAATAAAGAAGACCTCACCTTCAAAGAGATAAACCACTTTGATGAATCATCATCATACCATTCAGAAGAAGACTCACAAACTCATTCTGAGAAGGCAATTAGGCCAAAAGAAACAATTCATAAAGAAATAAATCTCCCACCAGAAAAAGGGAAAAATAAAATCTGTGAAGATACAATTGCGTTGACTTCATATCGACGCATGAATGATAGTACGTCGAACTCTACTCGACGCAATCTCTCAGATGCTCCAACCTCAAATCAACGCATGAATAAGATTGCGTCGACTTACAATCGACGCAACTACTCCCATGCATCGATTCCAGATCAACGCAATCTAGAGAACGCGCCGAATATAAATCGATGCAACTCTCATCATACGTCGAATAGATATCGACGGATAAAACCTCAGAGCAACTTAAATACAGGACATAGCTATTCTTCAAAAACTTTCTATCTTAACCCCCATTCAGGACCCTTTCATCCTGATCAAAACTTCTATCCTAATCAAAACTCTTATCTTAATCAAAACTTTTATCCTAATCAAAAACTCTATCCTAATCAACATCTCTATCCCTCTCTAAACTTAAATTCCCATAATCTAAAGACAATTAGGTGTTATATTTGTAATAAAATTGGCCACACTGCCAAACAATGTTGGCACAATCAATGCAATTGTTTATAAAATTAGTCCAAGGGTGACTTAGAAAACCTTAGGATTATGAAGAAATAATCTCTCAAGAAAAACCTAGAATTTTCAGACAAAGTAAAAGTCACGTCGATCTCTTAATCGACGCATACGTCGATAGGAAACCCTATCAGACTATACCGACACATACATTGACTTCCACTCGACGCAACATCGACTTCATGAAAAAGAGCGGCAATACTAAAATATTTTCAGTCACATCTACTGTTGTACCGAATAAACCTCGAGTTGTGTCTCGTGTCGACGTTTCACCTGACTTAAATAGACTCTTCAGTTAAAATTCAGCACGCTCCTTGCATCTCTCATCCTTCTCATTTCTCAGTCCAGCCATCTCTTCCTCTATTTCACTGACCTAAATGGATCCCAAGGTCAACTCTGGTTTCGATATTGACCTTGAATCCTTCCAAGCCGCCGCCGAAAACTATAAGAGCATCATAGCTCTCTTCACTGAAGATGGTTTAGACAAACTCATTTCCACAAGATGCAGACTCCTAGAGACAAAACTCACTGAGTTAATGAATCATGTTCATATATCTGAGCAAGGAGAGATCACAGGAACACTCTATGAGAAACCTGTCTCAATCTCTACAGAACACCTTAGGGACACTTTTGATCTTCCATCAGGTACATACCAACACTATCCTTGTTCAAATCAAAAAGGGGAAGCAAATTATTTTCTAAAAATAACTAAATAAATCTCCATCATCATTCCCTTATCAGGTGATGAAACTGTGGAACTCACCCCTGAGGAAATCAAAAGTCTGTTAATCACCATGAAGTTCTCCAAAGATAGACCAATCCACCTGAAGAAAATAGATTTTTCTGATGAATATAGGCTATTGGAAGACATTGTAGGAAAAGTTCTACTATGCAAAATCTCTGCCCATGATGCAGTGCCCAAGCAGCAACTGAACATCATGGGGGCCCTTGTGCTGAAAAAGAAGGTTGACTGGGCCAGCTGCTTACTAAAAATGATAGGCTACAAATATTCTCACAAAGAGAATGCCTATATGAGGATCATGAGTCAGGTACTCCTCCACTCCTTCCCTGACCTATGTAGGTCAAAAGGAATCCCCATTTCCCCTGGAAAAAGGATGTCCATAGCCCTCTTCTCAAAATGGACCAGACAAATCCCCAAGCCTGGTGCCATTCCTGACAGGACTCCCTCTCCTCCTAACTCTCCTAGTCATCCATCTTCACCTCCTCCTCCTCCTCATACAAACACCTCTTCTCTACAAACATCATCCACACCTATAGCTTCTACTACCCTCACACCTCCTATCTTACCTACATCTTCACAACGACCAATTCAATCACTTGCTCAACCCACCTATATTCCTCCTCCTCCTATATTATTTCCTCCTCCAACACAACATGAACCATCTCCATCCACTGAAATTCTCATCACCCAGTGTATCCAGTCAGCAGTCCAAATATTTCAAGAAATGTTGGATGGACACTGCTCTCAACTTCACTCCTCTATCTTGCACATGCAAACCCAAATAGATGGGGTCAATGCCTCTGTGCAAAGCTTGAAGTCCTCTGTCTCTTCCTCTAAAGTGACCAAGTCTTTCTTAACCTCCTTGGCTAAGAAGGTCAAGAAGGGGGAGAAATTAGATGAAGAGCAGCTCTCAAGTCACAAATCTGATAGTCTTGCACTGCTTAAGACAATTGGGAATGAATTAGTACCAGAGCTACATACTGAGGACCAGATAACAGATGTACTCTCTATAGCAAGAGAAGCTACACAACAAGTAGTTCTCTTTCAAGGGGAGGCTAGCAGAGCAGAGAGAGAAGTTGAAAAGGAAACTATTGTTGAAAAAGAAGCTGAAGCTCAGGGGGAGCCAAATGCTGACATAACTGAAGCTGGAGCTGAGAAAGAAACTGAAGAGGAAGAAGTAAAAGAAAAGGAAGCTCCATCTCAGGGGGAGCAAACTGCTGTGACTCAGGGGGAGCTGAGTCAATCACCTGTTACTGAAAAGGAGCAACCCACTTCTCTAAAAACTTTAGTATTCACTAGGAAAAGAAAAACTCCTCCTACCCCTCCTGAATGATGTGTTGAACAATGTTGATATACTATTTCCTCCATGCTTAAATACTGTTTATGAAGTCTGTGTATATGATTCTATTTTCTTCTGATTACTTAACATATTTCTTTTCTATATAATTGCCTTGCTGTGTTAATTAAAAGCTGATACAATTTCTCCCTGAATAGGGTTAAGACAAATAGGGGGAGATTGTTGGGGAAATGATTTATCTTAACCCCTAAAAATGAGTAGAATATAAATTCTATGAATGAAAAATTAGTCTAAGTAAATATGCGTTGAATAGTATTCGACGCAACGTCGAAGTGTAGTCGACGTTCCTCTCAGAATGAGGCAAAGTAACTTCAAACAGAATTCGACGTAACCTATGTCGACGTAACTCTGACTTCTAGTCGACGTATCTAGTGAAGTCGACGCACCTTAGTCGAGGCACCTTCCATATTCTCCTCTCGACGTCTAGCCAGTCTGAAATCGACGCTTCCGTCGAATAGTAATCGACGCACGTCGATTCCTATGACAAATTCAAAACACGCCAGATCTTTTTCCTTCTTTCTATAGATTTGATTCTTATGGAATTATATTATTCTTTTATAGCCGTTCTGAATCAGTCTTTCCTTCTAATTGATTCTTGGCTAAATTGATTAAGTTTATTATGGATATTATTTGAAATCAGAATGATCTCTTTCCTTCTACAGAAATATTGATTATGGAATCTTTTCTCTCTTACTATTTCTCTGACTGCTAATTGATTATTCTCCTATAGTATTCTTTGAATAAACAGAGCTATAAATAAGAGAGAAGTCGGCAGAGAAAAAAAAAGTGATCCACTCCATCCATTTTGAAAAAGAGGAAAAGCTCCCAAGTGAAAAGTGAGAAACCTGAGAAAAGTGAAAGAGTGCTGCAGCAAAGAAAAAGCCTTCTTCTTCTCCTTCTTCTGAGATCATACTGCTGCAATTTTTGAAACCTCTCACTGAAAGAGAGAAAGACCTACAATCTCCTTCTCACTATAGAAGAGAGATTACATTAACTATTCTTGTGCTTCTAATCTTCTTGCTAGGAAGAAGATTCTTTCTTGCTTCAATTGTTTCTCTTCTACTTCTTCTTCTTATTCTTATTTCATTTTCAAATTGTGTAAAAGAGTTTTTAGAATCTCTCTTCAAAAAATTCAGTTGTAGTGGTTCTAAGAGTCTCCTTATCAAAAGACTCAGGCTGGTTCTAAGAGTCTCCTTATCAAAAGACTCAGTGCAATATAGTGAATTCCTACCAAGGGGGGTAGAAGAGTGGACTACCCAAAGTTTGGGGAACCACTATATTTCTTTGTGTTGTGCTGTGATTTTCTTTTTGCTATTTCTTTTGCTTAATTCTTGTTGGTGTGTGTGGGAAGCTTAAATTTGTGATTATTACACACACACATATATATATATATATATTTGCATAAAGAATTTTTAAATCTCTATTCACCCCCCTCTAGAGAATTCTAGTGAGGTTAATTGTGCTCTTTCATGGTATCCAGCAAAATTTGGATTTGACTTAGTTGGCTATTCAGATGCAGACTATGCTGGATGTAGGCTGGATAGAAAAAGCACCTCAAGAACATGTTAATTCTTGGGTGCTAGACTGATCTCATGGTTTAGCAAGAAGAAAACCTCAGTTTCCACTTATACAACTGAAGCTGAGTATATAGCTGCAGGAAGCTGCTGCTCACAAATATTGTGGATGTAAAATCAGTTGTTAGACTACAAATTTTCTCTTGACAATTCCACAATATTCCGTGACAGCTCTAATGCTATCTCCATAGCTTCCAATCCTGTTCTCCACAGCAGAACTAGGCATATAGAGATAAGGCACCACTTTCTCAGGGACAATGTTGATAAGGGTAAGATTAATCTTCAATACATTTCCACTGATATTCAAAGGGCTGACATCTTCACTAAGCCACTTGATGAAAGTAAGAACAAGTTCTTCATCAATGCACTGTGAATGCTTGATGGGGCCCTCTAGGTCACCTTTATTATGTACTAAAATCTATTTTTCATAGAAAGGTATTGCTGGGGAATACAATTTTTTTTTTAAGAAAAATATAATTGTTTATTCAGAGCTGCGTCGAATACAAATCAACTCACCATCGATTTCTACTCGACGTTAACTTTGAAAGCTAACTCGGAAAGTTCATTCGAATAACACTCGATGCACCGTTGAATTATTATCGACATTTGCGTCAATATCATAATTGCTGACTATTTTCGAAGCCACGTCGATTTATATATGACGTTACGTCAACTTCGCACAGCTTGCGCAGAAATGAGCCATTTTTACATGTTTTGGCGCGCTGAATCCACCTACTCTTGACGTTGCTTCGAATACAATCCTAGGTTGCGACGAATCATCTTCTTTTAAGCAACTTAGGCGTCGAATCTGTTGTGCTTTCGAATCCTCTCCCCGTCTCTCTCTTCCGTGTTCCTTTCTACTTCTCTCTTCCAGCTTCTATTGCAGGTACTCATAGGTGCTAAATGGCATCTCTCCAAGATCAACAAGACCTCATTGAAGTTGCTAATCTAGCACTAGAGACACTCTTGTCTCACTTCTCATCTCTATATCTGGAATTCTCTGATGACTGTTACAAGAAGCTGCGTACTCAACACAGGAGGTTGCGAGACCTTACTTCCCAGACGAGGGATCTTGAAAGGGAATTGAAATCATCCTTACTGCCTGCTGAGGTCTTTATATCCTGTATCTAAGATATAAAGCAGGGGGAGAAGTTTGACAGCAGGCCCAGGCCTCCTCCAGATTCGGTATATACAGCGTTTCTTCCAAATCTTCCCTCTCCCTATCTCTCTGAGGGTGAACCATCTATCGCCTCCAAGATTCTTCTCAAACCTTCAAAATTCTATCTCCCAAAGATTATGCCTTCAATACAGGGGGAGTCATCAAAATAGGGGGAGATTGATTTATTTTCAGATGATAATGGCTACTGAAGAGTGTGCAAGAGTTCAATGAATGCACTGAGTTATCTATCCTTGAGACAAAAGAATTCTAGACCCATTCTGAAGAATCGACAACAACACCATCTCTGATTAAGATTGCTGATCAGGTTCCTATAACTGCTCCATCCTCCCCACTACAAGCTCAGCTTCCTCCTGATCCTACTTCAACACACACTTCAATTGTCCCTGAACCAGCCTTCAGAGGAAGAACTCCATTCAAAGGAAGGGGATATGGAGGGAAATATAGAGGAAGGGGAAGAGGGACTAGAGGAAGGATACCAATTTGGGAGAAATATACAAAAGAACAAAGAAAACAATTCAAGAAAGTCAAGTCCTATTACAAAACCTGTGAGAAGGTTGAAATCCCAGAAATTACAATGAAAATATACACTGATCTAGGTCCTTATAAAGACCTAGATGAACTTTGAGAAAGGGATCTACATTAGTATGAAGCATCTCAAAGAGACCTGGAAGAACAAAGGAGGTTATTTACTGAAAGGTTAAAGAAAGGAAAGGATGCTGTAGAACAGGAACAACTAAAGAAAGCAATCCAAATCCCAAGCACGCTCTTTGACCCCACAAAGTATGTTGCCAGGAACCCTCAAGCAAAACCTCTTGAGAATATAGGGCAACTTCACAGAGGAGGTCTAGGATGTGATAAGGATGAAGCAGAACAACCACTCTAAAAGAAAAAGAAGATTGTATTCAAGTCAGCTCTAACTTCTGGTAATCCACAATCAACATTCCTTGTACCAGATCTTGATGCAGAAGAGCTAGACCTAGAAGAAATAAACTTGTTGTCTGCTAAAGTTATTGGTCTGGGGCTAAAGCTAAATGATGTCTATCCTGAAGCAGAAGCTGATCTGGAGAAGCACTTCAAGGGACATGAAAGAATTCAGAAACATCCAGAGAAGGCCATTCCAGCCAACTTCAAGTTTGTGGAAAGAATGTTCAGAATGGTTTATGTGGCCTTATCTACTTTTCTCAAAAAGAGAAAGTAAATCATTTCTTGCGTAACTAACTATGATAAACATTTATTTATATCAATCCGATGTTTTCTAGTTTACCATATCTTTCTGTTTATTGTCTCTGTATAGTTGTTTGTATTTAATTTTATGTCAAAGAATGTTTAAAATCACTCAATTTACTTTATAAAATTTGTTAAGATAAATAGGGGGAGATTGTTGGGAAAAACCCTTGTGATTTATCTAACAAATTACTTAAAATGATTTCATCAGTTAGGCTATATTACCCACATTGTATAGAAAGGGTAAAATGGTCATTATATGTCCTAGGTTGTCACACTAACCTTAGAGTGTCATGACCAGGTCAAGATAAGCACAAATTTAGTTGGGATAAAACTTGCATCGAATAAAAGTCAATGCAATTCTGACTAGAAGTCAAAGCAACTCAATCTGCTTGTCGAAGTATCAAGTCAAGTCGATGCAGCGTCGAAAGGAACTCAACGTAGAAAAAAGAGTCTGTTGAAGTCATCTTAGATCTCAACGCAACTTCGACTTCAATTTGACGCAAATGATAAAGTTCAACTCCAAGTCTTCAACTCAACGGATACATCGATAAGTAATCGACGCAACGTTGACATCTAGGTTCAGCCAAAGCTAAGAAGGAATTCAAAACTACTTCCATAAGAACTCAGAGGTGCGTCGATATGATGAAAGATGAAGTCGACGCAGCGTCGAATACAGACAGAAGTAGAAGGTTTTCTGCTGTCCTTTCTGGTGCTTTTCCAGATGTTCTGCAAGGCGGAAATATGTTCTCCAATGGCTCGTTTATTGGCAAGAATGGAATGAAGTATTCCAGAAGTACAGGAAATATATTCTTGGAAGTTATTCAAATAAGATGGACGGATCGGGAACAAAATTAGAAGGAAATATCAATTATCCAATGGACATTCTTTCTGAGGACAACCCAGAAGAAGAAAGAAATTAAAATTCAAATGATAGAGAATAAGTATGCTAAGAGGATAAGAAAACAACCACCAACTGATAACATATTTTCTGTCTGTCGTTAAAAGCTTCTTGTAGTTCTTCTTCTTCCTCCTTCAATCCGAAGACAACACAGAAGAACAACTGCTCTGCACAACAAAAGAGATTAGCAACAATGCTTCTTCTTCTTCTACATCAAATAACAACAAGTCTATAATAGTGCAGAGAATCAGGATCAAGCATATAACCCTTGCAATCATCACTATCATAAGCAATAGTTCATCATATTTAGATCCTGAGATAAATAGAAGCAACATCATTCAAAGAAACAAATGTTGGATCGATAGTCACCCTTAGAGAGGGGGGGGGGGGGGTGAATAAGGGAATAAAAATTCTTTTTATAAGTTTAAGCAATTTACTAAATTATTTTAAAATAAACGAGAGCGAAAATAACAATTTTGCCAAAGGAAGAATATTGTAATTTGCAATTTTAGAATTTATGCCAAATAAAAGAAATCAAGTAAACACAAATAGAAACATGATTGTATTAAATTAAAGAGTGTTTACATAAATTTGATTTCAATATCGCTATAAATCGGAGGCGTACAAGTGTAAATAATTTTTCCTTTTCTATACCGACTCGTATCCCCACGAACTGATGGCTTTAGCCTATGCTTCCCCAGATATGTCCTCAAGCCGCTCTAGCCAATCCTTCCCAGGATATGGCCTCGAGCACCCCCTAGATCTACTCACCTAAACCTAATCACCAACATACATGGTGAATTCCCCCTAAGCCGGGCAAGGATCTAGTCGCCAACACAAGGCAATTTAACTACAAAGATTCACAATAAAGAAATAATACAAATAACAAAACTCCCTCTTTGAGATTTTTTGAAGATGAAGATGAAGGATCACTGTACCATAAGCGAGGTTGAAGCGATCGTTCTTCGGATGCAGCGTGATGGATTCCTCCTCCAGAAATCTTCTTTAGCTTTGAGTGGGAGATCAACTTTCGGCAGAGTAACAACTCTTGAAATTTGGCACTTGAATTCACTCTAGGATGTCTAACCAAAATGAGAGAGAAAGCTCCATTTTATAGAACTTGTAGTTAGCGCCTGCGGTAGCTCCTAACACCTGCGATGGCGATCGTGTAGAGGCGGTTACAAAACTGTCGTGGTGTGGTCTTTTGGCACGAGTTGGAGCTAGCGCCAGGCGGTAGAGCTAGCGCTTGCGGTAACGCTAACACCTGCGGTATCCATAGCGCTGGCGGTAGTGCTCCATTCAGAGAATTTGTCTCCAAGCTGCTTTCTACCAGTGGAGTATTACACTTATAGTTCCTGCACACCATAAACACACGACAATCAAGATCAAATACAATATGAGATTTGTTATTCTCAAATAAAGGGATGTGATACACATGTCCAACAATATCCCACTTTTGATAATAACAAATCCTCTTAGCAAGAAATCAACAATGGTGTTTATAGTATATGATAAGCGAGATAATAATGCAACTATAGTATATGATAAGCTTGAGAATAGTGCATACTCCCCCTATCTTAATGCTCCCCCTACATAAATGCAATTTATGTTTTACTCTCCCAAAATGATAGATTACATGAATTATTCTCCACTTAGTCTTCTAGATTTCTCCTCTAGATTTCTTCAATTAATCTCCCTATTTTGGTATTATCAAAAGAAGGTGGGGTAAGGGAAGTAAGGAGGCATTCTTTAGGAATTATAAATCATGATCGAGCTTTTGTAATACAGGTAATGATAAATAGTTTAAGCATAGTATATAAGAGATTTCAAATAAATAAATAAGAGTTTTAAGCAAGCGGAAGATTATAAGAAACAGCTTTTTGTAAGCATGAAAATCATAAGTATAAATGTGAGTTTAAGTTCAAAATGTAAAGATGTTTTCACCTTTTTGAAATCTCATAGTTTTACATAAAGTTACCAAGCATGAAATGAACATATCAAAAAGAGAATATACTACAATGTTACTTAATTTCATGTTTAGGAGATACCAAACATTGTAGTAATCATGCTAGGTTATCTAGTGCATTTCTTATAGAAAGAGTAGTATAGATAAAGCATTAGAATCCAATACTCATGAGAAGAAGTGTTATGAAAGATAATGATGTGCATATAAGTGTATTTTGAGCAATGTTAACAAGTGATTTAAATCACAAAATACAAGACATATGTAGAGTAAAGTGCACAATAAAACACAAGTATATTAACTTCCACACACTTTAATGCACATATTTAAAAAAAATGTTATAATAACCAAGGTTTGCACAAGACACTTTACTATTCTTTCCAAGTAGTACTTTGTGGAGTTATAGTTGTCTATATATTTTTTGTTCACTTTTGTGAGACAACATTCTCCTAATACACTTGTTTAGCAAACCCAACATAATTTTTAAACTCAACCACTTTTCTTAATTTCTTAAGTGCAATTCAAATGTAGTGTAGGTAATAAACTTATGCAAGTTTTAATTCATTGTACAATTACAATACAAAAGCAAGCATTTTTATATTTAAACACACATGTAGATTACCAAAGTAAGTGAGTGAAAAAATATCATTATCAATCACAAAACATTTACTCATACTTAGAGTCATGCTAAGCTTGGTTCTACACATATTTTTCAATACAATTGATTCACTTAATTAGATATATCAAAGCATAATAAGCAAAACAATGTTCATAGTAATTTGAAGGAATAAATTTTAACATTGTAAATAATTCTAAATAATAGAATTCATATATGCTTGATATTAACAATAAAGATCATATAGTTTTTTTGTTGTTTTGAAATTTTTAATGAAAGAAAAAAAAAACAGAAAACCACAAAAAAAATATTTTTGTATTTTTAAATTTTGAAATTTTGTAGTTGATTTTCCAAAATATTAATAAAACAAAAATAACAAATGTTAGAAATACAAAACTAAGTAGTACATATAAACTAACATAATTTTAATGATTTTTAGAAATTTTTAAAAACAGAAAAATCGAACACCCATGCTAGCGCCAGTGTTAGCGCTAGCGCGACAAACAATAAGAGAAATCTTCAGAATTTTAAAAATCTGGCTTTTGATATTTATTAAGAGTATTAATAGTAGTCTTATGCAGAAATTTTGCAATTTTTGGAGATGTCTTGATTGCTCAAATTGCATAAACTTTAGCATTTTTTATATAACTCATCCTAAGATGTCTAAGACTCCTAATTCCAACCTTAACATTTGAAACCTTGCATCAGGAAGAGGTTTAGTGAATATATCAGCAAGTTGAGAGTCCGTGCCAATGAAACTTATTCTAACATTTTCCTTTTTAACGTGATCTCTTATGAAATGATGACGTACATCTATATGTATGGATCTAGAATGGTACACCAGATTATTTGTAAGATCAATGACACTTTTGTTGTCACATTTTAATTCAATATTTTTTAGATGAAAACCAAATTCCTCTAAAGTTTGGCTCATTCATAGTGCTTGTGCACAACCAAAGTCCTATGATACCAACTCCCTAGTGCAATGTATTCGGCCTCCGCGGTGGAGAGTACAGCCAAATTTTATTTCCTACTAGACAATGCAACTAATGAAGGTCCTAGAAAATGGCAAGTACCGCTAGTGTTTTTTCTATCAAGTGAGCATCCGATGTAGTCCAAATTAGAATAGTCGTGAAGTGTAAGTGAATTATTGTGCGGGGTACCATAATCCTAATCTAGATGACCCAATTAGATATCTAAAAAATCGTTTTACCACTTTTAAATGAGATTCTTGTGGATTGGCTTGAAATTGAGCACATAAGCATACGACAAACATAATATCTGGTCTAGTTGCACTTAGATAAAGTAGAGATCCTATCATACCTCTATATAAATGCTTGATCAATTGAAATTCCCAATTCATCTTTTCCTAATTTTAGTGATGCACTTATTGGTGTAAAAGCATGTTTAAGGTTTTCAAATCCAAAGCGTTTAAGCATATCGTGGACATATTTAGATTGACATATATAAATACCATCATTTCTTTGTGATATTTGAAAACCAAGAAAATAAGAATATTCTCCTACTAGACTCATTTCAAATTCATTTTTCATCACAAAAATAACTTCATTACACAACTCTTCATTAGTAGATTCAAAGATTATATCATCAACATATATTTGCAAAATAATCAAATCATTATTATTGTGCTTAATGAAGAGAGTATTATTGGCACTTCCCATAATATAACCGTGCTTTAATAAAAATGATGTAAGTCTTTCATACCATGCACGGGGCGCTTGTTTTAAACCATAAAGCACTTTTTCTAGTTTATAAACATGATTGGGAAATTTTTCACTAATAAAACCGGGTGGGTTGTTCAACATAAACTTCTTCTTTTATAAACCCGTTTAGAAAAGCACTTTTTAAATTCATTTGAAATTGTTTTATTCTTGTAAAGCTTGCAAATGCTAGAAAAATTTGTATAGATTCCAATCTAGCAATGGGTGCAAAAGTTTCATCAAAATCTATCCCCTCAATTTGTGAATATCCTTGTGCTACTAAGCATGCTTTATTTCTAGTGATTCTAGACTCACCATCTTATTTATTTTTAAAAATCTATTTTACACCTACAACTGGGTGATTAGATGGCCTTTCTACTAATTTCCAAACATTACGTCGCTCAAGTTGTTCTAACTCTTCATTCATAGCTAAAAACCAAAATTTATCATTTAAAGCGATTAAAATGGTTTTTGGTTCAATTTCGAAAACAAAACAAATGGTTGAGTAAGATTCATGAAGAGAAGAGCGAGTTCTTACCCCAATGGATGGTTCACCAATTATTAGTTCCCATGGATGATCCTTTGTAAATTTCAAGGCGCTTGGAGGTACATAATCATCTTCCTTGGCCCAATCTTCCTCTTCTTTGGAAGGTTCCTCGTCACCATGCTCCGAAGGTGGTAAGAGATCATCCTCTTTGCCTGCGGAAAGTATTTCTACACAAGGAACAAGCTCATCAAATTTCACATTAATCGACTCTTCAACTTTACTAGGTCTTTTATTAAAAATTCTATAAGCTTTACTAGTTGAAGAGTATCCAAGAAAAGTTCCTTCATCGCATTTTTCATCAAACTTTCTCAAGCTATCTTTATTATTCAAAATAAAACATTTACAACCAAAAACTTTGAAGTAAGATACGTTAGGCTTCTTTTGAAAATAAAGTTCATATGGTGTGTGATTAAGAGATGGGCGAAGCATGATTCTATTCATAACATAACATGATGTATTTACGGCTTTGGCCCAAAAGGACTTAGGCAATTTATATTCACATAGCATAGTGCGTGCTAGTTCTTGAAGTGTTATATTATTTCTTTCTACAACACCATTTTGTTGTGGTGTACGTGCGTGGTGCGGAGAACTCATGTTTTATGCCTAACATATCACAAAACAATGTAAACTTTTCATTTTCAAATTCTCGTCCATGATCCAAGAGAATGCATTTAATTTTTAAATCACATTCATTTTGAATACGAGTACATAATTTTGCAAATTCGCAAAACGCATCGGATTTGGATGAGAGAAATATTCTCCAACAATATCTTGAAAAATCATATATTAAAACATATGTATATAATCTACCACCAAGACTTGCGGTGCTAACGGGACCAAAAAGATCCATATGAATTAATTGCAAGGGTCTTGTAGTAGAAATGAAATTTTTACTTTTGAAAGAGGTTCTAGTAAATTTACCCTTTTGACATGGTGAACAAAATGAAGGTAAAGTTCCATTTAACCCAGGCAATCCTCTAATTAAATCACTTCTGGCAAGTTTAACAATAAGCTTTGTGCTAGAATGTCTTAGCCGTCTATGCCAAAGTTCTAATTCATCATTTTTAGTGATAAAACATTTTATAGAAGATTTAGAAAGATCATGAAAGGAAACTATATAAACATTATGTATTCTTGGTGCAGTTAGTAAAATATCTTTTGTAGTAGGATTGGATATCTTGCATAAATTAGTAGAAGATTCAAATAAAACATCTAATACATTATCGCATAATTGGCAAATAGAAATTAGTTTATGTTTTAGCCCTTTCACATAAAGAACATTCGATATCGTAAAGGATTCATTACCAACTGTACCAATTCCCATGATCCTTCCTTTTCTGTTATCGCCAAACCTCAAGATCCCTCACTTCTTCTTTTCTAGGCTAAGGAACATTGCTTTATTGCCCGTCATGTGCTTGGAGCATTGATTAGTCCAGTTTATATAGTGATTTCCAGACTCATCAGGGCTAGTTTTCATGCACTTAACTTTAGGCCTATTTTCAATTCTATTTGATCACATTGCCCATTTCATTGCTTAGTGCACATTTATGCCCCATCTTGGTGTGATTTCATGTATTTCTGTGGTCTAGTATATTTTCATGCAGGTCCAAGGGTTGTGCGACACTCGGGATGGGTCCTGGGGGATTTTCGGTCGAAAAAGCCTCTGATCGTGCGTTTTCCTTCTCGCACGACCAGGCGCACGACCACTGGTCGTGCGTTAATTCCCTTCCCTGATCGAGCGACGGCGCACAATCATTGGCCTTCTTCGCGCATGACCACTGGTCGTGCGCCGCTGACCGTGCGCTTTTGTGTAGATTTGGATCGAGCTACAGGTTCTTCACGCACGATCAGAGGCATTCCTTCGCGCACGACCATTGGTCGTGCTCCGTTTATAAATAGACATGCGCGATTTTAGGTCGGGATCGACCATCCGACTCCGCCCAGCTCCGCCGTTTTCCACATTTTCTATAGGGTTTCGCCTCCTTCTTCACCGCCCACCTTAGGGAGGATCTCCGGGCAAGCTTTCAACGCCAAATCTTCGCCGGAGCTTCCTCTCGGCCATCTCCTTCATCCAAGAGCTTCAAGAAAGGAGTCAACCTAGCCTTCTTCTTCAAGATCTGAGCAGCTTGTGTGATCATTCCTCCGGTTCATGACACGAAGAAGACGGGTCCACTGGAAGGTAGTGACAACCTTCTCTACCCAGGACGCAGTTGAGGACCGAGTTTGGACGCGGATTGACAACCCGGCGATTCCTTGCGTGAATCCTCAACAAGACTTCGGAGTCGGTCGATTTCGCAAACTCACCTCCTTTTGTAGTTGATAGTTTGGTTGGATTTCTTATATGTTTGATGAAGTATACTTTTATTTGTTAACATTAGTATGAAATCATGTCTATGTGATTGAGTAATCTTGTTATATTTTCATTTGAGGTGTGCCTTGTGGTGTGGATTGTTTGTTGTGTTGTGCCGCCCTAACAATTGTTAGTGGTGTGCTTTGCGAAGAGGCGCTTGCGACCCTCATTCCGCCGCTCTCTCCACTCCATCCGCTAGCCTGCTCGTCCATCCGCCTAGCGATTCGGTGCATTGCGGCCCGTGTAGTCTTCCATCCCGCCTGGCGAAGCAGTGCGCTCAAGGCCTGCATAGGAGTAGTCGTAGCTATTTTATTTTGTTTTCCGCAATCCAAACCAAGCCTCCCGCAATCCATCCGACCTTAAGGACTTCAATCTCAAGTCCTCCTCAATAGTCAACTCCACCTTACTGTGTTCCTTCCGAGATCGATACTCGGGGATTTACTCCTCGTTTTATATTACTTGAACGATCGGTACACTGCCGTTTCGTGCCGCAGTCGAGCTACCGCCTATAGCGGTGTGCGAAATTTGTGCCATCAAGTTTTTGGCGCCGTTGCTAGGGAGGACAGACGTGTGAGTTTTCTGGAGAGGGAGAATCTGAGAGAGAAGCCTTTCCATTTGTAAATTTCGTCGTTTATTTTTATTTCAGTTCTTTTTATTCTATATTCCTGTTTTTAAATAGGTTGTTTAGTAAATTACTGTTAGGTGTAACAGTTTGCACGATAGTGTCTTTATTTTGAATCTTGCTATCTCCATATAATGTGGGCTGCATTTAATATTCGTTGCCGTTTATGTGGAGATATTTCTCACGCTAGTGATAGATGCCCTACGGAAGATGGTGGGCATAATTCTCGTGGCCCGGTGTACGGAGCACCATTTTTCTATGGTTCTTCATGCCCTGTGCCCAAGTCTTATGGCCACTCGTCCTCGCCGCATACACCATTTTTATATTCCTCCCCGGCCCCTCAAGGACCAAGGAGTAATATAAAATGGTGCTTGTTCTGTCAAAGCATGGATCACGCCCTGAAAGACTGTGCCGAGTATCTTCGCCAATTGGACGAGGATGATGAGCCGGATATCCGGATCGTCCCGAGTCCAACTTCCGGCAGCACACCTTCAACATCCGGTTATGTGTCTGTGTCACCTTCATCTTGTGAAGGGTATGATGTGGACACAGTCACCAGATGCGTGGCTGATCTAGGCTCTGACATGGCCGAGCCTATCTCCCCTGTGCATCCATCACCTAGCGTAGATTTGATTCTTTGTGAGGAATCAGTGCTTGACTTTTATCCAAGCACCATTCCTTCCCCTGTTGTGCATTCTACTACGCTCGTCTCCGACGACATTGTTGATGATGTGTCGCAAGATGAAGCTGGCGATCTATGTATTGTGCCTACTCCTATGGAGGAGGACAACCTTCTAGGTGAAGAGGAGCTTTCCTCAGCACCGGTGGAGGAAGTCCAAATCCTAGGCATGGCCCTTGTTGATCCCGCCGAACCTTGTAGCATTGATGACAATGCAAACATTATTTTACTTTCCCAACCTTTTGGGAGTGAGTCCGGGACCACTCCCCCGCTTGATTTTTATTTATGTTCTTCTTCTCTTTTATTTCTTGACCCCCCTTCTGCTCAAGTCAATGATGAGTGTATCCTCTCATGTGAGGAGGTTGATCCCCCTCCATAGAGGAAGCCTCATTCATTGCCTTCTCCTCCTGCGGACCTGCTGTGGATGACACCTTGCTTGGCAAGGATTTTTTGTGTGAGATGAGTGAGGCTTATTCCTCCTCCTCCTCTTACATTCTGTTTCCTCTACCTGTGCGTTGCAATTATTATTATACAGGTAGAGGGGTGACTGTTTTATCGCCGTATCGGTACCGGCCACCGAAACGGATAATGGAACAGCTACCTATGCATTTTCTATTCCATAGGCCCATTAGCTAGAACTCGTAAAGTTTTGAATAAGTCGTGCTGGGAAGACAATAACCCCAGTATTTATCTTATTTTTCTTGCATTGTATTTTTCGTTAAGTAGAATAGTTAGTTAAATTTCAATTTAGTTTTAGTTTTTCTATTTCTTTTTGTTTTTGCGGAGCTCACCCCTGCAGGTCATTCCTATGGAAGGCGCGATTCTTCGTATGGCGGAGGTGCGGCTTGGTCTTGTTCTACACGCATCTTCTGGTATGCTCACTTGCTGAGCATTGGGTACCCTCTTCCCCCAACTTTGTTTTAGAATATCTTAATGCATAGTTTAAGTCTGGGGGAGAGCTAGTATCTGTTACCCAATGCACGTGCACACTGCATATGCATACTAGAAGCTTTTATTAGTTTATTTTGTTTAGATCATTGCATCACACACCACTTGCACCCACTTGAGCGTGTGCTTAGCTGTTTGCGTGCCGCGAGTTAAACTCATTTCTTGAGCAAGGTTCAGGCAAATCATTGTGCTGGTTTTTAAATTATATAGTGGAGTAATATGTTGACTCCGGTGTTCCTAGTCTAATGCTTTTGTGAGCATAGAGATTTGTGTAGATTGGATTCCTTTTTATACTATTAGTCTTATACATTTCTAATAGTGTAAATAATGTTTGCTCTACTCAAATGGTGAATCCGGTTTGAATCAAAAGGTAGCATATGGGTGTGTGTAAATTATCGCTAGACGTGTATTGCTTGTGTCGGGAGGAAGGATAACCTTTCTCGGTGACTAAGAACTCGCCCCAAGCGATTCTTGAAGCATTGGCATAGGATTATTCTGTTGCGCAAGAATGACGTAGGCCATCATTTTGGCCCGGTTGAGCCTTTGTGCAAATCCTGATATCTTATCCTCGTTAGCCCATTTGTGCCTACCCCATCCCTTTGATTCAGCTCCACATTTTATTCCACCAAAACCAAAAAGCCGATCCTAGTTACATACCCAAAGCTGAGCTTTAGCTGTTTTCACATTTGTATTTTGGAATGTTGATGTGGTGATGTTAAATTTGGAGATGTGGTTGTACTCCCTTGAACATTTGCTGAATTTAAAAAATATAAAATTAGAAAAAGAAATGAAATGAGAAGAAAAGAAAAGAAAAATGAGAATGAGTTTAATTGAAAATCTATTTGAGATATGTATTTTGGAGTAGGCGGTGCACATACCCATGCGTTCAGGTCCAAGTCTGGGGGTGTGGTGCATCCGCGTGTTTTTGTAGCTGCGGGGATAGAGTTATTGTTTAAGCTCATTTGGGTTGGGTGCTTTAAGCCGTCCTGTTTATCATTGTTTACCTCACCGTAACCCAAGCCTCATGAAAAACCTTAAGTCCTACCGACTCACGCTATGAACTAATCTAGTGCTGTGGAGAGAATGTGACCGGTCGAGCTTATGGTCTCCGACACCGATGGATTTCGGTGGAGTTTGTCCCAAACCCTAGCCTGGGCAATGCTCATCTCAGCGTGTATTTTACTTTCCCCGTATGCGTGACCGATTGATTCACCGTGATTCACATTTATGAGTAGTAGTAATATTTATTTACTCCATTAGAAGCATATAAACTATGTGTATAATTAGAAACCTTATCCACTATTTCTCTATGCACTTGGGTATGCGACTTCACATGGTACTCCTCGGTGTAATTTTAAGCTAGCTATTTATTTTTCCCCGCCTGCTTAGGATGTGTTTGCTCGGGACGTGCAAACAGGTAAGTCTGGGGGTGTGATGAGTCCAGTTTATATAGTGATTTCCGGACTCATCTGGGCTAGTTTTCATGCACTTGCACTTCACTTTAGGCCTATTTTCAATTCTATTTGATCACATTGCCCATTTTATTGCTTAGTGCACATTTATGCCCCATCTTGGTGTGATTTCATGTACTTCTGTGCTCTAGTATATTTTCATGCAGGTCCAAGGGTTGTGCGACACTCGGGATGGGTCCTGGGGGATTTTCGGTCGAAAAAGCCTCTGATCGTGCATTTTCCTTCTCGCACGACCAGGCGCACGACCACTGGTCGTGCGTTAATTCCCTTCCCTGATCGAGCGACGACGCACGATCATTGGCCTTCTTCGCGCACGACCACTGGTCGTGCGCCGCTGACCGTGCGCTTTTGTGTAGATTTGGATCGAGCTACAGGTTCTTCACGCACGATCAGAGGAATTCCTTCGCGCACGACCATTGGTCGTGCGCCTGATCGTGCGCGTTGTTTAATTCTGCTCCGTCTATAAATAGACATGCGCGATTTTAGGTCGGGATCGACCATCCGACTCCGCCCAGCTCCGTCGTTTTCCACATTTTCTACAGGGTTTCGCCTCCTTCTTCACCGCCCACCTTAGGGAGGATCTCCGGGCAAGCTTTCAACGCCAAATCTTCGCCGGAGCTTCCTCTCGGCCATCTCCTTCATCCAAGAGCTTCAAGAAAGGAGTCAACCTAGCCTTCTTCTTCAAGATCTGAGCAGCTTGTGTGATCATTCCTCCGGTTCATGACACGAAGAAGACGGGTCCACTGGAAGGTAGTGACAACCTTCTCTACCCCGGACGCAGTTGAGGACCGAGTTTGGATGCGGATTGACAACCCGGCGATTCCTTCCGTGAATCCTCAACAAGACTTCGGAGTCGGTCGATTTCGCACACTCACCTCCTTTTGTAGTTGATAGTTTAGTTGGATTTCTTATATGTTTGATGAAGTATACTTTAATTTGTTAACATTAGTATGAAATCATGTCTATGTGATTGAGTAATCTTGTTATATTTTCATTTGAGGTGTGCCTTGTGGTGTGGATTGTTTGTTGTGTTGTGCCGCCCTAACAATTGTTAGTGGTGTGCTTTGCGAAGAGGTGCTTGCGACCCTCATTCCACCGCTCTCTCCACTCCATCCGCTAGCCTGCTCGTCCATCCGCCTAGCGATTCGGTGCATTGCGGCCCGTGTAGTCTTCCATCCCGCCTGGCAAAGCAGTGTGCTCAAGGCCTGCATAGGAGTAGTCGTAGCTATTTTATTTTGTTTTCCGCAATCCAAACCAAGCCTCCCGCAATCCATCCGACCTTAAGGACTTCAATCTCAAGTCCTCCTCAATAGTCAACTCCACCTTACTGTGTTCCTTCCGAGATCGATACTCGGGGATTTACTCCTCGTTTTATATTACTTGAACGATCGGTACACTGTCGTTTCGTGCCGCAGTCGAGCTACCGCCTATAGCGGTGTTCGAGATTTGCGCCATCAATCATCCAGAATCCAAGTACCACACATCTTCATTGTCCTTAGCCTACCTGCATATATAGAAAGAAGATGAGAGTAAAGATCCGGATACCCAAGCGGTACCACCCATAGAATAAGTAGAAGCCTTAGTGATGCAGGACGTCGGGGCCCCGACCGTACCCCGTGGCATCACACCAGCTAGCGGACCACGGCTAAGCACGCCTGCCAGAAGGACTGCTGTCCAGGCACCCCAACCCGTCTCCGTGCCTGTTCTCAGCGCGGCGGGTTGTTGAGGCTAGGGCTCGTTCCCCTGACCTCCTTGATAAGAACCCCTCCTAACAGGCCTTATTACCAACTGACCTAGGTTGGTGATAAGGCCTGTTAGGAGTGGTTCTTATCAAGGAGGTCAGGGGATCGAGCCCCAGCCTCAACAACCCGCTGCGCTGAGAATAGGCGCGGAGACGGGTTGGGGTGTCTGGAGTGCAGTCCTTCTGGCAGGTGTGCTTGGCTGTGGTCCGCTAGCTGGTCTGATGCCACGGGGTGCGGTCGGGGCCCCGACGTCCTGCATCACTTAGGTACTCAGATTTGATTAAAATTATTACGTTTCACTTTCCTACAAGAACTAGACGTGTGACCCAACCTATGACAGTTTGCACACGAAATAAAGGGGGTTGAGAACCTTGTCTGGAGTTTTGTGTTATTCCTGCTGGAAGGAATCAGTTTTGCAGACGAAAATGATTTTGCAAAAGAAAATACAGAATTCTTGTATGAGGTGCTAGCGCCGACGTTAGTGGTTAGCGCCAGGTGGTAGCCCTTACCTCGATATCTGAGCCCAAATTTTCTAGAACCGTAGCACTGGTTCCCTAAAATCATATCCAGTGATTTTTGGCCCATTCCAAATTTTTTAATGGCCATGGTGAGATCATGAACTTGTGCTTTAAGTGATGAATTTTCTTTCACAAGCATGACACACCTATTTTCAAAACCTTTTTTATTATTTTTAATTTGCTAAAGAGATGCTTCTAATTTCCTTTCTATTTCCCCCTTCTCTTTTGTAAGAGTTTTGGCAAGGGAGAGGGCTTTAGAAAGAGAATCTTCAATATCTTTTGCTATCCTAATAGAGTGATCACACTCTTGGCAAGAAACCATTCTTTTTTCTAAAACAATTAATTTTTTGGAAAGCTTTTGATTTTCTTTAATTAGAGATTCATTTTCACGATTCAATAAAATACTATCTTTCATATTTTTATCAAAAGCTTTGCAAGTTTCAAGAAATTCACTAAAAAGTTCATCATAAGTTGGAGGAATTACCTCAGTGTCGCTAAGAACATTGGTGTCGTCGTCGACGTTTTCATGTCCCATGAGGCACATGTTTGCTTCCTCATCGTCGCTTGATGAAGACCCGCTTGATTCTTCGAAGGAGGAGGAGTCATCCCATGTTTTAGCTTTTAGTACCTTCCTCTTTTCCTTCCCTTTGTGCCGTTTTTCCTTTTTCTTCTTTTAAAAATTTGGACACTGGCTTCGAATATGCCTGGTCTTCCTGCAATGATAGCATTCCGGTGGAGGTCTTTCTTCATCGTCACTCTCCTTTTCCTTCTTTGAAGATGACCCTTTCCATTAGGCATCCCTTTGGAAATATTTCCGGAATGTGTTTCTCCTTTCCGGATTTCGCATGAAATTTCGGAAGTTTTTTACCAAGAGACTTTCTTCATCTTCATCGTCATCCTCTTGGCACTCCTTCTTTGATTTTAGTGCCAACGCCTTCTTCTTTGGCTCCTTGTTGTATTCATCGTATTGGATTTTGAGTTCTACCTCATGGGTTTTGAGATTCCCAATGAGGCTCTCAACTTGGAGCGTTCTTAGATTGTGCGATTTCGAGATAACTATCACCTTTGGATTGAATTTTGGAGAAAGAGATTGAAGAATCTTTCGAACCAAGTTGCCGTTGTTGAAGGTCTTTCCAAGAGCTTTGGAGGTATTGACGATCTTGGTGAAGCGCATGTACATTGCATCAATATCTTTGCTTTCATCCATCTAGAACTTTTTATATTCTGACTCCAGTTGAAAAAGCTTTGAATCTTTAACCTGCGATGTACCTTCATGAGTAATTTCCAAATGATTACAAATATCATATGTAGTAGTACAGACAGAAATTCTATTAAATTCATATCTATCTAACGCACAAAATAAAGCATTCATGGCCTTGGCGTTATTTTTGCATTTAAGTTCATCCTATTTATCCTTAGGTTTTTCTAATGTTACCTCTCCAACTACCATTGTAGGAGGAGAGTATTTCTCTTCTACCATATTCCATACCTCAATATCTAGGGTCATAAGAAAACATCTCATCCTATTTTTCCAATAATTATAATCTGACCCAGTAAATAGTGGAGGTCTACTAATTCCCTGACCCTCGGAAAAAGCGAGATCATAAGATGCCATTATTCTTGGTTTTTAAACCGATTTGGAATAACCTGCCTCTAATACCACTTGTTGGATCGATAAGCGCCCTTAGAGTGGGGGGGGGGGGGGTGAATAAGCGAATAAAATTTCTTTTTATAAGTTTAAGAAATTTACTAAATTGTTTTAAAATAAACGAGGGCGAAATAACAATTTAGCTAAAGGAAGAGAATATTGTAATTTGCAATTTTAGAATTTATGCCAAATGAAAGAAATCAAGTAAACACAAATAAAAACATGATTGTATTAAATTAAAGAGTGTTTACATAAATTTGATTTCAATATCACTAGAAATAGGAGGCGTACAAGTGTAAATAATTTTTCCTTTTCTATTCCGACTCATATCCCCACTAACCGGTGGCTTTAGCCAATCCTTCCCAGGATATGGCCTCAAGCCGCTATAGCCAATCCTTCCCCGGATATGGCCTCGAGCACCCCCTAGATCTAATCACCTAGACCTAGTCGCGTACGTGGCGAATTCCTCTTAAGCCGCGCAAGGACCTAGTAGCCAACACAAGTCGATTTAAGTACAAAGATTCACAATAAAGAAATAATACAAATAACAAAAAACCCTCTTTGAGATTTTCTGAAGATTAAGATGAAGGATCGCTATAGCATAAGCGAGGTTGAAGCGATCATTCTTTGGATGTAGCGTGATGGCTTCCTCCTCCAGAAATCTTCTTTAGCCTTGAGTGGGAGATCAACTTTCGGCAGAGTAACAACTCTAGAAATTTGGCACTTGAATTCTCTCTGGGACGTGTAGCCAAAATGAGAGAGAAAGCTCCATTTTATAGAATTTGGAGTTAGCGCCTGCGGTAGCTCCTAGCACCTGCGGTAGCGATCGTGTAGAGGTGGTTACGAAGTCGTCGCGGCGTGGCATTGTGTCATGAGCTGGAGCTAGTGCCAGGCGGTAGAGCTAGCGCCTGCGGTAGCGCTAACGCCTGCAGTATCCCTAGTGCTGGTGGTAGTGCTCCATTCAGAGAATTTGATTCCAAGCTGCTTTCTACCTATGGAGTATTGCACCTATAGTTCCTGCACGCTATAAACACACGACAAGCAAGATCAAATACAATATGGGATTTGTTATTCTCAAACAAAGGGATGTGACACACATGTCCAACAACAGCTTCTGAAGAATTCTGACAGCAGAATTCTATTCTCTTATTTCTTTCTTCTCCTTCATTCACCAATTGTAAAAGAGTTTTAAGAATCCCTCTTTCAAAGGATTCAATGGTTCTAAGAGTCTCCTTATCAAAAGGCTCAGTGGTTCCAAGAGTCTCCTAATCAAAAGACTCAGTGGTTCTAAGAGTCTCCTTGTCAAAAGACTCAATGGTTCTGAGAGTCTCATTATCAAAAGACTCAGGTACAGTTAGTGCATTCCTACCAGGGAGGTAGAAGAGTGGACTACCCACATTTTGGGGAACCACTATAAAAATCCTGTGTCTTCTGGATTGATTTTCTGTGCTGTCCCAGCTTACTGTTTTCTACTTTATATTTTCTACATTTACTTTACTCTGTTTTGGTAGTGTTGATTGCGTAATACTTAGTAGTTTTATTGTGTGTGCACATTTATGGTATAAAATATTTTAAAACTCTATTCACCCCCTCTAGAGAATTCTCAGAGGCACACTATGCACTTTGAAGAGGAAGTTCGGCTGTGCTATTGCTGGTCTCGGTGCTGGGGACCTTTCAGAGGATGATTACTCGGATGTAGCCAAGGATTGATGTTGGTATTTATTGTTTTCTATCTTATTGCTCCCCTTCGTTGTTTGTTATTACTTTCTACTTATGTGCAACCTTGAGCTGGTGTGATTGTGTTCTCTTGGATTTTATTATATAGCTTTTATTTTCATGTGTCTTCGATGGTTTCATAGTCTTAACTATCATCGGAGTAGTGGTTAAGGGGATAGGCCTTGGAGTGCTGGTGAAGAGTGTGTGCGTTCAAACCATTGACGACCATAAGAGGGGCATACCCTTACGATGTTGGGACCTTACTGTGGGGAGATGGGCGGACCTTCAATCGGTGGCACTACGAAGTACTCGGGGCAAGGGCCCAAAATGGCCGGTGAAGAGTGTAACGCCCCTGAATTTTCGGGAATTATTTTAACCTTTCTATGACGTCATAATGACATAAGGGCGTTACGTTAATGTGGTGTTGACGGCGCGCCGCCGTTAGTGCGTTTTCGCGTCCGTTCGGTTGAGTCGGCCAAATTCTTGAATTCTTGTCGAAATTGGAAAATTTCACGTTAGGAAATTTAATTAATTAATTTTAGACGTGTCTGTCAAGTTTCGTTGCTATCTGAGCAATATTAGAGCCTCGACTAATTTTTGAAGATTTGTAGATTTATTGTTCGCCGTAAAGTTTGAAAACTTTTATCTCGAGAACGGCCCGTCGGATCTTGATTTTGACATCGCCATTGGATTCTTAGCGCCGACATTCACCTTAGGGGTGATTTTCGTTGGAATTAGTATGCATTTAGCTGTTCGTAATAACTATTATTATATTATATATATATATATATAATATTTAGTTTTTATTTCCTATTCCATACAGTTCCTATTCCATTAAAAAACCGATCTAGCATTTAGTTTTTATAAAATAATAAATATTGTTTCTATTTTATTTCCTATTCCATACCTTAAAAATCGATCCAGCATTTAGGAAAGAAAAATCCGTATTCTTCTTCCTCACAGAACCGCCGAGCTAGAGAGTGCACGAGGGAGAGAGAGAGAGAGCACTGTTTTCATGAGCCTTACGACCTCCACCACCGGAGCTCCGGTGCACGAAATCATCGCCAGAGCATTTATCTGGAAAGCCCTCGTCGTGCTCTTCGCGTGCGTGGTAAGTATTGTCCATTCCATGGAATTTTAGCGCTAGGGTTAGCAGCCCTAACCTTCGTTTCTTGCCAAATCATTGTAGATATTTTGTGCATAGCCCGTGTATGAGCCGATCCTTGGCGTGGAGGGCTTGAAAGGCTGAAATTTGGTGGCTTGAGGTTAAGGCAAGTGGTGATTTGTTTTCCCTTATTTATATTTGTTTAATTTCTTAAATTCGTTAGACAAGACCCTCATCTAAAACTTATCTTGTGATGCGTCTAAAGTTTGGTCCAAGATCCGTAAAACTTTGTCAAGTGTTAGTCAATGTCGTCAAGTCTAACCCATCGAGTGCAGTAGATATCATCAAGAAGCCTAAATTCGTCGAGTATAAATCGTCGAGTAATAATAAAATTCGTTGAGTAGTTTCGACGAATTCATCGAGTGTATTCGTGTAATCCGTCGAGTAAGTTAAGATAGTAATTCATCGAGTAGTCTAAGAAAATTCGTCGAGTAGTTTTGACGAATTCGTCGAGTATTCATAGAATTCATCGAGTCATTTCAGATAATTCGTTGAGTTCGTCGAGAAGTTTGTCTAAATTAGTAGAGCGATTTCATCCAGTGCGCCGAGTAGTTCCAAGTCGAATTCCTCGAGTGAATTCGTGAGGTTGAGTTTAATTCGCCGAGTGAAATTTTATTCGTCGAGTGAAGTTTAATTCATCGAGTGAGTTTAATTCATCGAGTGAGTTTAATTCGTCGAGTGAAGTTTAATTCATCGAGTGAATTCGTGAGGTTGAGTTTAATTCGTCGAATGAAGTTTAATTCGTCGAGTGAAGTTTAATTCGTCGAGTGAGTTTAATTCGTCGAGTGAAGTTTAATTCGTTGAGTGAAGTTTATTTCGTCGAGTGAAGTTTAATTCGTCGAGTGAGTTTAATTTGTCGAGTGAAGTTTAATTCGTCGAGTGAGTTTAATTCGTTGAGTGAAGTTTAATTCATCGAGTGAAGTATAATTCGTCGAGTGAAGTTTAATTCATCGAGTGATGTATAATTCGTCGAGTGAAGTTTAATTCATCGAGGGAAGTGTAATTCGTCGAGCGCAGTCAAAATTCATCTGGTGATTGGTCTATATCACTTGCCCTTGGAAAGCATCATTGTGAAGGCCTTGGTGATTCGCCAGGCTAATCTGTGGTGTTGTGTCGACTTCACGCATGAATTATGTTCACTTTAGTTTTGTCAACTGAATGGTGATACCTTGCCTTCTGGAAAAGCTTCAACTTTGGTGATTTTAAAGTCTATACTGTCTGCATCATAACTCAGCATAGTCCTTTGTCGATTGCATTCTATTGGGCTGCGGTCAGCAATTGCCCCGGCGTGCTGCGCTATTTGAAGCAGAAGGGCGTGTCCCCCGTGGGCCTAACTGGCTGCCCCGTGGATCCTGCTCGGGTGACCAACTCTATAAAGGATAGATTGTGCTTTAACCAACAGTCTGAGCTTTTGGTCGAGTTGGTTGCGTCGAGTCCCCACAAGTGGTATCAGAGGGGCTCGCGGGTTTGAAACCCCGGGTCGTTGCTGGGGGGGGGGGGGATGTTGGGCTGCGGTCAGCAATTGCCCTGGCGTGCCGCGCTATTCGAAGCGGAAGGGCGTGCCCCCCGTGGGCCTAACTGGCTGCCCCGTGGATCCTGCTCGGGTGACCAGCTCTATAAAGGATAGATTGCATTTTCACCAACAGTCCGGGCTTTTGGTCGAGTTGGTTTCGTCGAGTCCCCACACATTCTCCTTCATCGACTGCATAGTTGCGTGCTTCATAATTTTGACTAAGTCTTTTTATCAACTGCATGATCAATTTTGCATGGTTTAATTGTTTTGCTGCATGCATTCAACCTATTGACTGCGTGCATTCAGTTTGTCGACCACTTGAATTTATCATCTGCATAATTTGAGACTTTGTGTCTTCTACATGACCTATATTCCCCTTTCTCATGCACTGTTAAGTTATTTTAGCTGACTGCACAAATCTAAGTCAACCGTTGCCTTTGTCGAGTTCATTCAATGCATAATCTAATTGCGACTGCATAGTTCAAATTGCATAAGTTCTTTGTTGACTACATACATAAAGTCAATTCCTTTTGTGTTGACTGCACGATGATCCTGCACGATCAGTGCTTTAGTAATTGCATGCGTAAGGTTTGTTGACTGCAAGACTTCATTTGCATGCCCTTTATCGACATCATGGTCCAGACTCTTCTCCTCCGCTTAATCTAAGTGTTTTGTCGACTGTTTGGTTCATTCAGTTATCGACGGCATCCTCGTTTCCTTGTCAACTGCTTGGTCCTTTCTGTTATTGACTGCTTTGCTCAGTTCTTCCTTTTTGGGTAAATCAATGCTAGAGTATTGCTTGTGTTTGGCCTTCGTGTTAACCTTATCATTGTCGTGTCCCGACGCCAAGTCATCTATGGTGTCGGCATGCTGAAATCTTCAACCTTTTTATAAGTTGAATGTTGGCCTAAGTGTTAAATGTGAAATCATGTGCTTACTGTTCCTCTCATCATGAGTTGCAATTAAATCTATCTGTAATCTTGTTTTCCTGCATGTCACTCTTTTTTTTGGGTTGTAGGTGTCTGTGGATTAGACACCACCGCCTCAGTGGTTGGTGAGATATGCTTACTCTATTGGGGTATGTTGGTTGTGTGAGTTAAGAGTCACCGCCACAGTGCCTCTGTTTGGATAGTTATTTTGTGTGGACTGGAGTCACCACCATAACACCCCTGCTTGGTATTGTAGGGTTGTGAGAGTGAAAGGGACAATTGATATCCTCTGATGAGGGTGATTGATATAATCAACCTGCTTTGATACCAATTGAAAGGAGAGTTTAGTTCTTATTATCTGTTAAAACTCTTGTTTAACTTTGTTTCAAAGCAAGTGATATATATAAATATATAAGTGAGTTTGCTGATAGAAAAATAAACACAAACACTTAGTGAGCATAAATATCACAGTACATCAATTAAGAAAATAAAACAACAAGCAAACCAAAGCAATCCAGATGACACAAGGAAATATAGTAGTTCCCCTCAACTGGGTACATCTACTCTTCTACCCACTGGTAGGAATCCACTAGAGGTTGTTGATAAGGTGCCCTCACACCAAGGTATTTTTGATCAGGTGTCCACACACCAATGGAGGTTTGATCAGGTGCCCAATTCACCTATAGGCTTTTGATCAAGTGCTTATAAACCAAGATGCAAGTTTTTGCTAAGGTGGCCTGTCACCGGGAGTAAACTTTTGAAGGGAGTTTTAACCCTTTACAAGATGGGAGGAATAAAAGAAAACAAAAAAGATTATGCTGTTCTTCTCTTTGCTGAGAAGACACTTGATGAAGATGATGTTGAAGAAGGCTCCCCCTGTCTGATTTAGTTTAGATGACAGCTTTGAGTATGGAGCTTCTTCTATAGATTGTGATCCTCTTCTTCTTCTTCTCCCTGAGCAAATGATATTGATTTGGTGTCTTAGGTTGTAGAAGATCTGCAAGAAAAGGATTAGCAAAAAGAAGATAGTATATTCTGATTTGTTCTTCTTTTTGCTCTGTTCTTCTTTTTCTCTTCTTCTTCTTCTTCTTCCTGTACAGCAAGTGTTAATGTATTTGTTCTGTCTATAATATTCCTTTTTATATTGTACAGCAATATAATATATATATATATATAATCTGTCCAAGGGAAACAGAGAGCAGCTGCATATATCTTATATATAATCTGCTGTAATATATTATGCTGTCGTGTAAAAGTTGTTGTCCTCTTTCCTGGCTAATTTGAATCCTTGCCGACCAAAGAGAAAAGGAGTAATATCTCTTTCATTTCCCAGATCCTCGAGCAGAACAATTTCTTTCTTTGGCTTGCTGCAAAGGCTACAACATTTATTGCTTTTGCTGCAACGGCTATAACATTAAATGCTTCACGCTGTAATGTCAGATCAGTAATATATAGCAATATATAAATAGAATAAATAATAAATATTACTATAATAAAGTCTGACAGCATATAAGTAATATTTAATGATATATAAATGATGCTGCAGAAATTCGTCGAGCTCAGGGTCAAGTTCGTCGAGCTCATCATTTGATTCGTTGACCTCATTATTTGATTTACTGTTTCTGAACATCTGCTGAAATTCGTCGAGCGCCTCACTGAAGGTTCGTCGATCTCCTCTTTTCGTCGACCGCTGATTTGAGAATTCGTCGACCGCTGTTCTGGTTGGAATTCGTCGACTGCTGTTCTGTTTGGAATTCGTCGGCCGTTGTTCTGGTTGGAATTCGGAGAGCGTCGTTCGACGAATGCCGAAGGCCGTTCGTCGAACGCAGTTTGACTAATTTTATTTTTATTTTAACTTATATTATTTTCTCTTATATTATTTTCTCTTATAATATTTTCTCTTATAATATTTTCTCTTATATTATTTTCTCTTATATTATTTAGCCTATTATATATATATTTTTCTTAGTATATTATATATATATTATTTTCAGTCTTTTAACTTAATAGGATATTTAATCTAAGTTGTAAGATATATTATGATATAAACTTAGATACTAAAGGTGGATCCTAACTCAAATAAAAACTAAGGTTCCAACAATCTCCCCCTATTTGAGTTGGGATCCTAATCCAAATTAAGACTAGGTTCTAACAATCTCCCCCTATTTGGTTTAGGATTCATAAGCATATAAGGTCTTTAAAGCTTAAGGGTTAGAGATTATTTTATCATAATTTCTTCTTTAAAACCAAGTAATTTCTAATTTCCTAAATCTTGATTTTAAATAGGAATTCTAATATGTGAATTGCTAGCTGTTATAGATTCTAAGAATTTGAAAATCATAAATACAAAGTCTGATAGCTTCTTTCTATAGAATCTCCTTTAATCAGAAAAGACTCACACTCAGTGCCATGATCATTCCTGATCAATGCAACTACAGTAGAATGCTCAACATGATTTTAGGAGAAAATCTGGAAGAATGTGAAGTTATCTGACTTGTTTTTAAGAAAAAAAAATTCAAAAATCTTAAAACTGCTGTTTAATTATAATATGAGTTAAAGTATTAAAAGGTTTAAAGATTTGCCTGATAGATAGATATTTTGGCCTTTTTATTTCATTAAAGTATAACTTTGTAAACTTATTTTTATTTTGCTGATCATAAGAAATTTCTTTTTCTTTAGCTTTAATTAATTGTTTAAAGTTTTCAGCCTTAATGAACTTATTTTCTAAACAGATAATTTGTTATTTTTAAATCTTCTTTAATTTTATCAGAAATTAATTTGTTTATTATTAGCTTTTTACAGTTTCTGTTTTCAGAAATTTTTAAACCTGCACAAGGTGAATTGAAAATAGATCTGATATTTTCAGAGGTAAAATTAGGAAATGTTGTTACCTCTTTTACCTTTTCTTGTTCAAATTCTGCATCTGATATGTAATCTGAACCATATATAGCCATTAAACAGAAGTTTCTGGCTTGTTGTTCTTCTTTTTCTTCTTCTTCAGTTAGACTGAATGAAGGTTCTGCATCATAAATAATGTTAGTGGAAGAGGAAAAAGATGGTTCATTTACCATCCTTGAGAGGGAGTTCCAAATGCTCCTTGCTGAAGTGCAATCATTAACTCTTTGATAAATGTCATTTGACATTAATTGAGTTAATATCTCCATGGCCTTTGCATCAGCACTGATCAACTTTTCTTGATCATCAGATGAAGAGATTAAAGATTGAGTTCCTGTCAAAATAGGTTTGTAGATATCTTCATCTATTGCATTCATATATAATCTGATTCAAACTTGCCATAAATCAAATTTATCCAAATTACATAAAGGTGGATCTGAACAAGTAAAATATGCTAGTGCCATCAAATTTTTGAAAAACCTTTTTACAACAAAACAAAATAAGAACTAAGTGATCTTTGTGATTTCAGGTGTTAGCCTGTGTGAAAAATCAACTTCCTCTGATACCAATTGAAAGGAACAATTGATATCCTCTGATGAGGGTGATTGATATAATCAACCTGCTTTGATACCAATTGAAAGGAGAGTTTAGTTCTTATTATCTGTTAAAACTCTTGTTTAACTTTGTTTCAAAGTAAGTGATATATATAAAATATATAAGTGAGTTTGCTGATAGAATAATAAACACAAACACTTAGTGAGCATAAATATCACAGCACAGCAAATAAGAAAATAAAGCAACAAGCAAACCAAAGCAATCAGATGACACAAGGAAATATAGTAGTTCCCCTCAACTGGGTACATCTACTCTTCTACCCACTGGTCGGAATCCACTAGGAGGTTGTTGAAAAGGTGCCCTCACACCAAGGCATTTTTGATCAGGTGTCCACACACCAATGAAGGTTTGATCAGGTGCCCAATTCACCTATAGGCTTTTGATCAGGTGCTTATAAACCAAGATGCAGGTTTTTGCTAAGGTGGCCTGTCACCGGGAGTAAACTTTTGAAGGGAGTTTTAACCCTTTACAAGATGGGAGGAATAAAAGAAAACAAAAAAGATTATGTTGTTCTTCTCTTTGCTGAGAAGACACTTGATGACGATGATGTTGAAGAAGGCTCCCCCTGTCTGATTTAGTTTAGATGACAACTTTGAGTATGAAGCTTCTTCTCAAGATTGTGATCCTCTTCTTCTTCTTCTCCCTGAGCAAATGATATTGATTTGGTGTCTCAGGTTGTAGAAGATCTGCAAGAAAAGGATTAGCAAAAAGAAGATAGTATATTCTGATTTGTTCTTCTTTTTGCTCTGTTCTTCTTTTTCTCTTCTTCTTCTTCTTCCTGTACAGCAAGTGTTAATGTATTTGTTCTGTCTATAATCTTCCTTTTTATATTGTACAACAATATAATATATATATAATTTGTCCAAGGGAAACATAGAGCAGCTGTATATATCTTATATATAATCTGTTGTAATATATTCTGCTGTCGTATAAAAGCTGTTGTCCTCTTTCCTGGTTATTTGAATCCTTGCCGACCAAAGAGAAAAGGAGTAATATCTATTTCATTTCCCAGATCCTCGAGCAGAACAATTTCTTTCTTTAGCTTGCTGCAACGGCTACAACATTTATTGCTTTTGCTGCAATGGCTATAACATTAAATGCTTCACGCTGTAATGTGAGATCAGTAATATATAGCAATATATAAATACAATAAATAATAAATATTACTATAATAAAGTCTGACAACATATAAGTAATATTTAATGATATATAAATAATGATGTAGAAATTCGTCGAGCTCAGGGTCAAGTTCGTCGAGCTCATCATTTGATTCGTCGACCTCATTATTTGATTTAATGTTTCTGAACATCTATTGAAATTCGTCGAGCGCCTCACTGAAGGTTCGTTTCGTCGACCGCTGATCTGAGAATTCGTCAACCGCTGTTCTGGTTGGAATTCGTCGACCGCTGTTCTGGTGGGAATTCGTCGACCGCTGTTCTGGTTGGAATTCGCAGAGCGCTGTTCGACGAATGCCGAAGGCCGTTCGTCGAACGCAGTTTGACTAATATTATTTTGATTTTAACTTATATTATTTTCTCTTATAATATTTTCTCTTATAATATTTTCTCTTATATTATTTTCTCTTATATTATTTAGCCTATTATATATATATTTTTCTTAGTATATTATTTATATTTATATATTATTTTCAGCCTTTTAACTTAATAGGATATTTAATCTAAGTTGTAAGATATATTATATATAAACTTAGATACTAAAGGTGGATCCTAACTCAAATCAAAACTAAGGTTCCAACATAGAGTTAGTGGAATGTACCACCGTCGCAGTGCCTTTTAATTATGGATCATACATGTTGGGAAAAACACTTGTGATTTATCTAACAAATTACTTAAAGTGATTTCAACTGTTAGGTTATATTACCCATATTGTATGGAAAGGGTAAAATGGTCATTAGATGTCCTAGGATGTCACACCCACCTTTGAGTGTCAAGACCAGGTCAAGATAAGCAGAAATTCAGTTAAGTTAAGACTTGCGTCGAATGAAAGTCTATGCAACTTCGACTTGATGTCTATGCAACTCTGGCTAGAAGTCAAAGCAATTCAATCTGTCTGTAGAAGTATCAAGTCAAGTCGACCCAACGTCGAAAGGAACTTGACGTAGAAGGAAGAGCAAGTGCAAGCCATCTTAGAAGTCGATGCAACTTCGACTTCAACTCGATGCATCAGATAAAGTTCAAGTCCAAGTCTTCTACTCGACGGATACGTCGATAAGGACTCGACGCAATGTCGACATCTGAGTTCAGCCAGAGATAAGAAGGAATTTGAAGCTACATCGATAAGAACTCAGAGGTGCGTCGATATGACGAATGATGAAGTCGACGCAGCGTCGAATACAGACAGAAATAGAAGTTTCTCTTCTGTCCTTTCTAATACCTTTTCAGAAGGTCTACAAAGTTGAAGACTGTTCTCCAATGGCTCGTTTATTACTAAGAATGGAATGGAGAATTACAGTAATGCAACAGAGACATTCTTGGAAGTTTATTTAAAATAGATGGGCGGGTCGGGAACAAAAATAGAAGGCAACATCAATTGTCCAATGTACATTCCTTCTAAGGACAGCCTCGAAGAAGAAAGAAATTCAAATGCAAATGATAGAGAATAAGTATGATGAGAGGAGAAGGAAAAAGACAACTAACTTATTATTATTCTAGCTATCAAAATAGGGCTTCCTCTTCTTCCTCCTTCAACCCTAAGACAGAAAAGAAGAACATCTCTCTCTGCATAGAAAAATAACAACACAGCTGATTCATCTTCCTCATCACATAGCAGCAAGACAATAAAAGGGTAGAGGATCAAGATCAAGCTCATAACCCTTGCAATCATCACAATATTAAGAAAGGGTTCATCACATTCAGATCCTGTGATAAACAGAAGCTACAATAATTAAGAAACAGCTTTTGAAGAATTCTGAAAGCAGAATTATATTCTCCTCTTTCTTTCTTCTTCTTCATTCACCTACTGTAAAAGAGTTTTAAGAATCCCTCTTTCAAAAGATTCAGTGGTTCTAAGAGTCTCCTTATCAAAAGACTCAGTGGTTCTAAGAGTCTCCTTATCAAAAGACTTAGTGGTTCTGAGAGTCTACTTATCAAAAGACTCAGTGGTTCTGAGAGTTTCTTTGTCAAAAGACTCAGGCACAGTTAGTGCAATCCTACCAGGGATGTAGAAGAGTGGACTACCCACATTTTGGGGAACCACTATAAAAATCCTGTGTCTTCTGGATTGATTTTCTATGCTGCCCATTTTACTGATTTTTGTATTTATATTTCCTGCATTTACTTTATTCTGTTTTGGTAGTATTGATTGCATATTTCTTAGCAGTTTTATTGTGTGCACATTTAGGGTATAAAAGATTTTAAATCTCTATTCACCCCCTCTAGAGAATACTCAGATGCACACTGTGCACTTTCAATTGGTATCAGAGGGAGGTTGATCATTAAAAGGTTAACATCCTATTCAAAAGATCTCCTCACTCTCATTTCTTTATTTTAAATTAACTAAAACTATTTTATAAAAAAAATGAGTTCTAAGGACTATGCATCAACAAGAACACCAGTGTGTAATTTAAATAAGTTTACACTCTGGAAGGCCAGAATAAAGCTCTATATGAACTCTATTGATGAAGACATTTTTAATGTCATTATTTCAGGTCCCCCAGCACCAGTCAGAAAAGATGCAAGTGAGACAGTAACAAAAGAAATTGTCCATAGAGCAGAGTGGACTGAAGCTGAAAAGAAAGTGAAGGCATGTGATGCCAAAGCCATGAATATTCTGGTATCAACTATGTCTAATGACATATTCCAGAAGGTTGCTGACTGCAACTCTGCTAATGAAATCTGGGAATCTCTTTCTAGATTAGTTGAGGGCAGCTCTGATGAAAAAAAGTACAAAAAGTCCCTTCTCATATCCCAATATGAGAACTTACAGAAAAAGGCTGAGGAAGTTGTAGCAGAGATGCATGAAAGATTCAGCTCCATCATAAATGAGCTAAAAGGACTAGACAAGGAAATTTCTCTGACAGAAATTAATGACAAACTCCTCATGTGCTTCCCAAGCACATGGGACTCAAGAATCTGGGATATCAGAGAGTCCAGATGTAACAGAGAAATATCCACGGATACTCTGCTAAGCAAGCTCTAGTCCTATGAGCTCCTACTAAAAAGAAGGGCTGAGTCAGAAGCAAAGGAGAAACTCTCAACTCCCAAGGAAAGAATAATTGCTCTGAAGGCTGCTGAAGAAGGGCCTTCCACCTCTGAGGAAGAGATGTTGAATCTCTTAGCCAGAAGATTTAAGAGATGGGTCAATACAGAAGACTCCAGAAGAAAGGAGAGGAGTTCAAGCAAACTAAGGTTTGATAAAACTCCTAAACAAGAAATAACTTGCTTCTCTTGCAGAAAATATGGGCACATTGCACCAGAATATCCTGAAGAGAAAAGTGACACAAGCAATAAGAAGGAGCACAAGAAGAAATATTTTAGGGGGAAAGATAAGAAGAATTGTAAAGGCTTCATTGCTGGAACCTGGAATTACTAAGATTCTGAGTCAAGTTCCTCCTCATTTGACAGTGATGAAGATAGTGTAGCTGAAGAAGCCTGTTTAATGGCTCTTGAAGAGTCTACTGAAGAAAGTTAGGTAACTATATTTGATGACTTTGATTTCTCTTCATAAGATTTAAAAGAATGTTTTAAAGATTTTTGCTAAGATTATATCAATAGTAAAAAAGAACTTAACTCACTTAGAAAAGAAATAGAAGATCTTAGGAAAGATAATCTATATTCAGTCAATTATTACTTAAGAAACCAGATGTATAGAAAAGAGGAAGAAATAGATACAGTAACTAATGAAACTTCTGATTTAAAGAAAGAACTTACAAAGGCAAAAGCCTTTGATGACTCACTCAATGGGAGGAGTCAAAAGCTTAACGACATCTCACAAAATCTCTCTAAGAGATTGAACCATATTGATCTAGAATCACTACCATCCACCAGCACACTAATCCATAGCAAACATGCATGGGAAAATCCTGTAGCATTCATTAGGTTTAGTATAAATCAACCTAATAACAACTTAGAATCATGTGAAGAACGCAATAATAATCCTAATAAACTCACTACATTCAATAGGGTAAACATTATTAATCAAACAGTGATTCTAGGTAAACACCCCTTAAAAAAGCTAATTAAAATAAAAATATTCATAAAAGGAATTATGCATCGACTGGAACTCGATGCAGTTTGAAAGATGCGTCAAATGAAACTCGACGGAGTTCGGCATATGCTTTGACATCAACTCGAAGCAAGTACGAGGGTGCGTCGAATTCTATTCGACGCAAGCAATATTCTGCATCGAATTATTATCGATGTAACTATGCAGACATGTCGAATTACATTCGACGAAACTATAAAGACTCGTCGATTTCTTCTCGACGCATGCTTCCAGGAAGAAATTTTCAGATATCTAGATCTCTCTACTTATATTCCTAGATGTTTCTGATGTTCTAAAATTGGACACATAACCAAAAATTGCTGGCATAATAACCCAACACTTCTTCACCTTAGAGGGTATACTGAAAGAATAACTTATTATTTCATAACTCCATATGATGATAGAAGAAAGTGACCCCAACAAGTGAGAGTCTATGCTAATGTTTAACTGAATGTGCATAAGGGAGACTGTTCTACCACAAACCAGCAGTGGTAACTGGACAGTGGATGATCCATGCATATGACTGGAGCAAAGGAGATGCTGGAAAACTTCAAGGACAAGGAAGGCACTAAGGTCATTTTTTGGGAACTCCCACTCTGGTCAGACCAGAGGATATGGTGTGCTAAGAGTTGGAGAAATCTCCTTCTCTAAGGTAGCTTATGTTGAAGGTCTTCAACATAATTTAATTAGTATCAGTCAGCTGTGTGATGGTGAATACAAAGTTGTACTCACCAAGTCTTTATGTCATATAGTTAGCTCTATAACCAATCAGATAGTATTGACTAGTCATAGGAAAGGTAAGGTCTATGTTGTGGATTTTGAGTATACAAAGTCAGAGATCTGCTTATTTAACTCTCAGTTAGAAAATAATGAGTTGTGGCATAGGAGACTTAGTCAACTAACTTTTAATGTCATTGCTAAACTGTCTAAGCTTAACCTAGTAAGATGCTTACCAACAGGTAAGTTTAATATAGACCATCCCTGTAGAGCCTGCCAACAAGGACAGCAGATCAAATCATCATTCAAACTAATTAGTAAGAGTGATTATTCCCCGAGAACCCTATACCTGTTGCACATGGACCTATTTGGTCCTATCTCCACTCAGAGCTTAGCAGGTAAGTCCTATACTTTAGTCATTGTTGATTACTTTTCTAGATTCAGTTGTGTGTTCTTTCTAAAAGCTAAGTTAGACACCTTCAAGATCCTCTCAAGGTTCATTAGACAGATTCAATCTGAATTCAACACTTAGGTTGCTGTGATCAGAAGTGATCATGGTACTGAGTTTGAAAATTAGTTAATGTGTAGATTCTGTGAGGATGAAGGGAAAAGATAAAGCTTTTCAGCTCCTAGAACCCCAGACCAAAATGGGGTGGCTGAAAGGAAAAATAGAACCTTAATTGAATCAGGAAGGACATTATTGGCTAAATCCAACTTGCCATATCCTTTTGGGCCGAGGCAGTGAATACTACCAACTATGTTTTGAATAGAAGTCTCATCAACAAGACAAAGTTGAAGACCCCTTATGAGCTATTGAAGAGAAAGACACATATAGTCACCTACTTTAGGATCTTTGGATGCACATGCTTCATTCTAAATAATGGGAAGAGTTATCTTGCCAAATTTGACAAGAAGGTTGATGATGAAATATTTTTGGGATATTCCTCATCAAGCAAGGCCTATAGGTGCTATAATAAATTCTCTCTCAAAATTGAGGAGTCTGTGCATGTGGTCTTTGATGAAGCTAACATGTTTTATAAGGGGAAGGAAACTTCCACCAACACTATTTTGCAGGAAGAAGACCAACTTGTAGATCAAGCTGAAAGGCTCAACATCATGGATCATTCATCAGAGTGTCGAGACAAAGGAAAATAGAAAGTTGACACTGATTTAGATGAAGTCTCTGCTGTAGATGAAGATGGGCTTACAGTACCTGAACTACCAACCACTAAGATCATTCTAAAGAATGAAGATGGTGCTCCCAGAGTCAATGAGCAATTGGAACTTCATGAAGAAGATAATCCCTTTAATAACTCAATAAGAACTAGGATGACCCTAAAGGATCATCCTCCAACACAAGTTATAGGATATTTGACAGTGAGAGTCAAAACAAGGAATCAGGTAACACATGAAATAATGTTGCAGTGTTTTCTCTCACAATATGAACCCAAGAAGTTTGAAGAAGCAGACAGTGACCCTCACTAGATATCTATAATGCAAGAAGAGTTAACTCAATTTGAGAGGAACAAGGTCTGGACATTGGTTGAGAGACCAATGAATTTCACAGTAATTGGAACCAAATGGGTATTCAAAAACAAGATGGACTCAACTGGAGTCATAGTCAGGAACAAGGCTAGACTTGTGTCTCAAGGATATAGGCAAGAGGAGGGGATTTACTTCAACGAGACATTTGCTCAAGTAGCAAGGCTGGAGGCCATTAGAATGTTTCTTGCATTTGTTGCACACATGAAGATTAAAGTCTATCAGATTGATGTGAAGAGTGCATTTCTAAATGGAACCCTTCAAGAAGAAGTATTTGTGGAGCAGCCCCCATGTTTTGTCAATCCATCTTTTCCATCCTTTCTATATAGGTTTGATAAAGCATTGTATGGCCTCAAGCAAGCTCCAAGAGCTTGGTATGAGACCTTATCCACTTTTTTCTGGAACACTCCTTTGAAAGAGACAAAGTGGATAAAATACTCTTCACAAGAGCACTCAAAATCAGCTACTACTGGTACAAATATATGTAGATAATATTATATTCGGGTCAACAGATCAAACACTATGCAAACTGTTTGCATACCTAATGCAGTTTAGATTTTAAATGAGTAGCATGAGATAATTATCTTATTTTCTAGGCCTCCAAGTAAGGCAAAATATAGATGGCATTTTCATATCCCAATCCAAGTATACCAGAGAACTCATCAAGAGGTTTGGGATGGAAAATGCCTCTGTCATGAAAACCCCCATGGCTACCAATGCTGTTTTAGATAGAAATGAAAAGGGTAAGTCCTTTGATCAGAAGACTTACAGAGCAGTCATTGGCTCTCTTCTCTATCTGACAGCTAGCAGACCAGATATAATATTTGCTACCTGTATATGTCCTAGGTTTCAGGTTGACCCCAAGGAATCCCACATGAGTTCTGTAAAAAGGATACTTAGATATCTAAAGGGTACACCCGAACTTGGCTTGTGGTATCCAGCAGAATCTGGATTTGACTTAGTTGGCTATTCAGATGCAAATTATGATGGATGTCGGCTGGACAGAAAAAGCACCTCAGGAACATGCCAATTCCTGGGTGCTAGAATGATCTCATGGTTTAACAAGAAGCAAACCTCAGTCTCAACTTCTACAGCTGAAGCTGAGTATATAGTTGTAGGAAGCTGCTGCTCACAAATATTGTGGATGTAAAATCAGTTATTGGACTACAACTTTTCTCTTAACAATTCCACTATATTCTGTGACAGCTCTAGTGCTATCTCCATAACTTCCAATCCTGTTCTCCACAGCAGAACTAAGCACATAGAGATAAGGCACCACTTTCTCAGGGATAATGTTGAGAAGGGTAATATCAATCTTCAATGCATTTCCACTGATATTCAAATGGTTGACATCTTCACTAAGCCACTTGATGAAAGTAAGCACAAGTTCTTCATCAATGCACTAGGAATGCTTGATGGAGCTCTCTAGAACACCATTATTATGTATTCAAACTTATTTTTCATAGAAAGGTATTGCTGGAAAAAACAGCAAAATTTTTAAGAAAAATATAACTATTTATTCAGAGTTGCCTCGAATAAAAATCGACGCGCCGTTGATTTCTACTCGACGTCAACTTTGAGAGCATACTGGGATAGTTCATTCTAATAGCACTCAATGCTGCTTCAAATTCTTATCGACGCTTACGTCGACATCATAATTGCTGACTATTCTCGAAGCCACGTCGAATTCTACTTGACGTTGCATCGACTCCGCACAGCGCGCGCAGAAATGAGCCATTTCAACATGTTTTGGCGTGCTGAATCCACCTCCTCTCGATGCTGCTTCGAATAAAACCCTAAGTTGTGATGAATCGTCTTCTTTTAAGCAACTTAGGCGTCGAATCTATTGTGCTTCTGAATTCTCTTCCTGTCGCTCTCTTCTTTTCCCTTTCTACTTCTCTCATTCTATTTCAGTGTAGGTACTCACATGTCATCAATGGTGTCTCCTCCAAATCAAAGAGACATTGTCGATGTAATTGATCTAGCTTTAGAGACATTGCTATCTCAATTCAGTTCTCTCTATCTTGATTTCTCAAAAGACTGTTATCAAAAGATTTGTGCTCAACGTAGGAGGTTACAGAACCTCGATGCTCAAATCAAAGCCATCGATAAAGAAGTAAGGTTATTAGTAATGTCTGCTGATGCCTTTATATGCTTGTTCAATGATATAAAGCAGGGGGAGAAGTGTACCAGCATGCCACCTCAAGATTCAGTATACACTATAGCTCTCCCCTTGTTCTTTGTTTCTGAAAGAGAGCCTTCCATCACCTCCAAGTTTCTTCTACTCCCGGCATCTTTTTCTCCTCCAAGAACCCTGCCTTCAATACAGGGGGAGTCATCAAAATAGGGGGAGAGTGATTTATTATCAGATGATAATGACTACCTGAAGAGTCTGCATGAGTCAAAAGAATGGACTGAGTTACCTCTCCCTGAAATACCTGACTTCAGGCCCTACTTTGAAGAATCCACAACATCACCATCTTCAGTCAAGCCTGCTGATCAAATCCCTGAATCTTCTCCATCATCTCCACCACTAGTTCAGCTCCCTCCTGATCCTACTCCAGCACCCACTCCAATTGTCCAAGCACCAGCCTTCAGAGGAAGAACTCCATACAGAGGAAGGGGCATGAAGGAATTATAGAGGAAGAGGAAGAGATGTTATAGGAAGAGGATATGGAATAGATATACCTTGGGAGAGGTATACAAAAGAGCATAGAAAATAGTACAAGAAGGACAGATCCTACTACAAAACTTATGAGAAGGTTGAAATCCCTGAAAATAAAATGAAGAAGTATATTGATCCAAAGCTTGACAATGCCCTAGATGAAATTAGAGAAAGAGATAAATATGAGGTTGAAGCTTCTCAAAGAGAGCTTGAAGAAAAGAGAAGGTTATTCATTGAAAGACTGCAGAAGGGTAAGGATGCAGTGGAAAAAGAACAACTCAAGGAGGAAATTCAAATCCCAAGCACACTCTTTGATCATAGAAAGTATGTTGCAGCATTTCCTCAAGCAAAACTTCTTGAAAATTGAGGGCAACTTCACAAAAGAGGTTTTGGTTGTGATCTGGATGAAGTAGGGCAACGACTTCAAAAGAAAAGTAAGATTGTATTGAAGACTATTCCAACTTCTGAGAATCCATAGTCAACATTCATTGTACCAAACCCTGATGTTGAAGAACTAGGTTTGGAAGAAATCAACTTGATGATTGCTAAAGTCTTTGGTATGGGTTTCAAACTTAAAGATGTCCATTCTGAAGTAGAAACTGATCTGGAAAAGCTCTTCAAGGGACATGAGAGAATTCAAAAGAATCCAGAGAAAGCCACGCCAACAAACTTCAAGTATATGGAGAGGAAATTTTGGAAGGTCTATGAGGCCTTGTCAACTTTCCTCAAAAAGAGAAAGTAAATCATGACTTGGGTAATTAACTCTGATAAACACTCATTTATATCAATCAGATGCTTTTCAGTCTATCATACTTTTCTGTCTATTGTTTTTATGTATAGTTGTTTGTATTTGAGTTTGTGTCAAAGCATGTTTGAAATCACTCATTTTATTTTGTGAAATTTGTTGAGATAAATAGGGGGAGATTTTTGGGGAAAACCCTTGTGATTTATCTAACAAATTACTTAAAGTGATTTCACCTGTTAGGTTATATTACCCACATTGTATAGAAAGGGTATAATGATCATTAGATGCCCTATGATGTCACACTCACCTTAGAGTGTCAAGACTAGGTCAAGATAAGCACAAATTCAGTTTAGTTAAGACTTGCGTCGAATGGAAGTCGACACAACTTTGACTTGATGTCGACGCAACTCTGACTAGAAGTCAAAGAAATTCAATCTGTCTATCGAAGTATCAAGTCAAGTCAACGCAATGTCGAAAGGAACTCGACGCAGAAGGAAGAGCCTGTCGAAGCCAACTTAGAAGTCGACACAACTTCGACTTCAATTAAACGCAGAAGATAAAGTTCAAGTCCAAGTCTTTAACTCAATGGATACGTTATAAGGATTCAACGCAATGTCGACATCTGAATTCAGCCAGAGCTAAAAAGGAATTCGAAGCTGCTTTGATAAGAACTCAGAGGTGCGTCGATATGCCGAATGATGAAATCGAAGTAGCGTCGAATACAAACAAAAACAGAAGTTTCTCTGCTGTCCTTTCTAATACCTTTTCAGAAGGTCTACAAAGCTAAAGACTATTCTCCAACATCTCATTTATTGCCAAGAATGGAATGGAGTATTCCAATAATACAACAAAGACATTCTTGGAAGTTTATTTAAATTAGATGGACGGGTCGGGAATAAAAATAAAAGGCAACATCAATTGTCCAATGGACATTCCTTCTAAGGACAACCCAGAAGAAGAAAGAAATTCAAGTGCAAATGATAGAGAATAAGTATGCTGAGAGGAGAAGGAAAAAGATAACTAACTGATTATTATTCTAGTTGTCGAAATAAGGCTTCCTCTTCTTCCTCCTTCATCCCTAAGGCAGAAAAGAAGAACATCTCTCTCTGCACAGAAAAATAATAACACAACTGCTTCATCTTTCTCATCACATAGCAGTAAGACAACAAAAGGGCAGAGGATTAGGATCAAGCTCATAACCATTGCAATCTTCGCAATCATAAGCAAGGGTTTATCACATTCAGATGCTGTGTGTTGAAACTTGCAACCGGTCTCTTTGAGTTTGGACCCATTGGGTGGTGTAGCCCATGCCTACTTATCCTTTACTTACGCTCTTGATTGTGGATAAAGAATTAGGAACAGACCCAAGGCTGTAGCGATGAGGTCCCGCCACACACCCAGAAGATCTTAGAGAGCTTCCCCTCCCAAACCAATGCTCAGTCGGGCACCTTGGAGGGAACTAGCAGCCAACCAAAAATTGCCTAGGAGGAGAGAGCCTAAGAGATCGCCTCTCCTCCAAGGTGCCCTTAAGGGTCTATTTATAGATTCTCTAGGCTGGTCTGCAAATAGCATGAATCTGCCTTTTGGTTTTACTAATCGCACCCCAAATTGGTCTGCCAACAACCTAACTCCGCTGTTCTGAAGGGCTATTGGCAGCTCACGAAGGGTATCTAGGTAATTTCCCCCTCAATACATTCTAGGAGAGTGATCTGTGAAGGCACCACTCGCTAGGCTTCTCGTACACTAGATTCCACCGGGCGAGTGGTCCGTGGAGGCACCATTCGCCTAACACCTAGCCTGCTTGGCTTGTGGTGCTCCACCCATACTCGTCTGGCCTCCTGTGCACTCGCCCCTCTAATAGGGCGAGCGCCTTGCAGATGGGACTCGCACTTGCCCGGAGGCTCCCCTACATCTTCTAGCCTGGGCGAGTGCACTGCTCGACATGGATCTTGCCCCTTGACCACTTTTGGACCTGGGGGCCCACTTGGAAAATACGGGATTGTACATAATCCCCGCTCTTTATGAGCGAGTCCTACGTTCAGAACGAAGAGTCCAACCCCCAATATTCGGCGAGTTCTTTGCTGACCTAGAGGGAATCTTTACAGTGGGACCCACCATTTTGCTATAAATACTTCCCAGGTTGCTGCTTCCCAAACGCTTGTCTTCCAATCACTATTCTCTTTCTTCTACTTCCAAGCTCTTGCTGCTCAGATGACGTTCATGAATCTGACACTAAGACCGCTCTCACAAGGGTTGATGGACTGCCTTGCTGCCGCGCATGGGGAGAACCCTTCCAAGGCCACCCAGTATAACCCCTGGCTCTCTTCAATGAGAGATCCTTCCAAGCCTTACTGGCTGAATAAAGCCAGGGTGGTCCGGTGAAACTTGTCGGCGAGGGAGTCTGCGTTAGAGGCTCCTCCCTCTCCAAAATTCCTACCGACAACATTTTCGAGGTAATACAATCCATCTCGCCTTTAAAGCTAACCATAGTGACATGATACCTTAGTGATTTAACCACTCGCAGAACCTGCAGGTGACGGAGGGCGGTCGCGGGATCAACCAGGCGAATGCCTCCATTCCCCCACCTGTTCTCAGAGGCGTTCCACCAGTCCAGGAGCCAGTCATCATAACGACTCCTGGCGGAAGCCGGCTCGTTCCTTGTAAGCACTTCATTGTCTTCTCGCCTGCCTTTTACCTTTCGACCTTTTTCTGACTATAGCTTCCACAGCTCTCACCTTTGGGAGCATGGGGCTGTCCTCTACCCTGCGCAACTCTCCTGCCCCTGAGACTGTCATCATTTCTCCCTCACCGGAGCAGGGGCATCCGGCGTACAAAGGCCCTGAGGACAACTCTCCCGCTGTGGACTTGGCAACTACCTTCGGCGCCGCCGACCAGGTTCATCTCCCTGGGAAGGTGAAATCACTCCACCCTCCCAGCCAACCATTCGCAGGGCAGCCCAGCGCCTCTTGCCGGTCCCCCATTGAGGAATATGTACCTGGTGAGTTACCTTTTTTTCCTCGAACTAAAAATCTATATGTCTTAGAGAAGACTAACCTTCACTCTCGCAGGCTACCGTCAGGTCCTGCTGGTGGATCCTAAAGAGGAGGAGGGGTTGATCTCGCCACCTCCCTCTCCCTGCGACATCTCAGATTTTCTCAGCGACCACGAAGATGCTAGGACCATGAAGGAGCGGATGACGGAGCTTTTCGACAAGCTGATCTGGATGCAGCGAGACCTAGCCAACCAGACGGAGGAGCATCAGGAAGCCTTTAAGCGTCGGATAGGCATTCTTGAATGGGACTATAGGCACCTTATTGGGGAGATGGAGCACCAGGGAGGCGGGTGCGAGGAAACCTTGCCTGGGAGGCACATTGCACAGGATAGGGACAAAATGCGCTTGGTTAACCAAGAGTTGACGACAGTTAGCTTGTTCCACTACCCATGGGTGCCTCCAAGGACAGGGAGGTGAGGCCGGGGTCGATGGCAGTGGGTACAGTATTGAGCCTACTGGATCTCACCCCCTATATTCTCCCGCACCTTTGTTATTTCTCTTTCTTTTACGCACTGAACCAAGACGAGACCTACTGCATCTCGCGAACAATTTCTGTCTATATGTTATTTATTCTATATTTTATTGCTTTTACGAATGCTTTCTTGCGAGTGCTTTCATTCACGCTGTACTTTTTGCATTTGCCTGAAGGGTTTTGCGCATCTCTTTTGCCTTCTATCAGCGACTGGCCGTAGATGGGCTGGCTCGAACTCCGAGGTGTCAGGATAGCGCGGCCGCTATCCGAGCCCCGCGTGTAAAGAATTCCCTTCATTTCCCCTTTTTCTGTAAATAGTTAACCCACCTACCGCCTTTATTATGCTTTGATCTCTCTCTCTTCTTGCTTTCGCGATACCACTCGCCCATCTCCCTAGGATCCACACGAGACCTTTCCTTCCTTTAGCGATGACGAAAGAGGCTGATGGCAGGGCCAATTGCGCTCAAGCATTCGCCAACCGCGATTTCGAGACCTGCGACCTCTCGGAAGATGACTTTACCCAGGCCATCGCTGACTACGTTCCGCCGGGATTTGTCGCGTGCCGCCTGGGGAACCAAGACCGCATAAACCAATTCTCGCCCGATACCATCGCCATCCCCCTCGAACATTTCTAGGTAGGACTCCGCCTCCCGCTGTGGCCAGAGGGGCGCCAGACCTTGCGCTACTTCGGAGTTGTCCCCGCGCAGCTCAATCCAAACTCCATCGCCATACTGGTAGCATTCTCCTGCTACCTGCATTAGGAGGGGGTTGAGTTCTCCCTCCCGGTGTTCCGCAATCTCTTCAACTTCTGGGCGACTCGCGGAGTGGCGTTCTTCTCCGGGCTGTCCCCCCTCAGTGTGACCGGCACATCAAATAAAAACCACGACTGGGTTCGGTGATTTATCTTTGTCACAGGGAAATTCGACAATGTACCTCTCGTGCCCTTGCAGGAGAATGAGTCTACCCTCCAGCCTCCAATGCTGGGAGGTTACGAGGCCAAGCTCTGCCTCTTCATCTAGAAGCATGGAATGGATGTCGTGCATTTGCAGAAGCAAGTTGGCTCGCTGCAGCCGATTCTGCCGGGAGAGGGTAAGCTGAATGATTTCCACCCTAGCTCCCACTCGCTTTCACTTGCTCCCGCCTTTTCACTGACTTTCTTGATGCAAGAATTCAGAGCCTTCCCCTCCACCCGTCGAATGCGGCCATGGGGCTTGCTCCCGATGGCGCTCTCACTCTCGCCAGATCCGCCACTGCAGCCTGCTGCAAGGACCCGCCTCCCATAAAATCCAGTGGGCAGAAGCGGAAGCCCGGCGCGGCCACTAGCCCTACCACCAAGCGGGGAAAACCTTCTGCAACCTCTAAGGGGAAGGCGGTCGCGGATGAGACCCATGGCTTAAGTGCTCAGGTGGCAGAGGACTCGGCGGTATAGACCGCTATTGAGCTGGCGGATCCCTCCTCGTTGCCGATTCTGAGAGGGCATCGGAACATTCCTTTCGGCGAGAGGTATGCGGACGCGATGGGCGAGACACTACTCCAATGGGACCGGTGGGCCAATCGGGTCTCCATCTCCTCCCTCCTTCCATCCTGGATGGAGCGGGATACAACTAGCAGCCAAGCCAATGACTTATCCTATGCGCTCTACGGCAATAAGGATGCCTCCATCTACGATACTGAGTCCACTCAGACTCTCGCTCATGAGGGCTCGCGAGCCATGATGCGTGCTCTCGCGTGGACTCACATGTCCTCCCGCCACAGCATGACCCTTGCGCGGAATATAATCGAGGTTTAGAAGACCCATGCTCTTGCCTCTGTCGAGGTCGTGGCCGTCAAGAAGAAACTGGCCACCGCTGAGGCACTTCTCGCCAGCCACCCAGACCGAGAGGTGAGCACGTCTCCTTGTAGTGACTGAAGCTCTCACATTTTCTTCCTTTCCCGCGCTAACCATCTTTTCCTTGCAGGACATAGCCAACTATGATACCCTACTCATACGGGCGTGCATTCTCGAGGAGCGGGCCAAGGAGCTGGAGGCCGAGAATGAAAAGCTGAGAGGGGCCACTTCCCAGCCACCTCCCGCGGAGAGGGACACTCGACACTTTTACTCCAACGCATAGTTCGAAGGGCTGATGCAGAGGTCCGCCTAGGGAGCAGCAAAGCATGCGCTGGAGGTTCTTCGAAGGGCTGGGCTTTTGAAGGAAGAGGGCGAGAGGATTCTCGCCCACCATGTGCTTCCCGAACTCTTTGCCCGGGTGGATGACCCTGCGGATGAAGCTGGTGATGGATGAGAGCTTGACGACCTTCCTTCTCCGGGCGATTGAAGCAGATACTCGGACGAGGAAGCCGACGACCCCTGAAGACCCCTCTCTCTTTTTTTCTTTTTGATGTAATGCGAGAATCCCTCTGTAATTCCTTTTATACTGAAATGAAATAGAAAGTTTTGCCTCTTGCAATTTGTCTTATATTTTCTCTGTGCATCTTGTTATTATTAGCCGATAGCTCGCGTGCTCGTAAGTTATTTTGCATACTCTCGCACTTTCACGCGCGTTTTCGTATATTGTTTGTTCGCCTTTTGCACCGACGAACCCTAGTGTAGGTCGTGACTGAGATCTCTCACCGTATAGGAGCGCCACACGGTTGAAACCCTTTCGCTCTCTCCCCAACCTTTTTAGGACTTAGACGATTTTGTTGATTTCTGTCGGGAACGTTACTACGCCGAGAACCCATTTCATCCTGCTAAATTCTCGCAGCCCTTGGAGCTGGCCAACGCTTCGTTGCGAACTCTCTGGGCGAGTATCTTTCTCGAACAATATCATTCGCCGGCGAGTGTCCCTCATGATGTGCACCACTCGCCAACCTTATACCGAGACTTGCCCTGTGTTAATTTTTCGCATTAAATTTTCCTTTCTTTCCTTGCCTTCTTCAGGGGTCACCACCGAGTGGGCCTACCGCCCTGCCAGCTTGATGAGAGCCTGGTCAACGGGTCTGCTCGGGGACAACCTTTGAACCTTTCGAACCTGCCACCTAGTGAGCCTACGACCCTGCCAGCTAGATGAGAGCCTGGTCAGTGGGTCTGCTCGGGGCCAACCTTTGAACCTTTCAAACCTGCCACTGAGTGAGCCTACGGCCCTGCGAGCTAGATGAGAGCCTGGTCAGCAGGTCTGCTCGGGGCCAAATTTTGAACCTTTCAAACCTGCCACTGAGTGAGCCTACGACCCTGCCAACTAGATGAGAGCCTGGTCAGCGGGTCTACTCGGGTCCAACCTTTGAACCTTTCGAACCTGCAACCGAGTGAGCCTATGGCCCTGCAAGATAGATGAGAGCCTGGTCAGCGGGTCTGCTCGGGGCCAACCTTTGAACCTTTTGAACCTGCCACCGAGTGAGCCTATGGCTTTGCCATCTAGATGAGAGCCTGGTCAGCGGGTCTGCTCGGGGCCAACTTTTGAACCTTTCGAACCTGCCACCGAGTGAGCCTACGACCCTGACATCTAGATGAGAGCCTGCTCAGCGGGTCTGCTCAGGGCCAACTTTTGAACCTTTCGAACCTGACACCAAGTGAGCCTATGGCCCTGCTAGCTAGATGAGAGCATGGTCAGCGGGTCTGCTTGGGGCCAACTTTTGAACCTTTCGAACCTGCCACCGAGTGATTGATAAGTAATAAAATATACGTATTTTTAGTATAGTTATTAGTATGGTTTTAATTAATATTATAAATTTTCTATGTAAATTAATGAATAATTGCCTGTTTTATTATTTTTGTTACTAACTTAGCTTTATTTTTTTCCAGATTTTTGACAAAATTTTCTAAGGTCATGCCCTCGGTCACGCCCGTGACCGAGGGCGTGTAAATTTAAAGTTCAAAATTTGACGAATCCCGAGCTGAGGTCGACGAAAGGCGAGCTGAGTTCGACGAACGGCAAGTCACGCCCCCGGTCATGCCCGTGACCAAGGGCGTGTATCTTTAAAGCTCTGCGTCTGACGACCCCTTCCAGCTCACTCCAGCCGCCCAAAGTCACGCCCGTGACTCTACAAGTCACGCCCGTGACACACCAAGTCACGCCCGTGTGCAGCCTTATTTGACGGCAGAACCTTCGAGAAGTCGGCGAATACAGCCGAGCAAATGTCACGCCCTAAGTCATGGCCGTGACATCCAAGTCACGCCCGTGACCTAGGGCGTGTAAAAATGAAAATTTTCCTATAAATAGAGGGGCTCGGTGATGAGTCCTGATCATATACACATTTATGGACTCATCCGGGCCGTTATTTAGTCATTTCTCCGCACTTTAGCCTTGTTATAGTTTATATTTGATAATCCATGCTAGGTGCACATCTAGGCCCACTTTGGTGTGATTTTTATGCTTATTGTCATTAGTAGTATTCATGTGCTGTCAAGTGCCACTTTCAGTGGCTAGATCTGTGGTTGTGCTGGAATAGGAGTCGTGCAAGTGTTCCCGGTGCAATTCTGCACAGGAACACTGTGCACGATCGCCGGTTCTATTGCGCACGACCACTGGTCGTGCGCCACTGATCATGTGCACTTAACCCTTTTTCATGAGTTCTGTTTGGTGTAGTGCGCACGACCATCAACGCCTTTGCGCACGACCACCGGTCGTGCGCCACTGTTCGTGCGCACTTAGCATTAAATTTCTGAGTTCTGTTTCGTCTAATGCGCACGACCACCGACGATAGTGCGCACGACCACCGTTCGTGCGCCACTGGTCGTGCGAACATTTTATTTTATAATTTCGTATCTTGCAGGTTCCACCCAGGCAGTGCGCACGATCGCAGAATTCCAGTGCGCACGACCACTGGTCGTGCGCCAATGACCGTGCGCAGTATTTATTCCAGCGCCTATTTAAACGCCTGTTGCGATTTTTAGGGCATGATCAGCCGCCGGGAGCGGAGTTCCTATTCCGTACGCCGCCGACCTCCACCGTGGGACGCCTCCACTTCATCTTCTATGCAAGGGGAAGCCTCCTCCACCCATTCCAAGACTTCCTCCATTGTCCGTGAGTGTTCTCCATCGTCCGCAAGCCTCCAAGCAACCATTCTCTCATTCCGCCCGGTGAGAAGAAGAAGGAACCTGAAGTCGAAGACGACGGAGCTACGTAGGGAGATTGTGACAGCTCTCTACGCCAGAAGCATAGTCCGCCCGAGCCCGGAGGTAGCCCGACAACCTACCATTCCGGCCGTGAACGGCCGCTAGTCTTCACTATCGGTTATCCCTTTCTTCTCTCTTTCATTGTACTCGTTATGCTTTGTAAACTCGAATATTGTGATGTTGTTTGTTGAAATGAATGTTTCCTTGTTGTTCTTCATGGTTCGGTTGTGATTCACTCCATTTCCACTCACTCACTCGCATGCGCACGCAAGGTGTTTGTTCCGTGTTAGCAAGAGCTAACGACAGTTGTGAAGAGGTGTTTACGACCCTCACCCTTTCGCGCTATAACACACTCCATTCCGCCTCACGAAGCACGGCATCGCGGCCGTTGCATCCATCTCACCTTGCGAAGCGGTGTTTTCGACCCGCATCTCTTTTTGTTGTTGTTAAGATTAGGAAACCCAACCAAGAACCCCTTTTTTTCATGTGTGTTTTGTTTGTGTAACAAGAGTCACGCTACGCGTTTCATTCACCCAACCTGCATTCCTCAAGAGACCGACATTCGGGGAGTCCACTCTCCACATTTATTACTTGACAGCGATCGGTGCACTTGCCGACACGCATCAAGTTTTTGGCGCCGTTGCCGGGGAGTGCAGACGTGATGAATTCGTCTGCGTGAAGATTTGTTGCACGAGAATTTTCTTTTCTTTCACCTCTCTTGTTCACCCCTGGTATCTCCGTTTCTTTTTGATTCGCGCTTCTGATTACTTTTGCCTTTTCCATCGTTCGCTAATCGTTTTGTTTGCAAGTAGTCGCAGCATGACCTCCATTCAGGAATGCATCTATCAGGGAAGCTTAAATGATTTAAGGGATCAAGCAGAAAGAAACAATCATGACTTCGGGATCTCCCCCGACGTCATTGAGTACATGTCTGGGAACTGCAAGTTCAGCGGGGATGAGCATGTAGACGCGGTGCAACACATGCAGGACTTTATAGCAATCTATTACACATGTGTATTCAGTGGAGTTGAAAACGACCTGCAAAAGATTCTGGCATTTTCATTCTCCTTGCATAAAAAAGCCAAAAGCTGGTATTGGGATATCCGGAAAAGAGAGGTGATCACATGGAAACATTTCGAAGGGAGATTTTTGCAAGAGTTTCAACATCGTACCCAAGCCTTGGACAAGTACAGGGAACTTGTAACCTTTGGACAGGGGAAGGAGGAGACGTTAGTTGATGCTTGGGAGCGTTTCCAATCCTTACATAGGGGATGCTACCATGAAGATCTTTCAGAAGCTTTCTTAATTCAGATTTTTTATTTCGGAGTGCGGAATAATTTCCGTCTTCTATTTGATATGGCAGCTGGAGGGGCCCTGTTTAATAAATCGGGGAATGACGCGTGGGAAGTGGTCGTGAATGTTGTTCACACCAGTCAGCACTGGAGTCATATCATTCGCTCCCCAAGTACTGCTGCAGTTAATGCCGTGACATTCAAAGGAGCAGCGGATTTTTCGCCGCCAGAGCAACCAGAACAGTTAACAACTTTGGTGGTCGGGGTATTGAACAAAATGAATGACCAATCGGCCGCAATCCAATAGCTTCACTCTACTATAGGGACTCTGTCCGATGTCGTTTCTGGGCTTGCAAGTCAGCATCCTGAGTCAGTGAACACCATGCGATTATTTCGGCAAGTGCACCGGTCGCGCAAGTAATAAAATGGGGAAAATCCCCGAGTGTCGGTCTCTTGAGGAACACAGTAAGGTGGAGTTTAATATCGAGGAAGGACTTGAGATCGAAGTCCTGCGGTAGGCGGAATGCGAACGAAAGGGGCTTTGAGGTTTGCAAATACAAGGAAATACTACGCCTACTCCTATGCAATGCCGCTATGCAGAGCGTCGATTGGCGGGAGGGAGACTAGGCAGGCCTTGAGCGCGCTGCGTCGCGAGGGCGGATGGACGAGTAGGCAAGTGAAATGAGGGTCGCAAGCACCTCTTCGACAAGCACACCACTAGCAATTGCTAGCGCGGCACCGGACATGGTGGTGGAGTGGAAAATCGATGGGGGTGCACCTCATTAACACAAATGAACAAAATGATTTCATAGACATGAAATTAACAATACTAACATAGTTCATAGCGTTCATCATCAAGATAAAGAGAGTACAAACAAATACAACTACATAAGTAGGAGAAAAAGGCAAGAGATACGACCGAATCCGGAGTCTCGTTGTAGATTCACGGTAGGAAGCACCGGGTTGTCAATCCGCGTCCTAGCTCGGTCCCAACTGCGTCCGGGGTAGAGGAGGCCTGTCACACCTCCCAATGGACCCGTCTTCTCCAGCGATTTACCATCCGGCCACGTCTAATGCGAAGAACCTCTTCCTTAGCGATGAAGATGAGTGTAGGATCCCTTCCTTTAAGCCCTTGGATGATGGAGGAGGCCTAGGGTGCGAAAACCCTCTGAAAATGGCGAAAACGGCGGACAGAACGGAGCTCCCAGGCGTAATCCCGACCTAATTCGCGATCAGGTCATTATATAGGCACTGAATTAAACAGCGCGCACGGTCATTGGCGCACGACCGGTGGTCGTGCGCACTAGAATCCTGTGATCGTGCGTCTATCTGGGTGGAACCTGCAAGACACGAAATTTATAAAATAAAATGTTCGCACGACCAGTGGCGCACGACCGGTGGTCGTGCGCACCATCGTCGGTGGTCGTGCGCAATAGATGAAACAGAACTCATAAAATTACTGTTAAGTGCGCACGAATAGTGGCGCACGACCGGTGGTCGTGCGCACTGGAGTTGATGGTCGTGCGCACTACAGCAAACAGAACTCGGAAATTTCATGGCAAATGCGCACGAGCAGTGGCGCACGACTGGTGGTCGTGCGCGCTGGCGTTGGCGGTCGTGCGCACTGCACCAAACAGAACTCGTGAAAAGAAGGTTAAGTGCACACGAGCGATCGTGCGCAGTGTTCCTGTGCAGAATTGCACCGGGAACACTTGCACGACTCATATTCCAGCACAACCACAGATCTAGCCACTGAAAGTGGCACTTGACAGCACATGAATACTACTAATGACAATAAGCACGAAAATCACACCAAAGTGGGCCTAGATGCGCACCTAGCATGGATTATCAAATATAAACTATAACAAGGCTAAAGTGCGGAGAAATGACTAAATAACGGCCCGGATGAGTCCATAAATGTGTATATGATCAGGACTCATCAGTCTTCGCCTTTGAAAAGTTTCACTCATATTTGGTACTTTCCGAAGTGATCGTGTACACGGACCACGCCGCTCTCAGGTATCTTTTCAGTAAGAAAGAATCCAAATCGCGTCTGATTCGTTGGATTTTACTTTTGCAGGAATACAATCTGGAAATCAAAGACAAGAAGGGGGTGGAGAATGTGATTGCTGATCATCTCTCGCGTTTGGAGTACGACACTCCCAACAGCGTTGTGGAGGAAACGGACGACTATTTCCCGGATGAAAAGTTATTCGCAATTACTACGTCCCCCCCAACCGCACCTTGGTATGCAGATATTGCTAATTACTTGGCTTGCAAAACGTTCTCCCCGAGTCTGTCTCCTCAGCAAAGATGGAAGCTTGCCTCTGACTCAAAATACTATTTTTGGGAAGATCCGCTCTTATTCCATAGGTGCAGCGAGGGATTATTAGGCGTTGCATTCCGGAAGCTGAGTTTCATTCTATATTACAGCACTGCCATGACAGAGAAGCTGGCGGGCACTTCGGGGCCGTTCGAACAGCACGAAAAATCCTGCAATGTGGATTGTTTTGGCCGACCCTCTTCCGGGACGCCCATGCCTATGTTACCAAGTGCGACGAATGCCAGAGGACCGGAAATATTTCCCGGCGTGACGAGATGCCCCTTAATAACATGCTGGTCTGCGAACCCTTTGATGTCTGGGGAATAGACTTCATGGGTCCCTTCCCGATGTCTCATGGTAAGCATTACATTATTGTGGCAGTTGATTATGTCTCAAAATGGGTGGAAGCTGAGGCGGTTGCCACGAATGATGCCAACACAGTGCTACATTTTATCCACAAGAATATCTTCTCCAGGTTTGGGACGCCGAGAACTATCATCAGCGATGGCGGTAGTCATTTTTGCAATAAGCAGTTTGTGCAGCTAATGAAAAAGTTTGGGGTCCATCATAAGATTTCTTTGGCATACCACCCCCAAACATGCGGGCAAGTCGAAGTTTCCAACCGCGAGCTCAAGCGAATAATTGAGAAATCAATACACTCAAATAGGAAGGAGTGGGCTAAAAAGGTCGACGATGCATTATGGGCTTACCGGACTGCGTTCAAAACACCCATCGGCATGACTCCGTTTCAATTGGTCTATGGCAAGGCATGCCACCTCCCTGTGGAGCTGGAGCATAAAGCATTATGGGCAACCAAACTGTTGAACATGGACATTGGAGCCGCGGCCGAGGTGCGTCGTTCCCAACTCAACGAGTTAGAGGAGCTCCGTCATTTCGCTTATGAAAATGCTCGTATCTACAAGGAGAAAACGAAGAAATGGCACGATCGGCATATCATTCCTAAGGAGTTCAAAATTGGGGACCAAGTGCTGCTCTACAACTCTCGTCTCCGCCTCTTCCCAGGGAAGTTAAAATCGAGGTGGAGTGGTCCTTTCTCCGTGACCGATGTCTCCCCCTTCGGTGCCATAGAAATATCTGGAGATAAGGGGGACAAGTTTAAGGTCAATGGACATCGACTGAAGTTATACGATGGCGCCACTATAAACAAGGAGTGTCAGTTGCTGACATTGGGAGATGGACATCATACAAGCACCGGCAGCTGATTTTCCCTTCTTGTTTCTTATTTTTGCGAAACTCTATTTTTGAGAACTCCTCTTTTTAAGTTTTGCACTCTTTAAACAATGCTAATACAGGTATTTGGTCCAGCTTAAGGACGTTAAATGAAAGCGCTACTGGGAGACAACCCAGATTTCCTGATTTCGTATTTCTCCTTATCTAACTTCTTTTAGTTCAGCTTTTGCATTTGCTTGTGTTGTTTTGAGTTTGTGCTTGCAGGTTTTGTGTTCGATGGTGCGGATGCTGCGGACTATTCCTGTTCATAAACGCCAATCGTCTGGTATGCTCATTTCTGAGCATGGGGTAACGCTTCCTCCCCTCTTTTAGCTTCAAATTTCTAGATATATTGTTTAGCTTAAGTCTGGGGGAGCGGTTGTTGTTATCCACTGTGCACGAGTTGCACTGCATACTAGAAGGTTGTTTCTTATTTATCCTTATCGTTGTCATTGTTTTCATGCTTCACACACCACTTCACCCACTTGAGTGCGCGCTTATCTTTTTGTTGTTGTTCCGTTGTAAACTATCTTGGTTGGAATATGAAATAGGTTGTTAACGTAGGAATTATTATTTGGAGTGCGATGTTGACTCATGTAGTGTTCTAGTCACTTCGCATGTTATGGTAGAATTTGAGTAGAACTAGATTTTCTCTATGCATCTAATTTATGTTTAGTATTTCTGCGTAGATTTAGATTTGTTATACTCAATTGGTGAATTTGAATGAAATTAACGATAACCCGGTGTTGTGTATGTGCGATTACTAGTCGTGTGTTGCTCGAGTCGGGAGGAAGGTTTACCTTTCTCGTGGGCTAAGAACTTGCCCCAAGCGACTCTCGAAGCATGGGTGAGAGCTACTCGTTGAGTTAAGCATGATGTAGGCCACCATTTGGCTAGTTTGAGCTTTGTTATTCCATGTCCTTTTCGTTCACCGTTGCAAGCCCATTTTGTGCCTACCATTCCTTTGTACAGCTCCTCTTCATCCACCAAAGCCTGAAGCCTATCCTACTCCCGCAACCAAAATGTTTTTAACTGCGCTCATAAGTCTCAATTTGTGTGGTGTGTGGAATCATTGTGTCATGAAGGGAAATAAAGTCTATCTGCTGATTTTGAACCAACCGGAGGATATTTAAAAGAAGTAAAAGATGTTAAAAGAAAGAAAAAAAGAGTATTTTGAAAAAAATCCTTCCGAGCTAAATAAAAAAAAAATCTGTTGGCATTTGTGAAGTAGGCCGTGTGCACACCTGGTTTTCATGATGAGTCTGGGGGTGTGTCACACAAGCATTGTTTGTTGGTCTTGAGTGGTGTAGCGTTCTTTAGCTCACTTGGGTTGCGTAGCCATCTTGTTTAACTTTGAATATCATACCGTAACCTAAGCCCCGTCTTAATCCTAAAAGCCCTACTGATTTGACTTGGGAGAGTGCTAGCGCCGTGGAGAGAGTGTGACCGGGCAAGCGTATGGTTCACGACGTTGATGGATTTCAGCGGAGTTATTCCTAAGCCCCGATCTTTTGCAACACCCGCCTCAGTATCTTGTCACTTTCACACCGGGCATGATCGTCAAATTCTTCATAATTCTCCAACTGAGTATAACTAAATCTTTACTTACACTTTAATACTCATGTAAATTAGTTAGCACAGTTAGAATCTCCTTCTGCTAGAATCTCTACTCGCATGCGTATGTTACTTCGCACCGTACTCCCTTGTGTAATTCTCTATGTTAACTATCGTTTTCACACTCCGCCGGATTCGTTTGCTCGGGACGCGCAAACAGTTAAGTCTGGGGGTGTGATGAGTCCTGATCATATACACATTTATGGACTCATCCGGGCCGTTATTTAGTCATTTCTCTGCACTTTAGCCTTGTTATAGTTTATATTTGATAATCCATGCTAGGTGCACATCTAGGCCCACTTTGGTGTGATTTTCGTGCTTATTGTCATTAGTAGTATTCATGTGCTGTCAAGTGCCACTTTCAGTGGCTAGATCTGTGGTTGTGCTGGAATAGGAGTCGTGCAAGTGTTCCCGGTGCAATTCTGCATAGGAACACTGCGCACGATCGCCGGTTCTATTGCGCACGACCACTGGTCGTGCGCCACTGATCGTGTGCACTTAACCCTTTTTCATGAGTTCTGTTTGGTGTAGTGCGCACGACCATCAATGCCTTTGCGCACGACCACCGGTCGTGCGCCACTGTTCGTGCGCACTTAGCATTAAATTTCTGAGTTCTGTTTCGTCTAATGCGCACGACCACCGACGATAGTGCGCACGACCACCGTTCGTGCGCCACTGGTCGTGCGAACATTTTATTTTATAATTTCGTATCTTGCAGGTTCCACCCAGGCAGTGCGCACGATCGCAGAATTCCAGTGCGCACGACCACTGGTCGTGCGCCAATGACCGTGCGCAGTATTTATTCCAGCGCCTATTTAAACGCCTGTTGCGATTTTTAGGGCATGATCAGCCGCTGGGAGCGGAGTTCCTGTTCCGTACGCCGCCGACCTCCACCGTGGGACGCCTCCACTTCATCTTCTACGCAAGGGGAAGCCTCCTCCACCCATTCCAAGACTTCCTCCATTGTCCGTGAGTGTTCTCCATCGTCCGCAAGCCTCCAAGCAACCATTCTCTCATTCCGCCCGGTGAGAAGAAGAAGGAACCTGAAGTCGAAGACGACGGAGCTACGTAGGGAGATTGTGACAGCTCTCTACGCCGGAAGCATAGTCCGCCCGAGCCCGGAGGTAGCCCGACAACCTACCATTCCGGCCGTGAACGGCCGCTAGTCTTCACTATCGGTTATCCCTTTCTTCTCTCTTTCATTGTACTCGTTATGCTTTGTAAACTCGAATATTGTGATGTTGTTTGTTGAAATGAATGTTTCCTTGTTGTTCTTCATGGTTCGGTTGTGATTCACTCCATTTCCACTCACTCACTCGCACGCGCACGCAAGGTGTTTGTTCCGTGTTAGCAAGAGCTAACGACGGTTGTGAAGAGGTGTTTACGACCCTCACCCTTTCGCGCTATAACACACTCCATTCCGCCTCACGAAGCACGGCATCGCGGCCGTTGCATCCATCTCACCTTGCGAAGCGGTGTTTTCGACCCGCATCTCTTTTGGTTGTTGTTAAGATTAGGAAACCCAACCAAGAACCCCCTTTTTTTCATGTGTGTTTTGCTTGTGTAACAAGAGTCACGCTACGCGTTTCGTTCACCCAACCTGCATTCCTCAAGAGACCGACATTCGGGGAGTCCACTCTCCACATTTATTACTTGACATCGACCGGTGCACTTGCCGACACGCATCACTCGGCTGAAGGAAATCTCATCCAAATTTTGAGTGTTTGTAATGTTTTTCTGAGTTCTTTTGAGTGATTGTGAGTTTTCTTTATGCAATTAAGTTTATGTTCGTTTGTAATTTTCGCCTTTTTAGTCTAGTTGTAATGCTTATTTTAGAAATAAAATGTTGTTTTCTCATTTGGATCATCTTCCTTTTTTATTTATGTTAGTATGTGTGTGTGTATGAGAATAGTTTATTGCTTTCATAACTTAGTTTATTGCTTCATAATTTAGGTTTATTGCTTTCATAAAAATAGTTTATCGCTTTCTTTAATGCTTTATTTATCGATTTCGTTTAAACGCTTTCTTTCGATTTAATCTTTTTATTAAAAGTAGAGTGCGTGCGTATATGAGATAGTGTTTTCCTTTTTTGTAACTTAGCTTTATTTCAGTCCTTATATAACTGTTTATACCACCCCCATCTTGAATAAGAAGCTAATTTCCTTTAGCACTTGTTTAAGTCGGTTGAGACGGATATTATTTCTGCACCTTTATAAGTATTTCATTTCTATACCACCCCGTCCTGGATAATAGGCTAAGAACTTTTTAGCACTTGTTTAAGACGGTTAGGACGGATACTATTACTGCTTTTATATAAGTCTTTTTATTTCTCTTTTTATAAGCTTATATCCGCTTAAGTTATTAAACATGTATTTTCCAACTATTAATGCCGTCTCCATTCCGATGAGTGGCTAATTTCCTTTAGCGCACGATGTCGAAGAGCATTGGGACACAAAAATAGTTTTTCTAAAAATAAAACATCTCTTTCTAAAATAATTAACGAGCTTAAGGTTTACCTAAGAATAACGTTGAGTGGAGCCACATAATCGATGTGTGGTTTTCATTTTCGTCTCCGTACACTAGTTAGCCGAGATGCTCGTGCGTATGGACTGATCGCTCACGGGTAAAGAGAAGTGCGCTCTACCCTCGAGAGAGGATGAGGCAAGTCTCCCGAATTGGAAGTAAAAACCCAATAGCGGGGTTCACAACATAAACCGAGTATTAAGAAGATTCGATTATAGAATGAGAGTTCGGTCGAATATTCATAATCTCAGGTGGGCGTACCCTCGAGAGAGGAGTGATTATAATTATGGAACCTCCACGGCCAAGCCATTTTAATGTTTTAAAATGCCATCTCTTTTACTTCTAAAAAAGACTATTTTTGTCTCAAGGTAATTCGACATCAGGCGCTATTTATTATCATCGTTTAGGACTCTAGTTATACGCTTATTATAATTCGCTTTTAAAAACCCACACTAAAAACTTATTTCCATAACATAATAGTTCGTTCCTCAAAGTAGTATAATCAACACGATCCGCGGATATATACGACCTCGATATTTTCTAAAACAAAATATCCTGTATTACTCACGATAAGGTATACTTGCCTTTATTATATGATTAATTTGGATTAAAAAAATTAAACAAAAGCTTTTCAAACCAATTTAGTGCAAAACTCTCCTTTGCTATTTTAAAAATTAATTAAATTCGGCATTGTAGTCAAGGTGTAAATGCCAATACTTCGAAAGCAGAAAAAGACCGTTACTTCTATCTTTCGATAGGATAACGGTTAATTTCTCAAAGTAGGAGTACTTGCGAAACTCTTTGAAAACACCCGCCTAATTCTAATCTCGTCATATAAAGGTTGCGCAAACCAAATTAAAAAGAAGAAACAATCCGAATAAAATCATCAGTGAGCCTATGGCCCTGCCAGCTAGATGAGAGCCTGGTCAGTGGGTCTACTCGGGGCCAACATTTGAACCTTTCGAACTTGCCACCGAGCGAGCCTACAGCCATGCCAGCTATATGAGAGCCTGGTTAGCGGGTCTGCTCGGGGCCAACTTTTGAACCTTTCGAACCTGCCACAGAGTGAGCCTACGGCCCTGCCAGCAAGATGAGAGCCTGGTCAACGGGTCTACTCGGGGCCAACCTTTGAACCTTTCGAACCTGCCACCGAGTGAGCATACGGCCCTGCCAACTAGATGAGAGCCTGGTCAGCGGGTCTGCTCGGGGCCACCTTTGAACCTTTTGAACCTGCCACCGAGTAAACCTACAGCCCTGCCAGCTAGATGAGAGCCTAGTCAGCGGGTCTGCTCGGGGCCAACTTTTGAACCTTTCGAACCTGCCACCGAGTGAGCCTACGACCCAGACACCTAGATGAGAGCCTGGTCAGCGGGTCTGCTCAGGGCCAACTTTTGAACCTACCACCAAGTGAGCCTATGGCAATGTTAGCTAGATGAGAGCCTGGTCAGGGGGTCTGCTCGGGGCCAACTTTTCAACCTTTCGAACCTGCCACCGAGTGAGCCCACGACCCTGCCAGCTTGATGAGAGCCTGGTCAGTGGGTCTGCTTGGGGCCAACTTTTGAACCTTTCGAACCTACCACCGAGTGATCCTATGGCCCTGCCAGCTAGATGAGAGCCTGGTCAGCGGGTCTGCTCGGGGACAACTTTTGAACCTTTCGAACCTGCCACCGAGTGAGCCTACGACCCTGCCAGCTAGATGAGAGCCCTGGTCAGCGGGTCTACTCGGGGCCAACTTTTGAACCTTTCGAACCTGCCACCGAGTGAGCCTATGGCCCTGCCAGCTAGATGAGAGCCTGGTCAGTGGGTCTGCTCAGGGCCAACTTTTAAACCTTTCAAACCTGCCACCGTGTGAGCCTACGACCCTGCCTGCTAGATGAGAGCCTGGTCAGCGGGTCTACTCGGGACCAACTTTTGAACCTTTCGAACCTGCCACCAAGTGAGCCTATGACCCTGCCAGCTAGATGAGAGACTGGTCAGCGGGTTTGCTCGGGGCCAACCTTTGAACCTTTCGAACCACACCTCGCATGCTATTATACACGGATACATACGTAGAATGAAGTTTAAAGAGTTAAGTATTTTCATCATATGAACTTAAGGATAAAGCGCTTCAGGTCATCACCACTCCATGTGTGGTAATGGACCCGCCTTCCACCTTCTATAGGTGGTATCCCCCTAACTTTAAAGCTTCTTCCACGACATAGGGGCCCTCCCAATTAGGATTGAGCTTTCCTATAGCGGCAGACCTTCCGACCGCGTCAACCTTTTTTAACACGAGGTCCCCCTTCTCGAATTGCTTGGTCATGACGTGCTTGTCAAAGTACTTGGCCATACGCCGCTTGACTTCTTCTTGACAGATGGCGGCAAGATCTCGAACCTCCCCGATCAGATCTAAGGAGAGCCATAATTCCTCCTCATTACCTGCCCTCCATTCTTCACCGCCCTCCTCAGAGGCCCTTATCCGTGGTGTCCTGACTTCAAAATCCACGGGAATAACAGCCTCACAACCGTGGGAGAGCTTGAAGGGGGTCTCTCTAGTGGCAGTGCTGGGCGTAGTCCTTAAAGCACATAGGACCGAAGGGAGTTGCTCTACCCAATTCCCCTTCAAGTTCTCCACCTTTTTTTTAAGCAGGTTCACTATGATCTTGTTCGCCACCTCCACCTGCCCGTTGATCCTAGTATGATGGACGGATGCAAACCTGATTTCTATCCCCAACTGGCTGCAGAAGCTGATGAACTCTTCACTGGCAAATTACGGACCATTATCTGTGACTATGGATTGAGGGAGCCCATGTATACAGATGATCTCCCCCCATACAAAGTTGCGAACTACCTGGGAGGTGACCTTGGCCAAGGCCTTAACCTACAACCACTTAGAGAAGTAGTCAATAATAACTAAGAGAAACCTTATGTGCCCGCTCGCCTTGGGAAAAGGTGTTGGATCGTATGACGCCCTTAGAGGGGGGGTGAATAAGGGTGTGTTTAAATTTGTATTTTTTTTTTAATAATTTTAGACAAATTTACTTTAATAAAAAGTTACTTAAAAATAATTTTAAACCAATGCAATTTTTGTATAACACCAAACACAAATTTCTAAGATAAAGATTTAAGCACACAAATTTGCAATTAGTGAAAGGATCATAATTTTATATATCATGAAATTTGCATACAAATAAAAATGATCTTAACAATGCTTAAGATCAAGCACAATTATGATAAGAAAAATACAATAATTTTGGTTTACCAATCCTTCTCCCAAGGATCGGAAGGCTATCGCTTGTCTCTCCCAAGATCAAGCCCAAGCCTATCCTCTAGATCTTCCCAAGATCTAGACGTAGCACACAAGGCCACGATCTCCCACCAAGCCATGCAAGGACTTGGACGCTCCGCACAAGGAAGCGATTTTCCCCTAAGCCGCGCAAGGACTTAGACGCCGCACGCAAGACGACGATTTCTTTCCCAATACAAAATGAAATATGAGTAAATGAAAATACAATATGAAAAAGACAACTCCCTAGAAATTCAGATCTCTGAATGGATTGTTGAAGCCTCGAGATGATCGTTGATGTAGAAGCGCGCCCGATCTCGTCTTCAATCTTCAATCCTTCTTTGCACAAATGGGAGTTGAGGAGGTTCTGGAGCTCTCTGGTTCGTATGCACTCAGGAAGGGACTGGAATTCTCAAAAGCTTGGAATGCACGAACCAAAGGAACCATTTTATAGAATTTCACTGTCGCCTGGGCGACAGTGACTGTCGGAATTTTCCGACAGCGCTAAACTGCCGCTGTCGTGTCGTCGAGCCGTCGTGCGGGCAGTTGCTGGAATCGTGGAGCTGTCGCCTGGGCGACATCGATGTCGGATTTCCGACAGCGCAAAACCGCCGCTGTCGTGGGTGAAGTCGTGGGCAGTTGATGTAACCGCTGAGCTATCGCCTGGGCGACATCGCTGTCGGATTTCCGACAGCTCAAAACTGCCGATCGCTGTTGTAATCTCTCTGCTGTCGCCTGGGCGACAGTGGCTGTCGGAATTTTCCGACAGTGAAATTTTCCCACTATCAATTTTTGCTCCAAGAGAAATGTGAATATTGCATACCTGTTATCTGCACACCATTAGCAAAAATAGAATCAAATACAAACGGGATTTTGTTATTATCAAACCGGAGGAGTGCGAAACGCATGCTCCAACAATCTCCCCCTTTTGATAATAGAAAATCCGTATAAAAAGAAATCATGTCTATTTAGATTGTTGATTTTAACCTTTGGTGTGTGCACCTACAAAATAACATGAGATATTTCTCTTAAAATAAATAATCTCCCTTTAAATGAAAGCTCCCCCTAAATGAATGCTCCCCCTAAATGAATGCTCCCCCTAAATATATGCTCCCCCTAAATATATGCTCCCCCTAAATATATGATGTATTGTGTAGGTGGAATATTTAGGTGTGGAATATTTAGGTGGAATAGATTGTTGATTTTTCTTTTTATACTTGTTAATTCTCCCCCTTTTGGTATTAGCAAAAGTGAATATTAGATAAGAGAAATGATTCTAAAGGGAAGGTATATAGGATATAGAAAGAAAGATTAAGCGGAAGCACTGTTTTCTGGAAATGAGTGAAGGCCATGAAAGAATAGGAATATGCCATAGTAAGAATAAACTCATGAAGTGACAGTATAGCCATATGAAGTAATGAAGGAAAATAACTGAAACATGAGTAAGATCATTTGAAAGTATCATAGAAAGACACAATAGTGTAAAGAAGTATGGAATCGTTTCGGTCCAATTCTCATGAGATGAATATTTATATAACATAATGATGTGTACATGTGATACTTAGAACAAACATATGAACTTATTTAATTTACATGATCATTGAAATGTAGAACATAATAAAAGCATATAAAGGCAACTTTAACGTTGAAGATATAGCACAAGATGAATAGAAAACCATTTTCTTTTGCACAAGACACTTTACAATTCTTTCCAAGGTGCTTAACCTCACAATGCTCATTAAGACTTATCAGGAGGGTAAGTAGTGCTTGGTGGAGTATCCTTGTCTTTATTTTGAAATTTTTTTTTTGATCACAGATGTGATATCGTATTTTTTTTTATATATTGATAATGTTTTAATTGACCAAGGATCTCCGAATTCACTTGAACCGCAAAAGATGGTGTACTTTTGTTGTGCTAACAAATCAAGGGTGAAAGTTGTTTTTAAGAAGTGCTATTGTATTATGTTAAAACAAATATGATCCATGTATATATTAAAGAAGTAGACATATGTATTGATCAAAAGAGGTGAACGTGATAGCTCATTATGATAGATAAACAATTTCTCATACTTAGAGGCATGCGAAAACAATTTCCAATGGTCTAAACAGCTAAGTAGAAATGTCAATACGATGATAGCTTGAAAATGAAATCATATAAACATGTAAGTCATTTTATTTAAAATAAATATCACATGGTTTGTCATCAAGTCATGAGATGAAGCATTAATAATGACATATAACTATTGTAGATCATCAAAGGGGCCTAAAATTGGAGTTTTGGTAAAATAGGAGCTGTCGGAAATTTCTGACAGTCACTATCGCCTGGGCGACAGTGAAAAATATAAATAGGGCTGAGGACCGAGTCAAAACACATTGTGCATCATTTTCTGGAGTGAAAAACGAGAGGAAGGCTGTCGGAAGTCGGCGACATCCCTAGATCTAAGGTATGGGTTTTTGATTTTTGTGTTTTTAACTCAAAAATGTTTAGGGCTTTGTGATTTTGATAGGATAGAAGAAGGAAAATCTAGGTTTCATGTTGATTTTTGAGGAATGGTGTAGGTTTTGAATTTTTTTTATTTGAAAAAAAATGTAGATCTAGTTTTAAAACAAGAGGATCTTGGTGGATCTTTGCTTAAATTTTTATCTTTGTTAGATTTCTCTTTGATTTGGTGAGGAAGGTTTCCATTCGTTCATTTTCTAAAGGAGGTTTGTAGATCTAGTTTAGAGAAGAAGGTGGAAGATGATGAATAGTAAGAAGATTTGTAGAATATGATGATTTGAAAAACATAGATCAAAATTTTTGAAACTTGATGTTGAAATAATATTTATTGTGAGTAGATCTGGAAGGATATGTTAAAATTTTGAGAGAAAATCACATGGAGGGATGTCGGAAATTTCCGACAGCCACTGTCGCCTGGGCGACAGTGTTCCAGTGCACAATGTGATACCTTGTTTAATCAAAAATTTTGTATTTTATTGCAGAATGGCTTCCAGCTCCAAAGCTCGAAAGAGTACGTCGGAAGATGCACATAGCTCATATCAAGTTTTTCCTGGAGTGGAGAAAGCTATTATTGGGGTTGCCAAATATATTGAATTTGATTTGCCAAAGCATGATCATATTTATGATCATCTTGCGAAAGCAGGTATTCTCTCAATAATCTCACCAGAGGGGTTTTCATCCTTTTTCATTCGTGAATTTTATAACCATTTGGAAGACCCAAATGTTACTGAATTGGATGGAGGAGTGAGATCAAGGATCCAAGGTCAACATGTGGAAATAACACATGTTGATCTACGAGAGGAATTTGGACTAGTGATGAGTGAGAATATGCCTGATATAGTGGAGAATTATCGAAAGGATAGAGATTGGACCCTAGTAAACATGAGTTTACATGGGAATCAAAAGAAAACTCTTACCACTGAAGTTACGTCACTTACTTCGGATGCTTTCTTAGTCCAAGACATATTAAGGAATTCAGTGATGTTGAAGAGTGGAGACACAAGAAGCATTACTGCGCAGTTGACCCTCTTTACATACTATATTATGGAGGATGAGCCTTTTGATGTGGCAGACTTCATACTCTCCCAGATTAGGTATACGTACAGACTGAAACATCCAAGATGGGTGAAGGTTCATACGCTGCCAATGGGGTTGGTAATTCAGCGTGTACTCTATAAGAAGTATGGATGGATTGTGCAAGATTCTTATTTTGATGATTGTTATCCGGAGATTTATTTTACGGGTTCAATGAAGGGGAAGAAGCCGCAGAGAAAATCTCATCCGGGAATTGAGATTAGAGAGCCGACCATTTCCAGGGCAGGATCACTAAGGGAGTCCATTGATGATTTGCGTGATTCGTTAGAGGATCACAAGAAGGAAGTGAAAAAGGACCGTAGTCGAATGCAGAAGTTTATGAAGTTTCTCGTCAAAGGTCTGAAATTGAAGCCAACGCCGGAGGAGGAGGCAGAATGGCAAGTTCCGGACGAAGAGCCGCCATGCCAATCGGTGAGGCGGACTCGCTGTGGCAAAGCTGTGAGACGAGGACTTCCAGAAGATTGTCCAGAGAGCAGCGGGGCTGGTTATGAAGATTCAGAGTAGTTTTATGTTGCTGCTGCTGCTGGGAGATGTCAGAAATTTCCGACATCCACTGTCGCCTGGGCGACAGTGAACTTCCTTAGATTTCTGTTTTGGTTTAAAGAACTTGATCCTTAAGTTTGTTCTACTGTTTTTATGTGAACAATATTGATGTAATGTTAATCATGTTGAATTTTGTTAAGGTTTTTTTTTTCTTGAAATTTAATGTTTTGATTTTTATAATTTTGGCTTTTTGTATTTACATTGTTTATGTTTTGGGATAATAATTTTTTATTTTATAGGCTTTAAATTGTGATATATTCATTGTGAAATGTCTAGAATGCCCAATTCTAGCCTAAGCATAGAAAAACGGGAATCCGGTAACGGCTTAGTGAATATATCCGCTAGTTGATTTTCCGTGCCTATAAAGTTGATTTTTATATTACCCTTCTTAATGTGATCCCTTATAAAATGATGTCGGACGTCTATGTGCTTAGATCTAGAATGTAATACGGGATTGTTTGTTAAGTCTATAGCACTTTTATTATCACACTTTAATTCTACACTACTTTGTTGTATGCCAAAATCTCCTAGCGTTTGGGACATCCAAAGTGCTTGGGCACAACAACTACCTAGTGCAATATATTCGGCCTCGATAGTTGAGAGGGCAACAGAATTCTGTTTCCTACTCGACCATGAAATAAGGGAAGGGCCGATAAAGTGACAAGTGCCACTAGTGCTTTTCCTATCTAAGGAACATCCCGCATAATCAGAATCCGAAAAACCATGCAAAATAAAAGAATCATTTTGAGGATACCATAAACCTAATTTTGATGTTCCAATGAGATATCTAAAGATACGTTTCACCGCTTTTAAATGTGACTCTTTAGGATTAGCTTGAAATCTAGCACATAAACAAACGGCAAACATAATATCAGGTCTAGATGCGGTTAAATACAATAAAGACCCTATCATACTTCTATAAAGGGTTTGTTTAATTGAAACACCACTTTCATCTTTTCCTAATTTTAGTGAAGTACTCATAGGAGTGTTTGCATGCTTAAGGTTTTCAAATCCAAATCTTTTTAACATATCATGAATATACTTGGTTTGACATATAAAAATTCCATCATGTTTTTGTGTAATTTGAAAACCTAGAAAATATGAGAGTTCTCCAACCATACTCATTTCAAATTCATTTTTCATAATTTCAACTACTTCATTACTCAACTCTTCATTAGTGGCTCCAAAAATAATATCATCAACATAAATTTGCAAAATAACTAAATCATGATTAATTTGCTTAATGAAGAGTGTAGAATCAGCACTTCCTATTTTATAATCGTGCTTTAACAAGTATTGAGTTAATCGATCATACCAAGCACGAGGCGCTTGTTTTAATCCATAAAGCGCTTTATCTAATTTATAAACAAAATTTGGATATTTCTCATTTATAAAGCCAGGGGGTTGTTCTACATAAACTTCTTCTTTTATATACCCGTTTAAAAATGCGGTTTTGACATCCATTTGATATAATTTAAATCTTTTAAAACAAGCAAATGCAAGAAATATTCTAACCGCTTCTAATCTAGCTACAGGTGCAAAAGTTTCATCAAAATCTACCCCTTCAATTTGTGCATAACCTTTTGCAACTAATCTGGCTTTATTTCTAACAATTCTAGATTCATTATCCATTTTATTTTTGAAAATCCACTTAACACCAACTACAGGACGATTTTTGGGTCGTTCTACAAGATTCCAAACCTTATTACGTTCAAATTGATTAAGTTCTTCATTCATAGCTAAAAACCAAAATTCATCATTTAAAGCGGTGGAAACATCTTTTGGTTCTATTTCAGAAATAAAACAAAGGTTTGAAAATAAAACATGTAGCGATGAACGAGTACTAACCCCTTTTTGCGGATCTCCAATGATAAGCTCCTTTGGATGATCCTTTGAGAATCTCAATTCACTTGGAGGCACATATTCTTCTCTTTCTTCTTCTCTTTCTTCTTCTCCTCCTTCTTCTCTTTCTTCTTCTCTTTCTTCTTCTCTTTCTTCTTCTTTTTCTTCTTCTTTTTCTCCAAGTTCATCATCATTCTCCACCGATGGAAGGGGTTCATCTTCTTTTCCTGTAGTTTTCTTTTCTACACATGAAGCAAACTCATCAAACCTAACATGAATAGATTCTTCAACTATTTTTGTTCTCTTATTATAAACTCTATAGGCCTTGCTAGTTGAAGAATAACCAATGAAAATTCCTTCATCACATTTCTCATCAAATTTGCCTAAGTTATTTTTTGTATTCAAAATAAAGCATTTACAACCAAAAACTTTAAAGTAAGATACATTTGGTTTTCTTTGAAAATAAATTTCATAAGGAGTTAATTGTAATGTGGGACGAATCATGACACGATTAATAATATAGCATGCCGTACTGACTGCTTCGGCCCAAAAATATTTTGGCAATTTAAATTCACACAGCATAGTCCGTCCTAATTCTTGAAGTGTTCTATTTTTCCTCTCTACTACACCATTTTGCTGTGGTGTGCGTGGAGCGGAAAATTCATGTTTTATCCCAAATTCATTACAATATGAAATAAATTTTTCATTATCAAACTCTCCTCCATGATCGGATCTAATGCATTTTACTTTTAGATCAAGTTCATTTTGAATACGTGAAATTAGTTTTACAAATTCATCAAAAGCAACAGATTTTGAATTTAAAAACAAAGTCCAACAAAATCTAGAATAATCATCAATAATAACAAACGTATATTTTCTACCTCCTAGACTTTGTGTAGAAATTGGACCAAACAAGTCCATATGTAATAAATGTAAAGGTCTAGTGGTAGAAATGACATTTTTGCTTTTAAAAGATGATTTTGTAAACTTTCCCTTTTGGCATGGTGAACATAATGAGGATAGCTTTCCATTCAAATTCGGTAAACCTTTTATTATTTTATTTTTAGAAAGCTTTACTATGCGTTTAGCACTAGAATGTCCTAGTCTCCTATGCCATAATTCAAGTTCATCATTCTTTGAAATAAAACATTTAAGTGTAGAATGAGATAAATCATGAAAAGTGATCGTATAGACATTGTTTATTCTTGGTGCAGTAAGTACGATTTCGTTTGTTTTAGAATCAATAATCTTGCAAAGGTTTGAGCTAGAGTCAAATAAAACATTTAGATTTTTATCACATAGTTGACTAATAGAAATTAAATTATGTTTCAAACCTTTAACATATAAAACATTTGAAATTTTAAATTCTTTGTTACCTACTACTCCAATGCCCTTGACTTTACCCTTTCCATTATCTCCAAATGTCACTGTTCCACCTTTCTTCATCTCCAGGCTAAGGAACTTTGATTTATCGCCCGTCATGTGTTTTGAACATCCAGAGTCCAAATACCACACGTCTTCCTTGTTCCTAGCCTGCACGCACACCTAAAAAGATGATGAGAGTAAAGATCTGGTTACCCAAGTGGTCAATCCCATTGTATAGGTGGACGCCTTAGGTACCCAGATTTGTTTAACATTAGCTTTTCCTTTCTTCCAACATGAGCCCGAGATGTGACCAAATCGATGACATTTAGCACACACAATGAATGGTGAGGAACCATTTTTCAATGGTTTCTCTGGACTCTTGCTGGTGGAAGCATCTTTATGTGTGGACTTAGAAAAATTTGTATTTTGAGAAATTGGTTTTCTGAACCTGGAGCTGTCGCCGGTTCCGACAGTAGCTGTCGGAAATTTCCGACAGCCTCCAGAGCTTCCAGAAATGTATCCTAGTCCAAATTTTGCTGTACCATGGCATTGGTTGGCTAAAAGCATATCCAGAGATTTTTTCCCAACACCAAATTTTCCAATTGCCATGTTCAACTCATTTACTTTGGATTTTAAAATTGAATTTTCTTTTACTATCATGCCACATTTATTTGCAAAAATTTTCTTATAATTCTCTAATTGAGAATGAGAGGTTTTAACAACTTTTTCTAAGTCCTTTTTTTCTTTTACAAGTAGATCAAATTTTTGATCGGACTTAGAAATAGTAGTTTCAAGTTCTTTTATCCTTGTCGAAGAATGATCACACTCTTGACAAAATACCTTCTCCTTCCCAATAGATTCCAACTCATTTGATAGTTTTTTATTTGCTTTTAAAAGGCCTTTATTTTCAGATTTAAAAAAAATCAATTTCCTTTAAGATTTTATCCAAAACTTTGCATGTTTTCATAAATTCAGAATATAACTCATCATAAGATGGAGGCGTTACCTCAGTGTCGCTTTGGACACTGCAGTCGTCATCAGATGTAATGTTCCCTTTTGCCATCAAACATAGATTAGCCTCCTCTTCCTCCTGTGTTGAGGGATCACATTCTTCACCAGACGAAGAATCATCCCAAGTCTCTGCCTTTAACACTTTCTTCTTGTAACTTTTATCGTGCCTCTTTGCTTTTTGCTCTTTCAGATATTTTGGGCACTTGCTTCTGATATGACCAATCTTCTTGCAATGGTAGCACTCCGGTGGCGGACGCTCCTCTTCATTCTCCATTTTTCCTTTGCCTTTTTGGTAGGCAAAATCCTTCTTTTTGAAAAACTTTTTAAATGAGTTTCTCCTCTCCGGATTTCTCATAAACTTCTTAAAATTTCTCACAAACAGTCCTTCTTCATCTTCATCACTTTCTTCAGTCTCACTCTCAATTTCCTTTTTAGATTTCAACGCCAAGCTTTTCTTTTTGGGCTCCAATTTATACTCTTGGCTTTGAATCTTCAACTCCACTTCATGGGTTTTTAGATTCCCAATGAGACTCTCCAATTGTAAGGTCTTAAGATCATGTGACTCAGAAATTGCAGTCACTTTTGGATTGAACTTCGGGGGATGTGATCTTAAGATTTTTCTAACTAAATCTCCATTTGAAAAAACCTTACCCAACACCTTTGAATCGTTCACGATTTTAGTGAATCGTGTGTACATTGTGTCAATTTCTTCATCCACCTCCATTTTGAATCTTTCGAACTCTGACTCCAATTGAAATAGCTTTGAATCCTTTACCTGCGAAGTACCTTCATGAGTAATTTCTAAAAGATTCCAAATATCAAAAGCAGTATCACAAGCACAGACTCTATTAAACTCAGTGCGATCTAGTGCGCAAAATAAGGCATTCATGGCCTTTGCATTGTTCTTGCATTTTAATTTATCATTATCATCCCACTTGTATTTGGGTTTTTCCATAGTTACATTTCCTACAACAAATGTTGGAGAAGTGTAACTAGTTTCTACCATATTCCAGACTTCTATATCTAAAGCAATTAGAAAACAACGCATACGTGTTTTCCAATAATTATAGTCCGTGCCCGTGAAAAGTGGTGGCCTACTAATTCCTTGCCCCTCAACGAACGCGTGATCGTTGTGCGCCATTACTCCCGGTGGTAAAACCGTTTTGGAGTAACCTGCCTCTGATACCACTTGTTGGATCGTATGACGCCCTTAGAGGGGGGGGGGGGGTGAATAAGGGTGTGTTTAAATTTGTATTTTTTTTTAATAATTTTAGACAAATTTACTTTAATAAAAAGTTACTTAAAAATAATTTTAAACCAATGCAATTTTTGTATAACACCAAACACAAATTTCTAAGATAAAGATTTAAGCACACAAATTTGCAATTAGTGAAAGGATCATAATTTTATATATCATGAAATTTGCATACAAATAAAAATGATCTTAACAATGCTTAAGATCAAGGCACAATTATGATAATAAAAATACAATAATTTTGGTTTACCAATCCTTCTCCCAAGGATCGGAAGGCTATCGCTTGTCTCTCCCAAGATCAAGCCCAAGCCTATCCTCTAGATCTTCCCAAGATCTAGACGTAGCACACAAGGCCACGATCTCCCACCAAGCCACGCAAGGACTTGGACGCTCCGCACAAGGAAGCGATTTTCCCCTAAGCTGCGCAAGGACTTAGACGCCGCACGCAAGACGACGATTTCTTTCCCAATACAAAATGAAATATGAGTAAATGAAAATACAATATGAAAAAGACAACTCCCTAGAAATTCAGATCTCTGAATGGATTGTTGAAGCCTCGAGATGATCGTTGATGTAGAAGCGCGCCCGATCTCGTCTTCAATCTTCAATCCTTCTTTGCACAAATGGGAGTTGAGGAGGTTCTGGAGCTCTCTGGTTCGTATGCACTCAGGAAGGGACTGGAATTCTCAAAAGCTTGGAATGCACGAACCAAAGGAACCATTTTATAGAATTTCACTGTCGCCTGGGCGACAGTGACTGTCGGAATTTTCCGACAGCGCTAAACTGCCGCTGTCGTGTCGTCGAGCCGTCGTGCGGGCAGTTGCTTGAATCGTGGAGCTGTCGCCTGGGCGACATCGATGTCGGATTTCCGACAGCGCAAAACCGCCGCTGTCGTGGGTGAAGTCGTGGGCAGTTGATGTAACCGCTGAGCTATCGCCTGGGCGACATCGCTGTCGGATTTCCGACAGCTCAAAACTGCCGATCGCTGTTGTAACCTCTCTGCTGTCGCCTGGGCGACAGTGGCTGTCGGAATTTTCCGACAGTGAAATTTTCCCACTATCAATTTTTGCTCCAAGAGAAATGTGAATATTGCATACCTGTTATCTGCACACCATTAGCAAAAATAGAATCAAATACAAACGGGATTTTGTTATTATCAAACCGGAGGAGTGCGAAATGCATGCTCCAACAAAAGATCCTACCAGATCCATCCCCCATATGGCGAAGGGCCATGGTACCGTGATGCTCCTCAGCCTCTAGGCCGGCAAAAGCTGAAGCGGAGAAAACAACAGGCACTTTCGACATTTCTTGACGAACTCCATTGCGTCCTTGCTCAGGGTCGGCCAAAAGTACCCCTGCCTCATTATCCTTACCTTCAGCATCCTACTCCTTGAATGACTTCCACATTCGCCGGAGTGAACCTCCGCTAGGACTCCCGGGATCTCCTCTTCAGATATGCATCGTGCTAAGAGTCCTGAGAGAGTCTTTTGATATAAGTCTCCTTCGTGAAGCACATAGTAGGCTGACTTGTACCGAAAGCGCCTTTGATCTGGGACTTCTTCAGGAAATTTGCCCATCGCCAGGAAGGTCACGAAAGGGTCCTTCCATGAGGGTCGCTGCTCTATATCCATGAGTTCCCCTTCCTCGATCGATGGGCGGAACAGGTCCGTCAAGGTCCCTCCCGCCCGAGGACCAAACATGGCCAGCCGATCCGCTGGGACACTCTCTTCCCTTATAATGTGCCTGATGGAGAAGGTTTTGAATGTTCCGATGAGTCCTCCCACCTTGGCTAAATACCTCATGAGCATGGGATCTCTGGCCTCGAACTCGCCCTTGACCTGTGTGGTGAGTACCATTGAATCTGTGAGGACCTCCACATCATGAACCCCCAATTCTTGAGCCACACACAAGCTGGCGATCACAGCTTCATACTCTGCCTGGTTGTTGGTGACAGGAAAGTGTATCACTATTGCCTGCTCTATTTTCATCCCGTGGGGGCTTTCCAATACCACAGCCCCTCCCAGGGAGTTCCTCCCTAAGGCCCCATCCACCAACAACTTCTATGGTACTAGACGTAGGGCTTACTCACCCTCAATCTCGACCATATAATCTGCCATGAAATCTGCCACGGCTTGACCCTTCATCGATAGCCGTGGAACGAAGGTGATGTCAAATTCACTTAGCTCCACTGACCACTTCGCAAGCCTCCCTGAATGCTCTACCCCCTCAAATATTTTGCGAAGGGGGTGATCGGTCACCACTTAGATTGAATGGGCTTGGAAATACGACCTGAGCTTCCTGGCCGAGATGACCAGAGCGAAGGACAGCTTTTCTAGAATAGGTTATCGGAGCTCCGCCTTTTTCAGAACCCTACTCACGTAATAGACGGGCAGCTGCTTCTTACCCACTTCCCAGACTAGGATGGAGCTCACAGCCTCAGCCCCTACTCCGAGATATAAGGCTAAACCTTCTCCCTTCTTGGGATCATGGAGTAGCAGAGCCTTGGTGAGTTGATTCTTCAAGGCCTGAAATGCCTCCTCACACTCCTTCGACCATTTGAACTTTTGTTTGTCTGGCAACACTTTGAAGAAGAGGGAGCATTTCTCTCCTTCCCGGAAGAGAAACCTACTTAACCCCGCAAGCTTTCTAGTCAGGCGTTGGACTTCCTTAGGATTTCGTGGCGATCCTAACTCCATTATGGCTTTGACTTTGTCCGGGTTAGGCTCCACCCCTGCCGGGGTAAGGAGGTGACCCAGAAACTTTCCTTTGCCGGCCCCGAAGATTTATTTTGAAGGGTTCAACCTCATCTTGAACCTGCGCAGGGTGGCAAAGGTCTCTTCAAGGTCCTGTAGGTGGGAGCTCACATCCTTGCTCTTCACCATGAGGTCATCCACGTACACCTCCAAGTTCCTTCCTCTTTGATCCCGGAAGACTCGGTCCATCATCCTTTGGTACGTCGGACCTGCATTTTCTAGCCCACACAACATCATCTTATAGCAGTATCACCCCTCTCTCATTATGAAGGAGATGTCCTTGACGTCTGGCGGATGCATCCTGATCTAATGATAACCTGAAAAAGCATCTAAAAAACTCATTACAGAAAAACCGACGGCTGAGTCAACCAGCGTGTCAATCCGAGGCAGCGGGTAACAATCCTTAGGGCAGGCTTTGTTTAAAAGTAAAAAATCAATACACATTCTCTAGCGGTCATCTCCTTTCTTTACCATGATGACATTGGAGTCCCAGCCTGGATACTGTATATACGAGACAAAACCTGCCTTGAGGATCTTCTCCACTTCTTCCCGGATCAACTCCTCCAGCTTGTCAGCAATGGCCCTCCTCTTCTGTCAGATGGGGCAAGTTCCTAGCTCGAGGTTGAGTCGGTGGCAGGCCACGTCCACGTCGATGCCCTGCATATCCGCCTCCCTCCATGTGAAGATGTCCACGCTTTTCTGGATGCACTCTAGCATCTTCTCCCTTTCCTCGGGACAAAGGCCCCCGCTGACTCGCACCTTCTCTACCTTCTCCTCCCGGGTGGTGACCTCCATCTCGACTATTTCTTCACCACCTCAAGCCGGGACGGCTCCTTCCATCTTCCCTCTGTCTTTCCCCCATTGGCCAGGGTCTCTTCTTCCGCCGCAACCTCCACCTCCATGGGCTCAGCATGCTCTTCCTGAGCCTTCTCCCACTCCACTTCTTGGATTCTGCCTTCTCCTTCTTCCTCCACCTTCCTCTCCTCTCCTGAACCCTCCGGCCCCCTCATCTCCATGTCCACCTTCTTAGCCTCTGCCATCCAGGAGATGGTGTTGACGGCAGTCACTGTCATGACCCGTCTCGACAAGGGTCAGAGCACGCTTCGGGCGGGTCGTGATGCCACAGGCATGGGAGGGAAGGAACCCATGCCTACTAAGGCGGAAACAGAAATACCACACTAGTTTTGAATTTGTTACTTTGAAAAGAATTTAGTACATTTTATAAGTATGCGGAAGCCACAATGAAAGGTTAATGCTCATGCATTTTTAATAAAATCTAATGTCACACACGATGCTGAAATGATGAACATACAATAAGTCACAATAGTAAATTGTCATAAATTAAATGATCTGATACTTCAAAACATCCTAGTAGTTGTCCACAATACACGAGAAAATGGCTGAGAGTAACTAATACATGAAAGTAAATCCAACAGCACTGAAACAAAATACATAGAACCTGTTGATACAGTAATCAAAATAAAACCTCCAAGCAAAGCTGCAGCTGAATGAAGAAAAAGCTCAGGGAGCAGACGGCGCGGTCACGAACCCTAAGGCAAATCCAAATAGAAGGAAAATGCCTCAGAACAAGAAATGATATTAAACAAGTTATAAATTTAGGTACGTGCAGAAGAAATTTAGAAATTTTAAGGTACCATTTAATCCTGAAGCAAGCAGTGAAACAAGCAAGTAACTGAAATAAGAAGAACTTTCTATAAATATTAGCCTACTCCGGAGTTTAGACTAAACATTTATTTGGCAATGACATAAGTTATAATCGATGAAATGCGTAGGTGTTTATAGTGGGTGCACATGGTTCACACTCAAGTCCAAGTGTAAGTATTTCTAGAATAAGAGTATTTCTTGCATACCGTGACCATGCAATCAAGACGATGCACCATTTAAACCCTAGCTTCCAAGATTTACTTATGACACACAGGATCTAAGTGATTCATATTTTTCCAAGGAAATTTCTATCATAACAAGACATACTCACAAGATATGATTTTTGTGTTATCTAATACAGTTAATAACTTAGATACAAGTATAAAGAACTTATATTCTTAATTTGCAAGCGAGAGGGAATTTCTTCACTTTCCTTAAGGTGAGGCAGGAACTACTAGCGACAGCTAAGCGACGCAAGCAAAGTCAAAGTCACTATTGAACCTGTTCAGGAATAATCGCAGGCAATATTTGATACGTGACAAGACGAAAACCATACGCTAGCAAAGGCAGTTATTTTGCAAAAACTAACTCAAGAGCAGGTTAGCAATTTACCTCCCTCAAGTATGAGGGGAGAGGAGTTACCACGAACAAATCGGAGATTTGGCGGCGCTTAGGCGACAGAGACCCTAAATCGGAGAGGGTTTTGGAGAGGTTCCACCACTAGATCCGACGAGCGGCACCAGAAACACAAATAAAGTCGGGATTAGATGATTATACGATGAACGCAAGGCGGACCGATGAAATTACGTCGATCGGAGAGCGAAAATCACCACAAAAAATTAGGGCATAACTGGAAATGAAAGTTTGGCAGAGATCCTTACCCATGGAGACCAGATCTGGGCTCAATAATCCACGAGGAGGGGTTTCAAGCGAAACCCTAGGAGTCCCCTTGTAATCTGCCGGCCGAAATGGAGAGAAAGAGGGGCTGTCGACCTCTTGGAGGAGGAGGAGCCACTGCCGGCCCTCGAAATATGGAGGAGGAGGCACAGCCGGCCTGAGGAAGCAGGGGAGGAGGGCTACTGCCCTAACTGGCCGAAGAAGGAGGAGAAGAAGAGTGGCACTGCTATCGCCGGCGTCCAGGATAGGGGAAGAAGGAGGCGGCTAGAGGCGGGAGCAGGCAGCTGGAGGTGTTTGGAGGCGGGAGTAGGCGGTTGGAGGAGAGTGCGGCACAGGAGCGGGATCGAGAGGGCATCACGGGAGCGGGATCGGGAATCCTGGCTGAGCGGGTTTTGATTGCGGGAGAACTGGACCGGGTTAAATCGGGGGGGGGGGGGGGGAGATGGGATGCTGTTAGACTTGGAAATAAAGAGGGGAGAGGATTTATTTCATTTAAACGTATTATTATTATTATTATCATAAATCTCATTCTTTTTAAAAGGGGTTGTTACATTCTCCCCTACTTAGAAAGTTTCGTCCCGAAACTTCTTAGGATTTCCTGGCTGGGGGCTAATATGATGAAGATTCAGATATCATTTATACCGACAAGGTTTGTAAATCAAAGCATGGAAACTAACTATGAATATAGCAAAAAGAGAAGAGAACAAGAGCGGAGGCATACCAGGGTCAGGAGAAAAGGGGTGGATACTTGCTACGCATGTCAGCTTCGAGCTCCCAAGTGAACTCCTCAGACTTGCCATGCATCCAAAGTACCTTCACCATAGGTATAGTTCTCTTTCGAAGCTTGCGCTCTTGATATTCCACTATCTTGGCGGGCTCAATCAGGTAAGACAAGTTAGCTTCAGGAACCACTGGGATTTCCTCGAGAACACGATTAGGATCATGGATGTATTTCCGGAGCTGACTGACATGGAAAACATCATGAACACCGGACAATGAATCTGGTAACTCTAAACGATAAGCAGATCCTCCAACGCGCTCTGAGATGGCGTACGGCCCCACAAACCTCGGGCTGAGCTTATGATGGCGACCAAACCGTTTCACCCCAGGAGTAGGAGAAACCTTCAAGAACACCTGATCGCCTACGACAAACTCCAACGGACGGCAGCGCTGATTGGCATACTTCCTCTGTCTTTCAATGGCACGACTGAGCTGAAGACGAGTCTTCTTGGTGGCTTCTTCCATTTCCTGAAGTAACTCAGGGCCCAACACCACTTTCTCACCAAATTCTGACCAATAGAAAGGAGTCCTACAACGACGCCCATACAATGCTTCAAAGGGGTCCATCTTGAGGCTCTACTGATAGCTATTATTATACGCAAAATCGACCAACGATAGGTGCTCATCCCAAGCTCCCTTGAAGTCCAGAATATAACACTGAAGCATGTCTTCAAGAATCTGATTAACCCTTTCGGTCTACCCATCTGTAGTGGGATGATAAGCGGTGCTCAGGTTGAGCTCGGTACCCAAAGCTTACTGAAAACCCTTCCAAAAGTGCGAAACAAACCTCGAGTCACGATCAGAAACAATCCGCAGAGGAATCCCATGGAGTCTAACTATCTCAGAAACATTAATCCGGGCCATCTTCTCAGTGGAGTGACCTTCCTTGTACGGGATGAAATGAGCCACTTTCGTCATGCGATCCACTATGACCCAAATCGCATCATGCCCTCTCGGAGTACGGGGCATAACCATGATGAAGTCCATAGAGACATCTTCCCACTTCCATTCGGTGATAGGCAAGGGCTGAAAAGACCACCAGGACGCTAACACTGAGCTTTCACCTTCTGGCACGTCAGACATCGAGAGATGAAGCGAGCTATATAATTCTTCATACCAGGCCACCAAATTATCTGCTTTAAGTCATGATACATCTTATTATTGCCTAGATGACTGATGAGTCCCATTTATATACGCATTTATGGACTCATCTGGGCCGATTATCTAGTCTTTGCACACCACTTCAAGCATAATTTCATTCATATTTGTTAATCCTCGCTAGGTGCACTATTAGGCTCGTTTCAGTGTGCATTTGCACTCCTTATTATTAGGGGTAAGCACATGGTGCTCCCCTTCCATTTCTTTATGTTTATCTGGTGCTGGAGGTGTATTCCCAACTATTTCTATCTTATGTACAGGTGACCGGATTATCTTGTATCCAGTTTTCTCCCAGAATTCATGACTGTGTGAAACACACGGTCGTGCATTTTCCTTGACGCACGGACGATTGCAGTCGTGCGATATCTTTTGGGCAGAGAACGAGCGATCTGAATTTGCTCGTGCGTTTTGACGCACGGGCAGATTTGCCCGTGCGTGCGTAAAATGCACGGTTGGCCTGTGTTCTCTTGGTTTTTGTCATTTCTGAATTTACCCGTGCGTTTTGACGCACAGACGGATTTGCCCGTGCATGAGTAAATCACATGGGCGGCGCAGCGTATCCCTCAAGTCTGGTTTTATCATTTCATAACGCACGGTTCACGCACGGTCGTGCGTTCGACCGTGCGTGACCATTTTTCTGCCTGTTTAGTATAAAATGCAGGTTACATCGCAGGAAGAGGAGAGATCGGGGAGGGGAGCGGGAAATTAGGTCCTTCCTGTCGTTCTTGAGGTCTAAGGGCTTCTCCTTCACCTCCACCACCAAAGAGGCCATTTTCCGGCGTTTTCCACCACCATCCTTCCATTCTGGAGTGGTAGCAAGCATCCTCCGCCAAGTGCTCAAGCATTCCTTGCCGTGGGAAGCCATAGAAGAGCTATAGGTTGTTGGAGCAGTTACAACCTCCATTGAATCAGCACACCATCTGAGGGCTGAGCCCGGAGAGAGCCCGACAACCTCTCATTCCGGCCGAGAACCCAAGACGCGGTGATTTCTTCCAATTGGTCTTCTCTAACTTTATGTTTGTGCTTTTCCTTGCGTTGTTGTAATGAACTATCATTTAGCTTTATGTTATAAACCCTTTGTGATATTCTTGTGCAATGATGCGGTAGTGCGAGAATAGCACTTTCCTTGCTGTGATTTTCTATGATTCGTTGTGTGTGAAGCCCTAGCAATTGCTAGTGGTGATGCTTGGAGAAGAGGTGTGTGCGACCCTCACCCGTCATAGTTACTTTCTGTCCACGCGCCTCCCGAAGCACGGCATCGCGGCTGTTGCATCCACCTCGCCTTGTGAAGCGGAGTTTTGACCTGCATCTCTCTTTTCTGCACTAGCTTAGGAAACCCAAAATCAATGCCCTTATTTTTCCTTTGTTCGCTCGTATAACAACCGATTCACCACACGTTTCGTTCACCAGAACCTGCATTCCTTGAGAGATGATATTCGGGGAAGCTATTCCCAATTTTATTACTTGACAGCGACCGGTGCACTTGCCGAATACGCATCAAGTTTTTGGCGTCGTTGCCGGGGAATGCAGGCATGATGAGATTTTGGTTGTGAATCGATTGTTTTCGATTGGGTCTTTTATTCTTTTTAATTTACTCTTTTTCATGCTATTTTCTTCTTCTATATCATGTGGGCACTTTTGAATATCCGATGTCGTTGGTGTGGGGACACATCCCACGCTAGTGATAGGTGTCCCAAAGAGTATGGTGTTGTTCAGAAACCGTACGGGTCCCATAAATCTTTTGGCTCCTCTACTGCGCCTCTGATGCCGCACTATTACGCGGCTACCGCACCTTAGGAGCCGGTAAAGACGGTAAAGCAGTGTTTATTTTGCAAAAGTAGAGAGCACGCCTTGAAGGACTGTGCGGATTATCTTCGCCAATTGGCGGATGACGATGAGTCAGATATCTTGATCATCCCATCCTCAAATTCGGCGAACACAGCTCCTTCCTCTGGTTACGTGCCACTTCCACCTTCACTTTTTGAAGGCTCTGGAATCGACACGTGCATCAGAGTCCCTCATGACCCTGTTCCTGATGCGACCCCCCATACCTCTTTGGTTCATGTACCACTTTGCGTGGATTTGTGCCCTTGTGTGGAGAGTGAGCCCGAACTCTTAAGAAGCGCGTCTTCTCCCACTACACATGAAACTACACTATTTCTGATGTTATCGTTGAGGTCAATTTGCAGGATGTTGCAGACCTGCGCAGTGTCGTGCCCACTCTCATGGAGGCGGACAGTCTCGATTGTGCTGAAGCAACCATTTCGGTCCAGTGCGAGAAAGTCCAAGTTATAGAGGAGGCCATTGCGTGCGCTGTTGAGTCTAGTGAAATCTTCGATGATATCATCAGTTTGTCCTTACTGCACCCTATGGGGGATGAAGCTGGGATTATCCCCTCAGATGAGATTTCTTTTAGTTTTTCTTCTAATTTATTTCCTGACCCCCTTTCTTTATGTACAAGGATGCAGGATGCCCCTCCTCCGGTTGATCAGACCTTATGCATGGAAGTGTCGAAAGCCTGGCGGGATGAGGAAGGTGTAGTGAAGAAACATCTTGTTTCCTCATCATCGTTGGTGCTTCCCTTTGAGGGTTGGTTACAAGGGGGCAAGCGGTTCTTCTTTGAAGACATAATACTGGAGGAGAAGAAGAGAGCGAAAAAGGAGGTGATTTGGGGTTAGAGGCTGAGCATCCTACTTAATTTCCACCCATACCACCAGATCCCCGGACCTTTTTCTTTCATCAGTTGTTACTACTTCAAATCAGCTTATAGCTGATTTGGTTTGAGCTTGTAATAATAATTAGGATTTATTAGCTTTTGCTTATTCCTAGACTTTATAAACTATGCTTTAATACAGGTATTTAGTCCACCTTAAGGACATTAAACAAAAGGGCTTCTTGGGAGACAACCCATGGGAACCACCCGGTTCCGTTTGCTTGCTTTAATTTCTATTATATTTTGTTTGTTTTTGCTTTGGTGCTAACAATGCAGGTGTGAACTCGATTGGTTGAAGAGGAGGAGATCTTTAAAAGAAGGATTATACCGCTCTTCTGGCATGCTCTTACGATCATAGTAACCTAGCTTTATTTTTGCTATGAAATGTTATATTGATGTGTGTTTTCAAATCAAGTCTGGGGGAGTGGGCCTTTGCTTACGCTACACGCACACACATGCTAGAATGTGCTGAGTTAGGAATGTTCAAATGTATTGTCGCATTGCATACCACGCACAACATTCGTTTTCTTGTTATTCGTGCACATTTATCGTGTAAGTGCTTAATTTGTATGTTTGGAAGTCTGTTCGTTGATTTAGGATTGTGTGGCAGAATAAGTTGTGACCCGTGCGGTGCTGCTAGTAGAGCGCTAATGTGGCTTAAAAAATTCTTGTAGAGTAGATTTTATTACAAATTATAGTTTTATTTACTTCTGTAGTGTAACTATAAAATACTCTACTCGAATGGTGAATTTGGTGAATCTAGCGGTAGCCCTAGGTCGAGTGTAGAAGAGTTGTTAGCCTCGTGTTGTTTGAGTTGGAAGGAGAGGAGACCTCGCTCGGTGGTTAAGAACTTGCCCCTAGCTATTTTCAAAACGAGTGCGTTGAATGATCTTGTTGGGAGCATGACGTAGGCCATCCTATGATCCGATTGAGCTTTGATTTCCTAACCTAATATCACCCTTGCTAGCCTCGTTGAGCCTTACCTTTCCTATTTGTTAAACCCCACCAAACTTTCACCAAGACCACATATCCTAACCTAAAACGCACTTGAGCCCAGCTTTGAATCTTATACATTTTGTTGATGATTGTGCGATGCGGAGTAATAAAAATTTGGTGGTGTGATGTGTTGTGTGCGCGCAGAAAAATGAAAAAAATTTGATTGATCCTAACTTATGTTATTTTGGATCTAGAAAAAAAAAGAGAGAGTTAATGAACTCTAAAAAGTATAGAACCATAAGTATGGTAGTCTCGCGCACACCATTGTGCTTAATTGAAGTCTGGGGGAGTGTGCTTCATGGTGAAGATGTTAAGGTTGAATTTTGCTTATTTACCGGAGGATGAGTGCGTTTAGCCTACGTTCTTCTACTTCATTACCGTACCTCAACCCAAGTCCAAGTCTAGCCTAAAAGCCCTACTGATTCTTGATAAGATCGTTTCATGCAGTGGAGAAGGTGTGAAAGGGCAAGCATATGACCATCGACCTTAATGGATTTCTTGGAGAGCTCCTTCTTGAGATCCAATTTGAACAACGCTCACCTCAGCAATTCACGCTATTTTCCCTAGGGCGCGATAGTTCGATTCACCAATAATTCACCTCAGAGTAGTAGTATTTTGTAATTTACACTTGTAGAAGTTCTTAAAATATAGTCTTTGTTTTAAAATCTTTTCTACTTTATTTTTACGATCGTTATTTCTTTACTTCCCATCGTGTTTTGCCTGCACAGTTTCTTCTTGAACGTTCATTTTTCTACCATAGGATTAAGTGTTTGCCCGAGACGTGCAAACGGGTAAGTCTGGGGGTGTGATGAGTCCCATTTATATACGCATTTATGGACTCATCTAGGCTGATTATCTAGTCTTTGCACACCACTTTAGGCATAATTTCATTTATATTTGTTATTCCTCGCTAGGTGCACTATTAGGCCCGTTTCGGTGTGCATTTGCGCTCCTTGTCATTGGGGGTAAGCACATGGTGTTCACCTTCCATTTCTTTATGTTTATCTGGTGCTGGAGGTGTATTCCCAGCTATTTCTATCTTGTATGCAGGGGACCAGATTATCTTGTATCCAGTTTTCTCCCAGAATTCATGACTGTGTGAAACGCACGGTCGTGCATTTTCCTTGACGCACGGACGATTGCAGTCATGCGATATCTTCTAGGCAGAGAACGAGCGATCTGAATTTGCTCGTGCATTTTGACGCATGGGTAGATTTGGTCGTGCGTGCGTAAAACGCATGGTTGGACTGTGTTCTCTTGGTTTTTGTCATTTCTGAATTTACCCATGCATTTTGACGCACGGACAGATTTGCCCGTGCATGAGTAAATCGCACGGGCAGCGCAGCGTCTCCCTCAAGTCTGGTTTTATCATTTAATAACGCACGGTTCACGCACGGTCGTGCGTTCGACCGTACGTGACCATTTTTCTTCCTGTTTAGTATAAAATGCAGGTTACATCGCAGGCAGAGGAGAGATCGGGGAGGGGAGCAGGAAATTAGGTCCTTCCCGCCATTCTTGAGGTCTGAGGGCTTCTCCTTCACCTCCACCACCAAAGAGGCCATTTTCCGGCGTTTTCCACCACCATCCTCCCATTCGGGAGTGGTAGCAAGCATCCTCCGCCAAGTGCTCAAGCATTCCTTGCCATGGGAAGCCATAGAAGAGCTGTAGGTTGTTGGAGCGGTGACAGCCTCCATCGAATCAGCACACCATCTGAGGGCTGAGCCCGGAGAGAGCCCGACAACCTCTCATTCCGGCCGAGAACCCAAGACGTGGAAATTTCTTCATATTGGTCTTCTTTAAATTTATGTTTGTGTTTTTCCTTGTGTTGTTGTAATGAACTATCATTTAGCTTTATGTTATAAATCCTTTGTGATATTCTTGTGCAATGATGCGGTAGTGCGAGAATAGCACTTTCCTTACTGTGATTTTCTGTGATTCGTTGTGTGTGAAGCCCTAGCAATTGCTAGTGGTGATGCTTGCAGAAGAGGTGCGTGCGACCCTCACACATCATAGTTACTTTCCGTCCACGCGCCTCCCAAAGCACGACATCACGACCGTTGCATCCACCTCGCCTTGCGAAGCAGAATTTTGACCCGCATCTCTCTTTTCTGCACTAGCTTAGGAAACCCAAAATTAATTCCCTTGTTTTTCCTTTGTTCGCTCGTATAACAACCGATTCACCACACGTTTCGTTCACCAGAACCTGCATTCCTTGAGAGACGATATTCGGGGAAGCTATTCCCAATTTTATTACTTGACAGCGACCGGTGCACTTGCTGAATACGCATCAATGACCAGATGTGCGGGACTCATGAGATTCTCGGCAAATACTATCGAGCAATTTAGGAACATCAGGAATGCAGAGGCGGCCTCAGAAACGCAGAACATTGCCAGAGATAGAGAAATCCGGAAGAGTCCCAAGTTCAACCTGTCGGTGGATGCGCTGGAGTGCGGGATCAGATGGCTGCAAATCCTTCACCTGCTCTACCCACAACAGAACAGAAACCTCTTCATGACCCTCTGGTGCGATGGATATATCCATCCGATCTAGGTCATCAATCAAGGTTGCTAGAATAGCTGATATGGGCACACAAGAGGCTACAGAGGCATGCCGGATCAACGCATCTGCCACTGAATTGGCTTTACCAGGAACATACGTGAGCTGCAATTCTCCAAGCAGGATCGGGCAATTGAGAACGCCTCTGGTTGAGAGATGCAGATGACCGGGTACAGAAATCTCAAAAGAAACCTCAAGTGGCGAAGTATGCCAACTACAAAGGTCCACGATGTGGTGAGCGATAAAAGAGTGCGATGCACCAGAGTCAAATAAGATTTGCATCCGTTTATTCTTGACCCTAAAACTTCCTAAAAAGGAAAACATAAACGCATAACAAGTTTAATCGACTAAGACAACTAGATTTAATAATGCAGAAAATTTTAAAATTCTACACGAAACGTACCAGAAATGGCATCGGTAGATGCGAGCGCCTCGCCCTGAGTGACAATGTTCAGCACAGCCTTTCCTTGAGCTCCGGGGATAACTTGCAGAGGCTAAGCGGGGATCGGGTTCTCCTTTATGGGGCAGTCGAGCATGAGGTGTCCAACCTGCCCACATTTGAAATAGGCCTTCTGCTTATGGCGACAGTCCTTTACCAAGTGGCCTGACCTCTTGCAGAAAGCACAGACGGAGGAAGCAGAGGCAAGCATCATCTGAGATTGCTACGCAGGAGTAACCATCTTCTGCTTCTTCAGGAGGGAGCGGCATGTTGGATCGGTCGGCGCCCTTAGAGGGGGGGGTGAATAAGGGTTTTCAAAAACTTTAGATTATATTTATTAAACTTTGAATTATTGCAAGATTAAAGACATGAAATAAGTTAAGTAAAACAAAAAGAGAGACAAGCTTTATTAATGATAAATAAGTTTTACAAAACTTGATCTCGATGACGCTAGAGATCGGAGGCGAATAATAAAAAAGATCCTTTTGTTTTCTATCCCGACTCGCTTCCCCACGAACCGGTGGCCCTAGCCTTATCCTCCCCAGATTCAGCCTCAAGACGCTCTAGCCAATCCTTCCCCGGATGTGGCCTCGAGCACCCCCTAGAACTAGCCTAGATCTAGTCGCCAACACGAGGCGAATTTCAGCCCTAAGTCTACCCCAGACCTAGTCGCCAACACGAGGCGATTTCACTACCGTTTACAATGAAGAAAGAGAAATAAAATAATAAAACCTCCCTTAAGATGAACTTCTGAAGTCGGAGACGAAGATCCGCTGTAGAATCAGCGTTTGTTGAAGCGGACATCGTCTGGATTCGGCGTGATGGAATTCTCCTTCAGAAATTGGCAGAGCTTCGCTGAGACCTCAAATTTCGGCTAAGACAAGCCTCTGGAATTCTAGTACTCTCTCTCTGAGGTGTATGCAATGGGTGTCCAAAAACAAGAGGAGAGGGGGTCCTTTTATAGCCCAAGCGCTACCGCCGGTGCTAGCGCTACCATCGGCGCTAGCCCGGATTAGGAAATATTTTGCGCGGCAGGATCTCCCATCCGCGGCAACATTTTGCTCTATGCCTTTTGTGCGCCATGCTACCGCCAGCGCTAGTAGCTACCGCCGGGCGCTAGCTCTTTCTAAAAACAATGCCGGAATCGCGCTAATCATCGCTAGCGCCGGGCGCTATCGCAACCACCGGCGCTAGTGAGCCTGTTCGAATTTTGGCCTCATTTTGGGGGCAGTCATCATGAGTACTCCTTGAGTCCTATGAACTATGTTAACCTGCACACTTGAACACACAAGATCAAATACACATAGGATTTATTATTCTCAAACCTAGGAGATGCGGAAGACCATGTTCCAACAAACTCCCCCTTTTGATAATAACAAATCCATTAATGATAAATCAAAGCATTAATAAATAAGCATGATGAAACTCTACTTGTGTGTGTGTGAGAGTGATGACTTAGGATAATTATTGATTTTAGCATTTAGAATTGCTCCCCCTAAATACATGCTCCCCCGAAGTGAGTGCTCCCCTAATATGTAAGCTATCATCTGAATTTGTCATGTTGGGTTTATGATAGCGGGTTATATTTATCATGTTAGTTCTCCCCCTTTGTTATTAGCAAAAGTGGGTAGGGAAACAAAGCACCAAAGAATTTGTAAATATAAGAGAAGGCATGATCGAGCTTTTAAAGTAAATGATAAGGAGTTATATAATTGTTTTTCATTGAAATAGATCAGAGTTATGAGCATTACAAAATTTTCAGAGTTTGTAGCATAAAAGATTTTTATGTTTGAAGTAACCAATAAAAAGTGTTCCAAGTAAATCTATCACGTAATGAAGATAGGAATTTTGAAGAATAAGAGATGATGCAAAGAGTACAAGATATTAAGTAAGCATGGAAAGCGCAAGGTAAAACACTTATATGGTTAAGATGCGGAAGACTTATAGCAATACAAAAACATCAAATAGTAATGATAATCCAACAAAAATATGAGTTAAAGTTCACAAAAGATGATGTTTTTGTAAATCATTTTGCAGTTAGATCTTTAAATTTTATAATAACCAAGCATGAAATAATGTTTATCAAAAAGAGATTACCACAATGTTACTTTAATTCATAATTTCAAAAACATACAAAACATTGTAGAACACATGCTAGGTTATCTAGTGCATTTCATAAATAAAAAGTAATATAGAATTAGCATTAGGATCCAATACTCATGAGAAGAAGTGTTATGGAAGATAATGATGTGCACAAAAGTGTATTTTTAAGTAATGTAAACAAATGTTTTAATCAAAAAATGCAAGATATATGTAAAGTACGAGCACAATAAAACGCAAATAAGATTACTTCCACACACTTTAATGCACAATAAAAAGTACAACTACCAAGGTGCTCTACACACACAATGCTCATCAAGACTTATCAGGGTGCAAAGTAGTGCTTGGGGGATCACATATTGAAATTTAAGATTGAAACTAGTGATCCGGTGTACTTAAGAGTAAGTGGTTTTTCTTATTTTTGAAAGAAGGATTTGATTTGCACAAGACACTTTACTATTCTTTCCAAGGTGCTCAACCTCACAATGCTTATTAAGACTTATCAGGAGGTTCAAGTAGTGCTTGGTGGAGTTATCTTTGTCATTTATTTTATAATTTTGTTTTGTACAAAGTTCTCCGAATACACTTGTTTTGCAAATCAATAGATTTAATGAAAAGCATAACCACTTTTCTTAATTTTTTAAGAGTGCAAAATAAGGAGTGTAGGTAAGATACTTGTGCAATTTTAATCCATTGTACTAATACAAAACATACACAAGCATTCTTTAGATTAAATACATATGTAGACAATGCCAAAAAAGTGAGTGAATAAATATCATTATCAAACATAAAACATTTCTCATACTTAGAGGCATGCTAAGCTTGATCCTACACAACTTTTAAACTATAATTGATGCACATTGGAATAGATATATTAAAGCATGAAGAAAGACAATGTCCAAAGTAGTTTGAAGAGATAAATTGCAACATTGTAGAATTTCTAAATAGTAGATTAAATCATGCTTGATTTTTCACAAAAAAATCATACAGTTTTTTAATAGTTTTAAAGTTTTATATTTTTGTATTTGATTTTAGCAAATAAAAGCATATTTTTGTAATTTTTCCTTTTGTAATTTATATATTTGATTTTTTTGCATAAAGATGAACTTTAAACAAAGGAAACAACACAAGCGAAAAAGAAAAGCATATTTTTTGTAATTTGGTTTTTGTAGTTTTGTATTTGATTTTTCAAAAAATAAAGAAACACAGAAGTGCAAAACTAAGTAAAAAATATAAATTTATATATTTTAAGGGATTTTTAGAAATTTAAAAAATTCAGAAAAATGAACATGGACGCTAGCGCCTGCGGTAGCGCTAGCGCGGGAGACAGTAAGTGTTTTTTGAGGATTTTGAAATTGTTGATTCTTGATTTTGATTAGGTGTCCCAATAGTAGTTTCATGCTGAAAGTGCAGATTTTTAGGAGATGTTTTTCATGGTTAAAAGTGAAGAAGCTTGTATTTGTGAGCATGTTTTAACTTGTAAGATCTAGCACACCTAACTCAAGTCGTAATAAACGAAATCGTGCATCGGGAAGAGGTTTAGTGAATATGTCAGCGAGTTGAGAGTCTGTCCCAATGAAGCTTACTTTTACATTTTCTTTCTTAATGTGATCCCTAATGAAATGATGACGAACGTCGATGTGTTTGGATTTAGAATGGTGTACAGGATTATATGTGAGGTCTATTGCACTTTTGTTGTCACATTTAAGATCTATGTTTTTTAGATGAAATCCAAAGTCCTCTAGTGTTTAGCTCATCCATAACGCTTGTGCACAACAACTACCAAGTGATATATATTCAGCCTCCATGGTGGAGAGTGCAACCGAAGATTGTTTTCTACTAGACCATGCAACTAAAGAGGGTCCCAAAAAGTGACACGTACCGCTAGTGTTTTTTTCTATCTAGTGAGCACCCGCCGTAGTCCGAATCGGAATAGCCGTGGAGTGTGAAAGAGTCATTATGTGGGTACCATAATCCTAGTTTAGATGACCCTATTAGATAACGAAAAATATGTTTTACCGCTTTTAAATGAGATTCTTTTGGATTGGCTTGAAAGCGAGCACATAAACATACGGCAAACATTATATCTGGTTTAGATGCACTTAAATAAAGAAGAGAACCTATCATTCCTCTATATAGCGTTAGATCAATAGAAATTCCAGATTCATCTTTTCCTAGTTTTAAAGAAGCACTCATAGGAGTAGAAGCTTGTTTAAGATTTTCAAATCCAAATCGTTTAAGCATATCGTGAACATATTTTGATTGACAAATAAAAATACTATCAGTTCTTTGTTAAATTTGAAAACCAAGAAAATATGATAGTTCTCCTACAAGACTCATTTCAAATTCATTTTTCATTATTAAGACTACTTCATTACACAACTCTTCATTAGTGGCTCCAAAAATGATGTCATCAACATATATTTGTAGAATAATTAATTCGTTATTTGTATGCTTAATGAAGAGTGTGTTGTTTGCACTTCCCATAACATAACCGCGCTCTAACAAAAACGATGTAAGACGATCATACCATGCACGGGGCGCTTGTTTTAAACCATAAAGCGCTTTTTCTAATTTGTAAACATGATTTGGAAATTTTTCATTTATGAAACCGGGGGGTTGTTCTACATAAACTTCTTCTTTAATAAACCCGTTTAAAAAGGCACTTGTAACATCCATTTGAAATAATTTTATTCTTTTAAAACTCGCAGATGCCAAAAATATTCGTATAGATTCTAAGGGAGCTACGGGTGCAAAAGTTTCTTCAAAATCTACCCCCTCGATTTGTGAATAGCCTTGAGCAACTAAGCGTGCTTTATTTCTTACAATCCTAGATTCACCATATAGCTTATTTTTAAAAATCCATTTTACGCCAATAATTGGATGATTAGATGGTCTTTCTACTAAATTCCAAACGTTATTTCTTTCAAATTGTCCTAACTCTTCATTCATTGCCAAAAATCAAAATTCGTCATTTAAAGCGGTGGAAACGTTTTTAGGTTCAATTTCAGACACAAAGCAAATATTTGAAAATGTTTCATGAAGAGAGGACCTAGTGTAACATCTCATTTCCTACTAGACCCCCTAACTCCAATTTAGGGTGAGACAAGTGGTGAGTGTGGTGAGTTTGAGCTAGATTGCAGCCTTAGGATACCTAGGGTTAGGTGACTCACATGTGGTCTACTATAAGGCTCAAGTCAACCTAGGTCAAACTAGCTCAACATGAACTCACACTTGCAAATTGACTCCTCCAATAGATGATAAACATTCCAAGGAATGCAATAGACCAAAAAGCCCCATCATGGGGTCACCAATTGACCCAATTTGACCAAAGTCAAACTTGGGTCAACATAGGTCAAATCCTCCCCAATAAGTTCAATTGAACCCCAAAGCATGAAATTGACTTCACCACTAGTCTTAGAACATCATGGGGGACCTAATTGACCCAAAAGCCCCATCATGGTGTCAACAATTTGACCAATTTGACCAAAGTCAACTTTTCCCCAATTTTGGTCAAAATCACACCTTTGGGCCAAATTGGCTCACTTAGGTCTTCACCATGACTCAACCAACCTTGGGTGGTGTCACTGGACTCATTGTCAACCATTGGACCAGTCAACACACCCAATTGACTAAGTCAACCCAAAAGTCAACATAGGGTCAACTTTGCCTAAATTAGGCTTAATCGGAATTAATCCAAATTCCAATGGATTAAGGCCCTCACCCAAAGCCCACTCTGAAGCCCATAGGTCTAATGACCAGCCTTGTGCCCTATTTCTAACATGCAAAGACATGCATGGGGGCAAAAGTGGAAAATCCCCCTTCCTCCATTAAGAAACAAGAAGGATTTTGGGAATGAAGGCCAAGTGGCACTCCACACTTCTGCCCAAGGCCATATCTGACCTCCCCAGTTAATTCCTAGCCGAATTGGTGCTGGAAGGGTGCCATTTGGCAGCAAGGAGGAGCAACCAATGCTGGCCGAACCATGCCTTAATGGCTGGCATGGTTAGAGCCCTTATCAGCCTCATTTGACCCCCTCCATTAGCTTTAGAAAGGGGAAAGGAGTCGGGCTGGAGCTTTATAGAGGAGAAAAAGGTGGAGAATCGAGGTTGGGAGCAAGCTTGCCGGAGGAGAGAAGATCCATGGCCAGCCACCGCCGCCGCTGCCGCCAAGCCCCACTAAGGTCCGGTTTCTCCCCCTCTCCCTATGTGCTAGCATCTAGGTCCATTTAGGAGAGAAATCGGGCTCAATTGAGCCCGATCCCATGTGAGCTTGAGGGAGAAATTCCGAGCCTTTATTCTTGCTCGGGATCGCCGGAGAGGCCATCTCTGGTGGCCGTGCCGCCGTCAAACGCTAGCCACCACCTCAACGGAGGTGGTGGAGGCGGTGGCCGGCGGTGGTGGGCCGGAGGAAGCCGGGAAATGGCCGGAGAATATGGCCCAGGCGGGATCGATCTGGACCGTCGGCTGGCTCGGGAAGATGACCAGATGCCGTCGGTTTGTGCTTCAGGATTCGTGCAAGCATTTTTATTTATTTATATGTATAATACAATGTGATTTTCTGTCACACTTTTTTTGTATTTTGCAAGCTGATTTTGAGGCCCTTAGAGGCCATATTTTGAAAAATCCCCAGAGATAGGAATTGTAGATCTGAGTATCTACTTTCAAATGAAAGTGGAATCAGGCCATTTGGTTAAATATAGGGCCTACAACACTCATTCTAGTGAGGCTGGTAAAAACACAAATCAGAACTTTGAATGTGTATAACTTTTTAATACCAAGTCTGATGGACTTGAGATTTTGGCCATGCATGCATGTGCCTCAAACATAGCTTAGGTTTAAATATCAGATTTTTTGGAGATACTTTTTCTATAGTTTTGTTCACAACTTAAAAAATTAAATAAATGAAATATATGGAGTTATATAACTCATAATGACCCCATATTTTGGTGAGGGCTTCTTTAGGTTATGTATGGGATCTGGTTAAAATTTCATCACATGTGCATGAGTATATTTCTCTGAACTTCAAAATGAAGTTTGGGTCTTAAGAGGAAAAATTGGGGTGCTAATAGTCAATTTGGGCTTTTGAGCTTTTTGATGGAATTGAAGGTGGGAATCACCTTGCATGCCTCTGAAACCATGGGGTTAGTGTATGTCATGAGGATATACATCATTGACATAAGTTTCATGATTATTGGAAGTTATTTTCCTAAAGTTTTTAATTAAATGAAAATTGTCACACTTTTAAATTAATGAAATAATTTGAATCATAAACTTAGGGATAAATCCAAAACTCTGGGAAATGGATCTTTGACTGGAAAGGCACATTTAGGAATTTTGTTGGAATTTTTTGACCTCATTTATTTCTCTGAATTTGATTTATTTGGTTAGGTCAATTTATTCAAATATGACATTTTGGTCTCATATGCATTTGGAGAATTATGAAATTATTCTAGTAGGTTTCCTTGGTGATTCTATAGCTCTGTAAATTTTATCATAATTTTTAAATGAATTTTTGTGGTAATTATCAATTTATTGAGGAAAACCCCCCTTTTGTAATTAATTAATTTAATGGGGTAAAATAGTTATAAAATTCTAAATCTCTGGATTTAGTGTTTTTAGATGATTATTATACTAGGATAATTTTCTCAGAATTTATAGAGACATATTAATGGTAGTTGTAGTGTAAATCCTTATTTGCTCCCCATTTATGTTAAATAGAAATTATGGTCAAAAATTCCTGTTAAAAATGTGAAACTTAGGATTTGGTATTCTTAGACCATTATTAAGCCATGATATTTTTCCCAGAATTTATTGAAGTCTTAACATAGCACATGTAGTGTAAACCCTTATACGCACACCAAATGTAACAAATGATAATTAAGGGTAAATACTCCTTGGAATAATATGAAACTTAGGCATTGCTGTTTTTAGGTCGATAACATACTTCTGTGTTTTATTCAGATTTTATAGAGACCTGTAGGGGGTGGTTGTAGTGTAAACTCTTATCGGCACACCACTTGTATTAAATGAATATTGTGGATAAATATTACCTGGAATATTATGAAACCTTGGATTTGGTGTTTTTAGATGATTAGTATGCTAGGTTAATTTTCTCTGAATTTTTAGAATTCATATTTTAGTACTTGGTGTGTAAAGACACATCTTCATCTTTTTCATGATAAATAGAAATTGTGATTATAAATCTGCTAGAAAAATATGATCTTCTGGAATTGATGTTTTCATGCCATTATAGTGCCATTGTAATTTTATCAGAATTTTAGGAAGTCAAAATCTTATACTTCATGTGTGAATTTATACTCCCAATCATTTATTGAAAATTGGAAATCATGATTGGACAACTTCCGAAAAACTATGAAGCCTTGGGAATCCTATTATTATGTCATATCTCACCTCAGGAAGAATATTTAACAAGGTTGAACTCACTAGTAAGATACATCCTTTGTATTTTAGTTGAAGACAATTGATTTATGAATTTTTATAAGGGTCAAAGTTACATGAAACATGCTTAGACTCCGATCACCAATTATTATACCCATTATAAACATAGGATAAAAATTAGGGGTTATTTGGAAGTGAGCTGACCAAGGATTCATCATAGGAATCTAAGTTAGCTATATGTCGTGGTCTGCGGATAGTAAAAACTCATTATGATGACTAGGTCAATAGAATCACAAAGAAATCAGCGAGAATTGGATTATAACAAGAGATGAGAATAGACCACTTAGAGGACTAAGAGTTATTAGAGTTGAGTCCAAAAGAATGATTGCTTAGGAGCGGAATGAAACATAAGGCGTAAAATATAAAGAGTATTGAGAGGGTGAAGGTTAGGTCTGGGTAGTCACCAAGAATATTAATTGTCCTGGAAAGGGGTTGGGCATCATCCCATCACATACCCTAGTACCTTGTGAACCCTTCACCGGGTAGCCCTCGGGAAGTCCAGGATCCACCCTAAACTTCCAAGTATAATAACAACTAAACAAGGGTAGTCTAGATAGGAGGTTTAATTCAAGTGGTATGATAAGAGGGTAATTTTATGGGTAGATACCAATAATACTAAGTGTCTTGAGTAAAGGAACTTTGGGATGTCATCCCATTGTAGTTCCTAGTACCGTAGCGAGCCCTTTACAGGGTAATCCTCAGGAGTCTAAGATTAAACGTAAACCGTAGGGATAAGATGTTGTACAAGAATAATTTAATAACACTCTCACCCATACCCCGAGGTTACGGGAGCTTAGCCAGTTGGTGTTGCGAGCAGTAAGCTCCGTGTTTGTAACAGCGGATTGATAAGTCAGGTGAGCTTGTGACTCAGTAGTGTTTGTTAGTACGGACGGGTTGGTCCGGTGAGCCGGTGGCTCGGAAGGTTATTAATGACGGGCAGGTTAGCCCGGGGAGCTTATGGCTCGGAGATAGATGGTAGAACATGTTGCATGTGCACGAAGGTGGTGGGTCTTCGATATTGGATGGTCGTTCACACCGACGTCAATACGTTGACTCGGCAAGTGTGGTAATTACACTTAGCCATGAAAGTCTGGCGGTCCAGTCAGCAAGAGTACGCAGACGCTCCGCGGTTTTGTGTTGAGGCGTACGATAGGTCTAGGTTAGGTAGTGTGAATACCAACCTAGAGGTGGGCGAGGCCCAACCCACCGCTTCCGTTTTCCACTACGGGAGTATCCTGGGAGTCTTGCTAGCTCCAAAAAGGGGGAACTAAAGGTCTATGCGCATAGAGTTGTAGTGAGTGAGTTGCACTTGTATGAACATAGCATAACAACATACCTTGCATGTCATAGCATGAACATTGCATTTCAACCCCTACCCTTATCGTATAAATTGGTATGAGACTTTTTATACGATAGGCCCTGCTAAATGACCCCTTGATCTATAGGTTTGTATGGGCATCCCTATAAATCAATGGTTACTTTTAAATTACTTTACTTGCGGCGCACTGATTCTCTTGCTTACCTCTTTTACTGTTGCGATATTACTTTACTGCACTTAATACTGTTTACTTGCTCATACTGCTAGCATAGAATGTTTGTCACCTGCTACCTTCTTGATTACTCCATTTTGTTGTCCTCCGCTTCTTCCTCCCGCACGGTGCCTAGGAGTCGCGGGGTGAGGCGGGGACAAAATCGGCTTAGTCTTTATGACTAACGGTCGGTGGTGACCGTAGGTACCCGAGGTGATGGAGCCCCAGCTAGAAGAGGAGACAGGACCTGAGGAGCCTATACCGCGCATTACTTCTACTACAAGACAGGTGTTTGAAGATTTGAGAGTTGTTAGCTTCCGCATAGATGTAGAGTGAGAGAGTGAGATTTTGTTCTACTTCGGACATGTACCGGGCATAAGCCCTCTTTCTCTTTCTTATATTGTACTCATTGATGGACAGTTTACATTTGGATATTTATATATACAGATGCGTGTGATTGTGGACTTATGTACTAGTTTTTCTTCTTATCTCTTATTGGCATGTCGATCATTCTTGCCGGCAGGATCGGCGTCTTGCGGAGGTGGCTAACTCGGGTGTTAGTGTCACCGTAAGGCGGCGCTTCTGGGCATAAGATTCGGAAGCTCTCCAGGTGCGGGAGAGGGATCTTACAACTGGTATCAGCGCAACGATCCAACGAGAAAGAAGCCCACAAAAACTGGGACACCCCCGCTCGAGTTAGTTTGAGGACAAACTAGCAGCGGAAGCAGTGGTGTGCCCATGTGTAAAAATCACACAAAATTGTCCATTAACCAATGAGTTAGGCCAACCCAGCTAGGACATCTTTCTAGTTTGACGCACCAAGACGATTTTATAGCGTACACTAATCCAAACCGACCTCGGGTATAAACCAATTAAGGCATGATGACACCCAAAGTGACTAGGAGGGGAACCTTATGGGGAAATAGTTGCTTAAGGCTAAAAATTTGATGTTCCTAATTCTCCTACCAACTGATATTATCACTTCTCACCCAAAGGATAGGACCGCCTTAAGAGATCCAATGCACAAAAACCATTAGTGGATAGTAGGAGACTCGTAAACTTAATATCTAAACCAACAACTAGGTTGTACCGAAATGATCATCGTGACAAATATCGGAGTTCGGATAAGGATTCGAGTTCAGAAAAGGCCCATCTGTGGTTTGCCCATAGATTAATCTTGAAAAGGTTGTGATAATTAGTAACCTTGATGGCCTAAAGTATGTGAAATGTCAATAGGCCTCAGGATGGAACTCCAGGTCTAGAGTTGTATGCCCTAAGGAGTGAGTGAATACCTAGGACAATAGATCATAATGATATCAGGAACTTAGCCCGAAATGTATGGGGGCTAATCCCTTTTGTTTATTGGGGCTAGTTTGATACCAACTCGAGTTTCTTAGACCTTATTTTTTTTGGAAATGTTCGTCAAAAACATAAGCAATCTTGAAGTATTCAAACTTTACTCGACTTAAGAAGAGATTTTGAAGTATGTCTCATGACCAACCCTTCCTAAAGGTCGAGACCCTTGAAGAATTCCTTCGTCCTAAGAAATATGAATTATTTATATTATGACGAGGCTGTTAGGAATACACAATCAGAATAAGAGCATAGAGCCTTTCAAGAATGGTTATTCGCCTCCCTTAACGCTCTAAGGTTATGCAGACAAGTAAACAAAGAAAATAGTAAATGAAGTCTTTGAAGTTTTAGATCAGGTCGCCTAGATACATCCTTGCATGCGACTCTTGAGAACAAGGAAAATAGTATAAGACTTGAGAGAATCTCCAAATTCCGAGCATGATGTCATAGATAGCTACTTAGTACGCAACTTAAGGACTGATTGTGCCTTCCCTTGCACAAGACATGGTATAAATCACTTGCAAATCCTCAAGAGAATTGTGAAATTACTTTTAAAAGACCTAAGCCCGAGGCAACACTGATTGTAGAAAGAGTTTTGCACTCAGTTAAGGTGGGGTGATAATTATTGCCTCAACAGTATATTCATAGACCCTCTACCATCTCAACTCAATTGTCGTAACGCACGATTAATGAACTTAACATCGATTAAAGATTTGACTAATAAACTCTTGAAAAGCGCAAGAGAGAACCGACATGAATTACGGATTTAGCGCAGGTTTGAGTCGGATATGGACCAGATAAGAATGGAACGAACAACAGGCTCTCGTGATCTTAAGAAGTAAACAAATGTAATTAACCTCATGTGAAGTGCAGTGCCTTAGATTTACCTCCGCTATTCGGAGACGATGATTCGGTTATATTTGGGGCAAACAGTGCAAATACCGTTGGATGACCAAATACCTAAATTTTGTCAATGGTTAGAATCCTAGGAGGGTCAAGCTAACTTCTTGGGACAAACAAACCACCTTATGAGCTATGTGGATTGGAACCAGGCCCCTACAAGTTAGAGTTATAGCACGGACTTTTGCATTTTAGGGCATTCGAAGGCGACGCACATTTGGCTTACTCAACAAAGCCAAACCTTTTAATGTGAAAAGTTCATTATATTGGAAACTTGTAGATTGAATTAAGTAGAGTCATTGCAGACTTCATACTAAAAGACAGATAAGGACTTCAGGATGTTGAACGACCAAGATTAAATTGTTGTGACATGATATCAAGGGTAAAATAACCCAGAGAATTTGAAATTGACGAACAATATATCGAAGGCATGTACATCATGTATGATTCTTCACCCGGATAGCATCAAGGACCGGATCACATATGTTAAAAGTCAACATAATCACCATTAAGATTATTTGAAACAATGAGGAACAAAGTTTTAATGTCAAGAGCATATACGATGAAATTAAATGAAAACTAATGAGAATTGGAGTTTATATAAATTATCACACAAACCTTAAAAGAACATTTTTTTTAGGTCAAAACATTATGAAAAGACATAAGTTATGGGACTCGCTTAACAGGGTGAGATTTTACTCTATAGATTCTTTGTGGGACTTTTGATGAAAATATAGTTCATTAATCATTAATTATTCAATTATCCCGTTTTGCTTCATCCCACAATCAAGTAAGCTAATGAACTTAAAGCTGCGTGGACTGGATATTTGGAGTTATAACTTAGAATATTCATACCTGGAATAATTGATATTAGGAATATTCTAGAAATCTGGACACAACTTTGGGATAATATTATACACCTCAGGTAATTTTCCTGGAATTTATATCCATATATATGGTACTTCCTTCACAATGTAGTGTTTGAGGTTATAACTTAGGAAACTCGGATCGTGAATTATTGATACAGAATAGCTATGTAAACTTGTGCATGAACTTTTGATAACAATATGAACTTCTGAAAATTTTGATGGAATTTATGGTTACAAATTTTGATACTTCCTTCACGAAGTAGAATTTGAACGCATAATTGAAGAATTCATACGACGAATTATTGTTGATGGATTGTTATATAATTTTGTATATAGACCTTTCTATTTTATCAATAGGAAGATCTTGGAATATTGTTGGAATTAATTACTCAGAAGACATCGTACTGACTTCACAAGTGCAACCTTGGAATATATTTGAAGAATGGATAGGTTGAGATATTGATGATAAGATAATATAACGATTATCAAATAGTCTTGTGATAACCTTGAGACTTCTCATCTTCATGAGCCTGGAACCCCGTGGACCCGAACTTAAATTTTGAGGACGAAATTATTCTTTTGTTTATTGGGAATTGTAACATCCCATTTCCTACTAGACCCCCTAACTCCAATTTAGGGTGAGACAAGTGGTGAGTGTGGTGAGTTTGAGCTAGATTGCAGCCTTAGGATACCTAGGGTTAGGTGAACACACATGTGGTCTACTATAAGGCTCAAGTCAACCTAGGTCAAACTAGCTCAACATGAACTCACACTTGCAAATTGACTCCTCCAATAGATGATAAACATTCCAAGGAATGCAATAGACCCAAAAGCCCCATCATGGGGGTCACCAATTGACCCAATTTGACAAAAGTCAAACTTGGGCCAACATAGGTCCAATCCTCCCCCAATAAGTTCAATTGAACCCCAAAGCATGAAATTGACTTCACCCCTAGTCTTAGAACATCATGGGGGACCTAATTGACCCAAAAGACCCATCATGGAGTCAACAATTTGACCAATTTGACCAAAGTCAACTTTTCCCCAATTTTTGTCAAAATCACATCTTTGGGCCAAATTGGCTCACTTAGGTCTTCACCATGACTCAACCAACCTTGGGTGGTGTCACTGGACTCAATGTCAACACATTGGACCAGTCAACACACCCAATTGACCAAGTCAACCCAAAAGTCAACATAGGGTCAACTTTGACTAAATTGGGCTTAATCGGAATTAATCCAAATTCCAATGGATTAAGGCCCTCACCCAAAGCCCACTCTGAATCCCATAGGTCTAATGACCAGCCTTTCCCCCTATTTCCAACATGCAAAGTCATGCATGGGGGCAAAAGTGGAAAATCCCCCTTCCTCCATTAAGAAACAAGAAGGATTTTGGGAATGAAGGCCAAGTGGCACTCCACACTTCTGCCCAAGGCCATATCTGACCTCCCCAGTTAATTTTCAGCCAAATTGGTGCTGGAAGGGTGCCATTTGGAAGCAAGGAGGAGCAACCAATGCTGGGCGAACCATGCCTTAATGGCTGGCATGGTTAGAGCCCTTATCAGCCTCATTTGACCCCTCCATTAGCTTTAGAAAGGGGAAAGGAGTCGGACTGGAGCTTTACAGAAGAGAAAAAGGTGGAGAATCGAGGTTGGGAGCAAGCTCGCCGGAGGAGAGAAGATCCATGGCCAGCCACCGCCGCCGCTGCCGCCAAGCCCCACTAAGGTCCAGTTTCTCCCCCTCTCCCTCTGTGCTAGCATCTAGGTCCATTTAGGAGAGAAATCGGGCTCAATTGAGCCCGATCCCATGTGAGCTTGAGGGAGAAATTCCGAGCCTTTCTTATTGCTCGGGATCGCTGGAGAGGCCATCTCCGGTGGCCGTGCCGCCGTCAAACGCTAGCCACCACCTCAACCGAGGTGGTGGAGGCGGTGGCCGGCGGTGGTGGGCCGGAGGTTGCCGGGAAATGGCCGGAGAAGATGGCCCAGGCGGGATCGATCTGGACTGTCGGCTGGCTGGGGAAGATGACCAGATGCCGTCGGTTTGTGCTTCAGGATTCGTGCAAGCATTTTTATTTATTTATATGTATAATACAATGTGATTTTCTGTCACACTTTTTTTGTATTTTTGCAAGCTGATTTTGAGGCTCTTAGAGGCCATATTTCGAAAAATCCCCAGAGATAGGAATTGTAGATCTGAGTGTCTACTTTCGAATGGAAGTGGTATCAGGCCATTTGGTTAAATATAGGGCCCACAGAACTCATTCTAGTGAGGCTGGTCAAAACAAAAACAGAACTTTGAATGTGTATAACTTTTTAATATCAAGTCTGATGGACTTGAGATTTTGGCCATGCATGCATGTGCCTCATACTTAGCTTAGGTTTAAATATCAAATTTTTTGGAGATACTTTTTCGATAGTTTTGTTCAAAACTTAGAAAATTAAATAAATGAAATATTTGGAGTTATATAACTCCTAATGACCCCATATTTTGGTGAGGGCTTCTTTAGGTTATGTATGGGATTTGGTTAAAATTTCATCACATTTGCATGAGTATATTTCTCTGAACTTCAAAATGAAGTTTGGGTCTTAAGAGGAAAAATTGGGGTGCTAATAGTCAATTTGGGCTTTTGAGCTTTTTGATGGAATTGAAGGTGGGAATCACCTTGCATGCCTCTGAAACCTTGGGGTTAGTGTATGTCATGAGGATATACATCATTGACATAAGTTTCATGATTATTGGAAGTTATTTTCCTAAAGTTTTTAATTAAATGAAAATTGTCACACTTTTAAATTAATAAAATAATTTGAATCATAAACTTAGGGATAAATCCAAAACTCTGGGAAATGGATCTTTGACTGGAAAGGCACATTTAGAAATTTTGTTGGAATTTTTTGACCTCATTTATTTCTCTGAATTTGATTTATTTGGTTAGGTCAATTTATTCAAATATGACATTTAGGTCTCATATGCATTTGGAGAATTATGAAATTATTCTAGTAGGTTTACTTGGTGATTCTATAGCTCTGTAAATTTTATCATAATTTTTAGATGAAATTTTGTGGTAATTATCAATTTATTGAGGAAAAACCCCCTTTTGTAATTAATTAATTTAATGGGGTAAAATAGTTTGTAAAATTCTAAATCTCTGGATTTAGTGTTTTTAGATGATTATTATACTAGGATATTTTTCTCAGAATATTTAGATACATATTAATGGTAGTTGTAGTGTAAATCTCTATTTGCACCCCATTTATGTTAAATAGAAATTATGGTCAAAATTTCCTGTTAAAAATGTGAAACTTAGGATTTGGTATTCTTAGACCATTATTATGCCATGATATTTTTCCGAGAATTTATTGAAGTCTTAACATAGCACTTGTAGTGTAAACACTTATACGCACACCAAATGTAACAAATGATAATTAAGGGTAAATACTCCTTGGAATAATATGAAACTTAGGCATTGCTGTTTTTAGGTCAATAACATACTTCTGTGTTTTATTCAGATTTTATTGAGACCTGTAGGTGGTGGTTGTAGTGTAAACTCTTATCGGCACACCACTTGTATTAAATGAATATTGTGGATAAATATTACCTGGAATATTATGAAACCTTGGATTTGGTGTTTTAGATGATTAGTATGCTAGGTTAATTTTCTCTGAATTTTTGGAATTCATATTTTAGTACTTGGTGTGTAAAGACACATCTTCATCTTTTTCATGATAAATAGAAATTGTGATTATAAATCTGCTGGAAAAATATGATCTTCTGGAATTGATGTTTTCATGCAATTATAGTGCCACTGTTATTTTATCAGAATTTTAGGAAGTCAAAATCTTATACTTCATGTGTGAATTTATACTCCCAATCATTTATTGAAAATTGGAAATCATGATTGGATAACTTTCGAAAAATTATGAAGCCATGGGAATCCTATTATTATGTCATATCTCACCTCGGGAAGAATATTTAACAAGGTTGAACTCACTAGTAAGATACATCCTTTATATTTTAGTTGAAGACAATTGATTTATGAATTTTTATAAGGGTCAAAGTTACATGAAACATGCTTAGACTCTGATCACCCATTATTATACCCATTATAAACTTAGGATAAAAATTAGGGGTTATTTGGAGGTGAGCTGACCAAGGATTCATCATAGGAATCTAAGTTAGCTATATGTCATGGTTTGCGGATAGTAAAAACTCATTATGATGACTAAGTCAATAGAATCACAAAGAAATCAGCGAGAATTGGATTATAACAAGAGATGATAATAGACCACTTAGAGGACTAAGAGTTATTAGAGTTGAGTCCAAAAGAATGATTGCTTTGGAGCGGAATGAAACATAAGGCATAAGCTATAAAGAGTATTGAGAGGGTGAAGGTTAGGTCTGGGTAGTCACCAAGAATATTAATTGTCCTGGAAAGGGGTTGGGCATCATCCCATCACATACCCTAGTACCTTGCGAACCCTTCACCGGATAGCCCTCGGGAAGTCCAGGATCCACCCTAAACTTCCAAGTATAATAACAACTAAACAAGGGTAGTCTAAATAGGAGGTTTAATTCAAGTGGTATGATAAGAGAGTAATTTTATGGGTAGATACCAATAATACTAAGTGTCTTGAGAAAGGGAACTTTGGGGTGTCATCCCATTGTAGTTCCTAGTACCGTAGCGAGCCCTTTACAGGGTAATCCTCGGGAGTCCAAGATTAAACGTAAACCTTAGGGATAAGATGTTGTACAAGAATAATTTAATAACACTCTCACCCATACCCCGAGGTTACGGGAGCTTAGCCGGTTGGTGCTACGAGCAGTAAGCTCCGTGTTTGTTAGAGCGGATTGATAAGTCAGGTGAGCTTGTGACTCAGTAGTGTTTGTTGGTACGGACGGGTTGGTCCGGTGAGCCGGTGGCTCGGAAGGTTATTAATGACGGGCAGGATAGCCCGGGGAGCTTATGGCTCGGAGATAGATGGTAGAACATGTTGCATGTGCACGAAGGTGGTGGGTCTTCGGTATTGGATGGTCGTTCACACCGACGTCAATATGTTGACTCGGCAAGTGTGGTAATTACACTTAGCCATGAAAGTCTGGCGGTCCAGTCAGCAAGAGTATGCAAATGCTCCGCGGTTTTGTGTTGAGGCGTACGATAGGTCTAGGTTAGGTAATGTGAATACCAACCTAGAGGTGGGCGAGGCCCAACCCACCGCTTCCGTTTGCCACTACGGGAGTATCCTGGGAGTCTTGCTAGCTCTAAAAAGGGGGAACTAAAGGTCTATGCGCATAGAGTTGTAGTGAGTGAGTTGCACTTGTATGAACATAGCATAACAGCATACCTTGCATGTCATAGCATGAACATTGCATTTCAACCCCTACCCATATTGTATAAATGTGTATGGGACTTTTTATACGATAGGCCCTGCTAAACGACCCCTTGATCTATAGCTTTGTATGGGCATCCCTATAAATCAATGGTTACTTTTAAATTACTTTACTTGCGTCGCACTGATTCTCTTGCTTACCTCTTTTACTACTGCGATATTACTTTACTGCACTTAATACTGTTTACTTGCTCATACTGCTAGCATAGAATTTATATGGATATACTCTTGTTAGCGTAGAATGTTTGTCACCTGCTACCTTCTTGATTACTCCACTTTGTTGTCCTCTGCTTCTTCCTCCCGCACGGTGCCTAGGAGTCGCGGGGGGAGGCGGGGACAAAATCGGCTTAGTCTTTATGACTAACGGTCAGTGGTGACCGTAGGTACCCGAGGTGATGGAGCCCCATCTAGAAGAGGAGACAGGACCTGAGGAGCCTATACCGCGCATTTCTTCTACCACAAGACAGGTGTTTGATGATTTGAGAGTTGTTAGCTTCCGCATAGATGTAGAGTGAGAGAGTGAGATTTTGTTCTACTTCGGACATGTACCGGGCATAAGCCCTCTTTCTCTTTCTTATATTGTACTCATTGATGGACAGTTTAAATTTGGATATTTATATATACAGATGCGTGTGATTGTGGACTTATGTACTAGTTTTTCTTCTTATCTCTTGTTGGCCTGTCGATCGTTCTTGCCGGCAGGATCGGCGTCTTGCGGAGGTGGCTAACTCGGGTGTTAGTGTCACCGTAAGGCGGCGGTTCTGGGCATAAGATCTGGAAGCTCTCCAGGTGTGGGAGAGGGATCTTACACCGAGTTCTTACCCCAGTAGAAGGTTCCCCAATGACTAGCTCCTTTGGATGATTTTTGGAGAAGTTTAGAATGCTTGGAGGTACATATTCATCTTCTTTTTACTTCTCCTCCTCTTCTTTGGACGGTTCTTCTTCGTCGTGCTCCAAGGATGGCAAAGGTTCATCATCGGTACCTGTAGGGAGCTTCTCTGCACATGGAACAAACTCATCAAATCTGACATTAATTGACTCTTCAACCTTGCTTGATCTTTTATTAAATATTCTATATGCTTTACTAGTTGAAGAATAACCAAGAAATATTCCTTCATCGCATTTTTCGTCAAATTTTCCTAAAGAATCTTTTGTATTAAGAATGAAGCATTTACATCCAAATACTCTAAAATACGATACGTTAGATTTCTTTTGATAGTAGAGTTCATATGGTGTGAGAGTTAATGATGGGCGAAGCATAACTCTATTCATTACATAGCATGCAGTGCTTACGGCTTCTGCCCAAAAATACTTAGGTAATTTATATTCAGATAGCATTGTGAGTGCAAGTTCTTGTATTGTCCTATTTTTCCGTTCTACAACACAGTTTTGTTGAGGTGTGCGTGGAGCAGAGAACTCATGCTTAATACCTAACATGTCACAAAAAGATTTAAAATTTTCATTTTCAAATTCACCTCCATGATCTGAGCGAATGTATTTTATTTTTAAATCTAATTCATTTTGAATGCGAGTACATAATTTTGAAAATTCGCAAAACGCATCAAATTTGGAGGTGAGAAATAAAGTCCAACAATATCTAGAATAGTCATCTATGAGAACATAAGTGTATAATCTACCACCAAGACTCGCAGTGTTAACGGGACCAAAAAGATCCATATGAATTAATTGCAGAGGTTTTGATATAGAAATTTCATTTTTGCTTTTAAAAGATGACTTAGTAAATTTGCCTTTTTGGCATGGAGAGCATAATGAAGATAAATTTCCATTTAACTTAGGCAATCCTCTAATCAATTCTCTTTTTGCTAGTTTTAAGATGAGCTTTGTACTAGCGTGGTCTAATCGTCTATGCCATAATTCTAATTCATCATTTTTCATTATAAAACATTTTATAGAAGATTTAGAAAGATCATGAAATGAAACTATGTAAACATTATGAATTCTAGGTGCAGTTAATAACACATCTTTTGTTTTAGGATTAACAATCTTGCAAAGGTTAGTGGAAGATTCAAAAAGTACGTCTAAAACTTTATCACACAGTTGACTTATAGATATTAGGTTATGTTTTAATCCTTTCACATAAAGCACATTTGATATAAGAAAAGATGCGTTACCCACTGTACCAACTCCCATGATCCTTCCTTTACCGTTATCGCCAAACATCATTATTCCTCCTTTCTTCTTTTCTAGGCTAAGGAATTTTGCTTTATTGCCCGTCATGTGTTTGGAGCAGCCTGAGTCCAAATACCACACGTCTTCTGTTTCCTTAGCCTTCCTGCAAATCTAGAAAGAGGATGAGAGTAAAGACCCAGATACCCAAGAGGTACCACCCATAGAGTAAGTGGATTTCTTAGGTACCCAGATTTGTTTTAATGATCGTTGATTTATTATATTCCTGCAAGAGCCAGACGTGTGTCCAAATTTAAGACAATTAGCACACGAAATAAAGGGGGTTGAGACCCTTTTCTGAGTTTCTACGTTGCCCTTGCTGGATGATGTTTGTACATTAGAAAAACCAGAAGAATTTTTAACATTAGAGCTACCGCCGACGTTAGTAGCTAGCGTCGGGCAGTAGTGTTCACTTTTATATCCGAGTCCGATTTTTCCAGACCCAAAGCATTGATTACCCAGAAGCATATCCAGGGATTTTTGACCAATCCGGAATTTGGTTATGGCTAAATTGAGATTTTGATTTTGTTTTTTAAGAGATGTATTTTCTTGAACAATCATAACACATTTGTTTTCAAATCCTTTTTTGTTCTTTTCAATTTGTAATATAGAAGTTTTCAATTTTCTCTCTAAGTCCCCTTTTTCTTTTGCAATGATTTTGTTTTGTGAAAGGGCATTAGAGAGAGAAACTTCAAGTTCTTTTATCATAAATAAAGAGTGCTCACATTCTTGACATGAAACTTTTCTTTTTTCAAGAGAGACTAATTTTTTTGTGAGCTTACGATTTTCTTTTATAATAGATTCATTTTCATGATTTAATAAAACAAATTTATCATAAAGTTCTTCAAAGGTAGGAGGAGATACCTCAGTGTCGCTAAGAACACTAGTGTCGTCATCGTTGCTTTTTGCCATTAAGCACATGTTTGCTTCCTCCTCGCTACTTGACTCAGAACCGTTTGACTCTTCAGAGGAAGAGTCATCCCAAGTAGCAGCCTTCAGCACTTTCTTCTTTTCTTTTGCTTTCTTTTGTTCTTTCCGTTCCTTTTGGTATTTTGGGCACTGGCTCCGAATGTGCCCGGTTTTTCTGCAGTGATAGCATTCTGGAGGAGGCCTTTCTTCTTCGTCATCGCTTCCTTTTTCTTTCTTCGATGAAGAGGAGGATCCCTTTCGTCGAGTATCTTTTTGGAAGAATTTTCGGAATGTGTTCCTTCTCTCTGGATTTCTGATGAACTTCTTGAAATTCTTCACTAGTAGTCCTTCTTCATCATCATCGTCCTCTTCGATGCACTCGTTCTTTGATGTCAGCGTCAATGCCTTTTTCTTCGGCTCCTTGTTGTATTCATCATGTTGAATTTGTAGTTCTACCTCATGGGTTTTGAGATTCCCAATGAGATTCTCGATCTGGAGCGTTCTTAAGTTGTGCGACTCCGAGATGGCCGTCACCTTCGGATTGAACCTTGGAGGTAAGGAACAAAGAATTTTCCTCACCAAGTCCCCATCGGAGTAGGTCTTTCCAAGCGCCTTTGATGCGTTGACAATCTTTGTGAAGCGAGTGTACATTGAGTTGTTGTCCTCTTCCGTGTCCATTTTGAATTTTTTGTATTCAGATTCCAGTTGAAACAGCTTGGCATCTTTCACCTGCGATGTACCTTCATGAGTAACTTGCAATTGATTCCAAATATCATAAGCAGTTGTGCATGCAGAAATTCTATTAAACTCAGTCCTATTTAAAGCGCAATATAAAGCGTTAATTGCTTTAGCATTATTTTTACACCTTAGTTTATCGTTGTCATCCCATTTATCTTTAGGTTTTGCTAATGTCGCCTCTCCTACTACAGTTGTAGGCGGAGAGTACCGTACTTCTACCATGTTCCATACTTCTACATCCATGGTCATAAGAAAACACATCATTCGATTTTTCCAGTAGTTAAAATCTGACCCAGTAAAGAGAGGTGGTCGACTAACCCCTTGACCCTCAGGAAAAGCAAGATCATGAGACGCCATTGTTCCCGGTTGTTAAGCCGATTGGAACAAAACCCCTCTGATACCACTTGTTGGATCGGTCGGCGCCCTTAGAGGGGGGTGAATAAGGGTTTTCAAAAACATTAGATTATATTTATTAAACTTTGAATTATTGCAAGATTAAAGACATGAAATAAGTTAAGTAAAACAAAAAGAGAGACAAGCTTTATTAATGATAAATAAGTTTTACAAAACTTGATCTCGATGACGCTAGAGATCGGAGGCGAATAATTAAAAAGCTCTTTTTATTTTCTATCCCGACTCGCTTCCCCACGAACCGGTGGCCCTAGCCTTATCCTCCCCGGATTCGGCCTCAAGCCGCTCTAGCCAATCCTTCCCCGGATGTGGCCTCGAGCACCCCCTAGAACTAGCCTAGATCTAGTCGCCAACACGAGGCGAATTTCAGCCCTAAGTCTACCCCAGACCTAGTCGCCAACACGAGGCGATTTCACTGCCGTTTACAATGAAGAAAGAGAAATAAAAAACAAAACCTCCCTTAAGATGAACTTCTGAAGTCAGAGACGAAGATTCGCTGTAGAATCAGCGTTTGTTGAAGCGGACTTCGTCTGGATTCGGCGTGATGGAATTCTCCTTCAGAAATTGGCAGAGCTTCGCTGGGACCTCAAATTTCGGCTAAGACAAGCCTCTAGAATTCTAGTACTCTCTCTCTCTGAGGTGTATGCAATGGGTGTCCGAAAACAAGAGGAGAGGGGGTCCTTTTATATCCCAAGCGCTACCGCCGGCGATAGCGCTACCGCCGGCGATAGCGCTACCGCCGGCGATAGCGCTACCGCCGGCGATAGCGCTACCGCCGGCGATAGCCCGGATTAGGAAAGATTTTGCGCGGCAGGATCTCCCATCCGCGGCAACATTTTGCTCTATGCCTTTTGTGCGCCATGCTACCGCCAGTGCTAGTAGCTACCGCCGGGCGCTATCTCTTTCTAAAAACACTGCCGGAATCGCGCTAATCATCGCTAGCGCCGGGCGCTATCGCTATCGCCGGCGCTAGTGAGCCTGTTCGAATTTTGGCCTCATTTTGGGGGCAGTCATCATGAGTACTCCTTGAGTCATATGGACTATGTTAACCTGCACACTTGAACACACAAGATCAAATACACATAGGATTTGTTATTCTCAAACCTAGGAGATGCGGAAGACCATGTTCCAACACGGCAGACGTGGGCGACATGGCCCACCTTGTGGCAGAAGGCACACACCTCTTTGGGATTGAGGCCTTCCTCCTGAGATGGAGCATCCTTGCGCTTGAGGTCAGAGGTGACGGCGTTGCTAGAACCATGCTGGACTTTCTTGGCAGTACGATCCATCTCAATAGCTTCCACCCATAAGGCGGCATCCACCGTCTCGGCATAAGTGGTGGCGCCATGAGCTACCACGTGCTGGCGAAAATCATGTCAAAGTAACTTCACAAAATGTCTGATCTTCTTGGACTCGCCAGGCACACACTCTGTGACAAGAAGGGAAAGGCGAGAGAACTCCTTCTCATACTCGATCACCATCCTGCCGGGCTGCTGGAGAGACAAGAACCTCTCAGCTAGCTTGTCTCGCTCCACAGAAGAGAGAAACTTATCTAAGACAGCTTCTTTGAACTGCCCCCAAGTCAAGGTGGTATAATTCGGGAGACTGCGGCGCTGAAGCCACCAGGTGTACGCATCCTCAGTCAGCTGGTAGGCCGCAAGGAGAACCTTATGAGCTTCCGGAACTCTAGCATACTCGAAATGCTTCTCCATATGGGAGAGCCATTCAGATATCACAAAGTAATCTCGATTGCCATCGAAAGACGGCGGATTCAGCCTCTTGAATGCCAGAGTATCTGGCATTGCTACGGTCAGGGCAGTCAGGCTTGTCACGAGCGGGGGTACCAAGGTGACGGCAGGCGAGCCGGTTCCAGAATCAGTTGCAGGAGGGGTGGCTCCAGGAAGGGCAGTAGTGTTAGTAACTCCAGCTGTCCCTGCACTGCCGGAACCAAGGGCTGGGTCAGGAGTTTGGCGATCCTCTTCCAGTCGGGTGAGACATTCTAGAATCTGCCTCAGCAGCTGGGCAGTGGCATCTCCAGATGTTCCTCCCGCTGAAGAGGTAGCCCGCTTGCACTGCGATCGCTTAGAAGCCATCTAGAAGAAGATAGATTTAAACTACAGGTTCTAGCATTCTAATACTGTTGAATACGTAAATCATGTAATAGTTACAACATTTTCATTGGACAACTCCAGGTGATGGTCATGCAAGTGCAAATGCGACGATAAGTTTGCGTGCGATAGAAAAATGATTTGAAGAATCCATGTGTGTACAATCGTCATCTGTTGTTCTTAACTTAACACTCGTGCAATGAGTTATGCCATGCATGCAATGTATTCATGCAATGTATCCTTAAGAATGTTAATGAATGGATACGCATGCCATGTTAAGCGCCCATATCACTTAACATGTAATGCGCATGATGATTCTAATGTCAGCACACTTGAAAATATTAAACCGCCTATACAATTTAATATTCGCAAGCGGTGTATATCCTAGTGGAAATTCATATGCATATAAATGTTAAGTTTGCCCATACTCCCTTAACATTTGTAAGCATACTACCCATGCTTATGAGTGAGTGTGTGCGTGTTTCAGCCTCGAACAACAGACAATGACAAAGTGAGTGAGGAAATGATGCATGCACGCATATTTACATAATATATTTCAAAATATATGAAAATTTTAAAATACTTTATCTTTAGATGCTCAACCTCCCTCTGATACCAACTGCCACGACCCATCTCGACAGGGATCAGAGCGCGCCTCGGGCGGGCCGTGATGCTACAGGCATGGGAGGGAAGGAACCCATGCCTGCTACGGCGGAAACAGAAATATCACACTAGTTTTGAATTTGTTACTTTGAAAAGAATTTAGTACATTTTATAAGTATGCGGAAGCCACAATGAAAGGTTAATGCTCATGCATTTTTAATAAAATCTAATGTCACACACGATGCCGAAATGATGAACATACAATAAGTCACAATAGTAAATTGTCATAAATTAAATGATCGGATACATCAAAACATCCTAGGAGTTGTCCACAATACACGAGAAAATGGCTGACAGTAACTAATACATGAAAGTAAATCCAACAGTACTGAAACAAAATGCATAGAACCTGTTGATACATTAATCAAAATAAAACCTCCAAGCAAAGCTGCAGCTGAACGAAGATTAAACTCAGGGAGCAGATGGCGCGGTCACGAACCCTAAGGCAAATCCAAGCAGAAGGAAAATGCCTCAGAACAAGAAATGATATTAAACAAGTTCTAAATTTAGGTACGTGCAGAAGAAATTTAGAAATTCTAAGGTACCATTTAATCCTGAAGCAAGCCAGTGAAACAAGCAAGTAACTGAAATAAGCAGAACTATCTAGAAATATTAGTCTGCTCCGGATTATAGCCTAAACATTGATTTTGCAATAACATAAGCTGTAATCGATGAAATGCGTAGGTGTTTATAGTGGGTGGACATAGTTCACACTCAAGTCCAAGTGTAAGTCTTACTAGAATAAGAGTATTTCTTGCATACCGTGACCATGCAATCAAGACGATGCACCATTTAAACCCTAGCTTCCAAGATTTACTTATGACACACAGGATCTAAGTGATTCATTTTTTTCCAAGGAAATTTCTATCATAACAAGACATACTCACGAGATATGATTTTTGTGTTATTGAATACAGTTAATAACTTAGATACAAGTATAAAGAACTTAAATTCTTATTTTGCAAGCGAGAGGGAATTTCTACACTTACCTTAAGGTGAGGTAGGAACTACTAGCGACATCTAAGCGGCGCAAGCAAAGTCAAAGGCACTATTGAAACTGTTCAGGAATAATCGCAGGCAATATTTGATACGTGACAAGCCGAAAACCATACGCTAGCAAAGGCAGTTATTTTGCAAAAACTAACTCAAGAGTAGGTTAGCAATTTACCTCCCTAAAGTATGAGGGGAGAGGAGTTACCACGAACAAAACAGAGATTTGGCGGCGCTTAGGCGACGGAGACCCTAAATCAGAGAGGGTTTTGGAGAGGTTCCACCACTAGATCCGACGAACGGCACCGGAAACACAAACAAATTTGGGATTAGATGATTATACGATGAACGCAAGGCGGACCGACGAAATTACGTCGATCGGAGAGCAAAAATCACCACAAAAAATTAGGGCATAACTGGAAATGAAAGTTTGGCAGAGATCCTTACCCAAGGAGACCAGATCTGGGCTCAAGAATCCACGAGGAGGGGTTTCGAGCGAAACCCTAGGAGTCCCCTTGAAATCCGCCAACCAAAACAGAGAGGAAGAGGGGCTGTCGACCTCTTGTAGGAGGAGGATCCACTACCGGCCCTCGAGAAATGGAGGAGGAGGCACAGCCGGCCTGAGGAAGCAAGGGAGGAGGGCTGCTGCCCTAATTGGCCAAAGAAGGAGGAGAAGAAGAGTGGCACTGCTGCCGCCGGCATCCAGGATAGGGGAAGAAGGAGGGGCTGGAGGCGGGAGCAGGCAGATGGAGGCGTCTGGAGGAGGGAGTAGACGGCTGGAGGCGAGAGCAGCCCGGGAGCGGGATCGGGACGACGTCATGGGAGCGGGATCGGGAATCCTGGCTGAGAGGGTTTTGATTTGCGGGAGAACTGGACCGGGTTAAATTGTGGGGGGGGGGGGAGATGGGCTGCGGTTAGACATGGAAATAAAGAGGGGAGAGGATTTATTTCATTTAAACGTATTATTATTTTTATTATTATTATTATAAATCTCATTCTTTTTAAAAGGGGGTTGTTACAGTCACCTAGCACTACCTCGCCACCTTTGCATCGCCCCGGATTCGAACATGTATTCCTCCATAGTGGAACTTCAAGCACTGGTGGAAGGACGAGGGAACGCACCGGAAGTTGCTGATGAGAGGGCATCCAAAAATCACATTGTAGCTGCTCGGAGAATCGACAATGACAAACCGGCAGTTCCTCGGGACCCCTCCCCACGTCACCTGGAGGCTGACTCCTCCCTCGACCTCCTTCCTCTCCCCTGAAAATCCAAACAACGGCCCATCAAAGGCTTGCACCCTCTTCGCCTCCACCTCCATTGCGTCAAAGGCTTTCTTGAAGATCACATTCATGGAACTCCCATTGTCGACCAAAATTTGGGAGACCGTGAAGTTCTCGATTGCCGTATGGATCACCAAGGCATCACAGAATGGATTTTCATAGTCTGGCATGACTTCCGACGAGAAGGTGAGCTTCGCTATAATGGCCTAGGCCCCATTGTCCCGGACCGTTAGACGCCTGGCCCCATTGTCCAGAGCGCCCGGGCTGCAGCCCGCTTTGAAACACCCCAACCCCTCGCTGAGCCTATTTCTCAGCACCAGCAGGTTGTTGATGGCGGGACTCGAACACCCGACCACCCTTGATGAGAAACCTTCAACAGTTCTCATCACCAACTGAGCTGCAGCTCAGTTGGTGATGAGAACTGTTGAAGGTTTCTCATCAAGGGTGGTCGGGTGTTCGAGTCCCGCCATCAACAACCTGCTGGTGCTGAGAAATAGGCTCAGCGAGGGGTTGGGGTGTTTCAAAGTGGGCTGCAGCCTGGGCGCTCTGGATAATGGGGCCAGGCATCTAACGGTCTGGGACAATGGGGCCTGGGCCGTTACAAAAAAGTGCAGGCCCCATTGAAATGAAAGCGGGCTGCGCCAGCAGGTTGTAACGGCCCAGGCCCCATTGTCCCGGACCGTTAGACGCCTGGCCCCATTGTCCAGAGCGCCCGGGCTACAGCCCGCTTTGAAACACCCCAATCCCTCACTGTGCCTGTTTCTCAGCGCCAGCAGGTTGTTGATGGCGGGACACGAACACCCGACCACCCTTGATGAGAAACCTTCAAAAGTTCTCATCACCAAAAAAAACTGCAGCTCAAATGGTGATGAGAACTGTTGAAGGTTTCTCATCAAGGGTGGTCGGGTGTTCAAGTCCCGCCATCAACAACCTGCTAGCGCTGAGAAACAGGCTCAGCGAGGGGTTGGTGTGTTTCAAAGTGGGCTACAGCCCGGGTGCTCTAGACAATGGGGCCAGGCGTCTAACGGTCCGGGACAATGGGACCTGGGCCGTTACATTTGCTGAGGGGTGGGGTTTGGGAGGTCGACGTGACGCCCTATAACGCCCCTGATTTTCGTTAATTATTTTGCGTAGCCGCTTTGACGCAATTTTGGCATTAGGGCGTTACGTCAGCTCGACAGGTTTAGTTTTGAGCCATAGCTTAGTTAAAGTATGTAATTTAGATCGAGCAGGCGAGTTTTCGCGTCGTTTTGATTTGTAGAGAAGATTTTGTGTAGTATTGAGAATTTAGCTTCGGGAGGCTTTTGCCCGAGTTTGGCTCGTCGGAATTGAATTCTGACTTGGCCGTTGGATTCGTAGGGCCGTGTTTTAGTTAAGGTGCAATTTTCGTAGAAATCCGAGGTGATCTAGTTTCCCTCGCGGTTTTAAGTAAATTGGGGAATTAATTAATTATTTAAATAATAATTTAGGTTATATATAAAGCCTAAAATCTTCTTCCCCTATTCATGTCCTTCTTCCTCGATCAAAAAGCAGCCGCCGAGCGAAAGAATGAGAGCGGAGCTTCGTGGAGCATTCGGCCAGCGATTTCTAGGGATGTAGTAGTCGGAATCGTGTTTGGAGAGTGGATTTGGAAAGATCTCGGCGAGATCTTCGTCTTAGCGTTTCAGGAAGCTGTGCTCGTGTGTTCTCTTAGCCGATCCTTAGCGTTCGGAGCGGAGTTCTTCGGGTTTGCAAGGTTAAGGCAAGTGGCTTCTTCCTCCTCCTCTTTGTTTGGTTAAATCTTGGTTTTCCTCCTGATAAATGCTTGGTGAGCGTTTGGCTCGTATTTCGAGGGTCTTGTTTGATAGTTAGAAACCCTAAATCCCCCCCCCCCCCCCGTAGTGTCAGGAAATTTCTCCCGGAAAGCACCGGCGTCCCTTGGTTTAGCCGCTGAATGGTCCTTCTCGAGAAGTCCCGATCATCCTCGAGAAGTCGTTTTAGCCCAGTCTCGAGAGATCCTTGTCTCTCTCGAGAGGCCTTAGCCATTCTCGAGAAGTCCTTGTTGTTCTCGAGATGTCGCCTTAGCCCAGCTTGCGAGAAGAATCCCTCGAGCTCTCGAAAAATCCTTGCTGTTCTCGAGAAGTCCCTATCATGTTCGGTCCTGTCCTTGAGAAAACTTGCCTTGCTCTCGGGAAATCCCTGTCTAAGTTCTCGAGAAACCCTATCCTCCTCGAGAAATTTCCCAGTTTTGCTCTCTCTCTCTCTCTCTCTCTCTCTCTCTCTCTCGCCTAGTTGTTTCTCAAGGAATACTATACCTGTGCCTTAGACCCCCCCTTCCTCTCTCAGGAAGCCGTTGAATCTTCTAGAGTGTGCAAGTTTTGTCTGTGTCTATTTTGTGCCCTCGGTCATGATTACTTCTCTTTCTTTTTTTGAAATCTCGTACTCGTTGTGGATCAACAACTTATGAGTTCTCTTGAATAGTATTGGGTAATGTTTACTTTGTGTGACCATATCCTTAGGTTATCCTGGTGATTATTTCTCGGGCTACGCCCCGTGTTTTAAATAAAGATTAAATTTATTAAGAACCACTGTCTTTAGCCTTGAACGGTAGTCGTGTTTGGGGGACAGTGGGGGAATGTTATAGCCTTGCACGGTAGTCGTGTTTGGTGTTGGAGCATGCGTTTCACACTCTTCCGGTTTGATAATAACAAAGTCCCGTTTGTATTTGATTCTATTTTTATTAATGGTGTGCAGGTAACAGGTATGAGATGTTCATAATTCTGAATGGAGCTCAATTTGACTGAATGAAGCATTTTGATGTCGGAATTTTCCGACAGCTAATGTTGCCCTGGCGATAGCAGAGAAGTTACAACAATTGTATGCACGGCAGCACGACGAACAGCAGTTTTGCGCTGTCGGAATTCCGACAGCGATGCCGCCCAGGCGACAGCACGGAAGTTACAGCAACTGCTCGCACGACAGCACTACGAGCGGCAGTTTAGCGTTGTCGGAATTCCGACAGTGATGTCGCCCAGGCGACAGTGAAAATATATATAGTGGTTCGTTTTGTTCGTGCATTGCAAGCTTTGAGAATTCCAAATCTTTTCCTAAGTGCATACGAATCAGAGAGCTCCAGAACCTCAACAACTCCCATTTGTGCTTAGAAGGTTTGAGATTGAAGACGAGACCAGACGCGCTTCTACATCAACGATCATCTCGAGGCTTCAACCTTCCTTTCAGAGATCTGAATTTCTAGGGAGTTGTTCTTTTCATTTTGTGTTTTCATTTATATACATTTCACTTTGTATTGGTAGGGAAATCGTCTCCTTGTGCGTGACATCTAAGTCCTTGCGTGGCTTAGGGGAAAATCGCTTCCTTGTGTGGAGCGTCTAAGTCCTTGCGTGGCTTAGTGGGAAATCGTAGCCTTGTGTGCTACGTCTAGATCTTGGGAAGATCTAGAGGATAGGCTTGGGCTTGGTCTAGGGAGAGACAAGTGATAACCTTCCGATCCTTGGGAGAAGGATGTGTAAACACAAATTGTAAAAGGTTTATTATCATATTTGTGCCTTGATCTTAAGCATTGTTAAGATCATATTATTTGTATGTGAATTTCATGATTATAAAATTATGACTTTTTCTTTAATTGCAAATATGGTTGCTTAATCTTTAACTTAGAAATTTGTGTTTGAATTAATTTAAAAATTACATTGGTTTGAAATTTTTATAAGTAATTTTTAGAAAAGTAAAATTTGTTTTAAAATTCTTAAGTAAAAAATCGTATCTTTTAAAAGGCCCTTATTCACCCCCCCCCCCCCCCACACCCCCTCCCCCCCTCTAAGGGCGCCACAAGATCCAACACGTGGTATCAGAGCCAGGTTACTCCAAAACAGTTTTACCACCGGGAGTAATGGCGAACAACGATCACGCGTTCGTTGAGGGGCAAGGAATTAGTAGGCCACCACTTTTTACGGGTACAGACTATAACTATTGGAAAACCCAAATACGGTGTTTTCTAATAGCTCTCGACATGGAAGTTTGGAATATGGTCGAGACGAGTTATACTTCCCCAACATATAATGTAGGAAATGTAACAATGGACAAACCCAAAGACAAGTGGGATGACAATGAAAAATTAAAATGTAAAAACAATGCAAAAGCCATGAATGCTTTATTTTGCGCACTAGATCGCACTGAATTTAATAGAGTTTGTGCTTGTGATACTGCATATGAAATTTGGAATCTTTTAGAAATCACTCATGAAGGTACTTCGTAGGTAAAGGATTCAAAGCTATTTCAACTGGAATCAGAATTCGAAAGATTCAAAATGGAGATGGATGAAGAAATTGATACAATGTACACACGATTCACTAAAATCGTGAACATTCAAAGGTGCTGGGTAAGGTTTTCTCCAATGGAGTTTTAGTAAGGAAAATCTTAAGATCACTTCCCCCGAAGTTCAATCCTAAAGTGACTGCAATCTCTGAGTCATATGATCTTAAGACCTTACAATTGGAGAGCCTCATTGGAAATCTGAAAACTCATAAGGTGGAGTTGAAAATCCAAAGCCAAGAGTACAATTTGGAGCCCAAAAAGAAGAGCTTGGCGTTGAAATCAAGAAGGGAAGTTGAGACTGAATCTGAAGAAAGTGAGGAAGATGAGGAAGGACTATTTGTGAGGAACATTAAAAAGTTTATGAGAAATCCGGAGAGGAGAAATTCATTTATAAGATTTTTCAAAAAGAACGATTTTGTCTACCAAAAAGGCAAAGGAAAAATGGAGAATGAAGAGGAGCGTCCGCTACTGGAGTGCTACCATTGCAAGAAGATTGGTCATATCAGAAGCAAGTGCCCAAAGTATCTGAAAGAGCAAAAAGCAAAGAGGCACGATAAAAGTTACAAGAAGAAAGTGTTAAAGGCAGAGACTTGGGATGATTCTTCGTCTGGTGAAGAAAGTGATTCCTCAACACAGGAGGAAGAGGAGGCAAATATCTGCTTGATGGGGAAAGAAAATGCGTCATCTGACGACGATTGCAGTATCCAAAGCGACACTGAGGCAACTCCTCCATCTTATGATGATTTATATTCTGAATTTATGAAAATATGCAAATTTTTTGATAAAAGTCTAAAGGAAATTGATTTTTTAAAGTCTGAAAATAAAGGTCTTTTAAAAGTGAACAAAAAATTATCAAATGAGTTGAAAACTATTGAGAAAGAGAAGGTAATTTGTCAAGAGTGTGATCACTCTTCGACAAGGATAAAAGAACTTGAAAATACTATTTCTAAGTCCGATCAAAAAATTGATCTACTTGTAAAAGAGAAAAAGGACTTAGAAAAAGTTCTTAAAACCACTCATTCTTAATTAGAGAATTATAAGAAAAATGTTGCAAATAGATGTGGCATGATAGTAAAAGAAAATTCAATTTTAAAGTCCAAAGTAAATGAGTTGAACATGGCCATTGGAAAATTTGGTGTTGGAAAAAAATCTCTGGATATGATTTTAGCCAACCAATGCCATGGGACAGCAAAATTTGGGCTAGGATACATTTTTGGAAGCTCTAGAAGCTGTCGGAAATTTCGGACAGCTGATGTCGGAACCAGCGACAGCTCTAGGTTCAGAAAACCTGTTTTTCAAAATGAAAATTTTTCTTAAGTCCACACATAAAGATGTTTCCACCAGCAAGAGTCCAGAGAAACCATTGAAAAATGGTTTCTCACCTTTCATTGTATGTGCCAAATGTCATCGATTTGGTCACATCTCGGGCTCATGTTGGAAGAAAGGAAAAGTTAATGTTAAACAAATCTGGGTACCTAAGGCGTCCACCTATACAATGGGATCGACCACTTGGGTAACCAGATCTTTACTCTCATCATCTTTTTAGGTGTGCGTGCATGCTAGGAACAAGGAAGACGTGTGGTGTTTGGACTCTGGATGTTCAAAACACATGACGGGCGATAAATCAAAGTTCCTCAGCCTGGAGATGAAGAAAGGTGGAATAGTGACATTTGGAGATAATGGAAAGGGTAAAGTCAAAGGCATTGGAGTAGTAGGTAACAAAGAATTTAAAATTTCAAATGTTTTATATGTTAATGGTTTGAAACATAATTTAATTTCTATTAGTCAACTATGTGATAAAAATCTAAATGTTTTATTTGACTCTAGCTCAAACCTTTGCAAAAGTATTGATTCTAAAACAAACGAAATCGTACTTACTGCACCAAGAATAAACAATGTCTATACAATCACTTTTCATGATTTATCTCATTCTACACTTAAATGTTTTATTTCAAAGAAAGATGAACTTGAATTATGGCATAGGAGACTAGGACATTCTAGTGCCAAACGTATAATAAAGCTTTCTAAAAATAAAATTATAAAAGGTTTGCCAAATTTGAATGGAAAGCTTTCTTCATTATGTTCACCATGCCAAAAAGGAAAGTTTACAAAATCATCATTTAAAAGCAAAAATGTTATTTCTACTACTAGACCTTTACATTTATTACATATGGACTTGTTTGGTCCAATTACTACACAAAGTCTAGGAGGTAGAAAATATATGTTTGTTATTATTGATGATTATTCTAGATTTTGTTGGACATTGTTTTTAAATTCAAAATCTGATGCTTTTCATGAATTTGTAAAACTAATTTCACGTATTCAAAATGAACTTGATTTAAAAGTAAAATGCATTAGATCAGATCATGGAGGAGAGTTTGATAATGAAAAATTTATTTCATATTGTAATGAATTTGGGATAAAACATGAATTTTCCGCTCCTCGCACACCGCAACAAAATGGTGCAGTGGAGAGGAAAAATAGAACACTTCAAGAATTAGGACGTACTATGCTTTGTGAATTTAAATTGCCAAAATATTTTTGGGCCGAAGCGGTTAGTACTGCATGCTATATTATTAATCGTGTCATGATTCGTCCTACATTACAATTAACTCCTTATGAAATTTATTTTCAAAGAAAACCAAATGTATCTTACTTTAAAGTTTTTGGTTGTAAATGCTTTATTTTGAATACAAAAGATAACTTAGGCAAATTTGATGAAAAATGTGATGAAGGAATTTTCATTGGTTATTCTTCAACTAGCAAGGCCTATAGAGTTTATAATAAACGTACTAAAGTGGTTGAAGAATCTATTCATGTAAAATTTGATGAAAACATTTCTTGTGTAGAAAATACTAAAGTTGTAGGTAATGAGAAAAATGAAGAAGATGTGGAACAAAATCTGAGGAAAAATGATGATGATAATGATGATGAAGAAAAAGTAGAGAAAGAAGACGAAAAAGATGGTGAAGAAGAAGAAGAACAAGGATATGTACCTCCAACCGAGCTAAGGTTCTCAAAAGATCATCCGCAAGAATTTGTTATTGGAGAACCATTATGTGGGGTACGTACACGTTCTAGTTTACATGAAAGTTTTTCAAATTTATGTTTTGTCTCAAATATAGAACCAAAAGATGTTGCCACCGCTTTAAATGATGAATCTTGGTTTCTAGCTATCAATGAAGAACTTAACCAATTTGAAAGAAATAAAGTTTGGATTCTTGTAGATAGACCTAGTGATCATCCTGTGGTAGGAGTCAAATGGATTTTCAAAAACAAATTAGATAGTGACTCTAGGGTCACTAGAAACAAAGATAGGCTTGTAGCGAAAGGATATAATCAAATTGAAGGGGTAGATTTTGATAAAACATTTGCACCCGTAGCACGATTGGAAGCAGTTAGAATTTTATTGCATTTGCTAGTCATAAAAGATTTAAATTATTGCAAATGGATATTAAAACTGCATTTTTAAACGGGTGGATTAAAGAAGAAGTTTATGTTGAACAAACCCCAGGGTTTATAAATGAAAAATTTCCTAATCGTGTATATAGATTGCTAAAAGCTTTGTATGGTTTAAAACAAGCACCACGAGCATGGTATGATAGATTGACAATATATTTATTACAAAATGGTTTTAAAATGAGTGGTGTTGATTGTACACTCTTCATTAAGCAAGTAGATGATGATTTAATTGTTTTAAAAAGTTATGTTGATGATAATATTTTTGGAGCCACTAATGAAGAGTTGTGTAATTATATTGTAAAAATGATGGAAAGTGAATTTGAGATGAGTATGGTAGGAGAATTAAAATATTTCTTAGGATTTCAAATTGTTTAAAAACATGATGGAGGTTTTATTAACCAATCAAAATATATTCATGATGTTTTAAAACGATTTGGATTTGAAAATCTAAAACAAGCAAATACTCCTATGAGTGTATCTTTAAAATTAGGAAAAGATGAAAATGGAATATCAATAGATCAAACTTTATATAGAGGCATGATAGGTTCACTTTTATATTTAACTGCTTCTAGACCGGATATTATGTTTTCAGTTTGTTTATGTGCTAGATTTCAAGCCGATCCCAAAGAATCACATTTAAAAGTTGTAAAAAGAATTTTTAGATATTTAATTGGCACATCTAAACTTGGTTTGTGGTCTCCTCATAGCGATGATTTTACTCTTTTTGGCTATTCTGATTCTGATTATGCCGGTTGTTCACTAGATAGGAAAAGCACTAGTGGCACTTGTCACTTTTTAGGCCCTTCACTCATTTCCTGGTCAAGTAGGAAATAGAATTCTGTTGCCCTCTCAACCACCGAGGTCGAATACATCGCACTTGGTAGTTGTTGTGCACAAGCTCTTTGGATGAAACAAACTTTAGAAGATTTTAACATTAAATAACAAACAATAGAGCTATGGTTCGATAACAAAAGTGCAATTGATTTAACTTACAACCCGGTTCATCACTCTAGGTCTAAACATATTAACGTTAGGCATCATTTTATAAGAGACCACATTAAAAATAATCAGATTAAAATTTCATTTGTAGGCACGGATAATTAACTAGCGGATATATTCACTAAACCGTTACCGGATTCCCGTTTTTCTATGCTTAGGCTAGAATTGGGAATCCTAGACATTTCACAATGATTATATCACTACTTATGACCTATAAAATTAAAAAATATCACAAAACCTATACACTTTAAAAAGAAAAACTAAATTTTAAATCAAACCATAGAATTTGAATGACTTAAGAAAATTTCTCACATCATTAATATTACATAAAAATTATTCCAGAAAAACAATAGAAATCAACATAAGATTAAGTTCATTAACAGAAAATGAAATCTGGGCAAGTTCACTGTCGCCCAGGCGACAGTGGATGTCGGAAAATTCCGACATCAGACAGAAGCAGCACCCTGCTGCAAGCTACTCAGAATCCTCATATCCAGCCCCGCTGCTTTCTGGACAGTCTTCTGAAGGCCACGTCTTACGACCTTTCCACGTCGAGTCCGCCTAACCGATTGGCGTGGCAGTTCTTCATCTGGGATTTCCCATTCGGCCGCTTTTTCAGGAGTAGGCTTTAACTTCAGACCCTTCACCAGAAATTTCATAAACTTCTGCATTCTGCTGTGATCTTTCTTCACTTCTTTCTTGTGTTCCTCAAATGAATCACGAAGATCATCTATAGACTCTCGTAGTGATCCTCCCCTAGGAATTGTAGGCTCTCTAATCTCTATTCCAGGATGAGGCTTTTTATGAGATTTCTTAACCTTCATGGTACCCGTATAGTATATTTCAGGAACACAATCATCTAAGTATGCATCTTGACCTATCCATTCATACTTCTTATATAGAATATGTTGAATTATAGCCCCCATTGGCAAAGTATGAATCTTCACCCATTTTGGATGTTTTAATCTAAAAGCATACCGAATTTGGGCAAGGATGAGGTCGGCTACATCAAAGGGTTCCTCCTCCATAATAAAATATGTAATCAGCGTCAACTATGCTGTAATAATCCTTGTATCTCCACTTTTCAGCATGACTGAGTTTCTCAATATGTCTTGGACTAAATAGGCATCAGGAGTGAGTGAAGAAACTTTAGTGATTAGGGTCTTCTTTTGACTTCCATGTAAACTCATGTTTACAAGAGTCCAATCTCTATCCTTTCTATAGCTCTCTACTATATCTGGCATATGATCACTCATAAGAAGACCAAATTCATCTCTAAGATCAACATGTGTTATTTCCACTTGTTGACCTTGGATTCTCGATCTCACTCCCCCATCCAATTCAGTGTAACTCAGGTCTTCCAAATGATTATAAAATTCTCGGATCAAGAAAGATGAGAACATATCTACTGAGATTACTGATATTATACCTGCATTAGCAAGACGAGTATAGATATGGTCGTGCTTAGGAGAGTCAAATTCTACATATTTTGAAACTCCAATTATTGCTTTCTCAATCCCTGGATATACTTGATAAGAACTATGCGCATCTTCAGACATGCTCTTACGTGCCTTAGAACTGGAAGCCATCCTGCAATCATAACAAAACAAAACTAAGTTAAACAAGTTATGTGCACTGGAACGATGTCGCCCAGGCGACATTGACTGTCGGAAAATTCCGACAATAATCCAGTGAACTTTTTATAAGATTTTTCAACTATACTTCCAGCTCTACTCAAAATCAAGCTATATTTCTGTTAAAAATTATTTTTCTTGAACAAAACTACATCTTCTCACAAATCATTTACTATTCATCTTCTTCAACCTTCTTCAAAAGGAAAATCTTCAGTTTTTTTGAAATTAAACCATATAAAAAAAATACAACTCTTAAACACCAACAATCACAAAATCCAAACATATTTCACCAAGATCCAACAAGATCCACTTGATTTACACTAGATCTACACCTTTTATACACAAAACTTCAAAGATCTACACCATTCATCAAAAGTAAAATGAAAAACACATTTTTCTTCTTCTCTACTTTCAAAAAGAACAAATCTCTAAAAATATTTTGAGTCAAAAACTTAAAAATCAAAAAACCATACCTTAGATCTAGGGTTGTCGCCGAACTCCGACAGTTTCCTCTCGCCTTCCAGTACAGAAAATGATCACTCGGTTTTAAGCCGTCTTTATACTTTTAGTTGTCGCCCAGGCGACAGTGACTGTCGGAAATTTCCGACAGCTCCCAATTTGCTTAAATCTTCAATTTTGGTCTCTATGATGCTTTACACTAGTTATATGTCATTATTAATGCTACAACTCATGAATTGATGCCAAACCATGTGCTTTTTATTTTTTTTTAAAAATGGCTATTTACATGATTATATGATTTCGTTTCCACTCTATCATCGTATTGACACTCCTACTAAGTTGTTTAGACTTTTGGAAATTGTTTTCGCATGCCTCTAAGTATGAGAATTTGTTAATATATAATAATGAAATATCACGTTCACTTCTTTTGATCCATACATATGTCTTTCTATTTAATATATACATGAATCATCTTTGCTTTAACATAATACAATAGCATTTCATAAATACTACTTTCAAGCTTGATTTGTTAGAACAACCAAATATACACCATCTTTTGCGATTCAAGTGAATTCGGAGATCCTTGGTCAATTAAAAATAAAAATTATAAATATCTCAACGTTAAGATATCACAAAATATGTGATCAACAAAAAGTTTAAATTGAGGACAAGGATACTCCACCAAGCACTACTTACCCTCCTGATAAGTCTTAATAAGCATTGTGAGGTTGAGCACCTTGGAAAGAATTGTAAAGTGTCTTGTGCAAAAGAAAAATGGTATTCTATTCTTATTGTGCTATATCTTCAAGGTTAAAGTTGTCTTTATATGCTTATATTATGTTTTCTATTCCAATGATCATGTAAATTAAATAATTTCATATGTTTGATCAAAGCATCACTTGTACACATCATTATGTTATATAAACATTCATCTCATGAGAATTGGACCGAAAAGATTCCAAATTTCTATACACAATTGTGTCTTTCTATGATACTTTAAAATGACATTAATCATGTTTAAGTTATTTTGTTTTATTCTACTACTTCATATGGCTATACCATCTCTTCATGAGTTTATTCAATACTATGGCATATTACTATTATTTCAAGACATTCAATCATTTTCAACACAAGTGCTTCCACTTTTATTTTCTACATCCTCTCTCTTCCCTTAAGAACTACTCATTCATTTCATATTAACTTTTGCTAATACCAAAAGGGGGAGAATTATAAGTATATTCAAGAAATAAAAGAACTATTACACCTAAATATTCCACCTAAACAATACATCATTTCAATTTACTATAACATTTAGGGGGAGCATTCATCTAGGGGGAGATTACATTTAAGAGGAATATATCATGTTATTTTTGTGCACACACCATATGTTAAAATCAACAACCTAAATAGACATGATTTCTTTTAATACAGATTTGTTATTATCAAAAGGGGAGATTGTTGGAGCATGCGTTTCACACTCTTCCGGTTTGATAATAACAAAGTCCCATTTGTATTTGATTCTATTTTTATTAATGGTGTGCAGGTAACAGGTATGAGATGTTCACAATTCTGAATGGAGCTCAATTTGACTGAATGAAGCATTTTGATGTCGGAATTTTCCGACAGCTAATGTCGCCCAGGCGACAACAGAGAAGTTACAACAACTGTCCGCACGGCAGCACGACGAACAGCAGTTTTGCGCTGTCGGAATTCTGACAGCGATGTCGCCCAGGCGACAGCACGGAAGTTACAGCAACTGCAAGCACGACAGCACTATGAGCGGCAGTTTAGCGCTGTCGGAATTCCGACAGTGATGTCGCCCAGGAGACAGTGAAAATATATATAGTGGTTCATTTTGTTTGTGCATTGCAAGCTTTGAGAATTCCAAGTCTTTTCCTGAGTGCATACGAATCAGAGAGCTCCAGGACCTCATCAACCCCCAATTGTGCTTAGAAGGTTTGAGATTGAAGACGAGACCGGACGCGCTTCTACATCAACGATCATCTCGAGGCTTCAACCTTCCTTTCAGAGATCTGAATTTCTAGAGAGTTGTTCTTTTCATTTTGTATTTTCATTTATATACATTTCACTTTGTATTGGTAGGGAAATCGTCTCCTTGTGCGTGACGTCTAAGTCCTTGTGTGGCTTATGGGAAAATCGCTTCCTTGTGTGGAGCGTCCAAGTCCTTGCGTGGCTTGGTGGGAAATCGTGGCCTTGTGTGCTACGTCTAGATCTTAGGAAGATCTAGAGGATAGGCTTGGGCTTGGTCTAGGGAGAGACAAGTGATAGCCTTTCGATCCTTGGGAGAAGGATTGGTAAACACAAATTGTAAAAGGTTTATTATCATATTTGTGCCTTGATCTTAAGCATTGTTAAGATCATATTATTTGTATGTTAATTTCATGATTATAAAATTATGACTTTTTCTTTAATTTCAAATATGGTTGCTTAATCTTTAACTTAGAAATTTGTGTTTGAATTAAGTTAAAAATTACATTGGTTTGAAATTTTTATAAGTAATTTTTAGAAAAGTAAAATTTGTTTTAAAATTCTTAAGTAAAAAATCGTATCTTTTAAAAGTCCCTTATTCACCCCCCCCCCCCCCCCAACCTCTAAGGGCGCCACAAGATCTAACATTTGGGTGGTTGGGTCTAGTGGCACCCCCACCTGGTTTTGGGCTTTGGGTAGCGGAGGTAGGTAACTGCTCCCGTTTAACTTGAGCTGATCAGTCTATTTAAACAATGAAACAAGATAAATGAAAGTTGGTTGTTCCCCTTTTTGGCACTTTCTTTTTAGTGCACTCGGTGCTTGTTAGTTCTTTGTTTAGAGCATCTCTTCTGGTAAATCTGGCTTGGGTTGGTATCCATTATGCCTTGCTTACTTTTCTGCTAGTTTTCTGCCACTTGTAATTACTTGCTGAGGCGTTCTTTATTTTATTGAATGCCTCGGGTTCAGAGCCGTAGCGGCTAGTGGTGTAGCCAGAAGTTCAGAGTTTTAGTAGTTGTTCAACCCGCTGCTGCGAGGTAGTTGTTTTTTAGTTCCTTCTTGTGCTCAGACATACTAGTTGGTGTCAATGGGTTAGTGTCATGTTGTTGACGCCCATTGTGCCCTTATTATACTTTATAGTTTATCTGCCAGCTAAATGCCACTACTTTTAGATCTTGCGTATCTTAATATCTGGGAATGATTTATGTTAGGTGCACTATAGTTATAAAATGTTTTTTCATCCTCATTGCATTCTTTCTAACTGAAACCCTTAACTTTAAAGTCGCTTAAAGGTATTTTCTACTCTTACAATACACCTAGTTATGTGCATATCATTTACCTTATGCTCCGTCGTTTGCATACATTTAGGACTTTAAGTAAACTAAATCAAGTACTTTCCGCTGCAGTTATATATACTTTCTCGGTGGACTAGTTGATCTACGAACTGAGAGACACAGTTCTTACCTCAAAACCCCTAATAAATGATTTCAAATGATGACTTATCATATAATCATGTTTTGTTTAGTTAAGTAATCAGTTCCCGCCTGAGCGTCTGTAGTTGTCTTCTGTATGAGGTGGCATCATGACGTGTATTTTCTCTTACTCTGATATTCTTAAATTCGGAGAAAATGCGGGTTGTGACAGTTGGTATCAGAGGGAGGTTGTTCGATAAGTTGGTCGGGCAACAAATTCTGATATAGTAGTTGTTTTGGTTTCATTACATACACACACCGACGTGTCATCAGTACGTCTTGGCCGAAGCATGAACACTACACTCATAGCATGATAAGAAGTATATGGGGCATATTATGTAGTATGGGATGCATAATATGTGTTTGTATATGGATCCACCATAGGTGGCAACATGTGACGGTTATGTAGTATGGGATGCATAACCATCATCACATGGATGCCCATTAGCACGTTTCTCTTTCGTTACATGCAATATTATGTAGTATGGGATGCATAATATTACATGTGTATGCCGCTCATAACATGCATTAAGGCCTTTATTAGAATGCATTTCACAACATACCTTACATAGCATTGCATAAGCACACGTGCGAAGTTAAAGACTTATGTGATGACACACGTACACACATGATTTCAAAGCGAATAGCAAATTCATGCATTCATTCCCTTTGCACATGAGTCAAGAGGGACGATGTAGTATCGTTCCCAAATTTAGCATATCATCATGAAAAATATCCCAGAGAAAGGTAGTGGAAATGGCAAGTAGCTGTACATGTATGTTCTGAACCAAGCAGTGTAGTTCTAGTGTAAGGTTAAGTTTTAATTATAGGTTTATGCATTAGCAGAGATGTCTCGGAGGCGTGTCGCGGTGAGATTGACCCCCAATCGGAGGGCGAATCTTTGGGTGCGCAGAGTGAGGCCTTGATCGAAAGTCTGCGACAAAGTAATGAGGCTCTGTCCAGGCAGTTAGTTGCGATGCAGTCGCAGATCTAGACATTGTTGACTGCCATCGCTGGGCAGCAGCCTGTGGTGCAGGACCCTGTAGTTGGTCAGACTGTACCTGTTCCTCCCGCTCCTTTGTTGCCTTCAGTTTTGCTGCCACCAGAGATGAACTTCATGTCGCATTTCCAGCGACTAGGGCCTCCTACGTTTGACGGAAGAGCTGATTTCATGGCATTAGATGACTGGTTTGTTGCCATTGAGGAGATGTTTTCATACTCGGGAATCTCTGGAGACCAAAAGGTGATGATCGCCTCTTACCAGCTGAAAGGACTTGCTAAAATCTGGTGGATTAGGGAGAGGGAAAATCTCGTAGGCGGATGTTCGTGGTAGTCGTTCAAGGCGATGGTGTTAAAGAAGTTCCTGCCGTCGGTCGAGCAAGACCGTTTAATGAATAATTTTCTGCACTTGAAGCAAAGACAGCTCACGGTTAGTGAGTATGAGATCGAGTTCAGTAAGTTGAGCAGATTTGCTCCAGATTTAGTGGCTTCTGAGGCAGGAAGAGTGAAGCGTTTCCTCGGAGGACTTCGTAGCGATATTCAGCAGTTGGCGAGCGCTTATAGATCTGAAAGTTATGCTGATGTGGTAGAAGCAGCGCTGAAGGTCGAGGCTATCGACAACACCAAGAATAGAGGTGCATTAATGAAAAAGGACAAGAGGAAAGTCGAAGAGGGGGGGACCCCCAAGGTAGTTAGTCCGGCTCCAAAGAAAAGGAGTGGTGAAGTTTGTAGCTTCTGTGGTCTCCCTGGCCATCAAGTTGAGAAATGTTTCAAGAGGAAGGGAGCTCAGAAGCAGCAGCGAGTGCTAGCAATCCAGGGTGATCCGAAGGGTGAGGTGCTCTGCCAGTTGTGCAAACAGAAAGGGCATGATGTAGCCCAGTGTTGGACTAATGAGAAGGTCTGCTTCCAGTGCAAGCAGAAAGGGCACATGAAGTTCCAATTCCCGCTAGTTCAACCCCCGTTACAGCCTGTTCTACTTCGAACCTTGCCGTCGCCGTAGCATCAGCATAAAGGAAGAGGAAAGCTGAACGTGTTAACCCAGGAGCAAGCGCAGACTTCGACCCAAGTGATTGCAGGTTAGATCTTAAGCCAACTGGTTAGTCTTGATTCCTTTTAGTTCGCTGAGTTAGACTAGTTATTGTTCGCGCTTATAGGTAGATTTAAAGTAAAGAATCATTGGGCGCGTGTTCTGTTCGATTCGGGTGCTACCCATTCGTTCGTAGCAAGGGCTTTTGTCGAGCGTCACCGTTTGATCCCTGAGCTGGGCAACGATTCGTTGCTCGTTAAGTTCCCTTCTGGTGATTTGGTGTCCTCGAACTGGTGCGTCCGAAGTTGCCCCGTCCTCTTAGGATATTTCTTGGCTGTTGCTGATCTCAAAGTGTTGGACTTAGAAGACTTTGACGTGATTTTGGGTATGGACTGGTTGTCCAGTTATGATGCGGTCATCCGATGCAAGGAAAAACATCTGGACTTCGTGATGGACAACGGTCAACCCATGAGCGTTTTTGGTTCTCCGTGTTGGACATGTGTGTCACATCCCTTTGTTTGAGAATAACAAATCACATATTGTATTTGATATTGCTTGTAGTGTGTTTATAGTGTGCAGGAACTATATGTGCAATACTCCACAGGTAGAAGGCAGCATGGAATCAAACTTTCTGAAAGGAGAACTACCGCCAGCGCTAGAGGTTAACGCAGGCGCTAGCGCTACCGCCAGCGCTAGCGCTAACGCTAGGCGCTAGCTCAAGATCATGTCAGCGGTTTTGTCTCAGCGGTTCCATCTCAGCGGTTCCATAATGCTACCGCCAGCGCTAGCGATACCGCAGGCGCTAGCTCAAGATCGTGCACAACGTCACGCCACCGACGGTTTCGCAACCGCTCCACACGAACGCTACCGCAGGCGCTATCAGCTACCGCAGTCGCTAGGTCCATGATTTATAAAATGATGAGTTCTCTCTCGTTTTGGGTTAGAACTTCCAGAGACATTACTTGTGCCCAAACTCTCGTACTGCTACTCTACCGAAACATCATCTCCCACTCAAAGCCAAAGAAGAATTTCTGGAGAAGGAAGCCATCACGCTGTGTTGGGATCATTGTCTACAATGTCTTAGATTTGGAGAAGTCCATTCATAAGTCAAAGATATATCTCAGAATGTATTTGATATACTCTCTAGAATCAATGTGTAGGAGATTAGGTCAAGCAAAGTGCTCAAGGAATTCATCCAAGTACACAAGCGTCGAGACAACATACATCTCTCGACGCCTGTGACCCAGAAGCGTTGACTCATGTCTACTGCTCAAATAGACTAGGTCGTCGCTGAAGTTATGAGACCAAGTTTGGAAGCGTCGAGCCAAGTTATATCACTCGACGCCGTGGAAAGAAAAGTGTCGACCAAAATTCAGTTAGCTCTACGCCAACCAGAAGTGTCGAGATATGAAGGCATAGTTAAGAAGCATCGAGCCTCTGTATGTTGCTCGACTTCTACAGATAAAAAGCGTCGAACAAGTGATGATTCCTCAATGCCTAAGAAGGAGGAGTCGAGAGCTTCAGTCTAAAACCAGCTGAGCCTTTGTTTCTTTTGAAGACATTGAAGACCGTTGAAGACTTTGCATCGTGCTGACGTGGAGGAGCATAACAGATGTTGCTGATGGCGGGCTATAAATAGAAGGCATGACCTATGGGTTAATAAGTTGATTGCTCCTATCTTTCAAAAGTCATTATCGTCTCCATCAGTTTGAGGGAAAATCTGAGAAAGAATCTGAAGAAGTCGTCTTCTCTTTCAGAACCGATCTAACTTAAAGATTTCTTTCAGCAATCTGGTGCTGATACATCTTTCTGAAAGAAGAGGATTAAGAAGGAAGAATCTGTCTTCCTGGGAAGAAGAACAGTCATCAAAACCTCTCGAATCAAGAAGATCATTTGCTGCTGCTGTTATATTGAAGATTTCTGTCTGATCATTCAGGCAGATCAAGAAGACTCAACAATCTGAAAAATCTGAGTCTAAGTATTGTTATTTTCTTTATCAATCCCTGTAGGATCTGTGTTGTCAGATCTGAGTGTAGGATCTGTCAAGGATCTGAGTTGTAAGATCAAGTGTGATCTGAGTTGTAGGATTCAGGGGTGAATCTGAGCTGTAAGCCTAATTATAAAGGCTGAGGTAGGATCTGTGAGATCTGAGTTTGTAAGATCTGCTGAGATCTGAGAGAGTAAGATCTGTGAGATCTGAGTCTGTAAGATCTGTTGTGATCTGAGCTGTAAGACCTGTTTGTGGTCTAAGATCTGGAGGAGATATAAACCCTATCTGGCACAATGCTAGAAGGGAGAAGGGGGAAAGTGGATTACCCAAGATAAGGGGAACCACTATAAAATTCTGTATGTCTTTTCTGTGTGTGTGTTCTTATTCTTGAAAGCTCTGATCAGTTTTATTTTGGTTATATCAAGAACTGCAATAGTGTTTAAATAACCTATTCACCCCCCCCCCCCCTCTAGATGATTAGCTACCCTTAATTAAAGTCTTTCAAGTGGTATCAGAGCGAGGTTGTTCAAGAAAAGGTTTAACAACCTGAACAAGATCTTCTAAGGGTAGATTTCTGAAGTCGTGATGGCTAATACAGAAGGAAACAAAGAATTCACATCTATGAAGCTACCAATTTGCAGAAAAGAAAACTTTGGGATTTGGAAGGAAAGGGTCAGACTTTTCATGGAAGCCTCTGATCCTAGGATATACATAACTGTTCTAGAGGGACCTTTTGTTCCTATGAAGGTTTCATTTACAGATGGAAGTATCAAGACTCCTAAAACTTATTCTGAGATGACCAAAGATGAAGTGATTCTGGCCTCCATGGATAAGAGAACTCAGAACATCATTGTTAGTGCTATTGAGGATTCAACCTTCCAAAACTTAGTTCATTGCAAAACTGCCAAAGAAATGTGGGAATCTCTCATTGTCTATATGGAAGGGACTGAAGAAGTCAGAGATGACAGGAAGTCTCTCCTAAATCAGCAATATGAAGTTTTCAAACAAGACAAGAAAGATTCAATAGCAGTTTGCTATGAAACATTCTTCAAAATTGTAAATGGTCTAAAAACTTATGGAAGAACTTTCACAGATTATGAGCTGAATGATAAATTCTTAAGATCACTAAACAAAGAATGGGATATCAAGATCTGTGCAATCAGGGAAATGGGAAATCTAGGAAATATTCATCCACAGAATTTATATGGGAAACTCTTGTCCCATGAACTTCATCTGAATACCAGAAAAGCTGAGGAAGGACACAGCATGGAAAATCCTATTGCTCTGAAAGCAGAAAGCTCCAAGAAAAGCAAAGAAAGAATGTCATTATCCCCCAGGATACCATCTGAATCAGAAGAATCAGAAACCAGTAATTCTGATTCTGAAATATCAGATGGTGAATTGGCACTCTTCACCAAACAGCTAAAAAGGATGTTGAGAAGAAAACAACACTGGAAAACTAGACCCTCTCAGTCATCCAGATCTAAGAAGCACTCAAATTCTTCAGAGGGACTCAAACAAGACTCCAAGAAGGACAGGTATAACTCTAAACACAATAAATCTAATTCAGAAGAAATTGTGTGTTTTGGTTGCAGGAAATCAGGACACATGATTGCTGATTGTCCTTCAAAGAGAAAGAACAACAAGAAATCTGATGAAAGGAGGCACAAATCTGACAAGAGACATGAGAAGAGTCTAATAGCCAAGAAGGGCAATGTCACTCTTAGTGACAGTGAATCTCAATCATCAGGCTCAGATAGTGAGGAGGCACTCATAGCTCTGATGGCTGCCAATGAAAGTGAAGACAGTCTAAATCATAGATCTATGATAAGAGCCTCATTATCAAGGTCTGATAGTGAAGAGGATGAAGAAGAAAATGCAGGACTCGTGGAACTGAGTGATCAAGAAGATCAGGAGACAACTACTGATATAAAGGTACTTGATACTCTTTTATCTGATTCTGATTCTGAACCTGAAATAGATTCATTCTCTTCTAATGAAAATGACTCACAATCTAACTTTCATGAAGATGAAATTATTGAGAAATATCAATTACTTCTTAAAGCACTTAAAAAGAGCAAAAGACATAATAAAAGATTACAAAAAGAAATATCTGATTTAAAGTAAACTAATTCCCAAAACTCTGAGGCAGCTAAGAGGCTAAATCAGACTATCAAAGAACTTAGCAAACTAAAAGTCACGTCTATTATTCACATACAGACTTTATGCACTAAGGAGAAGTTAATAAAAGAACTTGAAGCAAAACTCCTAGCAGAAAGGAAGCTTGTAGCAAAGTTCTCAAAACCACAAACTATCCTTCCCATAATAGACACATTTTTTGCACAATACAGATGTGACATAGGATATGATAGGAAGGCAGATAATAACCCTAAAAGTAATGACAAGGCACCTATGCAACAAATAAAATTCAACAAAGCCATGCCTATCACAAATAAGCATGATCAAAAAGGTGTGCATAAGTTTTATAAGGGTGAGTGTTCTTATAGCAAAGATGAGTCAATTCAACCAAGTAACCATGATGCCAAATCACTATGCAAAGAAAAAGTATTAACTCGTCATGATTTCTCTGTATCTAAAGCAAACACTAAATTCAAAAGAGAGAAACTAAGATTTGAAGTGAAAACCACTGCTGTCAAGAAAACAGAACAGTAAAAGTTACTAAAACAACTTACATTGCTCCTTTCAATAAGGCAATTAAGCAAAATATGAGTCAACATAAAGACGTAAGAAGACCTCCAAGGAGATATAACAGATATGAATGCTGGTGCTGTGGAAGGGTTGGACATTTTGCTCTTGACTGTTGGTTCAATCCAACTGTTCCAAGATTCAAATCTGGGAGACCAGTACTCAGACCTATGGCAACTCTCACAGCACCAAGGATTATTCAACAACTAAATGTTCCAGCTCATACTAACAAGGTTCTAGGACCCAACTTGGTGTGGGCTCCTAAGAAAAGGTAATTTCTTTTTGCAGGGTTGTCCAAAGACCAATCAACTTCCTATCTGGTACTTGGACAGTGGGTGCTCTATGCACATGACAGGAACAAAAAGTCTGCTGAATGATTACACTCCTGTGAAGAATGGACCAAAGGTTATCTTTGGAGGGTCTGAAAAAGGTAAAACTAAAGGTTATGGTAAAATCACAAATGGAATTGTCACCATCACCAAAGTTTCTCATGTTGATGGATTGCAACACAATCTCATCAGCATAAGTCAATTGTGTGATATTGGGTATGACATTTCATTCCACAAGGATGAGTGCCTCATTATGAAAGAGAATGAGATAATTCTCTCAGGCACTAGGAGTGGCAACATTTACTGCCTAAACTTTATATGTTCTGATCTAGCTAATTCCATATGCTTAGTAGCAGATAATAAAGTTTCTAGTAGTGTTCAATGGCATAAAAGGTTAGCCCACATAAACTATAAGACTATAAATAAGCTTATCTCAAAAGACCTAGTGAGAGCTGGGCCTAAGTTGAAATGTGTGCAGGAGGGTCCATGCCATGATTGTCAAATGGGTAAGCAGACCAAGTCTTCCTTCAAATCAATAGGTGAGAAGGATTCCATTAGATGTCTATACCAACTTCACATGGATCTATTTGGACCAAGGTCAATCCATAGCTTAGGAGGAAAGTCATACACCCTTGTAATTGTTGATGATTATTCCAGATTCACATGGGTATTCTTCCTTAAACATAAGTCAGACACTTTAGAAATATTTACCAGTTTTGTTAGGCAAATCACCAATGAAATAGGAAATCCTGTAGCCAAAATTAGAAGTGATCATGGGACTGAATTTCAGTCAGGTGCAATGACCAAATTTTGTGAAAATCAAGGCATTTCTCAAGAGTTCTCATCTCCTAGAACTCCCCAACAAAGTGGGGTTGCTGAGATAAGAAATAGAACCCTTATTGAAGCTAGCAGGAGTATGCTAAGTGATTCTTCTCTTCCTGAGTTTTTCTGGGCTGAAGATGCAAACATAGCATGCCATGCGCAGAATAGGGCTCTCATCAACAAAAGACTAGATAAGACCCCATATGAGTTGTTGAAAGGTAGAAAACCCACATTAACCTATTTCAAAATATTTGGTAGTAAATGCTTTGTATTAAATAATGGAAAGCACCATCTCACTAAATTTGCTGAAAAAGCACATGAGGCAATTTTTGTTGGGTATAGCTCTCAAAGTAGAGCCTATAAAATTTTCAACAAAAAGTCAAATAGGATAGAAGAATCTATACATGTTGTATTTGATGAAACCAACCTTATTTATAAGGATCTGGGAAGTTTATCAAGTTGTGCAGGTTCTACACAGAAATTGAAGGAGATGAATATCAATGAACAACACAATGAGGAGAATGAAGAAATTAATGAGACTGTAATTGTAACTAGAGAGGATGAACCTCAAGCAGAAGACAATTATGAAGAACCTACTGCTGTTGAAGAACCACCACATCCAGAACCTCTAGAAGAACCTACTCAAACAGATGCACCATAATCTCAAAGGGAAAATGAAAAGTGGAGGAATGCAACCAAACATCTGAAGGATCATCCCAAAGAATAGATCATAGGAAATCCAAATGATGGTGTGCAAACTAGAAGAGGAAACTCAATACATTAGGCCTTGCATCACAGCTTTCTATCCAAAATAGAGCCTAAAAAGTTTGATGAAGCCAATAAGGACACTTCATGGATATTAGCTATGCAAGAAGAGCTAAATCAATTTGAAAGGTGCAAAGTCTGGATATTGGTTCCAAGACCAAAGAAACACAAAGTCATAGGGACCAAATGGGTATTTAGGAATAAGCTGGATGAAAATGGTGTGATTATCAAAAACAAAGCAAGGTTGGTTGCCCAAGGATATAGACAGGAGGAAGGCATAGATTTTGATCTAGTGTTTGCTCCTGTGGCAAGATTGGAGGTAATCAGGTTATTCCTGGCATTTGCAGCACACACTGGATTCATAGTTTATCAAATGGATGTAAAGTCAGCATTCCTTAATGGAACAATATTGGAGGAAGTATATGTTGAACAACCCCCAGGTTTTATTGACTCTACTCATCCAAATCATGTTTATCTTTTATTAAAAGCATTGTATGGTCTGAAACAGGCACCTAGAGCCTGGTATGAGACATTATCTAGATTTCTCATTGAGAACTAATTCTCAAGAGGAAAGATAGACGAGACATTATTTCTTAGGATAGTTAAAGGTCACATTATTCTAGTACAAATATATGTAGATGATATAATATTTGGCTCAACTGATAATAACCTTTGCAAAAGGTTTGCAAACCTTATGCAAGGGAAATTTGAAATGAGCAGCATGGGTGAGCTTAAATACTTCTTAGGACTCCAAGTGAAACAGTCTGAGGAAGGAATTTTCATTTCTCAGACCAAGTACACAAAAGAGATTATCAAGAAGTTTGGAATGGAAAATTCCACTGTCATGAAGACACCAATGGCTGCAAATATGTCACTGGACAAGGATGACAAAGGGAAACCTATTGATGAAACCTTGTACAGAGGCATCATTGGCTCATTGCTCTACCTAACTGCTAGCAGGCCAGACATTATGTTCTCAACATGTGTGTGTGCTAGATATCAAGTGAACCCTAAAGAATCTCACTATACTGCTGTCAAAAGAATCCTGAGATATCTGAAGGGCACTCTTAATCTTGGCCTTTGGTATCCTAGAAGCAATGACTTTGAACTAATTGGTTTTTCAGATGCTGATTTTGCAGGATGCAAGGAGGACAGAAAAAGTACATCAGGAACATGTCAATTTCTTGGCAAAAGACTAATATCTTGGAGTAGCAGGAAGCAGACCAGTGTGGCTATTTCTACAGCAGAATCTGAGTACATCTCAGCTGGAAACTGTTGTGCTCAGCTACTATGGATTCAACACCAACTCCAAGACTACAAAGTCCAGCTATGTAAATCTCCTCTATATTGTGATTCAACTAGTGCTATTGTTATAGCTAATAATCCTGTATCACATAGCAGAACTAAGCACATAGAAATTAGATATCATTTCATTAGAGAACATGTAGAAAATGGAGATATAACAATTGAATATGTCCCCACTGAAAAACAAGTTGCTGATATATTTACTAAACCCTTGGATGAAACAAAATTCAATAACTTTAAAATTGAATTAGGAATGCTAAAAATGGATTAAAGGTGTTTTGAAATAAATAAATGAAAATAATGATTGAGTCCTAAAAGGTGAGTGAAGAAGTTATCAGGCATCGAGAGAAGTTACCTGGCGTCAAGAAAGGATACCTGGCGTCGAGAGAATATACCTGGCGTCGAGAAGATACCTGGCGTCGATCGAAGAAAAATGGCGTCGAGCTATCTCAACGCTTAAGCGAACATAGCTAGGTCGTCTCGATAGGGTAAATTTGAACCATTTGATCAATCTTGTCAAACAAGTTAGGCGCGCGGCTATTCATCTTCTTGAATTAGAAATTCTATAAATAGGGAAGACACTTCGATAATACATGTGCCCTAGATCTCTCAGTTCGAAATTGTCTGCCCTAGAAAATTTCTCCATCAATTCTGTCACTCTTCGATCATTAACCACAATGCCTCCCAAGAGCAGTGATTACCTTTATGAAGGAAGCGAGCTTGTACGCAATGGATTCCAATCTGCTCTAGTAGAGATCAAATCAACCATCGAGTTAATCTACAAAGCAGGACTAGAGTTCGTGCTATCTGAATCGACTCTTATCTGGAAATGAGAGGTCTTAGAACTTTACTCCAATATAGTAATTGACTCAGTCAATTCGAAGCTTAAGACCTCTGTAAATGGTAAGAAGATTAAGATCACTCCTTCAAACATCGCTAAGGCACTAGAACTGCCAAGATTAAAAAGTAATGAGGAAGAAGAAGAAGTGAGCTCTGAACAGATTAAATTAGCACAAATCTGGTGCGGAATTGAAACATCACGTGAAATTACAGGAAGTATTCTTAGGAAAGGAATGAATTCAAAAGGAAAATTGCTAACAGATGTGATAGGAAAGGGTCTGTTGTGCAAGACCGGATCTCATGATAAAATTTCCAGGAAAATGTTCATTCTTCTAACCAGGATCATTCATTCTTTAAGAACAGATTGGGGGAGGGTGGTTTTTGACAGAATAATTGAATGTATCCAAGTACCCAACATGGGTAGAATATTATCTCTATATTTAGTAAAAGTCATTCCAGACTCTTTGAATAATAAATTTGGATCCAAGATAAACCACATGAAGAAAATGGATATTAGAATGATAGAGAGATGGGAAAGAGTTTTATCAAACCTTCCACCAGCAGATCTTTCTCCCAAGCAGAAGAAAGCTAAGAAGCAAAAGAAGAAGAAGGATTCTTCAAGCTCATCAAGCTCATCCTCTTCCAAAGGAAAATCTAGATCCTCTCCAATTCATGATCCTAACCTCACAACATCTGAAGAAGAAGAAGGAAACAAACCTAGGGATAGTACTCCTGACACACCAAAAGGTACCGATCCACTACTAGAAGAGGATGATAAATTCTATAAAGAAAAGGATGAAAATGAGAAAGGAGAAGAAGAGAGAGGAAGTCATCATGGATCCCCTGCTAGAGTTGAAGGGATTTTTCAAATTGAGGGGGAGGCTCAGGATGAGATTCCTGCTCAGGATAATTCTGAAATGAGCAAAGCAACAGTTGAGGGGGAGGCTCAGGATGAGATCCCTGCTCAAGACAAAATTGATCTGATCAATGTAGAGATTGAGGAAGAGCCTCAAAATGAAATCCCTGCTCAACAAAATTGATCTGATCAATGCAGAGATTGAGGGGGAGCCTCAAAATAAAATTCCAGCTCAAGATAATGCACCATTTGAGGGGGAGTCTCAGGCTGAGTTCCCTGCTAAAGTGAATTCTGTAGTTGATGTTATGGATGTGGAAGGAGAGCCTGAAGCAAAAAAGAAACATATTGAGAAGGGAATCAAGATAGAATCCTCTAGCTCTCATATGAGCCAGAGAAATGATTCTTTCATCAGAGAAGAGAGCAGTAGAGGTAATGGAATGGAAAAGGAAATCAATGTGGATCTCAGTGCTATACTACCTCAGCTGGAGGTGTTGCTTAATAATCGAAGAAGATTATTAGAACAATATATTGAAGATAATAACACAAAAATGAAAAATGAAGTAGAGTTCCAGATGAAATTGGTTAGATTTGATGTCAATCATCAGATGACTGCTTTGAGAAATGAAATGGTAAAGTTTTTCAAAAGAGCTGGTGCTTCAGTAGATTATATAGCTGAACAACTTGATGCAATCAAAGAGACATCAAAGGTTCTTAAAGAGTCACAAGCAGGAATTACAAGGACAGTAGATGATGTTCAAGCAAATCAAGGAATTCTAAGTAACAACATGCAAGTTTTGTATAAAGAACAGGTTGCACAAGTTCTTACAGGTACAGCTAAGATTGAATCCAGACTGCAACAGCAGGATAATGCTATTTTGTCTAAAATTGATGAGAGATCTATAATTCTAAAAGATCAAGCAAAGTTGAATACAGATACCATAGATGACCATCTCCTTAGGGTAAAGAAAACCATTGAAAGTGGAGTTCATCATTTGGAGGGTCAAGTAAGGTTTCAGAAGAATGTTCTAAGAGATCATATAGTTGAAGAAGTCCTAAGGGGGAGAGGTCAATGATTCAAGCCAGCTCTGAGCATGCTGTGTGGACCTCAAATTCTATAAGAGAAATTTTAGGATATCCTCCCATAGATTATGAGAATGATCAAGTTTCTGAGACCAGGCCAGCTTCTCTTACACAAGTCTAAAAGCAAATTGCTAAAATATATAGTCCTGAGGATAAAAGCAAAAGAGAGAACTTTACTAGTGAGCAAGTAGAATCTAGTAAAAGAAAGTTCAGAGAAGAGGTTCAATCAAGGGTTGACTTTGAACATTGGTCTCCATCTTCAAGAGAAATGATTCTGACAGCATGGGAAGGTGTAAAAGGTAATCCAGATGAAAGAGGAAAATGGTATTCTGAAGCTGAATAGTTGAAGCATAGGGATCAAGAGGAACTGAAGATGAAATTCAAGGCTGACAAATTGGCTGGGAAGGTTCAGGCAGGTGATAATGAGCCAATCAGATACTTTCCAAAGCCATTTGGCTATTTCAAGAGAAGAAAAGAAGTTGCTGAAGCCCTTTCCAAAAGAACTAAGAGAGTAATAGAGTTCAAGGAACCTGAACAGAATTAGGATTTTAATCTTTACTAAGTATTTTCAGAAAAATGTAATTGATATATCTTTGAACAATCTTGATGAGTTCCTAGTGCTAACTATTTTTCATTATCATATATATATATGCCTGTGATGTGATTCTTTCTCTCTTCATGACATGTTTTATTCTAAACTGCTTGAGTTTTTGTGCTTATATGAGAAATCATATCTGAAATAATTTATGTGGATAGAATGTTTTGGTAATCCAATTTTATAAGGAATTATACTACTTATTTTGATTACCTGTATAGAAATTAGAAAACATTGATTATCTTTGAAAAGAGGGATATATCATTGACTGAGATTATGACTTCTTCAAATAGGGGGAGATTGTTGGGATCATTGTCCACAATGTCTTAGATTTGGAGAAGTCCATTCATAAGTCAAAGATATATCTATGAATGTATTTGATATACTCTCTAGAATCAATGTGCAGGAGATCAGGTCAGGCAAAGTGCTCAAGGAATTCATCCAAGTTCACAAACGTCGAGACAACATACATCTCTCGACGCCTGTGACCCAGAAGCGTTGACTCATGTCTACTGCTCAAATAGACTAGGTCGCCGCTGAAGTTATGAGACCAAGTTTGGAAGCGTCGAGCCAAGTTATATCACTCGACGCCGTGGAAAGAAAAGTGTCGACCAAAATTCAGTTAGCTCTATGCCAACCAGAAGTGTCGACATATGAAGGCATATTTAAGAAGCGTCGAGCCTCTGTATGTTGCTCGACTTCTACAGATAAAAAGCGTCGAACAAGTGATGATTGCTCAACGCCTAAGAAGGAGGAGTCGAGAGCTTCAGTCTATGAACCAGCTGAGCCTTCGTTTCTTTTGAAGACATTGAAGACCGTTGAAGACTTTGCATCGTGCTGACGTGGAGGAGCGTAACAGATGTTGCTGATGGCGGGCTATAAATAGAAGGCATGACCTATGGGTTAATAAGTTAATTGATCCTATCTTTCAAAAGCCATTATCGTCTCCATCAGTTTGAGGGAAAATCTGAGAAAGAATCTGAAGAAGTCATCTTCTCTTTAAGAACCGATCTAACTTGAAGATTTCTTTCAGCAATTTGGTGTTGATACATCTTTCTGAAAGAAGAGGATTAAGAAGGAAGAATCTGTCTTCCTGGGAAGAAGAACAGTCATCAAATCATGTCGAATCAAGAAGATCATTTGCTGCTGCTGTTCTATTGAAGATTTCTGTCTGATCATTCAGGAAGATCAAGAAGACTCAACAATCTGAAGAATCTGAGTCTAAGTATTGTTATTTTCTTTATCAATCCCTGTAGGATCTGAGTTGTCAGATCTGAGTATAGGATTTGTCAAGGATCTGAGTTGTAAGATCAAGTGTGATCTGAGTTGTAGGATTCAGGGGTGAATCTGAGCTGTAAGCCTAATTATAAAGGCTGAGGTAGGATCTGTGAGATCTGAGTTTGTAAGATCTGCTGAGATCTGAGAGAGTAAGATATGTGAGATCTGAGTCTATAAGATCTGTTGTGATCTGAGCTATAAGACCTATTTGTGGTCTGAGATCTGGAGGAGATATAAACCCTATCTGGCACACTGCTAGAAGGGAGAAGGGGGAAAGTGGATTACCCAAGATAAGGGAAACCACTATAAAATTCTGTGTCTTTTCTGTGTGTGTGTTCTTATTCTTGAAAGCTCTGATCAGTTTTATTTTGGTTATAATCAAGAACTGCAATAGTTTTTAAATAACCAATTCACCCCCCCTCTAGGTGATTAGCTACCCTTAATTAAAGTCTTTCACGCTGCATCCGAAGAGTGATCGCTTCGACCTCGCTTGTGCTTCAGTGATCCTTCATCCTCATCTCCAGAAATCTCAAGAGGGAGTTTGCTTGTTATTTACTTCACTTCTTTATTTGTATCTTGTAGTGAAATCACCTTGTTTTTGGCGACTAGGTCCTTGCGCGGCTTAGGGGGAATTCGCCGCGTGAGTTGGCGACTAGGTCTAGGGGATTAGATCTAGGGGTGCTCGAGGCCATATCCGAGTTTGGGTTGGCTAGAGCGTCTTGAGGCTTTATCCGGGGAAGGATAGGCTAAAGCCAACCGGTTTGTGGGGATACAAGTCGGCATAGAAAAGGAAAAGAAATTCACTTTTGTACGCCTCTGATTTCTAGCGATATTGAAATCAAATTTTGTAAACACCCTTTTTATATAATGCAATCATGATTATATTTGTGTTTATTTGATTTCTCTCAATTGGCGTAAATTTCATTATTGCAAAATTGTTATTACTAAATTGTCATCTTATTTCCTATTAATCAAAAACAACTTAGTAATTATCATAAAAATTATAAAAAGAATTTTATTCCCTTATTCACCCCCCCCCCCCTCTAAGGGCACGTAAGATCCAACAAGTGGTATCAGAGCGAGGTTATTCCAAACGGTTTAAAAACAAGGAATAATGACGTCTTATGATCTCGCTTTTTCCGAGGGTCAGGGAATTAGTAGACCTCCACTATTTACTGGGTCAGATTATAATTATTGGAAAAATAGGATGTGTTGTTTTCTAATGACCCTAGATATTGAGGTTTGGAACATGGTAGAAGAAGAATACACTACTCCTATATTTGTAGTTGGAGAGGTTATGTTAGAAAAACCCAAAGATAAATGGGATGATCTGGATAAACTCAAATGTACAAATAACGCAAAAGCCATGAATGCTCTATTTTGTGCGTTAGATAGAAATGAATTTAATAGAATTTCTGCATGTACTACTGCTTATGAAATTTGGAATCATTTGGAAGTTACTCATGAAGGTACATCGCAGATTAAAGATTCCAAGCTTTTTCAACCGGAGTCGGAATATGAAAAATTCCGAATGGATGGAAGCGAAGATGTTGATGGTATGTACATGCGCTTCACCAAGATCGTCAATGCCTCAAAAGCTCTTGGAAAGTCTTTCTCAAATGGCGACTTGGTCCGTAAGATTCTTCGTTCTCTTCCTCCAAAATTCAACCCGAAGGTGACGGCTATTTCGGAGTCGCACAACTTAAGGACGCTCCAAGTTGAGAGCCTCATTGGGAATCTCAAAACCCATGAGGTAGAACTCAAAATCCAACATGATGAATGCAACAAGGAGCCAAAGAAGAAGGCGTTGGCATTGAAATCAAAGAAGGAGTGCCAAGGGGATGCGGATGAAGATGAAGAAAATCTTTTGGTGAAGAACTTCCGAAAGTTCATGCGAAATCTGGAAAGGCGAAACACTTTATGGAAATTTGTCGAAAAAGGTGAAAGATGGAAAGGGTCATCTTCAAAGAAGGAAAAAGAGAGAGACAATGAATAAGAGATACCTCCACCGGAATGCTATCATTGTAGGAAGACTGGGCACATAAGGAGCCAATGCCCAAAATTCTTGAAGGAGAAAAAGGAGAAACAGCACAAAGCGAAAGAAAAGAGGAAGGTGCTAAAGGCAAAGACATGGGATGACTCCTCTTCCTCCTCCGAAGAATCAAGCGGGTCTTCATCAAGCGAAGATGAGGAAGCAAACATGTGCCTCATGGGACGTGGAAACAATGGCGACGACACCAGTGTTCCTAGTGACACTGAGGTAACTCCTCCCACTTATGATGAATTGTTTAATGAATTTCTTGAAACATGCAAAACTTTTGATAAAAATATGAAAGATAGTATTTTATTAAATCGTGAAAATGAATCTCTTATTAAAGAAAATCAAAAGCTTTCCAAAAAGGTAATTGGTTTAGAAAAGAGAAAGGTTTCTTGCCAAGAATGTGATCACTCCACTAAATTGGCAAAAGATATAGAAAAGTCACTTTCTAAAGCCCTCTCTCATGCCAAAACTCTTACAAAAGAGAAGGGGGAATTAGAAAGGAAATTAGAAGCCTCTCTTTTGCAAATCAAAAATAATAAAAAAAGGTTTTGAAAATAGGTGTGTCATGCTTGTGAAAGAAAATTCTTTACTTAAAGCACAAGTTCATGATCTCACCATGGCTATTAAAAAATTTGGAAAGGCCAAAAATCACTGGACATGATTTTAGGGAACCAGTGCCATGGTTCTGGAAAGTTTGGGCTCGGATATCGAGGTGAGGGCTACCGCCCGGCGCTAGCACCTCATACCAGAAACCTGAAATTTCTTTTTCAAAATGCTTTCCTTCTGTAAATCAAATTTATTCCAGCAAGAAAATTTTCCAGAAAAGGGTCTCAACCCCCTTTATTTCGTGTGCAAACTGTTATAGGTTGGGTCACACAACTAGTCTTGCAGGAAAATAAAACAAAATACTTTAAAGCAAATCTGGGTACCTAAGGCTTCCACTTATTCTATGGGAGGTTCTACTTGGGTATCCGGATCTTTACTCTCATCTTCTTTCTAGAATTGCAGGCAGGCTAAGGACAATGAAGACGTGTGATACTTGGATTCAGGATGCTCCAAGCACATGACGGGCAATAAAGCTAAGTTCCTTATCCTATAAAAGAAGAAGGGAGGGATCGTGACGTTTGGTGACAAAGGAAAAGGAAGGATCATGGGAATTGGTACAGTTGGTAATGAATCCTTCACTATATCAAATGTTCTTTATGTAAAAAGGCTAAAACATAATCTTATTTCAATTAGCCTATTATGTGATAAAGGATTAGATGTTTTATTTAAATCTTCTACTAATCTATGCAAAATATCTAATCCTATTACAAACAATATTTTACTAACTGCACCAAGAATACACAATGTTTATATAGTTTCATTTCATGATCTTTCAAAATCATCTTTAAAATGTTTTATTACCAAAAATGATGAACTTGAACTTTGGCATAGAAGGCTAGGACATGCTAGCACAAAGCTTATTGTAAAACTTGCCAAAAGAGATTTAATTAGAGGATTGCCTAGATTAAATGGAAATTTACCTTCACTTTGTTCACCATGTTAAAAAGGTAAAATTACTAGATCCTCTTTCAAAAGTAAAAATGTTATTTCTACTACAAGACCTTTGCAATTAATTCATATGGATCTTTTTGGTCCGGTTAGCACCGCAAGTCTTGGTGGTAGATTATATACATATGTTTTAATAGATGATTTTTCTAGATATTGTTGGACAATATTTCTCTCATCCAAATCCGAAGCGTATTGTGAATTTTCAAAATTATGTACTCGTATTCAGAATGAAAGTGATTTAAAAATTAAATGCATTCGCTCAGATCATGGAGGAGAATTTGAAAATGAAAAATTTACATCTTATTGTGATATGTTAGGCATAAAACATGAGTTCTCCGCACCACGCACACCACAACAAAATGGTGTTGTAGAAAGAAAGAATAGGACACTTCAAGAGCTAGCACGCACTAATTTATGTGAATATAAATTACCTAAGTCCTTTTGGGCCGAAGCCGTAAACACATCATGTTATGTTATAAATAGAATCATGCTTCGCCCATCTTTAAATCTCACACCATATGAACTTTATTTTCAAAAGAAGCCTAATATATCTTACTTCAAAGTTTTCAGTTGTAAATGCTTTATTTTAAATACTAAAGATAGCTTGGGAAAGTTTGATGAAAAATGTGATGTAGGAACATTTCTTGGATACTCTTCAACTAGTAAAGCTTATAGAGTTTTTAATGAAAGAACTAGAAAAGTTGAAGAGTCAATTAATGTGAAATTTGATGAGCTTGTTCCTTGTATAGAAAGACTTTCCGCAGGCAAAGAGGATGATCTATTACCTCCTTTGGAGCATGGTGATGAAGAACCTTCCAAAGAAGAAGAAGAGGAGGCCAAGAAAGATGAATATGTACCTCCAAGCATCTTAAAATTCACAAAGGATCATCCACGGGAACTTATAATTGATGAACCATCCATCGGGGTAAGAACTCGCTCTTCTCTTCATGAATCTTATTCAAATGTTGCTTTGTTTCTGAAATAGAACCAAAAAAACATTTCTACTGCTTTAAACGATGAATTTTGGTTTTTGGCTATGAATGAAGAGTTAGAACAATTTGAGCGACATAATGTTTGGAAATTAGTAGAAAGACCATCTAATCACCCGGTTGTAGGCGTAAAATGGATTTTCAAAAATAAATTAGATGGTGAGTCTAGAATATCTAGAAATAAAGCACGCTTAGTAGCACAAGGATATTCACAAATCGAGGGGATAGATTTTGATGAATCTTTTGCACCCGTTGCTAGATTGGAGTCTATAAGAATTTTTCTAGCATTTGCAAGCTTTAAAAGAATAAAACTATTTCAAATGGATGTGAAAAGTGCGTTTCTAAACGGGTTTGTAAAAGAAGAAGTTTATGTTGAACAACCCCCGGTTTTATTAATGAAAAAATTCCAAATCATGTTTATAAACTAGAAAAAGCGCTTTATGGTTTAAAACAAGCGCCCCGTGCATGGTATGAAAGACTTACATCATTTTTATTGAAGCACGGTTATATTATGGGAAGTGCGGATAATACTCTCTTCATTAAGCACAACAATGATGATATAATTATTTTACAAATATGTGTTGATGATATTATTTTTGGATCCACTAATGAAGAGATGTGTAAAGAAGTTATTTTAGTGATGAAAAATGAATTTGAAATGAGTCTAGTAGGAGAACTTTCTTATTTCCTTGGTTTTCAAATATCACAAAGAATTGATGGTATCTTTGTATGTCAAACTAAATATGTCCATGATATGCTTAAACATTTTGGATTTGAAAACCTTAAACATGCTTCTACACCAATGAGTGCATCACTAAAATTAGGAAAAGATGAATCAGGAACTCCTATAGATCAAACTTTATATAGAAGTATGATAGGATCTCTACATTATCTAAGTGCAACTATACCCGATATTATGTTTGTCGTATGCTTATGTGCTCGATTTCAAGCCAATCCAAAAGAATCTCATTTAAAAGCGGTAAAACTAATTTTTAGATATCTCATTGGGTCATCTAGATTAGGATTATGGTACCCACATAATGAGTCATTTACATTGCATGGCTATTCCGATTCGGATTATGCCGGTTGTTCACTTGATAGAAAAAGCACTAGTGGTACTTGTCATTTTCTAGGACCTTCATTAGTTGCATGGTCTAGTAGGAAACAAAATTCGGTTGCACTCTCCACCACGGAGGCCGAATACATTGCATTAGGGAGTTGTTGTGCACAAGCACTATGGATGAGCCAAACTATAGAGGACTTTGGTTTTCATCTAAAAAATATTGAAGTAAAATGTGACAACAAAAGTGTCATTGATCTCACAAATAATCCGGTACACCACTCTAGATCCAAACATATAGATGTGCGTCATCATTTCATAAGGGATCACATTAAAAAGGAAAATGTAAGGATTAGTTTCATTGGCACGGACTCTCAACTTGCTGATATATTTACTAAACCTCTTCCCGATGCAAGGTTTCAAATGTTAAGATTGGAATTAGGAGTCTTAGACATCTTAGGATGAATAATAAGTAAAACGCTAATGTTTTATGCAATTTGAGCAATCAAAACATCTCTGAATATTATACAATTTATGCATAAGACTACACTTAAGACCCCTAATCAATATCAAAAATCAAAAATTTAAAATTCCTAAAAAACCGTTTACTGTTTGCCGCGCTATCACTAGCACCGGCGCTAGCGTGGGTGTTGGAATTTTCTGATTTTCAAAATTTCTAAAAATCACTAAAAATATTTCAGTCTATATGTACTACTTTGTTTTTGTATTTCTGACATTTGTTATTTTTGTTTTATTCATATTATGAAAAATCAACTACAAAAATTCAAAATTCAAAATTACAAAAATATTTTTTTGTTATTTGTGTTTTATTCATATTATGAAAAATCTACTACAATTCAAAATTCAAAAATTACAAAAATATGTTTTTGTGATTTTCTGTTTTTATTTGATTTAAAAATGATAAAACAAAAAAACTGTATGATCTTTATTGCCAATATCAAGCATGTATGAATTCTATTATTTTGAATTATTTACAATGTTAAAACTTATTCCTTCAAATTACTATGAATATTGTTTTGCTTATCATGCTTTGATATATCTATTTAAAGCGCATCAATTGTATTATAAAATGTGTAGAACCAAGCTTAGCATGCCTCTAAGTATGAGTAAATGTTTTATGATTGATAATGATACATTTCACTCACTTATTTTGGTAAACAACATGTGTGTCTAAATCTAAAAATGCATGTTTAAGTATTGTATGTGTACAATGAATTAAAACTTGCATAAGTTTATTGCCTACACTACATTTGAATTGCACTTATGAAATTTACAAAAATTGTTAAGTTAAAAATTGGGTTTGCAAAACAAGTGTATTCAGAGAATGTTGTCTCACAAATATGAACAAAAACAATTATATATGTAGACAAATATAACTCCACCAAGCACTACTTGAACCTCCTGATAAGTCTTCATAAGCATTGTGAGGTTGAGCACCTTAGAAAGAATAGTAAAGTGTCTTGTGCAAACTTTGGTTATTACACCACTTTGTTAAAAATTATGTGCATTAAAAGTGTGTGAAAGTAATTTACCTTTGTTTTATTGTGCACTTTACTTTACATTTGTCTTGTATTTTGATGATTTAAATCCATTGTTAACATTGCCCAAAATACACTTATGTGCACATCATTATCTTTCATAACACTTCTTCTCATGAGTATTGGATTCTAATGCTTTATTTATACTACTCTTTATATAAGAAATGCACTAGATAACCTAGCATGATCTCTACAATGTTTTGGTATTTCTTGAATTTACAATTAAGTAACATTGTAGTATAATCTCTCTTTGATATGTTCATTTCATGCTTGATATCTTTATAAGAAAATTTGAGATTTCAAAAGGTTAAAACATCTTTCAATTTTGAACTAAAACTTATATTTTTACTTATGCTTTTCATGCTTACAAAAAGATGTTTCTTATAATCTTCCACTATGCTAAAACTCTTATCTATTTATTTGAAATCTCTTCAATACTATACTTAAATTCTTTATCTTTGTCTATATTACAAAAGCTCGATCATGCTTTATCTTTTTAAAATGCCTCCTTACTACCCTCACCCCACCTTCTTTTGATAATACCAAAAGGGGGAGATTAATTGAAGAAATCTATATAGGAGAAATATAGATAAATAAGGGGAGTAACACATAAAATCATGAAATCTATCATTTAGGGGGAGTAACACATAAATTGCATTTATGTAGGGGGAGCATTAAGATAGGGGGAGTATGCACATTATCATGCATATCATTTACTATAGTTACACTTTTATCTTTCTTATCTTATCTATAAACACTATTGTTAATTTCTTGCTTAGAGGATTTGTTATTATCAAAAGGGGGAGATTGTTGGACATGTGTGTCACATCCCTTTGTTTGAGAATAACAAATCCCATATTGTATTTGATATTGCTTGTAGTGTGTCTATAGTGTGCAGGAACTATAGGTGCAATACTCCACAGGTAGAAGGCAGCATGTAATCAAACTTTCTGAAAGGAGCACTACCGCCAGCGCTAGAGGTTAACGCAGGCGCTAGCGCTACCGCCAGCGCTAGCTCAAGATCATGTCAGCGGTTTTATCTCAGTGGTTCTGTCTCAGCGGTTCCATAACGCTACCGCCAGCGCTAGCGATACCGCAGGCGCTAGCTCAAGATCGTGCACAGCGCCACGCCGCCGACGGTTTCGCAACCGCTCCACACGAACGATACCGCAGGCGCTAGCTCCAAGATTTATAAAATGATGTGTTCTCTCTCGTTTTGGGTTAGAACTTCCAGAGACATTACTTGTGCCCAAACTCTCGTGCTGCTACTCTGCCGAAACATCATCTCCCACTCAAAGCCAAAGAAGAATTTCTAGAGAAGGAAGCCATCACGCTGCATCCGAAGAACGATCGCTTCGACCTCGCTTGTGCTTCAATGATCCTTCATCCTCATCTCCAGAAATCTCAAGAGGGAGTTTGCTTGTTATTTACTTCACTTCTTTATTTGTATCTTATAGTGAAATCGCCTTGTTTTTGGCGACTAGGTCCTTGCGCGGCTTAGGGGGAATTCGCCGCGTGAGTTGGCGACTAGGTCTAGGGGATTAGATCTAGGGGGTGATCGAGGCCATATCCGAGTTTGGGTTGGCTAGAGCGGCTTGAGGCTTTATCCGTGGAAGGATAGGCTAAAGCCAATCAGTTTGTGGGGATACAAGTCGGTATAGAAAAGGAAAAGAAATTCACTTTTGTACACCTCCGATTTCTAGCGATATTGAAATCAAATTTTGTAAAAACCCTTTTTATATAATGCAATCATGATTATATTTGTGTTTATTTGATTTCTCTCAATTGGCGTAAAATTTCATTATTGCAAAATTGTTATTACTAGATTATCATCTTATTTCCGATTAATCAAAAACAACTTAGTAATTATCATAAAAATTATAAAAAGAATTTTATTCCCTTATTCACCGCCCTCTAAGGGCGTCGTAAGATCCAACACTCCGTACCAGAGTTCTTCGAAAATTTTTGCGGTATGTGCTCGGAAACTATTAATTTCTGGTTGTTTGGCTTACCTTGTTTCTGTAGTAAAAACTGTTCCTGGACCGCCGTGTATTGAGAGTGTTCCGGTGGTGCGAGAGTTTCCTGATGTTTTTCCTGTTAGTCTTCCTGGACTCCCGCCTGATAGAGATGTGGAGTTCGTTATTGATCATGAGCCTAGTACTCGTCCTATTACTAAGGCACCGTACCGTATGGCCCCGCGCGAGTTAGAAGAGTTGTGAACTCAATTAGATGAGTTGTTGCAGTGTGGTTTCATTAGGCCAAGTTCTTCGCACTGGGGTGCTCCAGTTTTGTTTGTGAAAAAGAAGGACGGTTCTATGAGGTTGTGCATAGATTATAGAGAATTAAACAAAGTGACCATCAAGAACAGGTATCCGTTGCCGAGGATAGATGATCTGTTTGATCAGTTTCTTGGTAGCACGGTGTTTTCGAAGATTGACATTCGATCAGGCTACCTTCAGTTGAGGATCCGTGAGTCGGACGTACCTCGGACTGCCTTTCGTTCTCATTATGGCCATTTTGAGTTTCTAGTCATGTCGTTTGGTTTGACAAATGCACCCTTTGCATTTATGGACATGATGAACCGCGTGTTTAAGGATTTTCTGGACCATTTTGTTGTGGTATTTATAGATGATGTGCTAGTTTATTCTAAGAGTGCTGAGGAGCATGCTACGCATTTGCGCTTAGTATTGTCTACTCTTAGAGAGCACAAGTTGTTTGCGAAGCTGAGTAAGTGCGAGTTCTGGCTTCCTCAGGTGTCCTTTCTGGGTCATGTGGTGAACAAGGATGGAATTACTGTAGACCTTGCTAAGATTTCTGCTGTGTTAGGTTGGAATATGCCTTCAACACCTAAGGAGATAAGGAGTTTCTTAGGGTTGGCTAGGTACTACAGGAGATTTGTTCAAGGGTTCTCGGTGCTGTCGGCACCTTTGACTAAGCTTACCCAGAAGAATACGGCTTTTATTTGGATCGATAAATGCAAAGAAGCCTTCCAAGAATTAAAGAGGCGTTTGTGCAGTGCACCTGTGTTGGCCTTGCCGATCGAAGGATTAGAGTATGCCGTTTATGTGGATGAATCTCACATTGGTTTAGGATGTGTTTTGATGCAAGAAGGAAAAGTGATTGCCTTTCTAGACAACTGAAAGTTCATGAAAGGAATTACCCTACGCATGACTTAGAATTTGCTGCAGTGATTTAAGCCTTAAAGCTTTGGAGACATCTTCTTTATGGAGTGTCATGCAAGATTTTCGCGGACCACAAGAGTCTGAAGTATGTCTTTACCCAGAAGGAGCTGAATTTGCGCCAGCAGAAGTGGTTGGAATATGTTGCGGATTATGAGGTTGATATCCTATATCATCCGGGTAAGGCTAATGTGGTGGTCGATGCCCTGAGTAGAAAGACCGCGCAAATCTTCAATATCTCTGTGCAGTCCTTGGTAGAAGAGTTTATGTTGATGGATATCTCAGTCGGTAGTAGTACCGCGCCTTCGAGCTTAGGAGTTGAAGAACCTTCTTGGATTACCCTTACGAGATTGCATCAGAAGGAAGATCCTGATTTGCAACATCTCCGGTATAGAACCGAAAGAGGTGAGCTACCTGACTTTTCAATCGATGATAAAGATACTTTGAAGTATCGAGGTAGATATTGTATTCCCGCGCTTGATGACATTCGGACCAAGATCTGTAGCGAAGCGCATGATTCTAGTGTTTCATATCATCCTGGCTCCACAAAGATGTACAAAGACCTGAAGCAGATCGTTTGGTGGTCAGGTATGAAAAATGATATAGCCAAGTATGTTTCTGAATGCTTTACTTGTCAACGTGTTAAGGCAGATCATAAGAGGCCAGGTGGGAAATTAAACCCTTTGGATATTCCAACCTAGAAGTGGGAGAGTATTTCAATGGACTTCATTACCAGTAGCCTGAGATCTCCGGGAGGTCACGATTCAGTATGGGTCATAGTTGACCGTCTGACAAAGTGTGCTCACTTTGTGCCGTTTAAAATTGGATATTCTATGGAAAAGATAGCAAAACGTTATTTGAATGAAGTCATCAGATTGCATGGTGTGCCCGTAAGCATTGTGTCGGACCGAGATTCAAGGTATATGTCTCATTTCTGGAGAAGTCTGCAAGGAGCATTGGGTACTGACCTTAGATACTCTACCGCTTACCACCCCCAGACAAATGGTCAGACGGAGAGAGTGAATCAGATTTTGGAAGATATGATCAGGTCCTATATTTTGGATCATGGCGGGGCTTGGGATAAGCACCTGGGATTGATGGGATTTGCTTACAATAACAGTTATTAGGAGAGTTTGCAAATGGCCCCCTTTGAGGCTTTGTACGGGAGGCATTGCCGAACTCCTTTGTTTTGGGTCGAGGTTAGTGAGAGCCCGTTGTTAGGCCCATAAGTTTTGGAAGAGATGAGAGTTGTTGTGACTCATATCCGCGAGAAGCTTTGTGTTGCTTAGGAGTGGAAAGAGAAGTACGCTAATCGGAGGAGAATGGATCTAGAGTTTTCCGTTGGAAACTTAGTGTTCTTGAAAGTTTCTCCGATGCCGAGCGTTAAGAGATTTGGAAGGAACCACAAGTTGGACCCCCGGTATGTGGGACCTTTCCAGGTTGTTGAACGCATCGGAGTGTCCACTTATAGATTAGATTTGCCTGCCTCCTTTCCAGATGTTCACGATGTGTTTCATGTGAGCCAGTTGAGGAAGTGTTTGCGTAGTGATCGGCTTGTTCTTGATTCGATGCCCGTTTTGCAGCCCAATCTTTCGTATGGTTAAGAGCCTGTCCGAATCTTGTAGACTCAGGAGCGTGTGCTGTGGAATAAGACGATCCCGATGGTGAAGGTTCTATGGAAGAATCAGGGTGTCGAAAGCGCGACATGGGAACTGGAGTCTGCCATGAGAGAGACTAATCCTAGCCTCTTATATTAGATTTCGGGTAAACCTTCTGTCTGGAAACCTTTGGATTTGATTATGTATCTTTCTTAACCTTTGAATTTCATGTTTCGGGACGAAACTTCCTTTTAGGGGGAGTGACTGTAACGCCCCTGATTTTTGTTAATTATTTTGCGTAGCCGCTGTGACGTACTTTTTGCGTTAGGGCATTACATCAGCTCGTCAGGTTTAGTTTTGAGTCTTAGCTTGGTTAAAGTATGTAATTTAGATCGAGCGGGCGAGTTTTCGCGTCGTTTTGATTTGTAGAGAAGATTTTGTGTAGTATTGAGAATTTAGCTTCGGGAGGCTTTTGCCCGAGTTTGGCTCGTCGGAATTGAATTTTGACTTCGCCGTTGGATTCGTAGCGCCGTGTTTCAGTTAAGGTGCGATTTTCGTAGAAATCCAAGGTGATCTAGTTTCCCTCGCAGTTTTTAGTAAATTGGGGAATTAATTAATTATTTAAATATTAATTTAGGTTATATATAAAGCCTAAAATCTTCTTCCCCTATTCATATCCTTCTTCCTCGATCACAAAGTAGCCGCCGAGCAAAAGAACGAGAGCGGAGCTTCGTGGAGCGTTCGGCCAGCGATTTCTAGGGCTGTAGTAGTCGGAATCGTGTTTGGAGAGTGGATTTGGAAAGCTCTCGGCGAGATCTTCGTCTTAGCATTTCAGGAAGCTGTGCTCGTGTGTTCTCTTAGCTGATCCTTAGCGTTCGGAGCGGAGTTCTTCGGGTTTGCAAGGTTAAGGCAAGTGGCTTCTTCCTCCTCCTCTTTGTTTGGTTAAATCTTGGTATTCCTCCTGATAAATGCTTGGTGAGCGGTTGGCTCGTATTTCGAGCATCTTGTTTGATAGTTAGAAACCCTAAATCCCCCCCCCCCCCCCCCGTAGTGTCAGGGAATTTCTCCCGGAAAGCACCGGTGTCCCCTGGTTTAGCCGTTGAAAGTTCCTTCTCGAGAAGTCTCGGTCGTCCTCGAGAAGTCGTTTTAGCCCAGTCTCGAGAGATCCTTGTCTCTCTCTCGAGAGGCCTTAGCCGTTCTCGAGTGATGAGTCTGGTTTATACAGTGATTTACGGCCTCATTTGGGTTTGTTTTAGTGTCATTGCACTTCATTTGCTGTTCATATACGCTTATATTGATAGCATGGCGTTTCTGCGCCTTTTGTGCAATCCTTCCCCCTTTGTGGCATATTTTTCCTATATATTATTGTATGCCTGTGTTATGGATCCGGTGGTGTGCGCGGATCGGGGTTATTTGTACTTTTCCTGCAGGTCCTGGGATCGTGTGCACGTTCGGGTTGGTGCGGGGCGATTTTTGGCCTAAAAAGCCTCTGATCGTGCGCATTCCTTCGTGCACGATCAGGCGCACGACCATTGGTCGTGCGTTAATTCCCGGCCCAGATCGAGATTGGTGCGAAGGTATGCGCACGATCACAGGCATTTCTTCGCGCACGACCATTGGTCGTGCGCCCCTGACCGTGCGTTGTGTTCTATCTTTTTCTTTGCTATAGGTTGACTGCGCGTGATCACAGGCATTCCTTCGCGCACGACCATTGGTCGTGCGCCACTGATCGTGCGCAGTACTTATTCTGCTCCCTATTTAAGCTGCTGTTCCGCGAATTTAGGTATTCCTGCACGATTTTGGGCGCGATTTATGCGCGCGACTCCGCCGTTCCACCTCTCCAAGGTCCCTCCTTCCATTCCTCCCTTTGGGAAAGCTTCATCCATTGATCCTAAGGTCGATCTAGGGTTCCGGAAGCATTCTCTGCCATCTACGGCCAGCATTCCATGAGGACGACATCTCCATCGGGCGAAGCGGAAGTGACCCAGCTCTGAGAAGAAGACGGGCAACGGTTGGAGGTAGTGACAGCCTCTAAACCCCGGAAGCAACCAAGGACTGAGCTCGGAGGAGGCGTAACGACCCCCCATTCTGACCAAGATCCGCGGCGAGGCTTCTCATCTCGTGGTTACTTCTACCCCTTCTCCTTTGTTGTGATTTGTACTCTTTATGGTTGTAATGAACTAAGTAAACATCTGTTTGTCTATGAATGGGAGTTTATTTATGAATGTGATCTTTACTTGATGTTGTGTTGTGATGCGCTCCGCCCCCGCTCCACTTACACCCACATGTTCTAGCACTCACTCTAGCAAAAGCTAGAAGCGATAGCGAAGCGGTGCCTTCGACCCTCAACTCTCGCATTTGCACTCACCTCATCCATATGCTCACCGGCCATCCGCTAAGCGAAGCACGGCATCGCGGCCTGCACTAATTCCATCCACCAAGCGACGCGGTGATTGCGACCCGCATAGTTTGATAAGTTGTCTCATTCCCGTTCTATATAAATCAACCAAACCCCCCTTGTTTTGTTAAACTTAGAAACCCCCATAATTAATCTCCTAACGAGCAAATCGTATTACCCAACTTGCGGTCCTTTAAGAACGATATTCGGGGAGCTACTCCCTACTTTTATTACTTGACAACGACCGGTGCACTGCCGTCGTACCGCATTTCGTGCCCGCTAATTAGCGGTGTGGAAATAGCGCGTCAAGTTTTTGGCGCCGTTGTCGGGGACTGCAAGCGTGTATAATTTGTCTTTCTTTGGAAATTAGTCTAAGGGTATTTTGGTTTTTGATATTTGTCATTTATGAAGGTTCCCGTGTCTTGCTAGCCTGTGTGCGATTGTTTGGATACTTATAGTCTTTTATTTTTTATCTACATACCTGACATGGCTAACAACTGCTTTGAAATATCTACGGAACTAATCACCTTTGTGTCTCAAGCTGACATATTTTCCGGGACTCCTAGTGAGGATGCATTGTCCCATCTGCAGAATTTTCTTGAAGTGTGCAGTACTTTTCAGCACGCTGTAGGCAATTCGGAGAGGGTCAGGATTCAGTTGTTCGCTTTCTCATTGGCAGGAAAAGCTCGGGTTTGGTATCGGGAGATACAAGCAAAAGAAGGTCAATCTTGGAGCAAAGTGGAAGAGGAGTTTCTCGTTAAATTCTATTCACGCCACTATCTCCTGGAAATGCACAATAGACTGTTATTGTTTACGCAGGGCAAAGACAAAACGCTGATTGACGCATGAGAGAGGTTCATTTTCCTTCAGAAGTTCTGGTTTGTGCATAGCCTCACAGAACCAGCACGCCTTCAGATATTCTATTTCGGGGTATCGGCTGGGTATAGACCATACTTCGATATGGCTGCGGGTGGATCTTTATTCAGCAAAACAAGTGCCGACGCGTGGCAAATTATTGAAAAGGTTGCACGAACCAGTGGGATGTGGTGTGCCCCCGCAAGGTGTGGTGAGACCATGAGCATCACCTCTACGACACGCCCACCGGATGACTGTGTCCTACCTGAGCCTTCTGTTGATAAATTTTGTGTTTTTACCGAATGTATCCTGGGATGCATAGAGGCCCAGAACTGTGCTTTGCTAAGGCTCCAGTCCATGGTTGTGAGCATCATATCTATGGTATCGGAAATGGTGGTCCACCCAAATGAGACATTGAATGTCATGCAGCTGAGAAGCGGAAGATCACCCGTGGAACCCATCAGAAGAAATGAGTCTCAAGAAGAGTCGCGAAACCCATCAAGCAAGGATAAGCTACCTGCTGATACCGACACTCCTCAGCCGCTTCTTAGCCCAGCTCCCGCTCAATCATCCACTACTGCCCCATTTCCGCACAGACTGAAGAACACGCAAAAGGAAAAAAAATTCCAGAAGTTTCAAGAGATTATGAAAAGGGTGCAAGTTAATATTCCTCTCCTGGACGTCCTCACCCAGATTCCGAGTTACTCAAAATATCTAAAGGATCTGCTTGTTCAGAACAAGCGCCTTGAGACGTCCAAGCCTATTTCCACCCTAACTGAGGGTGTCACTTTTGCTGTTGCACATTGGCCGGTTAAACGTAAGGACCCAGGGAATTTCACCATTCCATGCACCATTGGGCATTCGGGCCGCTATCAGGCATTATGCGATTCCGGTGCTTCAATTAATCTGATGCCTCTTTCAATCTTCCGGGAGCTGGGATCTGGTAACTTGAGGCCCACGAACATCAATCTACAGTTGGCGGATCGGTCTATTAAGAAACCTATTGGTGTTGTCGAGGACCTAGCAGTATCGATCAATGACTTGGTATTCCCTGCTGACTTTGTGATTATGGATATTGCTTCGGATGTTGCTGTCCCTCTTATCTTGGGAAGGTCGTTTCTTGCCACAGCTCGCGCTCTTATTGACGCTGAGAAGGGGAGGTTGACTCTCCGTCTAGGTGACGATTTGACTACCTTTGACATGCATAAAGCCATTGGCAGAGATCATCATGCAGATGCTGACGCACTCGAGCTTGTGGAGGATGAACCCGACCTTCAGTCTCCATCTCTTTGGGGAAATGTTGTTGAGGATGCTTCTTGGAATGTCAACAGCGACAGCACGTCTGCTGTGGAATGCACATCTGCGGCATATTTCGATGCCCCTCCAGCTTTGTCTCTCAAACCCCTACCAGCAAATTTGAAATATTTATTCTTGGGAGATCAGCAAACTCACCCAGTTATTATCTCGGTGCTGCTTCCACTCGAGCATGAGCAACATTTGGGAGATCTCTTACGAACACATAAGGGCGCATTCGGCTGGAACATCAAGGATTTAAAAGGTATCAGCCCTGCTGTATGTATGCACAAAATATTGCTGGAAGAAAGCTTCAAACCGACTGCACAACCTCAGCGGAGACTCAACCCTAGGATGCAGGAAGTTGTCAAGAAAGAGGTGATCAAACTGCTTGATGTCGGAATTATATACCCAATCAGCGACAGCAAGTGGGTGAGTCCAGTGCAGCTTGTCCCAAAAAAGGGTGGTATCACCGTTGTTGAAAATGAGCAGTGTGACCTGTTGCCAACTCGGATTGTTACAGGATGGAGAGTGTGCATCGACTATAGGAAACTAAACGACGCAACACGCAAGGATCATTTCCCTCTCCCGTTTATTGATCAGATGATCGAGAGGTTGGCTGGACAGGACTATTACTGTTTTTTGGATGGCTACTCAGGATACAATCAGATTCTCATTGACCCAGAGGACCAAGAGAAAACTACGTTCACTTGCCCGTCCGGCACCTTCGCATTCAAGCGAATGCCATTCGGGTTGTGCAACGCCCCTGCCACCTTTCAGCGATGTATGCTCTCTATCTTTCACGATATGGTAGGGGAGTTCCTTGAGGTCTTCATGGATGATTTCACTCTCTTCGGTGATGATTTTGACTCCTGCTTGAGAAATCTCTCGGCGGTTCTCACGCGCTGCGAAAGTACAAACCTCGTGCTGAGCTGGGAGAAGTGTCATTTCATGGTCCGGGAGGGAGTTGTCCAGGGACACAAGATTTCAAATAAGGGAATAGAGGTTGATCAAGCCAAGGTGGACATTATCAAGAAGCTTCCCCCTCCAACATCTGTGAGAGGGATTCGCAGTTTCTTGGGACATGCAGGATTCTATCGACGCTTCATCAAAAATTTCTCATCTATAGCCAAGCCGTTATCCAATCTCTTAGGGAAGGATGAGAGGTTCGATTTCAATGATGCATGTCTGCATGCATTCAACGTGGTGAAGGACTGTTTGACGACCGCTCCGGTGTTGACATCACCGGACTGGTCGCTCCCTTTTGAGCTTATGTGTGACGCCAGTGACATCACTGTTGGTGCCGTTTTGGGACAAAGAAGGGACAGGATCTTTTACACAATTCACTATGCCAGTCGCACCCTGAACAGAGCTCAGCAGAACTACACAACCACTGAGAAGTAGCTGTTAGCAGTGATTTTTGCTCTTGAGAAATTTCATTCCTACCTCATTCTGTCCAAAGTCATTGTACACATGGACCACGCTGCTCTAAAGTATCTGAAGCAGAAAAAGGATGCCAAACCAAGGCTCCTCCATTGGATCCTGATGCTTCAAGAGTATGACCTCGAAATCCGCGACAAGAAGGGAGTCGAGAATGTGATTGCAGATCACTTGTCCAGGCTTGATTGTGGAGATCTTTCTCAGCTCAGCCCCCCGCCAATCTCTGACTCTTTTCCGGATGAGATGCTGTTCACAGTGGGAACGGTTCCGAGCAACTCTCCATGGTTTGCGGATATCGCTAATTTTCTAGCGTGCGGTAAACTTCCTCCGAATCTTTCATTTCAGCAAAGAAAGAAATTTCTTTCAGATGCGAAGTACTGTTTTTGGGAAGACCCGCTGTTATTCCGCACGTGCGCTGATGGGATCGTCCGCCGATGTATTCCCGAGTCTGGTTTATACAGTGATTTCCGGCCTCATTTGGGTTTGTTTTAGTGTCATTGCACTTCATTTGCTGTTCATATACGCTTATATTGATAGCATGGCGTTTCTGCGCCTTTTGTGCAATCCTACCCCCTTTGTGGCATATTTTTCCTATATATTACTATATGCTTGTGTTATGGATACGGTGGTGTGCGCGGATCGGGGTTATTTGTACTTTTCCTGCAGGTCCTGGGATCGTGTGCACGTTCTGGTTGGTGCGGGGCAATTTTTGGCCTAAAAAGCCTCTGATCGTGCGCATTCCTTCGCGCACGATCAGGCGCACGACCATTGGTCGTGCGTTAATTCCGGGCCCAGATCGAGATCAGTGCGAAGCTATGCACACGATCACAGGCATTTCTTCGAGCACGACCATTGGTCGTGCGCCCCTGACCGTGCGTTGTTTTCTATCTTTTTCTTTGCTACAGGTTGACTGCGCACGATCACAGGCATTCCTTCGCGCACGACCATTGGTCGTGCGCCACTGATCATGCGCAGTACTTATTCTGCTCCCTATTTAAGCCGTTGTTCCGCGAATTTAGGTATTCCTGCACGATTTTGGGCGCGATTTCTGCGCGCGACTCCGCCGTTCCACCTCTCCAAGGTCCCTCCTTCCATTCCTCCCTTTGGGAAAGCTTCATCCATTGATCCTAAGGTCCATCTAGGGTTCCGGAAGCATTCTCTGCCATCTACGGCCAGCATTCCATGAGGATGACATCTCCATCGGGCGAAGCGGAAGTGACCCAGCTCTGAGAAGAAGACGGGCAACGGTTGGAGGTAGTGATAGCCTCTAAACCCCGGAAGCAACCAAGGACTGAGCTCGGAGGAGGCGTGACGACCCTCCATTCCGACCAAGATCTGCGGTGAGGCTTCTCATCTCGTGGTTACTTCTACCCCTTCTCCTTTGTTGTGATTTGTACTCTTTATGGTTGTAATGAACTAAGTGAACATCTGTTTGTCTATGAATGGGGAGTTTATTTATGAATGTGTTCTTTACTTGATGTTGTGTTGTGATGCGCTCCGCCCCCGCTCCACTTACACCCACATGTTCTAGCACTCGCTCTAGCAAAAGCTAGAAGCGATAGCGAAGAGGTGCCTTCGACCCTCAAGTCTCGCATTTGCACTCACCTCATCCATATGCTCATCGGCCATCCGCTAAGCGAAGCACGGCATCGCGGCCTGCACTAATTCCATCCACCAAGCAACGCGGTGATTGCGACCCGCATAGTTTATTTAGTTGTCTCATTCCCGTTCTATAAAACCAACCAAACCCCCTTGTTTTGTTAAACTTAGAAACCCCCATAATTAATCTCCTAACGAGCAAATCGTATTACCCAACTTGCGGTCCTTTGAGAACGATATTCGGGGAGCTACTCCCTACTTTTATTACTTGACAACGACCGGTGCACTGCCGTCGTACCGCATTTCGTGCCCGCTAATTAGCGGTGTGGAAATAGCGCGTCATCAAGAAGTCCTTGTTGTTCTCGAGATGTCGCCTTTGCCCAGCTTGCGAGAAGACCCCCTCGAGCTCTCGAGAAATCCTTGCTGTTCTCGAGAAGTCCCTATCCTGTTCGGTCCTGTCCTCGAGAAAACTTGTCGTGCTCTCTGGAAATCCCTGTCTAAGTTCTCGAGAAACCTTATCCTCCTCTAGAACTTTCCCAGTTTTGCTCTCTCTCTCTCTCTCTCTCTCTCGCCTAGTTGTTTCTCAAGGAATCCTATACCTATGCCTTGGACCCCCCCCCCCCCCCCCCCCCCTCTTCCTCTCTCAGGAAGCCGTTGAACCTTCTAGAGTGTGCAAGTTTTATCTGTGTCTATTTTGTGCCCTCGGTCATGATTACTTCTCTTTCTTTTTTTGAAATCCCGTACTCATTGTGGATCAACAACTTATGAGTTCTCTTGAATAGTATTGGGTAATATTTACTTTGTGTGACCATAACCTTAGGTTATCCTGGTGATTATTTCTCGGGCTACGCCCCGTGTTTTAAATAAAGATTAAATTTATTAAGAACCACTGTCTTTAGCCTTGCACGGTAGTCGTGTTTGGGGGGCAGTGGGGGAATGTTATAGCCTTGCATGGTAGTCGTGTTTGGGTGGTTCGGTCTAGTGGCACCCCCACCTGGTTTTGGGCTTTGGGTAGCGGAGGTAGGTAACTGCTCCCGTTTAACTTGGGCTGATCAGTCTCTTTAAATAATGAAACAGATAAATGAAGCTTGCTTGTTCCTCTTTTTGGCACTTTCTTTTTAGTGCACTCGGTGCTTGTTAGTTCTATGTTTAGAGCATCTCTTCCGGTAAATCTGGCTTGGGTTGGTATCCCTTATGCCTTGCTTACTTTTCTGCTAGTTTTCTGCCACTTGTAATTCCTTGCTGAGGCGTTTTTGTTTTATTGAATGCCTCAGGTTCAGAGCCGTAGCGGCTAGTGGTGTAGCCTGAAGTTCAGAGTTCTAGTAGTTGTTCACCCCGCTGCTGCGAGGTAGTTGTTTTTTAGTTCCTTCCTGTGCTCAGACATACTAGTTGGTGCCAATGGGTTAGTGTCATGTTGTTGACGCCCATTGTGCCCTTATTATACTTTATAGTTTATCTGCCAGCTAAATGCCACTACTTTTAGATCTTGCGTATCTTACTCTCTGGGAATGATTTATGTTAGGTGCACTATAGTTATAAAATGATTTTTCTTCATCCTCATTGCATTCTTTCTAACTGAAACCCTTAACTTTAAGTCGCTTAAAGGTATTTTCTACTCTTACAATACACCTAGTTATGTGCATATCATTTACCTTATGCTCCGTCGTTTGAATACATTTAGGACTTTAAGTAAACTAAATCAAGTACTTTCCGCTGCAATTATATATACTTTCTCGGTGGACTAGTTGATCCATGAACTGAGAGACACAGTTCTTACCTCAAAACCCCTAATAAATGATTTCAAATGATGACTTATCATATAATCATGTTTTGTGTAGTTAAGTAATAGGTTCCCGCCTGAGCGTCTGCAGTTGTCTCCTGTATGACGTGGCATCATGACATGTATTTTCTCTTACTCTGATATTCTTAAATTCAGAGAAAATGCGGGTTGTGACACGCCCCTCCTGAACATTGCTTGGAAGCTCCTCCTTCGAGTTGCCTTTATCCCCACCCTTCCGTGGATCACTCTGATCCCCCCTGTGCTCCCACATCTACCCTATCCTCATACCTATCCTCCCTCTCCTCGGGTAGCACTTCTTCTATACTTATTGGTCGCTGCTGCTGCTGACCTCTTGCCCGCATCTCTATAAACTCTGGGCAGGTGGCCGTCACGTGGCCTTCCTCCTGGTGGAAGTCACAGTAGGGTAGCGCCACCCTGCCCCCTCTTCCTCCTCTTCCTCTTCCTCCTCATCCTCCACTTCCTCCTCTTCCTCGGCCTACTGTCATGGTTTGTTACTGAGGGGGGTGAGGGGGTCTGGGACCTTGCCTCCATCCCGGGTAATAGACCCTCCCTTCCCCCCTTCCTTGGTAACCTCTTTCCTGGCCCCGGTTATTTGTCTCCAAGCCAGCCGGTTATTGGGCTCCTGATGCACCCAATCTCGATGATGCACCCGAAACCCCTGACCTCTGGGCTCCTCTCTTATTTTTCCCTCCTGCTGCCTCACCTCTGACTCGCTCAGCCTCGACAACCTTTTTTCAAACTCCGGGTTGGCGGCATCCCCTTCAATCTCCTCCGCCGCCTGCTCCATAAACTCCTCGAAGGATAGAGGGTCCTTTCGATTCAGGTTCAATTTGAAAAACCCTTCCCGCTGCCCGACTATGAAGGCCACCTAGAGGGTGAACCCCGACACCTCCTGGACAAGCAGGACCTCTTCTTGGAACCTATCCGCGTAACGGGCCAGTGACTCCCCTGGCCCTTGCTTTATTTTGAAGAGCGCCTCCGCGTCCTTCTTCCTCTTTTTGATGTCGAAAAGTGCAGCCGGAAGCTCTAACATAGATCCTCGAATGCATAGATAGAATCCAAGGGGAGCTGGTGGAATTAGTCCCTCGCCTTCTCCTTCAGAGTGGTGGCAAAGAGCCGGCACTGGAAGGCATCCGACATTGGAAGGATTGAGACCATGTCCTCGAACCACTGCAGGTGCAGGACAGGGTCATCCTTGCCGGTATAGTAAGACATCTCTATCCCTCTGAACCCCTCTGGAATCGGGACTGAGAGGATCAACTCGCAAAAGGGACTACCCTCCCATGCTCGGCGAGTGGTCCTCTCGCACGAAGTCAGCTCGCAGACTTCCGCACTTGACTTGCTACTGAACAGCTGCCACCCTAGGAGATCTCGCGCATTCGCCTCCTCTGCCACTTCCTTCCCGGGCCACTGGCCGGGAGCGTTCTCTCCTATCTACTAGGGCGGGACCACCGTAATGGAGGGTGTGTCACACTCTCTCCTCATGGCAAAAGCCAGCTGCAAGGCCTGCAGGATCTTTTGCCTGAGGCCTTCAAAAATTTCCATCGTCACCTCTTTCGCGGGTGGCTGTGAGTTCCCCTGGTCGGATCCTTCTTATCTATCTCCAGCCATGAAGCTCAACTTGAGATTTTCTTGCACAAGCTACGGTCCATGCTCACTACACCAAAAATGTTGAAATCGGCAACCGGTCTCCTTAAATTCGGACCCACTAGGGGGTGTAGCCCGCGCCTACTTATCCCTCACTTGCGCTCTTTACTGTGGATGAAGAATTAGGAACAGACCCAAGGCCGTAGCGAGAAGGTCCCTCCACACACCCGGAAGATCTTAGAGAGCTTCCCCTCCCAAACCAATACTCAGCCGGGCAACTTGGAGGGCACTAGCAGCCAACCAAAACTTGCCTAGGAGGAGAGAGCCTAAGAGATCGCCTCTCCTCCAAGGTTCCCTTAAGGGTCTATTTATAGATTCTCTAGGCTGGTCTGCAAATAACATGAATCCGCCTTTTGGTTTTACTAATCGCACCCCAAATTGTTCTGCCAATAGCCTAACTCCGCTGTTCTGAAGGGCTATTGGCAGCCCACGAAGGGTATCTTGGTAATTTCCCCCTCAAAGCCTTCTGGGCGAGTGGTCCGTGAAGGCACCACTCGATAGGCTTCTCGCACACTAGATTCCATCGGGCGAGTGGTCCGTGGAGGTACCACTCGCCTAACACATGGCCTGCTTGGCTTGTGGGACTCCTCCCATACTCGCCTGGCCTCCCGTGCACTCGCCCCTCTAAACGGGCGAGTGCCTTGCGGATGGGAGTCGTACTCGCCCGGAGGCTCCCCTGCCTCTTCTGGCCCGAGGGAGTGCTCTGCTTGACATGGATCTTGCCTCTTGACCCCTTTTGGACCTGGGTGCCCACTCGGTGAATACGGGGTTATACACTGTGATAAACAAAATCTACATTATTCAAGAAACAACTTCTGAAGAATTCTGAAAGCAGAATTCTATTCTCCTCTTTCTTTCATCTTCTTCATTCACCTACTGTAAAGAGTTTTAAGAATCCCTCTTTCAAAGAATTCAGTGGTTCTAAGAGTCTCCTTATCAAAAGACTCTGTGGTTCTAAGAGTCTCCTTATCAAAAGACTTAGTGGTTCTGAGAGTCTCCTTATCAAAAGACTTAGTGGTTCTGAGAGTCTCCTTGTCAAAAGACTCATGCATAGTTAGTGCAATCCTACCAGGGAGGTAGAAGAGTGGCCTACCCATATTTTGGGGAACCACTATAAAAATCCTGTGTCTTCTGGATTGATTTTCTGTGCTGTCTATTTTGTTGTTTTCTGTATTTATATTTCCTGCATTTACTTTATTCTGTTTTGGTAGTGTTGATTGCATAATTCTCAGCAGTTTTATTGTGTGAACATTTAGGGTATAAAAGATTTAAAATCTCTATTCACCCACTCTAGAGAATACTCAGAGGCACACTATGTACTTTCAATACACCCAGGACTTTGTGTTTTGGACTGATGGTTCGTGTTGGACTGTGTGCCTCCGCCATAGTGTCGTCAGTTGCCCAGTGTTAATGATGCCTTTTCTCGAGCTGATCAATTTCAGACACTTGAATATATATATAAATATATATATACATACACATATATATATATACATATATATATACATACACATATATATACATATATATACATATATATATATATACATATATATACATATATATATACATATATATATATATACATATATATACATATATATATATACATATATATAATCATTATAATATAGACTGCCATTACTTTTTGTGCGGGCATTTCTCTTACCGAGTGCACTCGATCAAGTTGGCTCGGGTTGTTATAAGCTAATCAATATTGAATTGTCAATTTCTCTATTCATGTGATCTTTTATTTTGATTTCCTGTTAATCCTTGCATATTGAAAACCTTGGTTTTATTCTTGCTTCCACTTGCACTTTCTTGCCGAGGTATTCTTTTCTTTTGAATGTCTCAAGCTCAGAGTAGTAGCAGTCTGGGTAGTAGAGTTGGTGTTTTTCAGAGTTGCGGTTAGTTATAGTTATTTGCTTTCCCTTTACTGTTGTGAGGTAGTTGTTTCTTATGCTTCAACTTAAACTTGTGGCTTGTTTTCTATGGGTTCGTGTCAAGTTGTTGATGCCCATAGCTTTAGTTTTCTATGGGTAGTCGATCTGAGTTGGTGTTTTCTATGGGATCGACGAAATTTATTGAGATCGACGAAAATTTCTCTACAGCAGATTTATTTCAGACAGATTATATTATTCATTCTCTGAACTCAGATCGACTACAACAACGGATCTATTCCAGATAAGACAAGATTTATTTCCTTCCTTATTATATTCCTTTCCATCTCTTCCCGAGAGAAAATAGCCGTTGACATTTAATGGAAAAGGAACATTTCATGGAAAAGGAAAGAGATATACAGCGTGTCAGATTTATGGTTCCCAGATATATTTATTCCTTAATTCAAGGGATTTAATTTTCAAATATTATCAAAAGAAAAGGGAAGAAGATATACAAGATTACTTCTCAGTTTTCATGACAGCAACATTACAGAACATATTACACATAGATGTACAGAAAAAGAAAAGAAAAAGAGGAATACAGGAAGAGAAATACAGGAAGAAAAGGAAGAACAAAAGTTTTACAGATCTTCATCTTCTTCCTCAAGCAGCTTTCATTTACTGAGAACAATATCATAAACAATACTCTCTCAGTCATCAGCTGCAAGTACAGATCTTCAAAAGAGCAACAACAATCTGAAGAATTTATTCTCTCAGATTCATCAGCTACAGGAAGATCACTTGATTCAAGAGAAATCTCCAGCCAATCAACTGTCAAACAATTTCATATCAGACATAGGAGCTTTACAATATCAACATCCACTAGAGTCTTCTCTCAGCATATTGACAGAGAAGAACCTCATAACTCCTTTCTATCCCCTCTTGTACAGGGTTATAACTCCCTTCAAAAGTTAACCTCTTGGTGGCAAGACACCTGATCAAAAAATCCTGTTTGGTTTTTGGGCACCTTATCAAAAGCTCATTGGTGTTAGGACACCTGATCAAAAATCCTAGTGGATTCCTACCAAGGGTGGTAGAAGAGTAGATGTACCCAGGTTTATTGGGGAACCACTATAGCTCCTTGTGTCCTCTGTGATTGCTTTACTTTTCTGTTGTTGTGTTGTGTGCCTTCTTTGTGTTTGTTTTTATTACTCGCTCAATATACACATATATATCACTAATTTAATTCTGCTATAAAATTAAGTAAAAAGTTTTAAAACTCAATTCACCCCCCTCTAGAGTTAATTTAAGATCTAACCTCACTTTCAATTGGTATCAGAGGGTAGTTGATTCTTTACAGGCTAACACCTGAATCACAAAGATCAATTAGATCTTAAATTCTTTTAGAGTTTTTATTTTATTTATTTCTGTTTAAAAACTCATGGCACAAAACAAAGAGTATTCAAGCACAAGACCTCCTATGTGCAATCTAAATAAGTTTGCACTATGGAAAGCAAGGATTAGATTATATATGAATGCTATTGATGAAGATATTTTCAATGTCATTTTGACAGGACCTTCAACTTCATCAACATCAGCAGATGCTCAAAAGATGCTGAAAAGTGCTGATGCCAAGGCCATGAACATATTGGCACAAGCAATGTCAAATGACATTTATCAAAGAGTTGCTGATTGCACTTCAGCAAGAGGCATCTGGAACTCCCTAACAAGAATGGTAGATGAACCTTCTTCCACTTTCTGTATTTATGATACAGAACCATCATCTAGTCAAAGTGAAGAAGAAGAAGAACAAAAAGCTATAACATTCTGCATGATGGCCATATATGGGTCAAACCACAACTCAAATGTAGAATGTGAATCTGATGAAAATGAGAGTTCAGCTGAAGATTCAGAGTCATCATCCAGTTCATCTGAAGATGAAAATGATGCAAATGACAAAGATCAGTGTTTGATGGCCATATATGACTCATACAATGATTCAGATCATGCATCTTCATCCAGTTCTAGTTATTATGAAGATGATGCAGATGAAAGAACCTTTTGCATGATGGCTATCAATGCCTCAGCAAACAATTCTGAAGAATCAGAATCTGAAAATGATGCAGATCAGGTAATATCTAACCTTAATTTTAATTCCACTGATTTCAAAGATGATTTTAAAATTCTCTGTTTAGATTTAATTGAATCTGAGAAAGAAATCACATCTTTCAGAACAAAGTTAACAGAAATAACCAGTTTAACTTCTGAAAATATAAACTTAAAGAAGATTTAAAAATATCAGAAGAACAAATTATTTCTTTGAAAAATAATTCAACTAAAGCTGAAATCTTTGAACAAACTCTTAATAAGAAAAATATAAAATTAATGAATATTACAAGCACTAAAAATGCCAGATTAAATGGCAGAAAACATAGCTTAGGATCTTCAACTAATCTATCCCATATTCTAAAGAAAAATACCTTAACTACATCTACAAAATTAGTATCTGCTAAGGAAAAAGAAGTAACAGAAAACTTAATAAAAATTGCTAAGATTTTATGTGTTCAACAAAATTCGTCGAACAGAGATCGACGAAATCAAATGGCTTCGTCGAACGTAGATCGACGAAAGCTGAACACAGAAATAAAACATTATCTTCTTGTAATCAGAGCTCAACGAATCAAATTTCAACAAACTCTGAACACAGAGAATATATATAACTATTCCTTAATCTTTTTATCAAACATATATCTTAATGATTATCACGAAAAATTTAAATTAGTATCAAACATATATTTTAATGATCATAAAAGAAATTTTGTAATTGGTATCATAAATCAGATTTTAAAGATTTTAATTGGTATCAGAAATCAAATTTTCAATTGGTAAAAGAAATTTTCAATTGGTAAAACTATTATCAGATACAAAGACCAATATCAATTCAATTTCAATTTGGTAATACCTTAACAGAGAAAAAGGCCAAATATAACTATAAGGCAATGCTTAAACCTATTGAAAATCTTTTAACTCCAATTGTAATCAAACAAAAAGTTATAGGATTCAATTGAATTTTCTTTCTTAAAAACAAAGTCAGATAACTTCATGTTCCTAATGACTTTCTCAGGATCATCAAGATTTGAGTATTCTACTCTAGTTGCATTGATCAGAAATGATCATGGCACTGAGTTTTGAATCTCTTCTGATAAGAGAATTCTGTAAGAAGTAAGGTATCAGGCAATGTATCTTTGAGAAGATAAGAATTCCTTAGAATCCATTGAAAGCTGTAGCAATTCATTATATTAATAGAATCCTATTTCATGCAAAATCTAGGATATTTTCCTTCTAATAAAGCATATAGGGTTTATAACAAATCCTCTCTTAAAATAAAAGAGTCCATGCATTGTTGGAACTAACCTATTAAATAAGGAGAGGAACACCACCTCTATCAGAGACATTTTGCAGGTATCAAGGTCATTTTCAATTGGTATTCAATTGGTATCAAACTATCAGAGACCTCAACTGATATTAGAGGACTTTCAATTGGGATCAAACTATCAGTTGCAGAAATAAAAGAAAGGGTTTACACTCTCATGTCAAAGAATGCAACAACATTATCAGATCAAATTTCTGGAAATCAGATAGCATCCTTCCCTACCTCCTCAAAAGTCCCTTCTTCTAGGGGCCTAGCTCCAGGTCTTCCTGAAACTAGGCAGGGGGGAGATGCATTGAAGAAGCTCCTTTTTGTCAGGGGGAGATACTTTCCTTTTTGATAGGGGGAGTTGTTTTCTGAAGATGCTCAAACTTCAAGAGGAAATGCTGATGAAGAAGCATGTTTTCAGTTCTATGAAGAAGCTCCATTTGATGCAGTTTTTGCTCAGGGGGAGTTGTTCAATGAACTAGGCAAGGGGAGAAAGCTGAAGAAGCTCCAGTCTCACGGGGAGATGTTCTCAGACTAACATATTTTGATTGGTAGCAAAACAGATTAAGAAATAATTCCAGTTAAAGCAGATATCAAATTCAGATTATAAAGATTCAGTTCAGATCAAATTTAGAAAGCTGGAATATAGAAGATACATGTCAGACAATTTTAGAATTCAGAATTCAGAAAAATCAGTTCAGACAATATCAAATTTCAGAATTCAGGAAGCTGATTCAGAAAAGACAAAAGGTTTTTATTATTTCTGTTTTCAATATAATGTTTCAGAACTCAGAGTATTATTTATTTTATATCTGATGAAATATTTAAAATATATCAGATATATATATGCTCTGTTGTTTTGTTTGTTTTAATTTTTGTCAAATAGTGTCCTAAACAAAATAGGGGGAGATTGTTGGAACAACCCTATTACTGATTTGGGCTAGGATCACTATCTGTTGACTAGGATCAAGTTGTCACCAATGTATAATCAATGGCTCAATAGTTTAGGCTGTTAGAACTCAAGAAATCATTCAAGTTCTGCATTCGACGAACTGCATACTGCGTTCGACGAACGGCGTGCTCTCTGCGTTCGACGAAAGGCTTGCTCTCTGGGTTCGACGAACGACATGTTCTCTGTGTTCGACGAACAACTTGCTTCTATCTCAGTGTCTCAGCGGGTCAGTTCAGCGGTCGACAAAATTATTCAAGCTCAGCGGTCGGCGAATTTGCCCGTTCGACGAACTCTAGTCTGTGTTCGACGAATCTTTATCAGATGTTCAGATCGACGAAAGATCTCATCTCTACTAATTCAACTCTTCTAGAGCAAATTTAAATTGAGGTCGACGAACTCAACATTGAGATCGATGATAATCTTGAGATCGACGAACAGACTTGTTCTCAGCGGTCGATGAAATTAACTCAGTCTGCGTTCGACTAATATCTTCAGATTGACGAACACAGCTCTGAGTTAATTTCATCGACCGCTGAGAACAAGTCTGTGCGTCGATCTCAAGATTTTCATCGATCTCAATGTTGAGTTCGTCGACCTCAATTTAACTTTGCTCTGGAAGAGTTGAATTAGTAGAGCTAAGAAGATCTTTCATCGATCTGAACATCTGATAAAGATTCGTCGAACACAGACTGGAGTTCGTCGAACGGGCAAATTCATCGACCGCTGAGCTTGAATAATTTCATCGACTGCTGAACTGATCTGCTGAGATGCTGTAAGCAAGCCATTCGTCAAATGCAGAGAACATGCCATTCGTCGAACCCGGAGAGCAGGCCGTTCGTCGAACGCAGAGAGCATGCCATTCGTCGAACGCAGTATGGAGTTCGTCGAACGCAGAACTTGAATGATTTCTTGAGTTATAATAGCCTAAACTCTTGATCCATTGACTATACATTGGGGTCAACTTGATCCTAGTCAGCAGATAGTGATCCTAGCCCAAATCAGTAATAGGGTTGTTCCAACAAATAGTTTAGTTTTCCGGTGTTAGATAACTTGGAAGCTTTTATACTGTTACTTACTGGTTAGTTTACATACTTGCTCTCTTGGAAGTTTTATGTTAGGATGCGTGTGTTATTTTATGTATAGAAAATGGCATTCTTGCATAGCATGATTTTAAGTAAATGTTACCTACTTTGAAGATCGTAGAAAATCCTTCCTTACTTATACTAAATTTAGAGATGCGCATACCATTGATGAAATGTTTGATCTTCATGCTCTTGTAGGATAAAATGAACCTTTTTTTCTTCCGCTGCGTATGTATAGTTTTCTACTCGTGGACTAGTTGATCCACTGGACCAAGGGACACAGTCTTAAGCTAAAACTGTAAATTCTATATTTAACTCAAACATATTTATATCTTTTATAAATATTCATAAGGAGTGGCTGCCTGAGCGTCTGTTGTTTTCCTCTGCATGATGTGACATCATAATGCGTATTTTTCCCTTACTCTGATAATCTATATTAAATTTGTGGGAAAGTGCAGGTTGTGACAATGAGCGTGTTCGTTCAAACCATTAACGACTGTAAGAAGGTCAGACCCTTACGACGCTAGGACCTTACTACGGGGAAAAGGGCGGACCTTCGATTGGTGGCAGTGCGCAGTCCTAGGGGCAGGGCCCCAAAATGGCCAGTGAAGAGCATGTTCGTTAAAACCGCTGACAACCGCAAGAGGGGCAGACCCTTACGACATCGGGACCTTACTCTGGGGAGAAGGGCGAACCTTCGATCAGCAGCAGTGTGAAGTCCTAAGGGCAGGGCCCCAAAATGGCCAGTGAAGAGCGTGTTCGTTCAAACCGTTGACGAACGCAAGAGGGGTAGGCCCTTACGATGTCGGGACCTTACTGTAGGGAGGAGGCAGACCTTTGATCGGAGGCAGTGCAAAGTCCTAGAGGCAGGTCTTCAAAATGTTCCTGCGAAAGCAGGGTTAAGAACAAGTAATGCACATTTAATCAAAACAGACATTGATACACACGCAAGTGTAATATTGAGGCTATGGAGTTAGCAATTATTTTTAATACAAGTTAAACAAGTGTGTTGATAATGAGGGGCTCCTTTGCCCAGTTCCTTCTTTTTCTGAGCAGCGCTAGAATGAGCTTTCTGGATCGCCTAGCATGAAGCGCGGTGTGGCCTAGGAGCTGATTACTTCGGCGGCTGGCCCCCGCCTACCTCCTTGCGAGATATTTGGCAAAAAACCTCGAGGTGTCCTTATTGGATGAGGCACTCGATCTTGTCTTTCAGGCTGAGGCATTGCTTCGTACGGTGCCCCCAAGCCCTTGTGAAAATCACAGAACAAGGATTGATCCCCTATATTTTGGGGGAGCGGCCTTAGCCATTTGAAGATTTTGCTGTTGTAGATTACTGACAAGATATGCTCGCGGGAGGCATTTAGTGGAGTGTAGATTCGAGTTATCTTGTTTGTCGACTCTCGGGGACCGTTCAGCCATCCTGCCTTTGGCAATAATTGTTGTATCTTCCTCTTTCGACCCATGATTTCATGTTGTTGCAAGTTTGCTAGTGCCGGGAGATTGGATACTACTGTCGGTGCTGGGGCTACGCAGCTTTCCTGCGGGCAGCCTTTCTCAGGGTTTGGGCTTCGTGGCGTCCCATGGCTGATCCAAGGAACTTTGACTGTTGCAGCGCTGAGACTGCAAACTGACTTTTGGAGGATTTTCCCTTTGCTTGCCATTCGGACTACCATAGAGGCATCATGATGGAGGGCGTCAAGTAGGGTGCTCCCGAATATTGCATCATAGGGTGATTCTACTTCTGCGATGACAAATTGGACATCGTACTGGATCGGTTTTGGGAGTGCTCCCATGTGGACGGGGAGGATGATGACCCCTATAGTGGGCATTACCGTCCTGTCTAGGAGTTCTGCGCTGCTTGCTCAGAGCTTGAGGTTCCCACCAAGGAGTTTGAGTTGTACCACGGTCTCCATGAACAAGATGTTAAACGAGATACGGTGGCTTATTAATGCCCTCCTTAACTCACAAACCGTGTTGTCGATGCTTGCGTGCAGGGCAAAGTCCAACCCTCAGTGGAGGTGCTTTTGGTGGAAGCGTATGATGACCTCCTCTTGCTGCTCGCAATGCTCTGCCTGCCTTGGATGGGAGGATCCACCTGACTCGAGCTCCTCCCATGCTCTTTCACCTCTTCGGATTTGTTTTTCACGAGCTTCATGCCATCTAGTGAATAATAGAGATATCCCGGTGAAGTTGTGAATGTTTCCCTTAAGCAGGGACCGATACCAGTTGAGAGCGCCTCCGCATAGTGTTTCTGTGAAGATATTGCAGCTAATTTGGTCAGGAAGCCCGAACATCTCCATTGCGGTCACGAAGCAGTTAACGTGCTTGTACGAGTTTTCTGTTCCGTGAAACTCTCTATAGCGTGGGAGCTTAAGCCATGAGGGAATCAAATACTTCAAGATTTTTCTTAACATGGGGATCATTCTAGCTGGAGTGTGATGTAATTCGAATCCTGCTCCACTGTTGGAGGATCCTGTTTGTCGGCTGTGTCGAGCCACTGGGGAAGGATGGGTGCAACAATGAGCGCTTTCTCCCCTGAGACCGCAGGGATGGAGGAACTACAAGCATCTGAAAGTGCCTTGTGGGTGGCCATCCCTGTCGGTCCTGAGTATTGCAGTGATGCAGGTGTTGTTTCAGGGAAGCCTTTGCAGAGTTTTTGGGAATAGATTCCCACAGATAGTGCCAAATTTTTGCAGGTCGCATGGGTGCTCTGGTAGACCGATCCAATTGAACCACCTTAGCTCGGAAGCGAACCAAGCACACAAATAGTCAGTGAAAGAAGTTTGTAAATGACAAGATAACTTTTAACATGGAAAACCCGGAAAGGGTGAAAAACCTGTTGGAACATGCTTTCCGCATCTCTTTGTTTCACAATAACAAATCCTATTGTATTTGATCATACTTGCATTGTGTTTATAGTGTGCAGGATCTTCAACATTCAATCCCCAAAGGAGTGTGAAAAAGAAAGACGTCGAAGCGACATCAGGATGATTCTCTGTTGATACCACGGCACGATAACACTACCGCTGGCGCTAGCGAATCGATGAAATGGTGTTCGACGAAAGTAGATGTCGTTCGACAAAAATTTCGCTCGACGAAATGAAAATAGCGTTCGATGAAAATGGCGTTCGATGAAATAAAAGCATCGTTCGACGAAATGAAAGCAGCGCTCGACGAAATGAAAATGGCATTCGACGAAAATGGAGTTCAACGAAATGAAAGCAGCGTTTGACAAAATGAAAGCAGCGCTCGACAAAATATGAGGTAGTTCGACGAAGATGCGTTCGACGAAAAGAGATGTGCTCTACCGCGGAGCTTTAGCACTACCGCTGGCGCTAGCATAAATGGAAATAATTGACGGGAAGGAAACAGTGGAGAAAAAGGAATGTCGATGGGACGCTATTTTGGCAAGTACTATCGCGGCGCGTTAAGGACTAATGCCCGGCGGTAGCTTTTGGAATCCTTCCGTCTGCATGTGATTGAGGAGCAAATATGGAAGGAGATATTGGCTGAAGGAAGGTTATCTCGCTATCGTGGAGCGTTAGCGTTACCGCGGCGCTCTAGTCGGAGCTCAAAGTTTGGCGCTCAAAAGTTGCCTAAGATGCCACGATCTGTGTGCTTGATCATTGCCTAATGTGGCTACCGCGGGGCGGTAGTACTACCGCAGGCGGTAGTGGCTGATTCTATTTAAAGACGTGCGCCTCCTCCGTTGTTGCTTGCTGATATAGAAGGAATTGAAGCCATATATTCAGAGCACTCGTGAGAGCCATCTCCAAGCAGCCCGAAGAACTCCGTCAACGTTCATGAATGCAAAGAACTTGAAGACCGATACAATCGCATATACGTCAACATAAAGTTCTTCTTTTGAGGGAGTTTTTAGTTTGTGTTGTTTTAGTTTCTAATTGTAACCTTTATATCTTTTGTTCGGTAGAGGAACTCGCCACATAGCGACTAGGGCCTTGCGGGGACTAGGGGAAATTCGCCACACGGCGACTAGGTCTAGGTAGGACTTAGGGAGGAATTCGCCTCGTGTTGGCAAATGGGTCTAAGGAGTAGATCTAGGGGTGCTCGAGGCCTTTCTGGTGATAGATTGGCTAGAGCGGCTTGAGGCCGTATCTGGGGAGAGATCGGCTAAAACCAACCGGTTCGTGGGGATATGAGTCGATATAGAAAACAAAAAGGGTATTCATTGGTCGCCTCTTTCCAAGCGTCATTGGGAAAAGTTTTTGTAATCATAACTACTTCAATTTAATATTAATGAAAATATGTTTGTTTCTTCATCTCTGATTCGTGCTCTCTGATTTTCATTGGTTTAACCTAAACGTATTTTCTCTGTCACTAACGCCGAGCGGTAACACTACCGCTGGAGGTAGCAACAGAGAATTATTTTCTTTAACAATCATAAAAAATTTAAAAATCTTATTCCCCCCCCCCCCCACTAAGGGCGCCTACACATCGATCAAGTGGTATCAGAGCTAGGTTATTCCAAATCGGCTTAACAACCGGGAAAGGCATCTCTTGATCATGATCTCGCTTCTACTAGTGGGGAAAATTTTAATATAAATGAAAAGGTATTATCACCACCTTTATTTATGGGCAAAAATTATAAAGGGTGTAAAATATTAATGAAAAATTTTCTTAAGGCCTTAGATGAAAAAGTTTGGAATATTACTATTGAAAAGCCACCTAGCGTACTAACTAGAAACGAAATTGTTTTAAATGCAAAATCTATGAATAGTTTATTTTGTGCGTTAGATCAAAATATTTTCAAACTTATTTATGAGTTACCTACCGCATATGAAATTTGGGTTTTTCTTGAAAGAACTTATGATTCTCCTTTTGCAGGTGTGGAACAAGCGCAAGACTTGGAGAACATAAAAGCTTGCACAAATGTTCAAGAAAGCTCCTCACGGGATGGATTAATGGAGTGCACATCTAGTGAAAGAGAAGAAGAAATCTTATCTTCGGAAGAGGAGTGCCAAAAAGATGTCAAAGGAACTATATGTTCAAATCTTGCCCCATCCACAAGCGTTGTAAGGAAATCAAAATAACGTATTGTATGTAATTCTATTTCAACATTACGATTGCTTCAAACTACAAAGCGCAAAATTAAGAAATTAAGAAATTAAAAAATGCTAATAAACATTTGCGCTTAGAAAATAAAAATTTTAATGCAAAATTAATGAAGAATCAAATTCTAATATATCTTGTTCTACCCATGGCTCCTTAGTTGAAAACATTACACCATGTGTAGAATATAATGAATTAAAAGAAAAACACAAAAAACTTGAAAAGAAGTTTATTCTTGTAAAATAACAAAATGATAGATTATGTTTAGAAATTCATCTTTGAAAAATGATTGTGCTAAGTGTAAAGACTATAAAATTGAAATTAAAGAGATGGATGAAACATTTGACGAATATAGAAATAACTATCAAAATCATATTGATTCAATTGTTTCCACTCTTAAAAATAGCACAATCGCGTATAATAAAGCTAGACATAATCTAAAGATCAAGAATGGTGAATTAAAATAAAAAATCAACTTGCTTATGAAAATTATAAGTACAAATTCACAATATCAAACTATATCTAAAAGCAAATTGAATATGATTTCTCAAGAGTTGTCTAAGCCTAACAAAGGAAATGAAAAATATCAAACGCTTGAAAATGAAATTCCAAATCATTATCATTTACAACATCATGTTTCTCCTAACATAAAATTAAATGTTCAAAAATTTCCTATAAACAATGTTTTACAAAATCATCATGGAAATTTGACAAATAAAAACAATATTAAACCAAGGTTTGAATGGAGACGCAAAGTTAAAGATGAAACACTAACTCCACTCAAAAGGGCCCATTCAATCATATCTCCCCAAAAGCAAACACGATGTATTTGGGTACCCAAAGGAACCGTCACACACGGTCCTCTTTGGATATCTAAATCTCTCATTCATTAGTATCCAATCATTTGCATGAAGTAGAAATCAACTAAAAATGAAATATCATTATTCTACTTCATGATATGCCTAACCTATTTTTTTTTTGTTTATTTTCCTTTTTGTTGAACCATCATGATATGATCACTTTATATAACTTGTGATATGACTTTCACATATTAAACCAAAATTCATAAATAAATCAAATTGAATAAAGTTGAATAAAAAGTCATATCATTTTTCAAGTGATCTACTTATCCTTGTTTATCCTTCTAGATCCATTTCCTATGAAAGTCATATATAAATTAAATCCTAAATTTGCTATGTATTATTAAGACTAATGAAATAATTGTCGAAATGGATTTAAAAGGTATTTTAGAGGTATTTGGCTAAATTTATAAAATGCGCAAGTTTTGCTTATGTATTTAATATATTTGCATCATTTTGATTACCCCTACTATGTTTAATCATAATCATGTCAAATCGGAATTAAAAAATTACAAAAATCATTTGTGTTTAAATAAAGAATCTCAACTCTGTTGCTAGCGCCTGGCGTTGGGTTCTTACGCTAGCAGTAGCATAATTTTCCTAAATTCTGAAAAATTATTTTATTACCTTTATTATCAATATGCTTTCATAAAAACTATATATATATGTGATTTATTTAAGATTTTGAAAATCAAAGAGAAAATTTACAAAACCTTTCTAAATAACCAAAAATATTTTTCTCTTTATATTTATCTTAAGTTTTCACCTTATAATATTTCTCTCTAATAATTCAAAAAGGATGAATATGAATGTTCTTTAATAATATCTCGTTTATATCATCATGAACAATTAATTATGAGTATATAATTCCTATGTGTTAAAATTCATGATCATGTATAATAATCTTGCCAATTCAATATATCTTTTCAATTCAAATATTAAAAATCTACAAAAGATCCTATTGATTCCATCAAATAGTTTGTGATCATGACCATTATATGAATCAATTATGTTTTGCATGTATCTCATTTATATGAAGATCATAGAATCATCTTTATATCTAAAAGAATAAATTAACTAGAATCATCACTTCATTCTATGTCCAAAATTTGAATGACTAGGTTTGACTACATGCAACATTAACGCAATAAATCTTACACCATAAAATTGTGATCAAACTCTTCTTTCTAGCATTATCAACTAATCAATACTATTTTTCATGCTAGTTATCTAATGATGCCATAATAAATCAATCTTCAAGAAAAAAATGAAAGTTAAAATTCATAATAATTATGTTGCTTTAAAATCAAGTCTAATAAGAAATTAATCTCGCATAAAAGCCATAGTTTAAAAATTGGTTCAATAAGATTAAATGCTTAGTATGCCCATGATCATTCAACCTTATTATGTGTCTCACTATAGCGAGGGCGTAGGATTGTGTGCATTAGAAACCTAACCGCTAAGTCATGTTTTGTCCTTAACCGGGAAGGGTTCCAGTGGGGCCTTGCGAGGCACTGGGAGGTTAGAGTGCAAGGTTGAGCGATGTATTTTGTATGCATATGGGATTTACACCCTAACCTACGGCATGTGTGCAGCTCCTCATGCCGATCCGTCACTTAGTACGGGGCTAGAGTGTAGACATGTTGTTAGGGTATCTTGATCTTAGACATACTTATGTTGTATTCATTGCATGAATATTGTTTCACTTATTTATGATCATTTCACTCATGCATATTTTATGCTCAAACATGTTATCTTATGTTTTTCATATAATCTATTTTTGAACTCTCATGCACGTGAAAAACACAAGTATTTTGAAAGTGTATTGTGACACCTTAGGCTAGAATTTGGGGTTTTGGTCATATTAGCTTAAACTTGCAAAATCTGCATTTTTGTGTATGCATATGTCTGATTTCTTTGCTGAACTTCATTGTCACTAATCTGCACAAATATATTCAAAAGAAAGATTCTGAAAAATTTCACATTTCCCAAGTTTTTGGTGTTCTGCCACTACCACCCGGCGATAGCTGGGTACCGCTGGCGTTAGTGGGTATTTCTGAATTTCCAGTTTCTTTTCATTTTTTTTAGTTCCTGTTATTTTGTTTTAAAATTCTAAAAACAAAAAAAACTTTAAAACAAACCAACATCCAACCATAAACATGCTTTGTTTTTCTATATATCAAAACCAACTACAAAATTGAAAAACCAATTAAAACAACAAAAACATGCTTTTTATTTGTTTTACTTCTTGTTTTTGAAAACTTAAAATTTATAAAAATTGATGTAATTTTCAATGTTTCAAGGATGATATGGTTTAACTTGCCAAGTTTAGATTACAATGTTTCATTCTCTATTTCAAGTATCTTAATAACATTGTTCTGTATCATGCCTTGATCATTATCTTATGTGTGCTTTGAAATTGATTATAGAAATCATGTGTAGTATTGCATAGCATGCCTATATGTATGAGTAAATGAGTTATATTTGATAATGATTTATTCACTCACATTTTTGATAAACTGCATATGAATTTAATCTACTCTTACATGATTGTGTAGTGTAACAACCTACTATTATTGTTATGCATGCTTAGTTTTACCTACACCACAATTGAGAATCTTTTTCATGCACCTATTTTTGAAGAAGTGTGTCTTTTCAAAAATCTTTTGTTTGCACATACAAGTGAATTCGGAGACCTTTGTCGTTAAGCAAAAATTCAAATGAATAATTGACAAAGATAACTCCACCAAGCACTACACACCCTCCTAATAAGTCTTAATGAGCATTGTGAGGTTGTGCACCTTGGAGAGAATTGTAAAGTGCCTTGTTGCAAACACTTTTTTGTACACTACTTCTTCTTGTACACCGAATCATAAAAAACTAAAATTCAAAATAATAATTGTGATTCCCCAAGCACTACTTTGCACCCTGATAAGTCTTAATAAGCATTGTGTGTGCAGAGCACCTTGGTAGTTGTACTACTTTTCTATGTGCAATGAAAAACTTATATAGCTTTGTGGGTAGAAGTAACTCTAAAAATGCATTTTCAATAATATTGTGTTTATTCCATTATACGTGTCATGTGTTTTGATTAACTCATATGTATACTTTTATCAAAAACACTATTTTGTACACATCATTATGACTTGTAAGCCTTCTACTCATGAGAATTGGAGTCTATTACATAGCTACATGTATTCTCTAAATTCTTAAGTAAATGCACTAGATAGCTTTGCATGATCAATACAATGTATACGTGTACTTGATTTCTCAATTTAAGACATTGTATTCTTATCTCTTGACTTGATATGTTGTATCATGCTTACATATTTTTTTTCTGCTACGCCATGTGTACTGTTTATTGCTTACCTTTCAAAACAAGTGTATGGTTATGTTGCAACAACATCTATTTTTTGTGTACTTAAATTGCTACAACATCTATTTTTTGTCTAAAACTCTTAATCATCTACTATGCTTCACCATTCCTATATAGATGTTCACCTCCAAAATATATTTCTTCATGCTTTCCAACTCTTTACTGCTTGTACGCTAGATCATGAATACGTTTTTTCTCAACGAGTGGTTTCTTTATGACTATTTCTTCACATTTTTTTCACTCCTATATATTGTATTTTTTTCCTAAGCATATATCACTTTATCATGTTCATTCCCTCTCTAACACATTTATTGCACATGTTCCTGTCTGTCTTTCTCTCCACCCTCTTTTGATAATACCAAAAGGGGGAGAATAAATTTGAAAGAAATTCATATGTTTGGGGAGTCAAGTTCATAGGAAGTTTTAATGTAGGGGGAGCATTCATTTAGGGGGAGCATTTGCACATGTCTTAAATTTCATGCTTATCCTTTTTAATAAACACAATTCCTATCTTTTGAACTATTTTTTTCTAAAGGGATTTGCTATTATCAAAAGGGGGAGTTTGTTGGAGCATGCTTTCCGCATCTCTTTGTTTGACAATAACAAATCCTATTGTATTTGATCATAATTGCATTGTGTTTATAGTGTGCGGGATCTTCAACATTCAATCCCCAAAGGAGTGTGAAAAAGAAAGACATCGAAGCGACATCAGATGATTCTCTATTGATACCGCGGCGCGGTAACACTACCGCTGGCGCTAGAGAATCGATGAAATGGTGTTCGATGAAAGTAGATGTCGTTCGACGAAAATGGCATTCGACAAAATGAAAATGGCGTTCGGCGAAATAAAAGCAGCGTTCAACGAAATGAAAGCAGCGCTCGATGAAATGAAAATGACGTTCGATGAAAATGGCGTTCGACGAAATGAAAGCAGCGTTCGACGAAATGAAAGCAACGCTCGACAAAATATGAGGCAGTTCGACAAAGATGTGTTCGACGAAAAGAGATGTGCTCTACCGCGGAGCGTTAGCACTACCGCTGGCGCTAGTATAAATGGAAACAATTGAGGGGAAGGAAACAGTAGAGAAAAAGGAATGTCGACGGGACGCTATTTTGGCAAGTACTATCGCGGCGCGTTAAGGACTAACGCCCGATGGTAGCTTTTGGAATCCTCTCGTCTGCATGTGATTGAGGAGCAAATATGGAAGAAGATATTGGTTGAAGGAAGGTTATCTCGCTATCACGGAGCGTTAGCATTACCGCGGCGCACTAGTAGGAGATCAAAGTTTGGCACTCAAAAGTTGCCTATGATGCCACGATCTGTGTGCTTGATCATTGCCTAATGTGGTTACCGCGGGGTGGTAGTACTACCGCAGGCGGTAGCGGCTGATTCTATTTAAAGACACATGACTCCTCCATTGTTGCTTGTTGATACAGAAGAAATTGAAGCCATATATTCAGAGCACTCATGAGAGCCTTCTCCAAGCAGCCCAAAGAACTTCGTCAATGTTCGTGAATGCAAATAACTTGAAGACCGATACGATAGCGTCTACATCAACATCAAGTTCTTCTTTTGAGGGAGTTTTTAGTTTGTGTTGTTTTAGTTTCTAATTATAACCTTTATATCTTTTGTTCGGTAGAGGAACTCGCCACACGGCAACTAGGGCTTTACAGGGACTAGGGGAAATTCGCCACACAGAGACTAGGTCTAGGTAGGACTTAGGGAGGAATTCGCTTCGTGTTGGCGACTGGGTCTAGGGAGTAGATCTAGGGGGTGCTCGAGGCCTTTCTGGTTATAGATTGGCTAGAGCGGTTTGAGGCCGTATCTGGGGAGAGATCGGCTAAAGCCAATCGGTTCGTGGGGATACGAGTCGGTATAGAAAACAAAAATGGTATTCATTGGTTGCCTCTTTCCAAGCATCATTGGGAAAAGTTTTTGTAATCACAACTACTTCAATTTAATATTAATGAAAATATGTTTATTTTTTCATCTCTGATTCGTGCTCTCTGATTTTCATTGGTTTAACCTAAACGTATTTTCTCTGTCACTAACGTCTAGCGGTAACACTACCGCTGGCGGTAGCAACAGAGAATTATTTTCTTTAATAATTATAAAAAGTTTAAAACCCTTATTCACCCCCCCCCCCCCCTCTAAGGGCGCCTACAGATCCAACAAAACCACGCGGTCGGGGCTATGCCGACCAAACTCCACTATCTTCTGGGGTGTACAAATTGAAATTAAGAACTCGAGCGCGATAGGCCGCTCCTCATTACAATGGTGGAGAGAGAGAGAGAACTATGAGGGTGACAGGACACCTCTCGGAAAGCTGAATGCTTCTTCTTCTGAGAACAAAAGTGAGAACAATAGTGAGAACAAAAGCGAGATGATTGATTTGCCTTTCTGGACCCAAATGATTCCCAATTGCTTAGGAAGATTGTCTTCCGGAGTGAAGGAAATCTTCAAGCACTCGAAGGAGATCTTCGAACCCTCGAAGGAGATCTTTAAAGGCTGAAGGAGATCTTCAAGAACCAAAGGAGAACTCAGAGGAAATCTTCTATAGAGCTCTCTAGGGTGTAGAAGGCAAGGTGAGATGAAATGAGAGCATATGGGCCCTTTTATAGCTTTGGTCGGTGGCAACCTGGTAATTTTTCCATCGTAACCACCGTAACCACCTGACGGGCAAATCACGCTGGTCGATTTGGAGCACACAGATTGCCCTTTTTCGTAAATGACTGTTTCGCCCTTCAGGCAATTCTGGTAGGTCGGGCAGCTCAGGAAGCTTCGTTGAAGATGATGAAGGCGACAAACAAGACCTGCAATTTGAGAAATTAAGAAAGGTTAACTGCGCGCGCGCCAGGAAAGCAGAAGCATTCTGAGTGTGCACGGAAGTGTTCTGAGCGCGCAACGAACACGGGAGCACTCTGAGCGTGCATCAAGAATGTGAGCGCTCTGAGTGCGCAATGAGCATAGGAGCACTCTGAGCGCGGAATGAGCACGAGAGCTTTCTGAGCGCGCAATGAGCATGGGAGCGCTTTGAGCCCGCAACCACCACGAGAGCGTTCTGAGCGCGCAACGAGCACGTAGGCGCTCTGAGCGCACAACGAACTCGAGAGACGAGAAGTCGCGCCCCCAAAGGGGAAAGTGAGCTCCGGCCACACCCGACGAGGGCATGCGATTTTGGCCGCCTCCCCCACAAGGCAGGGGGTTTGGCCGCACCCCAATAGCTCTTATAAATCTATAGGTGCACATCGATGATATACTTCCTTAAGTTGGTATGTTATCTCATACATGATTATTGTTGGAGTATGTGATCTAGGAGCAATCAATTAATTAATATTAAGACCAATGTAAATCTATGTGATTGCACATTAAGAATTTACTAAAATTGAAATGATTATCGAGTTGAGTTTAATATAAGTCAGACTTAAATTTAACTCAAGACTCAAAATAAATAAATTTATATAGAAAAAGTTTAAAGATCACAGTCAAAAAATATGTAAATAAATACTTTTGTATAGATAAAATTGTCACAAAAAATAATACAAAGATATCCGGGGCTGTACAACAGAAACCTCTAAAATTAGATAAAATAGTATATAAGCCAAAGTAAAGGTAAGCTGGCATCGATAATGCTCACATCTCTAAATATTGGTGCAAAGTAGTAGCTATTGTCGTCGGAATCGTCACCAAGACAGGAATATCATCTAGTTCTGCCATCTCCATTGTCTCATGTGGCTCCTAAAATGGAATCAATGAGCAGATTAGTCAATATACCAAGTGGATTTTCTCTCGATCCCCATACCATCATATATGATCAAGGGAAGGAATAATAAACAATTACAAGTAAAGTTATATAACAGAAGAACAATATGAATGCAATTAAAAGAGAAATTCAAACAAGTAATAAATCATATAACAATGCTCATATAAATTTATATGATTGGAGCCTCACGCAATCTAAATTACTCCAGGAAAGTAAATATAAGTAAACAACCATATGCACTATAGGTTATCTCGACCAGTTATAATATCATATGCCGACATAGTTTGACATTCACTTCAAGTGAGGTTGCTAACAGCACGGGCCTCACTCTCGTGGTAAGATAGTAATGGTGGGATGGTCTTTACAACTCCTAGGTTGGTATCGATCTAAGAACCTAGGCCCACTCGTATGTCATAGTTTACTCATGTATGTATAGACATCCCCTCCCTCTCAACAATATAAAATTAACCGGCTAACTAATAGAGCATACCCCTAACAAGATACAAATACTTAGGAACACAACCCAAGCTAGGGAATCTACGGGGTCCTGCTCTCTGGGACAAAGTGACTGCAACACAGTCATTATATGGTGTTGTTTTAAAACCTTTAACGATGATTTTTAAGCATCGTTCTTTTTGTGATGTTTATAAAAATGACATGAATTCGTCGCAATTGCAACCGCCGCGATAGCTTTCTGCAACATTTTAAAAAATTGTCAGGATATGTACTCGACTTATCGTGACGGTTTACAAAAATAGCAATTGTCGTTCACCCTACCACAACGTTTCTTGGACAACGTCATTATAGCAAAAACTCTACAACAATTCTTTTCCAAAAAAACATAGCAAAAATTGTATTTTAGAAAAAAATGGAAACAAATCATGGACATGCTTATCAAATCATCTAAATGCTAAGGAAAACTTAACTAAACACCTAAAATCTTAAATACTATCATAAATAATATTTATTATAAATATACTTTTGATAAATATTTCAAAAGTTATACAAATGATACTAAGAGATTGAGATGGTTCTTCAACAATCATAATGAACAACAAATGAAAATGCATCAATGAAGAGAAAACAACATACTTATCATTTTTACTAATAACAACATCATACTTAAATTAACAAACCAGTTATAATCACATTGTATTATCACATTACATGTTATATAATCTAACATAAATCCAAAACAAATAAAAAAATTCCCAAAATTCAGCAAAATATTCAAAATATCAGACTTTCACAAATATGATATTATTTCTCATAAACGGTATAAAATTAATAAATTCCTAAAAGGTATACACAAAATTTAATGTCAACAAAGTCAAAGATAATGTTTTGAAATTTTTTGAAATATAAAGAATTTAGAGACATTAGGAAGAGAGATGTATTCTTTGTAGAAAGATGCAAAATTACAATAGGATATTTGCAACCTTTGCTGTTAAAAACATAGAAAAATAGAAACAGTAAATTTATAATGATTCTAGTCTAGGAGCTTTACCTTCCTTTTTCAAAATGCATAAGTACAAAATGATATATAGATAATCTTTGTTATAAAAAATAGAAAATGTACTAAAAACTATCATGATTCCCACGTAAGAGCTTTACCTTGGTATTTCAGGTAGAAGAGCCTTCAATGATAGCTTGTTGATTATATTTTATGAAAAAAAATTGTGTTATTTAGAATTTACGACAATGAAGCTTGCAGTAGAATCAACAATGCTTATTTGAATGTTTAAAGGAGACCTATTTGATAAAAAACATGAAAACTATTGAAAGAAATCATAAATAAATAAAAATTAGCTCAAAATAATATATGCGTCTCGTATCCAAATGATTAAAGTTCTCAATCTAACTAAGTAGCATTCTCGGCTTTCTTAGGATAAATAATACAAAAAATAAATCGAGCTTGCTACTAATAGTAGATAAGTAAGTTGCTGAATACTCTTTTTTTAGAAAGAAAGCATTAAAACGCACAAAATCATGAGAAGAAATCAAGTATGTTGACATGAAAATACAAATTTTCAATGTTCCAAAACTCACTATAATTTTGTTCACGTTGACAGAAGATCAATCTTCTTCTAGATGTGTTTTTCTTCGAAGAAGTTTTACAGGTTGCACAGTCAAGTGAATATGACATAGTTAAGTTATACCTCTTACAACTTTTGTAGTGACATTGCCTCGTTATAGCATTGTCGTCCACATGTGCACCCTTATTGCCTTTACATGCAATTCCATCCAGTCAGTACAATATGGATGAATTTTTTTTTACATAACGGTAACAAGTGTATTAAAGTATCTGAGTGGAGAGTCAAGTTTGGTATCTCATTTGGGTTGAGGTGGCTTTCACGCAACAACCGTCTATATACTCCATATCAAATTGTATACGGTCTAAAACTCTTGTAGTTCTTTTATAGTGTGTCACATGGGTTATCCTTTCAGACCATCCATCATGTGGGTTACCATAGAGTATAACTAAGAGGTCATCCAATATTTCTTGAGAGACACAGTTATCCAAGACACGTTTAATCAAAGACACATTTATTCTTGAAGGCGCAATTTAATCTCGAAGGCACATTTAATTCTGAAGGCACATTTATTCTAGAAAGCACATTTATTCTTGTAGGCACATTTTATTATTGAAGGCACATTTTATTCTCAAAGGTACATTTTATTCTCAATGTCACATTTATTCTCAAAGGCGCATTTTTTTCTTGAAGGCACATTCTATTCTCGATCATGTTTTTAAATCTTGAGAAAAAATGTGCCTACGAGAATAAATGTTGGCATGCATAATATGAATAAAAGTATTTACATGAATAAAATGAATGTTGATTAATTATCATTATCAAAATCATAATATAAGTTATTATAATATGATTGAGAATCTCATCCAACAAGTACTTGGCTTTCTCGATGAGCACTTATTTAGATTTGATTGGCAGAATTTCATTTCCTTTGTACATGTAAAGGTCTGGTATACCCATATCCATTCTGATTTTTTGCCTTATATGATTCTTTCATGATTACAATTATTGAGAGTGGGTTTTATACTTCTACTTGATGTTAATATGTGGTTTGAACTCTTCTATCCCCCGATGGTGAGTGTGGTATACTTAGAACAATAAAATATTTAATTTTTGGGGTATTCAATGAGTGTAATTTACATCTATATTTAATACCGCTATTTGCATTTTAAGTATCAATTTATGGTAATTTTGATGTAGTTCTAACTGTTATCACATTTCTTGGTTAAATACTGCATATGGGAATTTATGAATGCAAATAGCATGTTTTCGGATTATACATATGAGTTTAGGCAACTCTTTTAGTTTTCTGCAATGAGTGCACGATCACACTCCCTCATGCACATGACCATGTGTAAGCAATCCATCATTTTGCACAAAATATCATGTTCTGGAATCTTCCCATGTGCATTCTGCAGGCATGTTCGTGTCTTGGCGCACAGGCAATAGCTTATACAAATCTAGAGAATTGACACAAATGTGCTCATCCTTCACGCAAGGTCGTGCCTTAACAAAATTAAAATCTATCTCAAATCTGGAGTTCTGGAATTTACGCGTGCTCTTCCTACGAGCATGACCATGTGTAGGTGCAAAGGTGATCTGCATATTTCAATCATGTTGGTGGGTCTAGTGTGCGAATAATGGCACGATCGTTCCTTCTTGTGAGGATAATCGAGCATAATTCACTGACAGACCGCCACCATTGGCGCCAATAATTTTCCCGCCAATAATTTTATTGACTGTGCATGATCAGGAGCATGATCGTGCATGACCATTTTCAGCAACTATAAATACAGGAAATTTGGGCCGAAATTGAGACTTTTTTTTCCTTTTTCTTCTTCTTCCAGAAAGTGATTCTCCAGTTATAAGATGACTTTCTTCCACTCTAACTAGGGCATCAAAGAGAGAAATTTGAAGGCAAAGAGGGTGGTTAGAAGGTGTAATATGCAAGGGAATATATTAGAGAACATGTTTAGAGAACACGGGCCATTAGGAGATTGGTGACAATATATCCCTTACCCCAGACGCGCCCAAGGGATGAGGAAAGTCTGGATTGACGACCTATGAATCTTTCCTCCACACCCGAGAAGATGGCTCTCCTCTCTTTACATATCTTGTTGCAACCTTCGCCCCAAACCCTCGTTTGTTCAAGGAGTTTCAATTTTAATTATTGTAAGCTAACTCCAGAACTCATGTCTCGCAATAGAAATTAATTTTATGTAATTAATTGGATATTTAATCAATTTTTGTGGTGGAATGAGATTTTCTCTCATGCTTGTGGATGGTTCATGCTTGCTATGTATTAGAAGGAATATGTTTAAGAGTTAGTTTTCAAAACCCCAATTATCATAGAGCTTATCTAGCAATTGATGTTGAAATTTTGTGTATCTTCACCCGTGCAGCCTAAGGAGTCGACAACCCTACACATTCACTTTATTACTTCAGCGGGTGCACTATTGTATTATCTCTTTTAAGTTTTGCAATCACAGGTGTGAGTGGTCAGGAACTACACCCCCATAAAATAAGATGAGGTTGTGGGTTTCCTAGGCACTAATAGTTGAACCCATATCCTCACCCAATGCTTAGTAGCTTGGAACTAATTCCAACCACTTGGATTAAGTCTAAGGCATGTTGGGAAAATTGCCCACAATATTCCTGATCTGAAGAAGTCCTCAGGATAAAGATAAACTCACTTTGTATTTGATGCTTGTGTTAGTTTTGATGTTTCAGGTATAACATAGTGCAAGGTTAGCATTGGGTTAGACTTATTGTCAATCAGCATGGTTTTGCCAATGCAATACTTCATTGTGCAAAAATATCATGTAGACATAAGTCCTAAACTATGTTAGGCTTGCCACTTATTCATTTTAAATATCTCTACTTGTTCATGAAGTGGTGGAAGCCTAAAGGAAAATTTCAAGAAAACTCAAAATTTGGTTAAGTCAAAAATCGACTTGATTAGATTCGGACAATGCAAAATATCGACTAGACAACCTTCATTTATAATGGATATCAAATTGAAGATCTTAAGACAAAGTTAGCTTGTTGACTTGAAGAGGTCTGGACAAAAGAAGCCTGTCGACATGAAATTTTGCGGACAGAATGTATATCGACTAGATGCTGCCTGGACAAGACTAATATCGGCTAGGCAATTCTTTAATATGGTTGATTTGTTGACTTGAAGACTATGCGACAAATCCTGCATATGAAGCATATCGAGGTGCGATCTCTTCTGCAGTGAACAGGGAATATCTAATAGTTTTGGTCTAAGCCTTGTCGACTAGATAAATCCAAGTCGACTAGACAAGTGCATGTCGACTTGATAAGTGCATGTCGACTTGATAAGTGCATATCGGCTTGAAAACTCTTTGTCGTTTAGAATCATGATATCGACTAGAAGCTCTCAGTGTTATGAACAGTGTTATGATAAGTAGTATTTATATAATTTTTTAATTGAAATTTTTGTAATTATTTAATATGGATTTTTCTTTTTCATGTCAATTTTAGGTTATAAGTAGTTCTTTTGTAATTTTGATTCTAACTTAGCATAATTTCAATTTTTGTAGAACTTTGGGATAAATTGGAGAAATTTACAAGTCACGCCCTCAGTCATGCCCATTACCAAGGGCGTGTAACCTGAAGATCAGTCCAGAATCGATGCCAGTCAAGCCACAGCAAGTCACGCCCTCAGTTAAGCCCGTGACCCGAAGTCACGCTCGTGACCAAGGGCGTGTAAACTTAGAATATTCCCAGCAAGCTGTCGTCGAGATGTGGAGGTTTCATCGAGAAGTCAACATAAGTCACGCCTGTGACCCAGATGTCATGACCGTGACTTTCCCGCGTGATCCCTGCACACTGCCGCGCCACAATCAAGCCCATGCTGCATTAAATTTAGATGCCCAAGGTCACGCCCGTGACCCACATGTCATGACCGTGATAGCACTTTTTTGACGCGCCATCACGCAAGCCCCACACCGCTGTCTGAACTAATGTGAACAATGCTTAAACACCCTTAGTCATGACATGTGACCGAGGGCGTGTAACTTGAAATTTGGAGAGGGGGAGGTGCTGCTAGAGCTGTTAGTGAGATTTTTCTTGTTTCTTTCATGCTTTTTCATGTCTTTACATTTCATGTTCTCTTTCTCTTAATGTCAAGTAATGTTTTAATTATCCTTCTTGCAATAGCCTAGTTTAAGCTTGTAATCATTTCCTTTCTAGCATTGAAATCCCTTTTAAAGCTTGTAATAGTTTCGGTTATCAATTAAATTTAGTTTGCTCTCTTTCTTTTTCTCCTTCTATCTTAGTAATTTTTCCTGTATGCTATATTATTTTTCTTTCTCTTCCCCTCCAACATGATTAACTAATTCTCATACGTGCTCGATCGAAATGATTCGAGGACGAGATAATCAAGTTATGACATTCTAAGCTCTCTTTTTCCGTTTTTGTAAACACTTGAATTACCCTTGACTTTTAATTAGTGAGACCATATTTTCGATGTATGGTTTTCTCTTTGGTTTTCATACTTAGTTAGCCGAGAGGCTCAAGTATGAATCGATCACTCAAGGGTAAAGCGAGTTGCGCGCACCGCTCGAGAGAGGATGACGTAAATCTCCCGGATTGGAGTCAAATCCAATAGTGGGGTTCACAACGTAAAGCAAGTTTTAGGTAATCAATTATAGGGCGAGAGTTCAGTTGATTTTTCCTAAACTTAGTTGGGCATTAACCTCGAGAGAGGCATGTTCAAGCTTCGGGAACCTCCACGGTCGAGTAGTTTAATTAAACAGAATTAGATTTTTTTTCACTTCATTATTCTCACTGCAAGGTGACTTTTGATTGAGCACTAATCTTTTTACCATCGTTTAAACCTTTCTTTTAGCTTGCAAATTGTCTCTCATTAGCTAAGTAAAACAAATCCTCAAAATTTAATAGATAAGATAATAGTGATTTTCCTCAAAGTAGAAGTAATCAACGCTCCCCGTGGAATACGACCTTGGTATTTCTAAATATCCTATACTATAGACGATAAGGTACACTTGCCTTCATCGAATATAGTTTTGGAAAAAATCTATAATATTTCGCTTAACTTAAATCCGAAATTTCCATATCAAGTTTTTGGCGCTGTTGCCGGTGACATTCCGTAGATATTTTGAAAAGAGGATAGCTATTAATTTTATCGTGTTTCTCTTTATTTTATTTTACTTTTTCTAAATAAAAAAAAAGATTTTAAAGGTGAAATTTAAATCTTGGAAAGGGATGTTTGGGTTATCATCCCATCTCATCTCCTAGTACCCTTGAGAACCCCTCATACGGTATACCTCGGGAAGTCCAAGAATAACTTAATCCGCCTAAAAGAATATATATATATATAATAATCTAGTTTTCCTTTCTCTTTTCTTTTCTTTTCATTATTTTCTCTTTTCTCTTTTTCTCTTTTTTCTTTCCCCTTCTTCCTTTATAATGTATGACCCGAGGTAGCGCTTCGAATATTCCTTTTGATCCATAGATTGAGTGAACCCTTTCGCAGCACCGCCGTTCTCATGATCAGGAAATACAATTATTATTCGAAGAGTCAATCGGGGACACTAACACAACAAATATGGATCCTAATCTTAATCCTCGTAATCCTAACGCGCCCAATCCTAATGAGGTCGCGCAACAGACTATGTCCTATTATGCGCGACTGAATCAGGAAGGCATACATTCAAGTATTGTTCACCCCGCGATGACAAACAATAACTTTGAGATCAAGTCTAGCATCATACATATGGTGCAGCAATCAGTGACCTTCAATGGTCAGCCGGACGAAGATCCAAATTGTCATATTTCTAATTTTCTCAAAATTTGCGACACATTTAAAATCAATGGCATCACCGATGATGCCATTCAATTACGTCTTTTTCCTTTTTCTTTGCGGTCTAAGGCCAAGCAGTGATTGGGCTCACTTTCTAGGGAGTCCATCACTACATGGGCCGATATGGCGGAAAAATTTCTCACTAAATATTTTCCGCTGGCAAAGACCGTCAAATGCGAACAGATATTGCATCATTTATGCAAATCAACTCGGAGACTCTCTATAATACATGAGAGCACTTCAAGGATCTTTTGCATAGATGCCCTCACCACGCACTTCCCGCTTGGCAACAAGTGCAAATTTTTTATAATGGCTTGAATTTCCAAACTAGGCAAATGATTGATGCGGCCGCCGGGGGTACATTAAATAGAAAAACCCTGGAGGCCGCTCGAGAGCTTTTTGAGGAAATGGCCATGAATTCTTATCAATGGATATTGCCCCGAGCACGGCCTATTAAGCCAGCCAGTATTTTTGAAATAGACGCTACTTTTACCTTAGCTTTATAAGTTGAGCGCTTAACAAAGCATGTGGCGGAGATGTCTGCTTCCTCCTCCACTCCTCCTTGGGCTAATAATGTTTTAATCTAAGAGCAGGTTGACTACATGGGAAATCCGCCTCGGACTTCCTATAACCCGAACTCCTCTCCATACAACAACACCTACAATGCGGGTTATAGGAACCATCCAAATTTCTTGTGGAGCAACCAAGGAAAATCCCAGCATCCTTTAAATATGAATCAACCTCCTAATCAACTTCTTAACTTAACTCCCCCTCCAAATTTAAATCCGCCTGGTTTTCCACCATAACAGCAAAAGCCCTCTCCGCTTGAAGAGGTCTTTGCAAAATATGTTACTACAAATGAAACGATCATCCAGAACCTCACCGGATCGATAAAAATTTTAGTAAATCAAGTGGTCCAGCTCGCAAAGATGTTCTCCGAGTGTCAGCAAGGAGCACTACCCGAAAATACGGAGCCAAATCCAAGGGAGAGTGCGAACGTGATTACACTCCGAAGCGGGAAGGAGGTGGTTTCAAAATAGGACGAACCCAAGGTAACTTCCTCTCCTCCTCCTACTCCTATTTTATCGTCAAATTTGCCCGCTACGCTAGCTTCACACGCTTCTAGTTCAAATATTTCGTATCCATCTAATCTTAGGAGCGAGTGCGCCGAGAAAAATTACAGATTTTTTTAGAAATTTTAAAACAAATTCATATTAATGTACCCTTCTGTGAGGCTATCTCTCAAATGCCGAAGTATGCAAAATATCTTACGGAGTTGCTCTCCAATAAGAAGACATTAGAAGATATTTCGCATATATCCTTAAACGCAGAATGCTCTGCGGTTGTACTCAACAAATTGCCTCAAAAAGCTAATGACCCGGGACGGTTCTCCATCCCATGTCTATTTGGCAATTCGTTAGTAAAGCACGCCTTAGTGGATCTTGGATCAAGCATCAACCGCATGCCTTTTTCGTTATTAAAAAAATTAGGTCTAGGAAATCCAAGCCCCACTCGAATGAGTATTCAACTCGCCGATCGTTCATTAAAATATCCGATAGGGATAGTGGCGGATGTGCTCGTTAAGGTTGACAAGTTCATCTTCCCGGTGGAATTTGTCATTCTTGACATCGAAGAGGATGCCGAAGTTCCCCGCAAACTAGGCCTCCCCTTCCTTGCCACCTCGCGTGCAAATATCTACGTAAGTAACGGAAAGCTCTTCTTTCAGGTTGGAGACGATGAAGTTACTTTTAGTATAAATCCCTCGATGCGAAACACCTTAGAGAATGACTATTCGTGCTTCTATTTAGAGGAATGTTTTAGGAACGAGTTTATTCACTTCCCAAGTTAGTCTCCACATTGAGTAACGATTCTATGCTCGCCGAGCTCTTTTGTCTTGAAGTAGATGTTGGATCGGTCGGCGCCCTTAGAGGGGGGTGAATAAGGGTTTTCAAAAACTTTAGATTATATTTAAAAACTTTGAATTATTGCAAGATTAAAGACATGAAATAAGTTAAGTAAAACAAAAAGAAAGACAAGCTCTATTAATGATAATTAAGTTTTACAAAACTTGATCTCGATGATGCTAGAGATCGGAGGCGAATAATAAAAAAAGCTCTTTTTGTTTTCTATCCCGACTCGCTTCCCCACGAACAGGTGGCCCTAGCCTTATCCACCCCGGATTCGACCTCAAGCCGCTCCAGCCAATCCTTCCCCGGATGTGGCCTCGAGCACCCCTAGAACTAGCCTAGATCTAGTCGCCAACACGAGGCAAATTTCAGCCCTAAGTCTACCCCAGACCTAGATCCAACACGAGGTGATTTCACTACCGTTTACAATGAAGAAAGAGAAATAAAATGACAAAACCTCCCTTAACATGAACTTCTGAAGTAGGAGATGAAGATCCGCTGTAGAATCAGCGTTTGTTGAAGCGGACTTCGTCTGGATTCGGCGTGATGGAATTCTCCTTCAGAAATTGGCAGAGCTTCGCTGGGACATCAAATTTCGGCTAAGACAAGCCTCTGGAATTCTAGTACTCTCTCTCTGATGTGTATGCAATGGGTGTGTTCGAAAACAAGAGGAGAGGGGGTCTTTTTATAGCCCAAACGCTACCGCCAGCGCTAGCCCGGATTAGGAAACAATTTGCGCGGCAGGATCTCCCATCCGCGGCAACGTTTTGCTATATACCTTTTGTGCGCCATGCTACCGCCAGCGCTAGTAGCTACCGCCGACGCTATCCCCGATTAAGAAACTTCTTGCGCGGCAGGATCTTCAATCCGCGGCAACCTTACTTTTATTCCTTCTGTGTTCATCGCTACCGCCGGCGTTATCCGCTACCGCCAGGCGTTAGCACCTTCTATAACAGCTCCTGGAATTGCGCTATTCATCGCTAGCACCCGGCGCTAGGTGCTACCGCCGGCGCTAGTGAGCCTCTTCGAATTCTGGATTCAATTTTGGGGGCAGTCATCATGAGTACTCCTTGAGTCATATGGACTATGTTAACCTGCACACTTGAACACACAAGATCAAATACACATAGCATTTGTTATTCTCAAACCTAGGAGATGCGGAAGACCATGTTCCAACATACTCCCCCTTTTGATAATAACAAATCCATTAATGATAAATCAAAGCATTAATAGATAAGCATGATGAAACTCTACTTGTGTGTGTGTGAGAGTGATGACTTAGGATAATTATTGATTTTAGCATTTAGAATTGGTCCCCCTAAGTGAGTGCACCCCTAATATGTAAGCTATCATCTGAATTTGTCATGTTGGGTTTATGATAGCGGGTTATATTTATCATGTTAGTTCTCCCCCTTTGTTATTAGCAAAAGAGGGTAGGGAAACAAAGCACCAAAGAATTTGTAAACAGAAGAGAAGGCATGATTGAGCTTTTTTAAGTATATGATAAGGAGTTTTAGAATTGTTTTTCATTGAAATAGATCAGAGTTATGAGCATTACAAAATTTTCAGAGTTTGTAGCATAAAAGATTTTTATGTTTGAAGTAACCAATAAAAAGTGTTCCAAGTAAATCTATCACTTAATGAAAGATAGGAATTTTTAAGAATAAGTGATGATGCAAAGAATACAAGATATTAAGTAAGCATGAAAGTGCAAGGTAAAACACTAATATGGTTAAGATGCGGAAGACTTATAGCAATACAAACAACATCAAATAGTAATGATAATAAAAAAAAATATGAGTTAAAGATCACAAAAGATGATGTTTTTGTAAATCATTTTGCAGTTAGATCTTTAAATTTTATAATAATCAAGCATTAAATAATGTTTATCAAAAAGAAATTAGTACACTGTTACTTTAATTCATAATTCCAAAAATATAGAAAACATTGTAGAACACATGCTAGGTTATCTAGTGCATTTCATAAATAAAAAGTAATATAGAATTAGCATTAGGATCCAATACTCATGAGAAGAAGTGTTATGGAGGATAATGATGTGCACATAAGTGTTTTTTTGAGGAATGTAAACAAATGTTTTGATCAAAAATACAAGATATATGTAAAGTACGAGCACAATAAAACACAAATAAGATTACTTCCACACACTTTAATGCACAATAAAAAAAAGTACAACTACCAAGGTGCTCTGCACACACAATGCTCATCAAGACTTATCAGTGTGCAAAGTAGTGCTTGGGGGATCACATATTTTATTTTGAATTCTGAGACTAGTGATCCGGTGTACTTAAGAGTAAGTGGTTTTTCTTATTTTTGAAAGAAAGATTTGATTTGCACAAGACACTTTACTATTCTTTCCAAGGTGCTCAACCTCACAATGCTTATTACGGCTTATCAGGAGGTTCAAGTAGTGCTTGGTGGAGTTATCTTTGTCATTTATTTTATAATTTTGTTTTGTACAGAGTTCTCCGAATACACTTGTTTTGCAAATCAATAGATTTTATGAAAAGCATAACCACTTTTCTTAATTTTTAAGAGTGCAAAAGAAGGAGTGTAGGTAAGATACTTGTGCAATTTTAATTTATTTATACTAATACAAAACATACACGAGCATTCTTAGATTAAATACATATGTAGACAATGCCAAGAAAAAGGTGAGTGAATAAAGATCATTATCGAACATAAAGCATTTCTCATACTTAGAGGCATGCTAAACTTGATCCTACACAACTTTTAAACTATAATTGATGCACATTTGAATTGATATATCAAAGCATGAAGAAAGACAATGTCCAAAGTAGTTTGAAAAGATAAATTGTAATATTGTAGAATTTCGAAATAATAGATTAAATCATGCTTTAAAAAATCTTACAGTTTTTTATTTGATAGTTTTAAAGTTTTATATTTTTGTATTTGATTTTAGCAAATAAAAGCATATTTTTGTAATTTTTTCTTTTGTAATTTTTATATTTGATTTTTGCATAAAGATGAACTTTAAACAAAGGAAACAACACAAGCGAAAAATAAAAACATATTTTTTTGTAATTTGGTTTTTGTGGTTTTGTATTTGATTTTTCAAAAAATAAAGAAACACAGAAGGGCAAAACTAAGTAGAAAATATAAATTAATATATTTTTTAGAAATTTTTCGAAATTCAAAAAAATACAGAAAATAGAACATGGACGCTAGCGCCCGCGGTAGCGCTAGCGCGGGAGGCAGTGAACGATTTTTAAGGATTTTGGAAATTTTAATTTTGGATCTTGATTTAGTGTCCCAATAGTAGTTCCATGCTGAAGTTGTAGATTTTTAGGAGATGTTTTGGATGGTTAAAAGTGAAGAAAATTGTATTTGTGAGCATATTTTAACTTGAAAGATCTAGGACACCTAATTCAAGTCGTAATAATCGAAATCTTGCATCGGGAAGGGGTTTAGTAAATATGTCAGCAAGTTGAGAGTCCGTCCCAATGAAGCTTACTTTTACATTTTCTTTCTTAATGTGATCCCTAATGAAATGATGGCGAACGTCGATGTGTTTGGATCTAGAATGGTGTACGGGGTTATATGTGAGATCTATTTCACTCTTGTTGTCACATTTAAGATCTATGTTTTTAAGATGAAATCCAAAGTCCTCTAGTGTTTGGCTCATCCATAACGCTTGTGCACAACAACTACCAAGTGCAATATATTCAGCCTCCGTGGTGGAGAGTGCAACCGAAGATTGTTTTCTACTAGACCATGCAACTAAAGAGGGTCCCAAAAAGTGACACGTACCGCTAGTGATTTTTCTATCTAGTGAGCACCCGGCGTAGTCCGAATCGGAATAGTCGTGGAGTGTGAAAGAGTCATTATGTGGGTACCATTATCCTAGTTTAGATGACCCTATTAGATAACGAAAAATACGTTTTACTGCTTTTAAATGAGATTCTTTTGGATCGGCTTGAAAGCGAGCACATAAACATACGACAAACATTATATCTGGTCTAGATGCACTTAAATAAAGAAGAGAACCTATCATTCCTCTATATAGTGTTTGATCAATAGAAATTCCAAATTCATCTTTTCCTAGTTTTAATGAAGCACTCATAGGGGTAGAAGCTTGTTTAAGATTTTCAAATCCAAATCGTTTAAGCATATCGTGAACATATTTTGATTGAGAAATAAAAATACCATCAGTTCTTTGTGAAATTTGAAAACCAAGAAAGTATGATAGTTCTCCTACAAGACCATTTCAAATTCATTTTTCATTATTAAGACTACTTCATTACACAACTCTTCATTAGTGGCTCCAAAAATGATGTCATCAACATATATTTGTAGAATAATTGATTCGTTATTTTTATGCTTAATGAAGAGTGTGTTGTCTGCACTTCCCATAACATAACCGTGCTCTAACAGAAACGATGTAAGACGATCATACCATGCACGGGGCGCTTGTTTTAAACCATAAAGCGCTTTTTCTAATTTGTAAACATGATTTGGAAATTTTTCATTTATGAAACCGGGGGGTTGTTCTACATAAACTTCTTCTTTAATAAACCTGTTTAAAAAGGCACTTTTAACATCCATTTGAAATAATTTTATTCTTTTAAAACTCGCAAATGCCAAAAATATTCGTATAGATTCTAAGAGAGCTACGGGTGCAAAGGTTTCTTCAAAGTCTACCCCCTCGATTTGTGAATAGCCTTGAGCAACTAAGCGTGCTTTATTTCTTACAATCCTAGATTCACCATCTAGCTTATTTTTAAAAATCCATTTTACGCCAATAATTGGATGATTAGATGGTCTTTCTACTAAATTCCAAACTTTATTTCTTTCAAATTGTCCTAACTCTTCATTCATTGCCAAGAACCAAAATTCATCATTTAAAGCGGTGGAAACATTTTAAGGTTCAATTTCAGACACAAAGCAAATATTTGAAAATGTTTCATGAAGAGAGGACCGAGTTCTTACCCCAGTAGAAGGTTCCCCAATGACTAGCTCCTTTGGATGATTTTTGGAGAAGTTTAGAATGCTTGGAGGTACATATTCATCTTCTTTGGGCTTCTCCTCCTCTTCTTTGGACAGTTATTCTTCGCCGTGCTCCAAGTATGGCAAAGGTTCATCATCGGTACCCGTAGGGAGCTTCTCTGCACAAGGAACAAACTCATCAAATCTGACATTAATTGACTCTTCAACCTTACTTGATCTTTTATTAAATATTCTATATGCTTTACTAGTTGAAGAATAACCAAGAAATATTCCTTCATCGCATTTTTCGTCAAATTTTCCTAAAGAATCTTTGGTATTAAGAATGAAGCATTTACATCCAAATACTTTAAAATACGATACGTTAGGTTTCTTTTGATAGTAGAGTTCATATGGTGTGAGAGTTAATGATGGGCGAAGCATAACTCTATTCATTACATAGCATGCAGTGCTTACGGCTTCTGCCCAAAAATACTTAGGTAATTTATATTCAGATAGCATGGTGCGTGCAAGTTCTTGTGTTGTCCTATTTTTTCGTTCTACAACACCATTTTGTTGGGTGTGCGTGGAGCAGAGAACTCATGCTTAATACCTAACATGTCACAAAAAGATTTAAAATTTTCATTTTCAAATTCACCTCCATGATCTGAGCGAATGCATTTTATTTTTAAATCTAATTCATTTGAATGCGAGTACATAATTTTGAAAATTCGCAAAACGCATCAGATTTGGAGGAGAGAAATAAAGTCCAACAATATCTAGAATAGTCATCTATGAGAACATAAGTGTATAATCTACCACCAAGACTCGCAGTGTTAACGAGACCAAAAAGATCCATATGAATTAATTGCAGAGGTTTTGATGTAGAAATTTCGTTTTTGCTTTTAAAAGATGACTTAGTAAATTTGCCTTTTTGGCATGGAGAGCATAATGAAGATAAATTTCCATTTAACTTAGGCAATCCTCTAATCAATTCTCTTTTTGCTAGTTTTAAGATGAGCTTTGTACTAGCGTGGCCTAAGCGTCTATGCCATAATTCTAATTCATCATTTTACGTTATAAAACATTTTATAGAAGATTTAGAAAGATCATGAAATGAAACTATGTAAACATTATGAATTCTAGGTGCAGTTAATAACACATCTTTTGTTTTAGGATTAACAATCTTGCAAAGGTTAGAGGAAGATTCAAAAAGTACGTCTAAACCTTTATCACACAGTTGACTTATAGATATTAGGTTATGTTTTAATCCTTTCACATAAAGCACATTTGATATAAGAAAAGATGCGTTACCCACTGTACCAACTGCCATGATCCTTCCTTTACCGTTATTGCCAAACGTCACTATTCATCCTTTCTTCTTTTCTAGGCTAAGGAATTTTGCTTTATTGCCCGTCATGTGTTTGGAGTAGCCTGAGTCCAAATACCACACGTCCTCTGTTTCCTTAGCCTTCCTGCAAATCTAGAAAGAGGATGAGAGTAAAGACCCAGATACCCAAGAGGTACCACCCATAGAGTAAGTGGATTTCTTAGGTACCCAGATTTGTTTTAATGATCGTTGATTTATTATATTCCTGCAAGAGCCAGACGTGTGTCCAAATTTAAGAAAATTAGCACACGAAATAAAGGGGGTTGAGACCCTTTTTTGAGTTTGTATGTTGCCCTTGCTGGATGATGTTTGTATATTAGAAAAACCAGAAGAATTTTTAATATTAGAGCTACCGCCGGCGTTAGAAGCTAGCGTCGGGCGATAGTGTTCACTTTTATATCCGAGTCTGATTTTTCCAGACCCAAAGCATTGATTACCCAGAAGCATATCCAGGGATTTTTGACCAATCCCGAATTTGGTTATGGCTAAATTTAGATTTAGATTTTATTTTTTAAGAGATGTATTTTCTTGAACAATCATAACACATTTGTTTTCAAATCCTTTTTTGTTCTTTTCAATTTGTAATATAGAAGTTTTCAATTTTCTCTCTAAGTCCCCTTTTTCTTTTGCAATGATTTTGTTTTGTGAAAGGGCATTAGAGAGAGAAACTTCAAGTTCTTTTATCATAAATAAAGAGTGCTCACATTCTTGACATGAAACTTTTCTTTTTTCAAGAGAGACTAATTTTTTTGTGAGCTTACGATTTTCTTTTATAATAGATTCATTTTCAAGATTTAATAAAACAAATTTATCATAAAGTTCTTCAAAGGTAGGAGGAGATACCTCAGTGTCGCTAAGAACACTGGTGTCGTCATCGTCGCTTTTGTCCATTAAGCACAAGTTTGCTTCCTCCTCGCTACTTGACTCAGAACCGTTTGACTCTTCAGAGGAAGAGTCATCCCAAGTAGCGGCCTTAAGCACTTTCTTCTTTTCTTTTGCTTTCTTTTGTTCTTTCCGTTCCTTTTGGTATTTTGGGCACTAGCTCCGAATGTGCCCGGTTTTTCTGTAGTGATAGCATTCTGGAGGCGGCCTTTCTTCTTCGTCATCGCTTCCTTTTTCTTTCTTCGATGAAGAGGAGGATCCCTTTCGTCGAGTATCTTTTTGGAAGAATTTTCCGAATGTGTTCCTTCTCTCTGGATTTCTAATGAACTTCTTGAAATTCTTCACCAGGAGTCCTTCTTCATCATCATCGTCCTCTTCGATGCACTCCTTCTTTGATGTCAGCGCCAATGCCTTTTTCTTCGGCTCCTTGTTGTATTCGTCATGTTGAATTTGTAGTTCTACCTCATGGGTTTTGAGATTCCCAATGAGATTCTCGATCTGGAGCGTTCTTAGGTTATGCGACTCTGAGATGGCCGTCACCTTCAGATTGAACATTGGAGGTAAGGAACGAAGAATTTTCCTCACCAAGTCCCCGTCGGAGTAGGTCTTTCCAAGCGCCTTTGATGCGTTGACAATCTTTGTGAAGCGAGTGTACATTGAGTTGATGTCCTCTTCCGTGTCCATCCTGAATTTTTCGTATTCAGATTCCAGTTGAAACAGCTTGGCATCTTTTACCTGCGATGTACCTTCGTGAGTAACTTCCAATTGATTCCAAATATCATAAGCAGTTGTGCATGCAGAAATTCTATTAAACTCAGTCCTATTTAAAGCGCAATATAAAACGTTCATTGCTTTAGCATTATTTTTACACCTTAGTTTATCGTTGTCATCCCATTTATCTTTAGGTTTTGCTAATGTCGCCTCTCCTACTACAGTTGTAGGCGGAGAGTACCATACTTCTACCATGTTCCATACTTCTACATCCATGGTCATAAGAAAACACATCATTCGATTTTTCCAGTAGTTAAAATCTGACCCAGTAAAGAGAGGTGGTCGACTAACCCCTTGACCCTCAGGAAAAGCGAGATCATGAGACGCCATTGTTCCCAGTTGTTAAGCCGATTGGAACAAAACCGCTCTGATACCACTTGTTGGATCGGTCGGCGCCCTTAGAGGGGGGGTGAATAAGGGTTTTCAAAAACTTTAGATTATATTTAAAAACTTTGAATTATTGCAAGATTAAAGACATGAAATAAGTTAAGTAAAACAAAAAGAGAGACAAGCTTTATTAATGATAAATAAGTTTAAAAATTTGATCTCGATGACGCTAGAGATCGGAGGCGAATAATAAAAAAGCTCTTTTTGTTTTCTATCCCGACTCGCTTCCCCACGAACCGGTGGCCCTAGCCTTATCCACCCCAGATTCGGCCTCAAGCCGCTCTAGCCAATCCTTCCCCGGATGTGGCCTCGAGCACCCCCTAGAACTAGCCTAGATCTATTCGCCAACACGAGGCGAATTTCAGCCCTAAGTCTACCCCAGACCTAGTCGCCAACACGAGGCGAATTCACTACCGTTTACAATGAAGAAAGAGAAATAAAATGACAAAACCTCCCTTAAGATGAACTTCTGAAGTAGGAGATGAAGATCCGCTGTAGAATCAGCGTTTGTTGAAGCGGACTTCGTCTGGATTCGGCGTGATGGAATTCTCCTTCAGAAATTGGCAGAGCTTCGCTGGGACCTCAAATTTCGGCTAAGACAAGCCTCTGGAATTCTAGTACTCTCTCTCTGAGGTGTATGCAATGGGTGTGTTCGAAAACAAGAGGAGAGGGGGTCCTTTTATAGCCCAAGCGCTACCGCTGGCGCTAGCCCGGATTAGGAAACAATTTGCACGGCAGGATCTCCCATCCGCGGCAACGTTTTGCTCTATGCCTTTTGTGCGCCATGCTACCGCCAGCGCTAGTAGCTACCGTCGGTGCTATCCACGATTAAGAAACTTCTTGCGCGGCAGGATCTTCAATCTGCGGCAACCTTGCTTTTATTCCTTCTGTGTTCATCGCTACCGCCGACGTTATCCGCTACCGCCAGGCATTAGCGCCTTCTATAACAGCTCCTGGAATTGCGCTATTCATCGCTAGGTGCTACCGCCGGCGCTAGTGAGCCTCTTCGAATTCTGGCTTCAATTTTTGGGGCAGTCATCATGAGTACTCCTTGTGTCATATGGACTATGTTAACCTGCACACTTGAACACACAAGATCAAATACACATAGGATTTGTTATTCTCAAACCTAGGAGATGTGGAAGACCATGTTCCAACAGAAGAAGTCTCTCACTCCACACTACCCGAACCACTATATTTAGAAAATTTGAAAACTAAAACTTCATATGAAGAGCGACCCATCTTAGAATTGAAACAACTCCCTCCTCTTCTAAAGTATCTATTTCTAGAAAAAGATTCTAAGCCACTCGCTATTGTATCATCCGAACTTAGTGATTCAGAAATTTTTGTATTGACTATAGTCTTAAGCAATCACCGACATGCAATTGCGTGGCAAATATCGGATATCAAGGGTATTAACCCTTCCTTCTGCACTCACAAAATCTTCTTCGAAGATAATTTCCGCAACACAGTCCAACCTCAACGATGGCTAAACCCGAATATGAATGAAGTCATTAAGGCTGAAGTTATCAAACTTTTGGACGCAGGAATCATCTACCCGATCTCGGATAGTACTTGGGTTAGCCCAGTACAAGTCGTGCATAATAAAGGCGGCGTAACGGTAGTAGCAAATGAAAATAATGAATTGATCCCGTAACATTACGGGTTGGCGAATGTGCATCAATTATAAAAAACTAAATGATGCCACCTATAAGGATCACTTCCTGTTACCTTTTATCGATCAAATCTCAGAGCGCCTTTCAGGTCACTCCTACTATTGTTTTCTCGATGGTTTGTCGGGATATTTTCAAATCCCTATTTCGCCCGACAACCAAGAGAAAACAACATTCACTTGTCCTATTGGCACCTTCGCTTATCGAAGGATTCCATTTGGTCTTTGTAACGCACCGGCTACATTCCAAAGATTTATGCTGGCGATATTCGACAAGTTAGTAGAGGAAGTGATGGAGGTTCCCATGGGTGACTTTTCCGTTTTCGGAAACTCTTTTCAAAATTATTTAAAAAATCTTGAGCGCATGCTACAACATTGTGAGGAAAAAAATTTAGCTCTCAATTGGGAGAAATGTCATTTTATGGTCAAAGAAAGATTAGTCCTTAGCCATAAAATATCGGGCAAAGGGATCGAGGTCAATAGGACCAAGATCGAAGTTATCAAAAAACTCCCACCTCCAACGAATGTAAAAGCTATTAGAAGTTTCCTAGGTCACGCGGGGTTTTATCGGTGATTTATCCAAAAAAATTCCAAAATTACGAAGTCGTTAACCCATCTTCTTGAGAAAGAGTCTTCCTTCCTTTTTATCAACGAATGTCATTTGGCCTTTAAACTTATAAAAGAAAAGCTTATAAATTCTTTGATCTACCCTTCAAAACTATGTGTGACGCGAGTGATATTGCGGTAGGCGCTGTATTAGGTCAATGGGTGAGTAAGTATTTCCACCCAATTTAGTATGCGAGCAAGACACTCACGTCGACACAAGCGAACTACACCACTACCGAGAAGGAGCTTCTAGCCATCGTTTTTTTGCTTTTGATAAGTGTAGGTCGTACATCACTCTCTCGAAAGTTATCGTCTTCACAGATCACTCCGCTCTTAGATATCTTTTAAGTAAATCGGACTCCAAGCTTCATCTTTTGCGATGGATCCTCCTCTTGCAGGAGTTTAATTTAGAGATCCAGGACAAATGGGGAGCCGAAAACTTGGCAACCGGTCATCTTTCTAGATTAGAAAATCCAGCTTCGGAAGCATTAATAGAAGCCGACATTAATGATAAATTTCCTAAAGAGTGCCTCCTTGCTCTCGAAAATATAAATTCATCTTCCCCCTGGTTTGCGGATTTGGCTAACTATCTAGTATCCCAGGTCCTACCAAAAGAATTCTTGAGTCAGCAAAAGAAGATATTCTTTTCTGATTTAAAGAATTATTTTTGGGAGGATCCCTTTTTATTCCGTGTTTGCGCAGACCAGGTAGTGAGAAGAGGTGTCTCGAGTGAGGAAAGTCTAAAAATTTTATGGCATTGTCACGAGGGACCAACCAGTGGTCATTATCAAGCGAACCGAATCGCGAGGAAGGCACTGGAGGCGGGCTTTTATTGTCCCACACTCTTTAAAGATGCTCACACCCTTGTGAGTACTTGCGATAGCTGCCAGCGGTCGGAGATCATCCCCCACCGGGATGAGATGCCCCAAAATATTTTCTTAGAATGCAAAATGTTTGATCTTTGGGGTATCGATTTCGCTGGTCCACTCCCTCCCTCTTTTCCAAAAAAGTATATTCTAGTTGCGGTCGTCTACGTGTCGAGGTGGGCGGAAGCGCAAGATATCCCCACCAATGATGCGCGAGTTGTCGTTAGCTTCTTAAAACAAGTATTTTCTCGATTTGGTATGCCGCGCGATATAGTTAGTGATCAGGGCACCCATTTTTGCAATAGCCAATTCACAAAATTTTTAGCAAAATATGGTGTCACGCACAAACTATCCACTGCTTATCACCCACAAACGAGCGGCCAAGTCAAAGTCATAAATTGAGAATTAAAGCAGATTTTAGAAAAAACTATTTCTATTAATCAAAAGGATTGGGCGATTAAGCTCGATGACGCGTTATGGGCCTATCGAACGGCGTACAAGACCGCTATCGGTTGTACACCGTATCGAATGGTTTATGGTAAGGCTTGCCACCTTCTGGTCGAATTATAACATCGCGCATTTTGGGCCCTTAAATTTTTAAACCTCAATTCTACGTTAGTGGTCGAGCAAAGAAAATTCCAAATGAACGAATAAGACGATTGACGCGCGAATGCGTACAAAATTAACAAAATATATAAGCAGCGAACAAAGTTTTATCACGATAAGCATATAAAATTTCCTAAAACTTTTTCGCCGGGCGATCTCGTCCTCCTTTATAATTCTCATCTTCGCCTTTTTCTAGGAAAGCGAAAATCTCGATGGTTCGGACCCTTTATTGTTAAAGAGGTTTGGTCCTATGGGACAATTCTAATTTCCCACCTGGAAAAATGTTCCTTCAAAGTAAACAGGCACCGCCTTAAGTTATATCTTCCGGGAGATCTTTCAAACGAAAAGATTGATTCTATTATTCTTCCACCAATATCATGAGCGCCAATTGGGTCAAGCTACATGTTGGGGAAATGATTTATCTTAACCCCTAGAATTAAGAAGAATATAAATTTTAAGTATGAAAAATTAGGCTAAGTAAATATGCGTCGAATAGTATTCGACGCAACGTCGAAATATAGTCAACATTTCTCTCAGAATGAGTCGAAGTAACTCTTAGAAGAATTCGACATAATCATAGTCGACGTACCTCTGACTTCTAGTCGACGCATTTGATAAAGTCGACGCATCTTTGTCGACGCACCTTCCTTATTCTCCTCTCGACGTCCAGCCAGGGTGAAATTGACGTTTACGTCGAATAGTAATCGACGCACGTCGATATCTATAAGTAATTCAAAAACACGTCAGATCTCTTTCCTTCTTTCTGTAGATCTGATTTTTATGGAATGATATTATTCTTTTATAGCCGTTCTGAATCAGCCTTTCCTTCTATTTGATTCTTGGCTAATTTGATTAAGATTATTATGGACATTATTTGAAATCAGAATGAATTCTTTTCCTTCTAAAGAAATATTGATTATGGAAACTCTTATCTCTTTCTAATTCTCTGTCTGCTAAATTGATTATTCTCCTTTAGCAATATATTTTAAATAGAGCTATAAATAAGGAGGGGGCGGCAGAGAATGACAAGAAGTGATCCACCATATACATTTGAAAAAGAGGAAGAGCTCCCAAGTGAAGAGTGAGAAAATTGAGAAAAGAGATAGTGTGCTGCAGCAAAGAAAAAGTCTTCATCTTCTCAAGCCATTCTGCTGCAAATTCTGAAAACTCTCACAAAAGAGAGAAAATCTTACAATCTCCTTCTCACTATAGAAGAGAGATCATATTCACTATACTTGTGCTTCTAATCTTCTTGCTAGGAAGAAGATTCTTTCTTACATATAGTGTTATCTGTTCCTCTACTTGTTCTACTTCTTCTTCTTATCCTTATTTCATTTTCAAACTGTGTAAAAGAGTTTTTAGAATCTCTCTTCAAAAAATTCAGTTGTAGTGGTTCTAAGAGTCTTCTTATCAAAAGACTCAGTCTGGTTCTAAGAGTCTCCTTATCAAAAGAATCAGTGCAAGTTAGTGAATTCCTACCAAGGGGGTAGAAGAGTGGACTACCCAAAGTTTGGGGAACCACTATATTTCCTTATGTTGTCTGTGATTTTCTTCTTGTTATTTTTCTTCTTTACTTGCTTAATTCTTATTGGTGTGTGGGAAGCTTAAATCTGTGATTATTACATATATATATATATAATTGCACAAAGTATTTTTAAATCTCTATTCACCCCCCCCCCCCCCCTCTAGAGAATTCTAGTGAGGTTAACTGTGCACTTTCACTACGCGACCTTAAACAAAGCGCTTTTGGGAGGCACCCCAAAGTTATCTTTTTTATTATTTTCTCTTATTTTTGTTTCTTCTTTAGCATGTTTTGTAGGTAACCGTCGCTTCCCCCCGCATCTTAAAAATCTGGGAAGCCCTTTCTCCTTCATCTTACTTCTCTTTTATCTTGCATTTCTTTTTGTTTTGTCTTGCACATTATTTACTTTTTCTTTTTCATTTACTTCATACTTAGTTTTAAACATTGCGGACAATGTTTAACTTTAAGTATGTGGGTGTAAATAGTTCTTAAAAATATAGTTCTTATTTTAGAAAATCTTCAAAAAAAATTGATAATTTAGAAAATCTTCAAGAAAAATTTATTTTCTTATGTTTTCTTTTATTTAAGCACTTGTAAAACCCATAAACTCAAAAACAAAATTAGAAAATCAAAAATTTAAATCTTGGAAAGGGACGTTTGGGCTATCATCCCATCACACCTCCTAGTACCGTTGAGAACCTTTCACGGGGTATACCTCGGGAAGTCCAAGAGTTAACAAAAATAGTTAGTCTTAAAACTAGTTTCCTTTCTTTTATTATCAAAAATTCGAAGAAAAAGATAATATCAAAAAATATGAAAAACTTAGAACAAAAACCAAAAAAATTTATACCCCTCATACTTGTTGTTTTTTTTATTTCTTAGAAATCTAGTTGAGAATGTTTATAAGCATTTTTAGGTTTTGAATTGGCTGAAATTTTGTTTATCATAGTTTGTTAATTTTAAATTTTAGGTAATCTTGTTTTAAGAATCATCTTATGATTTTAACTTGATTAGAGAATTTAATTAGCATGACTTCTCTTTTTATTTTTAAATGGCTTCATTTTGTAGTAAATTTGTTAAACCTCTTTAGATTTCAATTATATTTTCTTCTAGCTTTTTAGATCTTAGGAAATTTAAATTTACTAAAATTTGCTCTCAATAGAATTTAAATTATAGGATAGAAATTGTTTTCCTTCCCTACCCCTTTGTTGGCATAATTTTTTTGTAAAAGATCATATGTCATGGGAATAAGAGGATAAAATTCATTATCCCTAAACATATGCACCCAAAATATTTTTAAAAAAATTATATGGCATGGAGTAAGAGGATAAAATTCATTACTCCTAAACATATACATTTTGGGTTTTTATTTAGAAGAGAATTATAAAAGATTATATGGCATGGAGTAAGAGGATAAAATCTATTGCTCCTAAATATATACAAATTAGAATTTCAAATTTTGAGTAAGGTGAAAGGATAATATCCATCACCTCCATTCAAAAATCTCTTCTTATGCCAAATTTTGTGAAATCCCCCTTAACAAATTATCATTGATCTAGATTTAGTTTAAATTATGGAGAGAGCAATATTTAGTAAGTTATTTTTCCTTAAATTTCTTTTAAGATAGAGTTATTATAATTTTAATTTAATCTAGTTTTATAAATTGTATAATTTTGTTAGCTAATTAATTATCTTAAGAAGTCCTTGCCTAAACACATTTCCCTCTTTTCAAATCATCATTATAATTTAGGACTTAGCTCCTCCTAGAATTTATTCTTAACTTAACTTTTGGTTTAAAATTAAATTTTTTTTATGGATGTCTTATAAACTGTCTCATACTTTTGCTCTTGGATAGCAAAATCTCAAGTATGGGGGTACTTGATAAGTTGTATTTATATAACTTTTTAATCGAAATTTTTGTAATTATTTAATATGAATTTTTTTTTTCATGTCAATTTTAGGTTATAAGTAGTTCTTTTGTAATTTTGATTCTAACTTAGCTTAATTTCAATTTTTCCAGAATTTTGGGACAAATTGGAGAAATTTACAAGTCACGCCCTCGATCATGCTCGTGACCAAGGGCGTGTAACCTGAAGATCAGTCCAGAATCAATGTCACGCTGATTGAGCTAGTCCACAACAAGTCATGCCCTCAGTCACGCCCGTGACCCAAAGTCACGCTTGTGACCAAGGGCGTGTAAACTTAGAATCTTCCCAACAAGCTGCTGTTAAGACGTGGAGGTGTCGTCAAGAAGTCAAAATAAGTCACGCTCATGACCCAGATGTCACGGTCATGACTTCCCCGCGTGATCCCTTTACACCGCTGCACTGTAATAAAGCGCACACTGCATTATATAAAGTTGTCCAAGGTCACGCCCGTGACCCACATGTCACGGCCGTGACATGCACTTTTTCGCCGCGCCGTCGCGCAAGCCCCGCGCCGTTATCTGAACTAATGTGAACAGTGCTTACACACCCTTGGTCACGCCCGTGACCGAGGGCGTGTAACTTGAATTTTGTTTATAAATTCAGAGGGTCTCCTTGAGTCCAGGGTTCAGAAATTTGGAGAGGGGGAGGTGCTGCTAGAGCTGTTAGTGAGCTTTTTCTTGTTTCTTTCATGCTTTTTCATGTCTTTACATTTCATGTTCTCTTTCTCTTCATGCCAAGTAATATTTTAATTTTCCTTCTTGCAATAGCCTAGTTTAAGCTTGTAATCATTTCCTTTCTAGCATTGTAATCCCTTTTAAAGCTTGTAATAGTTTCGTTATCAATAAAATTTAGTTTGCTCTCTTTCTTTTTCTCCTTCTATCCTAGTAATTTTTCCTTTATGCAATTTTATTTTTCTTTCTCTTTCCCCTCCACCATGATTAACTAATTCTCATTAGTGCTCGATCGAAATGATCCGAGGATGGGATAATCAAGTTATGACTTTCTAACCTCTCTTTTTCCATTTTTGTAAACACTTGAATTACCCTTGATTTTTAATTAGTGAGACCATATTTTCGATGTATGGATTTCGCATAGGTTTTCATAATTAGTTAGCCGAGAGGCTCAATGTATGAATCGATCACTCAAGGGTAAAGAGAGTTGCACGCACCCCTCGAGAGAGGATGACGTAAATCTCCCGAATTGGAGTCAAATCCAATAGTGATTTCACATCGTAAAGCAAGTTTTAAGTAAACAATTATAGGATGAGAGTTCAGTTGATTTTTCCTAAACTTAGTTAGGCATTAACCTCGAGAGAGGCATGTTGAAGCTTCGGGAACCTCCACGGTCAAGTAGTTTAATTAAACGGAATTAGATTTATTTTTCTTTCACTTGATTATTCTCACTCCAAGGTGACTTTTGATTGAGCACTAATCTTTTTACCATCGTTTAAACCTTTCTTTTAGCTTGCAAATTGTCTCTCATTAGCTAAGTAAAATAAATTCTTAAAATTTAATAGATAAGATAATAGTGATTTTCCTCAAAGTAGAAGAAATCAATGCGCCCCGTGGAATACGACCTTGATATTTCTAAATATCCTATACTATAGACGATAAGGTACATTTGCCTTCATCGAATATAGTTTTGGAAATAATCGTTAATCCTTCACTTAAATTAAATCCGAAATTTCCATATCATGTTATCAGCTAGACAAAGTCCATATCAACTGGAAGAGCTCTTATCAGCGTGACAGACGCTAATTCTCAGAATTTTAAATCCCGTATATCGCTGATAGTGCCAATCAGATATGGTGATTAATGATTTCAATCTTTGCAATTAACGATTTTGAAATTGACAGTTGGTCCCATCTCTCACATAAATAATAAAAAGATTCATCCATCCAACCATAATTGTTAACGTGAAACCTAAAACAATAAATTACCCTCCTCACAACCCTCCTCCTCAATGGAGCCGTCGGTAAGATCGAGCATCCGAGATCACACAATATTTGCTTTTTCTGGAAATATCCTTCCACCACTTCATTTTTACGGTGCCGCTTGCACGGGTTAATAACTTCGCCCCCATGTCTCGCTTCTCCTCGCCGCTTAAGACCTCCATCGTTGTCCTTGCCCAAGCTGACCTCTCCACTGCCATTTCCATTTCGAGAAGCCACTTCTCCTTCCCTCATCGTCACTATCCGAGGAACCTGCCCACATCGAAGCGCAGCAGCCACTACGCCTTACAGATCTCCATCGAGAGGGAAGGGCCCTGCTCAGATTTGACCTCACTCCACTCACGATATCAGGCAAGGATTTGGAAATTTCTGTTTTGTTCTATCATGTTAGGATTTACTGAATTTTTGTCCCTGCTGAGATCTGACCTAATCTCCTATGACGATCTCATGTAAGGATTTGGTGATTTCTTTTTTGTTTTATTTTTTTTATCTCCCTTCTCTGTTTTGTTGTATCCTGCTTTCCGATTTTCCCTATCTGTTTTGTTGTATCCTCCTGGCACACTAATAGAAAATGTAAGTTATAACTATATATGGTTAAACATCCTAAGTATAGATTGTCAATAATCCCATTCATTCACGTTACATATGATGTCGGTCATAGATAGCTTCTAATGATGTGATCAGCATGATACTTAAGTAAAATAATTTAATCTCTTTACTACAGACACAAAATATGAAACCTCAGAGGTTGCTATACATATCTGATTTCAGGATCTGAACTCCGATCTTGAGTTAACTGTGAGTTTTCTTTTTTATTTCTCTTCTCTGTTTTATTTATCTTGTAGCATTTTCTGATGTTTTTTTAATGGTTGTTATGTCTCACAGAGGAAAGTATCCTCCAAAACATACAAGGAAAAGCTCTGTTCTGATCTGTAAATTTCAGTCTGATTTCATTGTCAACTCCTTCCTGATCAAATGTTCAGCTTAAATAAACTTTGTTTATGTTTCATCAATTATGTTCATAGGTTAAAAAATGGGTTATCTTGCACGACAATTAGCATCCCTACCTATTTTTTTAGCACGACCACTCCATGTGTCATCGTCTTGGAGATTATAGTCTAATCAACAAATTAAAGAGAGTGGCATTCTAATAAATTTTGTTTTTTTTCAATTGTGAAGAGTTTTCGTAATAGTTAACTCCAACTTTGAGATTCAATATTTTGTCATTAATCTTGCTGTGTATCTTTATACAACTCCATCAGCAATATATTTCAAGGTATACCCATTTATACCTTATATGTTATTTTCTTTTTTCATAGCTTATTTTCCTCTTTCATTGCTTTGAAATATTTTTTAGTTCATTTACTATTGTCCTACAACATTATAGAAGAGCATAAGAATTGAATGGTTATCCTCATGTTTGTGCTTATTGTTAGTGTTGTAATTGTATTTGGAAAATTTTATGGTATTAATGTAGGTATATAATGAGTGGCGTATGAGAGTTTTGGATGGTTAAAAAACCTTCACAGTTACCTTCTCTACCAATTTTGTTTACCATGGCCTCTCCATGTGTGATCCGCTTGGAGAATATAGTCTAATGAACAAATTAAAGATTTAGTCAGCAAATTTTATAATGATATATATCAAGAAATTTTATTGACTATCGCTAAAGAAAAATTTTTGTGTAATGGAAGAACAACCTAATAAGAAGTACACAACCCCGCTATCTCAAATGTTCAAATTCGCAAAAGAACAACTATTGCGAGGCACGATAGTCGACATCATCGTTGGCGAGGTGGGACAGTTGGCATTGTCATTGGCGAGGAGGGGCAGCTTTCAGAACATGCACCTTTAGAGCAATGTCAGATTGTAAATGCCTTCAAATGATTGCTTACTTAACACTATATATGCATACGTAAAAGACACATTCTCACCTTTCATAACCATACAACAACGTCACATTTTAGGTGTTTTAAAATGACTATTGCCTTAAGACTGTATATAAATATATAAACGTTGCATTTTGAATAACTACTTATTTAAACATATTTCTCAGTGTAATATATTCTACTTATGGTATTTGCTGCATGTTTATTAAAGAAATAAGACACATCCCCTTGAAAACAAATTCTATTTTGCTTCCTTCATTTGCAATATTGAGCTCGCTACCATTCATTCTTTTTGCGGGGATGAACACGGTATATCGTGCAGTAACTGCAGCAATTTGAGGGTCCTTTACATACCATAAGTGACCACCAGAGCATTGGACCATTGTATAATATTTTAAGTATCTTTGTAATCTATGCTGAACTATATTTGAACTGTCATGCACAGCTAACCCTATGAAATTAATTGCATCTGTTCTGTGAGAAACTGGGAGGTTATATATATATATGTGCAGCTATCTACCTTTGACTGTTACACATGTTCTATGAAATTTATATTTCTTCACAATTATAGTTTTCTTTTGAAACTGCATAACTATGTATTTTATTTCCATGTATGAATTGACAAATTTGGGATGGGCTGGCGTGGCCACCGGTTCTTAGGGTTCGAGCAAATGTGCGAGATTGCATGCGCAAACTTTATTGTTATTTTTATTTACGATTTGAGTGAGACAATATCTAACATTATAAAGTGATGTTGCCGATGACTGCTCCGCTGTCAAGACGGTGATGTTGCCTTCTACCTTTATTTTGTTGGACACACTTCACGGTTTCCGTAGGTTAAGGCTTCTCTCTCCTACCAGCGCACTTCTGCATCCACCCTATAGATTTAATTTTTGTTTTGCCCTATTCATTTCATTCTACTACCAAGCCGTTGGTTTCTCTTTCAGTGGCAAATATTGTAAGGAAAACACAAATCACCACTGATCAGAGGACCACCATTCATAGCCTCCATCAATCAACATATGCAGCCCCAGTGATGATCCATGGATAGTTTCAATTAATCAAAGTTATTTAATCAGTAGATGCAACCCCAAGCATGAACCATGGATGGTTTCAATTAATGAAAGGTATTGTGAACAAAGACAATTTATTGTTAGCACTTCATTCCTTTTACAATTTTAATATAGTCTGAACAAATACAATTTATTGTTCGCACTTTATTCCTATTACAATTTGACCTAAATTTTTTGCCTAATAGATATTCAATTTTTCTTATTGTGTTCTATGATACTTACTATCAACTTGAGTATCATAAATTCCTGCTATCCTTTCATGTCGTTCTGCTCATGTTGTGTTCAAAGGGGAAGACCTGAATCAAATTTTTGGCAAGTATTGCTAGTATTGCATTACTTCTTCAATAACTGCATATCCGAAGGATGAGGAAATTTAATTTGACTATTTTTCATACCAAAAAACACCATCGCATTCAAATCTTGCTCTGTCGTGCTAGGAGAAACAGATATTATTCCATTATCTTGATGCGATTGAAGATATAAATATTTACCACTATCATGGAAAGAGAAAGTAATGGCTTTCCAATTTCGTCATGTGGGCGAAGGTCATATTGAAAATGAACTAATATGATGCTTCCTCCTGATGATAGTTCGAAAGCACTTCTTATTTTCTTCTCACCCATTTTTTTGTGTTTCTTCGTGTTATTTCTGTGTAAAACACTTCTCTCTCGCTACTTACTAAACAATTTCTTCATGCATAATTTTTCTTCCATGCTTTGACAGGCCTGCGGTCAAAGTAATAGCACTTCTCACTACTAATTGAGCACGCGAGAGAGACAGATTCGCCCGTATGACAGAAGAGCAGTAAGTATAATGATCGGAGGTTCGGAGGGATAATGCTCCACAAAGATTCCATCCATTACCAAAAGAACCTCATACAATCGAGAATTAAGAAATGATGACTCATATGGATCACGGGTCATATGAATCACAGGCTTAGGTGGCTCAGGTCCATTCATGTAATACAAATTTTATTTATTATTGCTATGAGTAAATTTTTTATGAATTGAATTATAACAGAAATAAAGCGCGGTCAAGATCCGAAGGCAACCCAAATGCTTCTCCGAGTTCCAGAAGAAGATGGCAACGATAACAAAATTGTTTGCAATGCACCCAACTACGCAAAGAAAGGTCAGCATCTAGAGTTGCTACACATCAATAGAACAACAACACGCAGCCCCTCCATCATTTTGAGCACCCAACCGCACCATGAAAGCCGAGCATCTACCGTTCCTCACCTTAATGATCTTCGTTAAATTATTTCTTCATTTTTGCAGACTTGGGTTACACATTTTGGTATGTTGATTTCAGTTTATATGTCCATGTCAATTCAGAATCTATAACAAAATTTCATTTGGTAGCTATTTTCTTATATTAATAATTTCTTCCAATAATCTACTAGAAGATAATATCATGGAATTGTTGGAACATGGTCTTCTGCATCTCCTAGGTTTGAGAATAACAAATCCTATGTGTATTTGATCCTGTCTGTTTAAGTGTGCAGGAAACAAATCCATATGACACAAGGATAACATAAGAAGTTTGCCCCCAGAATTGAACCCAAAACTCCAACATGCCCACTAGCGCCGGCGGTAGCACCTAGCGCAGGCGCTAACAATGATTAGCGAAATTCTGGGAGCTTTTTTAAAAGGCGCTAGTGCCAGGCAGTAGCGGATAACGCAGGCGGTAGCGAGGAGCAAAAGAGTCAAGGCGACAGAGTTTCCTTGGAATGAAAGATACGCACACGCAGAATATTTCCTAATATGGGATAGCGCCGGCGGTAGCCCTAGCGCAGGAACTAGCGCTCACTCCTATAAAAGGAGGCCTCTTCTCTCATTTTGTTAAGAGAAGTTGAAGAGAGGATTAGTGCCACAATTCCAGAGCCTTATTCGGCCGAGAGTTGATCTCCCACTAAAAGCTTAGAGAGTTTCTGAAGGAGGACTTCATCATGCTATATCCAAAGGGTGATCGCTTCAACCTAGCTTATTCTACAGTGATCCTTCGTCTCCGACTTTAAAAGTTTCTTAATGGGAGTTTTTATTATTGTCATTTCATATCTTTTGTAAATCGTTAGAGAATTCGCCTCGTGTTGGCGACTAGGTCTGGGTAGGACTTAGGGTAGAAATTCACCTCGTGTTGGCGACTAGATCTTGGTTAGGTCTAGGAGGTGCTCGAGGCCATATCCGGGGAAGAATTGGCTATAGCGGCTTGAGGCTGTATCTGGGAAGGATATGCTAGGGCCACCGATTCGTGGGGATATAGGTCGGGATAGAAAACGAAAAAGAGTTTTATTATTATTCACCTCAGATTTCTAGCGTTATAAAAATCTAGTTTTGTAATCAATTTTATTAATAGTAACCATGTCTCTCTTTGTGTAATAAAATTGATTTTGTTCTTCATTTATCTAAATTGTTTATTATCATCTCTTTCATCATAAAATAATTTAGATCTTTATCACTATTTTAATCTCTTATCATTTCAAATATATCAAAATATAATATAAGCTTTTTAAACCCTTATTCACCCCCCCCCCCCCCCCCCTTCTAAGGGTGCCTACCGATCCAACAAGTGGTTTCAGAGGTAGGTTGTTCCAAATCGGCTTAACAATCTGGAATAATGGCGTCTCATGATCTCGCTTCAACTAGTGTGAGAAATTTTTATGAAGAAGGAAAATCTCTAGCACTACTTTTATTTGAAGGGAGAAATTATAAAGGATGGAAAAAATTAATGAAAATTTTTCTTAAAGGTTTAGATGAAAAAGTTTGGAATATTACTATTGAAAAACCACCTAGCGTATTAAATAGAAATGAAATGATTTTAAATGCAAAATCTATGAATAGACTATTTTGTGCGTTAGATCAAAATATTTCCAAACTCATTTATACTTTTCCTACTGCATACAAGATATGGAATTTTCTTGACATAACTTATGATTCTCCATCTACAGATATCTAACAATCACAAGAACCGGAGAATATGCAAGCCTGCACATGTATTCAAGAAAGCTCCTCACATGATGAATCCATAGAATGGACATCTAACATAAGGGAAGATGAAAACTCATCCATGGAAGAGGAATGCAATAATGATGAAAAAGGAACTTCTTGTTCAAACCAGTCCTCATCCACATGCGCTGTAAGGAAATCAAAATCCCTTATTGTTTGTAATTCAATTTCTACGCTACAATAGATACAATCTACTAAACGTAAAATTAAGAAAATAAAAAAGGCTAATTCAAATTATGTTTAGAAAATAAAAGGTTAAAGGCTAATGTAGAATCTAGTTGTGATGTGGTTTCTCCATCTTGTTCTTTAATTGATATTTCAAAGCCTTATTTTGATTGCAATGATATTAAAGAAAAAATTAACGATTTTGAAAAAGAACTTTTAATTTCAAAAGAACATAATGAAAATTTGATAAATGAAAATAATATTTTATCCAATAAACTAGAATCATTAAAACTATTTGCGCAAAAAATTTCAAGCAATAAAAAATCTTTTTGTTGATGCCAAAATTGTCCCCAAGTCCTTGACGCTCGATCCCGGAGGAAAGAGAGGGGGTAATGGTCGAGCAGCTGGTTACTTGAGTCGCAAATGAAGAGCTGAGTGAGAGAGAAGAAGAGAGGGCCGCTAGCTTGCGGCGAGGACAAACTTCGCGCTCAGCAGCAAATGCCACTCCTGCGGCGGGCTTTCCCTTTATTTAATAATCTATATTACACCTTGCCATTTTTAGTACATGAAAACAAAATGAATACAAGAAAAGTAAGCCGCTCGGGTTGTTCGCCGAGGCCGCTCGGGCTGTTCGCCGAGGCCGCCCGGGCTGTTCGCCGACGCCGGTCGGGCTGTTCGCCGAGGCCGCCTGGGCTGTTCGCCGAGGCTTCCCAGACAGCCCGCAGCTAGGTGCGGTCTGGCTGTTTATAGCCCCGGTTTTGCCCCCCAACTTGCATATATCACTGTTCATGCCGAGGTTCCTATTTATAGGCTCTGGGTCGATGTCGTCACCGTCGTTGAGCAGGTGACTGGAGTTCTACCCACGCGGTTTGAAGATGGAGGCCGCCCCACCTAGGCGGTTTGAAGGGGGAGGCCGCCCCACCTGGGCGGTTTGAAGGGAAAGGCCGCCCCACTTGGGCAGTTTGAAGGGGGAGGCCTGGGCAGTTTGAAGGAGGAGGCCGCCCCACCTAGGTGGTTTGAAGGAGGAGGTCGCCCCACCTAGACGGTTTGAAGGAGCAGGCCGCCCCACCTGGGCGGTTTGAAGGAGGAGGCCGCCCAACCTGGGCGGCTGAAGGAGGAGGCCGCCTCACCTGGGCGGTTTGAAGGAGGAGGCCGCCCCTTCTTACCACTTTGGGTGTGAAAAAAGCCTTTGCGTGACGTCCGATCCTTCCCGGGCATGTAATCTATAAAAATGTAGCGAAAAAGGCCTCTCAGGGGAGGATCGCCGAATTCTAGGTCAACATTAACCCCGCACTTTTTCAATTTCCTAAGAAACTTCAAAAAAGTAGGTACTGACCCACAAAAATTGTGATCCGCCACTGGTAATCTGTCAAAAGGGTGCGAAAGAGAGAGAGGGAACAAGTACCTGATGCCTCTCCTTAAAGGAACTAATGAATGCTTATTCTTTCTCCTGCGAGGGAGAAGAGTCATAGCAAGTATACAACACAACTCACAAGTACCTGAAGGGAACTTGCGAACATCAGCTCATTTTGTCCTCTGAGGTAGACTAGTAATCATCTACTAGTCTCTGAGGAGAACTCGATAAGTAAGTAAAGAAAAAACATGGCGCAAGTACCTGAACAGAACTCGTGAACACCTGCTAGTCTCTGCAAAAGAGAAATCAAAGAAGGTATTAAAGAATTAATAACGCGAGTACCTGAAGAGAACTCGCGAATACCTGCTTACCTCTACAAAAGAGAACTCAAAGCAGGTATTACAGAATCAATAACGCGAGTACCTGAAGGGAACTCGTGAATACCTGCTAACCTTTGCAAAAGAGAACTCAAAGCAGGTATAAAAGAATTTAACGCGAGTACCTGAAGAAAACTCGCGATCACTTGCTAATCTCTGCAAAAGAGAACTCAAAGCAGGTATAAAAGAATTTAACGCGAGTACCTGAAGAAAACTCGCGTTCACCTGCTAATCTCTGCAAAAGAGAACTCAAAGCAGGTATAATAGAATTTAACGTGAGTACCTGAAAAGAACTTGCGATCACCTGCTAATCTCTGTTAAAGAGAACTTAAAGCAGGTATTAAAGAATTTAACGCGAGTACCTAAAGAGAACTCGCGATCACCTAATAATCTCTGCAAAAGAGAACTTAAAGCAGGTATTAAAGAAATTAACGCGAGTACCTGAAGAAAACTCGGGATCACCTGCTAATCTTTGTAAAAGAGAACTCAAAGAAGGTATAAATGAATTTATAACGTGAGTACCTGAAGAGAACTCGCGAATACCTGCTAACCTCTGCAAAAAGAGAACTCAAAGCAGGTATAAAAGAATATAATGTGAGTACCTAAAGAAAACTCGCGATCACCTGCTAATCTCTGGAAAAGAGAACTCAAAGCAGGTATAAAAGAATTTAATGCGAGTACCTGAGGAAAACTCGCGATCACCTGCTAACCTCTGTAAAAGAGAACTGAAAGCAGGTAAAAGAATTTAATGCGAGTACCTGAGGAAAACTCGCGATCACCTGCTAACCTCTGTAAAAGAGAATTGAAAGAAGGTAAAAGAATCTATAACGCGAGTGACTGAAGAGAACTCGCGAATACCTGCTAACCTCTACAAAAGAGAACTCAAAGTAGGTAAAAGAATCAATAATGTGAGTACCTAAAGAGAACTCGTGAATAACTGCTAACCTCTACAAAAGAGAACTCAAAGCAGGTAAAAGAATCTATAACGCGAGTACCTGAAGAGAACTCGTGAACACCTGCTAATCTCTGCAAAAGATAACTCAAAGCAGGTATAAAAGAATATAACGCGAGTACCTGAAGAAAACTCGCGATCACCTGCTAATCTCTGCAAAAGAGAACTTAAAGAAGGTATAAACGAATTTAACGTGAGTACCTGAGGAAAACTCGCGATCACCTGCTAACCTCTGCAAAAGAGAACTGAAAGCAGGTAAAAGAATCTATAACGCGAGTATCTGAAGAGAACTCGCGAATACCTGCTAACCTCTACAAAAGAGAACTCAAAGCAGGTAAAAGAATCTATAACACGAGTTGATGTAGGCTACCGTGATGACGTGCACAGAACGATAAATTTTACCACAAGCAACACAAATTAATCCAAGAGTACTCCGACCAAAGAGCGAGTAAAAGAGCTCGGGTTGGCTCCCAAAAATTTCGTTCAAAGAGTACTCTGACCAAGAGCGAAAAGAAAGGGGTCGGGTTGGCTCCCAAATCCGTACTAGCTAATGCCTACAAATATAAAATCGCTAGCCACTAGCAAAGCTTCACACAATCCACCGATTCACAACCCCAAACAATAGAACTAGCACCAACGCGATTCAAAATTACATTCACAAGCAACTACCCGGGATGCGATTTTTCTCTGAATTAAAATGATGGGGGATCAAGGAATCAGTCCAAGAAAATCCCAATTAAATTTGGTTAGGCAAAACCGAATCTACAAGAATGAGAGTTGCTTGAGATCGCTAGCAAGCGGATGGAACAATGCGGCGAAGTTCCGATAATTTCCAAAATTACGCCAAAGCTTTCCCCACCCAAATTCTAAGTGAAATAGAAGGAAATCTCACGAGAGAGGTAGAGAGTTTCGTTACCCAATGCGTAGGTGATGGTGGCGAATGGACACACTTCCACGGAGCTCCACCGTAGTCGTGAGCGGAGGAGGCGGCGCGGTTTTACCGAAGTCACACCGGGCTAAAGGAATGGGGCGTCCTTGGGCGCCGGGTTTGGAGAGGGGAGGGACGGCTGGAATCACGCCGAAGAGGAGCGGTCGGGCCTTGCGACGGAGCGAGAAGGACGAAGGACGCGTCTCCGGAGAGGATAGGACGCCAGAGTCGCACCGAGCGGGAGGCGAAATGTCGCCGAGCGGAGGGAGGAGGCGAGTCGCACGCCAAGGGGGAATCGGGCAAACCGCAGGAGGCTTAGGGTTCAGCTTTTCTTTTAATCCAAGTTAAAATCTATTACAAGGGGAAGAGAGTATATATACTCCCGAACAAAAAATCTCCAACACACATCACAAAGGTCTCATCTTGACCGTTAAGCCAAATGAAATAACATAACATTGAATAAGTTAAAAATGCAGAAAAATAAAAACTCCCAATATCTAAGAAGGTGGCGGCGGCCGCGCGCGTAGGTTGTAGCAGTTGTTCTTGCACCGAATGTCGATGTTATGCCGCGAAGCTTTAGTGTTATGGCGCGAGTCTTTATTCAATGGCGGTCTGGGATCATCCTCCACGTCGGCTCCAACCGTTGCTCCATCAATTCTCTCCCGCTCGAAAGCACTCGTCACGGATGAGTGGTCTGATAGATAGTGATGGAGGAGATCAGCATCCATGCGAAGTAACTCGGCCTCGGACACCCACGAGTCGTCAGAAGTAGGGCGTTCACGCCAATGAACTAGAAAGCGGCGCGTCTCGCCCTCATCGGAGGAGAGGACATCACCAGCAACAATCCTGTCAGGTAACACAAGAGACTGGGGAAAACTCGAAAATGGGTTAGCATGAGTACCTGATAAAACAGTGTCATCATCAACCGACATAATAACAGTAGGATCCGTGGATGGGGGTCCACACTCACTCCCAACCCCATGAGATGAAGGAGGAATAGAAGATGTAGACGAAGGTGGGGTTGCTGGAAGTGGAGAAGCATATGGCGTTAAGTTGGAAACATTAAACGTAGGGGAAACTCCCCAATCAGCCGGCAAATCCAAAACCACTGCATTGTTACCCAAGCATTTAATAATCCTGAAGGGACCGGCTCGCCTAGGGGCCAATTTTTTAATGGTGCCCGAAGGTAACCGTTCTGGGATTAAGCGGACTAAAACATGATCGCCAACATTACAATGAGAAGGTCACCTATGTAAGTTTGCATGTGACTGATAAGAATCATATTGAGCAGCTAATTTCCCTTGGATATGCTTGTGCAAATCATGAACATGTTGGGTGAAGGTTGGCGCAAAGTGGCTCAATTTATAAGTGGGCGGAAGTGGGACCAAATCGAGCGGCACTGGGGCCTAGTATCCATGCACGATCTCATTAGGCGAGAGTCCCGTAGAGCGATTCTTAGAGTTATTATACGCTAGTTGTGCGTGTGGAAGGATCAAATCCCATGTGCCTTTGTGTTCGCCCACCAAGCAACGGAGTAAAGAGCCCAAACTCCTATTGACTACCTCCATTTGGCCATCCGTCTGGGGATGGTAGGCCGTAGAAAACAGTAATTTAGTACCCATGAGTTTCCATAACGTCTTCAAAAAATAACTCGTAAAACGAACGTCACGATCGAACACAATAGTTTTCAGAACTCCTCTATGGCTAACGACCTCTTTGAAAAATAACTTGGCGATGTGGGATGCGTCACTAGGCTTGCTACATGGAATAAAGTAGGCCATCTTGGAGAAGCGGTCTACCACAACAAGGATGGAGTCATGTCTCTGTACCGTGGGCGGCAGGCCCAACACGAATTCCATACTAACATCCTCCCAGGGGATGGAGGGGATCGGGAGTGGCGTATATAACCCAACATTAGTCTTGTTTCCTTTTGCTAGTTGACACGTGCGGCAACTATTAATAACCTTAGTAACTAGTGACTTAAGGTGCGGCCAATAAAATTTGTCCTCAACTAGCGAGATAGTTTTATCACGCCCAAAGTGACCTCCAAGACCACCTCCATCCAACTCCCACACTATGAAGTCTCGAAGAGAAGAGTGTGGAATACAAAGCTTAGAATGCCGAAATAAAAATCCATCCCTAAGACAATAAGCCGAAATGGTGGTGGGAGATTCTTCTTGGGCGGCTAAGTAGATTTCCTTAAAGTCCGGGCAAGTTGCATACTCATCTATAATGCGCTCAAACCCAACGACCTTGACCGCCATCATCGCCAGTAATAAGGAAACGCGGCTAAGGGCGTCGTCCACGTGGTTTTGGGTGCCCTGAAGGTGCTTAAGGACAAACGTATATTCTTGTAAAAATGAAACCCATTTTGCATGCCGGGGGCTAATTTTGGTTTGGGAACTTATGAATCGTAAGGCTTCGTGATCCGATAACAACACAAACTCCTTGGGGAGGAGGTAGTGGCGCCAATGGTGGAGGCATCGAATCACGGCGTAGAATTCCCTATCATAATTTGAGTAATTTAATTTCGGACCGGATAGTTTCTCGCTAAAATAACCTACTGGATGGCCCCCTTGGCTCATGAATCCTCCAATGCCCACTCCGGACGCATCACACGCAAGCTCAAAAACCAAACTAAAATCGGGTAGGCGAAGAATGGGTGCTTCCGTCATTTTGTCTTTCACGAGTTGGAAGGCATGTGTCGCGGACTTCGTCCAAACAAACTCTCCCTTCCTTAAACACTCGATAATGGGAGCCATAATGCTACTAAAATCTCTAATAAAGCGGCGGTAGAAGGTAGCTAGATCATGAAAACTACGCACGTCCCAGATGGTGGATGGCTCGGTCCAATCCCGGATGGCTTGGACCTTTTTAGGGTCGACGTGGATGCCTTCAGAACTCACAATATACCCTAAAAACTCGACCGATCGCATGCTAAAGGTACATTTCTTGAGATTCAGATACAAGGTCTCCTTTCGTAGGGTCGTGAATACGAGGCGTAAGTGAGACGCGTGATCAGCCGGAGACGTACTATAGACTAATATATCATCGAAGTACATGACTACAAATTGGCCCATGTAGGGTCTGAAGATATGAGTCATCATGCGAGAAAATGTGCTGGGCGCATTGGATAGCCCAAATGGCATGAACAACCATTCATACAACCCATCTTTCGATTTGAAGGCCGTCTTCCACTCATCCCCTTCCCGAATCCGATTCTGGTGGTAGCCACTCCTAAGATCCAACTTCGAAAAAGTCATGGCTCCCGCTAACATGTCCAACAAATCATCTAACCGGGGAATAGGGAAATGGTACTTTACTATGGTCTTGTTGATAGCACGGCTATCAACGCACATCCTCCACATCCCATCCTTCTTGGGGGAAAGCAAGGCTGGGACCGCGCATGGGCTCACGCTATGTCTAATGAATCCCTTCTGCAGTAGGTCCGAAATCTGGGCCTGCAATTCCTGGTGGGCGGCGGGGTTCAGACGGTAATGAGGGAGGTTTGGTAGTGATGAACCCGGAACCAAATCTATGGCGTGTTGAATATCACGCGTCGGCGGTAACTTCGAAGGTAGTTCCTCCGGTAGATGTCCTTATATTCTTCCAACAACTCCCTCAACTCTACCGGTATATCTCCCAAGGTGATAGCCTCTTCTGTGGCTAACAAACAGACTAACGCGTACATAACTCCACCAACAAATGACTCTCGCGTGAACTCCTGCCTACCTAACAAACTCAGTGTCTTCCGCTCAACCGGAAGGGTGGTGTCCTTCGAGGAGCTAGACGGTTCCTTGGGTGGAGTAGGCTTTAGGGTAACCTTCTTCCCCTTATGTTGGAACTCTTACGTGTTGGATCGCCCATGATAAGTAACGTCTCGATCATATATCCATGGGCGTCCCAAAAGGACGTGACACGCATCCATAGGGATGACATCGCACCAAATCTGATTCGAATAAGATTTGACCGAAATGGGAACCAAACACCTTTTGGTGACCGGTAGGGACATTTTATTTATCCAAGCTAGTTGATATGGCGTAGGGTGGGGCTCCGTAACCAACGACATACGTGAGACCGCATTCTCAGATACGACATTCATGCAGCTACCACTGTCGATAATCAATTTACAGAGCTTCTCACCGTTCTTAAATATTAACGAAAATATATTGGTTGTATTGCAGTCATCCAAAGAGCGAGGGGCAGTCAGAATACAACGCATAACCAACAAGTGAAAGTCATCCTCCAAATCATTGGGTACGCCATCCAGATCAGACTCATCTATAGCCTCATAGACGTAATCGGGCCCGTCATCCGTAGGCTCAACTAAAGCTAATGTCTGAGTTTTGGTTGGACAATCGATGGCATAGTGGTCGGTTACTCCACACTGATAACACGTGGCCTTATCCATGCTAATTTTTCCTATGGGAATGCGCTCCCCGGACGGGTTTCTAGTTCTCTAGCGGTGATGACTATGTTGGACGAGTCCTTGGTCTTGAATTTACCCTTATCCCTATAGGTGGAGGTGGAGGTAGTGGCCGCGGCCTTGCTCTTATAGGATCTGTGCCCTGCCTTGGACTTGGAGGCGAGGTGTTTCTCAATATCAAGGGCGGCGTTGAATGTAGTGTTTAGGTCTGTGTGGCCGTAACGCAAAAGTTTCTTTTGGATATCGTAACTAAGACCCTTACGGAACCTAGATAACGTGACCTCGGGCATCTCCTGGACCTCACAACGGACCATCTTGTCCTTCAGATCGCCCATGTAATTGGCGACAGACCGCTCGCCTTGGCGAAGGGAGGCTAGATCATCAAACATCTGGGTGTGATGATAAGCGGGGACATATTGGTCATTCAAGAGGTTTTTCATGACAGCCCAACTGATCGGAGGGACACCGTCTACGGCGAATAAGCGACGCTCCTCATTTAGCCAAAATGCTGGTCCGTTAAGTGATGCCACTCGTAGTAGCACTCCATGTCTAACACCCAATTCAGGAAGACTTGGGATTCTCCTAAACCATCATAGGTGGGGGCGTTAATTTTTATGGCGCGGGTGAGATCGACTTCTCGTTCCTGGCGACGAGGTGGTGGTCGGTCACGCTGAGGAAGCTCCTCGTGTACGTCTTCCTCATGGTGTCATGCCCTATGACCTCTAGGTGGAGTAGGCGCGCAGTTTGGCGGACGATTACCCCTAGGAGGTGAAGGGGTCCGATGGGCCAACAGCTGGGTCAACATGTCCCGCAGCTCTCCCAATTGTTGATTCATATCATCCCGAAGGACATCAACAATGGTGGGGTTTGGAGGCGTTTTTCGTTCTTCGGCCATACTTGACGAGGATGAAGCGTGGTATTCGTGACCGAATCTAGTGGGCATACGACGTGCAGTTGAAGAGAAAAAATTAAATTTTGTAGAAAATAATATTTGGTGCACACATGAGACCTAGACACGAGCGGACCGTGGCCAAGTTAGGAAATTGGACAACCTCCCTCTGATACCAAAATTGATGTAGGCTACCGTGATGACGTGCACAGAACGATAAATTTTACCACAAGCAACACAAATTAATCCAAGAGTACTCCGACCAAAGAGCGAGTAAAAGAGGTCGGGTTGGCTCCCAAATATTTCATTCCAAGAGTACTCCGACCAAGAGCGAAAAGAAAGAGGTCGGGTTGGCTCCCAAATCCGTACTAGCTAATGCCGACAAATATAAAATCGCTAGCCACTAGCAAAGCTTCACACAATCCGCCGTTTCACAACCCCAAACAAGAGAACTAGCACCAACGCGATTCAAAATTACATTCACAAACAACTACCCGTGATGTGATTTTTCTCCGAATTAAAATGATGGGGGATCAACGAATCAGTCCAAGAAAAATCCCAATTAAATTTGGTTAGGTAAAACCGAATCTACAAGATTGAGAGTTGCTTGAGATCGCTAGCATGCGTATGGAACAATGCGGTGAAGTTCCGATAATTTCCAAAATTACACCAAAACTTTCCCCACCCAAATTCCAAGTGAAATAGAAGGAAATCTCACGAGAGAGGTAGAGAGTTTCGTTACCCAATGTGTAGGTGATGGTGGCGAACGGACACACTTCCACGGAGCTCCACTGTAGTCGCGAGCGGAGGAGGCGGCGCGGTTTTACTGGAGTCACACAGGGCTAAAAGAAGGGGGCGGCCTTGGGCGCCGGGTTTGGAGAGGGGAGTGCCGGCTGGAATCGCGCCGAAGAGGAGCGGTCGGGCCTTGTGACGGAGCGAGAAGGACGAAGTACGCGTCGCCGGAGAGGATAGGCCGTCGGAGTTGCACCGAGCGGGAGGCAAAATGTCGCCGAGCGAAGGGAGGAGGCGAGTCGCACGCCAAAGGGGGAATCGGGAAAACCGCAGGAGGCTTAGGGTTCAGCTTTTCTTTTAATCCAGGTTAAAATATATTATAAGGGGAAGAGAGTATATATACTCGCAAACAACAAATCTGCAACACACATCACAAAGGTCTCATCTTGACCGTTAAGCCAAATGAAATAACATAACATTGAATAAGTTAATAATGCAGAAAAATAAAAACTCCCAATATCTAAGAAGGTGGCGGCGGCCGCGCACGTAGGTTGTAGCGGTTGTTTTTCGCCGAATGTCGATGTTACACCGCGAAGCTTTAGTGTTGTGGCGCGAGTCTTTATTCAATGGAGGTCCGGGATCATCCTCCACATCAGCTCCAACCGTTGCTCCATCACGAGTACCTGAAGAGAACTCGTGAATACCTGCTAATTTCTGCAAAAGAGAACTCAAAGCAGGTAAAAAAGAATATAACGCGAGTACCTGAAGAAAACTCGCGATCACCTGCTAATCTCTGCAAAAGAGAACTCAAAGCAGGTAAAAGAATCTATAACGCGAGTACCTGAAGAGGACTCACGAATACCTGCTAATTTCTGCAAAAGAGAACTCAAAGCAGGTATAAAAGAATATAACGCGAGTACCTGAAGAAAACTCGCGATCACCTGCTAATCTCTGCAAAAGAGAACTCAAAGTAGGTATAAAAGAATTTAACGTGAGTACCTGAAGAAAACTCGCGATCACCTGCTAATCTTTGCAAAAGAGAACTAAAAGCAGGTATAAATGAATCTATAACGCGAGTACCTGAAGAGAACTCGTGAATACCTGCTAACCTCTGCAAAAAGAGAACTCAAAGCAGGTATAAAAGAATATAAGGCGAGTACTTGAAGAAAACTCGCGATCACCTGCTAATCTATGCAAAAGAGAACTCAAAGCAGGTATAAAAGAATTTAACGCGAGTACCTGAGGAAAACTAGCGATCACCTGCTAACCTCTGTAAAAGAGAACTGAAAGCAGGTAAAAGAATTTAACGCGAGTACCGAAGGAAAACTCGCGATCACCTGCTAACCTCAGTAAAAGAGAACTGAAAGCAGGCAAAAGAATCTATAACGCGAGTACCTGAAGAGAGCTCATGAATACCTGCTATCCTCTACAAAAGAGAACTCAAAGCAGGTAAAAGAATCTATAACGTGAGTACCTGAAGAGAACTCGCGAATACCTTCTAATCTCTACAAAAGAGAACTCAAAGAAGGTGTAAAAGAATATAACGCGAGTACCTGAAGAAAACTCGCGATCACCTGCTAATCTCTGCAATAGAGAACTTAACGCATGTATAAAGAATTTAACGCGAGTACCTGAATAAAACTCGCGATCACCTGCTAATCTCTGAAAAAGAGAACTCAAAGCAGGTATAAATGAATTTAACGCGAGTACCTGAGGAAAACTCGCGATCACCTGCTAACCTCTGCAAAAGAGAACTGAAAGAAGGTAAAAGAATCTATAACGCGAGTACCTGAAGAGAACTCGTGAATACCAACTAACCTCTACAAAAGAGAACTCAAAGCAGGTAAAAGAATCTATAACGCGAGTACCTGAAGAGGACTCGCGAATACCTGCTAATTTTTGCAAAAGAGAACTCAAAGCAGGTATAAAAGAATATAACGCGAGTACCTGACGAAAACTCGCGATCACCTGCTAATCTCTGCAAAAGATAACTCAAAGCAGGTATAAAAGAATTTAACATGAGTACCTGAAGAAAACTCGCAATCACCTGCTAATCTTTGCAAAAGAGAACTCAAAACAGGTATAAATGAATCTATAACATGAGTACCTGAAGAGAACTCGCGAATACCTGCTAACCTATGCAAAAAGAGAACTCAAAGTAGGTATAAAAGAATATAATGTGAGTACCTGAAGAAAACTCGCGATCACTTGCTAATCTCTGCAAAAGAGAACTCAAAGTAGGTATAAAAGAATTTAACGTCAGTACATGAGGAAAACTCACGATCACCTGCTAACCTCTGTAAAAGAGAACTGAAAGCAGGTAAAAGAATTTAACGCGAGTACCTAAGAAAAACTCGCGATCACCTGCTAACCTTTGTAAAAGAGAACTGGAAGCAGGTAAAAGAATCAATAACGCGAGTACCTGAAGTGAACTCGCGAATACTTGCTAACCTCTACAAAAGAGAACTCAAAGCAGGTAAAAGAATCTATAACGTGAGTAGCTGAAGAGAACTCGTGAATACCTTCTAACTTCTGCAAAAGAGAACTCAAAGCATGTAAAAGAATCTATAACGCGAGTACCTGAAGAGATCTCGCGAATACCTGCTAATCTCTGCAAAAGAGAACTCAAAGCAGGTATAAAAGAATATAACACGAGTACCTGAAGAAAACTCGCGATCACCTGCTAATTTCTGCAAAAGAGAACTTAAAGCAGGTATAAAAGAATTTAACATGAGTACATGAGGAAAACTCGCGATCACCTGCTAACCTCTGCAAAAGAGAACTGAAAGCAGCTAAAAGAATCTATAACACGGGTATCTGAAGAGAACTCGCGAATACCTGCTAACCTCTACAAAAGAGAACTCAAAGCAGGTAAAAGAATCTATAACGCGAGTAACTAAAGAGAACTCGCGAATACCTGCTAATTTCTACAAAAGAGAAATCAAAGCAGGTATAAAAGAATTTAACGTGAGTATCTGAAGAAAACTCGCGATCACCTGCTATTCTCTGCAAAAGAGAACTCAAAGCGGGTATAAAAGAATTTAACGTGAGTACCTGAGGAAAACTCGCGATTACCTGCTAACCTCTAAAAAAGAGAACTGAAAGCAGGTAAAAGAATCTATAACGCGAGTACACCTGTTAACCTCTACAAAAGAGAATTTAAAGCAGGTAAAAGAATCTATAACGTGAGTACCTGAAGAGAACTCACAAATACCTGCTAATCTCTGCAAAAGAGAACTCAAAGCAGGTGTAAAAGAATATAATGCGAGTACCTGAAGAAAACTCGCGATCACCTGCTAATCTCTGCAAAAGAGAACTTAAAGCGGGTATAAAAGAATTTAACGCGAGTACCTGAAGAAAACTCGCGATCACCTGCTAATCTCTGCAAAAGAGAACTCAAAGCAGGTATAAATTAACTTAACGCGAGTACCTGAGGAAAACTCGCGATCACCTGCTAACCTCTGCAAAAGAGAACTCAAAGCAGGTAAAAGAATCTATAACGCGAGTACCTGAAGAGAACTCGCGATCACCTGCCAATCTCTGCAAAAGAGAACTCAAAGCAGGTAAAAGAATCTATAACGGGAGTACCTGAAGAGAACTCGCGAATACCTGCTAATCTCTGCAAAGGAGAACTCAAAGCAGGTATAAATGAATCGATAACGCGAGTACCTGAAGAGAACTCGTGAATACCTGCTAATCTCTGCAAAAGAGAACTCAAAGCAGGTATACAATAATATAATGCGAGTACATGAAGAAAACTCACGATCACCTGCTAATCTCTGCAAAAGAGAACTCAAAGCAGGTATAAAAGAATCTATAACTATTTGTCTTTGCTATTTTACTTACTTGTGGATATTCATATGCGATCTTCTATTTTTTGCGTTATTCCTTATAAAACCGCAAATCCTTTCGAGAAAACCGCCAGAGAAGATATCTCCATAAGTGTAGACAATAAATATTAGATCGTGCGATCAACTTTCAATCCGAGCGGCAAGAAGTTCGAGCTCTTATGCGAGAATTCCAAATGAATAATTGCCCGGTTATCATAAAATCGCCCGGACGGTTTATCACTTTAGTTCTAAAGTAGATTCTGATTGATTCAGTGAAGATGAATCGCGACCTGAAACTGCCAGAGATTATATCTTCACGAGCTCTGATTGTAATAAATAAGTCGTGCAGTTAGAATGCAATCCAGACGACTAATAAGTCCATTTCCTGACTATTAGAGTGAAAGTCTTGGCTCGATTATCTCGAGTCAAAAATACTGCCTTGCGGCTTACTGTAATAACCTATTTTCTAGTCTTTATAACCAATATTTTACCCATCCGGCTAGCACAACATGTTGTCTTAAGGTTATGAACCTTTAAATGACCCAATAGGAAAATGCTAGTACCTGTTAAGTACCGCTTTCCTTGAATGGTCATAAAAACCATAAAAAGAACCCTCCTGTAAAGAAGGAGAATTACATACTCAAGTGACCAAGTGGGCCTACGCGGCGAATATTGCTTTCCTCAAGTGGTCATAAGAGAATAGTCAATAAGTCGGGCAATAAGTATACAATTCGGGTGACCAATAATTTGAATTCTTGAGATACTTATCCTTGCAAGCCTTGTGGACGGCTCGATTTTAACTGAGGGAATAAAATATATATCCATAAGGCTGATAGAATTATAGACCAAATGAGAAAACCGATTGATCAATGTTACACTTGATACCCTGTTGGAACCTGCTTTCTCCCGAATGGTCTTAAAGGACCATAAGGGAAGGAAAAAATTGCTACAGGCTCAGATGACCAAGTGGGCAGGTGGGCCTAGGCGGCGAACATTACTTTCCTCAAGTGGTCATAAGAGCTGTAGAGATAACTTTCTATAAAAAGGGAAAAAGTAAGTACAGACTCAGATGACCAAGTGGGCAGGTGGGCCTAGGCGGCGAACATTGCTTTCCTCAAGTGGTCATAAGAGCTGTAAATGACTCAACTGCTCTCTTGCCTAGGTCTACAAGCCAAGTTGATCAATTGGGCAGGTGGGCCTAGGCGGCGAACATTGCTTTCCTCAGAGAGATCAACTCAGTTGTTGGTCCCGCTTAGGCATCGCTTGAGAGTACCTAGGATGATTCGATGGTCACAGACTAGGATGATCGATTGGGCAGGTGGGCCTAGGCGGCGAACATTGCTTTCCTCAGAAAGATCATCAAAGTTGTAATTATATCCCTTTCGGGGCATGATAGAGCTAACATTCACCTAGACCTCCCTTGATGCAGGGGTGTGTTAGATATCAGCCAGGATCCAAGATTCCAAAGACGACCGCATGGGAATTGGCAAGCTTCCACTACACAGTGTGAAAACTCCCTGCTACACATGAGCTTTGTGGTTTTACGCTAATGACTACAATCTGAGGTGGTTCGAGCAGAACTTGGCGATGTCTCTTTGGTTCAGTGAGTGATATATAAAAAATGTAAAAATGTCACCATACAAGGAGAAGTGTCAGTATAGGGCTTCTTATTGAATATCCAAAAATGTAAGAAATGAGAGAAACATTTAAGGATAGAATTGTTCAAGATCATCACTGCTTTAGGTGCGTGAGATGTCTTCTCCATCACTTGTTTGGAGGCGATAAGCCTCACTCTTTAAAGCTTCCTTAACGATGAAGGGCCCTGCGTAGTTATAATTTAATTTTCCAACAATACCCGTTCTGGCTGCAGCATCTACCTTTCTTTATACAATATCTCCGACCGCGAATTGTTTGATTCTGACATTCTTATAAAAATGCGGCCATTCTACTCTTTACTTTCGCCTGCCAAATAATTACTTCATCTTGGAGTTCTTTATGAAGTAGCCGCCTCAAGGGCTTGTAGTTGAAGAACCGGATCACTTATCCCATAATAGACTTTTGAAATCATTTGGAGCTACTTCCCAACGAATTTTATATGATAATGGGGAGGTTCTTGCTATTATCTCGCAAGAAAAGTGAGCCCATAAACTTGATATGGAAAATTACTCATACCCATGCACCTTATAGAACTCATGGTGAGGAATATAGGGCTCTTCGGCTTCAAGTTGCGTCAAATGTTCTATATGATTGCCGGAAAGCTTGTCATTAGTAGTTGTTGCAGTGTGAAGTTGAGAATCCACTTGTCTTTTGAGTTGAATGTTCTTTGCTAATAGGAGATGGATGTCATTGTTTTGCACATGCATTTATGGATGACCGGAGGGATGCCCGAGGCCCTTTGACGGATGATCCATGAAAACAGGAATTGTCGAAAGAGAAAAACTGAAATAACTTTCAAATGGAGCCAAATTTTTGAAATCTGAGGGCTAAGAAGTGGCTGAATGGGGAACTCGGTTCAATTTTTGGATATTTCAGCTCAAGCCGGTTGCGGCGGGCTTTGAATTTCTGAATTCTGACACCCAGATCAAAAGTTATGGCCGTTTTAAAATTAAATGTATTTTAGGCCAAATCTCGCATCTTCATCGCAACTGTTGTTCATTAACCACTCGCTATCTGAAGGTCACGTGTTTTTGTTGATGCCAAAATTGTCCCCAAGTCCTTGACGCTCGATCCCGGAGGAATAAGAGGGGGGTAATGGTCGAGCAGCTGGTTACTTGAGTCGCAAATGAAGAGCTGAGTGAGAGAGAAGAAGAGAGTCCCGCTAGCTTGCGGCGAGGCCAGACTTCGCCCTCCGCGGCAAATGCCACTCCTGCGGCGGGCTTTCCCTTTATTTAATAATCTATATTATAGCTTGCCGTTTTTAGTACATGGAAACAGAATGAATACAAGAAAAGTAAGCCGCTCGGGCTGTTCGCCGAGGCCGCCCGGGCTGTTCGTCGAGGCCGCCCTGGCTGTTCGTTGAGGCCGCCCGGGCTGTTCGCCGAGGCCGCTGATGGCGCAAATCTCACGCACCGCTATAGGCGGTAGCTCGACTACGACACGAAACGGCAGTGTACCGATCGTTCAAGTAATATAAAACGAGGAGTAATCCCCGAGTATCGAATCTCTCAAGGAACACAGTAAGGTGGAGTTAGGTTTCGAGGAAGGACTTGAGATTGAAGTCCTAAAATCGGATGGGATGCGGGGGAGTTGGGTTGGCTTTTGGAAAATAAAATAAAAGCTATTAACTACTCCTATGCAATGCCGCTATGCAAAGCTTCGCTTGGCGGGATGGAAACTAGGCAGGCCTTGAGCGCGCTGCGTCGCAAGGGCGGATGGACGAGTAGGCTAACGGAATCGAACTATGCAGGCCTTGAGCGCGCTGCTTCGATAGGCGAATGGATTACGGGCCGCGATGCCACGCTTCGGTAGGCGAATGGGCGAGTAGGCTAGTGGAATGAGGGTCGCAAGCACCTCTTCGACAAGCACGCCACTAGCAATTGCTAGTGCGGCACCGGACACGATGGTGGGATGGAGGATGGAATGGGGCGCACCTCAAGCAACTCAAATAACAAGCATTTCACAAATACAAGAAATATATGGAAATACAAATTAGTTCAGGTGCAACTTCATCAAAATATACAAGATCTAACTATTACAACAATCAATAAAAGGAGAACAAGGCAAGAAATCGACCGAATCCGAAGGCTCGTTGAAGATTCACGGTTGGAATCCCCGGGTTGTCAATCCGCGTCCAAGCTCGGTCCGCAACTACGTCCGGGGTAGAGAGAGCTGTCACGACTCTCCAATGGACCCGTCTTCTTCGTGTCACGATCCGGTAGAGGTTGCAAACTTCCTCTTGCTCGATGGAGATAGCGGCTAGGTCTTCCTTTGGAGCTCTTGGATGAAGGAGGAGGCCGAGAGGAAACTCCGGCTCAAGATTGGCGTGAAGAGCAAGCCCGGAGCACCTCTATATGGTGGGCGACGGTGGAGGAGCGAAATCGGGCGGAACCGGGCGGAAAATGGCGCTGAAAATCGGGATGATTGACCTAAAATCGCGAGCAGGGAATTTATAGGCGCTGGAATTAAACAGTGCGCACGGTCAGTGGCGCACGACCATTGGTCGTGCGCACTGGAATCCTGTGATCGTGCGCTCTGCCTGGACAGAACCTGCAAAGACAGAAATTACAAAATAACATGTTCGCACGACCAGTGGCGCACGACCGGTGGTCGTGCGCACTAGCGTCAGTGGTCGTGCGCAATAGATGAAACAGAACTCAGAAATTTAATGGTCAATGCGCACGAGCAGTGGCGCACGACCGGTGGTCGTGCGCACTGGCATTGGTGGTCGTGCGCACTGCACCAAACAGAACTCGTGAAAAAGGCGTTAAGTGCACACGATCAGTGGCGCACGACCAGTGGTCGTGCGCAATAGAACCAGTGATCGTGCGCAGTGTTCCTGTGCAGAATTGCACCGGAAACACCTGCACGACTCCTGTTCTAGCGTACAACCACAAATCCAGCCACTAAAAGTGGCACCTAACAGTGCATGAAAACCCTAATGAAAATAAACATGAAATCACACCAAAATGGGCCAAAAGGTGCACCTAGCATGGATTAACAAATATGAACTAAAACAGGGCTAAAGTGCAGTGAAATGACTAACTAAACGGCCCAGATGAGTCCATAAAAGTGTATATGATCAGGACTCATCACACCCCCAGACTTAACTGTTTGCGCGTCCCGAGCAAACACATTCTACGCGAACGGGGAAAGAAAAGTAGATGGCTTAAAATTACAATACAAAGTACCATGCGAAGTCGCATGCTCACGTGCATAAGAACGATAGTAGAAAAGACTACTGATTAGAAAAACAGTTTATATATTTCTAAAAGAGTAAAAGCATATTACAACTACTCAAAATGGTGAACAACGGTGAATCATTTAGTCTTGCACACGGAGAAAGTAAACTAAACGCTGAGATGAGCATTGCTCAAGATCGGGATACGGGACAAACTCCACTGAAATCCATCAGTGTCGGTGACCATAAGCTTGCCCGGTCACCTTCTCTCCACGACACTAGATTGGTTCATAGCGTGAGTCAGTAGGACTTTAGGTTATAGATGGGGCTTGGGTTACGGTGAGGTAAACAATGATAAACAGGACGGCTTAAAACACCTAACCCAAATGAGCTTTAAGAATAACTACCCGTGCACCCAAAATCGAATGCAAGTGCACCACACCCCCAGACTTGGACTTTTGCAACATAGGTGTGTGCACCGCCTACTCCCAATACATAATTTTTCTACAAGATTTTCAATAAAACACACCTTTCTTTTTCTCTTTTTCTTTTCATTTTTTTTTTCTTTTTCTTTAAATCTTCTTTTTCTTGTCTTTTTCTTTCAGCAAATTTTCAATTGAGCATATCCACAGGTTCACATAATAAACACCACAATCAACACCCCCCAAAATGTAAATGAAACTACAACTAAAGCTCAGATTTGGGTGTGCGACTAGGTTAGGCTTTTAGGCTTTGGCGAGAAAGATGTGGAGCTGAATCAAGAAAAGGATAGGCACAAAGGGGCTAGCAAGGGTAAACAATAGGCATGAAATAAAAAGTTCAACCGGGCCAAAATAATGGCCTACGTCATTCTCACGCACTAGAACTATCCTATGCCAATGCTTCAAGAATCGCTTGGGGCAAGTTCTAGCCACCGAGAAAGATTCTCCTTTCTCACGACTCAAGCAATACGAGTCTAACGATCGTTTACACACATCCCTATGCTACCGTTTGATTCACACCGGATTCACCATTTGAGTAGAGTAAACAACATTTACACTAATAGAAAAAATACAAAACCATAAGTATAAAAAGAAGTCTAATCTACACAAATTTCTATGCAACCGAGCACTCGACTAGGAGCACTACTAGAGTCAACATTTTACTCTGCTACATAATTCTAAACCATCACCTAGATTTTCCCAAATAAGCAAAAGAATTAAATTCACAACAGAGCAAGCAAACAGATGAGTGCGCGCTCAAGTGGGTGAAGTGGTGTGTAATGATAAAAATATACTTCTGATATGCAAAAACGTGTACACGTGTAGTGAACACTCGGTACACTCCCCCCCAGACTTAAACTAAACAATATGCGCAAAATGCAGCTATAAAATTCAGAATAATGCTAGGGAAAGAGAGTACCCAGTGCTCAGAAATGAGCACACCAGAAGATTGGCGTTTAAACCACGACTAAGCTGCAGCATCCGCCATCCAGAAGAAGTACCTGCAGGGGTCAGCTCCGCAAAACAAAAGAAACAGAAAAAAAAAAAATAAACTACAATACTACAGCTAACTAAACAGGATTGAATAAAATAAAATGCATGAAAAGTAAGATAACTACCGGGGTTATTGTCATCCCAGCACGACTTATTCAGATTTTGTACAGTTCTAGCTTATAGGCCTATGAAAAGAAAAGTGCACAGGTAACTGTTCTAATATGCGCATCGGTAATGGGTACCTATACGGAGAAAGAACAGTCACGCCTCTACCCGAATATAAATAAAACCTGCCCATCACAGGTAGAGGGAAAAGAAAGTAAGAAGAGGAGGAGGCCTGGTCCTCACTCAACTCACCAAAAATATCCTTGCCTAGCAAGGTATCGTCCACAGCAGGTCCGCAGGAGGAGAAGGCAACGAATGAGGCTTCCTTAATGGAGGAGGGGTCAACCTCCTCGCATATAAGGATGCAATCATCGTTGACTCGGGCAAGAAGCTCCAAGTCCTCCTGGGGAACCTGTGAGGACTCAACCTGCACAAGCTCGGATGAAGAAGGGGGGTCAAGAAATAAAGAAGACGAAGGACATAAATAAACATCAATCGGGGGAGTGGTCCCGGTCTCACTCCCATCAGGTTGGGGAAGTAAAATAATGTTTGCATTGTCATCAATGCTACAAGATTCGGCGGGATCAACGGCGGCCAGGCTTAGGATTTGGACTTCCTCCACCGGTGTTGAGGAAAACTCCTCTTCACCTAGAAGGTTGTCCTCCTCCATAGGAATAGGCACAACACAAAGATCAACAACCTCATCCTGCGACACATCATCGACAATGTCGTCAGAAACGAATGTAGAATGCACAATAGGGGAAAGAATCGAATCCACTAGAAGTGGTGGAGGCACATGGAGAATTGGCTCAGCAATGTCGGTGCATAGATCAGCCGCACATCCGGTGACCGTATCCATGCCATACCCTTCAAAATGTGAAGGTGACAAAGACACATAGCCGGATGTTGAAGGTGTGCCGCCAGAGCTAGGAGTTGGGACGATCCGAATATCCGGCTCGTCATCCTCATCCAATTGGCGACGAAAAGCAGCACAATCCTTCAGGGCATGATCTGTGCTCCGACAAAACTGGCACTGCCTAGCGGGCTTCTTTGGCACAGCGGGGGCTGGAGCCGAAAAGAAGTATGACGGTAAAGGCTCAGCAGAGTAGCCATAAGACTTACGCGCACCATATGGAGTACTAGACGAAGTCGGTGCTCCATATGCTGGGCTATAAGAATTATGCCTACTATTCTCCGTAGGGCATTCATCACTAGAGTGGGAGGTAGCTCCACACCAACGGCAACGGAAATTTAGATGTGCCCACATAGTGTGAAGATAATACGATTCAGACAAAATGTGCAAAATACTACACCTAACAAAAATTTACTAAAGCAACCTAATAAAAACAAGAAAATGGAATAAAAAGAACATAAATAAAATAACAGAAAATGCAATTTACAAATGGAAGGGCTTTTCTCTCAGGTTCTCCCTCTCCAGAAAACTCACACGACTGTGTTCCCCGGCAACGGCGCCAAAAACTTGATGGCGCAAATCTCACGCACCGTTATAGGCGGTAGCTCGACTGCGACACGAAACGGCAGTGTACCGATCGTTCAAGTAATATAAAACGAGGAGTAATCCCCGAGTATCGAATCTCTCAAGGAACACAGTAAGGTGGAGTTAGGTTTCGAGGAAGGACTTGAGATTTGAAAGTGCACAGTTAACCTCACTAGATTTCTCTAGAGGGGGGGTGAATAGAGATTTGAAATATTTTGTGCAAAGTTAATATATATATATATATATGTATGATCACAGATTAGAGCTTCCCACACACACCAACAAGAATTAAAACAATAAAGCAAATGTAAGAAAGAAAATCCACAGCACAACACAAGAAAATATAGTGGTTCCCCAAACTTTGGGTAGTCCACTCTTCTACCCCCTTGGTAGGAATTCACTAACTTGCACTGAGTCTTTTGATAAGGAGACTCTTAGAACCACCCTGAGTCTTTTGATAAGGAGACTCTTAGAACCAACTGAGTCTTTTGAAAAGGAGACTCTTAGAACCAATACACTGAATTTTTTGAAGAGAGATTCTAAAAACTCTTTTACAATAGTGAATAAGAATGAAAAAGAAAGAATGGAATAAAGCCAATAATGAATCTTCTTCCTAGCAAGAAGATTTGAAGCACAAGTTAAGAATTGAATCTTTCTTCTATAGAGAGAAGAAGATTTGTAGCCTTTCTCTCTTTTAGTGAGAGCAATCAGATTTTGCAGCAGTGATCAGTGAGCAGAAGCAGAAGTGGAAATGGATGGAAGTTGCTGCAGAGCTTTTTCTCAATGTCTCTCTTTTCTTTTGGGAGCTTTTCCTCTATATCATAAATGTGTGGTGGATCACTCTTGTGCTGTTTCCTGCCGACTTGCTCTTTATTTTATAGCTCTGTGTAATAAGATAGTACTATAGGAGAGGAATCAATTAGCAGCCAGAGATTTAGGTAGAGAGAAATATTTCCATAGCAGATTTAATCATAAATGGAAAATGTTAATTTAGATTTCAAATAATATCCAAAACAGATTTCATCAATTTAGCCAAGAATCAAATAGAAGGAAAGAATGATTCAGAACGGCTATAAAATATTAACATCATTCTATATAAATCAGATCTTCAGAAAAGAAGGAAAGAGATCTGGCGCAGATTTAAATCTGTCAAACAAATCGACGTGCGTCGATTACTATTCGACGTAAGCGTCGAATTTATCTTAGCCCAACGTCGAGAGAGATATAAGGAATGTGCGTCGACAAAGGTGCGTCGACTTCTTTGTATGCGTCGACTAGAAATCAGAGTAGCGTCGACAGGACCTACGTCGAAATCTTCCTAAAGTTACTTCGACATATCCTGAAGAAGACGTCGACTCTATTTCGACGTAGCGTCGAATACCATTCGACGCATATTTACTTTGTCTTTGTTATTCATTCATAAAACTCTTTCTTTAACTCATTTCTAGGGGTTAAGAGAAATCATTTTCCCAACAATCTCCCCCTATTTGTCTTAACCCTTTTTAAGGAGAAATTGTCTTAGCATAAAATCAACTCATATCAAAATAATTTGCATAAATGAGAAATATATTGATTGGAAAAGAAAGTTAATAAAGAGAGCTTATGACAAGTATTTGTCTTAAACTAGAAACTTCTTTTTGTACATGAAGTTGACAAAGGCAGAATAAAGTTTCCTAGACAAATCATTAATAGCATCAAAAATGTATCCCCTGGCTCTATCAGGTCTTTCTTGGACATTCCTGATGATGGTATGCAATTTTGCCAAGAGCTTATCACCCTCAGGGATGGTGTCATTTAAGGAGTAGCCCTTGCTGATAATGATTGCTGCCTTTTCATCAATCATTTCAATAGTAATATTGTGAGATTCTTTTTGAGCAGGTTTGGGCTCAGGAGGTCCTTTGTTGTCAACCTTTGGCCTATAGGGTTTCTTCTTTTCAGGTTCTTGTTTCTCAGGGACTTCATGCATTTTTCCTTTTCCTTTCCATGGAGAGTTGAGCCATTTGTCTAGCCTTGGAGGTTTTGATGGCTTTTTGTAGGGTATGTATGTATCTTCTGTACATCCTATACCTTTCTTGTTCATTTGACCTTTATTCAGAGTAATCCCTGCTTGAGGATTCTTCTTTTGATAGGCTTCAACATCAAACAATTTATTTGGAATTTTGATAGAAGATTCAGCAAGGATTTGTTCCTTAGTCATTCCTTTGTTGATCTTTTCCATCCAAGCCCTCCTTTTATCTTCCACTTCTTTCCTAGCTGCTTCATATTCATATGCTTCTCTTTCTCTTATCTCTTCATGTCTCTTTTCCATGTCAGGATCATGATAGTCCTTTATAGGATTAGAAGGAATGGGTACCTTCTCAAATCTTTTTATTTCTTCAATAGCCTTTCTATATTTCTTTTCTTTTGCATACTCCTTCCTTTCTTCTTTAGAGAAATTTTGCCAGTGAGGAGTGACTTCCCTTTTTCTTTTTATCTGTCCTCCTGCACTCTGCCTAGGAGTTATTTGTTTAGAGAGTCTTGCTGCTTGAGGAGGTAGAGGTAGCAAAGGAGGTAGAGAAGAAGGTAAGGGAGGAAGAGGAGGAGATTTCTTTTTGGGTGGAGAAGGAGTTATTTCAAGAAGAGTTCTTAGATGATCTGTAATAGAGGGCAGAGAAATATTTGGTAGGTTGATTTCTGTAGATGAATGAATGTCTCCTCCAGACTCTTTTGTAGGGATATCCTCAAGCAAAGGAGTCTTAAGCTTGATATAACTGGCCGAGAAACCAGGAGAATGATGCTGAAGTTCTTCCTCGCATAAGGGTGTGTCAATCCATATTTGCCCATTCCAATCATCAGAGATGGCTGCTTCTTCCTCCCCCTGGATTACTGGCAGATTCTCTACAGGAATCTCCCCCTGGATACTAGGAATATCAATTCTGAATGCTGAATCCACAGCATGCTCCCCTTCAGTGTTGTAAGAGGAAGATTCACCAAAGTGTTTGTTAAAGGTGTAGTCAGAATGATTTGAGAGGACTGGAACCTGGTGAGAGGGGTTTCTGGAGCAACTCTCCCCCTGGTTTATATCCTGTATGAAGGATGTAAACCTTTGTGGCGACAGAGGAACTTCTCGAAGAAGGATATGCAGCTCAGGAAGAGATGCAGATAGAGTGGCCAGCTTTGCTTCACAGTGGACGATCATATTGGCACATTCATCAGAGAAGCTTTGTAGACGAGTCTGAAAGTCTTTAAGGAGATTTTTCAGAGCAGCATGTATTGCTTGGATGTGGTCGGCTTGAACAGGGGTAGGTGCCATTGTAGAGAGAGAGAGGTAGACGAAGAAGTTTTTGGCGGGTTCAGAGATGTATTCGTTATGAAATACGAGGTGCTATTTAAAGTAGATGAAGCGTCGAGAAAGGAAACATAAATCGAGGAATTCAATAGGCAGAAAAAGGAAGTAGGGATTTGATTCTAAATGTAACCTGAAATCGATGTTGCGTCGATTTAGATGTCAGCGTAAGCATAGATATGGATTTGATATCTTCAAGCTTTGTTGAGATATGCGTCGATGGAAATTCGACGGTACGTCGATGGATAGTCGACGTATCAGTAACTAAAGGAGGTCAGTATTAGCGTCGAGATCAACTCGACGGTGCGTCAACTTTGATTCGACGCATCTCCAGTAAGTTTTTCTTAGAAGCTCTGATTTGTTTAGATTTTCTCAGCGATCATGCTTTACAGACTTCCATCAAGCATTCCTAGGGTGTTGAGGAAGAAATTATGCTTGGTTTCATCCAAAGGTTTTGTAAAGATATCTGCTCTTTGACTGTCTGTAGGTATATATTCTAAGGTTATCTTACCTTTTTCTACATTGTCTCTAAGAAAGTGATGTCTAATTTCTATATGTTTGGTTCTGCTATGAAGAACTGGGTTAGATGCTATGGATATAGCACTGGAGCTATCACAGTAAATTTTAGAGTTATTGACTTCTAGTTTGTAATCAAGGAGCTGATTTTGCATCCACAGGATCTGTGAACAACAGCTCCCAGCAGCTATATATTCAGCTTCAGCTGTTGAGGTGGAGACTGAGGTTTGTTTCTTACTAAACCATGAGATTAACCTGTCACCTAGGAATTGGCAAGTGCCAGAGGTGCTTTTTCTATCAACCCTACAGCCTGCATAGTCTGCATCTGAGAAACCTGTTAGCTCAAAGTTGGTTTCTGCTGAATACCATAGCCCTAGTTCAGGAGTTCCCTTAAGGTATCTAAGAATCCTTTTAACATAGGTGAGATGGGATTCTTTTGGATCAACTTGGAATCTAGCACATATACAAGTGGCAAACATTATATCAGGTCTACTGGCTGTTAGATATAGAAGGGATCCTATGATTGCCCTATAAGTCTTTTGATCCACTGATTTTCCTTTATCATCTTTTTCTATAATGGCATTGGTTGCCATGGGTGTTTTCATGGTGGAGGCTGACTCCATACTAAATTTTTTGATTAGTTCTTTAGTATATTTTGATTGTGAGATAAAGATTCCTTCACTACTTTGTTTCACTTGAAGTCCTAGGAAGTAGGAGAGTTCACCCATGCTACTCATTTCAAACTTTGATTGCATTAGATCAGCAAATCTTTTACAAAGTTTAGGATGAGTGGAGCTAAATATGATGTCATCTACATATATTTGAACAAGAAGGAGTTGGTTTTTATGAGTTCTAGTGAAGAGTGTTTTGTCTACTTTTCCTCTTTCAAAAGAGTTTTCTAAAAGAAAGTTAGAGAGAGTGTCATACCAAGCTCTGGGAGCTTGCTTAAGACCATATAGTGCTTTGTTAAGCTTATAAACAAAAGTAGGAGAAGAAGGATTGACAAAACCTGGTGGCTGCTCTACATATACCTTTTCTTGAAGGTCACCATTCAGAAAAGCACTCTTGACATCCATCTGATATACCTTCATCTTCATAAAAGCTGCATAGGCAAGGAAGAGCCTAATTGCTTCCAATCTGGCTACTGGAGCAAAGGTTTGATTGTAGTCTATTCCTTCTTCTTGTCTGTATCCTTGTGCCACAAGTCTTGCCTTGTTCCTGACAATTATTCCAGTGGAATCTAGCTTGTTTCTATATACCCATTTTGTGCCAATCACTGGGTAGTTACTGGGTCTTTCTACTAACTTCCATACTTTATTTCTCTCAAATTGGCCTAGCTCTTCTTGCATGGCCAAAATCCAATGAGGATCACAGTTTGCTTCTTCAAACTTCTTTGGTTCAACTTGTGATAAGAAGCATTGAAGCATTACTCCATTTGAAACTTGATGCCTTGTTTTTACTCCAGTATTGAGGTTTCCAATTACTTGAGATTTTGGGTGATCTCTCAAATTGATCCCTGTTCTCCTGGGATCTGCTAGTTGTTCTTCTTCTTCATTCTCAATGTGATCATTATCAAACTGTTCTTCCTGGACCAAGTTTTCTTGTGGAGATTGGTTTTGAAAGCTTCTCTCTGAACTTTCTTCATGTTCTTGTTCAGATTCCTCACTTGGTTCCTTTAGCTGGTATTCTCTTTCATTTTCTTTGTTCTCTAGAGCTAGTTGCTCAAGCTGGATTTCTATGCTTTTGCTTTCCTGTGAAAAAGAGTTGGTGGGAGTATCCTCCCCCTTAATCAACATGTTAGTTTCATCAAACACAATGTGCATAGATTCTTCAATTTTCAGAGTTCTCCTGTTATAGCACCTATAAGCTTTACTGGATGATGAATATCCCACAAATATTCCATCATCAGACTTTTTGTCAAACTTTGCAAGATGATCTTTTCCATTATTTAGAATAAAGCAAGCACACCCAAAAATTTTAAAGTATTTGACAATAGGTGTTTTTCCCTTCAGGAGTTCATAAGGAGTTTTTAACTTAGTTTTATGAATGAGGCTTCTATTTAGAACATAATTTGCAGTATTGACTGCTTCAGCCCAAAAGGTTTTTGTTAATCCTGATTCTGCAAGCAAGGTCCTTCCTGATTCTATTAAAGTTCTATTCTTCCTCTCAGCAACTCCATTTTGTTGAGGAGTTCTAGGTGCTGAGAAATTTTGTTTGATTCCTATTTCATTACAGAAACTACTCATAGCCTGATTTTCAAATTCAGTTCCATGGTCACTTCTTATTATGGATACCTGACTGTTGAATTCAGATTGAATTTGTTGTATGAATTTTGAGAGAGTCTGATGGGTTTCAGACTTGGCCTTTAGAAAGAATACCCAACTATATCTAGAGTAGTCATCTACAATAACTAGGGTATAGGATTTTCCTCCCAAGCTTTGAGTGGATATGGGACCAAAGAGGTCCATGTGGAGCAAGTGAAGGATCCTTGGAGAGTCATCCTTACCAATTGGTTTGAAGGATGATTTGGTTTGTTTTCCTAGTTGGCAAGGTCTGCATGGAGAATCCTTAGAGTATCTACCCTTTGGTAAGCCTCTCACTAGGTTATTTTTTGCTAGTTTACTAATTGTTTTGTAGTTTAGATGACCTAGTCTCCTATGCCATAGTTCACTTTTATCAATAATATTATTGAATAAACATATTTCTGTGGGAGAGGAACTGAAGTCTACTACATATACTTTACCTTTTCTAATTCCTTTAAGTACTGTGGCACCAGTCTTGATATCAATAATATGGCAGAGTAGTATGGTGAATTTTACCTCATACTTACCATTATCACATATCTGACTTATACTTATCAGATTATGTTTTAGTCCTTTGACTACTGCCACATTCTTGAAGGTGACCTTCCCTTCAATGAAGTCTCCAAATCCCTTGGTTTGGCCACAGCTAGAGTCTCCAAAGGTTACTGATGGTCCAAGTCTGTCCTCAAAGTTGTTTAGCAGGTTTTTGCATCCTGTCATGTGCATGGAGCATCCACTGTCCAAGTACCACACAAGCCTGGAGATGTGGTACATCTGCACATAAAAATTTTAAACATTAGTTTGAACCCTGCTCAGCTGGGGTCCCTTCTTATAATCAGAACTAATGAAGGAATAAGTAGGTTTTTCAGAATATCCTTCCTCCTTTTGGGGCATTGGTCTATCATACCAATCTGTTTCGGTGATGTCACAGAAATAGTGTTCATAGTGTAAGGAAAGAGAGGGAGACTTTTTGAACAGAGAGACATTTTTGTCAGATTGATTGCGTCGATATGAATTCGACGTGCGTGGAGAGGAAGTCGACGCCTTTTGGCATAAGCGTCGATTAAAAATCGACGTACGTTGATAACGATTCGACGCAGATTGATTGCGTCGATATGAATTCGACGTAGATTCAAAATTCTTGTTAGGATTCTTTCCTAAGATTCCTTTATTTATAATGGGATTAGATTTGTTGAAAAGAGTGGTTGTTTCTTGACTTTCTTGTGATCTTGCTTCTTCTAGATGATTTTCCCTGGTGAAGTGAATGGGGTGTTTCCAGACAGGTTTGCTGGGTGCTTTAGACTTAGATGCTTCATTAGCTTTCAGTTTTAATTGATTAGATCTATTAGTGAGATTTTCAGAGATATTTTTGATTTTCTGATTTTTTCCATTTAGAGAATCCTCAAAGGCTTTAGCTTTTGCTAGCTCTTTTCTTAGTGTTAGATTTTCTAAATAGATTTTGTTTAGGTTTTCCTCTGAGAGTTCTAGATTGAGTTTATAATTTTTATGGTATGTGTTTACTTGCTTTAGTTTTCTTAACTCCATCCTTAATTCTTTTACCCCTTTTTCAGATTTGATTAGATCTAAACAGAATTCCTTGAAATCTTGTGCAAAATTAGTGGAGGAGAAATCTATACTATCTAGTATATTTACCATAGATGTATCTTCAAGCTTCTCAGTGGCCATCAGACATGTTTCTTCTTGCTTGACATCTTCTTGATCAATATCTGATGAGGTGTTTTCTTCAGATTCTGAATCACTCCAGGATTGAGCAATCAATCCTCTTCCTTTCTTCTTCTTCTTTGGATCTGTACTTTTCAGATCTTTCTTGCTGCTGTTCTCCTTAGGACAATCAGGAGCAATGTGTCCACTCAAGGAACACAGTAAGGTGGAGTTAGGTTTCGAGGAAGGACTTGAGATTTGAAAGTGCACAGTTAACCTCACTAGATTTCTCTAGAGGGGGGGTGAATAGAGATTTGAAATATTTTGTGCAAAGTTAATATATATATATATATGTATGATCACAGATTAGAGCTTCCCACACACACCAACAAGAATTAAAACAATAAAGCAAATGTAAGAAAGAAAATCCACAGCACAACACAAGAAAATATAGTGGTTCCCCAAACTTTGGGTAGTCCACTCTTCTACCCCCTTGGTAGGAATTCACTAACTTGCACTGAGTCTTTTGATAAGGAGACTCTTAGAACCACCCTGAGTCTTTTGATAAGGAGACTCTTAGAACCAACTGAGTCTTTTGAAAAGGAGACTCTTAGAACCAATACACTGAATTTTTTGAAGAGAGATTCTAAAAACTCTTTTACAATAGTGAATAAGAATGAAAAAGAAAGAATGGAATAAAGCCAATAATGAATCTTCTTCCTAGCAAGAAGATTTGAAGCACAAGTTAAGAATTGAATCTTTCTTCTATAGAGAGAAGAAGATTTGTAGCCTTTCTCTCTTTTAGTGAGAGCAATCAGATTTTGCAGCAGTGATCAGTGAGCAGAAGCAGAAGTGGAAATGGATGGAAGTTGCTGCAGAGCTTTTTCTCAATGTCTCTCTTTTCTTTTGGGAGCTTTTCCTCTATATCATAAATGTGTGGTGGATCACTCTTGTGCTGTTTCCTGCCGACTTGCTCTTTATTTTATAGCTCTGTGTAATAAGATAGTACTATAGGAGAGGAATCAATTAGCAGCCAGAGATTTAGGTAGAGAGAAATATTTCCATAGCAGATTTAATCATAAATGGAAAATGTTAATTTAGATTTCAAATAATATCCAAAACAGATTTCATCAATTTAGCCAAGAATCAAATAGAAGGAAAGAATGATTCAGAACGGCTATAAAATATTAACATCATTCTATATAAATCAGATCTTCAGAAAAGAAGGAAAGAGATCTGGCGCAGATTTAAATCTGTCAAACAAATCGACGTGCGTCGATTACTATTCGACGTAAGCGTCGAATTTATCTTAGCCCAACGTCGAGAGAGATATAAGGAATGTGCGTCGACAAAGGTGCGTCGACTTCTTTGTATGCGTCGACTAGAAATCAGAGTAGCGTCGACAGGACCTACGTCGAAATCTTCCTAAAGTTACTTCGACATATCCTGAAGAAGACGTCGACTCTATTTCGACGTAGCGTCGAATACCATTCGACGCATATTTACTTTGTCTTTGTTATTCATTCATAAAACTCTTTCTTTAACTCATTTCTAGGGGTTAAGAGAAATCATTTTCCCAACAAGATTGAAGTCCTAAAATCGGATGGGATGCGGGGGAGTTGGGTTGGCTTTTGGAAAATAAAATAAAAGCTATTAACTACTCCTATGCAATGCCGCTATGCAAAGCTTCGCTTGGCGGGATGGAAACTAGGCAGGCCTTGAGCGCGCTGCGTCGCAAGGGCGGATGGACGAGTAGGCTAACGGAATCGAACTATGCAGGCCTTGAGCGCGCTGCTTCGATAGGCGAATGGATTACGGGCCGCGATGCCACGCTTCGGTAGGCGAATGGGCGAGTAGGCTAGTGGAATGAGGGTCGCAAGCACCTCTTCGACAAGCACGCCACTAGCAATTGCTAGTGCGGCACCGGACACGATGGTGGGATGGAGGATGGAATGGGGCGCACCTCAAGCAACTCAAATAACAAGCATTTCACAAATACAAGAAATATATGGAAATACAAATTAGTTCAGGTGCAACTTCATCAAAATATACAAGATCTAACTATTACAACAATCAATAAAAGGAGAACAAGGCAAGAAATCGACCGAATCCGAAGGCTCGTTGAAGATTCACGGTTGGAATCGCCGGGTTGTCAATCCGCGTCCAAGCTCGGTCCGCAACTACGTCCGGGGTAGAGAGAGCTGTCACGACTCTCCAATGGACCCGTCTTCTTCGTGTCACGATCCGGTAGAGGTTGCAAACTTCCTCTTGCTCGATGGAGATAGCGGCTAGGTCTTCCTTTGGAGCTCTTGGATGAAGGAGGAGGCCGAGAGGAAACTCCGGCTCAAGATTGGCGTGAAGAGCAAGCCCGGAGCACCTCTATATGGTGGGCGACGGTGGAGGAGCGAAATCGGGCGGAACCGGGCGGAAAACGGCGCTGAAAATCGGGATGATTGACCTAAAATCGCGAGCAGGGAATTTATAGGCGCTGGAATTAAACAGTGCGCACGGTCAGTGGCGCACGACCATTGGTCGTGCGCACTGGAATCCTGTGATCGTGCGCTCTGCCTGGCCAGAACCTGCAAAGACAGAAATTACAAAATAACATGTTCGCACGACCAGTGGCGCACGACCGGTGGTCGTGCGCACTAGCGTCAGTGGTCGTGCGCAATAGATGAAACAGAACTCAGAAATTTAATGGTCAATGCGCACGAGCAGTGGCGCACGACCGGTGGTCGTGCGCACTGGCATTGGTGGTCGTGCGCACTGCACCAAATAGAACTCGTGAAAAAGGCGTTAAGTGCACACGATCAGTGGCGCACGACCAGTGGTCGTGCGCAATAGAACCAGTGATCGTGCGCAGTGTTCCTGTGCAGAATTGCACCGGAAACACCTGCACGACTCCTGTTCTAGCGTACAACCACAAATCCAGCCACTAAAAGTGGCACCTAACAGTGCATGAAAACCCTAATGAAAATAAACATGAAATCACACCAAAATGGGCCAAAAGGTGCACCTAGCATGGATTAACAAATATGAACTAAAACAGGGCTAAAGTGCAGTGAAATGACTAACTAAACGGCCCAGATGAGTCCATAAAAGTGTATATGATCAGGACTCATCAGCCGCCCAGGCTGTTCACCGAGGCCGTCCAGACAGCCTGCTGCTAGGTGCGGTATGGCTATTTCTAGCCACCGGTTTTGCCCCCCAACTTGCATATATCACTGTTCATGCCGAGGGTGGGCGGTTTGAAGGGGGAGGCCGCCCCACCTGGGCGGTTTGAAGGAGGAGGCCGCCCCACCTAGGAGGTTTGAAGGAGGAGGCCACCCCACCTGGGCGTTTTGAAGGGGGAGGTCGCCCCACTTGGGCGGTTTGAAGGAGGAGGCCGCCCCACCTGGGCGGTTTGAAGGAGGAGGCCGCCCCACCTGGGCGGTTGAAGGGGGGGCCACCCCACCTGGGCGGTTTGAAGGAGGAGGTCGCCCCACCTGGGCGGTTTGAAGGAGCAGGCCGCCCCTTCTTACCACTTTGGGTGTGAAAAAAGCCTTTACGTGAGTTCTGATCCTTCCCGGGCGCGTAATCTGTAAAAATGTAGCGAAAAAGGCCTCCCAGGGGAGGATCGCCGATTTCTGGGTCAACACCTTTATTTATAGTTTATCATCAAACATATATATTCTAACCCTCATTATGTATATTAAACATGCACCTAGTAGAATGTTTAATTATACAAACATAATTAATTCTAACCCTCATTAAGTATTTCCAAAATTAAATTCAAATTGTGCAAAAATTTCCTATGAAAAATGGTTTCAAAAGTCATCATTATTTTAAGCCTAATTTTAATGAATATGGAAATTATAATATTAAATCAAAATATGAATGGAGACCCAAAATAAAAAATGAAACATTAACTCCACTTGAAAGGATTCATTCATTTTTGTCTCCCAAAAAATTATCAAGCTATATTTGGGTACCCAAAGGAACTGTTACACTTGGTTCCCTTTGGATACCTAATCTCTTATCTACTAGTATCATTAATTTGCATGAAGTAGAAATAAATCCAAATGAATTACAAAATATTCTACTTCATGATGTGCCTAATGTTCCTTTTTATTTTATTTTTATTTGTTTAAGCCAACATGCCATGGTCACCTAATATAATATTTGAAATTTGACTTTGTCCATTAAAAAGACTAAATGAAGTTTACAAATCAAATTGAATCAAAAGTAAAAGTCAGGTTTTCATTTATAAATGACCAATCTATTATTATTAAAATCATTGCCAATAAATATCATATAGTATTCATATAAATTGAACTATAAATTTGTTATAAGATATTTTAATTAAATCAAGTTATTAGGTTATTAAGCACTTTAGCCTTCATCAACAAAATTGGAGAATTAACATGTGACAACGTGTGGACATCTTCTCAAGAACTCTTTACAACACACGAACCATAATTTGGGTTTTGACCTCATGAGTTAAAAATTTAACTTCCGCAACAAAAATTGTATGGTGTTCACTCCTTGATGTCAAACTTGATATAAGCCATCACTATTGTTCACCTATCAAAAATCTCATATATATTCAAAATTCATAATTAAAAGAAAATCACTAAAATATATTAAAAGAATTTACCATCATAATGAATAGTGAATTCACATGCACCACCAGATCTATTGTTGTCCTTTGCTAAAATTTTCTAAAATAATATATTATAATTCATATCAAGAATCATCTAAAAACAATTATTTCTATCACATTTATATGAATTATATGATGATAATTGGTATTATAATTGCATACCATGGTTGGTGTATTATGTGTGTATTGTTATTTATTTCAAGTTTAGACCTTATAATCATATTGATATCAAAAAGATCAAATCAAATAGAATCTTCACTTCATTCTAGGTCTATAAACTGAAACACTATCATACTTTGGCATAGCATTAATCTCAAACTTATCATAATAACATTGTCACCTAAATAATATTAGTATCTATGTTAGATTTTATTTGTTTACCAAGATATATATGTTGGGTATTCTTATTTAGGGCATATCCATATTATTCTTTGCAGAAACATCATCACATACTAATCGTTTAAATCATGCTTATTTGGCTTATTCGAACGGATATCTTGTGCTTACATTTCCTATCATTTTCAACTTACATTAATAAATATATGCCTTAGAAAAATCAAACTGAAGATATAAGAAAATATATATCATGCGTTGTCAAGTCATATATTAAATCACTAATGCTTCATGCAATTTGCACGATTTAGACATCTCCAAAAATTCTGAAATTTCTGTATGAGCCTACTCTTGGGACACTTAATCAAAATCAATAATCAGAATTTCCAAAATCTCGAAAAATAGTGTACTGTTTATCGCGCTAGGGCTAGCGTCGGCACTAGCTCGAGTGTCTGATTTTCAGTAAGTTTAAAATTTCTGGAAAATCCCTAAAAATATGCTCTATTATATGTACTACTTATTTTTGCATTTCTGTCTTTAATTGATTTTTAAAAAATTAAAATACAAAATTACATAAGCCAAATTACAAAAAATATTTTTCTTACTTCCTTCCTTTGGTTATTTGTTTGATTTCTATGTCTATATGCAAAAATATAAAACAAAAATAAGTATCAAAAATTATTTTTTGAACTTAACTTTTCTATTTACAAGTATCTTGCGAAAGGGAGATTTGGGATATCATCCCATCTCATCTCCTAGTACCAGGCAAACCCCTCACATGGTAGACCTCGGGAAGTCCAAGATCAATTATAAGAGTTATATTGTTAAAATCAAAATTTTTATCAAAAAAAACTGTATGGACTTTATTGTGAAAATCAAGCATGATTTAATCTATTATTTAGAACTTCTACATGTTGCAATTCATCGGTTCAAACTACTTTGAACATTGTTTTTATCATGCTTTGATATATATACTCATATGTGCACCAATTATAATAAAAAGGATGTGTTGAACCAAGCTTAGCATGCCTCTAAATATGAGTAAATGTTTTATGATTGATAATGATATTTATTCACTCACTTAGTTTGGCAAAGTATACATGTGATTTTAATCTAAGAATGCTTGCTTGTGTATTGTAATTGTATAATGAATTAAATTTGCACAAGTATCTTACCTACACTACATTTATTTGCACCCTTACAAATTAAGAAAAGTGGTTGTGCTTTCAAAATTAAATTGGTTTGCAAAACAAGTGTATTCTGAGATCTTTGTACAAAACAAAAAAAAAATTATAAAATAAATTGACAAAGATAACTCCACCAAGCACTACTTGAACCTCCTGATAAGTCTTAATAAGCGTTGTGAGGTTGAGCACCTTGGAAAGAATAGTAAAGTGTCTTGTGCAAACCTTCATTTTTACACCACTTATTCTTAAGTACACCGGATCACAAAAAAAGTATATATATTGAAAAATAAAGTGTGTGATCCCCCAAGCACTACTTTGCACTCTAATAAGTCTTAATGAGTATTGTGTGTGCAAAGCACCTTGGTAATTGTATAGTTTTTCTATATGCATTGAAGTGTGTGGAAGTAAAATTATTTGTGTTTTACTGTGCACTTTACTCTACATATGTCTTGTATTTTTGATTAAATCATTTGTTTACTCTATTCAAAATACACTTATGTGCACTTCATTATCTTCCATAACACTTCTTCTCATGAATATTGGATCCTAATGTTTAATTCTATACTCCTCTTTATTTATAAATGCACTAGATAACCTAGCATGCTCTCTACAATGTTTGGTATGTTTTGAATTTGTGAATCAAATTAACATTGTAGTAGTTTCTTTTTGATATCCTTCTTTCATGCTTGGTTACTTCATGGTAATCTTTAAAGATTTCAAAGAAAAATGATTTACAAAAAATATCTTTTTCATTTTGAACTTTCACTCATATTTCTTCTTATGAATCTTCATGTCTTACAAAAAAATGTTTGTTGTATTTTTATAAGTCTTCCGCAACTTTACGTTTACCTTGTGTTATTTTTATGCTTATTTCAAGTCTTCAAACTCCAAATTATTTTTTCAACCAAATGGTAGACTTGTGTGGTAAATGTTATATTATTCCTTTTAAGCTAAAAACTCTGATTTATTTCTATGAAAATTATTTAAAAAACTCCTTATCATTTCCTTTCCTCTAAAAAGCTCAATCATGACTTATTTTTTTATAAAAAATCCTCTTTTTATGTTTGTTGCTTCCTTGCCCACTTTTGCTAATAACAAAAGGGGGAGAACAAACATGATTAATAATAATCACTATCAATTTAATTAAAACTAATCTGATTAATAATAGCTTACATTTAAGGGGAGCATTCACTTAGGGGGAGCATGTATTTAGGGAGAGCAATTCTAAATACCAAAATCCACAATTATCCTAAGTCATCACTTTCACACACACATAAGTAGGTTTCATCATTCTTATATATTAATGCTCTGATTTATCATTAATGGATTTGTTATTATCAAAAGGGGGTGTTTGTTGGAACATGGTCTTCCGCATCTCCTAGGTTTGAGAATAACAAATCCTATGTGTATTTGATCCAGTGTGTTTAAGTGTGCAGGAAACAAATCCATATGACTCAAGGATAACATAAGAAGGTTACCCCCAGAATTGAACCCAAAACTCTAACATGCCCACTAGCGCCGGCGGTAGCACCTAGCGCAGGCGCTAGCAATCATTAGTGAAATTCCGGGAGCTTATTTAGAAGGCGTTATTGCCAGGCAGTAGCGGATAACACAGGCGGTAGCGAGGAGCACAAGAAGTAAGGCAGCAGAGTTTCCTTGGAATGAAAGATATGCACACGCAGAATATTTCCTAATATGGGATAGCGCCAGCGGTAGCAGGCGCTAGCGCTCACACCTATAAAAGGAGGCCTATTCTCTCGTTTTATTAAGAGAAGTTGACGAGAGGTTTAGTGCCATAATTCCAGAGCCTTATTCAGCCGAGAGTTGATCTCCCACCAAAAGCTTAGAGAGTTTCTGAAGGAGGACTTCATAACGCTATATCCAAAGGGCGATCGCTTCAACCTCGCTTATTCTATAGCGATCATTCGTCTCTGACTTCAGAAGTTTCTTAAAGGGAGTTTTTATTATTGTCATTTCATATCTTTTGTAAACCGTTAGAGAATTCACCTCGTGTTGGCGACTAAGTCTGGGTAGGACTTAGGGCAGAAATTCGCCTCGTATTGACGACTAGATCTAGATTAGGTCTAGGGGTGCTCGAGGCCATATCCGGGAAAGGATTGGCTAGAGCATCTTGAGGCCATATCCGGGAAGGATAGGCTAGGGCCACTGGTTTGTGGGGGATACTAGTCAGGATAGAAAACAAAAAAGAGTTTTATTATTATTCGCCTCAGATTTCTAGCGTTATAGAAATCTAGTTTTGTAATCAATTTTATTAATAGTAATCATGTCTCTATTTGTGTAATAAAATTGATTTTGTTCTTCATTTATCTAAATTGTTTATTATTATCTCTTTACAATTTAGATCTTTATCACTATTTTAATCTCTTATTATTTCAAATATATCAAAATATAATATAAGTTTTGTAAACCCTTATTCACCCCCGCCCCCTCTAAGGGCGCCTACCAATCCAACTGGAATTTTTAATCACATGAGTATATTCTCATTAATACCAATTTTATATTGATTTTCAGAATAATTTCATATCATTGAATTTCCCACAAATCATTCCCAATCATAGAACAGATTTTATAATGATTTTCTTAACTATCATGTTAAGTTCTTTCACATATATATCTACGATAGTTCTACAACTTCAAACCTTCCGCAAGCCAAAAAAATGGATGTTGAGGATTCTATCCCTCTTTGGCTTATGCAACAAACTCCAATATGGATGACATAAGAAGTTGTGAGCATATTGGCTGACCTGTATGAGATTATCTACGTTTTGCATTCCTGCATTCATGAGTCATTGTGAATTTAGTTGTGGTTTTCACGTCTCCTTGATGGAATATGCTATACCAATGTACTTTGGGTCGGCGAGGAGACATGCGTGCTGACTGGCGAGAATATTATTTAAAAAAATAATAGGTATCATAGTTAAATATTATTTTATCAAAGTGCCTACCTCTTCAAAATTTGTTTGAGTTGATTGCTTTATCAAACAGCCTAACTCTTCAAAATTTGTTTCATAAAAAACATGTACAAAAAATTCCTATAATTTAAATGATTACAAATTTCCGCTTATTTCAGATATTTTTTAAAACTTTTAAGTGTTACCAATGATATATTTTTGCCTTAAAAAGAAATTCAAACTTCTAGGGTGCAATTTTGGAATACTGCTATGGTGCAGTTTTGCAAAACTGCAATCTTGGAATTTATAAAACTAAACTTTAGGTGGTGATGTTTCAAGCATTTTTGTCGCTATGGTTTGACAAAATTATGCTTATTATTCTGCTAGATTTTTAGTTGCTGATCTTCTGTTATGTTGGAACAAAAAGATATTTTGACTGTATTGACTGGTGCAACTGTTATCTGCCCATTCTTTTAATGGTTTGATTACCACTTGCTGAGCATTCTGTGTTTGGTCTTAATTGTTTGAATGGTTGTTCAGTTTTCTTTGCTATGGTTGTTCTGTTTTCATGGTTTCTCTAAAATTTGCCAACAACATATACTATTGTCATTTCAAAACCTTCAAACCATATTCTCGAAGTTTTCATAATCTTTGTTTGAAAAAACATGATATTTGAGTATAAATATAAAACACTTGCATCGGTGGAAGATGACATTGCTCGAAGAAAAGGTTGGCATTATGCAATTTTTGAGATAAATTTCTGGGTAAAATTAATGATCAATGTATAACTAAGTTAATATATTTATGAAAGAATGCTTAATTTAATATATGAGTCATTCAAGAATTTGTCGGTCCTCCGGCCAGATAGGAAGGCAAAGCCTCATCTTGAAGTGGTCTACCGGGAACATGATCATCTTTGCATGGGCTACAGCCCGTGCTCGATGCTCTCCGCTTCAACAGTACCTCAGCAGCGACGGTACCTCCTCCCAAACTCGCCCGCGCTAGGATGCAGTCAATTGATAGTTCATGGGTAGCCCCGTGCCCAGCACGGCAGAACACCTACCTCGACAGTGTCCCGACGCGATGGTGCTCCCGCTGCTCGCGAACCCACATGCGCACAACATCTGCATGGAGGAGAGCAAATAACTCTCAGTGGGACTTTCTTGGGATGTCGAGCATGCGACGGTCGTTCCCCTGGCTCGTGGCAAGAAGAGAAAGGTTGTCTTCAAGAACAGGAATTTCAGTCCGAGGTCCATTCCTCTAGCTCCTAGGATTCATGATCACGAGGCTAGTCCGAGCAGCCGCATGGTGGATCCTGTTCCGGCGGATCCTGATGTTGAGATTTTAGCTGTTAGTTATGGCTGTTGTCAAATCACCTAATGGGGGGGGGGGGGGGGGGGGGGGTTGAATAGGTATTTTAAAACTCTTGACCCTCTTACTTTTGAGTCTATTTCTATGAAGGTTCTAGCATAATTCTTTTAAATATTTAGAGCACATCACAGAAAACACTCAAAGATAAATAATGGTTCCTCAAGATAGAGTGTCTTTAGTAGTCCACGGTCCCTCTGTGCCTTTCTAGCACTGTGCTATTGTCGGCAAACTCCGCCAAAAGCTCAGGACCTTAAGCCCTATAATCTCAGGCCCTCAAGCCCTACAATACTCAGGCCCTCAAGCCCTATAATCTCAGATCTGAAATAGATCCTACAATACTCAGGCCCACAAGCCCTACATCTTAGGCCCTCAAGCCCTATAACTCAGATCTGAAACTGATCCTACAAACTCAGGCTTGTAAAAGCCCTATAAAGAAAGAGTAATAAAAACTTCTCTAGCCGGATGAAGATTGGCTTCTTGGACTTGAAGATAATGCTTTTGAATGTTATCTTGGACAGCATAAATTACTCTTCAATCCTTTCTTCAATCTGGAACAGTTCATATCAGCCAATGTTGCTGGACTGAAACTTGGAGAACACTTGATGAAAATCATTTTGTTCTCGTGTCTTGTTCCTTCTTCACACAGCCTTGTTACTGTTCCATTAATTCTTGCGTATTTTCTATGTTTCTTCTCTTCTACGAATTAGGGCAGACACTTTTCTCTTTTATAAGACTGAGGAGCTGACTAACGGTCTCCTATGATGTCCTTTAAGTGTCAGAGGCCCATTCCATAATGACACACACTGATTGGACCATCACGCGACGATATTAAATATAGACAGCGCTATTTGAAATGTCGGGATCTGTCTCGACGATATTTGCAATGTCTCAACAACAGAACTTGCAGTTACGCCGATCAACTTTGGACTTGGGCAATTATTCAAGTCTTCTTCAATCTTCTTTAGAGAATGATATCTCGAAGATACAAGATATCTTAGCTGCACTTGAACTTACGATGATATGAAGTCATCTGAAAGATATCGTCGTAAACTTGTTGACTTGCGATCTTCTCGACAATATCATTGAAACCATTCCGCCTTATCACCAATATCGTTGAAACCATACTGTCTTATCGATGATATCATCTTGATCATTCTGATGACATGCGATTCTTCTTCTATAAGCTGTCTTCACGAGTTCTCCCTTAGCCTTGTTGACGACTAGCCTTCTTTACAACGATGTCGTCGACATTGCCGAATACTTTGACTTAAGTCTTCTTAAACCTTACAGCGATATCTGTTGGGTATTGTAGCAACAATAACCTTGATTTGAAGAAGTGTCCCTTGAACTAAGATGAATTGATTTTGCATTTGATGTAGTTTCTTAGTTGTGGGTTTGCAGGACTCTAATTGCTAAGTACAAACCAATGTCCGGTTTCAATGAGTCATAAACACAGGCATATGCAATGTAATCCCTCATTGTGTAGACCAAGGTGTTGACTCATGTAAAATCTCTCTATTGGGATGTACTTTATATTCAAACACTTTGGAGAAGTCAAGGTGAAGGAGGTGTTAAATTTAGAAGTGGAAGAAAATAGCCTAACTCAATTTCATCGAGTGGTCTCGAAGAATCCAAGTTAACTCGTAGAGACAACTCGTGAAAGACTTGTTATTCGTCGAATCTACTTGAGAACTATCAGAAAATTCGTAGAGTGGTCTGTCGATTTCTCATGAACACTCGACGAATTCGTCGAGTGCTCTCGTGAAATCCTCGATTGGGCTTAGTTTCTTTTCCTCCCATCTCAGCCCTTAATTTCTAAGTCTAATTCATCGAGTAATAACATTAATTTGTCGTGTAATCGTGTATTCGACGAGTCCACTTGAGGAACCTAGACAGAGCGCATTTTCTTCTATTTTGATGCGTTTTTCCTTTTAGGGTTTTTTGGCCATGTACAATACATGTGGACCTATCTCCTTAAGTTAAGTTTATAGCCGTTAGAAGGAGATATATAAATACTTAAGAGATGTTTTCGTCTAACCCTAATCGTGCAATTTGAAAAGAAAGACATTGAGATTTCCGCCTGCCATCTCTCTCATTCTCGCAAAGATGATATCAGCGCGTGTCGTTAAAAGACGACGAATTCACTACCGTTTACAAGAAAATAATAAAAAGATAAAAGTAAATTCAGAAAAAAAAACTCCCTATAAAGAAGAGCTCTGAAGGAGATGTTGAAGAAATGCAATGACCATCGTTGGAGTTGAAGAAAGCGTCTTTCCTCTAATTTGACCATTGGAAATCTCCTTCTCAATGGTGGTGTGGGGAGTGCTCTCTGAATTCGGGGATGAAATGTTCTCACAGAAGATTGGGTTTACTCAAATCGATCATAGTTCCTAAGGTCTTGGCTGAGATCGTGCAACCGTCAGGATCGTGGCAAATCATGGACTCAATGCGAGCGTTAACTCCAATGCTGGAGTTGTCTCTGGCTTCTCGACGGATTCCTTCTCGACGTCATTTCATCTCGATGAAAGTTAACGCGGTGCCTTAACTTCTAACGCCGAGCGTTAGATCTCTTTTTAGACAATCGTCATTAATAACAATCCAATTCATAGATGTTGGAAAATATGCCCTGCAATGTTCCTAATTTAAAGAAGCACTCAGCTCAATGATAAAAACATTGTGTATTTAATGTTATATTTAGTTCATGCTTGCAGAGATCATGCAATATGTCCAGTACTTCAATAATTTCCCAAAGTACAACATCGTCGAAAAAGACTGGACATATCGTCGAAAAGTGTATGCATGTCGTTGAAATGATGTGCAGAGCAAAGTAAAATGATCATATCAGTTATCATCAAAACAACATGCGTATGATGATATCGTTGTGAGATCAACACTACAACACCTCACAACGATATCGAAAAGCCGAGATGAAGAAGAAGACTCAAGCATAAAAACAAGTCAGATGTCGATGATATCGTCGTAAAGGAGTCTTGTCGTCGATAAGGCTAAGCAAGACAGATATCGTCGTAAAGAAGCCTTCTCGTTGGATAGGCTAAGTAAGACTGATGTCGATGATATCGCCGTAAAGAAGGCTTGACGTCGAGAAGACTAAGGAAGGTCACATGAAGACAGGAAGTTGCTGAAGAATAGTCTATCGACATGATATCGATTATGTCGTCGACAAGATAAGGTTGTTACAATGATATCGAGCAGTCAAGAAGATTACGCCGACATCAGCTAGATGACTTCATGTTGTCTTAAGTGCAAGTGCAGAAGGGATGTCCCGTATCATCGAGATTTCACTATCTGAAGGAGAGGAAGAAGACTTGAAGAACTGCCCTAGTCCAAGTCAACGACAAGTCCTATCATCGAGATATTGTCCATATCATCGTAACAATGGAAATATCATCGAGACAGATTCAAATGATGACAGATGCGCTGTCAGCATTTTATGTCGCCGCCTGATTGTCCAATCAGCGCGTGCTCTTAAGGTATGGGCGTCTGTCAGTGAAGGACATCATGTGTGAGCGTTAAGCGGCTCCTCCGTCCTATAAAAGGGAACAGTGGGTGCCCTAAAGAAGATATCAGAACGAAGAAATGAAAAAGAATCTTGTCGAGCAATACAACAGTAAAAGCTGCGGAGAAGAATCGACATCAAGAAGAGGAGAACAAAAACGCACATCCAGTGTTCTCCAAGTTGCAGTCATGCCACATCGACTGATAAGAATCATTCAAGTCAAGAAGCCAGTCAACATCAGGCTAAAGAAGATGGCTTGAAGAAGATCTGTACTTTCAAGATTCAAATCAGAGGCATCTTCTTCAAGATAAGAAGCCGATCTCCACCAGGCAGAAGAACAAACATTGTATATCTTTCTTTGTAAGACTTGCGGGTCCAACCTTGTCGAGCTTGAGGGCTTGAGATCTGTGAGGCTTGGGGGCCAGGGCAGAGGACTTGCAGGTCCAACCGTGTTGAGCTTGCGGGCTTGGGTGTAGTAGGGGATTGCGGGCGTAGGCTGCAGGACTTGCGGGTCCAAGGGGCAAGACTTGTGGGTATGTGTTGTGTAGGGCTTGAGGGCCTGAGTGTCGAGCTTAAGGGCTTGAGTGCAGTAGGGGATTTCGGGCCTAGGCTGTAGGACTTGCGAGTCTGAGTTATAAGGCTTGCGGGCGGGCCAGATACATTGGCGGAGTTTGTCGAGCCTAGCACACTGCTAGGTAGGCGCAGAGGGATAGAGGACTACTCAAGATACCCTGTCTTGAGGAACCTCTATAAATTCTTGTGTGTTTTCTGTGTAGTGCTTTTAATCTCTAAGTCTGTTAACCAGAAATCAAGAACACCAAAAAGGGGAACAAAACAATTTGAAATACTTATTCACACCCCCCCCCCCCCCTCTAGGTGATAAGTCGACACCCAATAACTAATATGTGATATTAGAGGGAGGTTGTTCAAAGAAATTCTTAACAGTTTGAACAGCTCTGCCAGTGGATGTCCATTGATCATAACTATGGAATCAAGAATAGCTATTTGTTCTAGGGAGAACTTTGCCCTATGGAAAGTAAGAGCTAAAATATTCATGGAGGCTATGGATCCTAGAATGTTCCTAATTGTTCAAGAAGGGCCATATGTCCCCATGATAGCTTCCAATTGTTGTTCTTATGAGACAGTGCCCAAGAAAGCTTCTGAGATGACTGAAGATGAGGTTACCCTGGTCAACTTAGACAAGGAGACCAAAAACATCCTAGCTGGTGCAGTTGACATTTCTATATTCCAGCAACTTGCTCAGTGCATAACAGCAAAGGAGATGTGGGATTATTTAACAGTTCTTAGGGAAGGATCAAAGGAGGAGGAAACTGACTTTGGACTGACTGCTTTGTCTAACTCAGAGGAGGAAATTCAAGATGAAGTCTCTCATGAACGGGTATGCATCAGGGCTCCTCTATCTACCACAGATTCAGAATCTGAAACAAGCTCAACTAGAAATGATGACTGGTCCATGCCATACGATGACCTTCTAGAAGTTTTCAAAAAGATCAAGATGCTCTGCAAGGAGAAAGATGCAGAGATCTCCTCTCTTCAAGCAAGAAACCTTGATCTCTCAGAAAAAGCTGAAAAGCTAACTCTAGCGAATGCAGAGTTTTGTCAACTTAAAAAGGACTTCAAGGCAAGCTCCAACCTTGATCTGATAAGCAAGTTTGGGAAAACTCTAAAGGCATTGATTGCCAGTAAGGATCTGTGATGTTCTCTAACCAAAGAGGTTGTACTTCTAAAGAAGGATAGAGATCAGGTTGTACTTCTCAAGGCAAGCTCCAACCTTGATCTGATAAATCCATCATTGCAAGGAAGCTTGTAGCAAGCTCCTCCAAACCCAAGAACAAGCCAAAAACCTCAAAGGTACCTCATGAAAGGATGATCACGAGGAGGCATGAAGTTACTGGATCTAGAGAAGAGAAGAAATCATTAAAGAAGACTGACTCCAGATGGAAAGCTGTGAATGGTGATAGCCAACATCACACTCACAATCAGAACAGTTCAGTCTCCTTCAAATATCCTTCTATTCACACACAAAGAACTCATGCTCACATAGTCAGCCAGAAAGGAAGATACAATAGGTTTGAATGTTGGTGCTGTGGAAAGACTGTGCACTTTGCATTTGATTGTTGGTACAATACAACTGCTCCAAGGGTAACAAATGCTAAACTTGCAAATAACCTTGTTCATCATCACTATGCATATCCTGGAGCAGTTAAATCCAGTATGCCGATTAAAGCTAACAATGTCCTAGGACCCAAAGCTACTTGGTTACCTAAGGGCTTGTAATCTCATTTTCCAGGTGGTCCAAGAGCCCGTCAGAAGCAAATCTGGGCCTTGGACATGATGGCTGTTCTGGCCTGTTGGCTGGAACAGCAAATTTGGTTCATTAACAATCTTAGTGCAGGTCATCCTATTAAAAGGACCAAAAGAAGTCAATAAGATTACAAGTTGGAATTGACCAAAACACCCCTGGAGAACTCTCACGGTTGGTGCCAAAAGATGTCTCCCAAGAAGGGCCGAAAGTTTCCCTAGGCTGACAAGTTTAAGAGATATGTATCGTCGATACAATAAGTTGTTACGACAATATATCAGATGTTGCGACGATAAATGGATCAAGCTAGAAGGATGCGTATCCAAGAACCATTTCAACGACAATCAGAAGCATCATCGAAATAGAGTCCAGCTATTTAACACGACACTAGGTCGATCCATCGGAGCCGTCTGATTATTTTCACCGACACAGTCAAAGGTACGCGCCCCTTCACCTACCTACACTATAAATAGAGTGAATGCTCGAGAATAAAAATTACGCTATCATTTGCCCTAAGCTATTCCTTCGACAAACCACTGCTTCGTCTCCGACGTACTGCCTCCTCTCTTGATCTGAATCGATGGCTCCCAAAAGAGAAGAAGTAATCTCAGGTTGTGAACTATAGGGCAGGGGATTCAACTCATGCTCTGAAGAAATTAGGTCAGTGCTAGGACTCTTGGAATCCACCGGCCTAGAATATCTGCTGAGCGAGCCTTCAGTTCTTCTCCACCGAGAACTGACAGAGTTCTTCGTTGAATCCAGGCTCAACCACTCGGAACCTCAGATCATGTCCATTGTAGCTAGTAAGAAGGTCAAGATATCCGCAAAGAGTCTCAGGAAGAAGCTGCATATGCAGAGAATTGAAGGGGGAGAGGAAGAAGAGCTGCCAACGGAGGATGTCTCCGCTAGTTATACCTAGTATGGCCACACTGGGAAGACCTATGGGTCGATCAAAAGAAATGAGTTCAATCAAAAAGGGAAACTACTGGTCGACGTCGTGGGGAAGGTGCTGCTATGCAAACCTGGTTCGCATGACTGAATCTCCAAGGAGATGTTCGTTGTCATGGCACAGATAATTCTGTCCAAAAGACTGACTGGAGTGGGTTTCTCTTCCAAAGAATGAAGAGCACCCTGAAAACTCTGTCGTACGGAAGAATACTGTCCCTCTACCTCATGAATACCCTCGATGAAGTTCTTCATAAGAGAATGGGAGTGACCATGCACTACTCCAAAAGGTTGGACGCCAAAATGCTTAACCAATGGGATAGGTCAATTCCCAAAGCATCCTCTGATGCGGCACCCTCCCCAAAGAAGAAAAAGAACAAAGATGTCAAACTGTTCCTTCTGAAGAAGAAGAAGAAGAAGAGTGATCAAGCAGCTCTGATGACAGTTTCCCACCCCAGCAAAACCATGGTGAGACATCTACTCAAAGAGATGCTCCAGCATCAGTATCTGGACCTGCTTCCAAAGAGGTTATTGAAGAAGGTAACAACCCCAACTTGGAGAGTGTTCCTGCTGAGGGGGAGTCCAAATTTGGGAGCTCATCCCAAGATGCAGAGATGATTGATGGGGAGCTACCGGCAGGAGGCTCACCCCAAGGTGACGCACAAGTTGAGGGGAGGACCCAACTGGGGTACTCTATCGTAGAAAATCAAGGAAATGTGCACGAGCCAATGGAAGATGCCCCTTCAGCTTGCTGTGAATTGGCAATAGCAAGTAAAATAGTAATTACATCTCTGAGTGAGATAGTACGAGAAGTTTTCTAGGGGAAGGCCAAAGTAACAGTCCATATCAGTGAGGAATCGTCTGAAGGTACCCCTGATGTAGCTCCACTGGAAGAAGGAGATCAAGAAGAAGAAGTTGCTGAGCCATCTTCAGCTCAGGCAAGCTCTCTCTATCACATGATACCGGCTCTACTGACTGCTCAGCGAAAACAATTGGAAACATTCATTGTAAAGATTGTGGATGGCCTAAGGAATGAGATGAAGGCTGAGATCAAGACAGTGAAGAGAGACATACTTAATCTCAACACCCAGTGCCCCCACTTCTACACTCTGGCAGCTCCCACAATAGAACACATGGGCGAGGAAGTCAACAATGTGGGAGATCAAACCCATAAGATCCTGACAAATCAAGTAACATTCTCAGAAAATGTGGAGTATGCCTTTCGGCAAATAGAAACAGATGCTAATAATAATAAGAATCAAGTTTTGAACAGGGTTAATGAGAATGCTCACACAATATATACACATCTATTAGAAGTAAGGAACAATTTGGATGTTACTGAATAGCACCTGCATGAACAGTTAACATTGGTCAGAGAAGCTCTTGAAGAACACATAATTGAACAAGTCCTAAAGGGGGAGAATCAAATAAAAAATGTCGGATCCCATCAAGCCATGTGGATAACAAATCAAGTGAAGCAGACAATGCAAAAACCCCACCCATCAGTGTATGAAGCAGCTGATCCATCAGTAAGTACTAATTCAGCGGAGTAAGGTATTGAATTCGGAGAATCAGCAACCTCCAGGAAGAGAAAGAAACTCCAAAGCAACAACTGCAGAAGAGGCTGAGGGAAGTTGAGCAGGATCCACAATCAGGAAGGTGGGGTCCTAATTCCAGAGAAATAATTACAGAATCATGGATACAATTTGGATACCCTGAAGAGGGCCATCAAAGAGTATACCAGACGGTTGGATGGAATAAACATCTAGAGCAACTAGAAAGGAGGAAGAATCACAAGCTAGTGTTCCCTCATGGTCCTCCTCCTTCTCCCAAAAAATTTCAAAGCCCATCAACTACTACCAGAAGCAAAGGAGGAAAGACAAAGGTGCAAGCAGCAGCAGACCTTGAGGAGCATCGAATCGAATCGAAAAATAGAATAGGGCAAATGAATGTTAATTCTTATTCAAGAACATTTAATCTATCTATGTGATTGTTGTTATATTGTCGTAATGTTAAATCTTTATGTGTGTGGCATTTATCATTAAGGTGAGTTAGGACTTCTTCAAATAGGGGAGATTGTTGGGAAATGTGCCCTGCAATGTTCCTAATTTAAAGAAGCAGTCAACTCAATGATAAAAGCATTGTGTATTTAATGTTATATCTAGTTCATGCTTGTAGAGATCAGGCAATATGTCTAGTACTTCAATAATTTTCCTAAGTACAACATCGTCGAAAAAGACTAGACATATCATCGAAAAGTGTATGCATGTCGTTGAAATGATGTGCAGAGCAAAGCAGAATGATCATATCGGTTATCGTCAAAACAACATGCGTATGATGATATCGTCGTGAGATCAACACTACAACACCTCACAACGATATCGGAAAGTCGAGATGAAGAAGAAGGCTCAAGCACAAAAACAAGTCAGATGTCGACGATATCGTCATAAAGAAGTCTTATCGTCGATAAGGACAAGCAAGACAGATATCATCGTAAAGAAGCCTTGTCATTGGAAAGGCTAAGTAAGACTGATGTCGATGATATCGTCGTAAAGAAGGATTGACGCCGAGAAGACTAAGGAAGTTCACAAGAAGACATGAAGTTGCTGAAGAATAGTCTGTCGACATGATATCGATTATGGCATCGACAAGATAAGGAGGTTACAATGATATCGAGCAGTCAAGAAGATTACACCGACATCAGCTAGATGACTTCTTGTCGTCTTAAGTGCAAGTGCAGAAGGGATGTCCCGTATCATCGAGATATCACTATCTGAAGGAGAATGAAGAAGACTTGAAGAATTGACCTAGTCCAAGTCAATGACAAGTCTTGTCGTCGAGATATTGTCCTTATTGTCGTAACAATGGAAATATCATCGAGACAAATTCAAATGTTGCCAAACGTGCTGTCAGCATTTAATGTCGTCGCCTGATTGTCCAATCAGCACGTGCTCTTAAGGTATGGGCATCTGTTAGTGAAGGACATCATAGCTGACCGTTAAGCGGCTCCTCCGTCCTACAAAAAGGAACAGTGGATGCCCTAAAGAAGAGATGAGATCGAAGAAATGAAAAAGAATCCCGTCGAGCAATACAACAGTAAAAGCTGCGGAGAAGAATCGACATCAAGAAGAGGAGAACAAAAATGCACATCCAATGTTCTCCAAGTTGTAGTCAAGCTACATCGACTGATAAGAATCGTTCAAGTCAAGAAGCCAGTCAACATCAGGCTAAAGAAGATGGCTTGAAGAAGATCTGTACTTTCAAGATTCAAATCAGAGGCATCTTCTTCAAGATAAGAAGTCGATCTCCACCAGGCACAAGAACAAACATTGTATATCTTTCTTTGTAAGACTTGCGGGTCCAACCTTGTCGAGCTTGAGGGCTTGAGATCTGTGAGGCTTGGGGGCCAGGGCAGAGTACTTGCAGGTCCAACCGTGTTGATCTTGCGGGCTTGGGTGTAGTAGGAGCTTGCGGGCGTAGGCTGCAGGACTTGCAGGTCCAAGGGGCAAGACTTGTGGGTATGTGCTGTGTAGGGCTTGAGGGCCTGAGTGTCGAGCTTACGGGCTTGAGTGTAGTATGGGCTTGCATGCCCAGGTTGTAGGACTTGCGGGTCCGAGTTATAAGGCATGCAGGCTGGAGACATTGGCGGAGTTTGTCGAGCCTAGCACATTGCTAGGTAGGCGCAGAGGGACAGAGGACTACTCAAGACACACTGTCTTGAGGAACCTCAACAAATTCTTGTGTGTTTTCTGTATAGTGCTTTTAATCTCTAAGTCTGTTAACCAGAAATCAAGAACACTAAAAAGGGGAACAAAACAATTTGAAATACCTATTCACCCCCCCCCCCCCCCCACTAGGTGATATGTCGACACCCAATAACTAACATTAGAGATATGTACCTATAGTACCTTCACACTATAAACACAAGCAAGATCAAATACATAGTGTTTTGTTATTCTCAAACTAAGAGATGTGGAACACAAGCTCCAACAACCATGTCTGGAATGGATATAGAAACAAGGATTCTTCCATGAAGCTGTCAGTCTGCACAAAAGAGAACTTCCCCATGTGGAAGGAAATGTTGGAACAAGGTTTTCCGCATCCCTTTGATTTGAGAATAACAAATCCTATTTGTATTTGATCTAGTTAGCCATTGTATTTTTAGCATGCAGGTTTGAACATAAATGACACTAGGTTGTTGCATTATTGGTCTGGAACTGCCCACAAGCAGAAATTATGATTGTGGTCTAATGCAAGGCGTTAAGACTTAACACTTGGCATTGGCGATCGACGAGATGGCTTGTCGATCAACGAGATGGCTTGTCGATCGACGTGATAGCTTGCCGCTAAGAAAATGAAAGAGGTTTAACACCAGGCGTTAGGACTTAACGATGGGCGTTGACTCTCATTCCCATCATGATGATTTTGGAAGGTGGGAAGCAGCCTTGATTGTAGGAGCACTTTAAGAATGATCTGACCTAACACCAGCGTTAGACTCAACGCCATCATTAGGGTTGCCAAAAATAAAAGTTTCCTAGTACAAAATCTCCTTCCCGTTTTGAAAATCTGAGCCATCAAAACAATTCCAAATTGGGTCAACGCCAGGCGTTAGCATTAACGCTGGCGTTAGCCTTCAATCCTATAAATTGGTGGACTTTGACTTCTCTAACTACCTATTGAAGAGATCCCTATTCCAGCACTACAGAAACTCAGAGAGGGTCGAATTTTCTAGACCATCATCTCCCACACAAATTCGAGAGAAGATTTCAAGGAGGACCGGATCAATGCTTACTCAACGCAAAGAACACACGCTTCGACTTCAAGAATATTCAGCGAGCCTTCTCCATCTCCAGAATTCTTCATAGGGAGTTTTGATTTGTGTTTTGTATTTTATTTGTAACCTTTTTATTATATTTGTGAATTAAATTCGCCTCGTGTTGGCGACTAGGTCTGGGTAGGACTTAGGGAGGAATTTGCCTCATGTTGGCGACTGGGTTAAGGGAGTAGATCTAGGGAGTGATCGAGGCCTTTTCTGTGGATAGAAGGGCTAGAGCGGCTTGAGGTCGTATCCGGGAAGGATAGGCTAAAGTCAACCGGCTCTTGATGAGAAGAGTCGGTATAGAAAACAAAAAGAATATTTTACTATATCGCCTACGATTTCCAGCGTCATAAGAAATCAATTTTAGTAATCTTATATTTCAAGTTAATAAAATCATGTCTTTCATTTATATTACTTGATCTCCTCTTTGTGTGTGGTTTTATCGTTAGTTTAATCTCTTATCTTTTCAAGTATTTTAAAATTTAACAAAAGTTTTAAAACCCTTATTCACCCCCCCCCCCTCTAAGGGCGCCTTAAGATCCAACAAGTGGTATCAGAGCTACGTTATTCCAAATCGGCTTAACAAATGGGAATAATGGCGCTCCGTGATCTCGCTTTCCATGAGAGGCAAGGAATAAGTAGACCCCCGCTTTTCACCGGAACCACTATAAATATTGGAGAGCGCGAATGCGTTACTTTCTAATAAATTTAGATCTAGATGTCTGGGCTAGTGTCGAAACACCATACACCACTCCTACTTATGTTGTTGGAGAGGTAACCATGGAAAAGCCTAAAGATAGATGGGATGATGGAGATAAAAATTAATGTACAAATAATGCTAAAGCTATGAATGCTTTATTTTGGGTATTAGATAGGACTGACTTTAATAGAGTTTGTGCTTGTGAAACTGCTTATGACATTTGAAATTTACTAGAAATATCTCATGAAGGTACCTTGCAGGTTAAAGACTCCAAGCTAATCCAACTGGAATCGGAGTTTGAAAGATTCAGAATGGATCCAGATGAGTACGTGGACTCAATGTACACACATTTTACCAAGATCGTAAATGCCTCAAAGATCCTTGGAAAAACCTTCTCGAATGGTGACTTAGTGAGGAAGATCCTTCGATCTCTCCCTCCGAAGTTCAATCCAAAGGTGACATCTATTTTGGAATCGCATGATCTAAGACGGCTCTAGATTGAGAGCCTCATTGGGAATCTCAAAACCCATGAGATAGAACTCAAAATCCAAGATGAAGAATACAATCAAGAGCCAAAGAAGAAATCCTTGGCACTAAAGTCAAGGAAAGAGGATGACAACGAGAAAGAGGACGAGGAGAGTCTTTTTCTGGAAAATTTCACAAAGTTCATGAAGAATCCAGAAAGGAGAAATACCTTCTGTAAGTTCTTCCGAAAAGGCTCTTCCTCCAAAAGAGAGAAAAAAGAAAAATCAAGCGACGACGATGAAGAGCGACCTCCTCCTGAGTGCTTCCATTGCAGTAAGACCGGACATATAAGAAGCCAATGACCAAAGTACTTGAAAGAATAAAAAGAAAAGCGACATAAAGCAATAGAAAAGAAGAAGGTTTTGATGGCTGCAATGTGGGATGACTCTTCATCCGAAAGTTCAAAGGAGTCAACTTCAAGCGATAGTGATGAGGCAAATCTATGCCTTATGGGGAGCAGCCATGAATCAACGGACGGCGATTGCAATGTCCAAAGCGACATTGAGGTAATTTCTAATACTTATGATGACCTCTATATTAAGTACATGAAAACATGCAAATGTTTTAGTAAAAGTTTAAAAGATCTTAATCTCCTAAAAACCGAAAATAAAATCTTTTAAAACAAAATCAAAAATTAAATAAGGAAATAAAAACTTTGGGAAAAGAGTTATGGTCTAGCCAGGAAAATGATCATAACTTAGAAAGAACAAAAATACTAGAAAATGATCTTTCTAAGGCTCTCTCCAATATCGAATCTCTCACAAAACAAAAGGGAGACTTAGAAAGAAGTTTAAAAAATTCTCTTTCTCAAATAGAAAATGAAAAGAAAATTTTTGCAAAGAGGTGTGGAAACTTAGTAAGCAAAAATTTTGCCTTAAAAGCTCGAATAGATGATCTTAATATGGCAATAAACAAATTCGGGGTTGGCCAAAAATCACTGGACATGATTTTGGGCAACCAGTGCTTTGGTTTTGCAAAGTTTGGGCTGGGTTATGGTTCAGAATGCTACCGCCCAGCGTTAGCTTCAAGCTACTAACACTGGCGTTAGCTCTAGTTCCAGTAAGAGAAATTCTTTTTATAATAATAATTATGTCACCCCTTCCACTTTTGTGTCTACCATCAAGGGTCAACAAAACTCTCTGAAAAAGGTCTCAACCCCTTTTGTCGCCGACAAGTTCTGTACTCGATTCTTCTGCAAGTCTCGATTCAACAAGATTTCAGTGCTCAGATTGATTCAAGTTTTCTTTAAATCTTGTTGGGTCGATAAATATTCAGATCAAGGCTTTCAAGAAAAAGGATTTTCTTCTTCCCCGTTTAAGCTCAGGATTTCATCTTTTCAAGGAAGAAGAAGACTTATTATTTCATATCTGAAGAAGTAGAATCTCGTTGAGATTCTTAGAGATTGGATTTTCAATCCATAGTTCTTGTAATAAAAAAAATTTATACTCCTGTAGGAAGTTTTATCTTCCGAGTCTTTGTAGATCTTAGTTTGGAGGATCGAGTTTGTAGGAGAATTTTGATCTCCGAGTTTGTAGGAGAAATTGTTCTCCAGATTTTTGTAGGAGAAGGTGTTCTCCAAGTTTGTAGGAGTATTACTCTGAGTTATAAGATTTTTCATAATCTGAGAATAGTGAAGTAGCATAGTCTAGCCGGGAGTGTTAGATAGGTGAGGCGGGAAAGTGGACGTACCCATTCTGGGGAACCACTATAAATCCTTATATTTGTGTGTGCTTTGTTTTCTGTGCGCTTTTATATATTGATTTTAATTCCGCATAAAAAGGCATAGAACTCACATATCCACCTCCCTCTAGGTGATTTAGGTAGCAACTAGATACTTTCAATAGGTATCAGAGCCAACTTGTTCATTAAGAGGTTAATACCTTGAACAAACTCCTCCAACTAGTTTTTCAAAGACACCATTGTTGAATCTTATGACGCCCTTAGAGGGGGGTGAATAAGGGGTTTACAAATTTTTCTGTAAAATGAGAGATTTATAGAAAAATAAAACTTTTTCTTTACTGTTGCTAACGCCTGGCGTTAAGAGTTAATGTTGGGCGTTAGGTCTCCAGAAAATTAAGCTTCTCAGAATTATGTCAAGGTGATTTTACTTATGAAAACTTTAATGAAATACAATTCCAGAAAATTAGAGATATTGAAAATGAATATTGTATTACAAAGATAATATTTCAATAACCCTTGAAATTAAAGAGGACAATGTAAAATCAATTTTTGTTCCTTCGTCGGTCCTTCTCCCAAGGACCGGTTGGCTATAGCCTACCTTTCCCCAGATAATGCCTCTAGTCACCCCCTAGATCTACCCTTGATCTAGTCACCCCGAACGAGATAGCGAATTACCCCATAAACCGAACTCGGCCTAGTCGCCACACACAAGACGGCAAATTCACTACCATTTACAAGAAAATAATAAAAAGATAAAAGTAAATTCAGAATAAAAACTCCCTATAATGAAGAGCTCTGAAGGAGATGTTGAAGACTCGCAATGAACATCGACGGAGTTGAATCAAGCATCCTTCTTCAAATTTCACCATTGGAAATCTCCTTCTCAATGGTGGTGTAGGGAGTGCTCTCTGAATTCGGGGATGAAATGTTCTCACAGAAGATTGGAGTGAGGGCTTGGAAGATTTTTTTTAGCAATGAAATTAGCTCTTTAAATAAACACAGGAGTTAATGCCTGGCGTTAAGAGTTAACGCTAGCATTAAGGATCATGTACGTTCGTGGCTGAGATCGTGCAAACGTCGGGATCGTGGACTCAACGCGAGCGTTAACTCCAACGCTGGCGTTTTCTCTAGCTTCTCGACGGATTCCTTCTCAACATCATTTCATCTCGATGGATTCTTTCTCGATGAAAGTTAACGCGGGGCATTAACTTCTAACGCCGAGCGTTAGATCTCTTTTCAGAGAATCGTCATTAATAACAATCTAATTCATAGAGATATGTACATATAGTACCTGCACACTATAAACACAAGCAAGATCAAATACATAGTGTGATTTGTTATTCTCAAACTAAGATATATGGAACACAAGCTCCAACAACCTCCCCCTTTTGATAATAACAAATCCACTAATAAGAAATAAACTTTAATTAGAGTAGTGTTTATAGTATATGAAAAGCATGATAAACATGCATACTCCCCCTGTATGGATACTCCCCCCTACATGAATGCATTTTCTACTTTACTCCCCCTAAATAATAGATAATTTCAATTTACATCTACAATTTATTTCTTCAATTTATTCTCCCCCTTTTGTTATAATCAAAAGAAGGTGGTTTAGAGTAGTCGCAATATGAAATATTATGCACTATGTAGATATATAATAGCAACTTTTGGAAAAATAGTAAACACAGCGAAAGCAGTATTGAACATCTTTATGAATTGGTAAGTACAAAATATAATAAGCGTTTAAATCAATTAAGTAGATGTTTTGAATTTAGATACACAAGTTGCAAGTATTTTTGAAATTGGTAATAGAAAATTAGCAAGCAAGATTACAAATATTAAGAAAAGATATGCTTTACAATGTAAATTAATTTGCATTTCATGTAAACATAAACATTGTAAAGATCATGCTTTGATATCTAGTGCATTTACTTATGTTTGTAGAGAATAGTGTAGATGAGCATTAGGTTCCAATTCTTATTAGTAGAAGTTTTACGAAAGATAATGATGTAGACAAAATAGTGTTTTGATAAAGTATAAGTGAATCAATCTAAAACACATGACACATATAATGAAATAACACAACATTACAAACACAAATAATATTACTTCCACAATATTTCAATGCACATAAAGATATGTTTTTTAAAGAGAAGTGGTGAAAATTTGTTTGCACAAGACACTTTCCAATTTTTGGTTGTGTTTTCCTTGTCATCTATTTTTATTTGATTTTGATTTTTATGACCAAGGACTCCAAATTCACTTGTTTTTTGCAAACATAGAAATTTTATTTTATATACCACATTTCTCTAATCACAAGTGCATGAAAACAAAGAATTGAAATAACCAATTCAATGTTGTGTAGGTAATCTATTTATGCATTTTAATTATTTATGTTATTGCACTACACAATTATGCAAGAATAAGATTATAAACCCATTTAGGTTATCAAAAAATAAGTGAGTGAGTGAATCATTATCAAACATAATTCATTACTCATACTTAGAGGCATGCTAAGCATTTCTACACATATTTATCTATAATCAATTTCATTGCACATAACAAGATAATTTTCAAGGCATGACAAATACAAAATAATGTTTTTTTAAGAAACTTGAAAGATTAAATTAAACATTGTAAATAATCTTTAAGTAATAAATATAATCATCCTTGAATTATGAATTTAAGCATACTTTTGTAATCATTTTAAAAAAAATTAAAAATAGAAAACTTATTAAAAATAGAGAAATAAAAATAAAACACTGCATTAAAATAATACCAGAAATTTTTCATAGAGACAAAAAAAATTTGGAGCAAAATGGGCTAACTCCAGGCGTTAGCTTCTTAACGCCAAAACAGAACTACAAATATTGATTTTTTTGATAAATGTTTTTCATAATTCATTTGTATTATAAAGAGGCCTTCTTACTGTTGAAATTTCAGAGATTATAAAGATGATTTGAAGGCTCATTTAGCATGTTTTTGGTGGTTTTTATAAAAGTGTTTTTACATTTTTTGTAGTTTTTGAAATAATTTTTTATTAAAGAAAAGGACATAAAATTTTAAAATCATTATATAGGGTTTAATGAAATATTTCTAAGACACCTAATTCTAACCTAAGCATGTTAAAATGTGCATCAGGTAGAGGTTTGGTAAAAATATCTACAAGTTCTGAGTAAGTCATTATAAAGCAAATTCTAACATGTTCCTTCTTGATATGATCCCTAATAAAATGATGTCGGACATCTATATATTTAGATCTAGAATGATGTACGGGATTGTTTGTAAGATTGATAGTGCTCTTGTTATCACATTTAAATTCTATGTTATTTAGAGAAACACCAAATTCTTCTAAAGTTTGGATCATCCATAAGGCTTGTGCACAACAACTACCTAGTGTGATATATTCGGCCTCGGTGGTGGAGAGGGCAACAGAATTTTGTTTCCTACTCGACCATGATATGAGTGAAGGGCATATAAAATGACATGTTCCACTAGTGCTCTTACGATCTAATGAACATCCCGCATAGTCCGAATCAGAAAATTTTTGTAAAATAAAACAATCATAATGAGGATACCATAAGCCTAGTCTAGATGTTCCGATTAGAAATCTACAAATACGTTTAACCGCTTTTAAATGTGATTCTATTGGGTTAGCTTAAAATTTAGCACATAAACAAACGGAAAACATAATATCGGGTCTAGATGCGATTAAATATAGCAATGAGCCTATCATTCCTCTATATAATGTTTGATCAATAGAAATATCGGCTTTATATTTTCCTAACTCTAGTGATGCACTCATTGGTGTATTAGCTTGTTTTAGGTTTTCAAATCCAAATCTTTTAAGAATATCATGAACAAATTTAGTTTGACAAATAAAAATACCATCTAGTCTTTGTGAGACTTGAAATCCTAGAAAATAAGTGAGTTCTCCTACCAAACTCATTTCAAATTCATTTTTCGTCACTAAAACTACTTCATTGCATAACTCTTCATTAGTGGCTCCAAAAATAATATCATCCACATAAATTTGCAATATAATCAAATCATTATTTACATGCTTAATGAAGAGTGTATTATCCGCACTTCCCATTTTATAATCGTGCTTTATTTAAAATAAAGTTAATCTATCATACCAAGCACGTGGCACTTGCTTAAATCCATAAAGCGCTAATTCTAACTTATACACATGATTAGAAATTTTTTCACTCACAAAACCGGGGGGTTGTTCTACATAAACTTCTTCTTTTATAATCCCATTCAAAAATGCACTTTTAACATCCATTTGAAATAGTTTAAATCTTTTAAAACTCGCAAATGCAAGAAATATTCTAATTGATTAAAGGAGAGCAACGGGTGCAATAGTTTCATCAAAATCTACCCCTTCGATTTGTGAATACCCTTGTGCAACTAGTTTATCTTTATTCCTTGTAATTCTAGAGTCGCCATGTAGTTTTTTTTTTAAATCCATTTGACACCTAGAACTGGATGATTAGATGGCTTCTATACTAAATTCCAAACCTTATTACGTTCAAATTGATTTAATTCATCATTCATAGCTAAAAACCAAAATTCATCATTTAAAGCGGTTGAAACATTTTTTGGTTCTATTTCGGATACAAAACAATGGTTTGAAAAAGACACATGTAAAGAAGAAGGAGCACTTACCCCTTTTGATGGTTCTCCTATGACAAGCTCCCTTGGATGATGAAAGTCAATTGATATGCTTAGATACCAATTGAAAGCGAGGTTAGATCTTAGATTTACTCTTGAGGGGGGTGAATAGAGTATTAAAAACTTTTTCACTTAATTTTATAGCAGAATTAAAGTAGTGATATATATATGTGTATGCAGAGTGATTTATAAAAACTAAATAAAGAGATCAGCACACAGCACGACACACAGAAAATCACAACATAGAGGACACAAGGATTTTTATAGTAGTTCCCCAATAAACCTGGGTACGTCGACTCTTCTACCACACTTGGTAGGATCCACTAGGTTTTTGATCAGGTGCCCTATCACCAAGGGGTTTTTGTTCAGGTGTCCACACACCAAGGGAGCTTTTGATCAGGTGCTCTAACCCAACTACAGGTTTTTGTTCAGGTGCCCTGCCACCAAGGGGTTAACTTTTGAAGGGAGTTATAACCATGTACAAGAGGGGATAAGAAGGGTTATGAAGTTCTTCTCTGTCAATATTCTGGGAGAAGACTCTAGTGGATTGATGATGATGTAAAGCTCCTCTGTCTGATTGAGAATGTTTGACAGTATATGGCTGGAGCTTTCTCTTGAATCAAATGATCTTCCTGTAGCTGATTAATCTGAGAGAATGAGTTCCTCAGATTGTTGTTGCTCTTTGAATATCTGATCTTGCAGCAGAGATCTGGGAGATGGTGTTGATGTTCTCAGTGAATGAGTGTTGCTTGAGGAAGAAGATGAAGATAATCTGTAAAGCTTATGTTCTTCCTTTTCTACATGTAACCTTCTTCTTTCTTTTTCCTGTACAGCTATTTTTTTTGGTGTGTTCTGTATTGCTTGTCGTGAAAACTGTGTAAACATACTGTATATCTTCTTCCTTTTCTTTTTCAATATCTCTGACAGATTTGAAATTCAAATCCCTTAATTTAAGGAATAAAATAATCTGAATAGATATATCCTGTACTGCAAAACTGATATGTCATTTACCTTTTTCCTTTCCATGAACATGTCCTTTTCAGCTAAATGTCAACGGCTATATCCTCGAAATAATAAAAGGAAAGATATGATCCTTACTTATCTGATATAAAAGAGCTGTTTCTGAAAGATCTGAGTTCAGAGAATAGAATAATATAATCTGTCTGAAATACTGAACTGAAATAACACATTTCATCGATCTGAATAAGTTTCATCGATCACAAGAATTTTCGTCGATCTCAAGAATTTTTGTCGATCTCAATAATTTTTATCGATCTCAAATGAATCTGGCTGGAAGAGTTGAATTAGTTGAGCTGAGAAGAACTTTCGTCGATCTGAAGGATGAGTTCGTTGAACTGAGGAATTCGTCGACCGTTGAGCCGCTGAATAAAGTCGTTGAACGCTGAGACTGGAATATTTCGTCGACCGCTGAGAAGGAATAAAATCGTCGACCACTGATCCGCTGAGACTATTCATCGACCGCTGAGACTGACCCGCTGAGACGCTGAGATAGAAGCATGTCGTTCGTCGAACGCAGAGTGTAAGCCGTTCATCAAACGCAGGATAGAGTTCGTCGAACGCAGAACCTGAATACTTTCTTGAGTTTTAACAGCCTAAACTTTTGACCCATGGACTATACATTTGGGTCAACTTGATCCTAGTCAGCAGATAGTTATCCTAGCCCAAATCAGTGATAGGGTTGTTCCAACAATCTCCCCCTATTTGGGTTAGGACACTATTTGACAAAATTTGAATAACAAAACAAACAACAAAACAACAGAGCATATATATCTGATTAATTTTAAATATTTCAGCAGATATAAAATTATGATACTCTGAGTTTTGAGATTTACACTGAAAACAAATAAATAGAAACAAATAAATAGAACATTTGATCTTTCTCTGAATTCTGACATTTCCTTTCTCTGAGTTCTTGCTTTCTGAATTGATTGTCCTGAACTGTATCTGCTATGGCTGAATTTGATATCTGAGATATATCTGCTATTTTTCAGCTTTCTGAATTTGTTGATCTGAACTGTAGCTTTTTGATCTGAATATGTTGTGCAACTAATCTGAATTTGAATCTGTCATAACTGAATCTGCAACATCTCCTTCCTAAATCTGCAAACTGTTGTGAGCTTCTTCATCAACTGAATGATTTTTGCTTCTTTATACAGCATTTCCTCTTTGACAAAACAACTCCCCCTATCATAAAGGAGTTTCTTCAGCTTTATCCCCCTGCCTAGTTCATAGAACATCTCCCCCGGAGCAAAATCTGCATCATATGGAGCTTCTTCATAGAACTTCTCCCCCTGCCTAGTTTCAGGAAGGCCTGAAGCTAGGCCCCTTGAAGAAGGGACATTTGATGGAGGTAGGGAAGGATGCAATCTTTATATTGCTATTGTTCCTGCAAAATAGAATAGAGATCAACTGCAAAGGAACTGGAAAGAGAAACAGTTTCTGTAGGCATTCAGTTACAATGAAAAAGATTTGATTATAATGAGAGGTCAAAAATAAAAAGCTTCATCAAAACTGGGTTCGACGAAAAATGAGTTTTCGTCGATCTCGGTTCGACAAACTTGATGACTTCGTCGATCTCCATTCGACGAAAAACTTGATTTCGTCGATCTCAGTTTGATGAAGAGATGGGATAAGTAGAAAACTTAATTTTTATCAGATTGAATCTCCATCTATCATTCCTAGCTGATTTATAAAGAAAATATGTTTCTCTTCATCCAATGGCTTGGTGAAAATATCAGCTCTTTGCAAATCAGTAGAAATGAATTGTAGGCAAATTTTATTTTTATCCACATTATCTCTGATAAAGTGGTGCCTAATTTCTATGTGTTTAGTCCTACTGTGGAGAACTGGATTTTGTGTTATAGATATTGCACTAGTATTGTCACAAAATATAATTGAATTATTTAGATTGAAACCATAGTCAAGGAGCTGATTTTGTATCCACAATATCTGTGAGCAGCAACTGCCTGCAGCTATGTATTCAGCTTCAGTTGTTGATGTGGACACAGATGTTTATTTCTTACAAAACCAAGACACAAGCCTATCACCAAGAAACTGGCAAGTTCCTGATGTGCTTTTCCTGTCTACTCTGCATCCAGCATAATCAGAATCTGAGAATCCAGTTAATTCAAATTCTGATGTTGTTGGATACTAGAGTCCTAGATTAGGACAACCCTTTATATATCTCAAAATTCTTTTTAACAAAATTAGGTGAGATTCTTTGGGGTTAACTTGAAACCTAGCACAAATATAAGTAGCAAACATTATATCAGGCCTACTTGCTGTTAAATAAAGTAATGAGCCAACAATTGCTCTATATACTTTCTGATCAAAAGGTTTCCCTGATTCATCAGTATCAACAACATCATTTGAGGGCATGGGTGTTTTCATGGTGGAAGCATCAGACATACCAAACCTTTTCACTAATTCCTTAGCATACTTGGATTGTGAAATGAATATGCCATTGGGAGTTTGCTTCACTTGAAGGTCAAGGAAGTATGATAGTTCACCCATACTACACATTTCAAATTTAGATTGAATTAGATTAGAAAATCTTTTGCATAAATTTGAATCAGTAGAGCCAAAAATAATATTATCTACATATACTTGAACTAGTAATGTTTGATTTTTATGTATCCTGAAAAATAGGGTTTTATCAACTATGCCTCTACAGAAATTGTTCTCCAAAAGAAAATTAGCTAAGGTCTCATACCATGCTCTGGGAGCTTGTTTGAGACCATAGAGAGCTTTATTAAGCTTAAATACATAAGAGGAGTGAGTTAGAGAGATAAAACCTGGTGGTTGTTCCACATAGACTTCTTCTTTGATATCTCCATTAAGAAATGCACTCTTCACATCCATCTGATATACCTTGAATTTCTTGAATGCAGTAAAGGCAAGGAAAATCCTGATAGCTTCAAGTCTTGCAACAAGAGCAAAGGTCTGATCATAGTCAATGCCTTCTTCCTGTGAATATCCTTGGGCTACCAATCTTGCTTTGTTTCTGTAAGTTTATAAGGTTTTTAGTCTAAATCACCTAGAGGGGGGGTGAATAGGTCTTTTGGATTTTACTTGATTATTATGTACTGTTAGAACTATTCTAAGCAGAAAATCAAGCAACACAGAAAACACACAAGCATGTATAGAGGTTCCTCAAGACAGGGTGTCTTGAGTAGTCCTCTTTTCCCCTTCACCATTCTAACAATGTGTTAGACAAGGCTGAGAATGGTGAATAATCTTGAGTAGCTCCTTCTTTTGAGTCACCTGTACCTGTATATACTACACAAGTATAGATTTATCAAATACAATATGTCCTTAGCATTGAGAGTGATGCCTCTTCAAATCAAGGTAATATTGAGGGCAATATTCCCAACAGTTTCTCACTATGTTGCCTTATCATCAAGCTTGTTCCTGAAGACCCACTTGGTGCCAATAACTGGATGGCCTTTTGGTCTTGGAACAAAATCTCATACCTTATTCCTTTCAAATTGATTGAGCTCCTCTTGCATTGCAAGAATCCAATTTGGATCTTGTTTCGCATCTTTTATGGATTGAGGTTCAATCTGGGATAGGAAACAAGTGTGCATCTGATTTTGGTGTAGTTGATGCATTGTTTGAACACCTGCTGAAATATCTCCAATCACTTGAGATATTGGATGATCTCTAACTGTGATGTGGTCAACAGTTGGAGTTGGTTCAACAATGATATCCACTTGGGGAATTTGTTCAGCTGTCACTTGATTTGATCTGTTAGCAAGATCTGGATGATCTTCTTCTTCACTGTCTTCAAGTTTTTGTGTTGATGGAAGTGTAGAATCTTCTTTCTGTAGATCTAGTCCATTGAGCTCTTCTCATAGAGTTGGTACCTGCAAATTATTTTTGGTAGAGGTGGTGTTCCTCTCCTCAATTAACATGTTAGTCTCATCAAAAGATACATGCATGGACTCTTCTATCTTAAGAGTAGATTTGTTGTAAACTCTGTATGCCTTACTAGAAAGTGAATATCCAAGGAATATGCATTCAGCAGCTTTTGCTTCAAACTTCCTTAGATAATTCTTGTCATTGTTGTGCACATAGCATTTACAGCCAAATATCTTAAAATAGTTAACCTTAGGCCTTTTATTCTTAAGAAATTCATAGGGAGTTTTGCCCTTAAGTTTATGTATCAGGCTTCTATTCAACATATAATTTGTTGTGTTCACTTCCTCTGCCCAAAAAGAGAGTGGCAAGTGAGCATCAACAAGCAATGTAGTTGCTGATTCAATAAGTATTCTATTTTTCCTTTCAGCTACCCCATTTTGTTGAGGAGTTCTAGGAGCAGAGAAACATTGCATGATCCCTTCTTTTCCACAGAATTCTCTCATCAGAAGAGATTCAAACTCAGTGTCATGATCACTTCTGATCAATGCAACTAGAGTAGAGTACTCAATCTTGATGGACCTGAGAAAGTCTGTCAGAACATTGAAGGTATTAGACTTGTTCCTAAGAAAGAACACCCAAGTGAATCTTGAGAAGTCATCTACAATCACTAGAGAGTAATGCTTCCCTCCTACACTTTGTATAGCAGTAGGTCCAAAAAGGTCCAAATGCAGTAAATACAAAATCCTAGGTGAATCACTCTTGGATAAAGATTTAAAACTACTTCTAGTTTGCTTACCTAATAGACAAGCCCTGCAGAGTCCTTCCTTCTTGTATGAACCAGAAGGCAGTCCTCTAACAAGATTATCCTTAGAAAGCTTAGATATAGTTCTAAGGTTAATATGTCCAAGCCTTTTATGCCATAATTCATTTGTTTTACTTATAGAATTGAATAAGCAAATATCACAATTGGCAGTCAAAATTGACTAAATAAATGTTTCCATGTCTAATACCAGATAATACATTAATGTTTTTATTATTGGTAATAATACATAAGGAATGATTGAAAGTTACCTGATAACCTTCATCACATAATTGGCTTATGATGATGAGGTTGTGCTTGAGACCTTTGACATAAGCTACCTCCTTGAAGGTAACTGCTCCAACTTTGATCTTCCCACATCCTTTGGTTTGTCCACAGTTGGAGTCTCCAGATATCACCTTGGGTACAAGCTTTGCCTTGTAGTTGTTCAGTTTGGCCTTGTTTCTTATCATGTGCTTTGAACATCCACTATCCAAATACCATTGTTCATTTAATTTTGGATAGCCCTGTGCCTGCACAACAGAACAAATAAACTAGTTGTTTTTTACCCAGACTACCTTGGGTCCTTTTGCATTACCACAAAACTCTGAAATAAAAGACATTTCAGGATGGTCCTTATAACATTTTGGATGATATCTCCTTGGAGGAATTATCCAATCAGTGAAAGGATTGAAAGTATGTGAAGAATAAGAATTCTTTAGATTTTCTGTATATTTTATGTTCGACGAAATGGGCTTAGTTCGTCGATCGTCGTTCGACGAATGGACGTGCTTTCGTCGAGCGCCGTTCGAATAATGACTATACAGGAAATCTGTCTTCAGAGTTCGTCGATCTCCATCCGACGAATTCGTCTGATTTCGTCGAGCTCCGTTCGACGAATTCTACTGAATTCCTTTACTCTTAACAGCCTTGCTTGAAATGTTTTTATTTACATCTACAACCTATTTGCTCTTAGCAGAAATGAATTTTATAGTTGTAGAAAGTATGTTTTTCTTAATCAGAGGTGGCTCACTTGATGATACACCCGAGCCTAGTTTGCCACTTAATCTGGCATTTACTGTGCTTGTAATGTCCATCAGTTTGATGCTTCTCCCATTTAGGGATTCTTCAAATTTCTTAGCCTCCGATAGTTTATTCTCAATGAGAATAATATGTTCTCTAGAGGCAGCCAAATCTTTCTTAAGATTAGCATTTTCTTCACTAAGTTGGTTCATTTCAGCCAACTTATTTCTGAGAGTGATTATTTCCTTCTCAGATTTAATTAAGTCTAAGCAAAGAACTTTGAATTCATCTTTGAATTCAATTGAATTGAAATCAAAATTAGAGATTACCTGATCAGCATCATTGTCAGCTTCTGATTTTGATTCTTCTTCATCTGAGTTCTTTGCTGAGGCATTGATAGCCATCATGCAGAAATTCTTTTCTTCTTCATCATCTTCATCATCAGAAGAACTGGTTGAAGATACACTTACTGACTCACTGCTTGAGTCAGAAATGGCCATCAAGCACTGATCATTCTCCTTTGATTCTTCTTCATCATCAGAAGAACTGGATGAAGATTCTGACTCAGTTTCACTCCATGTTTCAGCTACAAATCCTCTTCCCTTATGCTTGTGCTTGTGGGAGGAAGACATGCTAGAGTGCCTCTGGTCATCTTTGTCTTTTCTCTTTTCCTTCTTCTGATTCTCTGGACATTCTGGCAGAATGTGTCCAGGTTTCCTGCAGCCATAACAAATTATTTCTTTAGAACTTGATTTGTCATACCTTGGCTTTTCTCTTGATCTGGAGTCCTTCTTTCTGAAGTCCTTCTTAGCCATCTTGTAGAACCTTTTGGCTAGAAGGCTCATGAACTCCTCATCTCTTGGAGCTTTTTCTTCTTCTTCAGTGGCTTGGAAAGCTATGCTTTTCTCCTTCTTGGATGCTGGAGATGAAGTGGATTGTTCAGCTTCTCTAGACTTGATAAGCTGCTCATAGGATTTGAGTTTGCCTAACAAGCTCTCAGTGGAGATCTCATTAAGGCTTCTGGCTTTCTTGATTGTCCAGATCCTAGAGTCCCATGTGCTGGGGAAGCACATTAGGATTTTATCATTGATCTCAGTGATGGAGATCACTTTGTCCAAGGTCTTCAGCTCACTGATTATGAGGCTGAGCCTGTTATACATATCAGCAACTATCTCAGATTCTCCCTTTTTAAAATTCTCATATTGAGAAATGAGGTGGGATCTTCTGTCCTTTCTTTCATTAGTTGATCCTTCAACCATATTGTTGAGTGAGATCCATATCTCTCTTGCAGAAGTGCATTACACCACTTTCTAGAAAATGTCATCAGACATTGTCTGTGCCAAAATATGCATAGCTTTGGCATCTGCACTTCTCTGCTTCTTCTGTGCCTCTGTCCACTCAGGAGGTGGAACAGCATTGTTGTTAGTTGTGGTTTCAGCACTTGTTGTTGTTGTAGGATTTGGAGGTCCTATCAAAACAACATTAAAATTTTCCTCATCAATAGAATTCATGTGCAATCTAATCCTTGCTTTCCATAGTGCAAACTTATTGAGATTGCACATAGGAGGTCTTGTGCTAGAATATTCTTTGTTCTGTGCCATAAGTTTTTTAAACAAAAGAAAACTCTACAATAAATTAAGATCTAATTGATTTTTATGATTCAAGTGTTAGACTGTATAAAATCAACAGCCCTCTGATACCAATTGAAAGTCAATTGATATGCTTAGATACCAATTGAAAGTGAGGTTAGATCTTAGATTTACTCTAAAGGGGGGTGAATAGAGTATTAAAAACTTTTTCATTTAATTTTATAGCGGAATTAAAGTAGTGATATATATATATGTGTATGCAGAGTGATTTATAAAAACTAAATAAAGAGATCAGCACACAGCAAATCACAACATAGAGGACACAAGGATTTTTACAGTAGTTCCCCAATAAACCTGGGTACGTGTACTCTTCTACCACACTTGGTAGGATCCACTAGGTTTTCTATCAGGTGCCCTATCACCAAGGGGTTTTTGTTCAGGTGTCCACACACCAAGGGAGCTTTTGATCAGGTGCTCTAACCCAATTATAGGTTTTTGTTCAGGTGCCCTGCCACCAAGGGGTTAACTTTTGAAGGGAGTTATAACCCTATACAAAAAGGTGATAAGAAGGGTTATGAAGTTCTTCTCTGTCAATATTCTGAGAGAAGACTCTAGTGGATTAATGATGATGTAAAGCTCCTCTGTCTGATTGAGAATGTTTGACAGTATATGGCTGGAGCTTTCTCTTGAATCAAATGATCTTCCTGTAGCTGATTAATCTGAGAGAATGAATTCCTCAGATTGTTTTTGCTCTTTGAAGATCTGATATTGCAGCAGAGATCTGAGAGATGGTGTTGATGTTCTCAGTGAATGAGTGCTGCTTGAGGAAGAAGATGAAGATAATCTGTAAAGCTTATGTTCTTCCTTTTCTTCCTGTAACCTTCTTCTTTCTTTTTCCTGTACAGCTATTTTTTTTTTGATGTGTTCTGTATTGCTTGTCGTGAAAACTGTGTAAAGATACTGTATATCTTCTTCCTTTTCTTTTTCAATATCTCTGACAGATTTGAAATTCAAATTCCTTAATTTAAGGAATAAAATAATCTTAATTGATATATCCTGTACTGCAAAACTGATACGCCGTTTACCTTTTTCCTTTTCCATGAACATGTCCTTTTCAGCTAAATGTCAACGGCTATATCCTCGAAATAATAAAAGGAAAGATATGATCCTTACTTATCTGATATAAAAGAGCCGTTGCTGAAAGATCTGTGTTCAGAGAATAGAATAATATAATCTGTCTGAAATACTGAACTGAAATAACACATTTCATCGATCTGAACAAGTTTCGTCGATCACAAGAATTTTCGTCGATCTCAAGAATTTTCGTCGATCTCAATAATTTTCATCGATCTCAAATGAATCTGGCTGGAAGAGTTGAATTAGTTGAGCGAAGAAGAACTTTCGTCGATCTGAAGTATGAGTTCGTTGAACTGAGGAATTCGTCGACCGTTGAGCCGCTGAATAAAGTCGTCGAACGCTGAGACTGGAATATTTTGTCGACCGCTGAGACAGGATAAAATCGTCAACCGCTGAGCCGCTGAGACTGTTCGTCGACAGCTGAGACTGACCCGCTGAGATGCTGAGATAGAAGCAAGTCGTTCGTCTAACGCATAGTGTAAGCCGTTCGTCGAACGCAGGATAGAGTTCGTCGAACGCAGAACCTGAATACTTTCTTGAGTTCTAACAGCCTAAACTCTTGACTCATAGACTATACATTGGGGTCAACTTGATCCTAGTCAGCAGATAGTGATCCTAGCCCAAATCAGTAATAGGGTTGTTCCAACAGATGATCCTTTGAAAATTATAGCACTCTTGGAGGAACATAATCCACTTGTTCTTCTTCATTCTCCTCTTCTTTTTCTCCAAGCGATTCAACATCCTCATGCTCCAAAGGGTAAAGCGGTTCGTCTTTGTTTCCTGTACGATTAGTTTCTACACAAGGAACGAACTCATTAAATCTTACATGAATAGACTCTTCAACTATTTTAATTCTTTTACTATAAATTCTATAAGCCTTACTAGTTTAAGAGTAACCAATGAAAATTCCCTCATCACATTTTTTATCAAATTTTCCTAATGCATCTCTAGTATTTAAAATAAAACATTTGCAACCAAAAACATGAAAATAAGATACAATAGGTTTTCTTTTAAAATAAGGCTCATAAGGTGTTAATTTTAAAATAGGTTGAAGCATGACACAATTAGTAATGAACACCTTTCCAAGTACTTTTGAGTCATTGACAATCTTGGTGAACCTTATGTACATTAAATCTACGTCTTCATCCGCCTCCATCCGTAATTTCTCATATTCAGATTCAAGTTGGAAGAGCTTTGAATCCTTGACCTGCGAAGTACCTTCATGAGTGATTTCTAATAAATTGCATATGTCATAAGCTGTTTCGCAAGCACAAGATCTATTAAATTCCGTTCTATCCAAAGCATAAAATAACGCATTCATTGCTTTAGCGTTATTCTTACATCTCAACTTGTCATTGTCATCCCATTTATCTCTAAGATTTTCTATAATAACATCTCCAACAACAAATGTTGGTGGAGAGTAGCAAACTTCTACCATGCCCCAAATGTCATTATCTAAAGCAGTTAAAAAACAACACATTCTTGTTTTTTAATAATTATAATCAGTACCAGTAAATAGTGGAGGTTTACTTATCCCTTGACCCTCCAAGAAAGCATGATCATGATGTGCCATTATTCCCGGTTGTGAAACAGGTTTAGAATAACATATGCTCTGATACTATGTATTGGATCTGATGGCGCCCTTAGAGGGGGGAGGGGTGAATAAGTGGTTTACGATTTTTTTTTGTAAAATGAGAGATTTATAGAAAAACAAAACTTTTTCTTTACTGTTGTTAACGTCTGGCGTTAAGAGTTAATGATGTGCGTTATCTCTTAACGCCTGGCATTAAGAGTTAATGTTGAGCATTAGCATTACAGAAAATTAAGCTTCTCAGAATTATGTCAAGGTGATTTTACTTATGAAAACGTTAATGAAATAAAATTCCAGAAAATCAAAGATAATGAAAATGAATATTGTATTACAAAGATAATTACAAAGATAATATTTCAATAACGCTTGAAATTAAAGACGATAATGTAAAATCAATTTGTGTTCCTTCATCGGTCCTTATCCTAAGGACCGGTTGGCTATAGCCTATCTTTCCCCAGATAAGGCATCTAGCCACCACCTAGATCTACCCTTGACCCAGGCGCCATGCATGAGGCGGCGAATTACCCCCTAAACTGAACCCGGCCTAGTCGCCACACACAAGACAGCGAATTCAGTATCGTTTACAAGAAAATAATAAAAAGATAAAAGTAAATTCAGAATAAAAACTCCCTATAATGAAGAGATCTGAAGGAGATGTTGAAGACACGTAATGGCCATCGTCGGAGTTGAAGCAAGCGTCTTTCTTCTAATTTGACCGTTGGAAATCTCCTTCTTAATGGTGGTGTAGGGAATGCTCTCTGAATTCGGTGATGAAATGTTCTCATAGAAGATTGGGTTTACTCAAATCGATCATAGTTCCTAAGGTCTTGGTTGAGATTGTGCAACCATCGGGATCGTGGCAAATCATGGACTCAATGTGAGCGTTAACTCCAACGCTGGCATTGGCTCTGGTTTCTTGACGGATTCCTTCTCGACGCCATTTCATCTCGATGAAAGTTAACGCGGTGCGTTTACTTCTAATGTCGAGTGTTAGATCTCTTTTCAGAGAATTGTCATTAATAACAATCCAATTCATAGAGATATGTACCTATAGTACTTGCACACTATAAACACAAACAAGATCAAATACATAGTGTGATTTATTATTCTCAAACTAAGAGATGTGGAATACAAGCTCCAACAACCATGTCTGGAATGGATAGAAACAAGGATTCTTCCATGAAGCTTCCAGTTTGCACAAAGGAGAACTTCCCCATGTGGAAGGAAATGTTGGAACATGGTTTTCCGCATCCCTTTGATTTGAGAATAACAAATCCTACTTGTGTTTGATCTTGTTTGCCATTGTGTTTTTAGCATGCAGGTCTGAACATATATGACACTAGGTTGCTGCATTATTGGTCTGGAACTGCCCACAAGCAGAAATTATGATTATGGTCTAACCCCAGGCATTAACACTTAAGGCTAGGCATTGGCAATCGATGAGATGGCTTGCCGATCGACGAGATGGATTGCTGATCGATCTGATTGCTTACCGCTGAGAAAATGAAAGTGGTTTAACGCCAGGCGTTAGGACTTAACGCTGGTGTTGACTCACGTTCCCATCATGATGATTTTGGAAGGTGGGAAGCAGCCATGATTGCAGGAGCACTTTAGGAATGATCTGACCTAACGCCAGCATTAGACTCAATGCCAGCGTTAGGATTGCATGAAATAAAAGTTTCCTAAAGTACAAAATCTCCTTCCTATTTTGAAGATCTGAGCCATCAAAGCAATTCCAAATTGGGTCAACGCCCGTCATTAGCCTTAACGCCGGCATTAGCCTTCAGTCCAATAAATTGGTGGACTTCGTATTCTCCAACTACCAATTGAAGAGAGCCCTATTCCAGCACTACAGAAACTCAGAGAGAGACGTATTTTCCAGACAATCATCTCCCACACAAATTCGAGAGAAGAATTCAAGTAGGACCGGATCAACGCTTACTCAACATGAAGAGCGCACGCTTCGACTTCAAGAATATTCATCGAGCCTTTGCCATCTCTAGAATTTTTCATAGGGAGTTTTGATTTGTGTTTTGTATTTTATTTGTAACCTTTTTATTATAATCGTGAATTAAATTCGCCTCGTGTTGGCGACTAGGTCTGGGTAGGACTTAGGGAGGAATTCACCTCGTGTTGGCGACTAAGTCTAGGGAGTGCTCGAGGCCTTTTCTAGGGATAGAAGGGCTAGAGTGGCTTGAGGCCGTATCCGGAAGAATAGGCTAAAGCCAACTGGTTCTTGGTGAGAAGAGTCGATATAGAAAACAAAAAGAATATTTTACTATATTGCCTATGATTTCTAGCGTCATAAGAAATCAATTTTTGTAATCTTATATTTCAATTTAATAAAATCGTGTCTTTCATTTATATTACTTGATCACCTCTTTTTGTGTGGTTTTATCATTAGTTTAATCTCTTATCTTTTCAAGTATTTTAAAATATAACAAAAGTTTTAAAACCCTTATTCACCCCCCCCCTCTAAGGGTGCCTCAAGATCCAACAAGTGGTATCAGAGCTATGTTATTCCAAATCGGCTTAACAACCGGGAATAATGGCGCTCCGTGATGTAGCTTTCCATGAGGGGCAAGGGATAAGTAGACCCCCACTTTTCACTGGAACCGACTATAACTATTAGAGAACGTGAATGTGTTACTTTCTAATAAATTTAGATCTAAATGTCTGGGCTAGTGTCGAAATACCGTACACCACTCCTACTTATGTTGTTGGAGAGGTAACCATGGAAATTCCTAGAGATAGATGGGATGATGGGGATAAAAATAAATGTAAAAATAATGTTAAAGCTATGAATGCTTTATTTTGCGCATTAGATTGGACTGAATTTAATAGAGTTTATGCTTATGAAACTGCTTATGACATTTTGTATTTACTAGAAATAACTCATGTAGGTACCTCGCAGGTTAAATACTTCAAGCTCTTCCAACTAAAATCGGAGTTTGAAATATTCAGAATGGATCCAGATGAGGACGTGGACTCAATGTACACACATTTTACCAAGATCGTAAACGCCTTAAATATCCTTGGAAAAACCTTCTCGAATGGTGACTTGGTGAGGAAGATCCTTCGATCTCTCCCTCCAAAGTTCAATCCAAAGGTGACAGCTATTTTGGAATTGCATGATCTAAGATGGCTCCCGATTGAGAGCCTCTTTGGGAATCTCAAAACCCATGAGGTAGAACTCAAAATCCAAGATGAAGAATACAATCAAGAGCCAAAGAAGAAAGCCTTGGCACTAAAGTCAAGGAAAGAGGATGACCATGAGGAAGAGGACGAGGAGAGTCTTTTTGTGAAAAATTTCACAAAGTTTATGAAGAATCCAGAAAGGAGAAATACCTTCTGTAAGTTATTCCAAAAAGGCTCTTCCTCCAAAAGAGAGAAAAAAGAAAAATCAAGCGACAACGATGAAGAGCGACCTCCTCCCGAGTACTTCCATTGTAGGAAGACCGGACATATAAGAAGTCAATGCCCAAAGTACTTGAAAGAACAAAAAGAAAAGTAGCACAAAGGAAGAGAAAAGAAGAAGGTTTTGAAGGATGCAACGTGGGATGACTCTACATCCGAAAGTTCAAAGGAGTCAACTTCAAGAAATAGTGATGAGGCAAATTTGTGCCTTATGGGGAGGAGCCATGAATCAACGGACGACGATTGCAATGTCCAAAGCGATATTGAGGTAATTGCTAATACTTTTGATGACCTCTATATTAAGTACATGAAAACATGCAAAATTTTTAGTATAGTTTAAAAGATCTTAATCTCCTAAAAACCGAAAATAAAATTATTTTAAAACAAAATCAAAAATTAAATAAGGAAATAAAAACTTTGGGAAAAGAGTTATGGTCTGGCCAGGAAAATGATCATAACTTTGAAAGAACAAAAATACTAGAAAACGATCTTTCTAAGGCTCTCTACAATATCGAATCTCTCACAAAACAAAATGGAGACTTAGAAAGAAGTTTAAAAAATTCTCTTTCTCAAACAGAAAATGAAAAGAAAATTTTTGCAAAGAGGTGTGGAAACTTAGTAAGCAAAAATTTTGCCTTAAAAGCCCGAATCGATGATCTTAATATGGCAATAAACAAATTCGGGGTTGGCCAAAAATCACTGGACATGATTTTGGGCAACCAGTGCTATGGTTCTGCAAAGTTTGGGCTGGGTTATGGTTCGGAAATCTACCGCCCAGTGTTAGCTTCTAACGCTAGCGTTAGCTCTAGTTCCAGAAAGAAAAATTCTTTTTATAATAATAATTCGGCACCCCTTCCACTTCTGTGTCTACCAGTAAGGGTGAACAAAACTCTCTAAAGGTCTCAACCCCTTTTGTTGCATGTGCCAATTGTTTATTGTTTGGCCACACCACGGACTCTTGCAGGAAAAAGGGAAAGCGCACTTTAAAATAAATCTTGGTACCTAAGGTCACCACCAATTTTATGGGAGGAACCACATGGGTATCCAGATCTTCACTAACATCTTCTTCTTAGGTGTGTTGGCAGGCTAAGGACAAGGAAGACATGTGGTACTTGGACTCAGGTTGCTCCAAGCACATGAAAGGTGATAAAGCAAAGTTCCTTAGCCTTACAAAGAAGAAAGGAGGAACCGTGACGTTTAGTGACAATGGAAAAGGAAGAATACTAGGCACCGGTACAGTGGGTAACGACTCCTTCTCTCTTACAAATGTCTTATTTGTAGAAGGCTTAAAACACAACTTAATTTCTATTAGTCAACTATGCGATAAAGGTCTTAATGTGTTATTTGAGTCTTCTACTAATTTGTGCAAAATTATAAATCCTAAGACTAATGATATTGTACTCACTGCACCAAGAATTCATAATGTCTATTTAATCTCTTTTCATGATCTATCATGTGTATCACTAAAATGTCTAATTACAAAAAATGAAGAACTTGAATTATGGCATAGGCGTCTTGGTCACACTAGCACTAAGTTGATCTTAAAATTATCAAAAAATAAAATAATTAGAGGTTTACCAATGCTTAATGGAAATCTATCATCTTTAAGCCCACCATGTCAAGAAGGAAAATTCTCTTAAACATCTTTTAAAAACAAATATGAAATGTCCACCACTAGACCTCTACAATTAATTCACATGGACATATTTGGGCCAATTAGCACTAAAAGTCTAGGTGGTAAAAAGTACACATTTGTATTAATTGATGATTTCTCTAGATTTACTTGGACACTATTCCTTACCTCCAAATGCGATGCTTTTTCTGAATTTACAAAACTATGCAATCGCATTCAAAATGAATTAGACTTAAAATTAGGTGCATTAGATCGAATCATGGAGGGGAATTTGAAAATGATAATTGTACCTCTTTTTGTAATAATCTAGGCATTAAACATGAATTTTCCGCTCAACGCACCCCTCAACAAAATTGTGTGGTGGAGAGGAAAAATAGAACCCTTCAGGAACTCGCACGCACTATGTTATCTGAATATGGGTTGCTTAGATCCTTTTGGGTTGAAACCGTAAATACGTCTTGCTATGTTATAAATCGAGTCATGCTTCGCCCAATCTTAAAATTAACTCCATATGAATTATATTACAAACGGAAACCTAATGTATCTTACTTTCATGTTTTTGGATGTCAATGCTTTATCTTAAACACCAAAGATGCATTAGCAAAATTTGATGAAAATGTGATGAAGGAATATTTCATGGTTACTCTTCAACTATTAAAGCATATAGGATATACAATAAAAGGTCTACAAAGGTTCAAGAGTCCATTCATGTGAAGTTTGATGAATTTGTTCCTTGTGTAGATTCTAACAATACAGGAAAAGAAGAGGAACCCTCTGCACTCTTGGAGGATGATAATGTAGAACAACTTGGAGGTGACAAAGAAATAGAGGATGTGCAAGAAGAGTTCGTACCTCCAAGCGCGCTTAGATTCACAAAAGACCATCCAAGAGAACTTGTCATTGGAGAACCATCAAGAGGGGTAACGACACGCTCTTCCATTCATGAATCCTTCTCTAATTTATACTTTGTTTCCGAAATTGAGCCTTACAATGTTTCCACCCCGCTAAATGATGAATTTTGGTATTTAGCGATGCATGAAGAATTAGAATAATTTGAATGTAATCATGTTTGGAATCTTATAGAAAGACCATCAAATCATCTGGTAATAGACTTAAAATGGATTTTTAAAAATAAATTAGATTGTGAATCTAGAATTACTAAGAACAAAGCTCGTTTAGTAGCACAAGGTTATTCACAAATTGAAGGGGTAGATTTTGATGAAACCTTTGCACCCGTAGCTCACTTAGAATCCATTCGAATTTTTCTTGCCTTTGCAAGCTTCAAAAGATTTAAACTTTTTCAAATTGATGTTAAAAGTGCCTTCTTAAATGGAATTATTAAAGAAGAGGTTTATGTTGAACAACCCCCCCCCCCCCCCCCGGTTTCATAAATGAAAAATATCCTAATCATGTCTTTAAACTAGATAAAGCATTATATGGTCTAAAACAAACGCATCATGCTTGGTATGAAAGATTAACTTCATTTCTTTTAAAACATGATTATGTAATGGGAAGTGCCGATAATACACTTTTTATCAAACATGTAAATAATGATCTTATCATATTACAAATTTATGTAGATGACATCATTTTTGGATCCACTAATGATCAATTATGTAATGAAGTTGTAAGTGTAATGCAAAAAGAATTTGAAATGAGCTTGGTAGGAGAACTTACCTATTTTCTTCGCTTTCAAATCAAACAAAGAAATGATGGAATTTTTATAAATCAATCTAAATATGTTTATGACATGTTAAAAAGATTTGGATTTGAATACTTACAACAAGCCTCCACACCTATGAGTGCCTTTCTAAAATTAGGAAAAGATGAAGCCAAAATTTCTATTGACCAAACACTATATAGAGGAATGATAGGGTCGCTATTATATCTAAGTGCATCTAGACCCGATATTATGTTTGTTGTTTGCTTATGCCCTAGATTCCAAGCCAATCCTAAATAGTCCCATTTAAAAGCGGTCAAACGAATTTTTAGATATTTAATCGGTTCATCTAATCTAGGCATATGGTATCCTTATAATGATACATTTATTTTACATGGATATTCCGACTCTGATTATACTGGGTGTTCACTAGATCGTAAAAGCACAAGTAGTATATGTCACTTCTTAGGCCCCTCACTAGTTGCTTGGTCGAGTAGGAAACAGAATTATGTTGCCCTCTCCACCACCGAGGCCAAATATGTCGCACTAGGAAGTTGTTGTGCACAAGCACTTTGGATGAGTCAAACACTACAAGACTTTGGGGTACATCTAAATAATATTGAATTAAAATGTGACAACAAAAGTGCAATAGACCTAACAAACAATCTCGTTCATCATTCACGATCCAAACACATAGATGTGCGTCATCATTTCATTAGGGATCATATTAAGAAAGAACATGTGAGAGTTAGCTTCATAGGCACAGAATCTCAACTTGCAGACATTTTTACAAAACCTCTCTCTGATGCTCGTTTCAACATGCTTAGATTAGAATTAGGAGTCTTAGATATATCAAATTGAAACCCATCAAATGCTATCCCTCCTCAAAACTAACTTCCGTACTTTTATATTAATTCTCTAATTCTAAATTTATGAGATATTTATTTAAATCAATCATGAAATTAAATGTATTTCTTTCAAAAAAATATATATATATATATATATAAAAGAGAAAAACATTTTTAATAAAAACCACCAAAAATATGCTTAAATAGCCTTCTAATCAATTACAAATTCTCTAAAATTTCTACACTTAGAAGATCTATATACCTACTCCCTATTCCAGAGAATTTGTTTTTCAAAAATCTCACGAAACAGCGTTCTGGTTGGGCGTTAAGTGCTTAATGCCATGCGTTAGCTCCTTTTTGCCAAATTGAAAATCTAATTTCTCTGTACTGTTTCTGGTATTATTATAATGATTTTTCTTGTTTCTTTTCTCAGATTTGAAATTATTTTGTTATTAATTTGATTGTTTCATTCTAAAATACAAAAAAAATTCAAATAATTCAAAATAATCAAAACTATTTTTTTGTCATTTGTTTTGCTTTAACTATTTACAAAACTATGGTTTGACAATAAGACTTCACATGTGCAAACATCTTTGTCAGTTTTGTGTCCAATGGTCAAAATTATTTTTGGCATACTCACAAAGATTTTCTTCAATGTCTAATTTTATTTTCAAATTTCCTAAACATTGTTTTATTTTGTCATGCGTTGTCCTTGACCTGATTATGTGCAATGAAATAGTCTATAGAAAATTATGTATGATTGCCTATCATGCCTCTAAGTATGATTAATGTTTTATGCTAATCAATGATTCATTCACTCACTATTTTGGTAATCTACATGTGCTCATAATCTTAGTCTTGCATGATTGTGTAGTGTAATAGTTTTTAACTTATTAAGTAGTATGTCTAAATTACCTACACCATCTTTCAAACAATAAATTTCTTGCACACATAGAAGTGCTATTTTAATATTGTTAATGTTTGCAACAATAAGTGAATTCGGAGACCTTTGGCGCAAGCTTAACATAAAAAATGTAATCAATGGCCACAGATAACTCCACCAAGCACTACTCACCCTCCTGATAAGTCTTAATGAGCATTGTGAGGTTGAGCATCTTGGAAAGAATTGTAAAGTGTCTTGTGCAAACATATTTTTTTTATCACTTCTATTTGTACACCGGATCACTAAAAATAAAAAAAATTATAAAAATGCTTATGTGATCCCCCAAGCAATACTTCGCTCCCTGATAAGTCTTAATGAGCATTGTGTGGGCAAATCACCTTGGTAGTTGTACTCTTTTATGTGCTTTGAAATTTTATTCTAGATTTGATGCGTGAAAGTAATTATAAAATTACAATCTTAATGTTGTTGTTACTATTTCATTACATATGTCACGTGTTTTGATTATTTCATTTGTATACTTTTATCAAAACACCTTATGCACACATCATTGTTTTTCATAAAACTTCCATTCATGAGAATTGGATACTAATGCAACATTACATAATTCTCTAAAAACTTAAGTAAAAGCACTAGATTGCAATGCATGATTTCTATAATGTTTTTCTTTACTTGAAATACAAATTGGTTACATTTTAGCTATTATCTTTTTGAATATGTTAGATCATGTTTTCCTAATAGTTATGAAAATTTTCAAAGTTAAATGCTCAAATGTGAAGAGTCTAGACATATTGTTGGAATGGTCAAACTATATCAAAATACTACTCTTAATTGTTTTATTTTTGTTTCCGCATTTCTATTTTGATCATGTATTTCGTTTACCATGGTTTATCATGCTTACTTCAAAGTTTTTTTTCTTCACTTGTGCTTGTCAAACAATATTGCATCTCTTTCAACAAGTAATATTCTTCTTTCAAAATTAATTTGCAAAGCAAGTGGTAGAATTCCTTTGGTAAAAACATGGAATGTTGTTCTTTCATGCTTACCATATCTTTTTCCATCGTGCTACTCTCTCCCTTAGCTCGATCACATCTTACCTTATACTTACACAAAACTCTTAATCCTCTCTTAGTTATGTACTAGCTTTTGTCTTCTCTCTTCTAGTTTTGTTTCAACTCCACCCACTTTTGATAATAACAAAAGGGGGAGAATAAAATGATAAATCTTATTGATTAAAGGAGTAGGATTCACTAGATTAATGGGGAGCATAAATCTAGTCTATGGGATCATACACTAAGGGGGAGCACTTAAGTAGGGGGAGCACAACTTAAACAATCTATAATTCTTATTATTGTCTCTACATTGCTTAGTGTCATATATTCTTCTAAAAACACACCTCTCTTATATATGAATCTAATTTTTCTATATTGGATTTGTTATTATCAAAAGGGGAGATTGTTGGAACATGGTTTTCCGCATCCCTTTCATTTGAGAATAATAAATCATACTTATATTTGATCTTGTTTGCCATTGTGTTTTTAGCATGCAGGTTTGAACAGATATGACACTAGTTTGCTGCATTATTGATCTCGAACTACCCACAAGCAGAAATTATGATTGTGGTCTAACGCCAGGCATTAAGACTTAACGCTGAGCATTGGCGATCGATGAGATGGCTTGTTGATCAACGTGATAGCTTGCCGCTGAGAAAATGAAAGAGGTTTAATGCCAGGCATTAGGACTTAACATTGGGCGTTGACTCTCGTTCCCATCATGATGATTTTGGAAGGTAGGAAGCAGCCGTGATTGTAGAAGTACTTTATGAATGATCTGACCGAACGCCAGTGTTAGACTCAACGCCAGCGTTAGGGTTTCCTAAAATAAAAGTTTCCTAAAGTACAAAATCTCCTTCCCATTTTGAAGATCCGAGCCATCAAAACAATTCCAAATTGGGTCAACGCCAGGCATTAGCCTTAACGTCGGCGTTAGCCTTTAGTCCTATAAATTGGTGGACTTCGTCTTCTTCAACTACGGATTGAAGAGAGCCCTATTCTAGCACTACAGAAACTCAGAGAGGGCCGTATTTTCTAGACCATCATCTCCCACACAAATTTGAGAGAATAATTCAAGGAGGATCGGATCAACGCTTACTCAACGCGAAGAACGCACGCTTCGACTTCAAGAATATTCAGCGAGCCTTCGCCATCTCCAGAATTCTTCATAGGGAGTTTTGATTTGTGTTTTGTATTTTATTTGTAACCTTTTTATTATAATCGTGAATTAAATTCGCCTCGTGTTGGCGACTAGGTTTGGGTAGGACTTAGGGAGGAATTTGCCTCGTGTTGGCGACTGGGTCTAGGGAGTAGATCAAGGGAGTGCTTGAGGCCTTTTATGGGGATAGAAGCGCTAGAGCGGCTTGAGGCCGTATCCGGGAAGGATAGGCTAAAGCCAACCAGTTCTTGGTGAGAAGAGTCGGTATAGAAAACAAAAAGAATATTTTACTATATCGCCTACGATTTCTAGCGTCATAAGAAATCAATTTTTTGAAATCTTATATTTCAAGTTAATAAAATCATGTCTTTCATTTATATTACTTGTTCTCCTCTTTTTGTGTGATTTTATCGTTAGTTTAATCTCTTATCTTTTCAAGTATTTTAAAATATTACAAAAGTTTTAAAGCCCTTATTCACCCTCACCCCCTCTAAGGGCGCCTCAAGATCCAACATGAAAGAGTTAAGTTTTATTTGGAAGTTACCGACCCAAGGATCTTTCAAATAGTTGAAGAAGTTCTTCATGTTCCATTGACGGCATCTACCATCAACCCTGTTGTTCAAGTTCCCACGAAGATGCTTGATTTGACAAAGGACGAGATTGCTCTTATCTCCCTTGGACAAGAAGGCGAAGAATATAATTGCCAGTGGTGTTGATGATTCTATGCTACAGAATCTCTTTCATTGCAAATCTGCTAAAGGGATATGAGATTCTCTAGTCGTCTTGATGGAAGGTAAGGAAGAAGTAAGGGATGATCGAAGATCTCTGCTCAATCAAGAATATGAAGCATTCAAGCAGGATCCAAGGGACCCTATTTCTGACATGTATGAGAAGTTCTTCAAAATCATCAATGGTCTTAGGAACTATGATCAGGAATTCACCATTGGTGGACTGAATGATAAGTTCTTGAGATTCCTGACGAAAGAATGGGATACCAAATCCATTGCCTTCAAAGAATTCAGGAAGTTGGCTACTATGGAGCCATAAATCCTTTTTGGGAAGCTCCTTTCCCATGAGTTGAAGCTCAGCATCTGGAAAGTTGAGGAAGAAGGCAACATGACTTCTGGAAAGGAGAAGTCCGTAGCTCTGAAGGCTGAAGGGTCAAAGAAAAGCAAGGTCATGGTATCGGTAAGGACACAGTCGTCAGAGGAAGATGATGAGTCTGTGGCTGGCTCCTCAAGCTCAGACATGTCCGACGGAGAGTTCTCCCTACTCTCTAAGCAATTCAAGAGATTGATGAACAAGAGAAAGCAGAGGAGAGGTCAATCCTCCTCATCAGATCATAGAAGATCGAGACGTGATGGTGAACATCACAAGAAGAGTTACAAAAATGATAGGTATAAATCTAAATCGAACAAACATTTTTTGACTGATATCATTTTCTATTGTTGTAACAAGCCAGGGCATGTAATTGTGGAATGCCCATACAAGAAGAAGGATAGCTCGAGAAAAGAAGATAAGAAATCCTTCAAAAGTAAGAAGGAGGAAAAGAGCTTTTTGGCTAAAAAGTCAAAAACTCTGAGCGACAGCGACTCCGACGAGTCAAGCTCAGACGAAGTAGCCTACTTCAGTCTAATGGCTCAGACCGATGAGGAAAAATATGACACCCCATATGAGGGGAAGGTAAATTCACATACTCCTCTTTCTGAATCTGAGATGGATTCCATTGCGGATGAAGGCTACTCCTCAGAGGAATACTTTGTTATATTAGTTCAGTACAAAGCCTTATTGAAAGGATTTGTCAAGTGTCGAAAGGTAGTCAAATCTCAGACAAAAGTGATTGAGTCTCTCAAGATCGTGGAATCGGATCTGAGAGAAGAAATTGAAAAATTTCTTCCCTTCAGAGATGAAGTCCAAGTCTTGAAGGACGAACTCCTAAGCATTGTTGAACTATTAAAGCAAAAGGAGAAATCCATAACTAAGCTTGAGGGAAAGCTAGTGGTAGAGAGAAAGCTAGTGGAAAGCTTCTCTAAACAAAAGACTATCCTTCCTCTCATTGATGGCTTTTCTGCTCCTGCGAAGGGTAGTGGTCATCGGACTGAGAAATGTAAGGTGGCTAAGAAAAGAGCCGTTAAGGGCAAGGGTAAGGATGATCAGAGTCAACCTTCCTTCAAGAAGGTAGTGTTTCCTACAAATACTTATGACTTTGAGACATCGTATTGTCACTTTACGAGACCAACTCACGTTAGGTCAAGTAAAGGCAACCAAGGATGGAGCCATCCCCGAAGATTTGGAATGAATACTTTCACAGCACCTTACGAAGAGATAGTCCTCAAGGACTATGGTTCATTCGTGCATGGACCGTCTGTAAAGAAAGCACCAAAGGATAAAACTGTTGCGACGAAACCACTTGAGAAGGAGCCATGTGTTTGCTGCAATCACGAGGCTTCTACCTCCAAGTCAGTAGCCAATGCTAAACCCCCCGTTCAAAAAGTCAAGCAGTAGGGTAAGAGAAGGTACAACAGGTTCGACTGTTGGTGATGTGGCAAAGTTGGTCACTTCGCCATGGATTGCTGGTTTAATCCCAAGAATGCTAGAATTCCACTAGTTAACAATGCAAGGCCGACCACTCGCATTTCTAACAATTCAAGTGGAAGTCGTCTAAAAAGAAGCCAAGGACCCAAATCCTTTTGGATTTCTAAGGGCAATTGATTATTGATTGCAGGTATGTCCAAAGGCCAACAACACGCCTATATAGTATTTGGACAGTGGATGTTCGCGGCACATGACCGAAACAAGAAGCCTATATGGTGGATCTGATCGGGGGATCACAAAAGGCTATGGTATGAAATCCAACGGTATAGTCTCTTTCACAGATGTAGCATATATTAAGGGATTATAACATAATCTCATTAGCATAAGTCAACTTTGTGACAAAGGTTATATGATTAAGTTCTACAAGGATAAGTGCTTGATAAAGTCGTCTGATACGTCAAAAACTATCATAGCAGGCACTAGGAGTAGAAATATTTTCTGCTTAAATTTTCTCTGTTTAGATTCCTCTATACCAGTATGGTTTTTGGCAAAAGATATTGCATCTCTTTGTGATCAATGGCACAAGAGATTAGCACATATTATTTTCAAAACTATAAATATGTTATTTTTACACACCTTAGTGCGTGACGCACCTAACATTAAGTGCATTAAAGAGAGACCTTGTCATGCATGCCAAATGGGCAAGCATACTCGGGCTAACTTTAAGAACATAATTGGCAAAGATTCTACCAGATTCTTATATCTGCTTCATATGGATCTATTTTGTCCCATGCCAATTAGAAGTTTAAAAGGTAAAGCTTATGCATTGGTTATCGTTGATGACTACTCACAGCTTGCTTGGGTATTCTTTCTAAAACACAAGTCAGATATATTTGAGTCTTTCACTACTTTTGTTAGGCAAATCAAGAATGAACTAAACTGCTCCGTAGTCAAAATCAGAAATGACCACGGAACAGAATTCAAGTCTGGGGCCATGACAGAATTTTGTGAAAGCTTAGGTATCTTTCATGAGTTTTCCTCTCCTCCTACTCCACAGCAAAATGGAGTTGCAGAGAGAAAGAATAGAACACTCATAGATGCAAGCAGGACAATGTTGAATGATTCTTCTCTTCCGGAATACTTCTGGGCAGAAGTCGTCAACACTGCGTGTCACATGCAAAACAGAGCATTAAACAACAAGAACCATCATAAGACACCTTATGAACTTCTAAAGGACATGAAACAAAATATATCTTATTTTAGAATTTTTGGCAGTAAATGCTTCGTACTTAACAACGGGAAGTATTACAAAACTAAGTTTAGTGAAAAGTGTTTTGAAGGTATTTTCGTAGGCTATAGTAGCCATAGTAAGGCATATAGGATTTTCAACAAGAAAACACTGGTCGTAGAAGAATCAATAAATGTTGTATTTGATGAGACGAGTATGCTTCACAATAGCTCTTCCAGTATTTTCGTTGAAGATGCAGGTGCCAGTCTGAAACTGAAAGAACTAAACTTTGTTGGGAAAAACCCCTTAGATTTAACTTAACAAATTACCTAAAAGTGATTTTATCTCTTAGGATTGAGTTACCCATTCTATAGTGAGGGTAATCTGGTCATTAGTTATCTTAGGATGTCACACTCAATCTAGGGTGCAAGACCACATCAAGAGAAGCAAAATTGGGCAAAGTTAACATTTGCGTCGAATAGAATTCGACACAACGTCAAGTTATTGTTGACGCTACTCTGACTAGAAGTCCAAGTAGTTCACCCTTCTGTCGAAGTAATTTAAGTCGATGTTACGTTGAATAGATATCGGCGTAAAGGCCATGGACCTGTCGATGTATCTTGAGAAGTCAACGCAGCTTCTACTTCAATTCAGAGCAGAAGGAAGTATCTGTCAAAGTCATCTAAAGTTGACGCAATGTCGACTTCATCTCGACGTAGATAGTGAAGTTCAGAGTCATGTCATCAACTCAATGGTTACGTCGATAAGGTATCTACGTAGCGTCGACTAGCAGAGTTCAATCAGAGCAAGGATGAATTTGAAGCTGATCCTATAAGAACTCGAAGGTGCGTCGATAAGAGAGGAAGAGAACTTAACGCTACGTCGAATACAGTCTGAAAAGGGAAACCTTTTCAGCTGTCATTTTGGACCCTCTCTCATGGTCCACCTCTATCAAGACCATTCTCCAATGGCTCATTAATTGCCTTAAATAGAAAGAAGAACTAAAATAGGACAAAAAGCTTTCTTTGAAATATGCTTAATGTTGGTGAATGGGTCGGGAATTAAAGAAGGAAAGAAAGAGATTGTCCAGAGCAGAATACCTTTTCAGGTCTTACCAGAAAGGGAAAGAAATTCAAAATCTGAAGGAGGACAATAAAAGGCAAGAGAAGAAAGAGAAGGGCAGAGCACTTATCACAATCAACAATACTGTTCTATTCGGCTCTCTCTTCTTCTTCCTCCTCAGGAACCCTAATAGAGCAGACACAGAAAAGAAACAACTACTGCTCTCCATCTCATAGAACAGAGGATCTGAAAGATGCTCTTCATCACAATCATATAGCAGCAAAGATCTCAATCAGTGGAAATAAAAAGGATCTGACATTTATAGCTCCTGCAATTCAACACTATCATAAGCAGGAGTTAATCAAGAGCAGATCCAGTGAAAAATCCAAGAAGTTGTTCTTCATACAGCCTTCATAAGAATTCTAAGAACAAAATTCTTACTCTTCTCCCCTTCTTTCTTTCTCTTTCTCATTCCCTATAAAAGAGTTTTGAGATTCCCTCTTCCAAAGGATTCAGTGGTTCAAGATCTCCTTATCAAAAGATTTGGTGGTTCAAGATCTCCTTATCAAAAGATCTGGTGGTTCATGATCTCCTTGTCAAAAGATCAGTGGTTCTAAGAGTCTCCTTACCAAAAGACTCATGCATAGTGGTGCATCCCTACCAGGTGGTAGAAGAGGGGAGTACCCACATTTGGGGGAACCTCTATAAAAAACTTTGTGTCTTCTGGATTGCTTTTTTGTGTTGTCCCAAGTTCTTTTTACTTTGCACTTTATTTCATGCACCTTTATTATTCTGCCTGTGTTCTTATTGAGCATAAATCCTTAGTTTATTTTATTGTTTTCACAGTTAGGATAGAAATAAATTTAAATCTCTATTCACTCCCCCCCCCCCCCCCCCTCTAGAGGATTCTCAGAGGCACACTATGCACTTTCAATTGGTATCAGAGGGAGGTTGATCATTAAAAGGTTAACACCTTGATCAAAAAGACCTCCTACACTTATTTCTCTTTATTACAAATAATATTTTATAAAGAAAATGAGTTCTAAGGATTATGCTTCCACAAGACCTCCAGTGTGTAATCTAAATAAGTGTACACTCTGGAAGGCCAGAATAAAATTGTATATGAATTTTATTGATGAGGAAATCTTTAGTGTCATCCTCACAGGTCCTCCAGCCCCAATAAGTAAAGACACCACTGGAAAGGTCATACAAACCTCAGTCCTCAGAGCAGAATGGACTGATGATGAGAAGAAGGTCAAGGCATGTGATGCCAAGGCCATGAACATACTCATCTCAACTATGTCTGATGACATATTCTAGAAAGTTGTTGATTGCAACTCTGCAAAAGAGATCTGGGAATCTCTCTCTAGAATGGTTGAAGGAAGCTCTGATGAGGGAAAAGATAAAAAGGCTCTTCTCATATCTTAATATGAGAATTTCAAGAAAAAGGTTGATGAATGCATTACAAAAATGTATGACAAATTCAGCTTCATCATAAATGAGCTGAGAGGGCTTGACAAGGAAATCTCTCTGACAGGGATTAATGACAAGGTCCTCATGTGCTTTCCAAGCACATGGGACTCTAGAATCTGGGCTATCAGAGATTCTAGATGTCTCGGAGAGATATCAATTGATGCACTCCTAGGAAAGCTCAAGTCCTATGAGCTTCTTCTGAAAACAGGGTTGAGTCAGATGCCCAAGAAAGGACTCCAACTTCTAAAGAGAGGGCTCTTACATTAAAAACTGGAGAAGCAGAGTCCTCCACCACTGAAGAAGAAATGCTTAATCTCTTGGCTAAGAGATTCAAAAAGTGGGTCAGGACAGAAGATTCTAGAAGGAGAGAGAGGAGCTCAAGCAAGTCAAGGTATGATAAAACTCCTAAACAAGAGATTATTTGCTTTTCTTGCAGAAAGCCAGGACACATTTCTACTGAATGTCCCGAGGAAGAAAAGAACAAGAAAAACAAGCTGAGGAAGGATCACAAGAAGAAATCCTCCCTGAGAAAGGACAAGAGAGGAGGTAAAGGATTCATAGCTGAGACTTGGAGTGATTCAGATTCTGAATCTAACTTCTCCTCATCTGATGATAATGAAGATGGTGGACCAGAAGAAGCCTACTTAATGACTTTGGAAAATTCCACTAATGAAACTGAGGTAAGCATCTTTGAAGACTTGGACTTTTCTTCAAAAGATTTTAAAGAATGCTTTAAAGAGTTTTGCCAAGATTACATTAACAATCAAAAGGAACTTGAAATAATCAAATCTGAATTAGAAGCTCTTAGTAAAGATCCTTTATTCTCAGTTAACTATGATCTGAAATGTGAACTGCTTAAGAAAGAAAAAGAAATCAATTCCTTATATAATGAAAATTCAGACCTAAGGAAAGAACTCTCAAAGGCAAAAGCCTTTGAAGACTCCCTCAATGGAAGGATCCAAAAGATCAAAGATATCTAACAAAATCTCCCCAAGAGATTTGATCATCTTGATCAGGAATCACAATCACTCACTGGAAAACATGCTTGTGATAAACCAGTAGCACCTTTTAGGACTAGACATAATAATCCTTCAGAATCATGTGAAGAACATGAGGAAAATAACCCTAATAAACTCACCACATTTAATTGGGTAGACACTAGTGATGAACCAGGAATCCTAGGAAAACAACCCTTAGAAAATTTAGATTTGAAGAATGAGTGTGTTACATACAGAAGTTATAAAATTGAAATAGAAGAGATGAATGAAACATTTGAGGAGTATAGAAATGATTATCAAGCTCATATTGACTCTGTCATTTCCACTCTTAAAAATATCATAAATGCCTACAATAAAGCTAGACATGATTTAATGATCAAGAATGATAAATTATGATCAGAAATCAATTTGCTTAAGAAAATTATAAATTCAAAGTCACAAACACTGAATGATATGAATCATACGTTGAATAGAACTCGATGAAATTTTAGGAATGAGTCGAATGCATCTCGACGAACTCCAACATATGCGTCGACATCATCTCGAAGCAACTATATGGGTGCGTCGAATTACACTCAACGCAACCAATACCATACTTTGAATTATTATCGATGGGACTATGCAGGTACGTCAAATTTCACTCAACGCAACTCTAAAACTACGTCGATTTCTTCTCGACGCATATTTTCTGCACAAAATCATCAAACATCAATACCTTCTCTTGCTTATATTCCAAGATGTTTTTGTTGTTCCAAACAAGGACATATTGCCAAATATTGCTGGCATAACAATGCAGCACTTCTTCACCTAAGGGAGAACAATGGAAGAACATCTCATTCTTTCATATCTCCATATGATGATAGAAGAAAGAGACCCCAGCATGAAAGGGTCTTTACTAATGTTTAAATTCAATGTGCAGAGGGAAGGTTGTTCAACCACAAACCAGCAGTGGTATCTGGACAGTGGATGCTCCATGCATATGATTGGAGCAAAAGATTTGCTGGAAAATTTCAAGGCCGAGGAAGGGCCCAAGGTAATCTTTGGGAACTCCCACTCTGGTCAAACCAAAGGATATGGTTTGCTCAGAATTGGAGAAATCTCATTTTCTAAAGTAGCTTATGTTGAAGGACTTCAACATAATCTGATTAGCATTAGCCAGTTATGTGATGGTGAATACAAAGTTATGTTCACCAAATCTTAGTATCATATAGTCAGCTCTACGACTGATCAAATTGTATTGACTGGTCTCAGAAAGGGTAAGGTCTATGTTGTAGATTTTGAATACACAAAGTCTGAGATTTGCTTATTCAATTCCCAAGTAGAAAATAGTGAGTTGTGGAATAGGAGACTTAGTCACCTAAACTTTAAGACTATTTCCAAACTATCCAAACTTAACCTAGTTAGGGGTTTACCAACTGGTAAATTCAATAAGGACCATCCTTGTAGAGCATGTCTGCTAGGAAAGCAGATCAAAGCATCATTCAAACCAACTGGTAAGAATGACTCCCCTATAACCTTTTTCCTGATGCTCTTGGATCTATTTGGTCCCATCTCCACTCAAAGCTTAGCAGGTAAGTCTTACACACTAGTCATTGTGGATGATTTTTCTAGATTTAGCTGGGTGTTCTTTCTAAAAGCAAAGTCAGACACTTTCAAGATCCTCTCAAGATTCATTAGACAGATTCAATCTAAATTCAAGACCCAGGTTGCTGTGATCTGAAGTGATCATGGCACTGAGTTTGAAAATCAGTTGATGTGTAGATTCTGTGATGATGAAGGGATCAGACAATGCTTTTCAGCTCCTAGAACCCCCCAACAAAATGGGGTGGCTGAAAGGAAAAATAGAACCCTAATTGAATCTGGTAAGACATTATTAGCTGAATCCAACTTGCCAAAATCCTTTTGGGCTGAGGCAATGAATACAGCAAACTATGTTCTGAACAGAAGTCTCATTCACAAGACTAAATGAAAGACTCCCTATGAGTTATTGAAGGGAAAGGCACCCATAGTCACATACTTTAGAATCTTTGGGTGTACTTATTTTATCCTCAACAATGGGAAGAGCCATCTTGCCAAATTTGACAAGAAGGTTGATGATGGGATATTTTTGAGATATTCATCATCAAGCAAGGCCTATAGATTCTACAATAAAAGCTCTCTCAAAATTGAGGAGTCTGTGCATGTGGTCTTTGATGAAACTAACATGTTTAACAAGGGGAAGGAAACTTCCACCTGTCCTATTCTGCAGGAAGAAGATCAGCTGGCAGAACAAGTTGAAAGGATAAGCTTAGTAGACCATCCACTTGTATGTCAAGAAAAAGGACAACAGGAGACTGACACATATTCAGGTGAAGATTCTGCAGCAGATGAAGAGGAAACTACAGCAACTGAGTTACCAGCCACAGACATCACTCAAGTAAATGAGGATGAAGCTCCCACTATCACTGAGCAAGTGGTAGCTCAGGAAGAAGAGAATCTCCTAGATCACTCAACTAGATCCAGGGTGACTCATAAAGATCATCCTCCAACTCAAGTAATAGGAGACTTGACAGGAGGAGTAAAGACAAGGAAACAACTAACAAGTGAGACAATGTTGCAATGCTTCTTGTCACAATATGAACCAAAGAAGTTTGAAGAAGCAGACCATGACCCTCACTGGATATCTACTATGCAAGAGGAACTGACCCAGTTTGAAAGGAACAAGGTCTGGACTTTGGTTTAAAGACCAAAGAATTACCCAGTTATTAGCACCAAGTGGGTGTTCAAAAATAAAATGGACTCAACTGGGGTCATAATCAGAAACAAGGCTAGACTTGTGGCCCAAGGGTACAGGCAAGAGGAAGGCATTGACTTCAACCAGAGATTTGCCCAAGTAGAAAGGCTGGAGGCAATCAGAATGTTCCTGGCATATGCTGCCCACATGAAGATCAAAGTATACCAGATGGATGTCAGGAGTGCATTTCTCAATGGGAAACTACAAGAAGAGGTGTATGTGGAGCAGCCACCAGGTTTTGTCAATCCAACTTTTCCCTCTTCTATATATAGATTAGAGAAAGCACTATATGGTCTAAAGCAAGCTCCAAGAGCTTGGTATGAGACCTTATCCACCTTTCTCCTAGAACACAACTTTGAAAGAGGAAAGGTGGATAAAACCTTTTTCACAAGAGCACATAAGAATCAGCTACTACTTGTGCAAATATATGTAGATGATATTATATTTGGATCCACAGATCAATCTTTATGCAAAAGGTTTGCTTACCTAATGCAGTCAAGATTTGAGATGAGTAGCATGGGAGAATTATCCTATTTCCTGGGTCTCCAAGTCAGACAAAATGCAGATGGCATTTTCATATCCCAATCCAAATATACCAGAGAACTCATTAAAAGGTTTGGGATGAGGAATGCATCTGTTATGAAAACCCCCATGGCTACTAATGCTATTTTAGATAGAGATGAACAAGGTAAGTCATTTGATCAGAAGACTTACAGAGCAGTCATTGGCTCTCTTCTCTACCTAACAGCTAGCAGACCTGATATAATATTTGCTACCTGTATTTGTGCAAGATTTCAGGTTGACCCAAAGGAATCCCACATGAGTTCTGTCAAAAGAATTCTCAGATATCTGAAGGGTACTCCTGAGCTTGGCTTATGGTATCCAGCTGAATCTGGATTTGAATTGATTGGGTATTCAGATGCAGACTATGTTGGATGCAGGCTTGATACAAAAAGCACTTCAGGAACATGTCAATTTCTGGGTGCTAGACTGATATCATGGTTTAGCAAGAAGCAAACCGCAATCTCCACTTCTACAGCTGAAGCTAAGTATATAGCTGCAGGAAGCTGCTGTTCACAAATTTTGTGGATGCAAAATCAGTTGTTAGACTACAACTTTTCCCTTGCCAATTCCACAATTTATTGTGACAGCTCTAGTTCAATTTTAATTGCTTCTAATCTTGTTCTCCACAGTAGAACTAAGCACATAGAGATAAGGAACCACTTTCTCAGAGACAATGTAGAGAAGGGTAAGATCAATCTTCAATACATATCTACTGACACTCAAAGGGCTGACATCTTCACTAAGCCTCTTGATGAAAGTAAGCACAAGTTATTCATCAATGCACTATGGATGCTTGATGGAGCTTTGTAGGCCTCCTTGTATTATATAACAGATCTATTTTCTATAGAAAATTATTGTTGGGAAAAATAGCAAAAATCTTAAAGCAAAACATAACTATTTAATCAGAGTTGCATCGAATTCAAATCGACGTACCGCCGACTTCTACTCGACGCCAGCTTCGAGAGCTCTCTGGGATGGATCCTTTGAATACCACTCGACGTAACGTCGAATACTTATCAACGCTTACATCGACAACATCATCGATGATTATATTTCGAAGCCACGTCGACATCAACTCGATGCTCCGTCGATTTGATAGATCGTGCGCATTGACATATTTTGGCACGTTGAATTCTTCTCTTCTCGACGTTGCTTTGAATATAACCCTAAGTTGCGATGACTCATCTACTCAAAGCAACTTTTGTGTTTAATTCCATTGTGCTATTCGAATTCTCTCTCTCCTGCTCTCTTCCTTCTTCCCTCTCTTCGTCTCTTCTCTTTGTTTCAGTGCAGGTTCTGGCAGCATCCCAATGGCATCTCCGTCAATTCAGCAAGATATTATTGATGCCATCAATCTTGCCCTTGAGACTGCGTTATCCAAGTTCGATTCACTTTATCTTGACTTCTCAAAGGATTGTTATCGCAAACTACGCCACCAACACAAAGGTTGCAAGACCTTACATCTGAACTCATGGCTTTTGATAAGGAAGTGTGATCGGCATTCGTGCCTGCTGAAGGCTTTATATCTTTCTTCAATGATATAAAGCAGGGGGGAGAATTGTACCAGTAGGAAGCAACCTCTCCAATATTCTGTCTACACAATAGCAATCCCTCTCTCCTTCATCACTGAAGGAGAGCCAGTTATATCATCTAAACTACAGCTTCCAGATGCAGCCATTCGGGGGGATTCATCTTCTCCAAGAATCCTGCCCTTTGCTCAGGGGGAGCCATCAACTCAGGAGGAGATCCCTCTAATTTCAGATAATCAGTCCTACCTCAAGTCTCTACAAGAATTTCATGAAGACACTGTACCATCTATCCCTGATCCTCTTTCTTTCAGAGTGTCCTCTGAAGATTCATCCACGGCACTCTCTCCAGTCAAGATGGCTAGTCAAGATCCTGTTTCACCTGATTCAGCACCAGCTCAACCAATACCTCCAGTTCAACTTCCACCTTCAGCTCATGAGGTTTCACCTGCTCCAATTCACCAACCCATTCTTCCAACACCTATTTTCATAGGAAGACCTCCTTATCAAGGTAGAGGAAGAGGAAGAAGGGGTAGGGGAAGAGTCCTATTTGGGAGTGGTATACAAAAGAACAGAGGAAGGATTACAGGAAGGATTAATCTTATTACAAGAAATTTGAAAAGGTTGAATTCCCAGAAAACACAATGAAGACCTACACTAATACAGAGCTTGACAAAGTCTTAGAGGATATTGGTGAGAGAGATGTTGGATCGTTAGGCGCCCTTAGAGTGTGGGTGAATAAGGGTTTTTAAAACTTTATTATTTAATTAAAAAAAATTTGTGGTTTTTCTTTATCTTAACTTGAATCTAAATTAAAGAGGAATAAATCAATTAAAAACAAACTAGTAAGAACATGATTTTCATTATAATTTATGATTACAAAACTGTGATTTCTATAGCGCTAGAAATCGTAGGCAAAATATGAAATATTCTTTTTGTTTTCTATACCGACTCTTCTCACCAAGAACCGGTTGGCTTTAGTCAATCTTTCCCAGATCCGGCCTCAAGCCGCTCTAGCCTTTCTATCCCTAAAAAAGGCCTCGAGAACCCCCTAGATCTACTTCCTAGACCTAGTCGCCAACATGAGGCGAATTGCCCCCTGAGTCCTACCTAGACCTAGTCGCCAACACGAGGCAAATTTACTTCCAAGAAAATAATAAAAGGTTACAAAATAAATATTTGAACACAAAACTAAAACTCCCAATGAAGAATTCTAGAGATGGCGAAGGCCGCTGAAAGTTCTTGAAGTTGAAGCGCGCGTTCTTCGCGTTGATGAAGCGTTGATCCGGTTCTCCTTAAATTCTTCTCTCGAATGTGTGCGGGAGATGAAAGTCTGGTAAAGATGGCCCTGATTGAGTTTATGGAGTGCTGGAGTAAGGCTCTAATCAATCAGTAGTTGGAGAAGATGAAATCCACCTTTTTATAGGACTGGAAGCTAACGTCGGCGTTAAGAGTTAATGTCGGGCGTTAACCCAGTATATAAATAAATTGATGGCCAGATATACAAAATAGGAAGGAGATTTTGTATTTTAGGAAGTATTTATTTTAGGCAACCCTAACGCTGGCTTTGATGTTAACGCTGGCGTTAGGTCAGATCATTCCTAAAGTGCTCCTTCAATCACGGCCGCATTCCTCCTTGCCATAATCATCGATCGTTAACACCATCGTTAAGTCCTAACGCCTGGCGTTGAGCTTCTTTCTCTTTTTTCAGTCGGCAAGCCATCCAGTCGATCGGCAAGCCATCCCGTCGATCGGAAAGCCATCCCGTCGATTGACAGACCATCCCGTCGATCGCTAACGCCCAGCATTAAGACCTAACGCCTGAAGTTAGACATATTTCAATCTTTCTGCTTGTGGATAGTACCAGACCAATATTGCAGCAACCTGGTGTCATATCTGTTGAAACCTCCATGCTAAAAACACAATGGAAAACAAGATCAAACACAAGTAGGATTTGTTATTCTCAAATCAAAGGGATGCGGAAAACCATGTTCCTATAATCTCCCCCTTTTGATAATAACAAATCCAATAGAGATAAATCATATTCATATATAAGATATGTGTTTTTAGAAGGATATATGACACAAAGCAATCATAGAGATAATTATAAGAGTTATAGTTCATTGAACATTGAGCTCCCCCTACTTAAATGCTCCCCCTTAGTGTATGCACCCATAGACTAGATTCATGCTCCCCCTTAATCTAGTGAATCCTACTCCTTGTGATTTATCATTTTATTCTCCCCCTTTTGTTATTAGCAAAAGTGGGTGTAGTGTAATAAAAAGGAGAGGGCAAAAAGTAGAAATAACTAAGAGGGAAAGTAAGAGTTTTGTTTTATCATAAGTTAAGTCGTGATCGAGCTAAGGGAGAGAGTGACACAGCGGAAAAAATATATGATAAGCGTGAAAGAACAACATTCCATGATTTTACCAGAGGAATTCTACCACTTGCTTTTCAAATTAAATTTTAAGTAGAATATTAGTTGTTGAAAGAAATGCAATATTGTTTGACACGTACAAGTGAAAGACAAATCCTTAGAAATAGGCATGAGAACACTTGGTAAAAACCACATAGTCAAATAGGAATGCGGAAAGATAAAGCAAGGTTATTAAGATTTATATTTTTGTAATAGTTTGACCATTACAACAATATATCGAGACTCTTCACATTTGAGCATTTTAACTTTGAAAATTTTCATAACAAATAGGCAAGCATGAATCAACATATTCAAAAAGATAATAACTACAATGTAACCAATTCGTATTTCGAGTAAAGAAAACATTGTAGAAATCATGCATTGCAATCTAGTGTGTTTAATTAAGTTTTTAGAGAATTATGTAATTTTGCATTAAGATCCAATTCTCATGAGCATAAGCTTTATGAAAATCAATGATGTGTGCATAAGGTGTTTTGATAAAAGTATACAAGTGAAATAATCAAAACACATGACATATGTAATGAAATAGTAATAACAACATTAAGAAAGTAATCTTATAATTACTTTCACACATCATATGAAGAATAAAATTTCAAAGCACAAAAAACATAAGTACAACTACCAAGGTGCTTCGCCCACACAATGTTCATTAAGACTTATCAGGGAGCGAAGTATTGCTTGGGGTATCACATAAGTATTTGTATAAAAAATTATTTTTAGTGATCCGGTGTACAAATAGAAGTGATAAAACGAAATACGTTTGCACAAGACACTACAATTCTTTCCAAGGTGCTCAACCTCACAATGCTCATTAAGACTTATCAGGAGGGTGAGTAGTGCTTGGTGGAGTTATCTTTGGCATTTTATTTCAAATTTTTGTTGTGGGCCAAAAGTCTCCGAATTCACTTGTTGTTGCAAACATTAATATTATTGAAAAAACACTTCTATGTGTGCATGAAATTTATTTTTGAAAGATGGTGTAGGTAATTTATACATACAACTTAATGTGTTAAAACTAATACACAACACAATTATGCAGGACTAAGATAATAAACAAATGTAGATTACCAAAATTTGTGAGTGTATGAATCATTGATTAACATAAAACATTACTCGTGCATAGAGGCATGCTAGGCAATCATACATAAGTATTTATACACTATTTTCATGCACATAATTAGATTATGGTCAAAGCATGACAAGATAACACAATGTTTAGGAAATTTGAAATAGAAATTAGACATTGAAGACAATCTTTAAGTGTATGCCAAAAATCAATTTTGACCATTTGAAACTAAAATGACTAAGATGTTTGCTCTTGTGAAGTCTTGTAGTCAAATCATAATTAAAAAAAATTGTTTTTTAAAGCAACACAAATAACAAAAGCATATTTTTGATCATTTTGAATTATTTAATTTTTTTTTGTATTTTGGAGAAAAAATGAATAAGTTAGGAAAAATAATTTGAAATCAGACAAAATGAACTGAGAAAAAATAGTAGAAAAATACCAGAAATATACTAGTGAAAGCAGAATTTCAATCTGAAAAAAAAAAAGCTAATGCCGAAACAGTATACTATTTTTGAGGTTTTTGAAAAACAAATTCTTTGGAATAGGGAGTATGTACATAGACCTTCTTAGGGTAGAAATTTCAGAGAAAGTTGAAATAATTAGAAGGCTTATTTAAGCATATTTTGGTGGTTTTAACATAATTTTATCTTTTATATTTGAATTTTTTTCTTTTAAAGGAGACAGCATGTGGTGATTTATTATTTGTTATATCTAAGACTCCTAATTCTAGTCTAAGTAGAGCAAAGTGGGAATCTGGTAAAGGTTTGGTAAAGATGTTCGCAAGTTGTGATTCAGGTACAATAAAGTTTACATGAACATGTTCCTTTTTTATATGATCCCTAATGAAATGATGTCTAACGTCTATGTGTTTGGATCTTGAGTGATGAACTGGGTTGTTGGTTTAATCAATAGCACTCTTTGTTAGTTATTGGGTGTCGACTTATCACTTAGAGGGGGGGTGAATAGATTTTTCAAATTATTTTATCCCTTTTAGGTATTCTTGTTTTTTGGATAATAGATTTAACGTTTAAGAGAGCACAGCACAGAAAACACACAAAGATTTATAGAGGTTCCTCAAGATAGGGTGTCTTGAGTAGTCCTCTTTCCCTCTGCGCCTACCTAGCAGTGTGCTAGGCTCGGTAAACTCCGCCAATGTCTCCGGCCCGCACCCGCAAGCTTGACATGTTTCGACCCGCAAGTCCCTGCATCCTAGGCCCTCAAGCCCCTTTACTGCACCCGAGCCCGCAAGCTCGACACTCAGGCCCTCAAGCCCTACACAGCACAGACCCATAAGTCTTGCCTGCAACCTAGGCCCGCAAGACAAGTTTGGACCCACAAGTCCCTCTGCCCTAGCCCTCAAGCCTCACCGATCTCAAGCCCTCAAGCTTGACACACAGATCTGAGCACAGATCTTATAGATTTTGGCCCGCAAGCCTTACAAAGATATATTTATAATATTGAACCTGCCAGATGGAGACCGGATTCTTTTCTTGAAGAAGATAAACCTTGACAGTGCAAATCTTCTTCAAGCTTCTTTCTGCGTCGGATGTTGACTGTCTATCTTCCTTGAACACTTCTTAACAGTCGATGAAACTGGACTGCAACTTGAAGAACATAGAATAGTCATTTTTTTCTTCCCTTCTTTCTTTCTTCACCGCCGCTTGTACTGTTGTATTGCTATGCGGGATTCTTTTTAGGTTTTTTTCTCTCTTTTCTAGGGCATCACTGTTCCCTTTTATAGGATGGATGAGCCTCTCTAACGGTCATATACGATGTCCTTTACTGAAAGACGCCCATCCCTCAAGAGCACGCGCTGATTGGACAATCAGGCGGCGGCATTAAATGCTGACAGCGTGTCCGGCTATTTTTGAATCTGTCTGACGATATTTCAATTGTTACGACGACATGGACAATATCTCGATGACAGGGCTTGTCGATGACTTGAATTGGTCTCTTCTTCAATTCTTCATCAGATAGTGATATCTCGACGATACGGGACATCACTTCTGCACTCGAGCTTAAGACGACATGAAGTCATCAAACTGATATCGGCGAGAACTCTTTGTCTGCTAGATATCGTTGAAACCGCATTATCTTGTCGATGACATAATTGATATTATATGGACAGATTATTCTTCAGCAATTGCCTGTCTTCATATAACCTTCTTTAGTATTCTCGATGTCACCCCTTCTTTATGATGATGTCCTCGGCATCAGTCTTACTTATCCTTTCCGACGACACGGCTTCTTGTCAATGACATTTGTTCTTCCTTAGCCTTATCATTGTTGAGGCTTCTTGTCGACGATATCGTCGACATCTTTGAGTCTTCTTCTTCATCTTGACATCCTGATATCGTTGTAAGGTGAATGTCACAACGATATCACCATTTGCCTTGCTCTGCATGTTGTCGACGATGTAACTATTGTTGTCGACGATATGCTTAACTCTTTTCGACGACAACAGACATAATCATTCTTCTTTGCTTTGCCCATCATCTCAACGATGTTCCTATATTTGTCGATGATATGTCCAGCCTTTTTCGACGATATTATACTTATGCAGGTTATTGAAGTACTGGGCATATTGTCTTATCTCTGCAAGCATGAACTAGATATGACATTAGATACAATTTGTACTTATCATTGAGCTGAGCACTTATTCAAATCAGGAACACTACTAGGCACTGTTCCCAACAATCTCCCCCTATTTGAATAAGTCATAACCCACTCAATGATAAAGTACATCTTAAGCAAATAAGCATATAATGATGACATTGCAGCTATATATGAGTGAACACAGAATTTGACAAATATTACTTCATTTATAAATAGTGCCAAATGTTTTCAAATGATTTTAACATTTCTACATTTAGCCCCTTAAAGATTTGGCCATCTATATCTCTGGTACCCTCATAGCAGCTTCACCCTTTGCTTTCTTGGCACTAGTTTCCTGCTCCTTTTCAGCTTGTCTGATGAAGTATTCAAACGGTTTAGGATGATACTTGAGAGATTCAGGAGCATTAGTTGGGATTCTACCTGCTTGCTTGTCCCTTCTGTGACTCCTTCTCGATTCTTCTTGATCTTCATATTTAGGCCATTCTTGAGGACTGTATACATTGTATCGTTCACCTTTATTAGCTTTCACTTGCTCCCATGCTTTTAGAATGATGATTCTGGATTTGGGACTCCATCTTTCATAGTCATCTTTTTTCTCCATTTCCTCCCTATACTTTCTCTTCCTCATTTTTACTTCTTCATCCTCCAGTACTTCCTTCTCTTTACCCTTATCATTGGCAGTATCAGGAATGTCTGCATGTTGCTCTTCAGTAGGGTACTCTTCAGCAGGCTCGTCAAAATATAGAGGAGGGGGATTCATTGTTTCCCTGATAGTATTTGTGGTCCATATGGCATGCTCACCACTGGCCTTTATTATTGATTTCTCTCCATTTATGACTTCTTCAGATATCCCCCTTTGGAGATTCTCCTCGGAAGACAATATCCTGCTTGTAAGCATGTGGATTCCTACTTTCAAGTGATTTTTGGTCTCAAGCAGATGACTGTCAAGATCCTTATTGTGGTGATCTAGACTTTCTTGAAGATTAGTTTTGTGTTCAGCCATCCTCTTGGTGGATGCAATGTAAGCCTTTTCAATGTTACTGACAATCAATGTCTGATTGACCCCTAAATTAGATAGACCCTTGTGAGTAAGGGCTGTCTCTTTGGCAGTATACTCTTGTAGATTCTTCACATCATTTCTCAGGCTCTCAGTTTCAGCGGATAGTTCCCTTTTCATTTCATTGACCGCAGAGATAACATAACTTTCAATTTTTAATCTTTGCTCTTCCAGGAGCATCTTTATCTGAGACAATAGTGAGAACTCCACTGGTCTATTCTCTGGAGGTGAACTAGCTTGTTCTGGTTCCTCTTCTTCATTCCCTTCAATTATTGGAGATAGAGGTTTTCTGATGGGTGATTGGTTTGGCCCTTTTACCTTTTCAGGACTTGGAAGATCTCTGCTAGTCTCATCAGCAGAATCCTCTAGCTTCTCTTCTTGAGGATCATTACTTGGGTCCTCTTGGTCTACTGATCCATGATGGACAGCATCCTCAGCCCCAATGATCTTATTGATCACTTCTTCCACTTAAGCAGAGAGTTCACCATTCTTCTCCCCCTTACTCTCAGCATCCTCTTGCTCAGTTCCTACTGTTGCCATTGTTCTGAATCCCAGACTTAGGGCAGAGGTCTGGAGGGAGACATTTCTTTTCTCTACAGGCACTTCAGAGTCAGTGGAGTCTGAGTTGTTGTCTGATTCACTTTCTTCTGATGATCTTTCTCCATTCCTCTTCACATTCTCCATAGTCTTCAGCTTCTTAGGAGACTTAATCAGAGTTTTCTCCCATCTTTCCAGTATCCTGATGTCCATCCTTCTCATGTGATGGAATTTTGCGCCATACTTCTTGTTGAAGCTTTTAGGGTAGGATATCAGTAGATACAGTGATAGTATTCTTTGTAACGCCCCTGATTTTTCGGTAATTATTTAATTTAGTGATAACGTGTTTATTGACGTCAGGGCGTTACTTTTAACGTCAAGTTAACGGCGCGTCGCCGTTTGCGCATTTTCGCGTCCGTTTGGGTCAAGTCGACCAAAATTTGAAATAACCCGGAATTGGAAAATTTTACGTTAGGAAATTAAATTATTTAGTTTTAGACTTGCTCGTCAAGTTTTGTTGGAATCCGAGTCATTTTGGAGCCTCGGCGCATTTTAGAAGATTTGTATGTATTTAAAGTTCGCCGTAAACTTCGGCCATTTATATCTTGAGAACGGCACGTCGGATTTTGGTTTTCACTTCGCCGATGGATTTGTAGCGTCGCCGTTCACCTTAGGTGCGATTTTCGTCGATTTCGGCATCCGTTTTCGGTAATAATATAGTATTTATATATTATAATTATTAATATATATTCGGCTATATTAATTAGGGAAGTTCTTATTAGGCGAAATGTTTATTCGGTTAATGACTTAATGTTCGGCTATATCAATTAGCTGAAATCCTTATTCCGTTAATATTCGGCTATATTAATTAGCCGAAATCCTTATTCGGCTATATTAAGTAGGCGAAATTCTTATCCGGTTATATTAATTCTATTATTATAGGCGAAATCCTTTTGAGATATCCAGTTGAGGGCGTGAGTTCACTCTCTGATACTAACTGTCACAATCCGCATTTTCTCAATATATTAAATATATAACAGAGCGAGAGAAAATACGCATCGTGATGCCACACCGTGCAGGGGACAACTGCAGGCGCTCAGGCGAATCCTAATCCCATTAACCACCATGAAAACCCATGAGATACTGTTTCAAAACATGATTTAAGTTATGTCGATTAACCGTGTCCCTCGGTTCGGTGGATTGTCAAATCCACAAGTGTTTGTGTAAATAGAAATTAAGCAGCGGAAAATCTTTAGTTTATACGTTGAGTGACCTATATGAGTATGATAGACCAATACCACAACATGATATTAACCACATATTATGCATCCCATACTACATAATATGTCCCGTATACTTCTTATCATGCATTAAGGCCTTTATTAAAATGCATAGCACAACAAACATTACATAGCATTGCATAAGCACACGTGTCAAGCTAAAGATTTACATGATGACACTCGTACACCCATGATTTTAAAACAAAGGTATAAGAAGTTCATGCATTCATAGAATAGGCACAAGTGTCTAAGGGGACAACGGAGTATCATCCCAAGTTTCATGCATAGCATCATTTATAAATCCCAAAGCAAGTTAGCAGCAAAAGCAAGTGTCTATTCGAGTATGGTCTGAACTAAGTTGAGTAGTTCTAACTCAAAGCTAGGGTGTTGATGAATTGTTTGTTGGTGTTTTATTTTAGAAATGCCACGAAAGCGTCCTGCGACGCGGGCAACTCCCCAGTCTGAGGGCGAGTCATAAGGTGCGCAAGGTGAAGCTGTGATTGAAGGACTGCGCCAGAGCAACGAAGCTCTGTCGAGGTAGTTGATTGAGATGCAATCTCAAATTCAGTCGGTGTTGTCTGCCGCGGCGGGGCAGCAGGCCGTGGTGCAAGACCCTGTTGTGGGTCAAGTTGTGCCTGTTCCTCCTGCTCCTCTTGTGCCCCAGTATTGTTGCCGCTAGAGATGAATTTCATCTCGCGCTTTCAGCGACTAGGACCTCCCACCTACGACGGGAGAGCCGATTTCTTGGCGTTAGACGACTGGATTATCGCTATTGAGGAAATGTTTTCCTATTCTGGGATTTCTGCCGACCAAAAGGTGATGGTTGCCGCGTACCAGCTGAAGGGTCTTGCAAAGAGCTGGTGGATAAGAGAGAAGGAGAACCTGATAGGTGGATGTTCATGGGAATCCTTCAAGAAGTTGTTGCTGAAGAAATTTCTACCGTCGGTCGAGCAAGACCGCCTGATGAACAACTTTCTGCATTTGAAGCAGAGGCAACTCACTGTTAGTGCGTATGAAGTTGAATTTAGCAAGTTGAGCCGATTTGCTCCAGATCTAGTCGCCTCTGAAGCAGGAAGAGTGAAGCGATTCCTGGGAGGACTTCGCAGTGATATTCAGCAATTAGCTTGTGCTTATAGATCGGAGAACTATGCTGAGGCAGTGGAAGCTGCTCTGAAGGTTGAGGTGATTGATAATGCCAAGAATCGAAGTGCTGAGATGAGAAAAGAAAAGAGGAAAGGTGTTGATGAAGGAAGTTTCAGGGCATCTGGCCCCGCTTCAAAGAAGAGTGGTGTGGATGCGTGCAGTTTCTGTGGGCGCCCTGGCCACCCCTATGAAAAGTGTTGATGACTAGCTTTTAGTCATCGTTTTAAGGTTAGTTTAGTTTAAATTTTCTTAGTTTTAATTATATTTTCTTTGCATTTTATGGTTGTTAAGCTTTAATATTGTTATTTTATGATCTTATGTTATTTTTATGTTATGTTATGCTTTAATGTTGTTATTTTATGTTTTTATGTTTGTTATAAATAATTTTGTTATGTTTGTTATTTTATGTGCTAATGTTTGTTAAGTGTAATGTTGTTATTTTTATTTTGTTGATTTTCTTTTAATGATGTTGCTTTATGTTTGTTCTTTTTTATTTTATGTTTGTTAAGTGTTAATTATGTTTTATATTTTATGTTTGTTATTATGTCTTAACTAATGTTTTATTTTATTTTATTTTGTAGGAATGTTGTCGCCGCCACCATCACCGCCATCGTCGCGCCGTCAATAATGATGCCGCATCGCTTCGCCGCACCATCTTCCAAGCTACACCAGTCCAAGAAATTAACTCCGCTTCGCCGCGCCATCTTCGCCAACTCCGCAAGCTCATGCCGCACAAGTCCAAGATACACAACGCCATCGTCGTCATTTATTTCATGCATGCAGCCACCTGGAATCTTTCCATCAACCCACCATGCAATCACCACTCACGTAATTACCTCCTCATTCCATGCAATTCATATTTATCTCCATTTAATATGGCTGCCCACATTCATGACTCACGCCACCTCCATTTTATACAGCCACCTTTGCATGCTCCCATTCATGCATTGGCCGATCCACTCTCTCATCCCCTCTCTCTCTTTTTTTTTTAATTTCTTCTCTCCTCTTTATTTCTTATTCATCTCCCCTTCTTCTATTTTCTATTTTATTTTATTTACTTCTTAAATAGAAAACATTGCATTTGGCCACCTCTCTCCTCCTCATTTAAACCCATGCATGCATTCTTCCATTCATGCATTTCCTTTCTCTCTCCCTCATCAAATCATTCATGCACCTTCTCCTCCATCTAGAATCTTCCCCCTCATCTATAAAAGGAACCCCTATCTCAAGCATGAGGGAGGTTGGAAGTAGAGAAGAATTATAGTGCTAGTAGTGATATTGTGTAAGCTTTTGAAAGTTCCTCTTGTTGTTCTTGTTCTTAGATTATTGTAATCCTTTTTAGTATAATTTTATTGTTCTTGTAATTCTCTTATTGTACTTCTCTTCTATCTATCAATTAAAATGTTTTCTTTCTCCAATATCGCCATTTCTATTTCCATTATGCGTAGCTAATTTTCCGCTAGCGTTTGATCAAGAGGATCCATGAAATGAGATGAGATTTCTTTTTATATCTTAGTTTTGCTTTTGTTTAAATTATTCTCGATCCTTCTTTGATTTATTTTTGCGTCGACTCCGTATTTCCGGTATACGGTAGTAGGCCCTTGATCTCATTTCATAATAGTCGAGAGACTCATTGATTTGAAAGATCACTCAAAGAAGGAAGGAGTTGCACGCACCCCTAGAGATAGGATGACGTAAATCCTCCGGATTGGAGTCAGATCCAATAGTGCGGTTCACTTCGATAATGCGGCTTTAAACCTGTTTGTTTTACGAAGAGATTCGGAACAAACCGTTTATAAGTTAGGAGGTTTAGTACTCTAGCGAGACTATCTCTCATTTTCGGAACCGCCACGGTCAAGAATTATTTTGCAATCGTAGAACTAAATTTTACTACTCTCTTGTCTCTTTTCATGGTGAAACTTTGATCAAACGCTATTTTCTTAATCTGATTTTATCATTTTAATTTCGTCTTTATTATTGTCTTAAAAATTCTCAAAATCACCCAACACTCGTACGGTGGGATAATAGTAGAAAGCGTGAGTAGTAATACTTGACAGCCCCGTGTTTTAAATACGACCTTGGTACTACAATTTGATAGGTACACTTGCCTCATCGGGTTGATAGTAAATTAATCATCAAGTTTTTGGTGCCGTTGCCGGGGAGTTTTGTCAATATTAAGAAAACGCCGTCGCTATTACTTCTGCAAAAATCAAAAAAATTATTATATATTATAAACCAATATCATCATTTTTCTATCCCACCTAAAATCCTGGAAAGGACGCTTTGGGCTTGAATTCCCATCATAGCCTCTAATACCGTTGCAAACCCCTCACAGGGCAGATTTCGGGAAGTCCAGGACTATTATAATCCGCCTAATATTATCCTTCTTAAAAAAAGAAAAAAAAATCATCATCATTTTTTTTAATTTTGGTATTTTTTTTTTCACTTTCGTTTATTTTCCCCTCCTCCCCTTTTTATTTCTGCTAGTGCATGACCCGCACGAATTCGTCGTTACTTGTTGATTTAGACCCGGAAATCGAACGCTCCTTTCGGAGAAATTTACGATTCGGTGGTTCCACTTCTCAGGAGACGGTTGAGGATTCTATCGGTGATTGTGATTCTAATTCTGAAATTATGGGTGATCCCAATCCAGAAGTTGACCAGCAACGGACCATGTCCTATTATGCTCGGCCTAACTTGGAGGGTACAGAATCCAGTATTGTTTGACCTGCAATAGCGAACAACAATTTTGAGCTTAAGCCCTGCACTATACAAATGGTGCAGCAATATGCGCAGTTCGACGGATTACCAGATGAAGATCCGAACTTACATATTGCTAGCTTCCTTGAAATCTGTGATACCTTCAAAATTAATGGTGTCTCAGACGATGCAATTAGGCTAAGACTCTTTCCCTTCTCCTTACGAACAAAAGCTAAACAGTGGTTGAGTTCTCTCCCAAGAGGATCAATCACTACTTGGGACACCTTAACAGAAAAATTCCTTGCTAGGTATTTTCCCCCTGCTAAAACTGCTAAACTTCGAACTAATATCTGTACTTTTAGTCAAATCGATTATGAGACCCTCTATGACACTTGGGAGAGGTACAAGGAACTTTTGAGATGCTGCCCTCATCATGCTCTGCCTGTATGGATACAGGTCCAGACATTTTATAATGGGCTAAATCAAGCAACCAAGCAAATGATAGACGCCGCATCCGGTGGTTCTTTGAACCGAAAAACTCCGGAGGGCGCTCTTGAGCTTATCGAGGATATGGCGATGAATACCTATCAGTGGAATACGCCTAGGTCTCTCCCAAATAAACCTGCAGGTATGTACGAAGTGGACTCTGTATCCCAACTGGCGCTTCAAGTAGAGATGCTGAACAAGAAAGTAACGGAGATGACTGCTGCCTCAGCCATTCAGGTACATGAACATGCAAATGCTGCTGCTGCCGAGCAGGTGGATTATCTGGGGAACATACCCAGGCCTGCTCAAAATAATTTTAATAATTTTTCTGCTTTTTCTGCCCCTCCTGGTTTTAATGCTGCGTCTAATTCGTATCACCCCTGATGGCGTAACCATCCTAATTTTTCATGGAGTAATCCCGCAAATGCCGCACGTCCACCACATGATTTCACTCCACCACCACCACAAAATCAAAATCAAAATTTTCCAAAACCTCCATCTTTGGAGGAAATGCTTTCTAAATATTTAAATTCGAACGAGGCGACCATTAGAAATTTAACAGGATCAATGAAAAATCTTGAAACAACAGTCGGCCAACTAGCTAAGGCTTTCTACGAGAGACCACCTGGGACTCTTCCCTCAAATACTGAGCCAAACCCAAGGGAACACGCGAAAGCGATCACCCTTCGGAGCGGCAAAGTAGTCCACGAGCCCACCACAAGGGAAGAGTCAGAGGTTATTGCCTCTCATGCTGATAAGGAACAAGTAATCATGAAGGAAACTGATTTAGGAAGCGAAAAAGAAAAAAATATTTTTGAAAAAGAAAAAGATAATCTTCAAGGTAATGAGGTTTTAAAAGAATTTCCTCCGCCACCCTACCCCGCTAAGCTTAGGCAAGATAAGTTAGACGATCAGTATCATCGCTTTCTTGAAATGTTTAAACAAATTCATATAAATTTACCATTTCATGAAGCGATTAGTCAAATGCCTAAGTACGCCAAATATTTGAAAGATTTGCTAACAAACAAGAAGAAACTGGAAAATCTATCTCATGTAACGCTAAATGAAGAATGCTCGGCGGTTATAAAAAACACTAATCTCCCTAAGAAGATAAAAGATCCGGGTAGCTTTTCTATTCCATGTGTTTTTGGTAATCTTTTCATGAAAAACGCGTTAGCAGATTTGGGTGCGAGCATCAATTTGATGCCTTTCTCTTTGTTTAAGAAGTTAGGATTGGGCACTCTAAGCCCTATACGTATGAGTATCCAATTAGCTGATCGGTCGATCAAGTACCCATTAGGTATCGTTGAGGACGTGTTAGTGAAGGTCGACAAATTCATCTTCCCGGTGGATTTTGTCATTCTTGATATTGAGGAAGACATCGATGTCCCTCTTATCCTTGGTCGTCCCTTTTTAGCCACCTCTCGAGCGGTTATTGATGTGAGTAACGGGAAGCTTCTTCTTCGTGTAGGGGATGATGAGGTCGCATTTTCTATTAATGATTCAATGAAAAACTTTTTAAAAAATGACGACTCATGTTTCTTTCTTGATGAGTTCAATGATAATTCTTCACTTCTTCTTTCTAATGTTTCTTCAAATGATTTTTCTTCCTCCTTTTCTGAAAGTTATCCAAATATTTTTGAAGACACGGTTATGTCCGTGCAAACAAATTTTGAAAACCCACCAACTGTTAGACAAAAAAATTTTGAAAATCTTATTTTTGAAAAAGAAAAAGTTTTAAAAAATTCTTATGAAGAACCACCTTCTCTTGAACTCAAACCACTCCCCGATCATCTTAAGTACGCCTTTTTAGAAAAAAATTATAAATTGCCCGTTATAATCTCGGCATTTCTTTCTCAATCCGAGAACGATCAACTGATCGAAGTGCTACAAAAGCATCGTCGAGCTATAGCGTGGCAAATTTCCGACATTTCGGGCATATGCCCTTCTTTTTGCACCCACAAAATCTTTGTTGAAAATGATTCAAAACCTGTAATCCAACCTCAACGTCGTCTTAATCCAAACATGAAAGAGGTCGTAAAGGGAGAGGTGCTTAAGTTGTTAGATGCGGGAATAATCTATCCAATCTCAGATAGTAAGTGGGTGAGTCCAGTCCAGGTAGTGCCTAAGAAGGGTGGGATCACGGTAGTGGCGAACGAGAATAACGAGTTAATCCCGACTAGGACGGTAACGGGATGGAGAATGTGTATCGATTATCGTAAGCTTAATGACGCCACTCATAAGGATCACTTCCCCCTCCCTTTTATCGACCAAATTTTAGAACGATTATCTGGGCATAGTTTTTATTGCTTTCTCGACGGTCTCTCGGGGTATTTCCAAATCCCTATCGCACCCGAGGACCAAGAGAAGACAACATTTACTTGCCCTTTCGGAACTTTCGCTTACCGTAGGATGCCTTTCGGCCTTTGCAACGCACCTGCTACCTTCCAGAGGTGTATGTTAGCCATCTTCGATAAATACGTAGAAAGTATAATGGAAATATTTATGGATGACTTCTCTGTTTTTGGTGATTCATTTTCATTATGTTTAGAAAATTTGGCCAAGGTTTTAGAACGCTGTGAAGAAACTAACTTAGTTTTAAACTGGGAAAAATGTCATTTCATGGTGAGAGAAGGGTTAGTCTTAGGTCACAAAATTTCTGCTAAGGGAATCGAGATCGATCAAGCTAAGGTCGAGGCAATCGAAAAACTGCCGCCGCCTACAAACATTAAAGCAATTAGAAGTTTTTTAGGCCACGCGGGATTTTATCGGCGCTTTATCAAGGACTTTTCAAAAATCACAAAGCCTCTAACCCAACTCTTAGAAAAAGATATCCCTTTTAATTTTGACGAATCATGTTTAGCTGCTTTTGAATTGATAAAATCTAAATTAATTAATGCTCCGATTATGATTGCTCCGGTCTGGGATTTGCCGTTTGAAATAATGTGCGATGCGAGTAACTTTGCGGTAGGTGCGGTGCTAGGACAACGGATTGATAAAAATTTCCACCCAATCTATTACGCTAGCAAGACTCTTAACTCGGCGCAAGAAAACTACACAACAACTGAAAAAGAACTTTTAGCAATCATTTTCGCTTTTGATAAATTCCGGCCGTATATCACGCTTTCCAAAGTTATAGTTTTTACAGATCATTATGCCTTGAAGTACCTCCTCTCTAAACCGGACGCCAAGCCGCGCCTTATTCGCTGGATCCTCTTACTTCAAGAATTCGACTTGGAAATCCGGGATAAGAGAGGAGCGGAAAATCTAGCGGCTGATCATCTTTCTCGATTAGAAAACCCCGAGATAGGTATGTTAAACGAAAATTCTCTTAATGATTCTTTCCCGGATGAACAACTTTTAAATGTTTCTTCTTCTACTCCCTGGTTTGCCGATCTGGCCAATTATCTTGTGGCCCGCGTCCTCCCAAAAGAGTACTCATCTCAGCAAAAGAAGAAATTCTTTTCTGAGTTGAAGTATTATTTTTGGGAGGACCCCTTTCTATTTCACATTTGTGCGGATCAGGTGGTAAGACGATGCATTTCCCGGGAAGAAGGTTTTAAAATTTTAAGGCATGTTCATGAAGGTCCAACTGGCGGGCATTATCAAGCAAACCGCACCGCCCACAAAGTACTTAGTGCTGGCTTTTATTGGCCAAGCATATTCAAAGATGCTCAAATCTTTGTCAGCGGATGTGATCGATGCCAACGGACCGGAAACATATCAAATAAAAATGAAATGGAACAAAATTATTACCTTGAATGTGAGATTTTTGATTTATGGGGCATCGACTTTGTCGGCCCGTTTCCTTCAAGTTTGGGTAATAAATATATTTTAGTCGCGGTAGATTATGTTTCTTGTTGGGCAGAAGCCCAAGCTCTTCCAAGTAATGATGCCCGCGTTGTGATTTCTTTTTTAAAAAAATTGTTCTCTCGTTTTGGTTTCCCTCGAGCTATCGTTAGTGATAGAGGAAGTCATTTCTGTAACGCCCAACTCACTAAAGTTTTAATCAAATATGGCGTTACGCATAAACTTTCCACCGCTTATCACCCCCAAACTAACGGTCAGGTCGAGGTTGTCAATCGGGAGCTCAAAAGAATTTTAGAAAAAACTGTTTCTACTTCTCGCAAAGATTGGTCTTTAAAATTAGACGATGCTCTTTGGGCTTATCGGACGGCGTACAAGACCGCTATCGGTTGTACTCCCTTCCGATTGGTCTATGGAAAATCGTGTCATCTCCCGGTTGAAGTAGAACACCGCGCGTATTGGGCACTGAAATTTTTTAATTTTAATCCGCGCTCAGTCGGCGAGCATAGAAAAAATCAATTGAATGAACTCGACGAGTGGCGAGCGTTCGCTTATGAAAATAACAAACTTTTTAAAGAACGTACAAAATTTTATCACGATAAGAACTTACGCCACCCTAAAACGTTTAAACCAGGCGATCAAGTTCTTCTCTTTAATTCACGTTTACGTCTTTTTCCTGGCAAGCTTAAATCTCGATGGTCTGGACCGTTTACGGTCAAAGAGGTTTCTCCGTACGGAACTGTTTTAATTTCGCACCCGGATAAGGGTGAATTTAAAGTGAATGGTCATCGACTGAAACTATATTTCTCTAATGATTTGATGTCTCCTGAAAAGGAGCAAGTTTTATTCATTTCGTAATTTTTATCTTGTTGTGGAACTTTGTTTTTTAAGTGGAACTTTTATTATGGACTTATTATTATCAAACCTTTTATTCGAACATTATGTATTGTTTAAATAAGAACAATCTTGGGATCTCGCCCAAGTTCTTTTTCTGCATTTATTTTTGTACTATGTTCTTCCTCCTGGTGGCCCAAACGCTTCAAAGTTCGCGGTTGCCGCTCCGACGTTGCTGATTTCAAGAAGGCTCAAATCATACCTGCTGATGATCGAGTCACTAAAATGCAAGCATGGGGGAGCGAATCCACATACGGCCTCACAAACCCGGGGAAGTCCTGTTTTTTTTTTTCTTTCCTAGTTATTATTTACTGCATTTCTTCTCTTTCCCTATCTCCTCCTCTTTCTCGTTTTCTTTTTCATTGAGGGCAATGAATGGCTTAAGCATGGGGGAGGGTTTCATTGTTTAGGGTTTAGGGTTTCATTGTTTTTCTCTTTTTCCTTTTTTCAAAAAAAATATAAAAATCAAAAATATTGTAGTTTTCTCTACTTTGTCTTTAAGGTTTATTAAAAATCCAAAAAAAATTAGAAAATACAAAATCCAAAAAAATTTAGTATCTATTTGAAGATCAAAATCAAAAAATTATTTTCTATCTTTATTTTTATGCGTCTTCTAGTGATGTGTATGCCCGAGCGGTTCTTTTGTTCTAAGTAGAATTTCTTGAATCAGTTTTCTAAATTTATTATTCTAACATAGTTTAGTTTTACTATTTTCTACTTCTTAAATATAGGCATCCATTTTTCTAGTTCTTAAGTTAGCAAATGTAGTATTTCTTTTTATTCGGTTTTGTTGCGTATGAACGGTTGCTAGTTAACGTTATCGCTTTTTCATTTTGGGGTAATGCTTTCTTGGTGTCTAGAACTTGTCTTTAGCGACTCTCGAAGCATTTGCGTTGTTTGTTCACGATCTTTAGAAATGATTTAGGCCATCCTTTTGACCCGTTTGAGCCTTTTTGCCCACCGAAAATTTTACCCTTGCTAAAATAATTTTGGGCCTTTTCCCTTTTTCTTTGTTTAGCTCCACCTTCCAATTTTCACCAAAGCCAAAAGGCCCTTCCTATTTCACACTTGACTTTGAGCTTTATTTAAATATCATTATTGTGATAGGAAGTATTTTTGAAAAATGGAAAGGAAATCTTTAGTTCGCATTTGGAGCTCTCTTTTGTGTAATGAAAAAAAAATGATTATAAAAAAAAATGAAAATGAAATCCAAAAAAAGAAGTTATTTTTGGCCAAGTATGAAAAGAAAAATTTTATGGCCTTGTGTTTGTTTTCCTTTAGTTTGAATTGGAGAAAATGACATACTTGTCATTTCTCATCCTTGTAATTTTATGTTTATTTAAAGCTCACCCTTGGTTTAGTGTGTTAGCCATCATTTTTATCTTTGAATTCCAATTCCCAATCATTTACCTAAACCAAGTATTTACGCCTATTAAGCCCTTTTGATCTTTAGAACGTGACACAAACCTGCGTAGTGGAGAGAGTGTGAACGGACAAGCCTATGGCCACCATCATTGATGGATTTCTTTGGAGATTATCTTGAGATGATTTAGGGGTAATCGTTATTCTAGCAACCTAGTAATTCGTCTAATGCACCGTTTATTTAGAAACTCTATATGTTTGTTTTTCTTATTTTCCTAAACTTTTGGATGTCTTGTTTTAGGAATTTAGAAATGTGTAATCCTTCTTTATGTTTTGATAATATTTTTAGGTCTCCTCTTTCAAGTTCTCTATTTCGGATATCTCACTTCACTAGTTGCTAGCATAGAAATTAGGATGGTTTAATTTTTCGCATTTTGGTTTTCTTAATTATGCAATTTAAAAATTATTTTCCTTTTTTGTTTCCCCTCTATTTGATTTCTTTTGCTTGAGGGCAAGCAAAGCCTAAGCATGGGGGAGTTTGATGACTAGCTTTTAGTCATCGTTTTTAGGTTAGTTTAGTTTAAATTTTCTTAGTTTTAATTATATTTTCTTTGCATTTTATGGTTGTTAAGCTTTAATATTGTTATTTTATGATCTTATGTTATTTTTATGTTATGTTATGCTTTAATGTTGTTATTTTATGTTTTTATGTTTGTTATAAATAATTTTGTTATGTTTGTTATTTTATGTGCTAATGTTTGTTAAGTGTAATGTTGTTATTTTTATTTTGTTGATTTTCTTTTAATGATGTTGCTTTATGTTTGTTCTTTTTTATTTTATGTTTGTTAAGTGTTAATTATGTTTTATATTTTATGTTTGTTATTATGTCTTAACTAATATTTTTATTTTATTTTATTTTGTAGGAATGTTGTCGCCGCCACCATCACCGCCATCGTCGCGCCGTCAATAATGATGCCGCATCGCTTCGCCGCACCATCTTCCAAGCTACACCAGTCCAAGAAATTAACTCCGCTTCGCCGCGCCATCTTCGCCAACTCCGCAAGCTCATGCCGCACAAGTCCAAGCTACACAACGCCATCGTCGTCATTTATTTCATGCATGCAGCCACCTGGAATCTTTCCATCAACCCACCATGCAATCACCACTCACGTAATTACCTCCTCATTCCATGCAATTCATATTTATCTCCATTTAATATGGCTGCCCACATTCATGACTCACGCCACCTCCATTTTATACAGCCACCTTTGCATGCTCCCATTCATGCATTGGCCGATCCACTCTCTCATCCCCTCTCTCTCTCTTTTTTTTTAATTTCTTCTCTCCTCTTTATTTCTTATTCATCTCCCCTTCTTCTATTTTCTATTTTATTTTATTTACTTCTTAAATAGAAAACATTGCATTTGGCCACCTCTCTCCTCCTCATTTAAACCCATGCATGCATTCTTCCATTCATGCATTTTCTTTCTCTCTCCCTCATCAAATCATTCATGCACCTTCTCCTCCATCTAGAATCTTCCCCCTCATCTATAAAAGGAACCCCTATCTCAAGCATGAGGGAGGTTGGAAGTAGAGAAGAATTATAGTGCTAGTAGTGATATTGTGTAAGCTTTTGAAAGTTCTTCTTGTTGTTCTTGTTCTTAGATTATTGTAATCCTTTTTAGTATAATTTTATTGTTCTTGTAATTCTCTTATTGTACTTCTCTTCTATCTATCAATTAAAATGTTTTCTTTCTCCAATATCGTCGTTTCTATTTCCATTATGCGTAGCTAATTTTCCGTTAGCGTTTGATCAAGAGGATCCATGAAATGAGATGAGATTTCTTTTTATATCTTAGTTTTACTTTTGTTTAAATTATTCTCGATCCTTCTTTGATTTATTTTTGCGTCGACTCCGTATTTCCGGTATACGGTAGTAGGCCCTTGATCTCATTTCATAATAGTCGAGAGACTCATTGATTTGAAAGATCACTCAAAGAAGGAAGGAGTTGCACGCACCCCTAGAGATAGGATGACGTAAATCCTCCGGATTGGAGTCAAATCCAATAGTGCGGTTCACTTCGATAATGCGGCTTTAAACCTGTTTGTTTTACGAAGAGATTCGGAACAAATCGTTTATAAGTTAGGAGGTTTAGTACTCTAGCGAGACTATCTCTCATTTTCGGAACCGCCACGGTCAAGAATTATTTTGCAATCGTAGAACTAAATTTTACTACTCTCTTGTCTCTTTTCATGGTGAAACTTTGATCAAACGCTATTTTCTTAATCTGATTTTATCATTTTAATTTCTTCTTTATTATTGTCTTAAAAATTCTCAAAATCACCCAACACTCGTACGGTGGGATAATAGTAGAAAGCGTGAGTAGTAATACTTGACAGCCCCGTGTTTTAAATACGACCTTGGTACTACAATTTGATAGGTACACTTGCCTCATCGGGTTGATAGTAAATTAATCATCAAGTGTTTCAAGAGGATCGGGGCTCAGAAGCAGCAGCGGGTGCTCTCCATTCAGGGCGCACCCAAGGGAGAACTGGTGTGTTCTACCTGTGAGAGGAAGGGTCACGACTCGAGCAGGTGTTAGATGAAAGGCAGAGTCTGCTATCAGTGTGGGCAGAAAGGACACATGAAGTATGTGTGTCCAAAGAACCAGCTCCCATTGCAGCCCACTCCGCTTCGGGCCCTGCTGCCGCCGCCGCCGCCGCAAAATCTGGGCGACGAAAGGGGAAAGCTGAACGTGATGACGAGAGAGGAAGCTCAGACCTCCACTCAAGTGATATCAGGTTAGATTCTAATCTAACTCTTAGTTTTCAGCTTTCGCCCTAATTTTCTTTCGCTCGTTTAGTTACGTACCCGCTTTTATAGGAGAGTTTAAGGTAAAGAACCGTATGGCGCGCGTTCTTTTCGATTCCGGTGCTACCCACTCGTTCGTGGCTAGGACTTTCGTAGAACGTCATCGGTTAAATCTCGATCAAGTCGGTGATTCTTTTTGTGTCAAGTTTCCCTCCGGTGACATGGTGGTTTCGAATCAGGGTATCCAGAGGTGTCCTATCCTCTTAGGCGATTTCTTAGCATTCGCTGATTTGAAGATGTTGGACCTAGGAGACTTTGATGTTATTTTGGGCATGGACTTGTTGTCCCATTATGATGCTGTGATCCAGTGCAAGGTTAAGCGCTTGGACTTCAAAATGGACAACGGCCACCCCATGAGTGTGTATGGCTTTTCGCGCCAGGATTCCCCGATTATTTCCGCGGTATGTGCTCGGAGACATTTAGATTCTTGTTGTTTTGCTTACCTCGTTTCTATTATAGAAATTGCTAGTGGTTCGCCGCATGTCGAGGATATTGCTGTGGTGTGGGAGTTTCCGGATGTTTTCCCGGTTAGTCTTCCTGGTCTTCCACCTGAGAGAGATGTAGAGTTCGTTATCGATCTTGAGCCTGGTACTCACCCTAATTCTAAGGCACCGTACCGTATGGCCCTACGTGAGCTGGAAGAGTTGCGTACTCAGCTCGATGAGTTACTCCAGTGTGGTTTTATTAGGCCAAGTTCTTCGCCCTGGGGTGCTCCAGTTCTGTTTGTGAAAAAGAAGGATGGTTCTATGAGGTTGTGCATAGACTATCGTGAATTGACAAGGTAACCATCAAGAACAGGTATCCGTTGCCGAGGATAGATGATTTGTTTGATCAGTTGCGTGGTAGCACATTGTTTTCAAAGATTGATCTTCGTTCGGGCTACCACCAGTTAAGGATCCGCGAGTCAGATGTTCCACGGACAGCTTTTCGATCTCAGCATGGGCATTTTGAGTTTTTGGTGATGTCCTTTGGACTGACGAATGCACCCTCTGCCTTCATGTATATGATGAACCGAGTGTTCAAAGATTTCTTGGATCATTTCGTAGTCGTGTTTATAGACGACGTTCTCGTGTATTCTCGGAGCGCCGAGGAGCATGCTCAGCATTTGCGTTTGGTTTTGACTACCCTGAGGGAGCATAAGTTATATGCGAAGCTGAGCAAGTGTGAGTTCTGGCTTCCTCAGGTGTCCTTTCTGGGCCACGTAGTGAGTAAGGATGGAATTTCCGTGGATCCAGAGAAGATTTCTGCTGTTATGGATTGGAAGAGACCTACTACACCCAAGGAGATCAGAAGCTTCCTGGGGTTGGCAGGTTTTTATAGGAGGTTTGTGGAAGGATTTTCGGTATTGTCTGCTCCGATGACTAAGCTCACGCAGAAGAACACAACATTCGTGTGGAGCGATGAGTGCGAAGAAGCCTTTCAAGAATTAAAGAGGAGATTGTGCACTGCTCCAGTGTTGACCTTACCTATTGAAGGTATGGAGTACGACGTCTATGTAGATGCATCGCACGTCGGACTCGGATGTGTCTTGATGCAGGGAGGTAAAGTGATTGTGTATGGGTCGAGACAGCTGAAGGTCCATGAGAAAAATTATCCTGCACATGATATGGAATTTGCGGCTGTTATCTACGCTCTAAAGCTTTGGAGACATCTATTGTATGGCGCATTGTGCAAGATCTATACAGACCATAAGAGTTTGAAGTACGTCTTCACTCAGAAGGAGTTGAATTTGCGCCAGCGTAGATGGTTAGAGTATGTCGCGGACTATGAAGTCGATATCTTGTACCATCCGGGCAAGACTAACGTAGTAGCTGATGCGTTGAGCAGAAAGACCGCGCAGATCTTCAACCTTACCGTGCAGTCGTTGGTTGAGGAGTTCCTTTTGATGGACATTTCTGTAGGCAATAGTGTCGGGCCCTCTCGCTTGGAGGCAGAAGAGCCTTCCTGGATCACCCTCACAAGGTTACATCAGAAAGAAGATCCCGATCTTCAGCATCTCCGAGGAAGGTCGGAGAAGGGAGAATTGCCTGACTTCTCGATAGACAAAGACGGTACCCTGAAGTACCGAGGTAGATTTTGTATCCCCGCGGTGGGTGTTATTCGGACGAGGATTTGTGATGAAGCACATGGTTCTAGTGTGGCCTACCACCCTGGTCTACGAAAATGTATAGAGATTTGAATCAGATCGTGTGGTGGTATGGAATGAAGAATGACATAGCTAAATTTGTGTTTGAGTGCTTCACCTGCAAGCGTGTCAAGGCAGATCACAAAAGGCCTGGTGGCAAGTTGACGCCTTTGGACATACCGAGTTGGAAGTGGGAGAGTATATCAATGGACTTTATTACCGGTTTGCCAAGATCTCCCCGAGGGCATGACTCAGTGTGGGTCATAGTGGATAGATTGACGAAGTGTGCGCACTTCGTGCCTTTTAAGATCGGATATTCTATGAAGAAGATAGCAGAGTTGTATTTGGATGAGGTCATCCGTTTGCATGGAGTGCCAGTGAGTATCGTGTCAGATCGAGACTCCAGGTTTATGTCGCGATTCTGGCAGAGCTTACAGGGAGCTTTGGGCACTGACCTTAGATTTTCAACCGCGTACCATCCGCAGACCAATGGTCAAACGGAGCGAGTTAATCAGATCGTGGAAGATATGATTAGGTGTTACATCTTGGACCACGGTGGATCTTGGGACGAGCGTCTCAGACTTATGGAGTTTGCATACAATAATAGCTTTCAAGAAAGTTTGCAGATGGCCCCGTTCGAGGCTTTGTATGGGAGGCGTTGTAGGACTCCCTTGTTTTGGGCCGAGGTTGGTGAGAAGCCACTGCTAGGTCCGGAAGCCCTTGAAGAGATGAGTATTGATGTAACTCACATTCGGGAAAAGCTCCGTGTAGCTCAGGAGCGTTATGAGAAGTACACAAATCAGCGAATGGTTGAGCTAGAGTTCGCAGTTGGGGATATGGTTTTCCTGAAAGTTTCTCCGATGCCTGGTGTTAGAAGATTTGGAAGAAACCATAAATTGGACTCCCGGTATGTGGGACCCTTCCAGATTGTTGAGCGCATCGGAGTGTCAGCGTATAGGATGGATTTGCCTGTTACCTTCCCTAACATCCATGATGTGTTTCATGTGAGCCAGTTGCGGAAGTGTGTTTTTAGTGATCGTCACGTCCTTGACTCAGTGCCCCCATTGCAGCCTAATCTTTCATATGTTGAAAAGCATGTTCGCATCCTAGAGACTCAGGATCGAGTGTTGCGGAAAAAGACAATCCCCGTGGTCAAAGTTCTTTGGCGGAATCAAGACGTCGAGAGCGCGACGTGAGAGTTGGAGTCAGCGATTACGGAATCTCATTCGCATCTCTTCTCCTAGTTTTCTGGTAAGTCGTTCATTTGTTAGCCTTTGACAATTCCTGTTGTTTTGGGTTTGAGTTGTGTGAGTTTCGGGACGAAACTTCTTTTTAGGGGGGGTGACTGCAACGCCCCTGATTTTTTAGGTAATTATTTAATTCAGTGATGACGTGTTTATTGACGTCAGGGCGTTACTTTTAACGTCGAGTTGACGGCGCGTCGTCGTTTGCGCATTTTCGCGTTCGTTTGGGTCAAGTCGACCAAAATTTGAAACAACCCGGAATTGGAAAATTTTACGTTAGGAAATTAAATTATTTAATTTTAGACTTGCTCGTCAAGTTTCGTTGCAATCCGAGTCATTTTTGAGCCTCGGCGCATTTTAGAAGATTTGTATGTATTTAAAGTTCGCCGTAAACTTCGTCCATTTATATCTTAAGAACGGCAAGACGGATTTTGGTTCTAACTTCGCCGATGGATTCGTAGAGCCGCCGTTCACCTTAGGTGCGATTTTCGTCGGTTTCGGCATCCGTTTAATTTTCAGTAATAATATAGTATTTATATATTATAATTATTAATATATATTCTGCTATATTAATTAGGGAAGTTCTTATTAGGTGAAATGTTTATTCGGTTAATGACTTAATGTTCGGCTATATCAATTAGAGGTGCAAATTTGGCCCGGGCCCGTTTGCCCGGCCCGGGTCTGCCCGGGTCTGAGCCTGAATAGGCCTGGGCCTAGCTAGGCCCGGGCCAGGCCTAGGCCAGGCCTAAGGGGGCCCACCAGACCCCCTTTTTCAGCCAAGGCCCGGCCTGGTTCCTGGCCTGGGCCAGGCCCAGGCCTGCCCGGGCACCGGGCTTTGCCTGGTGCCCGATATGCAGATAATAGCTGGGCTGCAGCCCAGCTATTTCTTAATAGATGGCTGCCGCCCAGCTATAAAATAGTTGGGTGCCCAGCTATTTCTTAATAGTTGGTGCCGCTCAGCTATTTCTTAATAGCTGGGTGGCAGTGCCCAGCTATTAAGAAATAGTTGGGCCCGCGCCCAGCTATTAAACTGCCGCCCAGCTTATAATTTTATTTTTTTTTAAATTAGTTTTATTTTATTTTAATTAATGTAATTTATAAAATATTAGAAATATATTAATAGGCCAAACAAAAGCCTGGCCCGGCCTGCCTGGGCCCGATTTAAAAGGCTTAGACAGGCCTTCCCTTTTAAGAGGAGCCCGGGCCCGGTTTCACCACGGCCCGGGCTGGGCCCGGCAGCAGTAAAGCCCGGGCCCAGAAGGCCCGGGTCCGGCCTGGGTCTAGCAGGCTTTATTTGCATGCCTAATATCAATTAGCCGAAATCCTTATTCCGTTAATATTCGGCTATATTAATTAGGCGAAATTCTTATCCGGTTATATTAATTCTATTATTATAGGCGAAATCCTTTTGAGATATCCAGTTGAGGGCGTGAGTTCACTCCATGATACCACTTAATTAAAGTTATTATTATTATAATTATTCTTATTATATATATACATATAATTATCATCTCTTCTTCTTCTTCGTCTATTCCAACCGAACTAGAGAGCGTAAGTCGGAGAGAAAAAGACGTTGGTTCGGGGATCTTGCGACCCCCGTCGACGGAGCTCCGGTAGACGAAATCTTCAACCGAGCATAGATTCGGAAAGCTCTCGACGAGATCTACTCGTTTCGTGGTAAGTATTTCTCATTTCGTGGACTTTTTCGCGCTAGGATTTTTCGCCCTAACCCCCGTTTGACCGTATTTCTGTAGATCCTTCCTCCTCGTGTCTTCTTTTGGGCCGATCTACGGCGAGGAGTGGTTCGGAGGACGATTCCGGCAATTTCAAGGCAAGTGGTGGTTTTCCCCTCTTCCCCTCTCATTTTTGATCATGATATTAACCTTTACACTACTCTTATCTGATTTTGATCGAGTGCGATGCGCTTAAATCGCGTTCTTGACCGCTCCTTGTCACTTAAATTTCGTTGGCCAGGTTGTTTCGTCCAAGTCCGTCATATATGAGAGTGTGAGTAGTTGTCCACTTGTTTGTTCTTCCTACCCGTCGTGACGAGGTTTTTACTTATTAAATCGACCGTGTAATTTCGCCAAAGCCCGTGATTCGTCCATCGATTGAGTTTCGTCCGTCGACTTAGTCCTTCGCGTTCGTAGTATAAGTCCTTCGATTGAGTCCTTGCACCCGTCATGAGGTTGATCACTCACCGAGTGGGCCTCGATTTAGTCAAACTTGTGCGTCAAATATATGCGACGATGCCCAGTCGATCGGGGATCTGACATGACATGTCGGCCTTGATGATTTCCGTGTATTAAGACTAGTGGTAACTAGTCTAGTTTAGTCGTGCCATTCTCGAGATATATGTAGTCGATTCGGGGTGTTGGTGTTGGTGAATTAAAACCACCGCCTCAGTGCCCTGCGCTTAAATTGATTATTTGACGGGAGTTTACCCGAGTTGATTTGTTGGTTGTTTGTTGTTTTACTGCGGGTGTGCTGGCGGAGGTATCTCCCACCGCAGTTGCTGGATATTTTCCAACTCAGGTGTGTCAGACTATGAGACCACCTTTCCCTTGGGCCCCTTGTGGTGTTTGTTTCTGTGGGTGTGCTGGCGGAGGTATTCTCCCCACAGTCACCGGATGTTCACCGGTGTTAGTTTTGCTAATTATGTTAGAATTTTATAACATTATTAGTGCTCACTTTTATAGCGGGGTGTTCAAGCCCTTGCCTTTTTCCGCACCTGCTGTAGTCAGGTATTACGTAAGCTTTTGTCTGCTATTACTCAGCTTTCTTATTAATGTACTGCCTCTTTTGTTTAGCCGGTCTTGGGTTGGTACCCCTGTTGACCGTTGTTTTTACTTGCTTTTTTTTCTGCCGCCACTTGTTCCTTCTTGCTGAGGTGTTCTGTCTTTGGAATGCCTCAGGCTCAGGGCAGTAGCTGGTTGCAGAGCTAGAGTTGGTGGTGTTGTTGCATTGCAGTTGCTGCTGTTTTCCCCCTCACCGTTGTGAGGTAGTCTTTTGTGGTTTTGTTTTTATCATAGTTCAGACATACTTATGTGGTCTGTGGGTTCGTGTCAGGTTGTTAACACCCACAGAGTGGTGTTGATTTTGGACACTTTGCTAGCTGTTAATTGTTACTTGTTGTTTTATAGTAGTTTACTTGCTCTCTGGGAGGTTTTATGCTAGGTTGCATGTTAGGTATTTTAAATTATAAAGCCTATATTATTACATCATAACATCTCTTTTAAAGAAAATGTCACTCTATTTTAAAGTCTATAAAAAGCCTGTTTCTTACCTATATAGAAATACCTAGAATTCTGCATATCATGTTGTGGTATTGGTCTATCATACTCATATAGGTCACTCAACGTATAAACTAAAGATTTTCCGCTGCTTAATTTCTATTTACACAAACACTTGTGGATTTGACAATCCACCAAACCGAGGGACACGGTTAATCGACAACTTAAATCATGTTTTGAAATAGTATCTCATGGGTTTTCATGGTGGTTAATGGGATTAGGATTCGCCTGAGCGCCTGCAGTTGTCCCCTGCATGGTGTGGCATCACGATGCGTATTTTCTCTCGCTCTGATATATATTTAATATATTGAGAAAATGCGGGTTGTGACATTCTTCCCAGATTTGGAGCTTGAAAGATGTCTTGAATCCTCTTGAAAATGATCGGACCCCAGTTGGTCTTCTTACTTAGGATTATCCTTGCCATTATCTCGAACATGGGCTTGGATATCCTATCATGCGACCCTACTTTACAGAGGAGGGCTTTACCTACAATATCATCCATGAGCTTCCCTTGTTGATTAAAATTCTTTCTTTCCAGAGACCCATAGGTCTTGCTTGAGTGACCGCACCATTCCAAAGCCCTGTTAAGGTTTTCTTGGGTGACCTTTTCATCTTCCTCCCCTTGGCGAAGGTCGGCAGCTGAATAACCCTTGCCAACCTCTTGGGATTCACCTTGACCTTTTATCCCATTGATCAAGCTTTTCACAGATGTTCCTTTTGAACTACCCTTGGCATTCGAGTAGAACTCCAACACTTCTCTTTTTAGTATTACTATTGACTCTGAGAGAGCGAATTCTAGGTCGACGGCGTCTAGTAGCTTAATGGCGCTCTGAATCTCTTCTGGCCCTTCTGAGAAACCGCCCCTCACTACTTCGCTTCCTTCATAGAGAAATCCTTCCTTCTTTGGTGCCATTTCTTACTTGATCGGAGAGGATTCTAGTTCAGTCGACTCGTTCACACTTCGAAGGCGTAGAGAGCACGACGTCTTTTTAGGGCTAATGTAGAAAGTGTTTTAACCTTAAGACATCTGCCTTATTTATAGTTTCCGAGTTGGAAGACGAAGTGTCATTTGTTAAATGTCTGATTAACTCGAGTTAAGCTGTTATGATTAGTTAAGCTTAGGTCTATTTAAGAGTCCATTGGTGATTAGGTATCGTCGTGACACATAATCATTCCGACGATACCAATCATCATTTCGACGATATAATTTTGCGTTCAAAACGATATTGTCCTTTTTCACTCTTTTGTATTATTAGTGCAGTGCTATAGCAATGCCATACATATGTGTTCCTTGAGTGACAGCTTTTGCTTGCTCAAGTAAAAATTACCTTTAACAAAATGATAAAGATGAGGTTATGTATTGAACATCAACATAGTTGCCTTCACCTTAGCTCTTATATCTTCTTGAGCTAGTAGCTCTCCCTTGATGTGATGTTTCTCTTATCTTTATTTTTATCTCCCCCTTGATCAGTGCATCTTGGCATGTGGTGAGGTTTTTCTTAGTCCAGAGTTAAGCCTGGATCACTTATTGTCCATTAGCCTTGTTTGCTTTTTATTGGCTAAATGGACTTCCCTGCAAAACAGATTTAATACCCTTAGGAACCCAAGGTGGCTTGGGTCCTAGGTTCTTGTTAGCATAATAGGGAATTCTTCTACTCACCTCAGTCTTTCCAGGAGGTCTCTCCTTTGCACTAGGCACCCTAGGGTTGTGCCAACAGTCAATGGCAAAGTGTCCCACTTTGCCACAGCACCAACATTCATGGATGTTGTATCTTCTTTTCTGAACAATTTTTGAAGTGGGTGGAGAATCATAATGCTTATGTTCAATAGAGAAGGCAGCAACATTCTTCCTATCTCTCTCAGCCAAGGGTTGACTAGCTGCTCTAGTATAATTATTTCTTCTTGACTTTATCTGTTGGTCAGCAATAGATGTCAGCTTGGTAGCTGACATGGCGTTGATGGCATCAGATATGATCAAGTGAGAGTTGATTATACTGGTGCTACCAGCCTGCTTCTTATCTGGAAGAGATTGGGAAGGTGTTGCTCCTTTACCCTTGAAGGTGGGGGCGGAGGCACCAAACACAAATGGTTCATGATGGCCATTTGGATTTCTTCATGGGGAGCCTTCAATGCACTCATTCCCATGCCCTTCTCTTCCCATAGTTTGGAGCAATTCCCAAGCTATTGGAGCTTCCATTCATCCAGTGACCATAGACACTGTCCTGGTCATATTCGTTAGAGGGAAGCACTACCTTCTGAAAGGTGGTATGGGGCTCTCCTTTAGTTTTGCCCCTTTTTCCATTTCCAGCATCTACTGCCCCTCTTTTTGAAACCCAATCCCCTCCTATTCTCATAGAAAGAGAAGGTGACAATGATGGGCAGTATGGTTTTGGGCTTGGAGAATTGAGCCACTAAGCTTCTTTCCTTAAGAAGATCATTCTCAAGTTTCTTGATGAGTTCTTCTCTTTGGTTTCTTTCATCGTGAAGCTTGCCTATGATCTTCTTGAGCTCACAAGAATTGGTGCCCCCATTGTAGGACATACCCATTTCCTCATTCATCTCAGCCTTAATGGGTTTGAGTGATTCTAGATCCTTAGCTTGCTTCCTAACAAGCTTCTTGCTCTTTCTCAGAGCAACCAAGAGATCACCAAGCTGTTCTATTAGATTAGCATGGTTCTTATTGTTGCATGATGAGCAGTCTTCTACATCATTTTCAGAAGATGAGCAATCATCTGATGCACTCTTGGTCTTCTTAATTGAAGCAGGTAGTAAAGGTGTGTGAGTGAAGCATACCTGATCATGATGTGATTCATCATGATTTTCTTCATCTGATAGAGCCATCAACCCATAGACCTCCTCATCCTCAGAGTCACAGTCTGTGAGAGTCAAGGGTGCTCTTATTCTTCTTCTGCCTGCAGAGCATTCTTCATCTTCAGATTCACTGTCTGAAATAGTCAAGGGTGCTCTGATCCCTATACTTCTTTCTTCTTCAATATGAGAAGACCTCCAGCTGCTTTCACTTAAGAATCTGAACTCCATGATGTCAGATCTTTTGACTTTCTCCATAGAGTTAGGATATGATAATCATTTATTTGATACACCCAAGAGCAGATCTGTTCAAGCTGTTAAGCTTTTCTTTGAACAACCTAGCTCTGATACCACTTGTTAGTTATTGGGTGTCGACTTATCACCTAGAGGGGGGTGAATAGTTTTTTCAAATTATTTTATCCCCTTTAGGTGTTCTTGTTTTTTGGATAATAGATTTAACGTTTAAGAGAGCACAACACAGAAAACACACACAGATTTATAGAGGTTCCTCAAGACAGGGTGTCTTGAGTAGTCCTCTTTCCCTCTGCGCCTACTTAGCAGTGTGCTAGGCTCGGCAAACTACGCCAATGTCTCTGGCCCGCAAGCCTTACAACTCGGACCTGCAAGTCCCTGCAGCCTAGACCCGCAAGCCCCTTCACTGCACCTGAGCCCGCAAGCTCGACATGTTTGGACCCGCAAGTCCCTGCAGCCTAGGCCCTCAAGCCCCTTCACTGCACCCGAGCCAGCAAGATCGACAGTCAGGCCCTCAAGCCCTACACAGCACAGACCCGCAAGTCTTGCCTGCAGCCTAGGCCTGCAAGCCCCTTCACTACACCCGAGCCCACAAGCCTGACAAGTTTGGACCCGCAAGTCCCTCTGCCCTAGCCCTCAAGCCTCACAGATCTCAAGCCCTCAAGCTTGACACACAGATCTGAGCACAGATCTTACAGATTTTGGCCCGCAAGCCTTATAAAGATAGCTTTATAATATTGAATCTGCCTGATGGAGATCAACTTCTTTTCTTGCAGAAGATGAACCTTGACAGTGCAAATCTTCTTTAAGCTTCTTACTGTGCCAAATGTTGACTGGCTATCTTCCTTGAACACTTCTTAACAGTCGATGAAACTGGACTACAACTTGAAGAACATAGAATAGTCATTTTGTTCTTCCCTTCTTTCTTTCTTCACCACCGCTTGTACTATTGTATTGCTATGCGGGATTCTTTTTCGTTTTTTTTTTCTCTTTTCTAAGGCGTCATTGTTCCCTTTTATAGAACGGATGAGCCTCTTTAACGGTCACATATGATGTCCTTTATTGACAGATGCCCATCCCTCAAGAGCACGCGCTGATTGGACAATCAGGCGGCGACATTAAATGCTGACAGCGCGTCCAGCTATTTTTGAATTTGTCTAACGATATTTCCATTGTTACGACGACATGGACAATATCTCGACGACAGGGCTTGTCGATGACTTGAACTGGTCTCTTCTTCAATTCTTCATCAGATAGTGATATCTCAACGATACGGAACATCACTTCTGCACTCGATCTTAAGACGCACGAAGTCATCAAACTGATATCGGAGAGAACTCCTTGTCTGCTAGATATCGCTGAAACCGCATTATCTTATCGATGACATAATTGATATTATGTCGACAGACTGTTCTTCAGCAACTGCCTGTCTTCATATGACCTTCTTTAGTCTTCTCGATGTCACCCCTTCTTTACGACGATGTCATCGGCATCAGTTTTACTTAGCCTTTCCGACGACACGGCTTCTTATCGACGACATTTGTTCTTCCTTAGCCTTATCGTCGTCAAGGCTTCTTGTCGACGATATCGTCGACATCTTTGAGTCTTCTTTTTCATCTCGACATCCTGATATCGCTGTAAGGTGAATGTCACAACGATATCACCATTTTGCCTTGCTCTGCATGTTGTCGACGATGTGCATGATGTTGTCGACGATATGCTTGATTCTTTTCGACGACAACAGACATAATCATTCTTCTTTGCTTTGCCAATCATTTCAACGATGTGCCTATACTTGTCGACGATATGTCCAGCCTTTTTTGACGATATTATACTTAGGCAGGTTTGAAAGTGAAGGTTTAGTTCTTATTTATCTTATTAAAAGATCTTGCTTAATTTTTACTTTCAAAGTAAGTGATATATATATGTATATAAGTGAGTTTGCTGATTTCTGTATGAGCAATAAAATCAAACAGTTATAGTGCATATAGATAACAATACAAATAAAATAGAAGTAAACAAGCAAACAAGAAGTGCAGTCCAGATGACACAAGATGTATAGTAGTTCCCCTCAACTGGGTACATCTACTCTTCTACCCACTGGTAGGATTCCACTATGAGGTTGTTGATAAGGTGCCCTCACACCAGGTGAGCTGTTGATAAGGTGCTCTAACCAAACTGCAGGTTTTTTGCTAAGGTGCCCTGTCACCGAGAGTTAACTTTTGAAGGGAGTTATAACCCTGTACAGGATGGGGTAAAGTAAGGAAAGATAAAAGCAGAAATTAAATTGTTCTTCTCTGTATAAGAAGACTCTTGAAGATCCTGGTTTGAAGTTGAATGGATCTTGATGAAGATGTTTGAAGAGCTCCCCCTATCTTATGAGAGTCGATGACAGTTCTGGAGCCCTCTTCTCTTGATTGTACAAACACTTCTTTCTTCCTAGGCAGAGATGATCCTGAGCAAATGGTTGTGATTGGTGTCTCAGGATATATGTGATCTGCAAGAAGATGTTAGCAAAAGAAAAAACAACAAGATGAATTTTCTCTTTTCTGTCGTGTGTCTCTCTTGTGAGTACTGCTCTGTTTCTTTTATAATCTGAGAGCCTTTGCTCTTAATTTGAATTCTTCTCTTGGGAAGAAGGAGCTGAGGTCTCCATCAATGCTTTGACTCCTCGAGAAGATAACCTGCCGTTTCTTTTTATTAAAGATGGTCTGCAACGGCTAATAGTATTGATTGATCTGCAACGGCTAAGAGGAATAGTCAAAAGATAAAAAAAATATAAAATAATTTAGAGAGAAATTCGTCGATCCCGCTTGATATTTGTCGGGTTGTGCTCGCCATCTTATGTACTGAGCAATTGTCTTTATCTTGGAATTCGTAGACCGCTGAAATGGCTAGATTGAGTTTGTCGAGTGCCGTTCAGAGAATGCCTGGCCGCTCCAATTGTTCTGACTGGATTCGTCGAGCGTCGTTCGCTATTTGTCGAACGCTGTTCTGATGAATATTTGTCGAGCGCTGTCTGGCTATTTGTCGAGCGTCGTTCGACATTCATCGAACGCAGATAACTTATATTATTTGCTTAAATATATTCTCCGATTCGATCGCATCATATTTAATTTATGTTAATTTAGATTGATCTAAATTATTAGATGACTTATTAACAAAAGGATGGATCCTAACTCAAATCAAAAGCTATGGTTCCAACAATCTCCCCCTATTTGAGTTGGGATCCTTAATCAAATCAAAACTAGTGACCTGGTAATCTTAAAATGGCTTTTAGAATTTTCAGTTGCAGCAGCTCATTTCTTGAAGTTTAATATTTTAAATTGCAGAGATTAAATTTTTGATATCAATTGAAAGGGGTTTTGATTTTCTCATTTTCTCTCTTACTTGGTTTCTCTGGATTTCTCATTTTCTCTCTCACTTGAGCTTTAATAATTTTTGTTCTTAAATTATTTGAGCAACTCTGCTTTCCTAAAATTAAAGATTTAGAGTCAGCAATCTTTAATGGATTTCTAAGGAATTTTTGTCTGATGCCTTCTTTCTTAAGATTCCTCCCTATCAGAAGAGACTCACACTCAGTGCTTCTGATTATTTCTAATCAATGCAACTACAGTAGAATGCTCAACATAATTTGGAGAAGGTCTATAAGAATATTGAAGTTATCTGACATTAATATTTTTATGCATGTTTATTAGGAATAGAGTTTAATGGTGAGAAACTTATTAATAGTTTAATTTAGGAAGTTTCTTAAAATATATTAGCCTTTTTTATTTCATTAAAATATAAGTTTGAAGATTTTTTGTTGATCATGATTAATTAATTTCTCTTTAGAAAGTTGTTCAAACTTTTTGGCCTGCATTTTGAGATTTCTCCCATTGGTTGTGCTTGCCATAGAAAATTTGTTTTTAAGAAGAATAGTCTGTTCTTTTGATGATTTCATATTTTCTTGAAGTTTATTATTCTCAGGAGTTAGAAAATTTATATTTGTTAACTCTTTTAAAGGTTTATTTTCATATCTTATTAATTCTGTAAATATTAATTTATGATTAGTTTTATCTTGAGTAGAGGTAAAATTATAAGTTGGAGTTACCTCAGTTACCTCAAGTTTTTCCGATTCGAATTCTACATCTGGAATTTGAGATGAGCCTCCATATATGACCATCATGCAGAACGCTCTAGCTCTAAATTCTTCTTCCTGTTCTTCTTCACTTAGATTTGTTGATGGTTCTGCATCAAAAATATAGTTAGTTGAAGAAATGGAAGAAGGTTCACGTTTTATTTCGGCAGTTTTCTTTGAAGAAGATATATCAGCTCCAACATAAACAGACCCTTTCATTGCTCTCGAAGGAGACTTGAGACCCATGGAGCTAGGTAATGCAGGTGTAACTGCCTTTGATGATATGAGGGGAGGTACTGTCAAAATAAATTTGTAAGTTTCTTCATCTGTGGCATTTGTATATATCTTAATTCTATCTTGCCATAAAGTAGATCTATCTAGATTACAAGCAAGTGGATCTGAAGATAAAAGATCTTGTGTCATTTTTGAAAAACAAAACAACAAAAAGTATAAGAACTAGGTGATCTTTGTGATTTCAGGTGTTAACCTGTGTGACAAATCAACCTGCTTTGATTGAAAGTGAAGATTTAGTTCTTATTTATCTTATTAAAAGATCTTGCTTAATTTTTACTTTCAAAGTAAGTGATATATATATGTATATAAGTGAGTTTGCTGATTTTTGTATGAGCAAAAAAATCAAATAGTTAGAGTGCTTATAGATAACAGTACAAATAAAACAGAAGTAAACAAGCAAACAAGAAGCACAGTCCAGATGACACAAGATGTGTAGTTGTTCCCCTCAACTGGGTACATCTACTCTTCTACCCACTGGTAGGATTCCACTATGAGGTTGTTGATAAGGTGCCCTCACACCAGGTGAGCTGTTGATAAGGTGCTCTAACCAAACTGCAGGTTTTTGCTAAGGTGCCCTGTCACCGAGAGTTAACTTTTGAAGGGAGTTATAACCCTATACAGGATGGGGTAAAGTAAGGAAAGATAAAAGCAGAAATTAAATTCTTCTTCTATGTATAAGAAGACTCTTGAAGATCCTGGTTTGAAGTTGAATGGATCTTGATGAAGATGTTTGAAGAGCTCCCCCTATCTTATGAGAGTTGATGACAGTTCTGGAGCCCTCTTCTCTTGATTGTACAAACACTTCTTTCTTCCTAGGCAGAGATGATCCTGAGCAAATGGTTGTGATTGGTGTCTCAGGATATATGTGATCTGTAAGGAGATGTTAGCAAAAGAAAAAACAACAAGATGAATTTTCTCTTTTCTGTCGTGTGTCTCTCTTATGAGTACTGCTCTGTTTCTTTTATAATCTGAGAGCCTTTGCTCTTAATTTGAATTCTTCTCTTGGGAAGAAGGAAAGAGCTGAGGTCTCCATCAATACTTTGACTCCTCGAGAAGATAACCTGCCGTTTCTTTTTATTAAAGATGTTCTGCAATGGCTAATAGTATTGATTGATCTGCAACGGCTAAGAGGAATAGTCAAAAGATAAAAAAAATATAAAATAATTTAGAGAGAAATTCGTCGATCCCGCTTGATATTTGTCGGGCTGTGCTCGCCATCTTATGTACTGAGCAATTGTCTTTATCTTGGAATTTGTAGACCGCTGAAATGGCTAGATTGAGTTTGTCGAGTGTCGTTCAGAGAATGCCTGGCCGCTCCAATTGTTCTGACTGGATTCGTCGAGCGCCATTCGCTATTTGTCGAACGCTGTTCTGATGAATATTTGTCGAGCGCTGTCTGGCTATTTGTCGAGCGTCGTTCGACATTCGTCGAACGCAGATAACTTATATTATTTGCTTAAGTATATTCTCCGATTCGATCGCATCATATTTAATTTATGTTAATTTAGATTGATCTAAATTATTAGATGACTTATTAACAAAAGGATGGATCCTAACTCAAATCAAAAGCTATGGTTCCAACAAGGTTATTGATGTACTGGACATATTGTCTTATCTCTGCAAGCATGAACTAGATATGACATTAGATACAATTTGTACTTATCATTGAGCTGAGCACTTCTTCAAATCAGGAACACTGTTGGGCACTGTTCCCAACACTCTTGTTGTCACACTTTAGTTCAATGTTAGGTAGATGAACTCCGAAGTCTTCTAAGGTTTGAGTCATCCATAAGGCTTGGGCACAACAGCTTCCTAGTGCAATATATTCCGCCTCGGTGGTGGAGAGGGCAACGGAATTTTATTTTCTACTTGACCATGCAACTATATAGAAGGACCTAAGAAATGACATATGCCACTAGTGTTTTTTTTATCTAAAGAACAACCCGCATAATCAGAATCGGAATACCCATGTAATAGAAAGGAATCATTAGTTGGATACCAAATTCCTAATTTAGGTGTGCCAATTAGATATCTAAAAATTCGTTTTACCGCTTTTAAATGAGATTCTCTTGGGTTTGCTTGAAATCTAGTGCATAGGCATAAGACAAACATAATGTCGGGTCTAGATGCACTAAGGTACAATAAGGATCCAATCATTCCTCTATACAAAGTTTGATCAATGGAAATTCCGGTTTCATCTTTTCCTAATTTTAGTGACGTGCTCATTGGAGTACTAGCTTATTTTAAGTTTTCAAATCCAAATCATTTTAGCATATCATGTATGTATTTAGATTGACATATGAAGATTCCATCATTTCTTTGGGTTATTTGAAAGCCTAGAAAATAAGTTAATTCACCAACTAGACTCATCTCAAATTCATTTTGCATTACTAGTACTACTTCATTACACAACTCTTCATTAGTGGCTCCAAAAATAATATCATCAACATATATTTGTAAAATAATTATATCATTATCAATATGCTTAATGAAGAGTGTGTTGTCGACACTACCCATTTATACTGTGTTTTAATAAAAAAAAGATGTTAGACGTTCATACCACGCACGGGGCGCTTATTTTAGACCATAAAGCACCTTTTCTAATATATAGACGTGATTTGGAAATTTTTCATCTATAAAGCCGAGGGGTTGTTCTACATAGACTTCTTCTTTAATTATCCCGTTTAAGAAAGCACTTTTTACATCCATTTGAAATAGTTTAAATTTTTTATAACTCGCAAATGCAAGAAAAATTCTAATTAATTCAAGGCGAGCTACGGGTGCAAATATTTCATCAAAGTCTACCACCTCGATTTGAGAATAACCTTGTGCTACTAATCTAGCTTTGTTCCTAGTGATCCTAAAATCTCCATCTAATTTATTTTTAAATATCCATTTTACACCTATGACCTGGTGATTAGATGGTCTTTCAACAAGTTTCCAAACCCTATTGCGTTCAAATTGATTTAATTCTTCATTCAAAGAAATAAATCAAAATTCATCATTTAAAGCCGTAGAAATGTTTTTGGGTTCATTTTCGGAAACAAAACATAAATTAGAAAAAGAATCATTAAAGGCAGAACGTGTAGTTACCCCTCTTGATGGTTCTCCAATGACAATATCCCTTGGATGATTTCTTGTGAATCTAAGCTCGCTTGGAGGCACGAAATCTTCTTGCACCGGCTCTACTTCTTTGTCCTTTCCAAGTGGTTCGTCGTCATCAAGCTCCAAATGTGAAGGGGGTTCATCTTCTTTTCTTATAATATTAGTATCTACACAAGGCACAAGTTCATCAAACTTAACATGAATAGATTCTTCAACTTTTTTAGATTTTTTTATTATATATCTTATATGTCTTGCTAGTTGACGAGTACCCAAGAAAGACTCCTTCATCGCATTTTTCATCAAATTTAGCTAATGCATCTTTGGTATTTAAGATAAATCATTTACATCCAAAAACATGAAAGTACGATACATTAGGTTTCTTTTGGTAAAATAATTCGTATGGAGTTAATTTCAAAATAGGGCGAAGCATGATACGATTTATAACATAACAAGATGTATTTATCGCTTCAGCCCAAAAAGATCTAGGCAACCCATACTCGGATAACATAGTGAGTGCGAGTTTCTGAAGGGTTCTATTTTTCCTCCCCACCACTTCATTTTGTTGGGGGGTGCGTGGAGCGGAAAATTCGTACTTAATACCTAGATTGTTGCAGAAAGTGGTGAAATTATCATTTTCAAATTCCCCTCCATGATCCGACCTTATGCATTTAATTTTTAAGTCTAATTCATTTTGAATGCGATTGCAAAGTTTTGAAAATTCAGAAAACGCATCGGATTTGGAGGTAAGAAATAAAGTCCACATGAATCTGGAAAAATCGTCAATCAATACAAAACTATACTTTTTACCACCAAGGCTACAAGTGCTAATTGGCCCAAAAAGGTCAATGTGAATTAGTTGCAATGGTCTTGTGGTGGATATTTCAATTTTACTTTTAAACGATGTTTTTGAAAATTTTCCTTTTTGGCATGGCGAGCATAAGAAAGAAAGGTTTTCATTTAGTATTGGCAACCCTCTAATAATTTTATATTTTGACAATTTTAAAATCAACTTGGTGCTAGAGTGACCAAGACGACTATATCATAATTCAAGTTCATCATTTTTTAGAAATAAGACATTTAAGTGATGCACGTGATAGATCGTGAAATGCAATTAAATAAACATTATGAATTCTTGGTGCAGTGAGTACAATATTATTAGACTTAGGATCAATGATTTTGCACAAATTAGTAGAGGACTCAAATAATACATTAAGACCTTTATCACATAATTGACTAATAGAAATTAAGTTGTGTTTTAAGCCTTCTACAAATAAGACATTTGTAAGAGAGAAGGAATCGTTACCCACTATACCGGTGCCTAATATTCTTCCTTTTCCATTGTCACCAAACACCACGGTTCCTCCTTTTTTCTTAGTGAGGCTAAGGAACTTTGCTTTATCGCCCGTCATGTGCTTGGAGCAACCTGAGTACAGGTACCACATGTCTTCTTTATCCTTAGCCTGCCAACATACCTAAGAAGAAAATGTTAGTGAAGATTCGGATACCCATGAGGTTCCTCCCATAATATAGGTGGAGACCTTAGGTACCCAGATTTGCTTAAAAGTGCGCTTTCCCTTCTTCCTGCAAGAGTCCGTGGTGTGCCCACAAAATAAACAATTGGCACAAGCAACAAAAGGGGTTGAGACCTTTTTCAGAGACTGTTGTTGACCCTTGCTGGTATACACAGAGATAGAGGGAGTGAAGGAATTATTTTTATGAAAAGATTTTTTATTTCTGGAAACAGAGCTAACGCCACCGTTAGTAGTCAACGCTGGGCAGTAGGATTCGGAGACATATCCCATCCCAAACTTAGCATATCCATGGCACTGGTTGCCCAAAATCATATCCAGTGATTTTTGGCCAACCCCAAATTTGTTTATTGCCACATTAAGATCATTTATTCGGGCTTTTAAGGCAAAGTTTTCACTTACTAAATTTCCACATCTCTTTGCAAAAAATTTCTTTTCATTTTCAACTTGGGAAAGAGATATTTTCAACCTTCTTTCTAAGTCTCCCTTTTCTTTCATGAGTGATTTGATGTTGGAGAGAGCCTTAGAAAGATCGTTTTCAAGTTCCTTAGCCTTTGTCAAATGATTGTCATTCTTTTGGCATGACATCATTTCTTTATTTAATTTTTGATTTTGTTTTACAAGGATTTTATTCTCAGTTTTAAGAAGATCAAGATCTTTTAAATTCTTACCAAATGATTTGCATGTTTTTAAGTATTCAACATAAAGATCATCATAAGTAGAAGGGATTACCTCAGTTTCGCTTTGGACACTGCACTCGTCATCAGTTGATTCTTGGTTCTTCCCCCATGAGGCACAAGTTTGCCTCATCATCCTCATTTGAACTTGATTCGCTTGAGCATCCGGATGAAGAATCATCCCATGTTGCCGCCTTCAAGACCATCTTCTTCTCCTTTCCTTTATGCCTCTTTTATTTTTGCTCCTTCAGGTATTTTGGGCATTGGCTTCTTATATGCCTGGTCTTCCTGCAGTGGAAGCACTCGGGAGGAGGTCGCTCTTCATCTTCGTCGCTTGATTTTTCCTTTTTCTCCCTTTTGGAAGATGATCCTTTTCGAATGTACTTACGGAAAGTATTCCTTCTCTCTGGATTCTTCATGAACTTTGTGAAGTTTTTCACAAAGAGACTCTCCTCGTCATCTTCCACATCGTCATCCTCTTTTCTTGACTTTAGTGTCAAGGCTTTCTTCTTTGGCTCCTTATTGTATTCTTCATCTATAATGTTGAGTTCGACCTCATGGGTTTTAAGATTCCCAATGAGCCTCTCGATCTGGAGCCGCATTAGATCATGCGATTCGGAGTTTGCAGTCACCTTTGGATTGAACTTTGGAGGAAGAGACCGAAGGATCTTTCTCACCAAGTCACGGTTTGAGAATCTTTTTCCAAGAATCTTTGAGGTGTTGACAATCTTGGTGAAGCGAGTATACATTGAGTCGACGTCCTCATTTGGATCCATCCTGAACCTTTCAAACTCCGATTCCAGTTGGAATAGCTTTGAGTCTTTGACCTGCGAGGTACCTTCATGAGTTATTTCAAGCAAATTCCAAATGTCATAAGCAGTTTCACAAGCACAAACTCTATTAAATTCAGTCATATTTAATGCGCAAAATAAAGCATTCATGGCTTTAGCATTATTTTTACATTTATTTTTATCTCCATCATCCCACTTATCTTTAGGCTTTTCTATGGTTACTTCTCCAACAATATATGTAGGAGTCGTATACGGTGTTATAACACTATCCCAGACGTCTAGATCTAAATTAATTAGAAAATAATGCATTTGCGTTCTCCAATAATTGTAGTCAGTTCCGATGAAAAGTGGAAGTCTACTTATTCCTTGCCCTTCATGAAAAGCGAGATCACGAGACGTCATTATTCCCGGTTGTTAGACTATTTTGGAATAACCTAGCTCTGATACCACTTGTTAGATCGTGAGGCACCCATAGAGGGGGGTGAATACGGGTTTTTAAAACTTTATTATTTAATATAAAAACTTTCGTGGTTTTTCTTTATCTTAACTTGAATCTAAATTAAAGAGGAATAAATCAATTAAAACCAAACTAGTAAGAACGTGATTTTCATTATAATTTATGATTACAAAACTGTGATTTCTATAGCGCTAGAAATCGTAGGCGAAATATGAAATATTCTTTTTGTTTTCTATACCGACTCTTCTCACCAAGAACCGGTTGGCTTTAGTCGGCCTTTCCCAGATCCGGCCTCAAGCCGCTCTAGCCTTTCTATCCACAGAAAAGGCCTCAAGCACCCCCTAGATCTACTTCCTAGACCTAGTCGCCAACACGAGGCGAATTGCCCCCTAAGTCCTACCTAGACCTAGTCGCCAACACGAGGCGAATTTACTTCCAAGAAAATAATAAAAGGTTACAAATAAATATTTGAACACAGAACTAAAACTCCCTATGAAGAATTCTGGAGATGGCGAAGGCCGCTGAAAGTTCTTGAAGTCGAAGCGCGCGTTCTTCGCGTTGATGAAGCGTTGATCCGGTTCTCCTTGAATTCTTCGCTCGAATGTGTGTGGGAGATGAAATTCTGGAAAATATGGCCCTTATTGAGTTTCTGGAGTGCTGGAGTAAGGCTCTAATCAATCAGTAGTTGGAGAAGATGAAATCCACCTTTTTATAGGACTGGAAGCTAACACCAGCGTTAAGAGTTAATGTCGGGCGTTGACCCAGTATTGAAATAACTTGATGGCCAGATATACAAAATAGGAAGGAGATTTTGTATTTTAGGAAGTATTTATTTTAGACAACCCTAATGCTGGCGTTGTTACTAACGCTGGCGTTAGGTCAGATCATTCCTAAAGTGCTCCTTCAATCACGGTTGCATTCCTCCTTGCCATAATCATCGATCGTTAACGCCAGCGTTAAGTCCTAACGCCTGGCGTTGAGCTTCTTTCTCTTTTTTTCAGTCGGCAAGCCATCCCGTCGATCGGCAAGCCATCCCGTCGATCGGCAAACCATCCCGTCGATCGCTAACGCCGATCGTTAATACCTAACGCCTGGCGTTAGACATCTTTCAATCTTTCTGCTTGTGGATAGTACCAGACCAATATTGCAGCAACCTGGTGTCATATCTGTTCAAACCTGCATGCTAAAAACACAATGACAAACAAGATCAAATACAAGTAGGATTTGTTATTCTCAAATCAAAGGGATGCGGAATACCATATTCCAACAAGAGAAAGATATGAATATGAGGCAGCTTAAAAGGAGCTCAAAGATAAGAAAAACAGGTTCATTGATATTCTAAAAAGAGGAAAAGAGGTTGTTGAAAAGGAAGAATTAGCCAAAGCAATTCATATCAAGTCTACTTTGTTTGATCATACAAAGTATGCTACAAAGAACCCTCAAGCCAAAATGATAGAAGGAGTAGGGCAACTCCACAAAGGAGGTATTGGATGTAATCCTGAGGATGCAGTACAGTTTACACAGAAAAGAAAGAAAGGTGAAAAGTCACCTGAAGAAGAGAAAAAAAGAAAAAGAAGATCATGTTTACAAAAGCCTCAACTTCTGGGAAGGAACAAGTAACAATTTGTGAATCACAAGCATTGGCTGCAGAATCAAAATCGGAGAAAGGTCCTGAATCAGATGCTCTAAATCTAGAAGTCATAAATCTGATGACAGCCAGAGTCTTTGGTCTGGGTTTCACACTCGAGGATGTTCATCCTAACACTGAAGTGGACCTGGAGAAGCTCTTCAAAGGTCATGGAAGGATACAGAAGAATCCAGAAAAAGCCACCTCTGCAAATTTCAGATATGTGGAAAGGAAATACAGGAGAGTATACGAGGATTTGTCCTTCTTTCTCAGAGAAAAGAAGTGATACTCTTTATGGGTAATTTATGATAATCTTCTGATTATCATTAATCTGATATTTTTTTGTTATCAGCTCATCTAGCTTATTCATTTAATGTCTATGTTGTCTTGTATGAATTTTTGTTTATGCAAAGGAATGTGTAAAATCACTTTATTCAATTTGTAAAATTTGTTAAGATAAATAGGGGAGATTATTGGGGAAAATCTCTTTGATTTAACTTAACAAATTACCTAAAAGTGATTTTATCTCTTAGGATTGAGTTACACATTGTATAGTGAGGGTATTCTGGTCATTAGTTGTCTTAGGATGTCACACTCAACCTAGGGTGTCAAAACCACATCAAGAGAAGCGAAAATGGGCAAAGTTAACATTTGCGTCGAATAGAATTCGACGCAACGTCAAGTTATTGTCGACGCTACTCTGACTAGAAGTCCAAGTAGTTCACCCTTCTGTCGAAGTAATTCAAGTCGACGTTACGTCGAATAGATATCAACGTAGAGGTCATGGACCTGTCAAAGTATCTTGAGAAATCGACGCAGCTTCAACTTCAATTCAGAGCAGAAGGAAGTATCTGTCGAAGTCATCTAAAGTCGACGCAACGTCGACTTCATCTCGACGCAGATAATGTAGTTCAGATCCATGTCATCAACTCGACGGTTACGTTGATAAGGTATCGACGCAACGTCGACTAGCAGAGTTCAATCAGAGCAAGGATGAATTTGAAGCTGCTCCTACAAGAACTCGAAGGTGCATCGATAAGAGAGGAAGAGAACTCGACGCTACGTCGAATACAGTCTGAAAAGGGAAACCTTTTCAGCTGTCATTTTGGACCCTTTCTCATGGGCCACCTCTCTCAAGACTGTTCTCCAACGGCTCATTAATTGCCTCAAATAAAAAGAAGAACTAAAAGAGTACAAAAAGCTTTCTTGAAAACATGCTTAATGTTGGTGAACGGGTCGGGAATTATAGAAGGAAAGAAAGAGATTGTCCAGAGCAGAATATCTTTTCAGGTCTTACCAGAAAGGGAAAGAAATTCAAAATTTGAAGGAGGACAATAAAAGGCAAGAGAAGAAAGAGAAGGGCAGAGCACTTATCACAATCAACAATAATGTTATATTCGGCTCTCTCTTCTTCTTCCTCCTCAGGAACCCTAATAGAGCAGACACAGAAAAGAAACAACTACTGCTCTCCATCTCATAGAATAGAGGATCTGAAAGCTGCTCTTCATCACAATCATATAGCAGCAAAGATCTCAATTAGTGGAAATAAAAAGGATCTGACATCCATAGTTCCTGCAATTCAACACTATCATAAGCAAGAGTTAATCAAGAGCAGATCCAGTGAAAGATCCAAGAAGTTGTTCTTCATACAGCCTTCATAAGAATTCTGAAAACAGAATTCTTACTCTTCTCCCCTACTTTCTTTCTCTTTCTCATTTCCTGTACAAGAGTTTTGAGAATCCATCTTCCAAAGGATTCAGTGATTCAAGATCTCTTTATCAAAAGATCTGGTGGTTCAAGATCTCCTTATCAAAAGATCTGGTGGTTCTTGATCTCCTTTTCAAATGATCAGTAGTTCTAAGAGTCTCATAACCAAAAGACTCGGGCACAGAGGTGCATCCCTACCAGGTGGTAGAAGAGGGGAGTACCCACATTTTATGGAACCTCTATAAAAATCTGTGTCTTCTGGATTACTTTTCTGTGCTGTCCCAAGTTCTTTTTATTCTGCACTTTATTTTCTGCACCTTTATTATTCTGCATGTTCTTGTTGAGCATAAATTCTTAGTTTATTTAATTGTTTTCACAGTTAGGATAGAAATAAATTTAAATCTCTATTCATCCCCCCCCCCCCCCCCCCCCCTCCCCTCCCCTCTAGAGGTTTCTCAGATGCACATTGTGCACTTTCAAAATTGGAAGAAGTCATCAAGGAGGATACTCCGGGGACAGTTTCAGTAAGTGATCCAATCACTCCTGAAGAAGAACTTCAAGAAGTTGAAGATGTACCACAAGCAGAAGAACGTGTTATCAAGGATGACGCAAGAAATCTGGTGATCAGACATCAAAGAGAACACCCAGCAAATCATATAATTGGAGATACCAGAGTTGGCATAAGGACAAGAAGAGGTACAGCTAACCAAGTTTTGCATTTGAGCTTTCTTTCGCAGGTTGAACCAAAGAAATTTGATGAAGCCAAAGAGGATGCTTCATAGATCATTGCAATGCAAGAGGAGCTTATTCAATTCAAAACACTACAAGAAAACAGAGTTTTGGCAAGGGCAAAAAACCGTGGCTAAAGATCTTTTGCCACGGTCTAGCCACGGAAAAAAATTGCGGCTAAAGATCACGTGGAGAAAGTGTTTTAGCCACGAATTGACCGTGGCAAATAGTATTAGTCACGCACAAATACTATCGTTGCTAATACCTTCACCTTTTGCCACAGTTTTTCCCCTGGCAAAAAAATCTAAATAATAGTAAAAATGGGCTATTTTTCACGACAAATAATTTGCTTATTGGCCACGGTTTAAAACCGTGGTAAATAATAAATTATATATATTTTAAAAAGACCATAAAGAGATAAATTAATATAAACACATCCCTGCATGCATCAACATTAATCTTGTGCAAGATTTCTATTTTGTTATGTAAGTTATAACAATAAAATTCATCATTTGAGCCAATTTCATCAGGAAAAATTGCTCACAAAAACAAGTAATGAGGGCATAAGTTTATATATGACAGAAGGAATTAAATAAAGCAGAAGAAATTAAATAAAGCAGGAATCTGAAATAAATGTAGGTGAACAATGCAACAGCTACAAAGAAAGCAGAAACTGAAACAAAACATCCAGAACAACACCTACTTGGAGTAATAAAAACATCATTTGTCTGATTTAATATGTTGAAATCAAAATGATCAAAATTTAAAAATATATATATATATATCTACAGATATTAGTAAAAACTAAAATCCGAGCTCAAACGATCATCAGTACTGCAAAATCCTCCAAATCCGGATGAGACAATCAGTATACCCAGCCTACAGCATGTTCCTGTCCAAGCTCCAGGCCAAGCTTGTACAGTGTAGCAGCTGCATGTCCCAAAAACAAAAAACGCTAATTAAACATGGCGAATTGGGGGTCAAAACAATAATCAAACTACAACAAAACAAGGCTACAGCGGCACTTTTTGGGGCTTTTCGCGGCGCTTTTCAAACGCCGCTAAATCGCCGCGAATGCGATCGCCGCCATAGAACTCTGCGGCGCTTTTTTAAAAACGCCGCGAATACAAGTAGGCATTCGCGGCGCTTTTAAACAAAACGCCGCCAAACTCTGAGGCGTTTTTAAGAACAAAATTAAATCTGAGATTTCTTCTCCTGCTGGGCTACATTCCAGCAACTCAAAACTAAAAAAATTATGACCAATCTATTGAAGAGTAATGCAAGCCATTGAAGCTTCTTATTTACTTATCAAATCAATCTATTGAAGAATATACATGGACCATGTGGTGAAAAAAGTTGATACAATTGGTTAAACATATTGACTATTATAGTATGGACATAAAATCTGCATAACAAATTTGGGATCAAGTAAAAAATTTGGCATAAAATGAGCTAAAATTGGGCATAAAAGCACTCACTATTATATCACTACTAAATAAGCCATTGATCTTGGTCAGAAATCTTGCAGGCTTGCGGATCTGCGAAAATGACTAGAGAAGAATCGAGATGGTGCGGAGCTGGGAACCAAATGCTGAGACAAATTAGGATTCTAAAATTTTAAAATATACTAAGAAACATGAAAATAATAGAACTAATTCAAAGTTCATCTCAACACAAAATCAGATGTTTTTTACTATCAAAAAAATACCATTTGGCTAAATTTTGCCTTCGGAATACCATCACAAAATTAATAATAAGAGTGTCCATAATGTTTAAGACTAACACCAATATGGAGTCAAAAAATCCTTATATCAGATTAATGTAATTAACTGAATATAAGCTGCTAGGAATAGCACAAATGGTGGTTATAAAATCCTAATTTATTCCAAGAAACTCGATTTAAAATTTATGGCATACGCATATGACTACAGAAACTTATTTTTGGATTAGGATTCGAGCCATATATGTAGAAATTATAAATGCAATAAATCAAGCAGGAAGAATTTGAAGTTACCTCATATGGCATGCCATCAATGTCCATTCTCATCTCTCTATGCTGGTCATGAAAGAAAAATTATTAATCATGCATAGAATACTCATACCATGAGGAAACTGCAATATAAGGCTACCCCCAAGCTACTAAAGATCGAACTTCCCTTCCTTAGACTTCAAGATTAGTATTAGTAAAGTAGAAGATTATATAAATTAGCTCACTAGAGCTCTAAGAAGTTTCATAATAACAACTATATCCAAAGAGCGTCATTTTCTTTACCATCTGATCAGCCAACATTAGGACTGTCTTCAAAGAAAATTTCTTTCCACAATAGACGAACAGATCCTCAAGGCTAGGACCAAGTAAGTCGAGAACAAGTGGGTTGTCCTCACCATCCAAACCACACCATTTTGTGTTTGGGATGCCACCTGCATAAATGCAATTGGAAGTACATTCAAACATTGATATCTAATATTTGAAGTGTTCACGATAATGCAATAAAAGAACAAATTAAACATACTTCCTCCCTGCAGAATGTTGTAGAGTTTGGCCTCGTAAAGCAGCTGTGGGTGCTTGGTCTTGTTATTCTCCTGAACAAATTAAACATGAATTACCATTACAAAACAGTTGCATAACAATCCAGTAAACAATTTTGATAATTCTAAGCACTCAGAAGAGTGAGAAGAAAGAGTGCAGGACTTAGGATCTATAAATTTCATGGGTTCTGAATCTTCAATAGAATGCAAGACTACAAAAATTAGTTCAATTCATAGCATAAAAATGAAATTTGTTGTGCCTCCATGATGGTCTCATTCTTGTTCATTGGTCCCATCTTCTCCAATTTCTCCTTAGCTAGCTTGGGTGCATTCGAGCTTCTCTTTACAGTGGGTGGATAAATAAAGTACAGCATCAATGTCACAACAATTAGTGAAATCACACTGGGAACTATGGCGGCCACCGCCCATTCGGTCCAACTGATCGTCTATTTTATAGTGTTGAAAGTCAAGTTCGCGCTCAGTGGGTTCGCCGCCATGGCCGTGAGGAACAACGCAGACGAGATCATGTTGTGAGAAACACGTTCTCACGGATCTGAGTGCACGCGATGGTGCGAGCTGAGATACCTGCAAAAGACGTCAGCGAAATACGCAAGAACAAAACAAACACAATCAGACACAAAGACGTATACGTGGAAAACCCCCAAAGCAGGGTAAAAACCACGGGACGATCGGAGTCCAACCCGGAAAGCCTTCACTATATAATATTCAACAATACAATGGCTTTCCCCCGCGATCCTCAGATAGATCCTACAGCTAGCACAAATATAAAGACAAAGAGAAAGATACAGGTATACCGACAAAGACGACCAAGTTTGAGTCAGAGTGACTCGCTTCAAACTGGTTCTCTGAATCCTCTGCAGTCTTCCAAGATCTTTCAATATTGTGTCAAGCTGTCCGCCTACGTCGACACACGCCGTCACCGGCGACTCAGATCAGTCCGCAACCCGTCAATAAGTTGCCCCGTTCGAGGCCCAGATGCCTCGCCACCAACGTCCACTTGAGGCTAAGATGCCTCCTCGCGCTGAACGCCACTAGCCGCAGATGCGGCCCAATATACTCGTCCGAGTAAAATACGGCGGATGCACACCGCCGTCCTTTGCGCCAAGATGCGCACTCTGCACCACTGCACTACCACGACCGTGATCCTACAACACCGCCGACGCTTCAACGGTCCTTGCTCTCCCGAGCCCAAATGGCGGTCGCCAAACACCGCCTATGCCGCTTCGGCTCCACCCAAATCGGCCTCCGCCTACGCCGCTCCCCCGCACACGTGCACCGCAGCACCGCCACACAAATATGGAGCCACCACCACCTCCGCAACAGCCCCCACAGATGGAGTCCTCGGCGCCTTCGTCCTCGCGGCAATCGCCGCCGTCAAACCTCACGCCGGACTCCACGTACGCAGCCTCAAGGCCTCCGACCACCGCTGCTTGCTCCGGTACCGGCACCACCAAAGGTCGCCGGCAAAAAAGTCTCAATCCGGAGGAGGAATAAGAGATGGAGGAGACGTGGCTTGCACAGGCAGCGCTCCGCTTCTTCTTCACAGGAAACAGACGGGCTCAATATAAATGAATATGTTTTATATCCATATATTGCATTGGCGTGGCTGCAGATCTTAAAAAGAAACAAAAAATCCTTTTCCAAATACAGGCGGGCAGCTTTGGGAATAGAGGAATTTAGGAATTATATATTTTTTTCCTTTTCACTCTCTCTCTCTCTATATATATATATATAACCGAAATATATATATAATTTATATATATAATATAATAGATTCAAGTCACCGATCGCATAAGTGATTCGATCGCCTCCGACTTTGGCCATGACTTGATCCATTCCATTACGAACCTTTCGACGTCCGTCGCCGCGGGTTTTATCCACCTAGGAGGGAACCCGAACCCAACAATTCTCCCCCTTCCCGACTAGGAGGAGGAGCTCGCCAAATTGGCGACCTCCCCGCAAGAACCATCACTGCAAATATGCATCTCTCCCACGCATACAGTCGAACTCGATGTAGGATCGTGACAATCAAACGTCACCCGACGCTGCTGGCCAGCAACAATATGAGAACCGCTCTCCTGTCCTATCACCGTCGACTTTGAGACATGCTGTCTCATTTGCCTGTAGCATTTCTTCCCACTGAAAAATCCGCGCTGCCCACGCCACACACCGGTGGCTCTGTCACCTCTGACCTTGTGCTCCCCCGCACCTGCAGCTCTCGCCTCCACACAATAAAGGCTGGACATCATGCTACCGTGGCCTATGACCAGAGAACCTCTAGTCAGTCTCCATCGTCTGTCACCAAATCTGCTAACATAACCTTCCGCATCCAATCGACTAACAGACAACAAATTGAACTGGATGTCAGGTACGTGACGGACGTCCTTGAGCACTAAAACGGAACCTGTGCTCATCTTCAGGTGCACATCACCTATGCCGATAGCTTTGCAAACTCTCCCATTTCCTATCCTCAACACTCCGCAATCACGTGAAGTGTAGGTAGCAAACTGTGCTCTATCGCTCGAAATATGTGCCGAAGCTCCTGAGTCCACCAACCACGAACCGTCTCTACGTGCGAGGTCAGTCGTCACCTCATCACTCGCAAAGAGTGATATATCATCATCATAAGCTGCCACTACTGATGTTGATGCTTTGTCCTCATCTTGCTTCTCTGATTCCCGCACTTGCAATTTCTTCCATGCATTGCACTTCCTCTTAATGTGTCCCTTCTTGCCACAATGAAAGCACTCAATATCTTTCCGCGGCTTGGACTTGCTCCTGTTAGATCCTCTGTCATCTCTGCCCTTATCTCTCCCTCTAGACTTAGTGTACAAAATATTTGAATGAGCAGAGGGGATAGCCTCATAAGCATCACCCTGAGATTTTCTCCTCACCTCCTCATTCAGAATCCCACTCTTCGCAACCTCCATAGTCAGAACACCTCCTGGTGACAAGTTAATCAGTGAAACTCGTACCATCTCCCAAGAGGCAGGGAGAGACTTCAATAACCATAGAGCATTGACCTCATCATCAAAGGTCACCTTCATGGCAGATAACTGATCCAACACTCCTTGGAACTCATTCACATGATAAAGTATAGGTGTGCCCTCCTTATACTTGCACTCACTAATCTTCGTCAGCAACAAAAGTTTGTTCAGACCCGTGCTCTTCGCATACAAAGACTCCAACGTCTTCCATAGCACCTTGGCATCAGTGATACTCGCCACATGATTGTAAACGTTGCGCTCCACAAATCGCCTAACAAAACCACACACCTTGCAGTGTTCAATCGCCCATTTTGCAGGATCCGTATCTTTGGGCATCTCCCCAAAGATAGGCGAGTGCCAACCCTTGACATAGATCAAGTCCTCCATCATCATATGCCACTCATGATAGTTGGCCCCATTCAACATCATAACCATCTCCGAACTCGATTCCATCTGCACTCAACCCACTGTCAACTCTGACCACTGATCTTGGAGTCGATTATTTCAAAGAATGTGACTAGAGAGGATAGGGAGCGGACCAATGGTCGTCACCTACCACACCTATTCACAAACCTGAAATATCCGATCGACTCGACTGAACCTGGCTCTGATACCACTTGTTGTGAGAAACACGTTCTCACGGATCTGAGTGCACGCGATGGTGCGAGCTGAGATACCTGCAAAAGACGTCAGCGAAATACACAAGAACAAAACAAACACAATCAGACACAAAGACGTATACGTGGAAAACCCCCCAAAGCAGGGTAAAAACCACGGGACGATCGGAGTGCAACCCGGAAAGCCTCCACTATATAATATTCAACAATACAATGGCTTTCCCCCGCGATCCTCAGATGGATCCTACAGCTAGCACAAATATAAAGACAAAGAGAAAGATACAGGTATACCGACAAAGACGACCATGTTTGAGTCAGAGTGACTCGCTCCAAACTGGTTCTCTGAATCCTCTAGGCTCCGTTCGTTTCAAGGGTTTTCAAGGAAATTTTTGGTTTTGAGTTTTGAATTCCAATTATTGCTGTTCGTTTAGCATTTATTTGGACGGAATTTGTTTTCCTCCAATTCCTATCGGGTTGGATCCGTTAAGCGCCTAAGAGAAATGAAAACCCATCTAATTTGGTCGGTTTTGTCTATTTTTAAAATTTTGTGAATTATCTTTACTTACATATCAATTCCTGTGTTTGAATTCTATCCAGTTACCGAACAGTAGAATTGACAGTTTTAATTCCTGTCACTGAAAATCATCCTGCAAACGAACAGCGGAATTGAGTTTTGGACCAAAACTAAAACCTACGAGTTTTTGGTTTTAGACCAAAACCAAAACCTTTCAAACAAAACCTACCAAACGAACGCAGCCCTACAGTCTTCCAAGATCTTTCAATATTGTGCCAAGTTGTCCGCCTACGTCGACACATGACGTCACCGGCGACTCCGATCAGTCCGCAATCCGTCAGTAGGTTGCCCCGTTCGAGGCCCAGATGCCTCGCCACCAACGTTCACTTGAGGCTAAGATGCCTCCTCGCGCTGAACGCCACTAGCCGCAGATGCGGCCCAATATACTCGTCCGAGTAAAATACGGCGGATGCACACCACCGTCCTTTGCGCCAAGATGCGCACTCTGCACCACTGCACTACCACAACCGTGATCCGACAACACCGCCGACGCTTCAACGTTCCTTGCTCTCCCGAGCCCAAATGGCGGTCGCCAAACACCGCCTATGCCGCTTCGGCTCCGCCCAAATCGGCCTCCGCCTACGCCGCTCCCCCACACACGTGCACCGCATCACCGCCACACAAATATGGCGCCACCTCCACCTCCGCAACAACCCCCACAGATGGAGTCCTCGGCGCCTTCGTCCTCGCGGCAATCGCCGCCGTCAAACCTCACGCCGGACTCCACATACGCGGCCTCAAGGCCTCCGACCACCGCTGCTTGCTCCGGTACCGGCACCACCAAAGGTCGCCGGCAAGAAAGTCTCAATCCGGAGGAGGAATAAGAGATGGAGGAGACGTGGCTTGCACAGGCAGCGCTCCGCTTCTTCTTCACAGGAAACAGACGGGCTCAATATAAATGAATATGTTTTATATCCATATATTGCATTGGCGTGGCTGCAGATCTTAAAAAGAAACAAAAAATCCTTTTCCAAATACAGGCGGGCAGCTTTGGGAATAGAGGAATTTAGGAATTATATATTTTTTCCTTTTCACTCTCTCTCTCTCTATATATATATATAACCGAAATATATATATAATTTATATATATAATATAATAGATTCAAGTCACCGATCGCATCATTCGATCGCCTCCGACTTTGGCCATGACTTGATCCATTCCATTACGAACCTTTCGACGTCCGTCGCCGCGGGTTTTATCCACCTAGGAGGGAACCCGAACCCAACAGATCACCGAAGTCTGGAAGCACGTGAGCATCAGCCATGACCCGAGCCGGTTCTCCGTTCCATTGCCAACGTTGCTCCCGCAAGCCACGCAGAGCGACTTCACGAGCGAGAGAAAGATCCCGCCAGCCCTGGCGGAAACCGAGGGGATCGCTGGAGCCAGAAACGCCTCGCTGATGACGAGGCTGTAGCCAAGCCCTAGAGAGGAGCTTCCAAAGAGGGAGATGAACTGATATGCCACGCGGTTGTCGAGGCCTATTTTGATGAATCCTAGGGAAAAGAAGAAGGCGAGAGCGATGAGCCAGGGAATCGGGTCGTCGAAGGTGGAGAAGGCCGCTGCGAATGTGAGGGTCCTGGTGAGCACGCCATGCGCTGGAGGAATGGAGTCCGGGCGAGCTCGAAAATGAGGAGGGAAGAAGAACCCTAGCAGCATCTGCACTCAACCACTGAGAATGAGGAAATAGGAAAAAAAATTCATAAGTCGTGGCTAATACTTCATGTCGTGGCTAATACTTCATGTCGTGGCTAATACTTCATGCTTTTTGTTTGTCATGGCTAATACTTATGTATTAACCACACTTTTTATTTGTCGTGGCTAATACTAGTGTATTACCTAGGGTTTTGCTTGCATTCGTGGTTAATACTGGTGTATTAGCCACGGTTTTTGAACCCTGACAAAAAAATGTGTAGATAAAAATTATTTTTCTAGTTGTGAAAAATGTAAAGTATGGAAGCTAGTGCCAAGGCCCAAAGGTCAAAATGTTATCGGAACGAAATGAGTTTACAGAAACAAGCTGGATGAAGACGGTGTAATAATCAAGAACAAGGTCAGACTTGTTGCCCAAGGTTACCGACAAGAAGAAGGGATCGAATTCGATCAAACCTATGCTCCAGTGGCAAGACTCGAAGCGATCAGATTGTTTCTAGCGTATGCTACTCATAAAGGATTCAAAGTTTATCAAATGGACGTGAAGTCAGCCTTCCACAATGGTAAATTTAAGGAAGAAGTATACGTAGAACAACCCCCAGGTTTTGTTGATTCCTCCCTCCCTAACTATGTTTACTTTTTACGTAAAGCATTATATGGTCTAAAACAAGTAACCCGAGCTTGGTATGAGACCCTCTTTAGCTTTCTTCTTGAGAATTAAATAAGACATTATTTCTTAGGGAAGTAAAAAGCAAGATTTTGCTAGTGCAAATCTATGTCGACGACATTATTTTTGGCTCTACGAATGATAACCTTTGCAAAAAGTTCTCTAACTTAATGCAAGGGAAATTTGAAATGAGTAGTATGGGTGAGCTGAAATATTTCTTTGGACTTCAGGTGAAACAATCTGAAGATGGAATTTTCATCTCTCAGACGAAGATCACCAAAGAGTTAATTAAGAAATTTGGAATGGAGAACGCAACCTCAATGAGGACTCCAATGGGTTCAAATATGAATCTGGACAAGGATGAGAAAGGGAAACCTTTTGATGAAACCAAATACAGAAGAAGCATAATTGGATCTTTGCTCTACCTTACTGCTAGTAGACCATACATAATGTTTTCAACATGTGTTTGTACTTGATTTCAGGTAAACTCCAAGGAATCTCACTATGCCGCTACAAAGAGGATTTTGAGATATCTTAAAGGCACACCAAATCTTGGCTTATGGTACCCAAGAAGTAATGACTTTGAACTAACGGGATTTTTAGATGTTGATTTTGCAGGAAACAGGGATGACATGAAAAGCACTTCTGGGACATGCCAATTCCTTGGAAGGAGGCTTGTCTCGTGGAGTAGCAAGAAACGGAATTGTGTAGCAATCTCAACTGCTGAACTGGAGTATATCTCTGCATGCATTTGTTGTGCACAACTTCTGTGGATCCGAAATCAACTTGAAGATTACAACTTAAAGCTGAAGGAGATTCCAATGTTTTGTGATTCATCAAGTGCCATTGCAATTGCCAACAATCCAGTCTCTCACATCCAGACAAAGCACATAGAGATTCACTATCATTTCATCCGGGAACATGTGGAGAACAAGAACATCAACCTCAGCTATGTCCCAACAGATATGCAAGTTGCTGATATTTTCACGAAGCCGCTTGATGAAACCAAGTTCAATTACTTCAAGCTAGAACTTGGCATGCTGAATAAGGAATCTTGAAGAGAAGGCAAAGGACTCAAGCTCAAAATCAGAAAATCGGATTTATCAAGAAATCAAGGAAATTACACTTGTTATTTCGACAAATTCGTCGAGTCATCAAACATCTTTTTGATGAAAAGTCATTTTCGTCGAGTACTATCGACGAATTGCAGAATTTCCTCATGTCATTTCGACGAATTACTTACACAATTTCGTCGAATGCTTTATTCTAGATTTTCTTAAATATAATCTTTATTCTTATTGGATCCGTCGAGTCGCTTCATCTCTCAGGAACAACTTAGGTTAGAAGGAAGAATATGAACGGAGAAGGAAAGCTTCTCAGGAACAACTTAGGTTAGAAGGAAGAATATGAACGGAGAAGGAAAGCTCCTGTAAGACATTTTGGGAAAAGTATTATTATATAAGGTAGGCTCTCATGACTACATATCTAATGATATGTTTAAATTGGTAGAGGGTGTGATTTGCAAAAAAAGGATGAACTGGGGACTAATTCTGTTTGAGAAAATAAAGGCAAGTTTGATGATTCCCAACTTCGGTAGGATCATCAGCCTCTATCTAAATCAACTGGATGGAGTCCAGTTTGAAATGAGGTCAGGAAGCCCAATTCATCATCTAAAGAAGATAGAGATAGACTCCTCAATTCTTACAAGATGGGAAAGGAAGAGAGTAAGACCAGGTTTGGAGAGATCTGTTGAGGATGAAGAAGAAGGCGAAGAAGAGGAAAAAATGATCCCTCTCCTTCCATAGTTGATCAGAACCCAGTTGTTCCATCGGTCTAGGGGAGAGCTCCAAAGTACTTGTGCTCTCATCAGCCTAGGGAGAGTGCTCCAAGGCTCCTCCAGCTCAGAGAACCTCTAGTAGGCAAAAACAGCTTGTTACCATTGTTCTCAATATTAAAATAAGACTAAATCCAACCCATGTTTTTTCTTTAGGGAACATAGTTGATCTTCCTGCAACAGAGCCGGAAAGAATTTCCATTGATATTTCTGAGGATGAGGAAGTTCCAAATACAGATACTGCTGCTGCTAAGAAAGATGTTGCTGATGTTAGGGATGATCAAGGTAGTGATCATGGCAAGGATGATGCCAGTGAAGGTGGTGCTGATGTTGCTGATGATGTTGATGAAGCTGGTGATTATGATATGGAAGGTGATGATGATGAGGAAGTTGATGATGATGATGATGGCAATGATAAGCCTGACTTAGAGGCAGTCCAGGCTAGCCATTTTGTTGAGAAAGAATCCACATGTGGTGGAATTCTTAGTCTTGATTATTTTCCTCCAGTTCAAGAGCAAATTCCTCCAATATCTGAGGGGGAGCCAGAGAAAGTGATCAGTCCAGTCTCTCCCACAGAAATTCTATCAGAAAAGGAAGGAGAGGATGTGCACTCTGCACCTCCTGCTCAGGTAAATATATCATCTCCAAGGGGAGCTCAGTCTGCATAGCTAATGTTTTTTGATGAAAGTCATGGTACTCCTCCAGTTCAAATTTCTCCTGCTCCAGTTGCCTCCACCTCAAATTCAGAACTGCTCCAATCCATTGAGGCACTGCTCAAAAGTCAAGCTGAATATTTTGAGTTTCTTTGAAACAAGTTTTTGATAAAGTTAAAGAGGTTGAATATGACTTGAATAAAGGCTTAACAGAAGTAAAGTACACTGTCTCTTCAATCAAAGATGATCTAGATACCTACTTCACAAATGGTGTAAATGCAGTGAGCTACACTAATGAAGGTCTTAAGAATGTATATGACAATTCAAAGGCTCTGCTTGCAGGTGAAAACTCCATCTATCAGCAAGGGAAAAGTACAAGAACTGAAATCTCTGAAGATCTGTCAAACTTCAAGGAAGAGATTCTCCAAACCCTAACTGAAGAAGTCAGAAAGGGGAAGGAGAAAATGATATGTCCTATACATGACCTGAATAAAGAAGTTGAAAGTAAGTTTTATGAAGCGACTGTCTTCAATCATCAAATCTTTCAATGGCTCTATGACAATTTGATTGGAATACCTCAAAATTCAGGGCCTGAGTAGGAGGCCCCTGAGCTGCTGCTCTGAAGAAATTTTGGCGGGCTGTGAACTCCCCAACTTGATGTCGCACAGGAACTGCAGGCTGGGAGGTCGCACGATCAAGAGGGTGATCACCGACCAGGCGATCAGGGGTAGCGATCTGACTAGGTTGGGGAAGATGTTTCTGAGAGATTGCGGTCAGGGTCTGGCTCAGAACTTCAAACTGCCTAGTGGACTCTTGCTGAGCCTAAGCGGTCTCTCGGCGAGCTAGAGCGGCCTCTCGAAGAGCTTGCTTGATGCGATGCTCAAAACGGCGCTCCAAATCATCTAAGGAGGTCGGATTGTTCGAGGGGTGACCGCTGGGAAACCGGCGAGAACAATGCCTCCGATCTGACATCTTGAAAATCCACTGATTTCACCTAAACACTCCGGATCTGAAGGTCGCGTGTTCATTCTGTTGGTGCAAAAAATGTACCTCCAAGACTCACACTAAAAGAAAGAGGGAAAGGACTGCAGAGTGCAGGTTAATTAGGATGTAGAATTCCAGAAAAGAGATCTCTGAGGGAAAACTTCTTTGATTGATCTCAAAAAAGGATTACAGAGGGGGGTCTAAAACAGGTCAGTGTGGGAGGTAGAAAAGTGACAGAATTCGAGACCGCTTACACAGGTTGTAAGCTGGAGGCTCGAAGCAAAAGTCCCTTTTCAGGTACCCATACCCCCTCTATTTATAGACGCAGAGGCTGCCCAAACGGGCAAATCCAAAAATTATGGGCTGCCTGGGGTACAGGAGAACCAGGGCAGAAGAAAGGGGGTGCTAATAACAAAAAAGGAGGAAGGGACCAGACCGCGTGGTCTGGCGATCTGGCGAGGGCTTGATCGCTCGTGCCTTGGAGAAAACACTGGAGGGAGAGCAGGCGATCTGGGCGGTCTCGCAAAACTGAGACCGCTGGAAGGGCTCCTTTCCGACTAGAGAAGAGGTCGCGGGAATTCCGGGCAAACATGTAGCGTGTTAGCTTCACATTTATGTGCTGAAGCAGGTGCATATTAAAGAGTGTCACTACTTCATTATCATTTTACAAATAAGCTAAATGTTTTCAAAATAGAAATTCAACCACATTTGCTTTCAACAATCACATGAGCCAGTTCAGTTCCTTGTATTCTCTACACCATTCTCCTTCCTTTGATCATTCTGCTCTTGACATTATAGACCATCATACTTGGGAGAATTGGATGCCTTAGCATATGGGGAGGATGGATCCAACTTATCCTACATAGGGATCCTTCTACACTCCCTCTCAACTGCAGCATTGTTCAGTTGGACAGAAGCTTCACTAAGATTATCATTATAAGCAGCAACATCATCTTGTATCTTCCTTAGACTCCTTGCATAGCATCTTTAGTGTTAGCAGTCTCCTCAGCCTTTGGAGTAGTGACTTCATTTTGAGACTCCCCCTCAACAGCAGCCTCATCCCTGATTCACAGCATAGATTTTTGAGCTGAGAGCTCGTCATGAGTCTCCCCCTCAACCAATGCACTAGTCTTTCTGGCAGACAAGTCTTCATGTACTGTCATCCAGCAACCACTATTTTTCATGTGATGACTTAGAGCAAATGTGTGTTTTACTCTATTTTTAAACATGTGATTTATTTGAATATTTCATACTTTAGATTGTGAAGCACAAATACCTGGTTTGTTGGACTAATTGTGAGATCCAATAATTATGTCAGGCATGGTACCTTTGTTTGTAATGAGTTTCTTCTTATTCCAGATTTATACCTGGATTTCTTATTGTCCATTGGACATATTTACTTTGGGTTGGCTACTTGGATAAACCTTCAAGACAAAGATTTAATATCCCTTAGGAACCCAAATGAATTTGGGTCCAAGGTTCTTGTTAGCACAATAAGAAACATCTCTACCTACTACAGCTTTTGCCGTCAAACTACTGACTGGATTCTCATACCTTGCTCTAGGCATTGTTGGGTTGAACCAACAATCTATAGCAAGGTTCCCAACCTTGCCACAGTACCAGCACTCAAATCTATTGTACCTCCTTTTCTGAGTCACCTTTTGAGTGGAGGAAAGGTGACTAGATGAGCAGGCTGCTTTACAGCATGCATTTCTACTGATCATGTAACTGTGCCTTGATTTTGGAATTGGTTGCACAGTCAATGATCTTTCCTTGGGAATATGTTTTTGAGGTAAAGCCTTTCCCTTCTGTTTGGTTGGTAGTGCTTGTGGAGAGAACACTTTTGAGAGACAATTCTAGCTTGGGAAGTCTCTCCAACTTCCTTATTATATCACAATCCTCCTCTGTCTTGAGTGGAGAAGCAGTCTACAATAGGGAGAACCATTTTGGGCCTAGAGAAGCTAGTCACAAGCTTTCTCTCTGTTATAAGCTTGTTCTCTAGAGACTTGATTGTCCTATCCTGAGGATCAGATTTCCTCTGAAGTAGGATAAGCTCACCATAAAATCTAATCTCCTCCTTGATCTTCTCACCAACTTGAGATCTGAAGGGCTCTAGGATTCTGATTTCCTTAGCTTGAGATTTGACCAATTTCTTGCTCTTTTTAAGAGCTACCAAGAGAATCCTAAACGGTTCTATCAGTTTAGCATGGTTCTCATTATTGCATGATGAGCAGTTTTCTGCATCATTTTCAGATGATGAGCAATCATCTAGTGCAATCTTGGTCTTTTCAAATGAAGTAGGTACTGGAAATGTGTGAGTAGTGCATACGTGAGAAGGGTGTGAATCTTCATGAACTTCTTCATTTGATGAAGCAACCAACCCATAGAGCTCCTCATCCTTAGAGTCACAGTCTGAGAGAGTGAGTGGTGCTCTTATCCTCTCTTTAGCCACAGAGCCTTCTTCATCCTCAAATTCACTGTTTGGGAGAGTCAGGGGTGCTCTGATTCCTTTCTCATTGGGCCTTATACATCTTTCTTCTTCAGAATAAGAGGTGATGCAGGTGCCTTCACTTAGAGATCTGAACTTCTTAATATTAGATCTTCTCATTTTCTTCAGAAAACTTTAAACTTTTTGAGCTGATGGTTTGACACACCCAATGGCAGATATGTTCAAGTTGTTAGGCTTCCTTTGAACAACCTCCCTCTGATAACACTTGTTAGTTATGGATGTTGTCAAATCACCTAGAAGCGCGGGGGGGGGGGGGGGGGAATAGGTATTTTAAAACTCTCGACCCTCTTACTTTTGAGTCTATTTCTATGAAGGTTCTAGCATAAGTCTTTTAAAGATTAAGAGCACATCACAGAAAACACTCAAAGATATATAGTGGTTCCTCAAAACAGAGTGTCTTGAGTAGTCCACTGTCCCTCTGCGCCATTCTAGCAGTGTGCTAGGGTCGGCAAACTTTGCCAAAAACTTAGGACCGCAAGCCCTACAATCTCAGGCCCGCAAGCACTACAATCTCAGGCCCTCAAGCCCTACAACTAAGGCCCTCAAGCCCTACAATACTTAGGCCCTCAAGCCCTACAATACTTAGGCCCTCAAGCCCTATAATCTCAAATCTGAAAATAGATCCTACAATACTCAGGCCCGCAAGCCCTACAGCTCAGACCCTCAAGCCCTACAACTCAGATCTGAAACAGATCCTATAAACTCAGGCTTGTAAAAGCCCTACAAAGAAAGAGTAATAAAAACATCTCTAGCCGGATGAAGATTGGCTTCTTGGACTTGAAGAGAATGCTTTTGAATGTTATCTTGGACAGCACAGATTCCCCTTCAATCCTTTCTTCAATCTGGAATAGTTCTTATCAGCCGATGTGGCTGGACTGAAATTTGGAGGATACTTGATGAAAATCGTTTTGTTCCAGGGTCTTGTTATTTCTTCATGTGGCCTTGTTACTGTTATATTGATTCTTACGTATTTTCTGTGTTTCATCTCTTCTACGAATTAGGGCAGACACTTTTCTCTTTTATAAGACTGAGGAGACGACTAACAGTCTCCTATGATGTCCTTTAAGTGTCAGAGGCCCATTCCTTAACGACACGTGCTGATTGGACCATCACGTGGTGGCATTAAATGCAGACAACGCGATTTGAAATGTCTTGATCTGTCTCGACGACAGAACTTGTCATTACGCCGATCCACCTTGGACTTGGGCAAATCTTCAAGTCTTCTTTAATCTTCTTTAGAGAACGATATCTCGATTATTCAAGATATCTCAGTTGTACTTGCACTTATGACGATATGAAGTCATCTTAAAGATTTCGTCGTAAACTTGTTGTTGACTTGCGGTCTTCTCAACGATATTGTTGAAACAATTCCGCCTCATCAACGATATCGTTGAAACAATACTGTCTTATCGATGATATCGTCTTGATCATTCTGACGACAGACGATTCTTCTTCTATAAGCTATCTTCTTGAGTTCTCCCTTAGCCTTCTCGACGACTAGCCTTGATTACGACGATGTCATCAACATTGTCGAATACTTTGACTTAATTCTTCTTAGACCTTACAGTGATATAGTCGTGTGATTCTGGTTGACACGATGATACTTGACTTGATCGATACATCATGTTCTTACAACGATATCGTCGTGTGTACTTTGATGTCACAACAATATCATTGAATTATCCATTTTATCTTGACGATAACTGACATAAACCTTCTGCTTATCTTTGAGAGTAATCTCGATGATATATGCGTGCTTATTCAACAATATGTCCAGTCCTTCTCGATGATTTTATACTTAGTGATATTGGAGAAGTACTGGACACATAGTTTATGCTTTGCAGTATTCTTGGATTCCTCATGAGTCTTCTCAAGGATGTTGCTAGACACTTCAACAATATTATAGTGTGTATATTGTTAACACGACGATATTTGCCTTAGATGCTTTTACTTGAGCCTTATATATCATACTTATTGAATGTGATTTACTGATATGTTCATGTCACAACAAATGCACATCAAATACAAATTGTACTTATCATTGATCTAAGCACTTCTTCAAATCAGGAACATTACTAGGCATTGTTCCCAATATTAGCGTCTCCTCTTGCCGATCAGGCTCTGCAGGAAGATTTGCCGCATCCTCCTCCTTCGTCGACAGCGAGGCGAGCTTCTTCCTCTCTTTAGGAGATGACCTCTGCGGTGAGTAGAACTTCTTTCTTTTCAATTCCTATCTTTCTTATTTTTTATTTTCCACGTATTCTGACCGCTCGTTTTCTTCATAGGCCAGTGTTCTGACTAGTGTCACCCTTAACTGGAATGATTACTATGTGGGCCCCAAGGTCAGTTACTTCATACTCCAGGAGGAGCTGCGCGCAGGGAAAAGTGATTTGTCTGCCTTGAAGAAGAAGAGGGATCACGACTTTGCCCATATCTGACAGCTTTAGTCAGATATCTCTTATTCACGATCAGAGGTTTGAGAAGCTGCGAGGGGAGATCCACGGTGACAGGGCGCTTGCCCAGGATTCCCTTTGCCGGCTATCGGAAGCCCATGGGGAGATATTCCGCCAGGAGGGAGAGCTGGTCTTCCTGAGAAGTGAGGTGGACAGGTTATCATCTGCTGAGAGGAGCATCGAAGAGGCCAAAGAGGCAGGAGTTGCCGAATATAAGGACTCCATAGCTTTTATGGAGGAGCGGTTCTAGATGTCGGAGGAGCTTCGCGCTGATATTATGTTGAAAGAGGTGGAGCCGCTGCTGGAAGATGAGTGCGAGGTTGCCTTTCAGAGAGGCGTTCAGAAGACTCTCCGTATGATGGAGAGGTGTTGGGAAAAACCCTTGTGATTTATCTAACAAATTAATTAAAGTGATTTCATTCCATAGGTAAGTTATATTACCCACAATGTATAGAAAGGGTAAAGTGGTCATTATATGTCCTAGGTTGTCACACTCACCTTAGAGTGTCAAGAACAGGTCAAGATAAGCACAAATTCAGTTGGGTTAAAACTTGCGTTGAATAGAAATCGACGCAACTTCGACTAGAAGTCGAAGCAACTCTGACTAGAAGTCGAAGCAACTCAATCTGCCTGTCGAAGTATCAAGTCAAGTCGACGCAATGTCAAAAGGAACTCGACGCAGAAGGAAGATCATGTTAAAGCCATCTTAGAAGTCGACGCAACTTCGACTTTAATTTTACTCAGATGATAAAGTCCAACTCCAAGTCTTCAACTCGATGGATGCGTCGATAAGTAATCGACGCAACGTCAACTTCTGGATTCAGCCAGTGCTAAGAAGGAATTCAAAGGTAGTTCCATAAGAACTCTGAGGTGCATCGATATGACGAAAGATGAAGTCGACGCAGCGTCAAATACAGACAGAAGTAGAAGGTTTTCTGCTATCCTTTCTGGTGCTTTTCTAGATGTTCTGCAAGGCTGAAATATGTTCTCCAACGGCTCGTTTATTAGCAAGAATGGAATGGAGTATTCCAGAAATACAATAAAGACATTTTTGAAGGTTATTCAAATCAGATGGACGGGTCGGGAATAAAATTAGAAGGAAATATCAATTGTTCAATGAACATTCCTTTTGAGGACAGCCCAGAAGAATAAAGAATTTAAAATTCAAATGATAGAGAATAAGTATGCTGAGTGGAGAAGAAAAAGACAACCAACTGATAACATATTTTCTGTTTGTCGTTAAGGGCTTCTTGTTCTTCCTCTTCTTCTTCCTCCTTCAACCCTAAGACAACACAAAAGAACAACTGCTCTGCACAGCAAAAGAGAATAACAATAGTGCTGCTTCCTCTTCTACATCAAATAACAGCAATTCTACGATAGTGTAGAGAATCAAGATCAAGCATATAACCCTTGCAATCATCATTATCATAAGTAAGAGTTCAACATATTCAGATCCTGAGATAAATAGAAGCAACAACATTCAAAGAAACAGCTTCTAAAGAATTCTGACAGCAGAATTCTATTCTCTTATTTCTTTCTTCTCCTTCATTCACCAACTGTAAAAGAGTTGTAAGAATCCCTCTTTCAAAGGATTCAGTGGTTCTAAGAGTCTCCTTATTAAAAGACTCAGTGGTTCTAAGAGTCTTCTTATCAAAAGACTCAGTGGTTCGAAGAGTCTCCTTGTCAAAAGACTCAGTGGTTCTGAGAGTCTCCTTATCAAAAGACTTAGGCACAGTTAGTGCAATCCTACCAGGGAGGTAGAAGAGTGGACTACCCACATTTTGGGTAACCACTATAAAAATCATGTGTCTTCTTGATTGATTTTCTGTGCTGTCCCAGTTTACTGTTTTCTAGTTTATATTTTTTGTATTTACTTTATTCTATTTTGGTAGTGTTGATTGCATAATACTTAGTAGTTTTATTATGTGTGCACATTTAGGGTATAAAAGATTTTAAAACTCTATTCACCCCCCCCCCCCTCTAGAGAATACTCAGAGGCACACTGTGCACTTTTAATTGGTATCAGAGGGAGATTGATCAATAAAAGGTTAATACCTTGATCAAAAGATCTCCTCACTCTTATTTCTTTATTTAAAATTAACCAAAACTATTTTATAAAGAAAAATGAGTTCTAAGGATTATGCATCAGCAAGACCACCAGTGTGCAACTTAAATAAGTTTACACTTTGGAATGCCAGAATAATGCTTTATATAAACTCTATTGATGAAGAAATCTGTACTGTCATTATTTCAGGTCCCTGGAGCAGAGTGGACTGAAGCTGAAAAGAAGGTGAAGGCATGTGATGCCAAAGCCATGAATATTCTGGTATCAACTATGTCTGATGACATTCCAGAAGATTGCTGACTGCAACTCTGCTAAAGAAATCTGGGAATCTCTTTCTAGATTAGTTGAGGGCAGCTCTGATGAAAGAAATGACAGAAAGTCCCTTCTCATATCCCAATATGAGAACTTTCAGAAAAAAGGCTGATGAAAGTGTAGCAGAGATGCATGAAAGATTCAACGCCATCATAAATGAGCTAAAAGGACTAGACAAGGAAATTTCTCTGACAGAAATTAATGACAAACTCCTCATGTGCTTCCTAAGCACATGAGACTCAAGGATCTGGGCTATCAGAGAGTCCGAATGTCACAGAGAAATATCTACAGATGCTCTACTAGGCAAGCTCAAGTCTTATGAGCTCCTACTAAAAAGCAGGGATGAGTCAGAAGCAAAGGAGAAACTCTCAACTCCTAAGGAGGGAACAATTACTCTAAAGGTTGTTGAAGAAGAGCCTTCCACCTCTGAGGAAGAGATGTTCAATCTCTTGGCCAGAAGATTCAAGAGATGGGTCAAGACAAAAGACTCCAGAAGAAAGGAGAGAAGTTCAAGCAAACCAAGGTTTGATAAAACTCCTAAACAAAAAATAACTTGTTTCTCTTGCAGAAAACATGGGCACATTGCACCAGAATATCCTGAAGAGAAAAGGGACAAGAGCAACAAGAAGGAGCATAAGAAGAAATCTTTCAGGAGGAAAGATAAGAAGAATGGTAAAGACTTCATTGCTGGAACCTAGAGTGACTCAGATTCTGAGTCAAGTTCCTCCTCATCTGACAGTGATGAAGATAGTGCAACTGAAGAAGCCTGTTTAATGGCTCTGGAAGATTCTACTGAAGAAAATCAGGTAACTATATTTGATGACTTTGATTTATCCTCAGAAGACTTTAAAGAATGTTTTAAAGATTTGCCAAGATTATATTAATTGCCAAAAAAAAACTTAACACACTTAGAGAAGAACTAGAAGATCTTAGGAAAGGCAATCTATATTCAGTCAACTATGACTTAAGAAACCAGATGTATAGAAAAGAGAAAGAAATAGATACATTAACTAATGAAAATTTTGATTTAAAGAAAGAACTTATTTGACTCACTCAATGGGAGGAGTCAAAAGCTTAAGGACATCTCACAAAATCTCTCCAAGAGATTTAACCATATTGATCTAGAATCACCACCATCCACCAGCACACTAATCCCTAGCAAACTTGCCTGGGAAAATCCTATAGCATTCATTAGGTCTAGTATAAATCAACCTAATAACAACTTAGAATCATGTGAAGTACAAAATAATAACCCTAATAAACTCATTATATTCAATAGGATAAACATTACTAATCAAACAAGGATTCTAGGTAAAACACCCCTTAGAAAAGCCAAATAAAAATTATCAAAATCTTAATAAAAGGAATTATGCGTTGACTAAAACTCGACGCAATTTAAAGATGCGTCGAATGAAACTCGGCGGAGTTCGGCATATGCTTCGACATCAACCCGAAGCAAGTATGAGGGTGCGTCGAATTTTATTCGACACAACCAATATTCTGCATCGAATTATTATCGACGTAACTATGCAGACACGTTGAATTACACTCGACGCAACTCTAAAGATGCATCGATTTCTTCTCGACGCATGTTTCCAGCAAGAAATTTTCAAACATCTAGATCTCTCTCATCTTATATTCCTAGAAGTTTCTGCTGTTCTAAAATTGGACACAGCCAAACATTGTTGTCATAATAACTCAGCACTTCTTCACCTTAAGGGGTATACTGAAAGACCAACTTATTCTTTCATAACTCCATATGATGATAGAAGAAAGAGACCCCAGTAAGTGAGGGTCTATGCTAATGTTTAATTACATGTGCAAAAGGGAGACTGTTCTACCATAAAATAGCAGTGGTATCTGGACAGTGGATGCTCCATGCATATGACTAGAGCAAAGGAGATGCTGGAAAACTTCAAGGCCAAGGAAAGCCCTAAGGTAATTTTTGGGAACTCCCACTCTGGTCAGACCAGAGGATATGGTGTGCTCAGAGTTGGAGAAATCTCCTTCTCTAAGGTATCTTATGTTGAAGGTCTTCAGCATAATTTAATTAGTATCAGTCAGCTGTGTGTTAGTGAATACAAAGTTGTATTCACCAAGTCCTTATGTCATATAGTTAGCTCTATAATCAATCAGATATTATTGACTGGTCTTAGAAAAGGTAAGGTCTATGTTGTAGATTTTGAGTATACTAAGTCAGAGATCTGCTTATTTAATTCTCAGTTAGAAAACAATGAGTTGTGTCATAGGAGACTCAATCACCTAAATTTTAAGACCATTGCTAAACTGTCTAAGCTTAACCTAGTAAGAGGCTTACCAACAGTTAAGTTTAATAAAGACCATCCCTGTAGAGCCTTCCAACTAGGAAAGCAGATCAAATCATCATTAAACCAATTGGGAAGAATGATCCCCCCAGAACCCTATACCTGTTGCACATGGACTTTTTTGGTCCTATCTCCACTCAGAGCTTAGTAGGTAAGTCTTATACTCTAGTCATTGTTGATGACTTTTCTAGATTCAGCTGGGTGTTCTTTCTAAAAGCTAAGTCAGACACCTTCAAGATTCTCTCAAGATTCATTAGACAGATTCAATCTGAATTCAACGCTCAGGTTGATGTGATCAGAAGTGATCATTGTACTGAGTTTGAAAATCAGTTAATGTGTAGATTCTGTGAGGATGAAGGGATAAGACAAAACTTTTCAACTCCTAGAACCCCCCAATACAATGGGGTGGTTGAAAGGAAAAATAGAACCTTAATTGAATCAGGAAGGACAATATTGGCTGAATCCAACTTGTCAAAGTCCTTCTGGGCTGAGGCAGTGAATATTGCCAACTATGGTCTGAATAGAAGTCTCATCCATAAGATAAAGTTGAAGAGCCCCTATGAGTTATTGAAGGGAAAGGCACATATATTCACTTACTTTAGGATCTTTAGTTGTACTTGCTTTATTCTAAACAATGGGAAGAGTCATCTTGCCAAATTTGACAAAAAGGCTGATGATGGAATATTTTTTGGAGATTCCTCATCAAGCAAGGCCTATAGGTGCTATAATAAAAGCTCTCTCAAAATTGAGGAGTCAGTTCATGTGGTCTTTGATGAAGTTAACATGTTTTATAAGGGAATGGAAACTTCCATCATCACTATTTTGCAGGAAGAAGACCAACTTGCAGATCAAGTTGAAAGGCTCAGCATCATGGATCATTCATCAAAGTGTCAAGACAAAGGGAAACAGAAAGTTGACACTGATTTAGATGAATACTCTGTTGCAGATGGAGATGAGCTTACAGCACATGAACTACCAACCACTGAGATCATTCTAGAGAATGAAGATGGCGCTCCCAGGGTCAATGAGTAAGTGAAACTTCATGAAGAAGAGAATCCCCTTATTAACTCAACAAGAACCAGTATGACCCTAAAGGATCATCCTTCAACACAAGCTATAGGAGATTTGACAGTGGGAGTTAAGACAAGGAATTAGATAACACATGAAATATTGTTGTAGTGTTTTCTCTCACAATATGAACCTAAGAAGTTTGAAGAAGCAGACAGTGACCCTCACTGGATATCTGCAATGCAAGAAGAACTAACTCAATTTGAGAGGAACAAGGTCTGGACATTGTTTGAGGGACAAAAGAATTACCCAGTAATTGGAACCAAATAGGTATTCAAAAACAAGATGGATTCAACTGGAGTCATAGTCAGGAACAAGGCCAGACTTATGGCTCAAGGATATAGGCAAGAGGAGGGGATTGACTTGAACTAGACATTTGCTCCAGTAGCAAGGTTGGAGGCAATTAGAATGTTTCTTGCATATGCGTGCACAAGAAGATGAAAGTCTATCAGATGGATGTGAAGAGTGCATTCCTAAATGGAACCCTTTAGGAAGAAGTATATGTGGAGCAACCTCCGAGTTTTGTCAGTCCATCTTTTCCCTCCTTTGTATATAGGTTAGATAAAGCACTGTATGGCCTCAAGCAAGCTCCAAGAGCTTGATATGAGACCTTATCCACATTTCTTCTGGAACACTCCTTTGAAAGAGGGATAGTGGATAAAACACTCTTCACAAGAGCACATAAAAATCAGCTCCTACTAGTACAAATATATGTAGATGATAATATATTTGGGTCAATAGATGAAACACTATGCAAAAGTTTTGCATACCTAATGCAGCCTAGATTTGAAATGAGTAGCATGGGGGAATTATCCTATTTCCTAGGCGTCCAAATAAGGCAAAATATAGATGGTATTTTCATATCCCAATCTAGGTATACCAGAGAACTCATCAAGAGGTTTGGAATAGAGAATGTCTCTGCATGGCTACAAATGTTGTTTTAGATAGAAATGAAAAGGGTAAGTCCTTTGATCAAAAGACTTACAGAGCAGTCATTGGCTCTCTTCTCTATCTGACAGCTAACAGACCAGATATAATGTTTGTTACCTGTATATGTGTTAGGTTTCAGGTTGAACCCAAGGAATTCCACATTAGTTCTGTAAAAAGGATACTCACATATCTAAATGGTACACCTGAACTTGGCTTGTGGTATCCAGCAGAATCTGGATTTGACGTAGTTAGCTATTCAGATGCAGACTATGCTGGATTTAGGATGGATTGAAAAAGCACCCCAGGAACGTGTCAATTCCTGGGTGCTAGACTGATCTCATAGTTTAGCAAGAAGCAAACCTCAGTCTTCACTTCTATAGTTGAAGCTGAGTATATAGTTGCAGGAAGTTGCTGCTCATAAATATTGTGGATGCAAAATCAGTTGTTAGACTACAACTTTTCTCTTGACAATTCCACAATATTCTGTGATAGCTCTAGTGCTATCTCCATAGCTTCCAATCCTATTCTCCACAGCAAAACTAAGCACATAGAGATAAGGCACAACTTTCTCAGAGACAATGTTGAGAAGGGTAAGATCAATTTTTAATACATTTCCACTGATATTCAAAGGGCTGGCATCTACACTAAGCCACTTGATGAAAGTAAGCACAAGTTCTTCATCAATGTACTGGGAATGCGTGGATAAAATTCATCATTCCCTAAACATATGCATCATATCCAGTGTATGAAGAGTATTAAGAAAAGATTATATGGCATGGAAAATGAGAGGATAAAATTCATAGTTGTGTATTCGACTGTCTGCAGACAGTGACGAATATATTATATTTCCAAAATTCATAGCATTTATTTTTTTGTTATATGAATGAAAAGATTATATTTTTCATGTCATTAAGTCGATTTGTATTAAGAAAAATATAGCTGTTCATTCATAGTTGTGTCGAATACAAATCGACGCATCGTCGATTTCTACTCGACGTTAGCTTCGAGAGCTGATTGGGACAGTTCATTCGAATAGCACTCGACGCAGCATCAAATTCTTATCGACGCTTGCGTCAACATCATAATTGCTGACTATTTTCGAAGCCACATCGATTTCTACATGATGTTACATCGACTTGGCACATTTTGACATATTTTGGCGTGCTGAATCCACCTCCTCCCGACACTACTTCGAATACAATCCTAGGTTGCGACAAATCATCTTCTTTTAAGCAACTTAGGCGTCGAATATATTGTGCTTTCAAATTCTCTCCTTGTTGCTCTTTTTCGTGTTCCTTTCTACTTCTCTCTTCCACCTTCTATTGTAGGTACTCACAGGTGCTAAATGGCATCTCTCCAAGATCAACAAGACCTCAATGAAGCTATTAATCTAGCCATATAGACACTTTTGTCTCACTTCTCATCTGTATATCTGGAATTCTCTGACGACTATTACAGGAAGCTGTGTACTCAACACAGGAGGTTACGGGACCTTACTGCCCAGACGAGGGATCTTAAAAGAGAATTGAAATCATCCCAACTGCCTACTGAGGTCTTTATATCATGTATCCAAGATATAAAAGCAGGGGGAGAAGTTTGGCAGCAGGCCCAGACCGCCTCCAGATTCGGTATATACGACATTTTTTTCAAATCTCCCCTCTCCCTATGTCTCTGAGGGTGAACCGGCTATTACCTCCAAGCTCCTTATAGAACCTTCATCATTCTCTCCCCCAAGGATTCTGTCTTCAATACAGGGGGAGTCATAAAAACAGGGAGAGATTGAATTATTTTCAGATGAAAATGGCTACCTAAAGAGTGTGCAAGAGTACAATGAATGCATTAAGTTATCTATCCCTGAGACACAAGAATTATGGACCCATTCTGAAGAATCGACAACATCACCATTTCTGATCAAGATTGCTGATCAGGTTCCTGTAGCTGCTCCATCCTCCCCACTACAAGCTCAGCTTCCTCCTGATCCTACTTCAGCACACACTTTAATTGTCCCTGAACCAGCCTTCAGAGGAAGACCTCCATTCAGAGGAAGGGGATATGGAGGGAACTACAGAGGAAGGGGAAGAGGGCCTAGAGGAAGGATACCAATTTGGGAGAAATATACAAAAGAACAAAGAAAACAATTCAAGAAAGACAAGTCCTATTACAAAACCTATGAGACGGTTGAAATCCCAGAAAATACAATGAAAATATACACTAATCCAGGTCTTGATTAAGTCCTAGATGAACTCATGTAAAAGAATCTACATGAGTATGAAGCATCCCAAAGAGACCTGGAAGAACAAAGGAGGTTATTTATTTAAAGGTTACAGAAAGGAAAGGATACTGTAGAAAAGGAACAACTAAAGAAAGCAATCCAATTCCCAAGCACACTCTTTGACCCCACAAAGTATGTTGTCAAGAATCCTCAAGCAAAACTTCTTGAGAATACAGGGCAACTTCACAAAGGAGGTCTAGGATGTGATAAGGAAGAAGCAGAACAGGCACTCCAAAAGGAAAAGAAGATGGTATTCAAAACAACTCCAACTTCTGGTAATCCACAATCAACAGTCATTGTACCAGATCCTGATGCAGAAGAGCTAGACCTAGAAGAAATAAACTTGTTGTCTGCTAAAGTTATTGGTCTGTGGCTAAAGTTAAATGATGTCTATCCTAAAGCTGAAGCTGATCTGGAGAAGCTCTTCAAGGGACATGAAAGAATTCAAAAACATCTAGAGAAGGCCATTCCAGCCAACTTCAAGTATGTGGAAAGAAAGTTCAGAAAGGTTTTTGAGGCCTTATCTACTTTTCTCAAAAAGAGAAAGTAAATCATTTCTTAGGTAACTAACTCTGATAAACATTTATTTGTATCAATCATATGTTTTCTAGTTTACCATATCTTTTAGTTTATTGTCTCTGCATAGTTGTTTGTATTTAATTTTATGTCAAAGCATGTTTGAAATCACTCGCTTTATTTTGTATATTTTGTTAAGATAAATAGGGGGAGATTGTTGGTAAAACCCTTGTGATTTATCTAACAAATTACTTAAGGTGATTTCATCAGTTAGGTTATATTACCCACATTGTATAGAAAGGGTAAAATGGTCATTCTATGTCCTAGGTTGTCGCACTCACATTAAAGTGTCAAGACCAGGTCAAGATAAGCACAAATTTAGTTGGGTTAAAACTTGCATCGAAAAAAGTTGACGCAATTTTGACTAGAAGTCAACACAACTCTAACTAGAAGTCGAAGCAACTCAATCTGCTTATTGAAGTATCAAGTCAAGTCGATGCAACGTCGAAAGGAACTCGACGCAGAAGAAAGAGCATGTCGAAGCCATCTTAGAAGTCAACACAACTTCGACTTCAATTCGATGCAGATGATAAAGTTCAACTCCAAGTCTTCAACTTGACGGATACGTCGATAAGTAATCGACGCAACGTCGACATCTGGGTTCAGCCATAACTAAAAAGGAATTCGAAGCTACTTCCATAAGAACACATAGGTGCGTCGATATGACAAACGATGAAGTGGACGCAGCATCGAATACATACATAAGTAGAAGGTTTTATGTTATCCTTTCTGGTGCTTTTCCAGATATTCTGCAAGGCTGAAATATGTTCTCCAATGACTCGTTTATTGGCAAGAATGGAATGGAGTATTCCAGAAGTACAGTAAAGACATTCTTGGAAGTTATTTAAATCAGATAGACGGGCCGGGAACAAAATTAGAAGGAAATATCAATTGTCCAATGGACATTCCTTCTGAGGACAGCCCAGAAGAAGAAAGAAATTAAGATTCAAATGATAGAGAATAAGTATGCTGAGAGGAGAAGAAAAAGACAACCAACAGATAACATGTTTTCTGTCTACCATTAAGGGCACATTGTACACTTTCAAGAGGATGTTTGGGCTATCATCCCACCACATCTCCTAGTACTGTTGAGAACCCTTCACGGGGTATACCTCGGGAAGTCCAAGATTAACAAAAAAATTAGGCTTTTTAGTTTATGTTTAGCATTTTTTCTTTATTTCTTATCAAAAATTCAAAAAAAAAAGATAATACCAAAAATTCAAAAAAAAATATAATATCAAAAATCCAAGAAAATATAATTTCAAAAAATTCAAAAAAATTGATGAAAACTTAGAAAAATCCCAAAAATTTAATAAGCCCTTACTTTGGTTTTTGTTATTTCCAAAATCATTTTTCTATGAGTTTATTTATAAGCATTTGTTTTTTTGTTTTTAATTTGCTAATCTTTTATTTTATCATGGTTTGCTAAATCTAATTTTTTTATTTAGGTGATTTAGTTTTAAGAAATATTTTATGATTTTAATTTAATTAGAGAAATTTCTTTAGCACTTCTTCTCATTTATTCTAAATATTTTCAATTTTGTAGTAATTATGCTTACACATTTAGATTTTAATTATTTCTACCTCATGCTTTTTGAATCTTAGGAAAGTTTAATTTAATATAGTTGCTCTCAAAATATTTTATTTTAATCTAATTTTTGTTTATGCCCTTCGACCTTTAGCCTTTACCCAATTCAAAAAATAAATTATTAAAAGATCATATGACATGGGAATGAGAGGATAAAATTCATCATTCCCTAAACATATGCACCATATCCAGTGTATGAAGAGTATTAAAAAAAGATTATATGGCATGGAAAATGAGAGGATAAAATAAATCATTTTCCTAAACATATACAAATAGAAGAAAAAAATGTGTGGGGTGAGAGGATAAAATTCATCATCTCCAATCAAAAAAAAATATCTCTTCATGTTTATCCAAACCCCTTTTAACCAACTGTTTTTGTAGTGTTGATTGCATAATACTTAGTAGTTTTATTGTGTGTGCATATTTAGGGTATAAAAGATTTTAAAACTCTATTCACCCCCTCTAGAGAATACTCAGAGGCACACTGTACACTTTCAAGAGGAAGTTCATCTGTCCTATCGCCGACCTCAGTGCTAAGGACCTTTCAGAGGATGATTGCTTGGATGTAGCCGAGGATTGATGTTTGTATTTATTGTTTTCTACCTTATTACTCCCCTTCGTTGTTTTTTATTACTTTCTACTTATGTGCAGCGTTGAGCCGGTGTGATTATGTTCTTTTGGATTTTATTATATAGCTTTTATTTTTGTGTCTTTGATGGTTTCATAGTCTTAACTATCTTCAGAGTAGTGGTTAGGAGGATAAGCCCCCAGAGTGCTGGTGAAGAGTGTGTGTGCGTTCAAACCATTGACAACCATAAGAGGGGCAGATCCTTACGATGTTGGGACCTTACTGCGGGGATAAGTGCAGACCTTCAATCGACGGCAGTACGAAGACTCGGGGCAGGGCCCCAGAATAACCGGTGAAGAGTGTAATGCCCCTGAATTTTCGGGAATTATTTTAACCTTTCTATGACGTCATAATGGCGTAAGGGCGTTACGTTAACGCGGAGTTGACGGCGCATCGTCGTTAGTGCGTTTTCGCGTTCGTTCGGTCGAGTCAGCCAAATTCTTGAATTCTTGTCGAAATTGGAAAATTTCACGTTAGGAAATTTAATTAATTAATTTAGACGTATTTGTCAAATTTCGTTGTTATCCGAGCAATATTAGAGCCTCGGCGCATTTTTGAAGATTTGTAGATTTATTATTCGTCGTAAACTTTGAACACTTTTATCTCAAGAATGGCCCGTCGGATCTTGATTTTGACTTCGCCATTGGATTTGTAGCGCCGACATTCGCCTTGGGGGCGATTTTCGTTGGAATCGGTATGCATTTAGCCGTTCGTAATAGCTATTATTATAATATATATATAGTTTTTATTTCCGATTCCAATAAGAAACCGATCCAGCATATAGTTTTTATAAAATAATATATACAGTTTCCGATCCAGCATTTAGGAAAGAGAAATCTGTATTCTTCTTCCTCATGGAACCGCTGATCAAGAGAGTGCGCTAGGGAGAGAGAGAGCGTTGTTTTTGTGAGCCTTTTGACCGCCACCACCGGAGCTCCGGTGCACGAAATCTTTGACTGAGCATAGATCTGGAAAGCTCTCTTCGTGCTCTTCGTGTGCGTGGTAAGGATTGTTCGTTCCGTGGAATTTTAGCGCTAGGGTTAGCAGCCCTAACCTTTATTTCTTGCCAAATCCTTGTAGCTATTTCGTGCATAGCCCGTGTATGAGCCGATCCTTCGTGCGGAGGGCTTGAAAGGCCGAAATTTGGTGGCTTGAGATTAAGGCAAGTGGTGGTTTGTTTTCCCTTGTTTATATTCGTTTAATTTCATAAATTCGTTAGACAGGACCCTCATCTAAAACTTATCTTGTGATGCATCTAAAGTTTAGTCCAAGATCCGTAAAACTTTGTCAAGTGTTAGTCAATGTCGTCAAGTCCAACCCATCGAGTGCAGTAGATATCATCAAGAAGCCTAAATTCGTCGAGTAATAATAAAATTCGTCGAGTAGTTTCGACGAATTCGTCGAGTGTATTCGTGTAATCCGTCTAGTAAGTTAAGATAGAAATTCGTCGAGTAGTCTAAGCAAATTCGTCGAGTAGTTTCGACGAATTCGTCGAGAATTCATAGAATTCGTCGAGAATTCATAGAATTCGTCGAGTCATTTCAGATAATTCGTCGAGTTCGTCGAGAAGTTTGTCTAAATTCATCGAGCGATTTCCTCCAGTGCGCCGAGTAGTTCCAAGTCGAATTCATCGAGTGAATTCGTGAGGTTGAGTTTAATTCGTCGAGTGAAGTTTAATTCGTCGAGTGAAGTTTAATTCGTCGAGTGAAGTTTAATTCGTCGAGTGAGTTTAATTCGTCGAGTGAAGTTTAATTCCTCAAGTGAATTCATGAGGTTGAGTTTAATTCGTCGAGTGAAGTTTAATTCGTCGAGTGAAGTTTAATTCGTCGAGTGAGTTTAATTCGTCGAGTGAAGTTTATTTCATCGAGTGAAGTTTAATTCGTCGAGTGAGTATAATTCGTCAAGTGAAATTTAATTCGTCGAGTGAGTTTAATTCGCCGAGTGAAGTATAATTCGTCGAGTGAGTTTAGTTCGTCGAGTGATGTTTAATTCGTCGAGTGAAGTTTAATTCATCGAGGGAAGTGTAATTTGTAGAGCGCAGACGAAATTCATCTGGTGATTGGTCTATATCGCTCGCCCTTGCAAAGCATCATTGTGAAGGCCTTGGTGATTCGCCAGGCTAATCTGTGGTGTCGTGTCGACTTCACGCATGAATTATGTTCACTTCAGTTTTGTCAACTGAATGGTGATACCTTGCCTTCAGGAAAAAGCTTCAACTTTGGTGATTTTAAAGTCTATACCGTCTGCATCATAACTCTGCATAGTCGTTTGTCGGTTGCATTCTCCTTCGTCAACTGCATGGTTGTGTGCTTCATAATTTTCCTCAAGTCTCTTTATCAACTGCATGATCACTTTTGCATGGTTTAAGTGTTTTCTTGCATGCATTCTACCTATTGACTGCGTGCATTCGGTCTATCGACCGCTTGAATTTTGTAACACCTCCCATGTAATGACTATATAATATAGGTCTGGCTGGGACCCCACAGCATATAACCGCCACAGCTTCAATATTAAAAGATGATATAACTACCAAACTCAAAACTCAGATAACACAGCGGAAACAAAAAACTAAGCAACACAACTACATAGGAGTAAAACTAGCCTTAAGGCCTTACAAAACTGGTGTCCAAGTCATCAAACATTCAACACAAAAAGAAATCCCAAAAAGAGGGGAAAACTAATTTCCCTAAGCTACCTCGGCACGCAAGCCGGAACATCAAAATAAAAGTACAGAAATGCAGGAAAACAAAAGTAAACAATTCATGAGGCTTAGGCCTTTTTGGCCGGCGATCTAGGTCCAGCCTGTGATCCTTGCCCTACATCCAAATCACAAAGAGCGGTAAACGAGGGTCAGCTATGGCTGACCACAAACGGTGTAACAACATTCATCCTCCTGATCGTCCTAGCGGACCCCGGGGAACTACTTCACCTTGCAAGTCAGCACTTCGTATGCAAATGTAAATAAAGAAAAACAACATAAACAACAGGCATGAGTGTCACAAGCATCTTCCATGTTTCTATGTTGAGCAGATAATAATGGAGCCTACAAATGCAATATGAATGCAAACTCGGGTTTCACCCAAGGGACCCTAATGCGTATGAATCTAACACATCATCATACATCATCCATCACATCACAACCATAGGGTACTCGTCATTTCCCCCAAAGGGCATCGTAGCCCAAGGCCAAGAACTCATGTTGTGATCCCACCTTGCCTGGCCCACCATGCCATTGGGCTCATCCATCAGCTCACCTGTTCTTGCCTCCATCATCGCATCACAACCATAGGATACTCATCATTTCCCCCAAAGGGCATCGTAGCCCAAGGCCAAGAACTCATGCTGTGATCCCACCGCGCCTGGCCCACCATGCCATCGGGCTCATCCATCAGCTCACCTATTCTTATCTCCATCATCACATCACAACCATAGGGTACTCATCAATTTCACTACAATCAACACAGAAGGGGGGACTTGTCTTGTCGGGACACCCTCCTCACATGACTTGCAATATCATGGGCGGGCCAGCCGACCACAAGACAATTTCGCGCCTTCGCAATACAAACAGGCATCACAAGCCATAACTCACGCACAATATTTCCCCGCCCACAAACCAACATTCGTTCTCATACGAAAATACAAGGGCATTACAACGACGTTTTCGCCGTAATCGGATTTCTAGTAAAATCCCTAAAATGCGCGTCAAACAACATCACCGAATCGGACCAACAGTCGCGATTCCGACTTCAACCACAATGTCTAACCCGCTAACGGAGCGGATTTCTAATGCAAAATCATGTCGGGGACATACTCAATCGACCCGATGGTTCCTCTTGAACCAAGGCGACCTGGATCCCTCTCACTTGACGGATCCGGTGCCAAAATGCAGAAAAAGAGAGGAAAAAGGGATGCCATGCACGCATCCTAAAGACCAGGAGGAGAAATATCGTTACCTTATGAGATTTCCTCCTAGCCATGAGAATCTTGAAAAAGAATGGAGGAGAAGAAGTGCCTCGACGTCCCCTACGCGTTGCCGGTCTCGGATCGGCGAACGGAGCTCTGAAGCTCCAACAATGGCGGGAACTAGATCTCTTCCTCCTCCAAACCCTTCCTCTCTCTCAAACCCTCAAGAACCCAACTGAAAATAAAATGAGGAGGGAGAGATTCTCATCCCTACTTAGGGTTCTCCCACGAACCCCTCACAGCCGTCCGATTAAAATTTAACCAAACGAACGCCCAGATTTCGTTATTTACGGATCTGTTTTCCGTCAGTTTGCGAACGCACGGTCGAATTCAGAACACCATTTTCCAAGCCGAAGAGCACGCATGGGCGGATCGATCGTGCGTCAAGAAAATAACACGATCGTGCGTTTAAGAAAAACTGCCAAAACTGGGGTGTTACAAATTTATCTACATAATTTGAGATTCGTGTCGTCTGCATGACCTATATTCCCCTTTCTCATGCATAGTTAAGTTATTTCAGCTGACTGCACAAATCTAAGTCAACTGTCGCCTTTGTCGATTTCATTCAATGCATAATCTAATTGCGACTGCATAGTTCAATTTGCATAAGTTCTTTGTTGACTGCATGCATAAAGTCGATTTCTTTTGTGTTGACTGCATGATGATCCTGCACGATCAGTGCTTTGGGAATTGCATGCGTAAGGTTTGTTGACTACAAGACTTCATTTGCATGCCCTTTATTGACATCATGGTCCAGACTCTTATCCTCTGCTTAATCTAAGTACTTTTTCGACTGTTTGGTTCTTTCGGTTATCGATGACATCCTTGTTTCCTTGTCAACTGTTTGGTCCTTTCTGTTATTGACTGCTTCGCTCAATTCTTCCTTTTTGGGTAAATCAATGCTAGAGTATTGCTTGTGGTTGGCCTTCGTGTTAAACTTATCATTGTCGTGTCTCGGCGCCAAGTCTTGTATAGTGACGGCATGATGAAATCTTCAACCTTTTTATAAGTTGAATGTTACTTAAGTGTTAAATGTCGAATCATGTGCTTACTGTTCCTCTCATCATGAGTTGCAATCAAATCTATCTATAATCTTGTTTTCCCGCCTGACACTCTTTTTTTGGGGTTGTAGGTGTGTGTGGATTAGACACCACCGCCACAGTGGTTGGTGAGTTATGTTTGCTCTGTAGGGGTCTGTTGGTTGTGTGAGCTAAGAGTCACCACCACAGTGTCTTTGTTTGGATTGTTGTTTTGTGTGGACTGGAGTCACCGCCATAGCACCCATGTTTTGGATTGTAGGGTTGTGAGTGTTAGTGGAATGTACCACCATCGTGGTGCCTTTTATTTGTGGATCATACACCCGGGCTTTGTGTTTTGGACTGATGGTTCATGTTGGAATGTGTGCCTCCGCCTCAGTGCCGTGATTTGCCCAGTGTTAATGATGTTTTTTTCTCGAGCTGACAGGCACGGGGCTCCGCCCCTATCCAAGGCGACATTTATCATGGACGGCGACATTTGTCGTGGGCAGCGACATTTATCGTGGGCGGCGATATTTGTCGTGCGGGCGACATTTGTCGTGGGGGCGACATTTGTCGTGGGGTCGACATTTTTCGTGGGTGGCGACATTTGTCGTGGGGGCGGCATTTTTCGATTGTGGGGTTGTGAGTGTTAGTGGAATGTACCACCATCGTGGTGCCTTTTATTTGTGGATCATACACCCGGGCTTTGTGTTTTGGACTGATGGTTCATGTTGGACTGTGTGCCTCCGCCTCAGTGTCGTGATTTGCCCAGTGTTAATGATGTTTTTTTCTCGAGCTGACAGGCACGGGGCTCCGCCCCTATCCAAGGCGACATTTATCATGGACGGCGACATTTGTCGTGGGTGGCGACATTTATCGTGGGCGGCGATATTTGTCGTGGGGGCAACATTTGTCGTGGGGGCGACATTTGTCGTGGGGGCGACATTTGTCGTGGGGTCGACATTTTTCGTGGGTGGCGACATTTGTCGTGGGGGCGGCATTTTTCGATTGTGGGGGGTGACATTTGTCGTGAGGGAGACAAATGTTGTGGGGGCGATATGTGTCGTGGGCGGCGACATTTATAGTGGGGGCAATATTTTTCGTGGGGTGCGACATTTGTCGTTGGGGGTTACATTTATTGTGGTGGGATACATTTATCCTAAGGGCCCCCCATGTGGAGGAGATGACATTCTGCAGAGGCGGGGACATTTTGTGGGGATGAAGACATTCTACGGGGACGGGAACATTCAGCGGAGACGACAACATTCGGCGAGGGGGCCGACATTCTGTGGGGGAAGCAACATTCGGCGGGGGAAGCGATTCAATTTGGGGGCAGTGAGATTCGGCGGGGGCAAGATTATCTAATGATCAACTATGAATTTAGTAAACCATCCATGGCATGAAGATTTCAGAAATGATACATTAATTTAATTCCAAGGAATTTGATAATCTCTCTATGGTTTCAAAACACTTTCTTTAATTATGTATAAACTATCCATTTGAAATATTCCAGGGAATTTGATACCTCCAGCTACTCGATTCTTCTACTTGTTGTGCACTTCTGTTCTCTCTAACCCACCTCACATGCTAATTCTTAAATCAATGTCGGTCAAACTTCAACAGAGAATGGGCACATGAACTTCAGAAACTTAAATTAAAAAATTCTAATGCAAATTAAAACTTCACCAATGAAGGATCATACCTCTATACAGCCCAGGTTGCTATCTCCCTCATTCTGTTATGCCTTCTTAGTCGACCTGGAATTTTGTCGCTCTAGAAATTTGTATAACATTAGGTCTGTTGTATTTGGGGAAGTCCACCAGCCAAGGGAACTCTAACAAATCTCTGGGGATTGTGCACCTCTTTAGTGGAAAGAAGAATTAGCATCAACTATATTATACTAAAACAATTCAATAGTTTATGGTATCTCTAAATGTAATAATATCTCAGATATTCTCGTTGGGTAAGTAATTGGATATATTTGTAATAAATATCATAATCTTTGGCTCATCTCATTTGAACATACAATTATCTTTTCAATCAAATATAGTAGCATTAACACTACTTTATAGTTCGAGTCCATTATAAATACCTGAAACTTGCCATAGAATACCAATAGTTGATTCAGGATATCTTGCCCATCAATTAGAGTATATTCCTTCATCATCCAAATCTATACCTCCACCCTCTTTAGGCTGAAAATGGAGAAAAAATATGGCTGAAAGTAGCATGGATTTCACAAAATATTTTCAAATAAGGTATATGTCAAAAGAAAATGAAGTAAATAAAGATTTTTTTTGAAAGATTAATGAAACAGAAGTCACATTTTGGAGAAATTGGCATTTGAATCCAAAAAATTTATTAATTATTTCAGGACAAACCCCGCAACATGACTCCAATTAAGTAAATGATTTCAAAATTAACAATACGAAAGTATTAAATTCTATCTGCTCCCTTGCAGGCCTTTGCAAGCACCATTAAAATCTGTTTGATGCTTTTGACATGTATAAATTAGAAATTTTTGTGAATATATGGAAGAAAATAGAAGCTTAATCATGTGATAACGATATGATAAATAGAAATAATTACAATCATTAAAAAAGTACCTAACATTGAAGAATGACTTCATTTTTTTCCAAAAGCTTCCAAGCATGCTCCTGAACCTGAAACCAACAAACAGAGAATAGAAGGCTGCATGTTGAAGTTAGAGCGAAGGCGGGATTGCTTTCGTTACAAACTAATCGACACATTTATTTAAGTAGTCCGCTTAATTTAACATAATGAAAACATTATATCCCAAAGTAGGATGACCCCGGCCCTTATGTTATCAACAAAGCTAGCATTATTACAACTTGCTAACTATGGAGCATGAGCATGGAACACAATTAAACAACAATTAACACCATAAATTTTATTCAACATGACAACTTTGTTTATACATCAGGTAGTCACCTCAAAATCAAGTGTTTTATCAAACGCTAATAAAAAAATAAAAGCATGATATTCTATAAGAGCATAGAAATAAACATTGCCTTAAATAACAAAAAATGAGTAAAAGCATAGATAAAAGCATTAATACCATGCTCCAACTTGTACATTTTATAATCTGTATAATTTCATATTTGGTTGATATGTTTTTCTGCCCTGTACACATAAAAATGTACAGGAAAATATACATGATTTCATCCTCTTAAAAATGTACAGTAAATATGTAATCCAAATTAAATCATTAAATCAATGAAATAGCGATTCACAGAATTAAATAGCGATTTTGGAGGAAGCAAAAGTAGGCCAAAGATGACATACATTATGTCGCCGATAGTAATGATTGTGAATCCAATGGACCGTCACAAAGTTGGACGGAACTATTGAAGGGACCAATTTCATAAAGCAAAAAAACTTTATGGACCTTTTTCCTAATGCAAGCAAACTTTAGGGGCTAATCTATGAGTTTTGCCTATCACACTATCTAGAAAAGTAAAATTTTAATCAGCTTAGAAGTTCAAATGTTTTACAATTTACAATCTCTTCACATTGTTTTAGAACAATATGTTTACAAAGCAATGCTAACATCTATAATATCTAATTTAAATAAAATAACACCAGATGAAGACGCACATGAAGGTGAATATGTTTACTGCAAATGAAAAAAAAAGTGAATATGTTTACTGCAAATGAAAAAAAGTTCAAAGGTGAAAACATGTCCAAATTAACTTGTAAAACAAAACGAAAAGGTCTATTTATTTGATACCATACTCCTTGTTGAAGCTCTCCAACCATGTCTCATTTTTCCTATGATATTATCGATAGAGAATAATTTCATCCCTGAGAGAACCCTCGAGAACTGGAGTTGATTGTCAAAGAGCATGTGTTACTTGTCCGCAGGGGTGTATACGTATAAAAAAAGTGTAGTAATTAGTGATATTTAAAGTTATCACACCCTTATTATGTGAACTTCAAACAGATATTTATAACTTCCATATCCAAAAAGCATATTACCATGCAAATGTTTTCCATTTTTTACTCACTAACAAAGAAATTAATCAACATGCAAATAGAATTTTTTTTAAAAGTCAACCTGATCAAGCAAAAAGGCCTTAATTGCATTCTTCTGTTTCCGCAATGTCTCTGCAAATTCATCAATTTGCAAAGGCTCGAGCAAAGCATTTGGGCCAAGTTCAGAAATGGGGGGGCACAACTTCTGGCTACAGGAATGAATTAGTAGGAGAGCGGAATCAAATGCCCATAAGATGGCTAAGGGTCTCTTAACATTAAAAATCTCAACAGATAATTAACTGCCTCGATGTGGAGGGGAATGGTGGAGATAGGTTGCGAGCTGTTCGTGCAGCGATCACAACGACGGGAGCAGGGTGGATACGTGCACGAGAGCCGAGATCACCTTTCTAAACCCTAGTTTTGTGAGGGAGGAGGTGCAGAAAATGTGAGAACGACGCCAAAATGTCGGCGGCTATGGTGTAAGAGCTCGTTGCGAAAACAGCGATTTGCTAAGATGACGAATAGCCCTAGGTTGGAGGAAATTACCTGCTTCGGTCCTCTGCGTCGCCATCTGGAGCGAGGAAGGAGGTCAGAGACATCGATCGCAAAGGTGTATCACCAGGGATAGATGTCGTCGCAGGAGTGCCCTCGTCGTAGGAGGACTTCGGGGAAGAGGAGATGCGATGGGCGGCGATGGGGGGCGATGGGCTGTGACGGGCTGCGATGGGGCTGCGGAAGCGGCGACGGGCTGCATCCAGGTTTCGATTGAGGAAGATGCGGCATCAAGAGCGTATTGGGAGGGCATCGTGAGGGGTAATAGAGAAGAAGAGCGAGGGAATAGAGAAGAAGAGTGAGGGTTTAGGATGATCGGGAAAAGGAGAGAGATCCGTTGATATTTTAAGGGGCTGCTTTGGGATCGGACGGTCATGAGTTTGATTGAATGGCCAGGATCATTTTGATGGCTTTAAAAAACATGAAATTTAAAAACCATCCATACTTCTTTTTAAGTAGTACAGATAGATAATATAGACTGCCATTACTTTTGGTGCGGGCATTTCTCTTACCGAGTCCACTTGATCGAGCTGGCTCGGGTTGTTATAAGCTAATCAATATTGAACTATCAATTTCTCTATTTTTTCAATCTTTTATTTTGATTTCATGTTAATCCTTGTGAAAGAATATTAGGTTTGTAGTCTAAATCACCGAGGTGTAGTGAGACTCCTTAGGACAGGCCTGATACATAGCACAAACACATGTAGAATACATAATGTCTGGCCTACTAGCAGTCAAAAACAACAGGGATCCAATGATACACCTGTACATGGACTCATCAAAGACCTTCCCTTTTTCATCCTTGTCTAATGATACATTAGATCCCATGGGTGTTCTCATGGTGGAGGCAGACTCCATCCCAAATTTTTTGATGAGCTCCTTAGTGTACTTGGTCTAGGAGATGAAAATTCCATCATCAGACTGTTTCACTTGGAGCCCAAGGAAATATTTGAGCTCACTCATACTGCTCATCTCAAACTCCCCCTGCATTAGATTAGCAAATCTCTTGCAGAGATTGTCATCAGTAGACCCAAAAATTATGTCATCAACATATATTTGGACTAGGAGAATCTTGCCCCTTGTTTTCTTAAGAAACGATGTGCTATCTATCTTTCCCCTCAAGAACTTGTTCTTGATGAGAAAGCTAGACAATGTCTCATACCAAGCCCTTGGGGCTTGCTTAAGACCATACAGGGCTTTCTTAAGAAAATGGACATGAGAAGTGAGAGTAGGATGGACAAAACCTGATGGCTGCTCTACATATACTTCCTCTTTCATATTTCCACTTAGGAATGCTGACTTGACATCCATCTGGTATACTTTGAAGCCTTTGTGGGCTACATATGCAAGGAATAGCCTTATGGCCTCCAACCTTGCAACTTGGGCAAAGGTTTGATCAAAGTCAATTCCTTCCTCTTGTCTGTATCTCTTTGCAACAGGCCTTGCCTTGTGTAACACCCCAAAACTTTCTATGAGAATTGGTCAAGAGGGTTTAACCGAATTCGTCTAAAGGATATAGCCGAATTCGACTAATGGGTATAGCCGAATTCGTCTAATCCAAATAGCCGAATTATTTTATGTATTAGCCAAATTCGTCGAATGGTTATAGCTGAAGTAGTCTAATGGCTTTAGCCGAATTCGTCTAATGGCTTTAGCCGAATTCGTCTAATGGGTATAGCCGAATTTTCAATTTCGTCGAATACGGGCAGAAAGCTGTATTTTCGCCTGTTTCGGTTTTACGAGTTTTGACGGAAATTTCTAAGCCCTCGTGACTTTAGATCTTGACGAAAACCAAATCAGACGGCTAGGGTTAATTCAAAATTGTTTATAAAGGCTGGGGAGATGAAAATAGGTTCATTTGTAACTTTACACTCTCTCTCCGAGTCGACGAAAGCTGCGAGCGCGAGGAAGAATGAGGAGGTATCTTCCGCCATTGAAGGAGCTTCGGAGCTCCGAATCGCGAGCCGTCTTCAGATCTGGAAAGTGTAGGCCATTGCGAAACTTTCTATCCGAGTGAAATCTCAGATCTATGGCAAAGAAGAAAGTTCCAAGGGTAACGATTCTTCCTCCCAGTCTTAGGACGTGTTTTGTCCTCTCGTTCCTTTTTCTATGCCTGCTTCGTGTCGTGCGGATTTTCTCTAGTTCTTCGAAACTCCGGGTCGATTGTGTCCGTCCCCGGCATATTGCATTTAGAAATCCGGTAGTCGTGCGGATTTAGGCATTTTGTGTGAAGCCTATTCGTGGTCGTGAGCCCGGATCGTTAATGCTTGGATTGCAACGTTGCATTTAGGTTAAGCCTAGAATGCGTGCCGGAGAATGTCTCCGTGAGATCTTCTATTATGTTGCGATACTTGAGTTTTATGTGCCTTTTGAGAGCCTAACGAAAGCCCCTTGCTTGGGTGGTTGAATGCAAGCCTTCGCCACTAGATTTGAAGAGGAGTGGTCTTGTACCTCCTTCTTGGTTGTTATTTGCGAAGTCTAAGTCCACGTGAAAGGATTAGATGCGTAGCTTAATTGTGTGGGCACTTGATGTGCTAAACCCTTACGGGCCGAGGGGAAGCCGTACCCTCGTCGTGTGATAGATCGCGACGATTAGAACACGGGCAAAGCTGAACTGAACCCGTTTCCATGCCGATCGGTGAGAGGTCCAAACCTCATGTAAGCCGTGTGATCATGGGAGAGGTCGTGGAAGGTGTCTTACCTAGACCAACCAAAAGCTCTGTTTCCCCACTTAAGGCTATGTCCTTAGGGTGGAGTGTTTGTGATGAATTGATGTTATGTTAGCCTCATGTGGTTGCTTAGGCGGTTGTGGGGAACCTTCGGGTGAACCCAACCAACATCATATGCATGCCTAGGTTCCCTTTTTCTTTGATGCTCAACCTAGACGATTGATTGTGCTTGAAACCTCACCTTGTGTAGTTTGCACTTTCCTTATATTATTACATGTTACTAGTACGGCTTGTTTGCAGGGAAGAAGCCCCGCCACCCCGAGAAAGGGGTGGGGTCGTTATAATTTGGTCAACTGTGCTGACCGTTGCTTCATTTGTCACCTCTTGGTCAAATATTCTTATGCAGGAGCAAGTGAGCCTAGCGGGAAATAGTGGGTGGTGACCCTTTTGCTGTGTTGGCCCTTGAGGCCAACCTGTTTTCTGCTTACATGTATTGTCGGCCTGCATGCCGAAGTATGTTTTGAGTTTTTATGTACATTTGTTAAATGTAAGGCCTCAAGGCCGTAACTCTATTTATTTCATTCCTGGGATGGTGGACAATTCTAAATGATGTTTAAATCAAATGCTTCCGCTTACGCTTTATATGCTCTCGTGTAGTTGTTGTTCTTTTCTGATTATCACCTTTTAATGCCTAGCTAGTGTATATAGTATGGCGTGGGGTCCCGGCCGGACCTACTGTTATATTATTTGTACTGGCAGGGTGTTACAATTTGGTATCGGACTTAGGGCGTCGATCCGTAGTTTAGCGACTTCGGGACAAATTCCTTTTAAGGGGTGGTGTGCACGGGATGTGCGCTCACCTAAAATGTTAAAAACTAATAAGAATGTCCACTTATGAATGGGAAAAACATACTTGTTTGCGGAACCTGAGCGTTCCATGATTGTTGTTTGCTATGTTTTCGGTCACTAAATATTGCCTTGCACGATTATAGGTGACTAGGAGTGCTGCGGGGCAGTCTCGACCCCGTAACACCGCTGAAAGTAGTGCGTCGGCTGAGGTGCCAGTGACCACTCCTTCGGCTGAGATGATCAGAGTAATCGCTGAAGCGGTCCTCGCGATAATCAACACTCAACCTCAAAGGCTTGCACAGCCTGCTACGCCTACTCCGGATGTGGCCCCGGTGGCAGCTGTCGCAGTGGAACCTGCAGTGGAACCGAGGGTGGAGATCCCTGTACTAGTGGCTGTAGTGGAACCTGCGGTGGAGACAAGGATGGAACGTCGAGTTGAGCGAGTAGTTGTTGCGCGAACGCGTGATCAACAACTTCAGCACTTTCTAAGTTTCCATCCTCCAACCTTTTCGGGGAATGGATCCCCAACAGAGGCGGAGGACTGACTATCAATAGTTAGAAAAACTTTAAAGGCGACAGCAACGGATGAAGCTATGATGGTCACCCTAGCCACCTTCCTCCTTAACGGAGAAGCAGAGCTTTGGTGGGCCGAACAGGAAGCGCATAAGTTTGAAGGTAATGATATTACCGAGATCACTTTGGTGGAGTTCTCAAAGTCGTTTCTTCAGAGATTTATTCCCTATGCCCAACGCATTGCGTTGTAGAACCAGTTCTTGAAGTTAACTCAAGGCGATAGCTCGGTGGACGAGTACTTGCACGATTTCACTAGATTGGGCCGCTATGCAGGGATTTTTGGTGGAAGATGAGGAAATGAAGACGAACAAGTTTTATGAAGGTCTTCGGGATGAGTTGAGGATGCTCCTTGAAGGCCCAATGACGCTTGGCTTCTATGTGATGGTGCAAGCCGCCAGATCTCTGGAGTTGGACATGAAGAGAGTGCAAGCAAAAGGCAAGAAGCCTGAATTCCATGCGCCGGCCTCCCAATCCAAATCTGAGTTCAGGAGGAACAAAATGAAGTTCAAGCCTGCGGAACCAACTCGCTCAAATGTGTCGGGAGCTACGACCGCACATGGTCCAATTACATGTTTCACTTGCGGAAAGGTGGGACACAAAGCACGTGTGTGTCGCAGTGGTCCCCCGAGACCAGAAAACCGAGCGATGGACTATGCTCGTGCTGCGGGTCATGCGGAAAAAGGTAAAGCTGCGGAGTCTTCTGCTTCCCAGCACATTCCGACCCAGCCGAGAGTTTACTCGCTTGGCCAGCAAGAAGCCATACGACAAACTGACGTCGTCACAGGTATGGATTAGAAGTTAGCTTTTACAACTATTTATGATTGATACTATTGTGCGACTTTATGTTGATTTGTGTGCAATTAGGGTTCGTCCTAATTTTCAACTATCCGGCGAGAGCTCTATTTGATACGGGTGCATCGCACTCTTTTCTGTCTGAGAACTTTGTGGTGTGAATCAGAGTGCCATCTACCTTAGTAGAGGATAGTGTTGGAGCATGCGTTTCGCACTCCTCCGGTTTGATAATAACAAAGTCCCTTTTGTATTTGATTCTATTTTCATTAATGGTGTGCAGATAACAGGTATGTGATGTTCACATTGCTGCTGGAGCTAAAATTGAATGTGGGAAAAATTCACTGTCGGAAAATTCCGACAGCCACTGTCGCCCAGGCGACAGCAGAGAAGCTACAACTACTTCCCTCCACGGCAGATCGACGAAAGACAGTTTTGCGCTGTCAGAATTCCGACATCGATGTCGCCCAGGCGACAGCTCGACGGTTACACCAACTGCCCACGACTTCACCCACGACAGCGGCGGTTTTGCGCTGTCGGAAATTCCGACATCGATGCCGCCCAGGCGACAGCTCCACGATTCCAGCAACTGCCCGCACGACGGCTCGACGACACGACAGCGGCAGTTTAGCGCTGTCGGAAAATTCCGACAATCACTGTCGCCCAGGCGACAGTGAAATTCTATAAAATGGTTCCTTTGGTTCGTGCATTCCAAGCTTTTAAGAATTCCAGTTCCTTCTTGAGTGCATACGAACCAGAGAGCTCCAGAACCTCCTCAACTCCCATTTGTGCAAAGAAGGATTGAAGATTGAAGACGAGATCGGGCGCGCTTCTACATCAACGATCATCTCGAGGCTTCAACAATCCATTCAGAGATCTGAATTTCTAGGGAGTTGTCTTTTTCATATTGTATTTTCATTTACTCATATTTCATTTTGTATTGGGAAAGAAATCGTCGTCTTGCGTGCGGCGTCTAAGTCCTTGCGCGGCTTAGGGGAAAATTGCTTCTTTGTGCGGGGCGTCCAAGTCCTTGCGTGGCTTGGAGGGAAATCGTGGCCTTGTGTGCTACGTCTAGATCTTGAGAAGATCTAGAGGATAGGCTTGGGCTTGATCTTGGGAGATACAAGTGATAGCCTTCCGATCCTTGGGAGAAGGATTGGTAAACCAAAATTATTGTATTTTTATCATAATTGTGCCTTGATCTTAAGCATTGTTAAGATCATTTTTATTTGTATGCAAATTTCATGATATATATAAAATTATGATCCTTTCACTAATTGCAAATTTGTGTGCTTAAATCTTTATCTTAGAAATTTGTGTTTGGTGTTATACAAAAATTGCATTGGTTTAAAATTATTTTTAAGTAACTTTCTATTAAAGTAAATTTGTCTAAAATTATTAAGAAAAAAATTACAAATTTAAACACACCCTTATTCACCCTCCCCCCCCCCCCCCCCCCCCTCTAAGGGCGTCATACGATCCAACAAGTGGTATCAGAGGGAGGTTACTCCAAAACGGTTTTACCACCGGGAGTAATGGCGCACAACGATCACGCGTTCGTTGAGGGGCAAGGAATTAGTAGGCCACCACTTTTCACGGGCACGGACTATAATTATTGGAAAACACGTATGCGTTGTTTTCTAATTGCTTTAGATATAGAAGTCTGGAATATGGTAGAAACTAGTTACACTTCTCCAACAATTGTTGTAGGAAATGTAACTATGGAAAAACCCAAAGACAAGTGGGATGATAATGATAAATTAAAATGCAAAAACAATGCAAAGGCCATGAATGCCTTATTTTGCGCACTAGATCGCACTGAGTTTAATAGAGTCTGTGCTTGTGATACTGCTTTTGATATTTGGAATCTTTTAGAAATTACTCATGAAGGTACTTCGCAGGTAAAGGATTCAAAGCTATTTCAATTGGAGTCAGAGTTCGAAAGATTCAAAATGGAGGTGGATGAAGAAATTGACACAATGTACACACGATTCACTAAAATCGTGAACGATTCAAAGGTGTTGGGTAAGGTTTTTTCAAATGGAGATTTAGTTAGAAAAATCTTAAGATCACTTCCCCCGAAGTTCAATCCAAAAGTGACTGCAATTTCTGAGTCACATGATCTTAAGACCTTACAATTGGAAAGTCTCATTGGGAATCTAAAAACCCATGAAGTGGAGTTGAAGATTCAAAGCCAAGAGTATAATTTGGAGCCCAAAAAGAAAAGCTTGGCGTTGAAATCTAAAAAGGAAATTGAGAGTGAGACTGAAGAAAGTGATGAAGATGAAGAAGGACTGTTTGTGAGAAATTTTAAGAAGTTTATGAGAAATCCGGAGAGGAGAAACTCATTTAAAAAGTTTTTCAAAAAGAAGGATTTTGCCTACCAAAAAGGCAAAGGAAAAGTGGAGAATGAAGAGGAGCGTCCGCCACCGGAGTGCTACCATTGCAAGAAGATTGGTCATATCAGAAGCAAGTGCCCAAAATATCTGAAAGAGCAAAAAGCAAAGAGGCACGATAAAAGTTACAAGAAGAAAGTGTTAAAGGCAGAGACTTGGGATGATTCTTCGTCTGGTGAAGAAAGTGATCCCTCAACACAGGAGGAAGAGGAGGCTAATCTATGTTTGATGGCAAAAGGGAACATTACATCTGATGACGACTGCAGTGTCCAAAGCGACACTGAGGTAACACCTCCATCTTATGATGAGTTATATTCTGAATTTATGAAAACATGCAAAGTTTTGGATAAAAGCTTAAAGGAAATTGATTTTTTAAAATCTGAAAATAAAGGCCTTTTAAAAGCAAATAAAAAACTATCAAATGAGTTGGAATCTATTAGGAAGGAGAAGGTATTTTGTCAAGAGTGTGATCATTCTTCGACAAGGATAAAAGAACTTGAAACTACTATTTCTAAGTCCGATCAAAAATTTGATCTACTTGTAAAAGAAAAAAAGGACTTAGAAAAAGTTGTTAAAACCTCTCATTCTCAATTAGAGAATTATAAGAAAATTTTTGCAAATAGATGTGGCATGATAGTAAAAGAAAATTCAATTTTAAAATCCAAAGTAAATGAGTTGAACATGGCAATTGGGAAATTTGGTGTTGGGAAAAAATCTCTGGATATGCTTTTAGCCAACCAATGCCATGGTACAGCAAAATTTGGACTAGGATACATTTCTGGAAGCTCTGGAGGCTGTCGGAAATTTCCGACAGCTACTGTCGGAATCGGCGACAGCTCCAGGTTCAGAAAACCAATTTCTCAAAATACAAATTTTTCTAAGTCCACACATAAAGATGCTTCCACCAGCAAGAGTCCAGAGAAACCATTGAAAAATGGTTCCTCACCATTCATTGTGTGTGCTAAATGTCATCGATTTGGTCACATCTCGAGCTCATGTTGGAAGAAAGGAAAAGCTAATGTTAAACAAATCTGGGTACCTAAGGCATCCACCTATACAATGGGATTGACCACTTGGGTAACCAGATCTTTACTCTCATCATCGTTTTAGGTGTGCGTGCAGGCTAGGAACAAGGAAGACGTGTGGTATTTGGACTCTGGATGTTCAAAACACATGACGGGCGATAAATCAAAGTTCCTTAGCCTGGAGATGAAGAAAGGTGGAACAGTGACATTTGGAGATAATGGAAAGGGTAAAGTCAAGGGCATTGGAGTAGTAGGTAACACCGAATTTAAAATTTCAAATGTTTTATATGTTAAAGGTTTGAAACATAATTTAATTTCTATTAGTCAACTATGTGATAAAAATCTAAATGTTTTATTTGACTCTAGCTCAAACCTTTGCAAGATTATTGATTCTAAAACAAACGAAATCGTACTTACTGCACCAAGAATAAACAATGTCTATACGATCACTTTTCATGATTTATCTCATTCTACACTTAAATGTTTTATTTCAAAGAATGATGAACTTGAATTATGGCATAGGAGACTAGGACATTCTAGTGCTAAACGCATAGTAAAGCTTTCTAAAAATAAAATAATAAAAGGTTTACCAAATTTGAATGGAAAGCTATCCTCATTATGTTCACCATGCCAAAAGGGAAAGTTTACAAAATCATCTTTTAAAAGCAAAAATGTCATTTCTACCACTAGACCTTTACATTTATTACATATGGACTTGTTTGGTCCAATTTCTACACAAAGTCTAGGAGGTAGAAAATATACGTTTGTTATTATTGATGATTATTCTAGATTTTGTTGGACTTTGTTTTTAAATTCAAAATCTGATGCTTTTGATGAATTTGTAAAACTAATTTCACGTATTCAAAATGAACTTGATCTAAAAGTAAAATGCATTAGATCCGATCATGGAGGAGAGTTTGATAATGAAAAATTTATTTCATATTGTAATGAATTTGGGATAAAACATGAATTTTCCGCTCCACGCACACCACAGCAAAATGGTGTAGTAGAGAGGAAAAATAGAACACTTCAAGAATTAGGACGGACTATGCTGTGTGAATTTAAATTGCCAAAATATTTTTGGGGCGAAGCAGTCAGTACGGCATGCTATATTATTAATCGTGCCATGATTCGTCCCACATTACAATTAACTCCTTATGAAATTTATTTTCAAAGAAAACCAAATGTTTCTTACTTTAAAGTTTTTGGTTGTAAATGCTTTATTTTGAATACAAAAGATAACTTAGGCAAATTTGATGAGAAATGTGATGAAGGAATTTTCATTGGTTATTCTTCAAATAGCAAGGCCTATAGAGTTTATAATAAGAGAACAAAAATAGTTGAAGAATCTATTCATGTTAGGTTTGATGAGTTTGCTTCATGTGTAGAAAAGAAAACTACAGGAAAAGAAGATGAACCCCTTCCATCGGTGGAGAATGATGACGAACTTGGAGAAAGAGAAGAAGAAAGAGAAGAAGAAAGAGAGGAAGGAGGAGAAGAAGAAAGAGAAGAAGAAAGAGAAGAATATGTGCCTCCAAGTGAATTGAGATTCTCAAAGGATCATCCAAAGGAGCTTATCATTGGAGATCCGCAAAAAGGGGTTAGTACTCGTTCATCGCTACATGTTTTATTTTCAAACCTTTGTTTTGTTTCTGAAATAGAACCAAAAGATGTTTCCACCGCTTTAAATGATGAATTTTGGTTTTTAGCTATGAATGAAGAACTTAATCAATTTGAACGTAATAAGGTTTGGAATCTTGTAGAACGACCCAAAAATCGTCCTGTAGTTGGTGTTAAGTGGATTTTCAAAAATAAAATGGATAATGAATCTAGAATTGTTAGAAATAAAGCCAGATTAGTTGCAAAAGGTTATGCACAAATTGAAGGGGTAGATTTTGATGAAACTTTTGCACCTGTAGCAAGATTAGAAGCGGTTAGAATATTTCTTGCATTTGCTTGTTTTAAAAGATTTAAATTATATCAAATGGATGTCAAAACCGCATTTTTAAACGGGTATATAAAAGAAGAAGTTTATGTAGAACAACCCCCTGGCTTTATAAATGAGAAATATCCAAATTATGTTTATAAATTAGATAAAGCGCTTTATGGATTAAAACAAGCGCCTCGTGCTTGGTATGATCGATTAACTCAATATTTGTTAAAGCACGATTATAAAATAGGAAGTGCTGATTCTACACTCTTCATTAAGCAAATTAATCATGATTTAGTTATTTTGCAAATTTATGTTGATGATATTATTTTTGGAGCCACTAATGAAGAGTTGAGTAATGAAGTAGTTGAAATTATGAAAAATGAATTTGAAATGAGTATGGTTGGAGAACTTTCATATTTTCTAGGTTTTCAAATTACACAAAAACATGATGGAATTTTTATATGTCAAACCAAGTATATTCATGATATGTTAAAAAGATTTGGATTTGAAAACCTTAAGCATGCAAACACTCCTATGAGTACTTCACTAAAATTAGGAAAAGATGAAAGTGGTGTTTCAATTGAACAAACCCTTTATAGAAGTATGATAGGGTCTTTATTGTATTTAACCGCATCTAGACCTGATATTATGTTTGCCGTTTGTTTATGTGCTAGATTTCAAGCTAATCCTAAAGAGCCTCATTTAAAAGCGGTGAAACGTATCTTTAGATATCTCATTGGAACATCAAAATTAGGTTTATGGTATCCTCAAAATGATTCTTTTATTTTGCATGGTTTTTCGGATTCTGATTATGCGGGATGTTCTTTAGATAGGAAAAGCACTAGTGGCACTTGTCACTTTATCGGCCCTTCACTTATTTCATGGTCGAGTAGGAAACAGAATTCTGTTGCTCTCTCTACTACCGAGGCCGAATATATTGCACTAGGTAGTTGTTGTGCCCAAGCTCTTTGGATGTCACAAACTTTAGAAGATTTTGGCATACAACAAAGTAGTGTAGAATTAAAGTGTGACAATAAAAGTGCTATCGACTTAACTAACAATCCCGTATTACATTCTAGATCTAAGCATATAGATGTCCGACATCATTTTATAAGGGATCATATTAAGAAGGGTAATATAAAAATCAACTTTATAGGCACGGAAAATCAACTAGCGGATATATTCACTAAGTCGTTACCGGATTCCCGTTTTTCTATGCTTAGGCTAGAATTGGGCATTCTAGACATTTCACAATGAATATATCAGAATTTAAAGCCTATAAAAAAAATTTATTATCCCAAAACATAAACAATGTAAATACAAAAAGCCAAAATTATAAAAATCAAAACATTAAATTTTTAAAAAAAAAACTTAACAAAATTCAACATCATTAACATTACATCAATATTATTCAAATAAAAACAGTAGAAACAAATTAAGGATCAAGTTCATTAAACAAAAACAGAAATTTAAAGAGGTTCACTGTCGCCCAGGCGACAGTGGCTGTCGGATTTTTCCGACAGCTCCCAGCAGCAGCAGCAACATAAGACTACTCTGACTCTTCATAATCAGCCCCGCTGCTCTCTGGACAATCTTCTGGAAGTCCTCGTCTCACGGCTTTGCCACGGCGAGTCCGCCTCACCGATTGGCGCGGCGGTTCTTCGTCCGGTACTTGCCATTCGGCCTCTTCCTCCGGTGTTGGCTTCAACTTCAGACCTTTGACGAGAAACTTCATGAATTTCTGCATTCGACTACGGTCCTTCTTCACCTCCTTCTTGTGATCCTCTAGTGAATCTCGTAGATCATCAATGGACTCCCTTAGTGAACCTCCTCTAGGCAATGGCGGCTCTCGAATCTCTATTCCCGGATGGGCCTTTTTCCGCGTTTTCTTCACTTTCATCGAACCCGTATAGTATATCTCCGGATAGCAATCATCCAAATAATAAGCTTGCACTATCCATCCATATTTCTTATAGAGTACACGCTGAATTACCGCCCCCATTGGCAGCGTATGAACCTTCACCCATCTTGGATGTTTTAATCTATACGCATACCTAATCTGGGAGAGTATGAAGTCTGCCACATCGAAGAGCTCATCCTCCATAATATAGTATGTAAAGAGGGTCAACTGAGCCGTAATGCTTCTTGTGTCTCCACTCTTCAACATCACTGAATTCCTTAATATATCTTGGACTAAGAACGCATCCGGAGTAAGTGAAGTAACTTCAGTGGTAAGAGTCTTTTTTGATTCCCATGTAAACTCATGTTCACAAGGGTCCAATCTCTATCCTTTCGATAAGTTTCCACTATATCAGGCATATTCTCACTCATCACTAGTCCAAATTCCTCTCGCAGATCAACATGTGTTATTTCCACATGTTGACCTTGGATCTTTGATCTCACACCACCATCCAATTCAGTGACATTTGGATCTTCCAAATGGTTATAAAATTCACGAATGAAAAAGGAAGAAAAGGCCTCTGGAGTGATTATTGATAATATACCTGCATTTGCAAGCCGATCATAAATATGATTGTGCCTTGGCGACTCGAATTCCACATACTTCGCTATTCCAACAATAGCTTTCTCAACTCTAGGAAATACTTGATATGAACTATGTGCGTCTTCCGAAGTACTCTTTCGAGCTTTGGAACTGGAAGCCATTCTGCAAATACCATACAAAAATTTTGATTAAAAATAATATCACATTGTGCACTGGAACACTGTCGCCCAGGCGACAGTGAGTGTCGGAATTTTCCGACAGCCCTCCAAGTGAACTTTTCTCGAAAATTTTTATATACACTTCCAGATCTTCTCAAAATCAATATTATTTCAACATCAAGTTTATACAAAAAAATTATAAATCACAATATTCTCAAAATCCTTTACTATTCATCATCTTCAACCTTCTTCCCTAACCTAGATCTACAAAAATATTTGGAAAATGAACAAATGAAATCTATCTCACAAAATCAAAAAGCAATTTACCAAAGATAAAAACTTTAAAAAGGATCCACCAAGATCCCCTTGTTTTAAACTAGATCTACTTTTTTTTAAAAAAAAAATCAACATGAAAACTACATTTTCCTTCTTCTCTCCTATCAAAATCACAAAACCCTAAAAATTTTTGAGTTAAAAACACCAAAATCAAAAACCCATACCTTAGATCTAGGGATGTCGCCGACTTCCGACAGCTTGCTCTCATTTTTTAACTCCAGAAAATGATGCACAATAGGGTTTGACTCGGTCCCCAGCCCTATTTATATTTTTTGGCTGTCGCCCAGGCGACAGTGAGTGTCGGAAATTTCCGACAGCTCCAATTTTGTAAAAACTTCAATTTTGTGTCCCTTTGATGATTTACAATAGTTATATGTCATTATTAATGCTTCACCTCATGACTTGATGACAAACCATGTGCTATTTATTAAAAAAAAATGACTTACATGTTTATATGATTTCATTTCCAAGCTATCATCGTATTGACACTTCTACTTAGTTGTTTAGACCATTGGAAATTGTTTTCGCATGCCTCTAAGTATGAGAAATTGTTTATCTATCATAATGAATAATCACGTTCACTTCTTTTGATCAATACATATGTCTACTTCTTTAATATATACATGGATCATATTTGCTTTAACATAATACAATAGCACTTCTTAAAAACAACTTTCACCCTTGATTTGTTAGCACAACAAAAGTACACCATCTTTTGCGGTTCAAGTGAATTCGGAGATCCTTGGTCAATTAAAACATTATCAATATAAAAAAATACGATATCACATCTGTGATCAAAAAAAAATTTCAAAATAAAGACAAGGATACTCCACCAAGCACTACTTACCCTCCTGATAAGTCTTAATGAGCATTGTGAGGTTAAGCACCTTGGACAGAATTGTAAAGTGTCTTGTGCAAAAGAAACATGGTTTTCTATTCTTTTTGTGCTATATCTTCAAAGTCAAAGTTGCCTTTATGTGCTTTTATTATGTTCTACATTTCAATGATCATGTAAATTAAATTAGTTCATATGTTTGTTCTAAGTATCACATGTACACATCATTATGTTATATAAATATTCATCTCATGAGAATTGGACCGAAACGATTCCATACTTCTTTACACTATTGTGTCTTTCTATGATACTTTCAAATGATCTTACTCATGTTTCAGTTATTTTCCTTCATTACTTCATATGGCTATACTGTCACTTCATGAGTTTATTCTTACTATGGCATATTCCTATTATTTCATGGCCTTCAATCATTTCCAGAAAACAGTGCTTCCGCTTAATCTTACTTTCTATATTCTATATACCTTCCCTTTAGAATCATTTCTCTTATCTAATATTCACTTTTGCTAATACCAAAAGGGGGAGAATTAACAAGTATAAAAAGAAAAATCAACAATCTATTCCACCTAAATATTCCACCTACACAAATACATCATATATTTAGGGGGAGCATATATTTTAGGGGGAGCATTCATTTAGGGGGAGCTTTCATTTAAAGGGAGATTATTTATTTTAAGGAATATATATAATGTTAATTTTGTGCACACACCTAAGTTTAAAATCAACAATCTAAATAGACATGATTTCTTTTTATACGGATTTGTTATTATCAAAAGGGGGAGATTGTTGGAGCATGCGTTTCGCACTCCTCCAGTTTGATAATAACAAAGTCCCTTTTGTATTTGATTCTATTTTCATTAATGGTGTGCAGATAACAGGTATGTGATGTTCACATTGCTGCTGGAGCTAAAATTGAATGTGGGAAAAATTCACTGTCGGAAAATTCCGACAGCCACTGTCGCCCAGGCGACAGCAGAGAAGTTACAACTACTTCCCTCCACGACAGATCGACGAAAGACAGTTTTGCGCTGTCGGAATTCCGACATCGATGTTGCCCAGGCGACAGCTCGACGGTTACACCAACTGCCCACGACTTCACCCACGACAGCGGCGGTTTTGCGCTGTCAGAAATTCCGACATCGATGTCGCCCAGGCGACAGCTCCACGATTCCAGCAACTGCCCGCACGACGGCTCGACGACACGACAGCGGCAGTTTAGCGCTGTCGGAAAATTCCGACAGTCACTGTCGCCCAGGCGACAGTGAAATTCTATAAAATGGTTCCTTTGGTTCGTGCATTCCAAGCTTTTAAGAATTCCAGTTCCTTCCTGAGTGCATACGAACCAGAGAGCTCCAGAACCTCCTCAACTCCCATTTGTGCAAAGAAGGATTGAAGATTGAAGACGAGATCGGGCGCGCTTCTACATCAACGATCATCTCGAGGCTTCAACAATCCATTCAGAGATCTGAATTTCTAGGGAGTTGTCTTTTTCATATTGTATTTTCATTTACTCATATTTCATTTTGTATTGGGAAAGAAATCGTCGTCTTGCGTGCGGCGTCTAAGTCCTTGCGCGGCTTAGGGGAAAATCGCTTCTTTGTGCGGGGCGTCCAAGTCCTTGCGTGGCTTGGAGGGAAATCGTGGCCTTGTGTGCTACGTCTAGATCTTGAGAAGATCTAGAGGATAGGCTTGGGCTTGATCTTGGGAGATACAAGCGATAGCCTTCCGATCCTTGGGAGAAGGATTGGTAAACCAAAATTATTGTATTTTTATCATAATTGTGCCTTGATCTTAAGCATTGTTAAGATCATTTTTATTTGTATGCAAATTTCATGATATATATAAAATTATGATCCTTTCACTAATTGCAAATTTGTGTGCTTAAATCTTTATCTTAGAAATTTGTGTTTGGTGTTATACAAAAATTGCATTGGTTTAAAATTATTTTTAAGTAACTTTCTATTAAAGTAAATTTGTCTAAAATTATTAAGAAAAAAATTACAAATTTAAACACACCCTTATTCACCCCCCCCCCCCCCCTCTAAGGGCGTCATACGATCCAACAGATAGATTGGAAGTAGTGCTTCCCAATGGATCTTGCATGGGTGCGAATAGGAAGAGTCGTGTGAAGGTGCGGATAGGAAATCAAGACTTCGACTTGGAAGCATCGTTATTACCGCTAGCTGAATTTGACGTGATCTTCGGCATGGACTGGCTCTCGGAGCAGCGAGCATGCATCGATTGCAATTCAAAGGAGATTACTCTGAGAAAGAACACCGGAGACGAAACCACGTTCGCGGGTATGCGAGGAGCGACAAGATGCTGATGTCTGCTCTCCAGGTGGTTAAGGCGGTGAGAAAAGGCGCAAAGTTGTTCTTCACCTTGTTGAAGGCTTCGGAGCCAAAGCGTAGTTTGAGTGATGTCCCAGTTGTAGCGGAGTATGCCAATGTGTTTCCTAACGAACTCCTTGGGTCTCCGGCTCAGCGAGAGATTGATTTTTGTATTGAGTTGGTGCCAGGTGCCAGGTGCCAAGCCTGTAGCCCACTCACCGTACCGAATAGCGCTAAAGGAATTGGCAGAGCTGAAGGTTCAGTTGCAAGAGATACTAGAGCAAGGCTATGTACGTCCAAGTTCTTAACCTTGGAGTGCACCGGTCCTCTTTGTGAAAAAGAAGGACGGGAGCTTGCGTCTATGTATTGATTATCGAGAGTTGAATAAGCTAACCAAGAAAAACCGTTATCCGATTCTGAGAATCGACTACTTATTCGACCAACTGGTTGGGTCGACGGTATACTCTAAGCTAGACCTAAGGTCCGGCTATTATCAGCTTCGTATTCGGGAGTGTGATATTCCTAAGACAGCGTTCAGTACCCGCTTTGGGCACTATGAGTTCAGGGTTTTGCCATTCAGTCTGTCTAATGCACCGTCGGTATTCATGGACTTAATGAACAGAACGTTCCGAGAGTATTTGGATCAATTTGTGATCGTCTTCATCAATGACATTTTGGTATGCTCTCAGTCGGAAGAGGAGCATGGAGAGCATCTGCGCGCAATTTTGAGCACCCTGAGGAGGAATCAGCTATATGCCAAGTTCTCCAAGTGCGAGTTTTGGCTATCGTCAGTAGCATTCCTTGGTCATGTTATGAGTGGAGAAGGAATAACAGTCGATCCTTCGAAGATAGAGGCGATCCAAGCATGGCCTGTGTTGAAAAATGTAGCGGAAGTCCGAAGTTTCTTAGGACTTGCCGGCTATTATAGGCGCTTTGTGGAAAACATCTCGAGGATTGCCCTTCCTCTCACTAAACTGACCAGGAAAGATCATAAGTTCGTTTGGTCGCCCGAGTGCGCACGAGCTTTTGAGGAGCTAAAAAGTCGTCTGACCAATGCGCCCATTCTATGCTCGCCATGTGGAACAGAAGGTTAAGAAATCTATAGCGATGCCTCGGGGAGTGGCTTGGGTTGCGTTCTGGTGCAGTTCGGAAATGTAATTGCCTATGGCTCCCGTCAGTTAAAAGTTCATGAGAGGAACTACCCGGTCCATGATTTGGAGCTAGCGGCCGTGGTATTTGCCCTTAATCTTTGGAGGCACTACCTGTATGGCGTGAAGATCGACATCTTTACGGACCACAAAAGCCTCAAGTACCTGCTTGATCAAAAGGAGTTGAATATGCGGCAAAGGAGGTGGATGGAGTTCCTTGGGGACTACACCTTCGACATTCGATATACTTCTGGGAAAGGAAATGTGGTTGCGAACGCGTTGAGTCGTCGGGCTCCTGCACAGGCAAACTGGATTTTGATACAATGAGCGACTAATCCGAGAGCTAGAAGCCTTGGAGATCATTTGTGTCGATAGAAGAGCGTCTCCTTCAGCATGTCTGAACTGGACGGGGGTTCAATACGACCTGGCCGACCGAGTTCGACCAGCTTTGGAGCTGGATTCGAGCATGCAGCGTTATAAAGCGGAGACCATGGATGGGTCAAACGCTGATTTCTCCTTCGAAGATGATCTTAAGTGGAAGAATGGCAGATTGTGCATCTCAAATGTTGGCATGTTGCGGGCAGAATTGATGTACGAGGCTCACAATACCAAGTACTCGATCCACCCTGGGAGCACAAAGATGTACATGGATATGAAGAAGCTCTTTTGGTGGCCAGGAATGAAGAAAGACATTGCACTCTACGTGACCAAGTGTCACACTTGCGCGTTAGTGAAGGTTGAATGTCAAAGACCTGGTGGGTTTCTAAAGTCTTTACCGATCCCGGAATGGAAGTTCGACGATATTTCGATGGATTTCGTGCACGGATTGTCGAAATCGCAACATGGAAACGACGCCATCTAGGTTATCGTAGATCGATTAACGAAAGTTTCGCACTTTATTCCGAACCGAAAAGATGACTCTGTGGAAAAGCTAGCAAAGTTATACGTTGATAATATCGTACGGTTGCATGGGGTTCCCCGTAGCATCGTAAGTGATCGTGACGGGCGGTTCACATCAAACGATTGGAGGTTGATTCATCAATTATTGGGTACCAAGCTAAAATTTAGCATGACCTTCCACACGCAAATGGATGGACAAACCGAAAGGACCAATAGGACGATGAAGGACATGCTAAGGATGTGCGCCCTGGACTTCGGAAAGAGATGGGAAGATCATCTCTATATGATCAAGTTTGCTTACAACAACAGCTACCAAGCTAGCATAAAGATGGCACCTTTCAAGGCTCTCTATGGTAGAAAATATCGTACACCGTTGGCTTGGGCTGAAACGGGCGACACGAAGTTGTTGAAACGCAAGGGCGTGGATGAAGCAAATACATCAATTCGTGCAATACGAGAGCGATTGCTCATTGCTCAGGATAGGCAGGCGAAGTACTACAATGCAAATCACCGGAACGTCGAGTTCGTCGTTGGTGATTGGGTCTACCTGAAGATCAAACCGTTCAAAGGAGTATCGAGGATTCGACGCTTGAAAAAGCTAAGTCCGAGGTACTTAGGACCGTTCGAGATCTTGGAGCGCATTGGTGAAGCTGCCTACCGGCTTGCTCTATCTTCGGAGCTGAGCAGGCTGCATTATGTATTTCATATCTTTGTGTTGCGGAAGGCTGTCAAAGAGCCTAGTTCTGTAGTTGCGGTCAACGAAGTGTCGGTAGATAGTGGGCTAACGACGGAAGTCAAGCCCATTCGCATCAAAGACACATAAGTAAAGCAGTTGCGGAACAAATCCATTCGGATGGTCAAGGTCTGTTGGAATAATTGCGGAAGAGAGGAACTCTCTTGGGAAAGAGAGCAAACAATGTGTGCGGAGTACCCCGAGCTATTTCTCTCAGGTAATTTATCCTTTAATTTGGCTGCCCTTGTTTTCGTAATTTCGGGACGAAATTCTTTTAAGGGAGGTGGAGTTGTAACACCCCAAAACTTTCTATGAGAATTGGTCAAGAGGGTTTAACCGAATTCGTCAAAAGGATATAGCCGAATTCGACTAATGGGTATAGCCGAATTCGTCTAATCCAAATAGCCGAATTATTCTATGTATTAGCCGAATTCATCGAATGGTTATAGCCGAAGTAGTCTAATGGCTTTAGCCGAATTCGTCTAATGGCTTTAGCCGAATTCGTCTAATGGCTTTAGCCGAATTCGTCTAATGGGTATAGCTGAATTTGCCATTTCGTCGAATGCGGGTAGAAAGCTGTATTTTTGCCTGTTTCGGTTTTCAGAGTTTTGACAGAAATTTCTAAGTCCTTGTGACTTTAGATCTTGACGAAAACCAAATCGGACGGCTAGGGTTAATTCGAAATTGTTTATAAAGGCTGGGGAGATGAAAATAGGTTCATTCGTAACTTTACACGCTCTCTCCGAGTCGACGAAAGCTACGAGCATGAGGAAGAACGAGGAGGTATCTTCCGCCATTGAAGGAGCTTCAGAGCTCCGAATCGCGAGTCGTCTTCAGATCTGGAAAGTGTAGGCCGTTGCGAAACTTTCTATCCGAGTGAAATCTCAGATCTATGGCAAAGAAGAAAGCTCCAAGGGTAACAATTCTTCCTCCCGGTCTTAGGACATGTTTTGTCCTCTCGTTCCTTTTTCTATGCCTGCTTGAGGAATCCCTTTCACCAAATGGGTGAAGTGTAGGATTTTCTCTAGTTCTTCAGAACTCCGGGTCGATTGTGTCCGTCCCCGGCATATTGCATTTAGAAATCCGGTAGTCGTGTGGATTTAGGCATTTTGTGTGAAGCCTATTCGTGGCCGTGAGCCTGGATCGGTGATGCTTGGATTGCAACGTTGCACTTAGGTTAAGCCTAGAATGCGTGCCGGAGAATGTCTCCGTGAGATGTTCTATTATGCTGTGGGACTTGAGTTTTAGGTGCCTTTTGAGAGCCTAACGAAAGCCCCTTGCTTCGGTGGTTGAATGCAGCCTTCGCCACTAGATTTGAAGAGGAGTGGTCTTGTACCTCCTTCTTGGTTGTTATTTGCGAAGTCTAAGTCCACGTGAAAGGATTAGATGCATAACTTAATTGTGTGGGCACTTGATGTGCTAAACCCTTACGGGTCGAGGGGAAGTCGTACCCGCGTCGTGCGATAGATCGCGACGATTAGAGAAAGGGCAAAGCTGAACCGAACCCGTTTCCATGCCGATCGGTGAGAGGTCCAAACCTCATGTAAGCCGTATGATCATGGGAGAGGTCATGGAAGGTGTCTTACCTAGACCGACCAAAAGCTCTTTTTCCCCACTTAAGGCTATGTCCTTAGGGTGGAGTGTTTGTGATGAATTGATGTTATGTTAGCCTCATGTGGTTGCTTAGGTGGTTGTGGGGAACCTTCGGGTGAACCCAACCAACATCATGTGCATGCCTAGGTTCCCTTTTTCTTTGATGCTCAACCTATACGATTGATTGTGCTTGAAACCTCATCTTGTGTAGTTTGCACTTTCCTTATATTATTACATGTTGCTAGTACGGCTTGTTTGCAAGGAAGAAGCCCCGCCATCCCGAGAAAGGGGTGGGGTCGTTATAATTTGGTCAGCTGTGCTGACCGTTGCTTTATTTGCCACCTCTTGGTGAAATGTTCTTATGCAGGAGCAAGTGAGCCTAGCGGGAAATAGCGGGTAGTGGCCCTTTTGCTGTGTTGGTCCTTGAGGCCAGCCTCATTTCTTCTTACATGTATTGTCGGCCTGCATGCCGAAGTATGTTTTGAGTTTTTCTGTACATTTGTTAAATGTAAGGCCTTAAGGCCGTAACTCTATTTATTTCATTCCTGGGATTGTGGACAATTCTAAATGATGTTTAAATCACATGCTTCCGCTTACACTTTATATGCTCTCATGTAGTTGTTGTTCTTTTCTGATTATCACCTTTTAATGCCTAGCTAGTGTATATAGTATGGCGTGGGGTCCCGGCCGGACCTACTATTATATTATTTGTACTGGCAGGGCGTTACAATTTGGTATCAGACTTAGGGCGTCGATCCGTAGTTTAGCGAATTTGGGACGAATTCCTTTTAAGGGGTTGTGTGCATGGGATGTGCGCTCACCTAAAACGTTAAAAACTAATAAGAATGTCCACTTAGGAATGGGAAAAACATACTTGTTTGCGGAACCTGAGCGTTCCATGATTGTTGTTTGCTATGTTTTCGGTCACTAAATGGTGCCTTGCACGATTATAGGTGACTAGGAGTGTTGTGGGGCAGTCTCGACCCCATAACACCGTTGAAAGTAGTGCGTCGGCTGAGGTGACAATGACCACTCCTTCGGCTGAGATGATCAGAGTAATCGCTGAAGCGGTCCTCGCGATAATCAACACTCAACCTCAAAGGCTTGCACAGCCTGCTACTCCTACTCCGGATGTGGCCCCGGTGGCAGCCGTCGCAGTGGAACCTGTAGTGGAACTGAGGGTGGAGATCCCTGTACCAGTGGTTGTAGTGGAACCTGCGGTGGAGCCAAGGGTGGAACGTCGAGTTGAGCGAGTAGTTGTTGCGCGAGCACGTGATCAACAACTTCAGCACTTTCCAAGTTTCCATCCTCCAACCTTTTCGGGGAATGGATCCCCAACGGAGGAGGAGCACTAGCTGTCAACAGTTAGAAAAACTTTAAAGGCGACAACAACGGAAGAAGCTATGATGGTCACCCTAACCACCTTCCTCCTTAACGGAGAAGCAGAGCTTTGGTGGGCAGAACAGGAAGCGCATAAGTTTGAAGGTAAAGATATTACCGAGATCACTTTGGTGGAGTTCTCAAAGTCGTTTCTTCAGATATTTATTCCCTCTGCCCAATGCATTGTGTTGCAGAACCAGTTCTTGAAGTTAACTCAAGGCGATAGCTTGGTGGACGAGTACTTGCATGAGTTCACTAGATTGGGCTGCTATGCGGGGTTTTTGGTGGAAGATGAGGAAATGAACACGAACAAGTTTTATGAATGTCTTCGGGATGAGTTGAGGCTGCTCCTTGCAGGCCCAATGATGCTTGGCTTCCATGTGATGGTGCATGCCGCCAGATCTCTGGAGTTGGACATGAAGAGAGTGCAAGCAAAAGGCAAGAAGCCCAAATTCCATGCGCCGGCCTCTCAATCCAAATCTGAGTTCAGGGGGAACAAAAGGAAGTTCAAGCCTGCGGAACCAACTCGCTCAAATGTGTCGGGAGCTACGTCCGCACATGGTCCAATTACATTTTTCACTTGCGGAAAGGTGGGACACAAAGCACGTGTGTGTCGTAGTGGTCCCCCGAGACTAGAAACCGAGCGATGGACTATGCTCGTGTTGCGGGTCATGGGGAAAAAGGTAAAGCTGCGGAGTCTTCTGCTTCCCAGCACATTCCGACCCAGCCGAGAGTTTACTCGCTTGGCCAGCAAGAAACCATACGACAAACTGATGTCGTCACAGGTATGGATTAGAAGTTAGCTTTTACAGCTATTTATGATTGATACTATTGTGCGACTTTATGTTGATTTGTGTGCAATTAGGGTTCGTCCTCATTTTCAACTATCCGGCGAGTGCTCTATTTAATACGGGTGCATCACACTCTTTTCTGTCTGAGGACTTCGTGGTGCGAATCGGAGTGCCGTCTACCTTAGTAGAGGCTAGATTGGAAGTAGTGTTATCCAATGGATCTCGCATGGGTGCGGATAGGAAGAGTCGTATGAAGGTGCGGATTGGAAATCAAGACTTCGACTTGGAAGCATCGTTATTACCACTAGCTGAATTTGACGTGATCTTTGGCATGGACTGGCTCTCGGAGCAGTGAGCATGCATCGATTGCAATTCAAAGGAGATCACTCTGAGAAAGAACACGGGAGACGAAACCACGTTCGCGGGTATGCGAGGAGCGAGCAAGATGCTGATGTCTGCTCTCCACGTTCGCGAGTATGAAATTATTGGTTGTTTGCCTTTCAGTATCTCATAGGGGGTAATTCCATGATCTTTATTGATGGAAGCTCTATTGAGAACATAACAGGCAGTATTGACTGCTTCAGCCCAGAAATATTTTGGGAGTGAAGAGTCACTAAGCAATGTTCTCCCAGCTTCTATCAATGATCTATTCCTCCTCTCAGCCACCCCATTTTGTTGTGGGGTCCTTGGGGAGGAAAATTCTTGAATGATACCTAGTTCTTGACAGAACCTTGTCATGGCTTCAAATTGAAACTCTGTGCCATGGTCAGACCTAGTTCTGACCACAGAACATTGCAAATCATTCTGAATGGCCTTGACATGGCTTATGAAGACATTTAGAGTATCAGATTTCTTTCTAAGGAAAAATACCCATGTATATCTTGAGTGATCATCAACAATCACTAAGGTATACAACTTCCCTCCTAAGCTCTGAATTGGCATAGGACCAAACAAGTCCATGCGCAATAGATAAAGACATCTCTTAGTGTCTTTGGAGCCAATACTTTTAAAAGTGGCCCTTGTTTGCTTGCCCATTTGGCAAGCATGACATGGGCCATTTTTAACACATTTTAAATTAGGACTATTTCTATCCAAGTTCTTAGAGAATAGTCTATGCATTGTCTTGTAGTTGATGTGGGCAAGTCTCTTGTGCCATTGAACACATAGAGACTCACTCTCATCTGCTACAAGACATACAGGAGAGGAAAAAGATTTGCAGAAGAAATCTAAACAGTAACCATTTCCACTCCTAGTGCCTGAAAGAATGGTCTCCAAGTCATTAAACTTTTTGATTAGACACTTATCATTGTGAAATTCAATGACATGGCCAAGATCACACAGTTGGCTTATGCTGACAAGGTTGTGTTGAAAACCTTCAACATAAGCCACTTTTGTGAAGGAGACTATGCCATTAGTGATCATACCATAACCTCTGGTGACTCCCTTTTCAGATCCCCCAAAGATGACTTTGGGTCCATTCTTCACAGGCTTGTAATCATGTAGAAGACTCCTAGTTCCTGTCATGTGCCTTGAGCACCCATAGTCTAAGTACCATATTTAGTTGAGACTGGTACTTGAACTACCCTGCAAAGAAGGATTTAGTTATCCTTAGGATCCCAAAAAGCTTTAGGTCCTAGGTGTCTGTAAGTTTGATGAGATACTCTCACACTAGCTACACTCCTAGCAGGAAAGCTCTTCTTTGCATTAGGGACATTGGGGTTGTACCAACAATCTATGGCAAAGTGTCCCACCTTGTCACAGCACCAACAATCATGAATATTGTATCTCCTTTTCTGCACTTTTTGCTGAATTGGTACAGCACTGTGCACATGTTCAGCAGAGGAGACTGCAACATTCTTCCTGTCTCTTTCAGCAATAATCTGACTGAAGGATAATCTGTGGACAGTCTTGCTGCTCTTTGTCCTGACAGCCTCAGCTTGCTTTGGCTTGGCAGCCATACAAGATCTGAAGGAATCAGACACTGAGCAGTAGGCCTTGTCAACATATTTGACAGTAGTCTTGCTTTTTGCTGAAGCAGATTTGGAAGTGCTTGCTTCCTTGTTCTTGACTGAAGGTGCTGAAGCACCAAACACAAATGGTCCAGATTGGGCCATTTGTATTTCCTCATGGGGAGCTTTCATTGCACTCAATCCCATGCCCTTTCTTCCACTATGGGAAGGAGTGTTTTCCTTCCTATAGGACCTTCCATTCTTCCAGTGACCATGAATGCTTTCATGGTAATACCTGTTGGAGGCAGGTAGCACCTTTTGAAAGGTGATTTGAGGCTTAGCCTTCTTCTTGCTCTTTACTCCACTCCCTTCTCCTACTTCCATCTTATTGAATCTAGGTCCTCTCCTATTGGTTTGAGAGGAGAAGGTGTCAATAAGGGGAAGCACATATTTGGGCTTGGAGAATTGAGCCACCAGGCTCTTCTCCTTCTCAAGCTTTTCTTCAAGGTCCTTGATGACCTTGTTCTTCAGGGAAATAGTGCTTAATTGCATAATAGTTAACCCTTGTAGATGGCTAATCTGTTTACTCATCTGAGCCACCAGGGTGGTAGGTTCAGTGTAGACATCCTTAGTCATTTTGAGGGAAACAATTTCCTGGGCTTGCCTCTTGGCAAGCTTCTTGCTCTTCTTCAGAGCCTCCAAAAGAACACCATATTTATCAATCAATTGATTGAGTTCTTCCTCAGCTTCCATGCCCCTTCCATCAATTGATGGAGGTGCATCAGATTCTGGACTAGTCTCATAATCAGAAGAGGATATGGAATGAATTAATACCTGCTCATGTTCCGAATCATTGTGGCTGTCCTCATCTTCAGTTAGAGCCATCATCCCATGGTAATTGTGAATGACCTCTACCTCCTCTTCATCACTGTCTGAATGTGATAGAGGGGCACTGACTACAATCCTGCCAATAGCAGTTTCTTCAACAGCAACCAGCCCAATGAGGGCTTCTTCTATTTCAGATTCTGATGAGCTAGAGTCTGATTCACTCCAGCTCTTCTTCTTCTTCTTAGCTAGAAAGGATCTCTCTCCTTTCTTGCTTCTTGATTGATGAGCCTTCTTCTCATCCTTCTCTCTTCTCTTCACAGGGCAGTCAGCAATGACATGCTCAGGCTTGCTGCAGCAATAGCAAACAACTTTGGAAGAATTATATTTTGAGGTAGACTCATACCTATCACTTCTGGAGTGATGCTTTGACTACTTGTTGTCCTCCTTGTTGTGATGTGAGGAGGAAGGCTTGTTCTTCCATTGCTTCCTCCTCAGCAGCTTTCTGAAGTGCCTTGTAAGAACATCAATTTCTTCATCAGAAGAAGAGCAGCTTGATGATCTAGGCTCAGAATCTTCTGGTTCAGCAGATCTTCTGGGAGGAGAGTGAGCCTTCTCTTTCCCTCTTCTTGTGCTTTCAGCCTTGAAGGCCAGGGAATTCTCCCTGGTATCACCCTTTGCCTTCAGCTCTTCTTCCTTCCTGGCAGTCAGCTGCATTTCATAGGAGAGCAGCTTTCCATAGAGAGTTTGGGGAGGAGTTTCAGTCAACTTAGCCACCTCCCTTATGGCACAAATTTTTGTGTCCCAATCTCTTGTTAGAGATCTGAGTAACTTATCATTCAGCTCATATTTGTTAACACTCTCTCATAGGTTCTTAGTTCATTTATTATTCTAAAGAACCTTTCATAACACATGGAGATGCTCTCCTGCCCTTGCTACCGGAAAGCTTCATATTCCAGATTGAGGATTGACTTCCTGTCATTCCTCACATCTTCAGTCCCTTCCATGTACACAATCAATGTATCCTACATCTCCTTAGCAGATCCACAGTGCACCAAATTTTGAAAAGTTGAGTCATCAATAGCATTGACTATGATATTTTGAGCCCTTTTATCCATAGTAGCCAATGATATCTCATCCTTGGTCATTTCAGTGTATGGTTTGCCTACTTTCCTGGTAGGATCAACAGAGGAGGGTTTTGTGATAATGAAGGGGCCTTCCTGAACAGTAATGTAGATTCTAGGGTCTGAGGCTTCCATGTACAGCCTAACTCTCTACTTCCATATGCCAAAGTTGGCTTTGTTACATATGGGCAGTTTCATTGATCTCATCTCCTTCTACATTACACTGGAGGCCATTGGGTTTTGACTAGACAATGCCTTTTAGGATCTGGTCAGACTGTTAAGTCCTTCTTGACCAACCTCCCCCTGATACCACTTGAAAGAATATTAGGTTTGTAGTCTAAATCACCTAGAGGGGGGTGAATATGTTCCTTTTTAATTTTCCTCTAAGTACCCTAGCTTATTTTTTATTTCTGGTTTAAGCAAAAGATCAAACACACAGAAAGCACACAAGTATGTATAGAGGTTCCTCAAGACAGGGTGTCTTGAGTATTCCTCTTTCCCTATTCACCTTTCTAACAATGTGTTAGACAAGGCCAACTCCTCCAAACTCAGCTCAAAGAGCTTACAACACAAGTTCCTCAGAACATCTCAGATCAAGGATGATCCTACCTCAGGACAAAGGTCTCTACAACTCAGAGCTATCACCAGCTCCTACCTTAGGCACAGTAGCCCTACAACTCAGATCAGCTCCTGATCCTATAGCTCAGACCTCAGTAGGTCCTACAACTCAGACCACAACATGTCATACCTCAGGCTAAACAACCCTACCTCAGATCAGCTCCTGATTCTACACTCAGGCCTTCAGCCCTACAACTCAGAACCCTCAGGTTCCTACAAACTCAGACCAAATGGTCTTACAGCTCAGGCAAAATGCCCTACAGAAAAATGATTTAGAAATTTATTACAGCAGAGTTACTCTCCTGTATATCCTGCACAGCCTATGCTTCTTGTAGTTGAAGATGTTGATTACAGCCACAACTTGATCTTCCTCTTCAATAGAGTGATGGAATATCACCTTGCCCCTTCTGGTGGAGGAGCTATCTTCTTCTCTCGATTTCTTCTTCTCTTTCAGGGAGCAGGAAGAAAGTCGAGAGAAGCAGCCGTCAATGGCGAATGGAGATTTTGCACGCAATCGGCCGGGGCATAGAAAATGCCCTAACACTTTCTTTTATACTTCTTTTCATCTTCAACGGCTCTAATTTGATCTCCCAAGAAGTATGGGAGAGATCGGTGGTCCCCTGTAGATTTTTTGCAACTTGCCCTAGCTGCAGGTCCCGCCGCCCTACTTTTCCGTAGAGAAGGTCTGCGCTCGACGAACGCGCTGCACTCTGCGTTCAACGAACTTGTCAAACTCTACGTTCAACGATCTTGTCAAACTCTGCGTTCGACGATCTTGCCATGCTCTGTGTTCGACGATATTGTCTTTTCTCTGCGTTCGACGAACGGCACTCTGCATTCGACGATCGGCACTGTCTCTACGTTCGCGATCTGCACTGTCTCTGCGTTCGACGATCTGCACTCTGAGTTCGACGGACATGCCAACTCTTAGCTGTTTCTTCAATCTCGTCTCAGCGGTCGACGAACAGTGTTATGTGTTCGACGAACAGCACTCTGCGTTCGACGAACACGCCTTTTGTGTCTTCTCAGCGGCTCCTTATTTGGTCTCGTCTCAGCGGTCGACGAACTTAGTCCTGCGTTTGACGAACGACATTCTGCGTTCGACCAACACGCTGATTCTCAGCATTTAATGAACTTATCAGTGGAGACACCTTCTTCTCAGCGGATCTGCTGAGACGGCTCCTCGTCTCAGCGGTTTTGACCCTTCGTCTCAGCGGTTCTACTGAGACAAATCTTCATCTCTATGTAGATGATTTCTTCACAACTAAGGGCATGTTTGACCCTTTCTTTTGAGTCACCTGTACCTGTATATTCTACACAAGTATAGCTTTATCAAATACAATATGTCCTTAGCATTGAGAGTGATGTCTCTTCAAATCAAGGTAATATTGAGGGCAATATACCCAACACCTTGCATATTGAAAACCTTGATTTTATTCTTGCTGCCACTTGCACTTTCTTGCTGAAGCATTCTTTTCTCTTGCATGTATCAGGCTCAAAGCAGTAGCAGTCTGGGTAGTAGAGTTGGTGTTTTTTGGAGCTGCGTTTAGTTGCAGTTGTTTGCTTTTCCCTCACTGTTGTGAGGTAGTTGTTTCTCTTGCTTCAACTTAGACTTGTGGCTTGTTTTCTATGGGTTCGTGTCAAGTTGTTGACGCCCATAGCTTTAGTTTTCCGGTGTTAGATTACTTGCTAGCTTTTCTGTTATTACGTACTGGTTAGTTTACATACTTGCTCTCTGGGAAGTATTATGTTAGGATGCATGAGTTATTTTATGTTTAGAAAATAGCATTCTTGCATAGCATGATTGTTGGGAATTTGCCCTCAAATTCCCTTGATTTGAAGAGGGGTCACACTCAATGCTAAGTACAAAGTTGTATTTGATAAAACCATATTTGTGCAAGAAATACAAGCTCAGGTAACTCAAGAGAAAGGGCCAATCATGCCCTTAGATTAGGAGAAATCATCTCCAAATGAGATGAAGAATTGTCTCAGCAGAACCGCTGAGACGAAGGGTCAAATTCACTGAGATGAGCTCAATGTCTCAGCGGATCCACTGAGACAAGACCAAGAGCCGCTGAGAAGGCTTCTGGGCAAGCTGAGTTGCAGATAGAAGAATATTTGTGTGTTCGTCGAACGCAGAATACAGTTCGTCGAACGCAGAACTCAGTTCATCGAACGCTGAGACGAGACAGAAGAAACAGCTGAGACTTGGCGTGTTCGTCGAACGCAGAACACGGTTCGTCGAACGCAGAACACAGTTCGTCGAACGCAGAACTCAGTTCGTCGAACGCTGAGACGAGACAAAAGAAACATCTGAGATTTGGCATGTTCGTCGAACGCAGAACTCAGTTAGTCGAACGCAGAGACAGAACAGAAGCAAGTGCTGAGACTTGGCGTGTTCATCGAACGAAGAATGAAGTTCGTCAAACACAGAGTATGGCGAGTTCGTCGAACACAGAGTATGGTGAGTTCGTCGAATGCAGAGTTTGGCAAGTTCGTCGAACACAGTATGGCGAGTTCGTCGAACGCAGATTGCGAGTTCTGCCCATGGCGCAAGCTGCAGAAAGACAGTGTGGGGTCCACAAGTCTCTCCCATACTTGTCAGAAGGACGGCTGAGAGCCTTTGAAGGTCGGGGATGTATAAAAGGGATAAGTTAGGGTTGAGCAAACAACAACTACAAGATCTCCAGCACGCAAAATCAAGAATATAACTGTTCCATTGACGGCAGCCAATAACTGAACTTACACAAGGCTGCAAGGAGAAAAGAGATAGCTCATCTTGATTCATTTCAAGATAGAGCAGTAGATCCAGTTCTTCATCTGAAGGGTTGATCAAGAAGAACAAGTTGGAGCTGAACATCAGCTCCTTGGTTCAAGTCTGCAACAGCATCTGAGAAGAAGAAGAAGAACCTGGCTTGACCTTTCTTCCTTCTATTTTGTAAAGATCATTATTTCTTTTGTAGAACCTTTGGGTTCTGAGTTTGTAGGGCTTCACTGCCTGAGTTGTAGAGCTGTGAGGACAGCTCGAGGTAGGATCTGTGAAGATCTGAGGTAGGGCTGTTTAGCCTGAGTTGTAGGGCATTATTGTCTGAGCTGTGTAGGAGGAGGATTCCTCTAAGGTAGGACCTGGAAGGGGTCTGAGTTGTAGGAGGTGGATTCCTCTGAGGTAGGGTTGTTTAGGCCTGAGATTATAGGACCTGTTATGGTCTGAGTTGTAGGATCAGTCGCTGATCTGAGGTAGGGCTGCTGAGCCTGAGGTTGGGTTTGGGAAAACTTGAGAGATCCTGAGGGATCTGTGTTGTAAGCTCTTGGAGCTGAGATTGGAGGAGTTGGCCCTGTCTAACACACTGTTAGAAGGGTGAAGGGGGAAAGTGGACTACCCATAGACACACTGTCTTGGGGAACCACTATAAATGATTGTGTGTTTTCTGTGTGGTTGACTACTTGTTTAGAATAATCTTAAACATCTAAATAAAATAAGTAAAAATCAAAAGAGACCTATTCACCCCCCCCCCCCCCCCCCCTCTAGGTGATTTAGACTACAACCCTTATAAACTTACAATGATTTTAAGTAAATGTCACATACTTTAAAGATCATAGAAATCCTTCCTTATACTAAATTTAGAGATGCGCATACCATTGATGAAATGTTTGATCTTCATGCTCATGTGGGATAAAATGAACCTAATTTTTTTCTTCCGCTGCGTATGTATAGTTTTCTACTCGTGGACTAGTTGATCCACTGGACTGATTGACACGGTCTTAAGCTAAAAATGTAATTTCTATATTTAACTCAAACATATTTATGTCTTTTATAAATATTCATAAGGAGTGGCTGTCTGAGCGTCTATAGTTGTCCCCTGCATGACGTGTCATCATAACGAGTATTTTCCCCTTACTCTCAAAATATTTATTAAATTCGTGGAAAAGTGCTGGTTGTGACAGTTGGTATCAGAGCTAGGGTTTGCAAGAGGTTTGGTTGGTTTGGCAAGTAAGTCAGACGACCACTTCCCTTAAGCAAAATTCTAATCCTGTCATTTCAGTGCATACACACACCGATATGTCATCAGTATGTCTTGATGAAAGCATGAACACTACACTCATAAGCATGACAAGAAGTATACGAGGCATATTATGTAGTATGAGATGCATAATAGGTTGTATATGAATCCTCAAAGGAAGCAACATGTGACTGTTATGTAGTATGGGATGCATAACAATCATCACATGGATGCCCAAAAACGCATGGTAACTTGCATGTGCATAGAAATAAATTAGAGGTGGGCCTTTGGTACTGGTCCGGTCGTCACACCGACGATAGTACGTTGACTTAGGCGGGTGTGAGGGTTCGAGGGGCCAGTATGTTGTCTATACTACGATCTGGAGGACAATCCCCAAAAACGCATGTAACATCCCAATTCACACTAGACCCCTCGTGAGTGTTTTGGGTCACCGGGAGTTGACTCAGGCTCGGTAGAAGCACTAGGACCCTGAGGTGGTCAAGTTTGAGTCACGGTCAACAAGGGTGGGTGCAACGCTCCCACTCCCTAAAGATAAGAAATAAGGAAAAAACTTGTAGAAAATAGGTAGCGTCGGGCGGTAGTTATACCAACGGCGGTAGCCTTCAGAATAGTTTGGATTTAGACTTATTTGGATTTCAGTTTGAGTCTCGTCGATCGGCCTACCGTCCCGTCAATTGGGCTCTCTTCCTGTCGATCGGCTTACCGTTGTATTTTATTTGGCTTTATTTGGATTTCTGTTTGAGTCCCGTCGATCGGGCTCTCTTCCCGTCGATCGACTTACCGTCGAATTTTACTTGGCTTTATTTGAATTTCTGTTTGAGGCCCATCGATCATCTTACCATCTCGTCGATCGGGCTCTCTTCCCGTCGATCGGCTTACCATCAAATTTTACTAGGCTTTATTTGGATTTCTGTTTGAGTCCTGTCGATCGTCTTACCGTCCCGTCGATCGGGCTCTCTTCACATCGATCAGCTTACGGTTGAATTTTACTTGCCTTTATTTGGATTTCTGTTTAAGTCTCATCGATCGGCTTACCATCCCGTTGATCGGACTCCCTTCCTGTCGATCGGCATGCCGTCGAATTTTACTTAGCCTTCAAAATAATATGGTTAACCTGTTGTCGATAAGGTGTTAGCGTCGGGCGGTAGTGATACCACTGGCGGTAGCCTTCAGAATAATGAGTGACACCCATATCTTATCCTTGCTCATTTCATGACTGGGAGGTGGCTTAGGCCAATTAAAAAGTAACACATGGTGGTGTTGTCCAATCCAAAGCATGAGAACTATTTTCCCATTTATTGTAAATCAAATCAGCCACCATTTTTCTCTCTCCTCCCTTAGCTGTGAAACTCCATTCCCCCCATCCAAGGACTGATCACTTGGCTTCCTCTTCCAAACACCAAAGTATTGAGACCAACTGAATAAGATCAAGCTTGGATGGAGGATCGGAGCTTGGCCGACCGCCACTGTGGTGCTAAGAAGACAAGCTTCAACCATGGCAAAAAATTAAGGCGACTTCCGCCCCCTCTCCCTTGGTTCTAGATCTTTAGATCTAATTTAGGAGAGATGTCAGCTCAAAAGAGCTTGACCGTGGTGAGATTAATGGAGATTTCTAGGAAGAGACCACGCTAGAACTTCTGTTCTAGGGCGTCGTTCGACGAGAAAATATCTTCAATCAAGTCCTCTCTTCAACACGAAGTTGTTGGAATTGATTTCATGAAGAACGGTGGTCTAATGAGGGAGTATTGGAGGTGAGAGGGTGAAATAGTATGTAGGAGTGCTGGAGGAAGAAGATGAACAGATGTTGTTCATCTGTCTTGAGATCCGTGCAAATTTATAAATTGGGGAAAACCTATTTTCTGCACGTGCTGGACTTCAAGCCTATTTTTAGGCATGATGCAGCTAGATTCAGGTCTTGTGATCAACACGAAAGTTGTAGACCTTGGAAATACCTTTCCAATGAGTTGTGAGTTTTCAGGGGAGTTCGGTAGCTCCGGCAAAGTAAAATCGAAAATAGCTGTGCAGAAAATGATCCGATTTATGTACAGGACAGCTTGCTGTCCAGATATACTCTGCTGGGTTCAAACCCAATTTTAGATAGGTTAGGCTTAGATCTGGACCTTGGGCTCAAAACAAAAGTTGTAGCCCTTGGTGATACCTTCTCGGAATGGAGTGGCATATTATTTTTGGTGGACTGCAGCTCCCAGAAATCTTGTTTTAGTAAACATGAATGGATATGTACCTAGTTTTAATGTTTTACTGATTTCTCTCAAAAGAATTATCGGATGACTATGAAATTTTGTAGGAATGTGCCTGATGATGTTGTGATCACCCTTGCTTGGTTTCAGAATTTTTGAATACATATTTGTTGGGAAAAACTCCTTTGATTTAACTTTGAAAATTACCTAAAAGTGATTTTATCTCTTAGGTGTGATTACCTATTGTATAGTGAGGGTAATCTGATCATTAGATGTCTTAGGATGACACACTCAACCTTGGGTGTCAAGACCATTTCAAGAGAAGCACAATTTGGGAAGAGTTAACATATGCGTCAAATAGAAATCGACACAACATCGAGTTAATGTCGACGCTACTCTGATTAGAAGTCCAAGTGGTCCAACCCTTCTGTCGAAGTAATTCAAGTCGACGTTACGTCGAAAGGATATCGACGTAGAATCCAAGGACCTGTCGAAGTATCTTGAGAAGTCTACGTAGCTTCTATTTCAACTCAGCACAGAAGGAAGTATCTGTCGAAGCCATCTAAAGTCGACGCAACGTCGACTTCATTTCGACACAGATAATGAAGTTCCAGCCAAGCCTTCAACTCGACGGTTACGTCGATAAGGAATCGACGCAACGTCGACTAGTAGAGTTCCAATAGAGCAAGGATGAATTCGAAGCTGCTCTTACATGAACTCGAAGGTGCGTCGATAAGAGAGAAAGAGAACTCGACGCTACGTCGACCCTTTCTCATGGCCCACAATACTGAAGACCGTTCTCTAATGGCTCATTTATTGCCTCAAATAGAAAGAAGAATTAAAATAGGACAGAAAATCTTTCTTGGAAATAAGCTTACAGTTGGTGGACGGGTCGAGAATTAAAGAAGGAAAGAAAGAGAAATTGTCCAGTGCAAAATACCTTTTCAGGACCTACCAGAAAAAGAAATCAATTCAAAATTAAAGAGGGATAATAAAAGGGAGGAGAAGATAGAGAAAGATTAGAGCATTCATCACAATCGGCTAAAGTTTTTCAATTAAGCCTTCTTCTTCTTCTTCTCCTCAGTACAAACTCTTGAAGAAAGATTTACAGAAGATAATACTCTGCTCAGAGAAACAACTGCTGCTTCCTCGTCAATATTATATAGCAGTTGTACTACTATAAGAGCATAGAGAAGAAGGATCAAGAGCTTACAAACCCTACCAATCATCACTATCATAAGCTATGGTTAATCTAATACAGATACTGAAGAGCACTCAAAGAACAACACCTCAAAGACTGCTGTTACAGAAATCTGAGAAACAGATTTCTGATTCCTTCTTTTTGTTCCTTACTCTTCTTTCCTTACACCCCCTGTAAAGATTTTTGAGAATCCCTCTTCCAAAGGATTCAGTGGTTCAAAATCTCCTTATTAAATGATCTGGTTGGTTCAAGATCTCCTTATCAAAAGATCTGGTTGGTTCATGATCTCCTTATCAAAAAATCAGTGGTTCTAAGAGTCTCCTTATCAAAAGACTCAGGCACAGGTGGTGCATTCCTGCCAGGTGGTAGAAGAGAGGACTACCCCTATTTTGGGGAACCTCTATAAAATCTTTGTGTCTTCTGGCTTTGGATTTTCTGTCCTATCCCTTTTTCTTTTACTGTTTTACTTGATTTACTTAAACAGCTTTTGTTTTTATTCTGTGTGTGGAATTGTTGAAGCATAACACTTAGTGTTTTATTGTGTTTGCACAAATAGGATAGAAATATTTTTAAATCTCTATTCACCCCCCCCCCCTCTAGAGTATTCTCAGAGGCACACTGTGCACTTTCAATTGGTATCAGAGGGAGGTTGATCATCAAAAGGTTAACACCTTAATCAAAAAGGCATCCTACTCTTTTCTCTTTATTTCAAATAATATTTTTCAAAGAAAAATGAGTTCTAAAGATTATGCTTCTACAAGACCTCCAATGTGTAACTCGAATAAGTTCACACTCTGGAAGGCCAGAATAAAGCTCTATATGAATTCCATTGATGAAGACATCCATAATGTTCTTCTTACAGGTCCTCTAGCTCCAGTCAGACAAAAAGCGGGGGAATCCTCAACAACTGAGGTTGTCCCAAGAAGTGAGTGGACAGAGGCTGAGAAGAAGGTCAAGGCATGTGATGCCAAGGCCATGAACATTCTGGTTTCAACAATGTCAGATGACATTTTCCAGAAGGTTGCTGAATGCCAATCAGCAAAAGGTATCTGGGATTCTCTCACCAGAATGGTGGAAGGAAGCTCTGATGAAAGAAAGGACAAGAAGTCCCATCTCATATCCCAGTATGAGAACTTTCAGAAGAAAATTGAAGAAACAGTTGCTGATATATATGACAGATTCGGCATTATCATTAATGAGCTCAGAGGCTTGGACAAGGAGATATCCTTGACTGAAATTAATGATAAAATCCTCATGTGCTTCCCTAACTTATGGGATTCAAGGATCTGGGCAATCAGAGAGTCTAGGTGCCACAGAGAGATCTCTACTGAAGCTTTGCTAGGAAAGCTTAAGTCATATGAGATGTTTCTAAAGAATAGGGCTGAGTCAGAAGAAAGAGAGAAAACTCCAGCTCCTATCCAAAGGAGCCTTGCTCTGAAAGCTTCTGAAGGAGAGCCATCCACTACTGAAGATGAGATGTTTAGTCTCCTGGCTAGAAGATTCAAGAAATGGGTCAAGACAGAAGACTCAAGAAGAAGAGAAAGTGACTCAAGGCCCAGGTATGATAAAACTCCAAAGAAGGAGATTATCCGCTTCACTTGCAACAAACCAGGGCACATAGCTCCTGAGTGCCCACAAGAACAAAGGGACAGAAGCAGCAACAAGGATGAAAAGAATAAGAAGAAGTCTTTCAAAGACAAGAAGAAAACCAAGGGTTTCATTGCTGAAACCTAGAGTGACAGTGAAGCTGAGTTAAGCTCCTCATCATCTAAAAGTGATGATGAAGCAGAAGCAGAAGCAGCCTGCATGATGGCACTGGGGATGTCATCAGATGATGAAGAAGAATAGGTATTAGTATTTGATGATTTTGATTTTAGCTCAGATGACTTTAAAACTTATTTTAAAGAATTTTGTATTGATCATCTTAGGGTAGAAAGAATACAAATTTATCGCAGACATGGTGGGAAAAGTGATGTTGTGCAAGATATCAGCACATGATGCTATACCCAAACAGCAATTACAAATCATGGGAGCTCTGGTTCTGGAAAAGAAGATAAACTGGGGGAGATGTCTCTTGAAAATGATTGGTCATAAGTATGCACAAAAGAGAACTCCTACATGAGGATAATGAGCCAAGTTCTCTTCCGACACTATCCAGAGGACTGCAAATCCAAAGGAGTGCCAATTCCACCAGGCAAAAGAATCAATATTGGGATCTTCTCCAAGTGGACCAGGCAGATTCTAAAGCCTGGTCAGTCTGCACCTTCACCACCTCCCTCTCCTCCTCCTCAAGATTCTGAGAGGCAGATACCAGATCCTCCAAGGGATAATATACCTCCTCCTCCCTCTCAAACTCCTCAGGAAGATGCTCCAGCTCCACAATCCCCTCAGCAACAATAACAACAATAGCAGCAACAATAAATCCCTCAATCCATTCCATCCTCTTCAGTCCCAAATCCATCACCTCTCATTCCCCATCAACAACCATTCACTTCTACCCCAGACTCTCAGTCTGCTCCACCTCCACCTCCACCAACCCATATCTCACCTGAAACATACTAGGCTCTATCCCCTATTCAAGAAGATTTCCCACCATCACCTCCTCCATCTACCTCTCATATAACTCTTATTGACCTTGAGTAGGTCATCTCTAAGGCAGTTGGTCTTGCCTCCTCTACATTTGCAGATTTAGTGGCCTCTCAAGCAAGAAAATTTGACAGAAAGTATGCCCAGATGGAGGCTTAATTATTAGATTCTAAAAGATCTCTCCAGAGCCTCAAAGACTTTATGTATTCGTCCATGGTCACAAAAGAGTTCTTAACTTCTCTTGCCAGTAAGGTTAAGAAGGCGGAGAACATTCTGGAGGAAGAAAGGCATGTCCTAGAGGTGGGTGGCCATACTGACGTCTATCCTGCTCTAGACAAAGTTACCACCTTTCAAGATGCACATGTCCAGGGGGAGCAAATAGCTGAAGTAAATCAGGGGGAGCTCCTAGATACTCTGGAGGAGCTCCCAGATACTCAGGGGGAGCTCCCAGATACTCAGGGGGAACCTGCTCCAGAAGTCCATGTTGGTGTTTCTATGGTGATCTGGAAGTGGTCAAATATCTAGTCTCACTGCCAACGCGATATGAGCCTATGGGGTCGCACACAAAAGTGTCTAGAGAAGTTGGACGAAGAATTGTGTTGGCTTGGGATTTCTCGAGAACTAATATTTCCTGGCTTGAGATTTCTCGAGAAATCATATTCCTGGTTTGGGATTTCTCAAGAAGTCCTTTGGGATTTCTCGAGAAATTATATCCTTGGGATTTCTCGAGGACTGCATCTCCTGCTTTGGAATTTCTCGAGAAATCAGACCAATCCTACGACTTAGTGGAACGCAGAGTTCAGTTCGTCGAACTGAAGGCATTCGTCGAACGCAGAGTTTAGTTCATCAAACTGAAAGAATTCATCGAACGCAGTGTTCAGTTCGTCGAACTGAAGATGTTAGTCGACCGCTGAGACTGGTGTTAGTCGACCGCTGAGACTGGTATTAGTCGACCGGTGAGACTGGTGTTAGTCAACCGCTGAGACTGGAGTTAGTCGACCACTGAGACTAGAGTTTGACGAACGGCGAGCGTGTTCGATGAACGGCGAGCCTGTTCAACGAACGGCCAGTGCGTTCGATGAACGGCCAGCTCGTTCGACGAACGGCCAGCTCGTTCGACGAACGGCCAGCGCGTTCGACGAACGGCCAGGGCGTTCGCCGAATTCTGTTTTCTTCACTTAAAGTCATGGCTGTGCGGATAACTCCTTTTTGCGTGTGGGTATAAAAGAATGTGATTCTTTTTGACCTAACTGATGCGATCTATTTTGCAAAAGAAAGTGAGAGCGACGGAAGAGTTCCGCCTGTAGCCCTGGAAGGATGTGTTCCGACCGGTCGATCCCGCCGCCGCTGTCGCCTCTTCCTGTATTCGGACCTTGCAGTCTGTGGAAGATGTAGAGGACAGTTCTTCTCCGACCTAGATCTTGTGTGACAAGAGGCTAGGGTTCTCCAGCGCTCGTGTGGACTACTATAGAGGCGCAGATCTATTTCTGTGCTAGGAACTCAGCCGCACAATCTTGAATCTGCCACTGGAGAATCTCGGTTGAGTATCGACTCAATCCCGCAAAAGGTATATCGTTTTATTGCCTTTTACTATTTCTTGATTCATGAAATCTGCAAGTTCCTTAACTCTTTGGGTTGTTCTTGTTATTTTTCCGTTGCGCATATATGATATGCTGTCCACTTTATTTTTAAGAAAAATCCAACAGTGGTATCATAGGTAGGTTTGCAATCAAGTGCGTGTAAATCGGGATTTTAGAAGCGTTCTAAATGCCCTGATTTCTTCTTGGAACCCCGCCAAGAACGCATGTGATTGCGTTGCAATTTCGTTGTTTCAGAAATAGTTTCTCCTTTGCAGTAACCGTCCCTCCAAGTGATTTGTGGAATCACATGTCTGAGATTTCGAATCTTACATTGAGAGACGAGCTTGTCTACTGCACAAGTGGAGTTATTTTTGTTGTGTCCAATGCATGTAAATCTGGAGATTTAGAAGTGTTCTAAGTATTCAGATTTAGCCCTTCTTATCAAAGTGTTGATAATTTTATTTTGTGCGCATTGGGGATGCATTTGGTTTGAAATGTTGTATTTCTTTTGTGAATGTGCACGGTGATTAAAAGTTAATCACGATGAAATGTTTATCAATTGAAAGATAAAATCCCTTATCCAATATTAAGTATACTGATGTCTTCCGATGGATGACACTCTTCCAGCCCCGATCGATGAAGTGTGGGCTTGTCAGAGCAAGGTGCATTAATCTATCTTGGTAAGGGTGCGAGCGGATAATTGTGATATCCCACTGTCGACATCGGGTCTATCTTAACTAGGTGACCTCAAAGGTTGAGTGCATAGAGGCATAGGGTTGGCATGCACCATATGATGGATGTGAATAAAGAGTTATTCACCAACCATACAAGAGTTGCATAGTGATGCAATTGACAAGTGTTGTCTACCTAAATAACCGCATTGCGAGAGAAACGCCAAAGCGGACTCGTTGTGTTGGTTAAATACGGATCTTGTCCACTAAGAGAGTAGCTCGCATAAACTCTCCGAATCGATATTAAGGGTTATCGATTTGATTAAAATAGTGGGAGCCCTTTTTTTAATTAAAGTCCTTATTAAAGTAAAATGTATTTTGAAATATAGTACTGAAAATCTTTTGTAAATTTATTGTAGAATTTCCATGGAAAATACACCACACTCCACGTTGTCCCTGAGAGCCATCCTTGAGAAGGACAAGCTCAATGGGACGAACTTCCTCGACTGGTATAGGAACCTGAGAATTGTTCTCAGGCAAGAGCGCAAGCTCTATGTCTTGGAAGGGGAAGCCCCTACAGAGCCGACCGGGAATGCTCCGAGAGCAAATAAAGATGCTTACAAGAAGTATCAGGATGATACCTTGGATGTGGAATGCCTCATGCTTGCTACCATGTCCTCTGAGCTTCAGAAGCAACACGAGAGCATGTGTGGTTATGAGATAATCGGGCACCTCAAGAAAATGTTCGAGGGGCAAGCCCGGCAAGAGAGGTTTGACATATCCAAGGCATTATTTCAGTGCAAAATGGGAGATCGAGACTCAGTGGGGACTCACTTACTCAAGATGATTGGGGGTATATTGAGAACCTTGAAAGACTGGGTTTTCCCTTGGGTCAAGAGTTGGCCACAGATCTGATCCTGCAATCATTGCCGGACAGTTTTGAGCAGTTCATCTTAAACTATAACATGAATGAAATAGAAAAGACACTGCCCGAGCTCCTTGGCATGTTGAGAACTGCCGAGAACAACATGAAGAAGGCCAAGCCTGCCAGCCCCATACTGATGGTGCATAAGGGCAAGGGCAAGGGATCCAAGAAGACAAAGATTGGATCTAAGTCTCCTATTGATCCCAAGTCTTCTGCACTGAAAAGGAAAGGTCTGGCGAAGGAACGAAAGTGCCACCACTGCAGTAAGGCAGGGAATTGGAGGCGGAACTGTCCCCTCTACATTGAGGATCTGCAAAAGAAGAAGGGAAGTGTGACTTCCACTTCAGGTATTTATGTTATAGAGATAAACCTTTCTGCTCCTTCATCTTGGGTATTGGATACCGGATGTGGTTCTCACATTTGTACAAATGTGCAGGAACTGAGAAGGAGAAGAATGCTGGGTAAAGGGGAGGTAGACCTGCGCGTCGGGAATGGAGCAAGAGTTGTTGCCGTCGTCGTTGGTGTCTACTGTCTTTCTTTGCCCACTGGGCTTGTAATAGAATTAGATAACTGTTATTTTGTTCCAGCCATAACTAGAAACATTATATCCATTTCATGTCTTGACATGAAGGGTTTTTCGTTTATAATTAAGAATAATTGTTGTTTGATTTTTATGAATGATGTTTGTTATGGTGTAGCCCAATTGTTTAATGGTTTATATGTTTTGAACTTAGACCATCTGATCTATAATGTTGAAAATAATAAAAGACTAAGAACAAATGACTCGAATCCTACATACCTTTGGCATTGTCGTTTGGGCCATATAAATGAGAAACGCATATCCAAGCTCCATAGAGATGGACTACTGGACTCATTTGATTATGAATCATTTGAGAGATGCGAGTCTTGCTTATTTGGCAAAATGACTAAAGCCCCATTCACTGGTCATACTGAGAGGGCAGATGGTCTCTTGGGTGTCATACATAGTGATGTGTGCGGACCCATGAGTTTTATGGCTAAAGGTGGGTTCCATTACTTCGTTACATTTACTGATGATTTCAGTAGATACTGATACGTGTTTCTTATGAAGAACAAATCCGAGACCTTTGAAAAGTTCAAAGAGTTTAAGAATGAAGTGGAGAACCAACTGGGAAAAAGGATAAAAGCACTCCGATCTGATCGAGGTGGCGAATATTTGAGTCAGGAGTTTCGTGATCATCTGAAAGAGTGTGGTATTGTATCACAGCTCACCCCACCCAGAACACAACAACATAATGGTGTTTATGAGAGGAGGAATCATACCCTGTTAGACATGGTGCGATCGATGATGAGTCATGCAGATTTGCCCATTTCCTTTTGGGGGTTTTCTCTAGAGACTGCTGCTTTTACACTAAATCACGTTCCGACGAAAACGGTTCAAAAGACACCATATGAGATATGGACTGGGAAGCATCCTAGTATGTTGTTCATTAAGATTTGGTGCTGTGAGACATACGTATGACGTCAAATGTCTGACAAGCTGGAACCCAAATCAGATAAGTGTTATCTTGTGGGATATCCTAGGGAAACCAAGGGGTATTACTTCTACCTGCCGTCCGAGGGCAAAGACTTTGTCGCAAGGACTGACATCTCTTTGGAGAAAGAATTCTTATCCAGAAAGACTGCAAAGGTGGAACTTGAAGAGGTTCAAGAACCACAAACAATAAATGAACATGAATTGGAACCTGAGCAAGGACTACAATCTGTTGTAGCTGGAGAACCTGCTCAAGAAACACAAGTCCTACGTAGATCTGATAGACCAAGATTTGAGCCTGAAAGATATGGATTTCTCGTGTCTCAAATAGGTAGTGTGTTGCTTATGGATCATGATGATGAGTCTGCAACCTATCAAGAGGCTATGTGTGGACCTGACTCCGAGAAGTGGCTTGAGGCCATGAAATCTGAAATAGACTCCATGTATACAAACCATGTTTGGACCTTGGTGGAACCACCTGAAGGGGTACGACCCATAAGGTGCAAGTGGGTCTTCAAGAAGAAGACCGACATGGATGGGAATGTACAGACATTCAAAGGCCGGCTGGTGGCTAAAGGTTTCAGGCAAATTCATGGTGTTGACTATGATAAGACCTTTTCCCCTGTAGCCATGGTCAAGTCCATCAGAATTCTACTTGTTATTGCTGCATATTATGACTACGAGATCTGGCAAATGGATGTCAAAACGGCTTTCTTTAATGGAAACCTCCTTAAGGAAGTGTATATGACATAACCCGAGGGTTTGTATCTCCAAGTGAAGCCACTAAAATATGCAAGTTGAATCGATCCATTTATGGATTGAAACAAGCTTCTCGAAGTTGGAATCTTCTTTTTGATGATAAAATCAAAGAGTTTGGTTTCATCAAGAACGTGGATGAACCTTGTCTTTACAAGAAGATTAGTGGGAGCATTGTCGTTTTCCTGATATTATATGTAGATGACATACTGTTGATCGGGAACGACATTCCAACCCTGCAAGCTGTTAAGAACAGGCTAGGGGACTGCTTTTCTATGAAGGACTTGGGTGAAGCGACTTGTAACACCTCCCCTGTAATGACCATATAATATGGGTCCGGCCGGGACCCCACAGCATATAACCGCCACAGCTTTTGTATTAAAAGATGATATTAACTACCCAATCTCATAACTCAGACAACACAGCGGAAACAAACTAAGCCACAAAGATTGTCCATACTACAAAGGAGTCCAACTGGCCTTAAGGCCTTACAAAACACTGTCCAAAACATCAAACATTCCAATATAAAAGACATCCCAACAAAAGGGGAAAGATAGTTTTTCCCTAAACTACCTCGGCATGCAAGCCGGATATAACAAAGTACGAAGAAAGTAATGCAGGAAATCAACTAAGCACTTCGTGAGGCTTTAGGCCTTTTTGGCCGGCGCGCTGGGTCCAGCCTACGATTCTTGCCCTGCAACCAAATCACAAAGAGCGGTAAACGAGGGTCAGCTATGGCTGACCACAAGCGGTGTAACAACATCCCTCCTCCCGGTCGTCCTAGCGGACCCCGGGGAACTACTTCACCCTGCAAGTCAGCACTTCGTATGCAAATGTACATAAAGGAAAGCAACATAAATACTGGCATGAGTGTCACAAGCATCATCCACGTTTCTATGTTGAGCAGGTAATAAAAGGGGCCTAACAATGCAAAATGAGTGCAAGCCCGGGTTTCACCCAAGGCGCCCTAAAGCGTATGAATCTAACACATCATCATACATCACCAACACAAGGGTACTCAATACTTCCCCACAAGGGCATCAAAACCCAAGGCCAAGCGCTCTCGCTGAGACCCACCTCGCCTGGCCCACCATGCCATCGGGCTTGTCTGACAGCTCACACGCTCGGGCCGCCAACAACGCACCAAGACCGATTCTAAGAATTCTGGCCAACCAAAACGTCCCAAGGCCCTGGGCTTACTTTCGGGACAACGTCCACCGATTGCCTCGCCTGGCGACCGTCAACGGACTCAACCGTAGCACAGACATTCTCGTCAGTCAATAATCGAAGGGACTAATCTTGTCGGGACACTCTCCACACGTGAATCTCAGTCTTCACGGGATAGCCAGCCGACCATAAAGACCAATCGCGCCTTCGCACAACACTAGGCATCACAAGCCCCATAATCCGCACATTATTTCTCCGCCCTAAACCCAACATTCGTTACCACACGAAGCTACAAGGGAATCACAACGACGAGTTCGCCGTAATCGGATTTCTAACAAAACCCCTAAAATGTGCGTAAATCAACATCACCGGATCGGACCAACGGCCACAAATCAGGCTTCACCCACAATGCCTAATCCGCTAGCGGAACGGATCTCTAGTGCAAAACATGCCGGGGACGGACACAATCAACCCGGTGGTTTCTCTTGAACCAAGGCGACCCGGATCCCTCTCACTCGACGGATCCGGTGCCAAAATGCAGAAAAAGAAGAGATGCCAAACACGCATCCTAAAGACCGGGAGGAGAAATGTCGTTACCTTTTGAGATCTCCTCCTAGCCATGAGAAGCTTGCAAACAAATGGTGGAGAAGAAGCGCCTTGATACCCTCTACGCATTGCCGGTCTCGGATCGGCGAACGGAGCTCCGAAGCTCCGGCAATGGCGGATTCCCCTTCTTCTTCCTCCTTGCCTCCTCCTCCTTTCTCCAACCTAAGAGAGAGAAAGCCTTGGAAATAATGAGGGTTTAACTCCTCTACCAAGCCCTAAACCCCCCCAGCCATCCATCGCAGCCGTTGGATCAAATTCCAATAGATTTGGACGGACCGATCTCCTTCTCCGCTCAAAATCGCGGAGCAGAATAAACATGGCGCACGATCACATGCGCACGGTCACTGGTCGTGCGCGAAGAGGACACTGGTCGTGCGCACTGTTCGAGACAGAACTCCGAATCCTTGCGAATTAACGCACGATCACATGCGCACGGTTACTGGTCGTGCGCGAAGAGGACACTGGTCGTGCGCACTCTTCGAGACAGAACTCCGAATCCTTGCGACTAACGCACGATCATTGGCGCACGATCACTGGTCGTGCGCGAAGAGGAGAAATGGTCGTGCGCGAAGAGAACTGCTATGGAATTCCTAGCCTATCCCGAGCGCAGCACTACCACCCCGCCTACCTCGCTGAGCTACGATTTTTGGGGTGTTACACGACTTATATACTTGGTATTAAGATCTATAGAGATAGATCGAATAAGTTACTGGGTTTGACCCAGAGTACATACATTGATAAGGTGTTGAAACGGTTCAACATGCTTGAGTCCAAGAAAGGATTCTTACCCATGTCACATGTTGTGAGTCTCTCTAAGGACCAGTGTCCTAAATCTTTGGAAGATAAGGACCGCATGAAGTTGATTCCATATCCCTCGGCAATTGGATCAATCATATATGCAATGTTATGTACTCAACCCGATGTCTCATATGCTTTGAGCATGACGAGCAGGTATCAGTCTGATCCTGGTGACGGTCACTGGATAGCTGTCAAGAATATCCTAAAGTACTTGAGAAGGACTAAGGATACGTTCTTGGTGTATGGTGGAGAGGAAGAGCTCATTGTAAGTGGTTACACAGATGTTAGCTTCCAAACTGATAAGGACGATTCAAAGTCCCAATCAGGTTTTGTATTTTGCCTTAATGGAGGAGCTGTAAGCTGGAAGAGTTCCAAGCAGGAGATAATTGCCGATTCTACGACAGAAGCCGAGTATATTGCTGCCACAAATGCGGCAAAGGAGGCTGTGTGGATTAGGAAATTCATCGGCGAGCTAGATGTAGTTCCTAGCATTGTTGATCCCGTAGCTCTCTACTGTGACAACAACGGTGCAATTGCCCAAGCTAAGGAACCTAGATCTCACCAGCGCTCTAAGCACATACTTCGACAGTTCTATCTTATTCGAGAGATTGTCAATCGAGGAGATGTGAGCATTTGCAGAGTACCGACTGAAGAAAACATAGCGGATCCACTAACAAAGCCTCTTGCACAAAAGAAGCATGATGGTCATGTTAGATCAATGGGTATTAGATACCTGAATGATCATCTTTAGTGGGAGCCTGGTGAATTAAATGTTTGTTAATTGTTTATTCATTTGATGAATTATGATATGTATTATATGTTTCATTTTACATTTATGGTAAGTTCTTTTATTATGTCAACTGTTTCTATATGATAGACTAATTAACATAATGAATGCCCTTAGAATATTTGCTTCCATAGGAATTCAAGTACGTGACTTGAATGTGAGGGCCTATGTTTAAATAAAGCTTCATTCTTAAATGGTCCCTGGTCGAGGTATCATCCTAGAAATTAGTGCGAGGACGAGACCATAAGACTAGCATGTGCATTGACTGATGACCGGTTCTCACAGGTCATGATATTGTGATATCAAGTCATCACATGGGTACTTATTAGGAACAAGTTGTACTGGACAGACCCACCCTGAGACTACTTTGTGGATTGTTATATGAACGTATCACAAGTAGGTCTCAAGTGACAATGGTGTTTGTGGTCCTTTGACCTGAAGTCACAACATTCATCAGGTGAGGAAGAGCGTACTTTGATACCATCTAAAGTCTTCTCTTGAGAAAGGTTGACGATAAGGGTGGTTGTTGGGTATGTTACGAATTATCTGGATGTTTGTGTGTGAGCAGAAATGGAATTTGTCCTCCTTTATGATAGGAGTAACATCAATGGGCCCCTTGATGGAATGAGACTGAGAAATGCATGGCCATGCTTGGTCGAGTCAATATATGATATTGAGCTCACCAATTTTTTTGTCAGTCTATTCTAGATCAGGAAACTGGGATTGAACATTTATGAGGGTGACACGGTCCATGCTGTTGGGTTTTCTATACCCCTAACGGGATGACATGTCGAATATGCGCAGCGGAAATAAAGACAAGAACAACCCAAAAGAGACTAACGGATCTTGCAGTTTTCATGATTCAAGAGAATAATCAAATCGAAATACAAAGTACCTTTGCGGGATTGAGTCAATACTCAACCAAGGTGCTCCAAGATGAAATCGGGTAGACAAAATCTGAGTTCCAAGAACCGAAATGTGTCGGCTCCTCTACAGCGATCCACACGAACGATGGAGAACCCTAGCTTCTTGTCGTACAAGAACTAGGTCGGAGAAGGAAGCCCTCAACGTCCCCACGGACTGCTAGATCCGATCCAGGGGAGGCGGCGACTAGCGGCGGTAGAAAACGATCGGCGGACGGGAAGAACGAGATGCCCTCGCGCGGAACAGTTCTGGTCGGTCGTTCTCGTCTAAATCGCGAAAAAGATTAAGTCCCGTAAACCTAAAATCACATGCCCTTTTACACTAAAACGCATAAATCAGGCTATCCGCAGACCAGAGGGAAAAGCAGAATATCTGTCCAGATTTACATTCGCCGAATTCGACTAATCAATATAACCGAATTCAACTCAAATTTGGCGAAACCATTTCGACAAATTCGTCTATACAAATTCGGCTATATCATTTCGTCGAAACCCTTTCGTCGAACTGACATGATTTGGCTAAACACTTTAGTCGAATCTGTTATAATTTCGGTTAATCATATTAGCCGAATTTCATTAGTCGAATCAAGCTAATTCGGTTAAACCCTTTAACCGAATTTGACGCAGTTCGGTTAAACCCTTTAGCCGAATTTGTCAAGTAAATACTCATTCGTTTAAACCCTTTAAACGATTTCCCATTGAGACATTCTCAACTTAATTCCAAGCAGTCACAGGATTGGTCCTCCACTCATATCCAATATGAGTAAGGCCAACACAATCCTTTCTCCAACTTCTCCAAACACTTTTATGTGCGACCCTATAGGCTCATATTGCGTTGGCAGTAAGACTAACTGTTGATTGCTTTGAGATCACCTCAGAAACTCCAACACATGCCTCTAGTTCTATCCGGATGTAAGGGACAAAGGGACATGACAACACTGATACTTTGGTCAAGACAGGCTTGTTGAGTTATGAACTCCTATTGCTTGGGTAGCAATGATGCATTGCCAGATGCCGCTCATTGTTTGTGAGACTTTTATTTGATACGTTCAAGATCAAGTGGGAGACTGTTGGTGTTTCCATGGTGATCTGGAAGTGGTCAAATATCTAGTCTCACTGCCAACGCGATATGAGCCTATGAGGTCACACACAAGAGTGTCTAGAGAAGTTGGAGGAAGAATTGTGTTGGCTTGGGATTTCTCGAGAACTAATATTTCCTAGCTTGAGATTTCTCGAGAAATCATATTCCTGGTTTGGGATTTCTCGAGAAGTCCTTTGGGATTTCTCGAGAAATTATATCCTTGGGATTTCTCGAGGACTGCATATCCTGCTTTGGAATTTCTCAAGAAATCAGACCAATCCTACGACTTAGTGGAACGCAGAGTTCAGTTCATCAAACTGAAGGCATTCGTCGAACGCAGAGTTCAGTTCATCGAACTGAAAGCATTCGTCGAACGCAGTGTTCAGTTCGTCGAACTGAAGATGTTAGTCGACCGCTGAGACTGGTGTTAGTCGACCGCTGAGACTGGTGTTAGTCGACCACTGAGACTGGAGTTAGTCGACCGCCGAGACTGGAGTTCGACGAACGACGAGCGCGTTCGACGAACGGCGAGCCTGTTCAATGAACGGTCAGCGCGTTCGACGAACGACCAGCGCATTCGACGAATGGCCAGCTCGTTCGACGAACGGCCAGCGCGTTCGACGAACGGCCAGCGCGTTCGATGAATTCTGTTTTCTTCACTTAAAGTCGTGGCTGTGCGGATAGCTCCTTTTTGCGCGTGGGTGTAAAAGAATGCGATTCTTTTTGACCTAACTGATGCGATTTGTTTTGCAAAAGAAAGTGAGAGCGACGGAAGATTTCTGCCTGTAGCCCCGAAAGGAAGTGTTCCGACTGGTCGATCCCGCCGCCGTTGTCGCCTCTTCCTGTATTCGGACCTAGCAGTCCGTGGAAGACGTAGAGGACAGTTCTTCTCCGACCTAGATCTTGTGTGACAAGAGGCTAGGGTTCTCCAACGCTCGTGTGGACTACTATAGAGGCGCGGATCTATTTCTGTGAAAGGAACTCAGCCGCACAATCTTGAATCTGCCACTGGAGAATCTCGGTTGAGTATCGACTCAATCCCGCAAAAGGTATATCGCTTTATTGCCTTTTGCTATTTCTTGATTCATGAAATCTGCAAGTTCCTTAACTCTTTGGGTTGTTCTTGTTATTTTTCCGCTACGCATATATGATATGCTGTCCACTTTATTTTTAAGAAAAACCGAACAGTCGAAAGGAATCTGGATAAAGAGATGACAGATGTAATTACAGCAGTGGTCCAGGGGGAAGTCCAAAAGGATTTATTGGATGAAGTAGCTCAGATTGCTCAGGAAGCTGCCCAGGAGGTTGAAGTAAATACACAATCTCAGGGGGAGCTTCCCAGATACATTATTGCAGAAGAGGCAACATTGTCCCCTGAAGATGATGAGCTTCTGAAGATTTCTCCAAGGAAGGTAAAGTGGTTTCAAGAAAAAGAAGAACTCCTGAGAAGGAGCATGAGGCTCAGGTACTCTGTAAAGTCTTTTAATTCCTGAAAAATAGTTGTAATGATCTTTATATTCCTTGACAATTGAATGAAATGGCTTGTGATTTAGTCTGTAATTTTCTTATGTTTATATTGTCTTGAATGTATTTTTGTTTATATAAAAGGAATGTGTAAAATCACTTTATTCAATCTGTAAAATTTCTTAAGATAAATAGGGGGATTATTGGGAAAAATTCCTTTGATATAACTTAACAAATTACCCAAAAGTGATTTTATCTCTTAGGTGTGATTACCCATAGTATAGTGAGGTTAATTTGGTCATTAGATGTCTTAGGATGTCACACTCAACCTTGGGTGTCAAGACCATTTAAAGAGAAGCACAATTTGGGCAGAGTTAACATATGCGTCGAATGAAATCGCCGTAGCATCGAGTTAATGTCGATGCTACTTTGACTAGAAGTCCAAGTGGTCCAACCCTTCTGTCGAAGTAATTCAAGTCGATGTTATGTTGAAAGGATATCGATGTAGAATCCAAGGACCTGTCGAAGTATCTTGAGAAGTCAACGTAGCTTCTATTTCAACTCAGCGCAGAAGGAAGTATCTGTCCAAGCCATCTAAAGTCGACGCAACGTCGACTTCATTTAGACGCAGATAATGAAGTTCCAGCCAATCCTTCAACTCGACTGTTACGTCGATAAGGAATTGATGTAACGTCGACTAGTAGAGTTCTAACAGAGCAAGGATGAATTCGAAGCTGCTCTTACATGAACTTGAAGGTGCGTCGATAAGAGAGAAAGAGAACTCGACGCTATGTCGAATACAGTCTGAAATGGAAACCTTTTCAGCTGTCATTTTGGACTCTCTCTCATGGCCCACAATGCTGAAGATCATTCTCCAACAGCTCATTTATTGCCTCAAATAGAAAGAAGAATTAAAAGAAGACAGAAAAGCTTTCTTGGAAACAAGTTTATAGTTGGAGGATGGGTCGTGAATTAAAGAAGGAAAGAAAGAGAAATAGTCCAGTGCAAAATACATTTTCAGGACCTACCAGAAAAGGAAATCAATTCAAAATTAAAGAGGGACAATAAAAGGGAGGAGAAGACAGAGAAAGATCAGAGCATTCATCATAATCGGCTAAAGTTTTTCAATTAGGCCTTCTTCTTCTTCTTCTCCTCAGTAGAAACTCTTGAAGAGATCTACAGAAGATAATACTCTGCTCAGAGAAACAACTGTTGCTTCATCATCAATATTATATAGCAGCAGTACTACTAAAAGATCAGAGAGAATAAGGATCAAGAGCTTACAAACCCTAGCAATCATCACTATCATAAGCTAGGGTTAATCTGATACAGATCCTGGAGAGCACTCAAAGAACAGCACCTCAAAGACTGTTGTTACAGAAATCTGAGAAACAGATTTCTGATTCCTTCTTTTTCTTCCTTACTCTTCTTTCCTTACACCCCCTGTAAAGAGTTTTGAGAATCCCTCTTCCAAAGGATTCAGTGGTTCATGATCTCCTTATCAAAAGATCTGGTTGGTTCAAAATCTCCTTATTAAAAGATCTGGTTGGTTCATGATCTTCTTATCAAAAGATCAGTAGTTCTAAGAGTCTCCTTATTAAAAGACTCGGGCACAGGTGGTGCATTCCTACCAGGTGGTAGAAGAGATGACTACCAACATTTTTGGGAACCTCTATAAAATCTTTGTGTCTTCTGGCTTTGGATTTTTTGTGTTGTCCCTTTTTCTTTTACTGTTTTACTTGCTTTACTTAAACAACTTTTGTTTTATTCTGTGTGTGGAATTTTTGAAGCATAACACTTAGTGTTTTATTGTGTTTGCACAAATAGGATAGAAATATTTTTAAATCTCTATTCACCCCCCCTCTAGAGTATTCTCAGAGGCACAATGTGCACTTTCAATTGGTATCAGAGGGAGGTTGATCATTAAAAGTTTAACACCTTAATCAAAAAGGCCCCCTACTCTTTTCTCTTTATTTCAAATAATATTTTTCAAAGAAAAATGAGTTATAAGGATTATGCTTCTACAAGGCCTCCAGTGTGTAACTTGAATAAGTTCACGCTCTGGAAGGCCAGAATAAAGCTCAATATGAATTCCATTGATGAAGACATCCATAATGTTCTTCTCACAGGTCCTCCAGCTCCAGTCAGACAAAAAGCAGGGGAATCCTCAACAACTGAGGTTGTCCCAAGAAGTGAGTGGACAGAGGCTGAGAAGAAGGTCAAGGCATGTGATGCCAAGGCCATGAACATTCTGGTTTCAACAATGTCAGATAACATTTTCCAGAAGGTTGCTGAATGCCAATCAGCAAAAGAAATCTGGGATTCTCTCACCAGAATGGTGGAAGGAAGCTCTGATGAAAGAAAGGACAAGAAGTCCCTTCTCATATCCCAGTATGAGAACTTTCAGAAGAAAGTTGAAGAAACAGTTGCTAATATGTATGACAGATTCAGCATTATCATTAATGAGCTCAGAGGCTTGGACAAGGAGATATCCTTGACTGAAATTAATGATAAAATCCTCATGTGCTTCCCTAGCTCATGGGATTCGATCTGGGCAATCAGAGAGTCCAGGTACCACAGAGAGATCTCTACTGAAGCTTTGCTAGGAAAGCTTACGTCATTTGAGATGCTTCTAAAGAACAGGGCTGAGTCAGAAGAAAGAGAGAAAACTCTAGCTCTTATCCATAGGAGCCTTGCTCTGAAAGATTCTAAAGGAGATCCATCCACTACTGAAGATGAGATGTTCAGTCTCCTGGATAGAATATTCAAGAAATGGGTCAAGACAGAAGAGTCAAGGAGAAGAGAAAGGGACTCAAGGCCCAGGTATGATAAAACTCCAAAGAAGGAGATTATCTGCTTCACTTGCAACAAACCGGAGCACATAGCTCCTGAGTGCCCACAAGAACAAAGGGACAGAAGCAGCAACAAGGATGAAAAGAAGAAGAAGAAGTCTTTCAAAGACAAGAAGAAAGCCAAGGGTTTCATTGCTGAAACCTGGAGTGACAGTGAAGCTGATTTAAGCTCCTCATCATCTAAAAGTGATGATGAAGCAGAAGCAGTCTACATGATGGCACTGGGGATGTCATCAAATGATGAAGAAGAACAGGTATCGGTATTTGATGATTTTGATTTTAGCTCAGATGATTTTAAAACTTGTTTTAAAGAATTCTGTATTGATCATCTTTGGGTAGAAAGAGAATTAGACACAGCTAGGACTGAATTAGAAAACCTTAAGCAAGATGACATGTACCTAAGAAATCAAGACTTAACAAATGAAATTAGGAATAAAGAGTCAGAATTTATTGAAATTAGAAAAGAAAACATAAAACTAAAAGAAGAGTTAGCAAAGGCAAAGGCCTTTGAGGACTCACTCAATGGAAGGAGTCAGAAGCTCAAAGACATCACAGAAAATCTCTCTATGAGATTTAATCACCTAGGGTTAGGAGCAGAGCCCTCCACTAGCACAGAAGCACCTAGGAAACCTCCCTGGAAAAATCCAGTATCTTTTGTTAGACCTATTGAGTACCAACCAAGTGAGAAAAGTACATCAACTAAGGGTAAGGCCAGTAATTACCCAGTTAGGATAGATGAACCTAACAAAGTAAATCTGAATAAGAAAGAAAAACCCTGAGGCAAGAACAATGTAGAGAAATTAAATAACCACAACCAAAACGCTAAAGCAAAACCTAGGATAATAAAACATTATGCTGATTTTTTATACCTAGATACATTCTACACACATTTCAATTATCAGAATAACAAACATAGGTTTGGGAAACTCATTCCTTATCATCCAAAAGGGTATCATGAAAGACCCTTCTATTCCTTCATTGAACCCTACAATGGTAAAAGCAAAGGGCCCAAGGTAACCTAGGTTCCTTCTAATGTTTGAACTACTTATGCAGGATTAGGTAGGGTCCCACTCAGTAGAAAATGGAGTGGGAAGAAAGATGTAGGTCATGAATAAGGAACAAACTTCATCGAAGGGAGTGATTTCTACCTTGAATCTTCCTTACAGTTTATAAAATTAATATCATAATCTATTTTCAATAAATATAATTGCTGGGAAAAACAGCAAGAATTTTCTAAGGAAATAGATCTGTTCATTTAGAGGTGCGTCGAATAGAAGTTGGCGTACCATAGACTTCTACTTGACGTCAACGTCAAGAAGCAGTCATAGTAGATAATTCGAATAGATCTCGACGCAACGTCGAGTTCTTATCGACGCAACGTCGAGTTCTTATCGACGCATACGACATCTTATTGGTCGCTGGCCAAATTCGAGGTTGCTTCGATTGAAAATCGACGTAACGTCGACAGGACTACGTCGACTTAAGGATTGTTGAACAATCTCTAGATTACGTAGATATTACTGGGCGCTCAAAATTGCTTCTAGAAGCATTCTCTACTCATTTTTGCGCACCAAATACTAATCCTTATCGATGGTGCGTCGACATAAACCCTAAGTTGCGACGAATCGTCTTCTTTTAAGCAACTTCAGCGTCAAGATCGTTGCACTTTCAAATTTCCCTCTCCTTGCTCTCTTGCTCTCTTGTTCTCTAGCTCTCCCGTGCTGCTCTCTCTCTCTCTCACATTTTCTCTTTGTGTTTGCAGGTACTATCGATCAAATGGCTCCACCCAAGGTCAATTCTGGATTTGACGTGGACGTAGATTCGTTCAATGCTGCTGCAAAAAGCTTCAAGGTCATCCTTTGTCTATTTCATAAAGCAAGACTAACCAAGCTTATCTCCACGAGGTGTAAAATACTATACACATAGAGGATAATGGTTCCCTCCATGACAAAATTTCTGAAAAAGATATCAGCATAACAGAGGAAATGTTGTCTCAAACATTTGATCTACCCACAGGAAAGACTTATGATGAGTTGTCTGGGGAGGAGACAAAGAAGGCCTTAGAAATCATGCAATTCAAGAAAGATAGACCCATAAATCTGAAAAAGGTGGATCTGGTAGAAGAATACAGATTTCGGGCAGACATAGTGGGAAAAGTGATGTTGTGCAAGATATCAGCACATGATGTTATACCCAAACAGCAATTACAAATCATGGGAGCTCTAGTTCTGGAAAAAAAGATAAACTGGTGAGATGTCTCCTGAAACTGATTGGTCATAAGTATGCACACAAAGAGAACTCCTACATGAGGATAATGAGCCAAGTTATCTTCCAACACTATCCAGAGGACTACAAATCCAAAGGAGTGCCAATTCCACCAGGCAAAAGAATCAACATTGGGATCTTCTCCAAGTGGACTAGGAAGGTTCTAAAGCCTGGTCAGTCTGCACCTTCACCACCTCTCTCTCCTCCTCCTCAAGATTTTGAGAGGAAGATACAAGATCCTCCAAGGGATAATATACCTCCTCCTCCCTCTCAAACTCCTCAGGAAGATGTTCTAGCTCCACAATCACCTCAGCAACAACAACAGCAGCAACAAACCCCTCAATCCATTCCATCCTCTTCAGTCCCAGAGCCATCACCTCTCATTACCCATCAACAACCATCCACTTCTACCCTAGACTCTCAGTCTGTTCCACCTCCACCAACCCATATCTCACCTGAAACTTACCATGCTCTATCCCCTATTCAAGAAGATTTCTCACCATCACCCCCTCCATCTACCTCTCATATCCCTCTTATTGACCTTGAGCAGGTCATCTCTAAGGCAGTTGGTTTTGCCTCCTCTACATTTGCAGATTTAGTGGTCTCTCAAGCAAGAAAATTTGACAGAAAGTATGCCCAGATGGAGGCTAAATTATTAGATTCTAAAAGATCCCTCCAGAGCCTCAAGGACTTATGTCTTCCTCCATGGTCACAAAAGAGTTCTTAACCTCTCTTACCAGCAAGGTTAAGAAGGGGGAGAACATTCTAGAGGAAGAAAGGCATGTCCTAGAGGTGTGTGGCCATACTGACGTCTATCCTGCTCCAGACAGAGTTACCACCTTTCAAGATGCATAGGTCCATGGGGAGCAAATAGCTGAAGTAAATTAGGGGGAGCTCCCAGATACTCAGGGGGAACCTGCTCCAGAAGTCCAAAGGAATCTTGATAAAGAGATGATAGATGTAATTATAGCTGTGGTGTAGGGGGGAAGTCGAAAAAGATTTATTGGATGAAGTAGCTCAGATTGCTCAGGAAGCTGCCCAGGAGGCTGAAGTAAATGCACAATCTCAGGGGGAGCTTCCCAGAGACATTATTGCAGAAGAAGCAACATTGTCCCCTGAAGATGATGAGCTTCTGAAGCTTGCTCCAAGGAAGGTAAAAGTATTTTCAAGAAAAAAAAGAACTCTTGAGAAGGAGCAATGAGGCACAGGTACTCTGTAAAGTCTTACAATTCCTGAAAAAATAGTTGTGGGGATCTTTATATTTTTTGACAATTGAATGAAATGGCTTGTGATTTCAGTCTGTCATTTTCTTATGTCTATATTGTCTTGAATGTATTTTTGTTTATATAAAAGAAATGTATAAAATCACTTTTTTCAATCTGTAAAATTTCTTAAGATAAATAGGGGAGATTGTTGGGAAAAACTCCTTTGATTTAACTTAACAAATTACCTAAAAGTGATTTTATCTCTTAGGTGTGATTACCCATTATATAGTGAGTGTAATCTGGTCATTAGATGTCTTAGGATGTCACACTCAACCTTGGGTGTCAAGACCATTTCAAGAGAAGCACAATTTGGGCAGAGTTAACATATACGTCGAATAGAAATCGACGCAACATCGAGTTAATGTCGACGCTACTCTAACTAGAAGTACAAGTGGTCCAACCCTTCTGTCGAAGTAATTCAAGTCAACGTTACTTCGAAAGGATATCGGCGTAGAAGCCAAGGACCTGTCGAAGTACTTGAGAAGTCGACATAGCTTCTATTTCAACTCCGCACAGAAGGAAGTATCTTTCGAAGTCATCTAAAGTCGACGCAACGTCGACTTCATTTCGACGCAGATAATGAAGTTCCAGCCAAGCCTTCAACTCGACAGTTACGTCGAAAAGGAATCGACGCAACATCGACTAGTAGAGTTCAAACAGAGCAAGGATGAATTTGAAGCCGCTCTTACAAGAACTCGAAGGTGCGTCGATAAGAGAGAAAGGGAACTCGACGCTACGTCGAATACAGTCTGAAAAGGAAACTTTTTCAGCTGTCATTTTGGACCCTCTCTCATGGCCCACAATACTGAAGATCGTTCTCCAACGGCTCATTTATTGCCTTTAATAGAAAGAAGAATTAAAAGAGGATAGAAAAGCTTTCTTGGAAACAAGCTTACAGTTGGTGGACGGGTCGTGGATTAAAGAAGGAAAGAAAGAGAAATTGTCCAGTGCAAAATACCTTTTCAGGACCTACCAGAAAAGGAAATCAATTCAAAATTAAAGAGGGACAATAAAAGGGAGGTAAAGACAGAGAAAGATCGGAGCATTCATCACAATCGGCTAAAGTTTTTCAATTAGGCCTTCTTCTTCTTCTCCTCAGTACGAACTCTTGAAGAAAGATCTACAGAAGATAATACTCTGCTCATAGAAACAACTGCTGCTTCCTCATCAATATTATATAGCAACAGTACTACTATAAGAGCAGAGAGAAGAAGGATCAAGAGCTTACAAACCCTAAAAATCATCACTATCATAAGCTAGGGTTAATCTGATACAGATCTTGAAGAGCACTCAAAGAACAGCACCTCAAAGACTGCTGTTACAGAAATCTGAGAAACAGATTTTTTATTCTTTTTCTTCCTTACTCTTCTTTCCTTACACCCCCTGTAAAGAGTTTTGAGAATCCCTCTTCCAAAGGATTCAGTGGTTCAAGATCTCCTTATCAAAAGATCTGGTTGGTTCAAGATCTCCTTATCAAAAGATCTGGTTGTTTCATGATCTCCTTATCAAAAGATCAGTGGTTCTAAGAGTCTCCTTATCAAAAGACTCAGGCACAGGTGGTGCATTCCTACCAGGTGGTTGATGAGAGGACTACCCACATTTTGGGGAACCTCTATAAAATCTGTGTGTCTTCTGGCTTTGGATTTTCTATGCTGTCCATTTTTCTTTTACTGTTTTACTTGCTTTACCTAACCAGCTTTTGTTTTATTATGTGTGTGGTTAGCTACCCTCGAAAAGCGGTAAGTACGAGTCTATGTCGACATAGCAAATCATGAGTGAGTCATCATAAATACATTCATTGCATTGCACCGCATAGAGATCCTCACCATATAAACTTGTATGGGCACCTTTATATGATGAGTTACTTATTACTGCTAAGACCCTTAACTTATAAGCTTGTATGGGCATCCTTATAAGTTAAGTATAATTCAGTTCTTTATATACTCTGCTATGTTATACTTTGTTGCTTACTATATTGCTAGATGTTGTTCTTTTATACATGCTAGTATTTCTTGTTGCTTACCTATACACATGCTGCTCTCTTATTACACTACATATACCACCTGCTTGTATATATACTGATTATATTGCGGCGTTCTCCTCTTTCCTTCTGCCCGGTTCCTAAGAGTCACTGGGGGAGAGGATGTGAAGCCGCTTAGTCTTTATGACTAATGGTTGTTACACCACTATTTGTAGGAGCACACTCAGGTGGAGCAGCAACGTACGACACAGGAGGACAGCCAGGCCAGGGTGATAGAGCCTGCGATGATGATACCTTCACTACCGTCAGTGACAGATGTGAGCGAGTGTTTGAGATGTAGCCTTAAGGAAAATTGTACTCTGATATTTTTCTGGAGCTTTTGTAGCTACCTGTCCTTTTGTACTTGAATGGACATTAATAATTAGTTGTGAATCTATGGTGTTGGGGACTCGGCGCAACCAACTCGACCAAAATCCTGGACTGTTGGTGAAGGCGCTACCTATCCTTAACAGAGCTAGTCACCCAAGCAGGATCCACGTGGCAGCCAGTTAGGCCCGCGGGGGACACGCCCTTCCGCTTCGACTAGTGCCGCAACACCGGGGCAATTGTTGAACCGCAGTTCCAACAATCCCCCCAGCAACGACTCGGGGTTTCGAACACGCGACCCCCTCTGATACCACTTGTTGGGGACTCGGCGCAACCAACTCGACCAAAAGCCCGGACTGCTGGTCACCCAAGAAGGATCGACGTGGCAGCCAGTTAGGCCCGCGGGGGACACGCCCTGTTGGAACATGGTCTTCCGCATCTCCTAGGTTTGAGAATAACAAAACCTATGTGTATTTGATCTTGTGTGTTTAAGTGTGCAAGATAACAAAGTCCACATGACTCAAGGATTACATAAGAAGGTTGCCCCCAAAGTTGAGCCATCAAATCCAAAACTCCTACTAGCACTGGCGGTAGTACTACCGCAGGCGCTAGCTATCGTTCGACGAACTATAAGCGGCGCTCGACGAAATGCTCATAACTGCGTTCGACGAAAATTTGCTCGACGAACTTTTAGCTGCGTTCGACGAAATTTCGATCGACGAAATGTTTGCTTAACCGCAATTCCGGGAGTACTTATAGAAGGAGATAGCGCCTGGCGGTATCCGATAGTGCAGGCGATAGCGAGGAGCACAGTAGGCAAGAGAGAATTGTTTCCTCAGATTGAAGATTCTGTCGCGCAGAATATGTCCTAAATGGGATAGCGCCGGCGGTAGCACTAGCGCAGGCGCTAGCGCTGAGGCTATAAAATGGACCCCTTGGCTCCGTCTTCCTCATCCTCTAGAGATAAAAAATTCCAGAGCTTCGTGCCACAGCATAGAGAGGAAGTTTCAGAGAGATACTCCCACAAATCCATAAAGACTAAAGGAGATCCGTGGAGAAGATTTCAACACGCGTCATCATCGTGACGAAAGACCGCATCGACTACGATCATACTCTGCGTCTTCGTCTACTTCTCCAAGAGATCCACATAGAGGGAGTTTTTATATTATTGTCTTTTTATTTCACATCTTTTCTTGTAATCGTGTAGTAAATTCGCCTCGTGTTGGCGACTAGGTCTGGGTAGGACTTAGGGTTGAAATTCGCCTCGTGTTGGCGACTACATCTAGGTTAGGTCTAGGGGGTGCTCGAGGCCATATCTGGGGAAGGGTTGGCTAGAGCGTCTTGAGGCCATATCCGGGGAAGGATCGGCTAAAGTCAACCGGTTCGTGGGGATACGAGTCGGTATAGAAAACAAAAAGAGTCTTTCATATTTCGCTTTGATTTCTAGCGTCATTGAAATCAAAATTTTGTAATCATTTTTATTAATAGTAATCATGTCTCTCCTTTTGAAATAAAAATGATTTATTCTTCATTTCTCTAAATTGTTTATTATCATCTCTTTTATTATAAAACAATTTAGATCTTTATTCAAAATAACTATTTTGATCTATTATTATTTCAAGTATTACAAAATATAATATAAGTCTTTAAAACCCTTATTCACCCCCCCCCCCCCCTCTAAGGGCGCCTACCGATCCAACAAGTGGTATCAGAGCCAGGTTTTATTCCAATCGGCTTAACAACCGGGAATAATGGCGACTCATGATCTCGCTTTTCCGGAGGGTCAAGGGGTTAGTCGACCACCTCTCTTTGCTGGGTCAGATTTTAACTACTGGAAAAATCGAATGATGTGTTTCCTTATGACCATGGATGTAGAAGTATGGAACATGGTAGAAGTTCGGTACTCTCCTCCTACAACTGTAGTGGGAGAGGCGATATTACCAAAACCTAAAGATAAATGGGATGATAACGATAAACTAAGATGTAAAAATAATGCTAAAGCAATGAACGCTTTATATTGCGCTTTAAATAGGACTGAGTTTAATAGAATTTTTGCATGCACAACTGCTTATGATATTTGGAATCAATTGGAAGTTACTCATGAAGGTACATCGCGGGTGAAAGATGCAAAGCTATTCCAACTGGAATCTGAATATGAAAAATTCAGGATGGATACCGAAGAGGACATCAACTCGATGTACACTCGCTTCACCAAGATCACCAACGCTTCAAAGGCACTTGGAAAGACCTACTCAGACGGGGACTTGGTGAGGAAATCCTTCGCTCCTTACCTCCAAGGTTCAATCCAAAGGTGACAGCCATCTCGGAGTCGAACAACTTAAGAACACTCCAGATTGAGAACCTTATTGGGAATCTCAAAACCGATGAGGTAGAACTCTAGATTCAACAAGATGAATACAATAAAGAGCCAAAGAAAAGGCGCTAGCAGTAAAATCAAAGAAGGAGAGCATCGAAGATGATGATGAAAATGAAGAAGGTCTCTTGGTGAAGAACTTCAAAAGATTCATGCGGGATCCCGAAAGAAGAAAAACTTTTCACAAATACCTCACCAAAGGGTCCAACAAGCAAGGGTCATGGAAGAACAAGGAAGCCATGATGATATGGAGAAATCTCCTCCAGAGTGCTTCAATTGCAGGAAGATCGGACACGTTCGAAGTGAATGTCCAAAAATTCTAGAGAAGGAGAAGGAAAAGAGGCACAAAAAGAAGAACAAGATGAAAAAGTATACGTCTTCCGAGGAGTCAAGCGCAACAACTTCAAGCGGCGATGAGGGAGCTAACTTATGCTTAATGACAAAAAGCAACGATGGCAACACCAGTGTTCTTAGCGACACTGACGTAACTCCTCCTACCTTCGAAGAACTCTATGATGAATTTGTTCTAACTTGCAAATCCAATGATCAAAGTATAAAAGATAATATTATATTAAATTGTGAAAATGAATCTATTATTAAAGAAAATCATAAGCTCACAAAAAATTGATTTCCCTTGAAAAGAAAAAGGTCTCATGTCAAGAGTGTGAGCACTCTTTATTTAAGACAAAAGAACTTGAAGTTTCTCTTTCTAAGACCCTCTCACAAAACAAAACTATTGCAAAGGAAAACGGGGGCTTAGAAAGAAAACTAAAAACCTTTCTTTTACAAATTGAAAATAACAAAAAGGGCTTTGAAAATAAATGTGTTATGATTGTACAAGAAAATACATTTCTTAAAAAACAAAATTATGACCTCAATATAACCATAAAAAAATTCGGGATTGGTCAAAAATCCTTGGATATAATTTTGGGAAACCAATGTTATGGTTCTGGAAAATTTGGGGTCGGATATAAAAGTGAGCCCTACCGCCCGGCGCTAGCCACTAACGCCGGCGGTAGCTCAGCCGTTAAAAAATCTTCTATTTTTTCTAAAAATCAATCCTCATCCAGTAAGAGCAGTGTAGATTTTCAGAAAAGGGTCTCAACCCCCTTTATCTCGTGTGCAAACTGTCATAGGCTTGGACACATGTCTTGCTCTTGCAGGAAAATAAAACATGGATCTCTAAAGCAAATCTGGGTACCTAAGGCATCCACTTATTCTATGGGTGGTACCACTTGGGTATCTGGATCTTTTCCCTCATCTTCTTTCTAGATTTCCAGGAAGGTTAAGGATAAGAAGTATGTCTGGTACTTGGACTCGCGTTGCTCCAAGTATCTTTGACTTAGGAGTGGACTTCTCCAAATCTAGGACATTGTGGGCAATGATCCCAACAATCTCCCCCTATTTGAAGAAGTCATAATCTCAGTCAATGATATATCTCTCTTTTCAAAGATAATCAATGTTTTCTAATTTCTATACAGGTAATCAAAATAAGTAATATAATTCCTTATAAAATTGGATTACCAAAACATTCTATCCACAGAAATTATTTCAGACACGATTTTTCATATAAGTGCAAAAACACAAGCAATTCAGAATAAGACATGTCATGAAGAGAAAACAGATCACATCACAGGCATTTATATATATGATCAAGACAAAAAATAGTTAACACTGGGAATTCATCAAGATTGTTCAAAAATATATCAAATACATTCTTCTGAAAATACTTAGTAAAAATTAAAATTTCTAAAGCTGCCCAGGATCCTTGAATTCAATTCCTCTTTTGGCTCTTTTGGAAAGTGCTTCGGCAACTTCCTTTCTTCTCTTGAAATAGCCAAATGGCTTTGGAAAGTATCTGATTGGCTCCATATCACCAGCCTAAATCTTCCCAGCCATTTTGTCAGCCTTGAATTTGATCTTCAGTTCCTCTTGATCCCTATGCTTTAAACATTCAGCTTCAGAATACCACTTTCCTCTTTCCTCTGTGTTACCTTTCACAGATTCCCAAGCTGACAGAATCAATTCTCTTGAAGAGGGAGACCAATGTTCAAAGTCAACTCTTGATTGAACCTCTTCTCTGAACTTTCTTTTACTTGATTCAACTTGCTTACTAGTAAAGTACTCTCTTTTGCTTTTATCTTCAGGACTATACATTTTAGCAATTTGCTTTTGAACCTGAGTAAGAGAAGCTGGCCTTGTCTCAGAAACTTGATCATTCTCATAATCAATGGGAGGATATCCAAAAATTTCTCTTATAGAGTTTGAGGTCCACACAGCATGTTCAGAACTAGCTTGAATCATTGACCTCTCCCCCTTTAGGACTTCTTCAACAATATGATCTCTTATAACATTTTTCTGAAATCTGACTTGTCCTTCCAAGTGATTAATTCCACTCTCAATGGTTTTCTTTACCTTAAAGAGATGGTCATCTATGGTATCTGCATGCAATTTTGCTTGATCTTTCAGAACTATGGAGCTCTCATCAATTTTAGCCAGAATATCAGTATTCTGCTGTTGCAGTCTAGCTTCAATCTTATTTGTACCTATCAGGACTTGTGCAACCTGTTCTTTATACAAAACTTGCATGTTGCTACTTAGTATTCCTTGGTTTGTCTGAACATCATCCACTATCTTTGTAATTCTAGCTTGTGACTCTTTAAGAACCTTTGATGTTTCTTTGATTACACCAAGTTGTTCAGTTGTATAATCTACTGAAACACCAGCTCTCTTGAAAAACTTTACCATCTCCTTTCTCAATGCAGATATCTGATGATTGACTTCAAATCTAACCAATTTCAATTGGACATCTACCTCATTTTTCATTTTTGTATTATTCTCCTCAATATACTGTTCTAATAATCTTCTTTGATTATTAAGTAACACCTCCAGCTTAGGTAGAATAGGACTAAGATCCACATTGATTTCCTTTTCCATTTCAGCACTTCTACTGCTTTCTTCTCTTATGAAAGAGTCATTTCTCTGGCTCATATGGGAGCTAGAGGATTCTATCTTGATTACCTTCTCAACAGATTTCTTTGTTGCTTCAGGCTCTCCTTCTACCTCCATAGCATCAGCTACAGAATTCACATTAGCAGGGATCTCAGCCTGAGACTCCCCCTCAAATGGTGTATTATCTTCAGCTGGAAATTCATCTTGAGGCTCCCCCTCAATCTCTGCATTGATCAGATCAATTTTTTCCTGAGCAGGGATCTCATCCTGAGCCTCCCCCTCAACTGCTGCTTTGCTCATTTCAGAATTGTTCTGAGCAGGAATCTCATCTTGAGTCTCTCTCTCATTTTGAAAAATCCCTTCAAGTCTAGCAGGGGATACATGAAGACTTCCTCTTTCTTCTACTCCTTTCTCACTCTCATCCTTTTCTTTCTCATTCTCATCCTTTGGTGTATCAGGAGAACTGTCCCTTTGATTGTTCCCTTCTTCTTCTTCAGATGTTGTAAGGTTTGGATCATGAATTGGAGAAGATCTAGTTTTTCTTTTGGAAGAGGATGAGCTTGATGAACTTGAAGAAACCTTCTTCTTCTTTTGCTTCTTGACTTTCTTCTGTTTGGGAGAAAGATCTGCTGGAGGAGGATTTGATAAGACTCTGTCCCATCTCTCTATCATTCTAATATCCATTTTCTTCATGTGGTTTATCTTGGATCCAAGTTTACTATTCAAAGAGTCAGAAATGACTTTTACTAAATACAAAGACAATATCCTACCCATGTTGGGTACTTGGATACATTCAACTATCCTATCAAACACCACTCTCCCCCAATCTGTTCTCAGAGAGTGAATAATCCTTGTTAGTAGAATAAACATTTTTCTGGAAATTTTGTCATGTGATCCAGTCTTGCACAACAGGCCCTTTCCTATCACGTCTGTCAACAATTTTCCTTTTGAATTCATTCCTTTTCTAAGAATACTTCCTGTGATTTCTCACGATGTTTCAATTCCGCACCAGATTTGTGCTAATTTAATCTGTTCTGAGGTCACTTCTCCTTCTTTTTCATTGATTTTTAACCTAGGCAGTTCTAGTGCCTTAGTGAGTCTTGAAGGAGTGATCTTAATCTTCTTACCATTCACACTGGTCTTAAGCTTTGAATTGATGGAGTCTATTACTATATTGGAGTAAAACTCTAATACCTCTCGTTTCCAGATAAGGGTTGATTCAGATAGTACAAATTCCAGTCCTGCTTTGTAGATTAAATCGATGGTTGACTTGATTTCTACAGGAGCTGATTGAAATCCATTTCGAACAAGCTCGCTTCCTTCATAAAGATAATCACTGCTTTTGGGAGGCATTGTGATTGATGTTCGAAGATAGAAAGAATTGATGGAGAAATTTTCTGGGCAGTCAATTTCGAACTGAGAGAACTAGGGCACATGCACTAACGAAGTGTCTTCCCTATTTATAGAAGTTCTAATTCAAGAAGATGAATAGCCGCGCGCCGAGCTTGTTTGACAAGATTGATCTAATGGTTCAAATTTACCCTATCGAGACGGCCTAGATATGTTCGCACAAGCGTTGAGATAGCTCGACGTCATATATCTTCTCGACGCCAGGTGATTTCTCTCGACGCCAGGTATCTTCTTTCGACGCCTGATAACTTATCCACTTACTTTTTAGGACATAAATATTATTTTCATTTATTTAATCCAATACAACTTTAATCCATTTTTAGCATACCTAATTCAATTTTAAAGTTATTGAATTTTGTTTCATCCAAGGGTTTAGTAAATATGTCAGCAACTTGTTTGTCAGTGGGGACATATTCAATTGAAATATCACCATTTTCTACATGTTCTCTAATGAAATGGTATCTTATTTCTATGTGTTTAGTTCTGCTATGTGATACAGGATTATTAGCTATAGCAATAGCACAAGTTGAATCACAAAATAGAGGAGATTTACTTAGCTGAACTTTATAATCTTGGAGTAGGTGTTGAATCCATAGTAGCTGAGCACAACAGTTTCCAGCTGAGATGTACTCAGATTCTGCTGTAGAAATAGCCACACTGGTTTGCTTCCTGCTACTCCAAGAGATTAATCTTTTGCCAAGAAATTGACATGTACCTGATGTACTTTTTCTGGCCTCTTTGCATCCTGCAAAATCAACATCTGAAAAGCCAATTAGTTCAAAGTCATTGCTTCTAGGATACCAAAGGCCAAGATTAAGAGTGCCCTTCAGATATCTCAGGATTCTTTTGACAGCAGTGTAGTGAGATTCTTTAGGGTTCACTTGATATCTAGCACACACACATGTTGAGAACATAATGTCTGGCCTGCTAGCAGTTAGGTAGAGCAATGAGCCAATGATGCCTCTGTACAAGGTTTCATCAATAGGTTTCCCTTTTTCATCCTTGTCCAGTGACATATTTGCTGCCATTGGTGTCTTCATGACAGTGTAATTTTCCATTCCAAACTTCTTGATAATCTCTTTTGTGTACTTGGTCAGAGAAATGAAAATTCCTTCCTCAGACTGTTTCACTTGGAGACCTAAGAAGTATTTAAGCTCACCCATGCTGCTCATTTCAAATTTTCCTTGCATAAGGTTTGCAAACCTTTTGCAAAGGTTATTATCAGTAGAGCCAAATATTATATCATCTACATATATTTGTACTAGAATAATGTGACCTTTAACTATCCTAAGAAACAATGTCTTGTCTATCTTTCCTCTTGAGAATTTGTTCTCAATAAGAAATCTAGATAATGTCTCATACTAGGCTCTAGGTGCCTGTTTCAGACCATACAATGCTTTTAATAATAGATAGACATGATTTGGATGAGTAGAGTCAATAAAACCTGGGGGTTGTTCAACATATACTTCCTCCAATATTGTTCCATTAAGGAATGCTGACTTTACATCCATTTGATAGACTATGAATCCAGTGTGTGCTGCAAATGCCAGGAATAATCCGATTGCCTCCAATCTTGCCACAGGAGAAAACACTTGATCAAAATCTATGCCTTCCTCCTGTCTATATCCTTGAGCAACCAACCTTGCTTTGTTTTTGATGATCACACCATTTTCATCCAGCTTATTCCTGAATACCCATTTGGTCCCTATGACTTTGTGTTTCTTTGGTCTTGGAACCAATATCCAGACTTTGCACCTTTCAAATTGATTTAGCTCTTCTTGCATGACAGATATCCATGAAAGTCCTTATTGGCTTCATCAAATTTCTTAGGCTCTATTTTGGATAGAAAGCTATGATCCAAGGCCTCATGTATTGAGTTTCCTCTTCTAGTTTGCACACCATCATTTGGATTTCCTATGATCTATTCTTTTGGATGATCCTTCAGATGTTTGGTTGCATTCCTCCACCTTTCATTTTCCCTTTGAGATTCTGGTGCATCTGTTTGAGTAGGTTCTTCTAGAGGTTCTGGATGTGGTGGTTCTTCAACAGCAATAGGTTCTTCATAATTGTCTTCTGCTAGGGATTCATCCTCTCTAGTTACAATTATAGTCTCATTAGATTCTTCATTATCCCCATTGTGCTGTTCATTGATATTCATCTCCTTTAATTTCTGTGTAGAACCTGCACAACTAGATAAACTTCCCAGATCCTTATAAATAAGGCTGGTTTCATCAAATACAACATGTATAGATTCTTCTATTCTATTAGACTTTTTGTTGAAAATTCTATAGGCTCTACTTTGAGAGCTATACCCAACAAAAATTGCCTCATGTGCTTTTTCAGCAAATTTAGTGAGATGGTGCTTTCCATTATTTAATACAAAGCATTTACTACCAAATATTTTGAAATAGGCTAAGGTGGGTTTTCTACCTTTCAACAACTCATATGGGGTCTTATCCAGTCTTTTGTTTATAAGAGCCCTGTTCTGCACATGGCATGCTGTGTTTACAGCTTCAGCCCAGAAATACTCAGGAAGAGAAGAATCACTCAGCATACTTCTGCTAGCTTCAATAAGGGTTCTATTTCTTCTCTCAACAACCCCATTTTGTTGGGGAGTTCTAGGAGATGAGAACTGTTGAGAAATGCCTAGATTCTCACAAAATTTGGTCATTGCACCTAACTGAAATTCAGTCCCATGATCACTTCTAATTTTGGCTACAGAATTTCCTATTTCATTGGTGATTTGCCTAACAAAACTGGTAAATATTTCTAAAGTGTCTGACTTATGTTTAAGGAAGAATACCCAAGTGTATATGGAATAATCATCAACTATTATAAGGGTGTATGACTTTCCTCCTAAGCTATGGAATGACATTGGTCCAAATAGATCCATGTGAAGTAGGTACAGACATCTAATGGAATCCTTCTCACCAATTGGTTTGAAGGATGATTTAGTCTGCTTACCCATTTGACAAGCATGGCATGGACCCTCATGCACACACTTCCACTTAGGCCCAACTCTCACTAGATCTTTTGAAATAAGTTTATTTATAGTCATATAGTTTATGTGAGCTAACCTTTTATGCCATTGAACACTACTAGAAACTTTATTTTCTGCTACTAAGTATATGGAATTAACTTGATCAGAACATATGAAGTTAAGGCAGTAAATGTTGCCACTCCTAGTGCCTGAGAGAATTATCTCATTCTCTTTCTTAATCAGACACTCATCCTTGTGGAATGAAATGTCATACCCAATATCACATAATTGACTTATGCTGATAAGATTGTGTTGCAATCCATCAACATGAGCAACTTTGGTGATGGTGACAATTCCATTTGTGATATTACCATAACCTTTAGTTTTACCTTTTTCAGACCCTCCAAAGATAACCTTTGGTCCATTCCTCACAGGAGTGTAATCATTCAGCAGACTTTTTGTTCCTGTCATGTGCATAGAGCACCCACTGTCCAAGTACCAGATTGGAAGTTGATTGGTCTTTGGACAACCCTGCAAAAAGAAATTACCTTTTCTTAGGAGCCCACACCAAGTTGGGTCCTAGAACCTTGTTAGTATGAGCTAGAACATTTAGTTGTTGAATAAACCTTGGTGCTGTGAGAGTTGCCATAGGTCTGAATACTGGTCTCCCAGAGTTGAATCTTGGAACTGTTGGATTGAACCAACAGTCAAGAGCAAAATATCCAACCCTTCCACAACACCAGCATTCATATCTGTTATATCTCCTTGGAGGTCTTCTTACTTCTTTATATTGACTCATATTTTGCTTAATTGCCTTATTCAAAGGAGCTATGTGAGTTGTTTTAGTAACTTTTACTGGTTCTGTTTTCTTAACAGCAGTGGTTTTTACTTCAGGTCTTAGTTCCTTTCTTTTGGATTTTGTGTTTGCTTTAAATACAAAGGAGTCATGATGAGTTAATACTTTTTCTTTGCATAGTGATTTGGCATTATTGTTACTTGGTTGAATTGAATCATCTTTGCTATTAGAACATTCACCCTTATAAAACTTATGCACACCTTTTTGATCATGCTTATTTGTGATAGGCATGGCTTTGTTAAATTTTAAAGGTTGCATAGGTGCCTTGTCATTACTTTTAGGGTTAGTATCTGCATTCCTATCATATCCTATGACATATCTGTATTGTGCAGAAAATGTGTTTATTATAGGAAGAATAGTTTGTGGTTTTGAGAACTTTGCTACAAGTTTTCTTTCTGCTAGGAGTTTTGCTTCAAGTTCTTTTATTAACTTCTCCTTAGTGCATAAAGTTTGTATGTGAATAATAGACATGACTTTTAGTTTGCTAAGTTCTTTGCTTGTCTGATTCATCCTCTCAGCTGTCTCAGAGTTTTGAGAATCAGTTTGCTTTAATTCAGATATTTCTTTTTGTAACCTCTTATTATGCCTTTTGCTCTTCTTAAGTGCTTTGAGAAGTAATTGATATTTTTCAATAATTTCATCTACATGAAGTTTAGATTGTGAGTCATTTTCATCAGAAGAGAATGAATCTATTTCAGGTTCAGAATCAGAATCTGATAGAGGGGTTTTATCAAGTACCTTTATATCAGTAGTTGTCTCCTGATCTTCTTGATCACTCAATGCCACGAGTCCTGCATTTTCTTCTTCATCCTCTTCACTATCAGACCTTGATAGTGGGGCTTTTATCATAGATCTATGATTTAGACTGTCTTCACTTTCATTGGCAACTATCAGAGCTATGAGTGCCTCCTCACTATCTGAGTCTGATGACTGAGATTCACTATCACTAAGAGTGACCTTGCCCTTTTTGGCTATTCGACTCTTCTCATGTCTCTTGTCAGATTTGTGCTTTCTTTCATCAGATTTCTTGTTGTTCTTTCTCTTTGAAGGACAATCAGCAATCATGTGTCCTGATTTCCTGCAACCAAAACACACAATTTCTTTTGAATTAATTTTATTGTGTTTAGAGTTGTACCTGTCCTTCTTGGAGTCTTGTTTGAATCCCTCTGAAGAATTTGAGTGCTTCCTAGATCTGGATAACTGAGAGGGTCTAGTTTTCTAGTGTTGTTTTCTTCTCAACATTCTTTTTAGCTGTTTGGTAAAGAGTGCCAATTCACCATCTGATATTTCAGAATCAGAATTACTGGTTTATGATTCTTCTGATTCAGAAGGTATCCTGGGGGATAGAGACATTCTTTCTTTGCTTTTCTTGGAACTTTCTGCTTTCAGAGCAATAGGATTTTCTCTGCTGTTTCCTTCCTCAACTTTTCTGGTATTCAGATGAAGTTCATGGGACAAGAGTTTCCCATATAAATTCTGCGGCTGAATGTTTCCCAGATTTCCCATTTCTCTGATTGCACAGATCTTGATATCCCATTCTTTGTTCAGTGATCTTAAGAATTTATCATTCAGCTCATAATCTGTGAAAGTTCTTCCATAAGTTTTTAGACCATTTACAATTTTGAAGAATTTTTCATAGCTGACTGCTATTGAATCTTTCTTGTCTTGCCTGAAGGCTTCATATTGCTGATTTAGAAGTGACTTCCTGTCATCTCTGACTTCTTCAGTCCCTTCCATATAGACAATGAGAGATTCCCACATTTCTTTGGCAGTTTTGCAATGGACTAAGTTTTAGAAAGTTGAATCCTCAATAGCACTAACAATGATGTTCTGAGTTCTCTTATCCATGGAGGCCAGAATCACTTCATCTTTGGTCATCTCTGAATAGGTTTTAGGAGTCTTTATACTTCCATCTGTAAATGAAGCTTTCATAGGAACAAAAGGTCCCTCTAGAACAGTTATGTAAATCCTAGGATCAGATGCTTCCATGAAAAATCTGACCCTTTCTTTCCAAATCCCAAAGTTTTCTTTTCTGCAAATTGGAAGCTTCATAGATGTGAATTCTTTGCTTCCTTCTGTATTAGCCATCACGACTTCAGAAATCTACCCTTAGAAGATCTTGTTCAGGCTGTTAAACCTTTTCTTGAACAACCTACCTCTGATACCACTTGAAAGACTTTAATTAAGGGTAGCTAAACACCTAGAGGGGGGTGAATAGGTTATTTAAAAACTATTGCAGTTCTTGATTATAATCAAGATAAAACTGATCAGAGCTTTCAAGAATAAGAACACACATAGAAAAGACACAGATTTTTATAGTGGTTCCCCTTATCTTAGGTAATCCACTTTCCCCCTTCTCCCCTTCTAGCAGTGTGCTAGATAGGGTTTATATCTCCTCCAGATCTCAGACCACAAACAAGTCTTACAGCTCAGATCACAACAGATCTTACAGTCTCAGATCTCACAGATCTTACTCTCTCAGATCTCAGCAGATCTTACAAACTCAGATCACACAGATCCTACCTCAGCCTTTATAACTAGGCCTACAGCTCAGATTCACCCCTGAATCCTACAACTCAGAGCACACCTGATCTTACAACTCAGATCCTTGACAGATCCTACACTCAGATCTGACAACTCAGATCCTACAGAGATTGATAAAGAAAAATAACAATACTTAGACTCAGATTCTTCAGATGGTTGAGTCTTCTTGATCTGCCTGAATGATCAGACAGAAAACTTCAATAGAACAGCAGCAGCAGATGATCTTCTTGATTCGATTGGCTGTGATAGCTGTTTTTCTTCTTAGGAAGACAGATTCTTCCTTCTTGATCTTCTTCTTTCAGAGAGATGTATCAGCGCCAGATTGCTGAATTAAATCTTTAATTTAGATTGGTTCTGAAAGGGAAGATGACTTCTTCAGAAACTTTCTCCAACTTTCCCTCAAACTGATGGAGACGATAATGGCTTTTGAAAGATAGAAAAAACTAACTCAACTACATAACCCATAGGTCATGCCTTCTATTTATAGCCCGCCATCTGCAACGTCTGTTACACTCCTCCACGTCAGCATGACGTTAAGTCTTCAACGGTCTTCAATGTCTTCTGAAGAAATAAAGGCTCAGCTAGCTGTAGAAGATATTCCTCAGTTCAGAGTATTTATAGAAGAGGCGTTGAGCATTGAGCTTCTCTGTCGACGCTTTTTCCATTAGGCGTCGAGCGATATGTAGACACTCGATGCATACTCCTTAGACTGAAGCTCTCGACTCCTCCTTCTTAGGCGTTGAGCAATCAACAGTAAGTCGACGCTTTTTATCTGTAGAAGTTGAGCAACATACAGAGGCTCGACGCTTCTTAACCAATCCTTTATATCTCGACTCTTCTTGTTTGCGCTGAGTTGACTGAAGTTTAGTCGACACTTCTCTTTGCATGGCGTCGAGTGATATAACTTGGCTCGACGCTTCCAAACTTGGTCTCAGAACATCAGCGGCAACCTTGTCTATTTGAGCAGTAGACATGAGTCAACGCTTCTGGGTCACAGGCGTCGAGCGATGTATGATGTCTCGACGCTTGTGAACTTGGATGAATTCCATGAGCATTTAGCCTGACCTGATCTCCTGCACATTGATTCTAGAGAGAATATCAAATACATTCTGAGATATATCTTTGACTTAGGAGTGGACTTCTCCAAATCTAGGATATTTTGGGCAATGATCCCAACAGTCTTGCTCTTGCAGGAAAATAAAACAGGGATCTCTAAAGCAAATCTGGGTACCTAAGGCATCCACTTATTCTATGGGTGGTACCACTTGGGTATCTGGATCTTTTCTCTCATCTTCTTTCTAGATTTCCAGGAAGTCTAAGGATAAGAAGTATGTCTGGTACTTGGACTCAGGTTGCTCCAAGTACTTGACGGGCAAAAATGCAAAGCTCCTTAGCCTATACAAAAAAGGGGGATAAAGGATTAAACGTTTTAAGTCGCATTCATAAACACAATCGTTTCATTTCTTTTTGCATGAACATTACTCTGTATTCACCGAAACTATACATATTTGATTTGTTCAAACATGATATCTTGGGTTCTCATTTCCTATCTGTTTCAAGTTAAAAGCACAAGCCTTTAGAAAAGTCAAAATGAAAACATAAGCAAATATATCTCATGCAATGATTATTGTAAGTCGTATAAGAAATCGCTAACGTTTCATGCAATTTGGACCATCCAAAACATCTCTTAAAAATTTGAAATTTCTGCATGAAACTACTATTGCAATGCTTAATCAAGATCAAATAACAAAAATTTCAAAATCATCAAAAATTGTGTACTGTTTCCCGTGCTAGTGCTAACGCCGGCGCTAGCGCACCTATGTGTTTTTCTGTATTTTTAAAATTTTGAAAAATCCCTAAAAATATATTAATCTATGTGTACTATTCATTTCTGCACTTTTGCTTTTATTACATTTTTGAAAAATCAAATACAAAAATACAAAAGCCAAATTACACAAAATATGTTTTGCCTTTTTTGGTTTTTTGTCATTTGTTAAATTCTATTTCTAAAAGCAAAATTCAATTACAAAAATATAAAAAAAAACAAGTATCAAAAATTATTATTTTGAACTTAACTTTTCTATTTACATGTATCTTGCGAAAGGGTGATTTGGGCTATCATCCCATCACATCACCTAGTACCGGGCGAACCTCTCACAGGGTAGACCTCGAGAAGTCCAAGATCAATCTTATGAGTTCAAACTTTAAATCAAAATTATTCTTCAAAATATCAAAAATACTATATGGACTTCATTGAAAATCAAGCATGATTTAATCTATTATTTAGAACTTCTATGATGTTGCAATTTATCTTTTCAAACTACTTTGAACATTGTTTTCATCATGCTTTGATATATCTATTAATATGTGCATCAATTATATTGTAAAAGTTGTGTAGAACTACGCTTAGCATGCCTCTAAGTATGAGTAAATCTTTTATGTTTGATAATGATATTTATTCACTCACTTATTTTGGCATTGTCTACATATGTGTTTAATCTAAGAATGCTTGTGTATGTTTTGTATTAGTACAATGAATTAAAATTGCACAAGTATCTTACCTACACTACTTTTATTTGCACTTTTAAAAGTTAAGAAAAGTGGTTATATTTTCATAAATTCTATTGGTTTGCAAAACAAGTGTATTCGGAGAACTTTGTACAAAACAAAGATCATAAAATAAAGTGACAAAGATAACTCCACCAAGCACTACTTGAACCTCCTGATAAGTCTTAATAAGCGCTGTGAGGTTGAGCACCTTGGAAAGAATAGTAAAATATCTTGTGCAAACCATATCTTTCTTTCAAAATAAAAACCACTTACTCTTAAGTACACTGGATCACTAGTTTCAATATTAAAATAAAATAAAATATGTGATCCCCCAAGCACTGCTTTGCACCCTGATAAGTCTTAATGAGCATTGTGTGTACAAAGCACCTTGGTAGTTGTACATTTTTGTGTGCATTGAAGTTTGTGGAACTAAAGCTATTTGTGCTTTATTGTGCTCTTTACTTTACATATCTCTTGTATTTTTGATTAAAACATTTGTTTACTCTATTCAAAATACACTTATGTGCACATCATTATCTTCCATAACACTTCTTCTCATGAGTATTGGATCCTAATGCAAATTCTATACAATGCACTAGATAACCTAGCATGCTTTCTACAATGTGTGGTATGTTTTGAAATTGTGAATTAAAGTAACATTGTAGTAATCTCTTTTTGAAAACATTATTTCATGCTTGGTTACGTTATTGTCAAACTTAAAGATTTTAATTGAAAAATGATTTACAAAAACATCTTCTTTTTGAAATTTAACTCATATATCTTTTTATGGATCATCATTGATTACAATAAGATATTTCTTGTATTTCTATAAGTCTTTCGCATCATAACCATATAATTGTTTTACCTTGCGCTTTCATGCTTACTTAAAGTCTTTTATTTTGTGTGCATCATCACTTGAATCTTAAAATTCCTTTCTTTCAACAAGTGGTAGACTTGCATGGTAAACTTTATATTGGTTACTCTAAACATGAATATTTTTTTTTGCTAAAAACTCTGATTTATTTCTATGAAAATATTGTAATACTAAAACTCTGATTTATTAATTGATTAGCTATGTGAACTTTTCTTTAAAAAATTCAAATATTAAAACCCATTGGCTATGAAATTATAATTTGATATAAAATGCTTAAACGCTTCCAATAATTATTATCCATGACTTCATATTTCACCATAGCGGGGGCATAGGGTTGTAGACATTAGATAACCTTATCTCTAGTCATGTCTTGTCCTTAACTGGGGAGGGTTCCAGTGGGGCCTTGCGAGGCACTGGGGGGAAAGAGTGCTAGGTCAAGTTTTTTTCTAGTGTTTGCATATGGGACTAACACCCTAACCTACGACATGTTTGCATCTCCTCATGCCCATCCGTCACTTAGTACGGGGCTAGGGTGTAGACATATTGTCTGGGTAGTTTAGTTACTTGGAAATTATTACATTTTTTTATGCTTAAAACTCTTATATAAAAAGGAAAAAGTAACATGATAATATTAAGTACTTGACAAATGTTAGATTATTCATCTTTAAGCTAAAAACTATGATCTATTTTTATAAAAAGTATTCTAAAACTCCTTATCATTTCCTTCTCTCTACAAGCTCGATCATGCCTTTATCTTATTATCAACTTTTAAGTGGTGTCTCCTTACCCACTTTTGCTAATAACAAAAGGGGGAGAACTAACATGATAAATATAATCTTCTATCAAAATATAAAACTAACATGCTTAATTAAGATGATAGTCTACATATTAGGGGAGCATTCACTTAGGGGGAGCATGAATTTAGGGGGAGCAATTCTAAATGCTAAAATCATTAATTATCCTAAGTCATCACTCTCACACACACCCAAGTATGTTTCTTCATGCTTATATATATTAATGCTCTGATGTATCATTAATGGTTTTGTTATTATCAAAAGGGGGAGTTTGTTGGAACATGGTCTTCCGCATCTCCTAGGTTTGAGAATAACAAAACCTATGTGTATTTGATCTTTGTGTTTAAGTGTGCAGGATAACAAAGTCAACATGACTCAAGGATTACATAAGAAGGTTGACCCCAAAGTTGAGCCATCAAATACAAAACTCCTACTAGCACTGGCGGTAGTACTAGCGTAGGCGCTAGCTGTCGTTCGACGAACTGTAAGCGGCGCTCTACGAAATGCTCATAACTGCGTTCGACGAAAATTCGCTCGACGAACTCTTAGCTGCGTTCGACAAAATTTCGATCGACGAAATGTTTGCTTAAGCGCAATTCCGGGAGTACTTATAGAAGGAGATAGCACCTGGCGGTATCCGATAGCGCAGGCGATAGCGAGGAGCACAGTAGGCAAGAGAGAATTGTTTCCTCAGATTGAAGATTCTGCCGCACAAAATATGTCCTAAAATGGGATAGCGTCGGCGGTAGCACTAGCGCAAGCGCTAGCGCTGAGGCTATAAAATGGACCCCTTGGCTCCGTCTTCCTCATCCTCTAGAGATCCAAAATTCCAGAGCTTCGTGCCACATCATAGAGAGGAAGTTTCAGAGAGATACTCCCACAAATCCATAAAGACTAAAGGAGATCCGTGGAGAAGATTTCAACACGCGTCATCATCGTGATGAAAGACCGCATCGACTACGATCATACTTTGCGTCTTCGTCTACTTCTCCAAGAGATCCACATAGAGGGAGTTTTTATATTATTGTCTTTTTATTTCACATCTTTTCTTGTAATCGTGTAGTAAATTCGCCTCGTGTTGGCGACTAGGTCTGGGTAGGACTTAGGGATGAAATTCGCCTCGTGTTGGCAACTAGATCTAGGTTAGGTCTAGGGGGTGCTCGAGGCTATATCCGGGGAAGGGTTGGCTAGAGCGGCTTGAGGCCGTATCTGGGGAAGGATCGGCTAAATCCAACCAATTTGTGGGGATACGAGTCGGTATAGAAAACAAAAAGAGTCTTTCATATTTCGCTTTGATTTCTAGCGTCATTGAAATCAAAACTTTGTAATCATTTTTATTAATAGTAATCATGTCTCTCCTTTTGTAATAAAAATGATTTGTTCTTCATTTCTCTAAATTGTTTATTATCATCTCTTTTATTATAAAACAATTTAGATCTTTATTCAAAATCACTATTTTGATCTCTTATTATTTCAAGTATTGCAAAATATAATATAAGTTTTTAAAATCCTTATTCACCCCCCCCCCCCCTCAAAGGGCGCCTACTGATCCAACACGCCCTTCCGCTTCGACTAGTGCCGCAACACCGTGGCAATTGCTGAACCGCAGTTCCAACATATGGCTTCTATTGTTTTTCTATTATTGATGGTTTGGCATGATGATATGTAAGAATAGCCGGCAGGATATACGTCTTGTTGAGGGGGCTAGCTCATGTGCTGGCACCTCCACAAGGTGGCTGTCCTAGGCATAGGACTCCCCTCGATCGTGTCTTGTGTTCCGGGAGGGGGTCTTTGAAAGATTATAGGTATGTGATCTAATTCACCTAGATGGGGTGAATAGGTCTTTTGATTTCTACTTATTTGATATAGATAGTTAAAATTATTCTAAGCAAGTAATCAAGCACACCCAGAAAACACACAAGTGTTTATAGTGGTTCCCCAAGACAGTGTGTCTATGGGTAGTCCACTTTCCCCCTTCACCCTTCTAACAGTGTGTTAGACATGGCCAACTCCTCTAAACTCAGCTCCAAGAGCTTACAACATAGATCCCTCAGGATCTCTCAGGTTTTCCCAAACCCTACCTCAGGCACAGCAGCCCTACCTCAGATAACACACTGATCCTACCTCAGAGGACTCCACCTCCTACATCTCAGACCACCTCCTGGTCCTACCTCAGATCACACAGATCCTACCTCAGAGGAATCCACCTCCTCCAACTCAGACCACCTGCTGGTCCTACAACCTCAGGCCAAATGGCCTTACAAACTCAGAACCCAAAGGCTCCTACAGATGATATAATGAGGCTTACATAATGAAAGAAGAAAAGATCAAGCCTGTTCTTCTTCTTCTTTTCAGCTGCTGTTGCAAACTTGAATCAGGGAGGAGTGGTACAGCTCCAATCTTGATTCTATTTGATCATCACTTCAGATGAAGGACTGGATCTACTTGCTCTATCTTGAGATGAATCAAGATGAGCTATCTCTTTTCTCCTTGCAGTCTTGTGTTAGCTCAGTTCTTGGCTGCCGACAATGGAACAGTACGCTTCCACTTCTTTGTGTGCTCGAGAGAAAGATTGATAGCAGAAGTGTTTGCTCAACCCTAATTTATCCCTTTTATACATCCCCGATCTTCAATGGCTCTCAGCCGTCCTTCTGACAGATATGGGAGTGATTGGTGGACCCCACAATGTCTTTCTGTCCCATCTCTGCGTTTGACGAACTTCATTCTTCGTTCGACGAACACGCCAAGTCTCAGCGTTTGCTTCTGTCCCGTCTCTGTGTTCGACGAACTTCATTCTTCATTCGATGAACACGCCAAGTCTCATCATTTGTTTCTGTCTCGTCTCTGCGTTCGACGAACTTCATTCTTCGTTCGACAAACTGCATTCTTCGTTCGATGAACGGGCCAAGTCTCAGCGTTCGACGAACTTCCCAAGTCTCAGCGGATATTTGCTGCTTCTTTCCCGTCTCAGTGGATTCGTTGAGACAGACAGTCATCTCAGCGGTTTCTTCTATCTGCAGCTCAGCTTGCCCAGATGCCTTCTCAGCGGCTCCTGGTCTTCTCTCAGCAGTTCAGCTGAGATAGTGAGACCTTCTCAGCTGATTAAACAGCACACCTTTGAATCTATTCCATTGTATGGAATATCATCTCCCTGTACAATACTTGAGACAAAAATAGATTGAATCAAATACAATATGTACTTAGTATTGTGAGTGATGCCTCTTCAAATCAAAGGAACATTGAGGGCAATATTCCCAACAATCTCCCCCTATTTGAAGAAGGCATAACATTCCCAATGCTAAGGTACATAACCAACAAAAACCTATCATGAAAATGATCCATATAGCATTCATGATAACATTGCTTCTAGAAGATAAGAATGTTTAAGCATTCTATTAAAACTCATGATTGTTTAAGCATTCTATCAAGACAGATTATATTAAACTTTGACTAACTCAGAGGGCAATCCTTGTACTCAAAGCTAACTCTGAGTTGGTCTTAGCATTGGCCATCTCCCCCTTTCTGGTTTCTTCAACTATTTTTCACTCTAGGGATTGGGAGGCAGCAGCTACAGACCCTGAGAGGGTTTAGAAAGCATTTTCCAAATCCCCTTTTAGGTCATCCTTCATCTTCTCTGACTCTCTTAGCATTGGCCATCTCCCCCTCAACCTGAGCAGGAACTTTCTCCCCCTCAATGTGAGTACTATTATCTTTTTTAGCTGTTCTTGTTCATTTTGAATAACCCTTTCTAGCTCCCCCTCATTTGGAGCATTTGTATTGATCTTATGATAGTAGGTGTAAATTAAGCTTATGTCATAAGGCTGAGTTCGTCGACCTCAAAGTCGACGTTCGTCGAACTTAGGAAAGAGTTCGTCGAACCCAGGAAAGAGTTCGTCGAACTCAGGAAAGAGTTCGTCGAACCCAGATTTTTCCCAGCTGAGGCCTTAGTCTACTTTAGTTTGTTTTGGAGACTTATCCACTGAGACAGTTTGGTTGTCTCAGCTGATCAGCTGAGATGGGTCTCACCCTGAATTCAAAGTATTTAACATTTTAGGGAGGTTATCTACCCTATCATGTGGACTATGCCTACTGTAAAGTTGATCAATTCAGATTTCAATTTATCATAACAGTACATATTATGAGAATTGTACAGATGAGAACATAAGCAGTTTAACAGTGGGTATAGATTCATAAGTGAACTCATTCTAAATTCAACATTCCTAAGTCAATTTTGAAAGAATTGAACTTGGCCTCATCCAGTGGCTTGGTGAAGATATCAGCTTCTTGATTGTCTGTGGGGACATATTCAAGTTTGATATCTTCACACTCTACATGCTCTCTAATAAAATGGTACCTAATTTCTATGCGATTGGTCCTGCTATGGGAGACAGGATTTTTTGCAATAGAAATAACACTGGATGAGTCACGCAGCAGGGGAGATTGACTAACTTGATGTTGTAATCCTCCAATTGATGTTGGATCCACAGAAGTTGAGCACAACAGCTGCATGCAGCAATGTACTCAGACTCGGCTGTGGATATGGCCGCACTGGTTTGTTTTTGCTGCTCCAAGAGATCAACCTCCTCCCTAGGAATTGACAAGTGTCACTTGTGCTTTTCCTGTCTTCTTTGCACCCTGCAAAATCTGCATCTGAATAGCCTATCAGTTCAAAGTCATTGTTCCTAGGGTACCAAAGGCCAAGATTTATGCTGCCCTTGAGGTATCTCAAAATCCTCTTTACAGAGGTGTAGTGAGATTCCTTAGGACAAGCCTGATACCTAGCACAAACACATGTAGAATACATAATGTCTCGCCTACTAGCAGTCAAGTACAATAAGGATCCAATGATACACCTATACATGGATTCATCAAAGGCCTTCCCCTTTTCATCCTTGTCTAGTGATACATTAGATCCCATGGGTGTTCTCATGGAGGAGGCTGACTCCATCCCAAATTTCTTGATGAGCTCCTTGGTGTACTTAGTCTGGGAAATGAAAATTCCATCATCAGACTATTTCACTTGGAGCCCAAGGAAATATTTAAGTTCACCCATACTGCTCATCTCAAACTCCCCCTGCATTAGATTGGCAAATCTCTTGCAGAGGTTGTCATCAGTAGACCCAAATATTATGTCATCAACATAGATTTGGACTAGGAGACACTTTCCCCTTGTTTCCCTAAGAAATAATGTGCTATCTATCTTTCCCCTCAAGAACTTGTTCTTGATGAGAAAGCTGGACAATGTCTCATAGCTAGCCCTGGGGGCTTGCTTAAGACCATATAGAGCTTTCCTAAGTAGATAAGCATGCGATGTAAGAGTAGGATGGACAAAACCTGATGGCTACTCTACAAATACTTCCTCTTTCAGATTTCCATTTAAGAATGCTGACTTGACATCCATCTGGTACACTTTGAAGCTTTTATGGGCTGCATATGCAAGGAATAGCCTTATGGCCTCCAACCTTGCAACTGGGGTAAAGGTTTGGTCAAAGTCTATTCCTTCCCCTTGCCTATACCCCTTTGCAACAATCCTTGCCTTGTTCTTGATGATTGTCCCATTTTCATCCATTTTGTTTCTGAAGATCCATTTAGTGCCAATGATGTTGTGTCCCTGTGGTCTTGGCACCAACTTCCATACTTTGCATCTCTTGAATTGCAAAAGTTCTTCCTGCATTGCCTGAATCCAGAATGGATCCAAGTTGGCCTCTTCAAACTTCTTAGGCTCTACCTGTGACAGGAAACTGAGGAACAAGGCCTCATTGTGAGCCCTGCTCCTAGTTGTCACACCTTGTTGAACATTCCCAATAATCTGCTCCAAGGGATGATCCCTTATATGTCTTGTAGCTACTGGCAGTCTGTCCTCTACATGCTGAATTTCTTCCACTGGGTCAGCAACTTCTTCAGCATCCTGCACCTCTACTTCTTCTGGAATTCTTACATCAGTATGTGTTTTACTGCTGCTGGATGGTTCTTATATAGATAGTTCTTCCATGGCCCTTTCACTTCCTGTCAAAACAGAAGAACTTGACCAGCCCTTATAAATTAGGCTGGTCTCATCAAACACCACATGCATGGACTCTTCAACAACATGGGTTTTCTTGTTATATACAATATAGGCTCTACAATGTGAGTTATAGCCAACAAGAATCCCCAAGTAGCATTTTTCAGCAAACTTGGTTAATTGAGATTTTCCATTGTTTAAAATGTAGCAATTAGATCCAAAGATCCTAAAGTATGAAATTGTTGGTTGTTTGCCTTTCAGAATCTCATAGGGGTTAATTCCATGAACTTTATTGATGGAAGCTCTATTGAGAATATAACATGCAGTATTGACTGCTTCAGCCCAGAAATATTCTGGGAGTGAAAAGTCACTAAGCAATGTTCTCCCAGCTTCTATCAATGTTCTATTCCTCTCTCAGCCACAGCATTTTGTTGTGGGGTCCTTGGGGAGGAAAACTCTTGGATGATACCTAGTTCTTGACAAAACCTTGTCATGGATTCAAATTGAAACTCTGTGCCATGGTCAGACCTAGTTCTGACCATAGAACATTGCAAATCATTCTGAATGGCCTTGACATGGCTTATAAAGATATTTAGAGTATCTGATTTCTTTTTTTAAGGAAAAAAACCCATGTATATCTTGAGTGATCATCAACAATCACTAAGGTATACAGCTTCCCTCCTAAGCTCTGAATTGGCATAAGACCAAACAAGTCAATATGCAATAAATAAAGGAATCTCTTAGTGTCTTTGGAGCCAATACTTTTAAAAGTGGTCATTGTTTGCTTGCCCATTTGGCAAGCATGACATGGGCCATTTTTAATACATTTTAAATTAGGACTATTTCTAACCAAGTTCTTAGAGAATAGTCTACGCATTGCCTTGTAGTTGATGTGGGCAAGTCTCTTGTGTCATTGAACACATAGAGACTCACTCTCATTTGCCACAAGACACACAAGAGAAGAAGATGATTTGCAAATAAAATCTAAACAATAAATATTTCCACTCCTAGTGCCCGAAAGTATGGTTTCCAAGTCATTAGACTTTTTGATTAGGCACTTATCATTGTAGAATTCAATAACATAGCGAAGATCACACAGTTGGCTTATGCTAACAAGGTTGTGTTGCAACCCTTCAACATAAGACACTTTAGTGATGGAGACTATGTCATTTGAGATCATACCATAACCTCTGGTGAATCCCTTTTCTGAACCCCCAAAAGATGACTTTGGGTCCATTCTTCACTGCTTTGTATTCCTGTAGTAAACCCTTGGTGCCTGTTATATGTCTTGAGCACCCACTGTCCAAATACCAAATCTGCCCAAGGCTGGTATTTGAACTAACCTGCATGATGGAATTTAATTACCCTTAGGAGCCTAAGTGATTTTGGGTCCTAGGTACTTGTTAGTCTGATAAGATAACCTCACACTACCTGCACTCTTTGCAGGAAGACTCTTCTTTGCATTAGGTACATTGGGACTGTATCAACAATCTATGGCAAAGTGTCCCACTTTACCACAACACCAACATTCATGAATGTTGTATCTCCTCTTCTGAACATTTCCTAAGGAAGCAGTATTACCGTGCCTTTGTTCAGGAGGGGAGACTGCTGCAATCTTCCTATTTCTCTCAGCAATGATTTAACTGAATGTTAATCTATGTGTTGTCTTGATGCCCTTTGTTTTGATGACATCAGCTTGCTTTGGATTAGTAGACATACAAGATCTGATGGCATCAGACACTGAACAGCAAGTCTTGTCAATATATTTGACAGCAGAAATTTTCTTTGCTAAAGTAAATTTAGAAAATCTTGCAACCTTATTTTTGAATGAGGGGGCTGAGGTACCAAATACAAAAGGTCCAGGTTGGGCCATTTGAATTTCCTCATGGGGAGCCTTCATGGCACTCAATCCCATTCCCTTTCTTCCACTATGGGAAGGATTGTTTTCCTTCCTATAGGTACTTCCATTCTTCCAATGACCATACATGCTTTCATGGTCATACCTGTTGGAAGGAAGTAATACCTTTTGAAAGGTGGTTTGAGGCTTAGCCTTACCCCTGCTCCTTTTTTCACTCCCTTCTCCTGCCTCCATTTTATTGAATCCTAGTCCTCTTCTATTGGATTGAGAAGAGAAGGAGTCAATAATAGGGAGCACAGATTTAGGCTTGGAGAATTGAGCCACTAGGCTTTTCTCTTTGAGAAGATTTTCCTCAAGATCCTTGATGATCTTATTCTTTAGAGAAATAGAGCTCAAATGGACAATTGTTATCCCCTTGAGTTTGCTTATTTCTCTACTCATCTGAGCCACCAAAGTAGAAGACACAGAACAATTTCTTTCAGCCATTTTAAGTGAGTCAATCTCTAGTGCTTGGCTTTTGACAAGCTTCTTGCTCTCTTTCAGAGCAATAACTAGAGCATCATATTTGTCAATCAATTGATTGACACCCACTTCAGATTCTGAATCATAATCATCAGTTGATGAGTGTGCATCAGATTCTGGAATCGATTCATACTTAGAGGAAGAGAGAGGAGTAGGTACCTGGTCAGGTGTGTTTTGACAATCTTCTTCATCTGAAGTTATGGCCATTAGGCCAATATATTCTTCAACATCTTCATCCACCTCCATATCACTGTCTGAATGTGATAGAGGGGCCCTGATGCCCACCTTTGCTGCAGGAAAGTCCTCATCTTCCTCAGCTGCAAACAACCCAATATAGGCCTCTTCTTCATCATCTGAATCTGATGATGATGACTCAGATTCACTCCAGCTTTTGTCCTTCTTGGCTAGGAAGGATTTCTCACCTTTTCTTCCCTTCTTGTGATAAGGCTTGTTATCACCCTTATCCTTTCTTTTGACTGGACAGTGATCAATGACATATACAGGCTTACTACAGCAATAACAAATCACATTAGTTAAACCATGTTTAACATGTTTAGAGTCATACCTGTCCCCTTTGGGGTGCTGTCTGTCTGCCCTGCTTCAATCCTCCCTAGGATGTGAGGAGGAGGAAGGCTTATTCTTCCACTGCTTCCTTCTCATCATCTATTTGAATTGCCTTGAGAAGACAGCAAATTCCTCATCAGAAGAGCTATTTTCAGATGAGCAGTGATCTGAATTGTCTGAGTCAGCGGCCCTTCTTGGAGGTGTAGGAATTCTTGTCTTGCTCTTCTTGGACCCTTCAGCCTTGAGGGACACAGACTTCTCCCTAGCATGAGGCCTGGAGGAGGTGTCCTCTTCCTTTCTAGCAGATAGTTGCATCTCATATGAGAGCAACTTTCCAAACAGAGTGTGAGGAGTTTCACTCAGCTTTGCCACTTCCCTGATGGCACAAATTTTGGTATCCCAGTCTCTAGTTATAGATCTTAGGAATTTATCATTCAACTCATAATGAGTGAAGGTCCTTTCATAGGTCCTCAACTCATTTATTATTCTGAAGAATCTTTCATAGCTGTCAGCTATGCATTCCAGATTTTGTTGCCTAAAGGCTTCATACTCCTGATTGAGGAGGGATTTCCTATCATTCCTCACTTCTTCAGTCCCTTCCATGTACACAATCAATGTATCCCACATCTCCTTTGCAGTCTCATAGTGCACCAAGTTTCGGAAAGTTGAATCATCAATAGCATTGACAATAATATTTTGAGCCCTTTTATCCATTGTAGCCAATGTTATCTCATCCCTTGTCATTTCAGTGTAAGACTTGCTTACCTGCCTAGTAAGATCAATGGTGGAAGGCTTTGTGATAAGGAAGGGGCCTTCCTGAACAGTAATATAGATTCTAGGGTCTGAAGCTTCCATGTACAGCCTCACCTTTTGGTTTCCAAATGCCAAAGGTTTCCTGTTTGCATATAGGAAGCTTCATGGAACCCATTTCTTTCTGAACTCTATTAGAAGCCATTGGATTCAGAATTAATAATACCTATATAGGATCTGGTCAGACAGTTAAGCCTTTTATGACCAACCTGGCTCTGATACCACTTGAAAGATTATAGGTATGTGATCTAATTCACCTAGAGGGGGGTGAATAGGTCTTTTGATTTCTACTTATTTGATATAGATAGTTAAAATTATTCTAAGCAAGTAATCAAGCACACCCAGAAAACACACAAGTGTTTATAGTGGTTCCCCAGGACAGTGTGTCTATGGGTAGTCCACTTTCCCCCTTCACCCTTCTAATAGTGTGTTAGATAGGGCCAACTCCTACAAACTCAGCTCCAAGAGCTTACAACACAGATCCCTCAGGATCTCTCAGGTTTTCCCAAACCCTACCTCAGGCACAACAACCCTACCTTAGATCATACACTGATCCTACCTCATAGGACTCCACCTCCTACAGCTCAGACCACCTCCTGGTCCTACCTCAGATCACATAGATCCTACCTCAGAGGAAACCACCTCCTACAACTCAGACCACCTGCTGGTCCTACAACCTCAGGCCAAATGGTCCTACAAACTCAGAACCCAAAGGCTCTTACAGATGATATAATGAGGTTTACAGAATGAAAGAAGAAAAGATCAAGCCTGTTCTTCTTCTTCTTCTTTTCAGATGTTATTGCAGACTTGAATTAGGGAGGAGTGGTACAGCTCCAATCTTGATTCTACTTGATCAGCACTTCAGATGAAGGACTGGATCTACTTGCTCTATCTTGAGATGAATCAAGATGAGCTATCTCTTTTCTCCTTGCAGCCTTGTGTTAGCTTGGTTCTTGGTTGCCGACAATGGAACAGTACGCTTCTACTTCTTTATGTGCTCGAGAGAAAGATTGATAGCAGAAGTGTTTGCTCAACCCTAATTTATCCCTTTTATACATCCCCGATCTTCAACGGCTCTCAGCCATCCTTCTGACAGATATGGGAGTGATTGGTGGACCCCACAATGCCTTTTTGTAGCTTGCGCCAAGGGCAGAACCCGCCATGTCATGTTTGAACTATCTCAGCGATTGGGCTGAGATGGCTTCCTCTTCTCAGCGAATTCTATCGATCTGCAGAGAAGTTTCTGCGTTCGACGAACTGCATTCCGCTTTCGACGAACTTCATTCTTCGTTCGACGAAATCGCCAAGTTTCTGAGTTCGACGAACTGCATTCTGCGTTCGATGAACTTCATTCTTCGTTCAACGAACTTTGTCAAGTCTCAGCGTTTGCTTCTGTCCCATCTCTGCATTCAACGAACTTCATTCTTCATTCGATGAACACGCCAAGTCTCAGCATTTGCTTATGTCTCGTCTCTGTGTTCGACGAACTTCATTCTTCGTTGGACGAACACGCCAAGTCTCAGCATTTGCTTCTGTCTCGTCTCTGCGTTCGACGAACTTCATTCTTCGTTCGACGAACTGCATTCTTCGTTCGACGAACGTGCCAAGTCTCAGCGTTCAATGAACTTCCCAAGTCTCGGCGGATATTTGTTGCTTCTTTCCCGTCTCAGCGGATCCGCTAAGACAGACAGTCGTCTCAGCGGTTTCTTCTATCTGCAGCTCAGCTTGCCCAGATGCCTTCTCAGCGGCTCCTGGTCTTGTCTCAGCGGTTCAGATGATACAGTGAGACCTTCTCAGCTGATTAAACAGCACACCTTTGAATCTATTCCATTGTATGGAATATCATCTCCCTGTACAATACTTGAGACAAGAATAGATTGAATCAAATACAATATGTACTTAGTATTGTGAGTGATGCCTCTTCAAATCAAAAGAACATTGTGGGCAATATTCCGAACAGTCTTACAAATAGTATCAGCTTGCAACGATCCTGAGATAAAGAAGTCCATTAAACCACTAGGCCACCCCTGCTAGCTCAATCAATTTGAGGACAAACTGATACAGCGGAAGTTATGGTGTGCCTATGTAGGATTCACATTAAGTATGTCCACTAATCCTTAGAAGTAGTGCCAACCTAACTAGGACACCACCTTTTTCTAACTTACCAAGACGTTTTGTGGCGTATCCTAGTCAAAAGTCGACCTCAGGTATGGATTTGGTTGAGACATGAGGACACACAAAGTGATTATGGGAAGAGTTTAATGTAAGAGTAGATTTTCAAGTCTTACACTATAATGCACAGCTTGGCTTATTGAGAGTTATTACCACCTCTTACCCAGACTAATAGGACATCTAGAAGAAAATTGATGGTTGTAAACTATTATTGAAGTAGTAGGAAACTCGTAAGCCTAATTTTCTTGCCGATAACTTGACACTTCCCATTTTTGTTGTATTAGAGCAATCACCATGACGAATACCAGAGGTCGAATAAGAATTTGAATCCGGAATAGGTCTGTTTTTGATTTGGTCACATGTTGACCTTGAAAAGTGTGTCGTAAATAGTAACCCTAAGGGCCTAAGAATGGATTAAGTTCAGGATAAAACTCCGAGTCGAGGATGGTATGCCCTCCTAATTGTGTGCACATGTAGGGTGATTGTACCATGTTGGTGGTCGAAGAGACTCAGCCCAGGAATTTTGGGGGGCTTATCTCTTTGTTTATTGGGCTAGTGACCTACCGATTGGGGTTTCTCAGGGAATTTAAAATCTTCACAATTTTTCAAAACTAAAAGGTCGTAATCCTTGAACAATTGGTTCATCTTGAGCAAGGCGGACTGCTAACACCATGTTTTGATCGAGAGAAAATTTCACAATTGGAATAAGAAAAACAGAACATTTCAAGGATGAGCATTGTTTTTCTATGCTTCCCTGAGACTTTGTGGATGAGTAAGCGAGGAGAATAGCAAGCTAACCCTTTGGGGCATGCATATGTATTTGTCTACACGTGAACTTTTAATAACATAATCGTATGGGACTTGATGAAATTTTGTACATACAAAAGGATAAAATAAAAATTTTGTATATGGGCGATTGGTATGATGATGACTATATTTAATTAATAATAAAGACGTGGTAACGTGAGACTAGGAATTTAAAACGACATTAATCTTTGAGGTTTTGACCTAGAGAGAAGATATGCATACCTAAGGTACAAATAATAGGAACTTACATCTTGAATTCCTCTCCCGATAATTACCCAAGGATTTGGGAGTTGTTGCATATCATCGTACCTGCCTTAAGAAGAGATCCAGATTGGCGGAGTTGCTGGGGGAGCATGATTCCTTTAAGTTTCAAAGTTTAATTGATAATCGTCCGTGGTGAAGATAACATGATTAGTATGACTTGTTTGGTGATTTGACATATCAACTTTATCTTAAAATAAACATGTCTTGAATGATCATTGGCAGAGATGGTAGGGCGCTTGGAATTGATTTGATTTAGTTTATCATATTGTGAATTATGCCTTACTTTTGGTAGTTTGCATAACCCGTGTCGAAGGGAAATCATCGCGAACCTTGTACCTTGGTTCATGTCAAGTTCAAACATATATAAAATTTACCGGTTGATTGGATGTTATTTGTACATGCTCTCATTACAATGATATGCAACTTGGTCGTCGACGTAAAAATTTGATTTTCTACATCACGGGTGATATAAATCTCCTCATTTTAGTATGAAATAAATATGACATATTAATGCACGATGACCTCCCTTATGTAAAGAGAAGTTGCAAATCTACCAAGAGATGTAGCAATTTCCTCCAAAGCATCAAAATTTTGGGCAACCTTGGAGGTTGGGAGAATGTACGAACAAGTAAGAGTACGTGTAGCGTTTTACCTCGACAAGGTAGATTTCTAGAGGGTCTGTATCATAACCCAACTGTTGAATAAGGGTTAGGTTCACAGTTGAAATACTCTTAAACGAACTACCAAAATCACAAAAGAAATTTGGCACGGCTCCTGAGTCCGGTGCAAGTCTAAGTAGGACCTATATTAGACAAGTAGTATTAGACTCAGGTCCTCTTGTTCTTAGAAGGGAACTATGTGATTATAACCCATGTGAGGCATGCAGTCAAGATTCACCTCCTATTTGCTCTTTAGACAATGGTTCGTACTATCATCAGGTCAAATTGCTAAATATCAAAAATCGAACAAATAATGATTTTTGGAATCATTGAAAACAAAGACAGAAAAAAAAATTACTAAGCTTGAATTTTAAGGCAATAACATTATGTTCAAGAGTTGGTGGATTGAAAGGGCATAATGTCACGGCAAGTGAGGTAGTGTGATTGCATGGCTTGACCATTATGTGAATTAGAAGTCAAGCGGTAAGCATCCATGATGTTTGATAATTTTAATTATCTTGCCATGACTTGATATTGGAATATGAGAACCCTGGAAAACATAAAACCTAGTAGGCATCATGTAATGTCTAGGAGATGTGTAGAATATATATATATATATGATCCTTTGGATATGGATCTGATGATTTCAAGAATCGAAGCGCACTAGTTCGACGATATTACGATCATCCTTGTTCAGTTTCAGAATTGATGTACTTATGTTTGTTGGGAATTTGTCAATTATACTATATAAATTTATCGATCATAAATAGTTGTTGTGGAATCGGATGAGCTTGAAGTGTGATGAAGATGTTATAAATATCAAATTATGTGTCGTGATACAAAGTTCAAGGGGATTTGATTTTGAAATGGTCCCTTATTAAAACATGTCCTTATAAATTGTTGTGATGGACAGAGAATGGTATTATGCCCATTAATGGTAATCTAGAAACACGTGTTTGTTGTAATTTACAATTGATCACGAGTTCAATTATATTCGAGGCATGTTGTGACTCTTGTACGAGGTTGGAAAGGGATAGTAAATATAGTTAGGCAAACCTTAGTAGTGAACCTAAACGTATCACTAACTACGCGAATAGTCTTAAAGGGGATCATAGAGAGTAATTCCATGACTAATACATTTCACTGTGTTAGAGTTATGACAGCTTACTATTGGTAGCGGTGATGGTTTGATGTAATTGGAAGGATATGGTTATATCCTGTGGTATATGGTAAGGACCCCGTTGGTAGGTCCTTGAGTGCTAATTAGCACCGGGTATACTTACAAAATAAAGAATTGGGTAAGGACTTGGTTGAAGTCCTTGAGTGCTTGTAAGCACAACTTGGTCATGGGAATTACATGTATGTGTATGAATGAAAAACGACTGTATCGATTAATTGCTCATGCATACTTGAAGGAGGAGTCTAAATTTTATTTGAGAATATGAGGAGTAATCTCATGAGTATTAGGTTCATTCATCTTAAAATATTTTAGACCAAAGGTGCAATGAAAGTTGGCTTTCGTAATCTGACCTTCAATCCCCATCACCTCAACATAAATTTCGGGGATGAAATTGTTTCTTCGTTTATTGGATTTTTAACATCCCAATTCGCACTAGACCCCTCGTGTGTAAGACCCCCCCCCCCCCCCCCTCCCGGAACACAAAACACGGCCGAGGGGAGTCTTATGCCCAGGACAGCCGCATTGCGGAAGCGCCAGCACACGAGCTAGCCTCGCCCACAAGACGCCTATCCTGCCGGCCAAACCAACTAAACAGCGCCAACCCATCAATAAAAGAAAGCATTAAAAGCCATAGATTCATAATAAGTAATAATGTCCAACCAGTAGGTACAAAGAAAGACAGAAAGCTATGCAAGCTCCTGTAAATCATAAGAGTATCAAACTAAATGCCCCAAGAGCTACATCTCAAAACACTCACTCGTCTCTGTCACTGACGGTAGCCAAGGTATCATGGACTCCGGCCCTGTCACCCTGACCTGACTATCCTCCTCCAGCACCGTGCACTGCTACTCTAAGGTACACCCCTAAAAAGAGGGACATAGCAACTGTTAGTCATAAAGACTAGGTGGCTTCACATCCGCTCCCCCGGCGACTCCAAGGCACCGGGTGGAAGGAAAGGAAGAAAAGCTGCAATATAAGCAATAATATATACAAGCAGGTGACATGAATGGTTGTTCATATATGACGGTTGTTTAAGTACCCAAGTACTTGCAATGGAACTAACTAAGTTGTTCATAAGTATATAAGTAGCAATGGTTATAAATGCAAGTACTAGTATCAGGTATTAGAAGCACAACTAACAAGTAATATAGCAATGAAGAATGTGAGCAGTTCATATCGTACCTTAACTTATATGAATGCCCATACAAACTTATAAGTTAAGGTTTCCAATTTGGGGCCCATCATATAAAAGAGCCCATACTAATTTATATGATGGACCTGATGCGGTGTAATGCTATGATTATGCAGGATGAATGCAGTGCAATGATTATGATATGATGAACTCACCCATGCATTTTGCTATGTCGACATAGACCTGTAGTTCCCACTTTTTGAGGGTAGCTAACCACTCAGGCACCTCGCGTTGTGGCCAGATGGAGACTGTGGACCGGTCTCCTCCACAACTAGGTGGGTATGAACACTACCAGACCTAGGCCTATGTACGCCTCAACGCTAAGAACACACAACGGAGACCCTGCGTATTGCTCGACGCTAAGAACACACAGCGGAGCCATCAAGGACACAGAAGGGGACTTGGGTAGGTGTGCACCAAGAGTCCAACCCAACCGGTCTAGAGTCTAACTGTCGGCTTCTGTCGGTGTCACGATTAGCAAGCCCGTAGACCCGCCACAAGTAATCCCCCAACCACAAGTATCCTCCAACCAGTGTCACTACACCACCATGTGTAAACCATGCACATTCATGTAATTCCCATGCATAATCCGTGCTATCGAGCACCCAAGGATTCTCGAATGGAGCCTTCTTACCTTTCACATCATACCAGCTCATCCGATGCTGATTAGCATCCAAGGCCCCCAACCACCGGGTCCTTCACATTTCACCACAAGATATAATAATATCTTATAATCCACACCAAGCCATCAATGCTAACCATACCGAGTTATCATAACTCTTTTGCGGTGGCGAGTGTATATCATGGAAATTACTCTACGAAAATCTATGGGACTACTTGTGTACGGTGTCATATTCATATTTTACTAAATATGTAATCCCCAACATATCACCAATATTCAATCGTCTTAAGTACAAATCACAACGTGTTTCGACACGAATAAAGCTATCAACCTTATGGAGAGGTTATCACCAATCTACATCATCCAATAGATTATCAAGTGATATGAATGTTAATAAATATATGCATACCCTCCAAAATCTTATTCAATTACACATCACCATGATTCATTCTTCAAACTAATTTATAACAGAACATTTAATCAAGGCTTATTTCAAACCAAAACCTATGAAATTTCTATGATATCACATAGTCATCACCTTGAATATTTCAACCAATTTTAGCCTCATTAATATTTACCAAAGCTATTTACGACACCATAAATTTATAAGAAGGGACTAGCCATATTACCATAAATATATATCCAAAAATTCTGAAACTAAACAGGAGTGATCACAATATCATCAGTTTCATCTCTACCAAAATTTCGTAAACATCTGATGAGTATTTTACGAGAAAACCAGTAAAACATCAAAATTCATACAAAACCAGCAATGTTTACTAAAACAGGATTTCTGGGAGCTACAGATGTCCAAACATTATGATCCACCCCAATTTGGAAAGCTAACATCAAGGGCTACAACATTCCTGTTGAGTCCTAAACCCAGATCTAAGCGGGTCCTACCAAAGATCTGCAATGAAATCAACTGCAGAAAATTGGACAGCAAAAACAGCATGCACTAAACCCAATCCAGCTTTTTGGACAGCCCACTCGACTGGACCTTTAGGGAGCTACAGGTCACTTCGGAAAATGGGTAACCTATCGTTGGAAAGCTCTTTCCGAGGGATACAACTTCCATGTTGAGCTCGAGGTCTAAATCCAGTGGGATCAAGCCTAAAAATTGGCTTGACCCCAGCTGCGCACAGATTTCCTTAATAACCAAGTGCAAAATTATAAATTGAAGACTTCTTTAGCAAGGGGGCTATCATCACATTTATCACATAAATATTTAATTAACAACCCTAATAAACAGAGGGCTATTCATCATCTTTCCCAAACAAGGGTTAGGTTAAATCCCTAAATGTCATTCCCCTCACTCTCCCTCAACGACCTTGGGGTTTGCACCAAATCAAATCCCATCTCTTCTTCTTAAAGAGAAGAAATGATTCCTAAAACCTCACGGCGAACGATGCCCTAAATTTGAGGTTCTGGCTTGGTCTTCCTATGGAAACTCCATTAAAGCTCACACGAGAAGCTCTCTTGAGCCTTCATCTCTCCTATTGTGATCTAGGACTCTAGCACCAAGGGAGAGGGGCGGAAGTCACCTTATTTTTCGGCCACGGCTCGCGGTTGCCTCCTCGGCGGCATGGCGACAGTTGGCCAAGATCAAATTCTTCTCCAAGCTTTGCTCCTTCAGAGCTCCATGGATAAAACCCTTAAGTTAAAACCATCAGGTGGGAGGGAAGGAGATGAAGAAGAAGAAGAAGATCTATCGGGTAATCTGACCTGCAGCTTTTTTGTTAAGAGAGAAGAGAGAGAGAGAGAACATTAATGAGCATTTAATGCAATCTCCAAGTTCCAAGACTTGTGCCAGCCATCTATTGACTTTTTAATTCCCACTTCTAGCCTAAAATATAAGCATTCAGGCTTTATCGGGCGACGGAAAGAAGACGCGTAGAATTTAACAAATATAGATCGACATTCGACAAATTTAAGCAAATTCATCGAACGACGAACAGCTACAGGTTCGTCGACCGCTGGCTAAATTAATTTCATCGAGCGCATCACCTTAGTCGAACGGCGGCAAGCTTTCTGCGGCAAAATTCCTGCGATCGACGAAATGTAGAACTTTCGTCGATCGCAGCTTAAACATATTTCGTCGAACAGAATAAATATATTTCGTCGAACGCCGTTCGACGATATTTTGTCGAACGGCGCTGCTACACTTCGCCTAACGCTTCTCCCCTTCGACTTTCGTCGAACGGAACTGCCCTTCGACGTTCGTCGAACGAAGCTGTCCTTCGACGTTCGTCGAACGGAATCCTAAAAAAATAACATTGTTATTACAGCAATATTTTTATTCCATTCCCAAATTTCCTACAACAATATTGTTATTTCTCTCCCCCAATTAATCCAAATCCGAGCACGCACTAGAAAGCCCAAAACCAGGTAGTCAAAACGTCTCAGAGTGGTCTGGCGCGAAATGGGATGTTACAAATCCAATAAATGAAGAAACAATTTTGTCCCCGAAATTTAAGTTGTGGTTAGGGGGGTTTTAGATCCGCATGATTATCCAATATGTAATCAGCCAACATTACCCAAACTAAAATGATAATAGGAACTAGGAACACTGCTAGCACACCCCAAAATAATACTATAACAACAGCCCCTCCGGTGAACCATATGAAGCAGCCACAATTACAATTCTGATAGGTCTAGGATCATAAGTTAAGCAGCCTGGGATCGGGTATAACAGGAATGAAGTTATCCAAATTTCTAATGTGTTCCATTTCCCATGTACATAAGCTTAACAACATATATGGCAGTGAATAGGAATAAAGATAAGAATAGGAACTCATGTATGATAGCAGCACCAAAACAAGAAAAGGAGAAACATATATATATAGCAGCCCCCCCCCCCCCAATTAGAATGTATATAACAGCAACCCCAAATAAAATCCCAACTGGATTATTTATATAGCAGCCACCATAACCCAACATGATGAGATTTTTAATGAAAGAAATTTCTTGGAGCTCAACCCAAACAACCAATAATGAATAATGAGATTGCCAATAAACAAAATTTCCAAACAGCCACTACAACATCCACTATAAGGAGATTGCCATGAATAAATTTCCTGGAGCATAACCCAAACAGCTACTATGAGGAGGATGAAATTTCCTGAATAGATTTTCCTAGAGCATACCCAAACAGCCAATATATAAGGAGGATACTATAAATAAATTTCTTGGAGCTTAAGCATACCCAAATAGCCAAAATAAGAAGGAGAATGCAATATTTCATAATCGAGAGTTTAATTTAGGAAGAAACAAGGGGGATTCACATAGCTGCTAGTATACAACCAAGGAAGCTCACCAAACTCTCACTAAATCAATAACTGTTAACACAAACCAAGGAAGAGATTTTCGAGAATGAGTAAGGTGTTATAAACAAAATTTCTGAAGTTTAACCCCCAACAGCTAGCATAAACAGCTGCTAAAATAAGAGAGAGAAAAAATTGCTAACAAACAAGGAAGTTCCAAAATAACCAATTTCCTGGAGCAATAAGCCCAACAACCACCAATGGGAAAAAGAAATTTCCTAAAATGTAACCCAAATGGAAGGGAGAGAAGGAGGAAGAGGGGGAAGGAGAAGGGTTTCTTTACTTTAATAAGCCAACTTTCATTGCACCTTTGATCTACAGCCCTTAAGATCGGTGACCCGGATACACATGAGGTTACTACTCGTGCCTTCAGACAAAATTTAGAATCCTCCACCAAAGGAGTCATGTGCTTTAGATTTGCAAAAATGAATTAATTCCTCCAACCCCAAACATCGTTACACAAATAACGTGTAGCACTTTCAATATCATCACTCTGTGCATCCAAAAAAAATTTTGCGTTAAACGAGGACGGCCTCAAAGTAAGGTGAATCCATGACTCTACACCTCGCATGGGTTATAATCACATCATTCCCTTCTAATAACACATGACCTCGAGTCAATTGTTACGTTTGTCTACTCCCGGTTCTACTTAGATTTGCTCCGGATTCAAAAATTTGTGCTACTTTTATCTCGTGATTTAATTCATTTCATTTAAGGACTCCTAACCGTGAACATAAACCTTATCCAATGGTTGGGTTTCGGTACAGAGCCTTTAGAGGACTGCCTTGTCGAGGCAATACAATTACACGTACACCTACTTATACACATAGAGACATATTCATATCTTCTTAAATAAGCAAATGCAACTTATCCTCAATATTCAATTCACGTGTTCAATTCATAGCGTGTCTCAACACCCTTGACGCTCTCACCCGTATTGAGAGGTTATCACGAATCCAATCATCATCATTCACGTACTATTCGAACAAACATGATCTACGGGAAAATGAAGTCGGCACGTAAATAGGCCAATAAACGAAGGGACAAGCCCCCGTACGTTTTTGGACTAAATTTCTTCCACCGCCCATACGGTACATTCATCTCACATATTAGCACAACCTTAGGGGCATATCTTCCTCGACTTAGAGTTCTTACCCTATAGATCCCCGAATCGACGCACTTATATATCAGTCGTGATGTAAAAATTCAAATTTCACGGCGACGACCAAGTTGCATCTCATTGTAATGAGAGCATGTGCAAATAACATCCAATTACCCGGTACATTTATATATGTTTGAACTTAACATGAACCAAGGTGCACGGCTCGGGATTATTTCCCTTCGACACGAGATATGCAGACTACCAAAAGTAGGGAATACTTCACAATGTGATAAACTAAATCAAATCCATCACAAGCACCCTACCATTCCTGCCAACGATCATCCATGGCATGCATGTTTATTTTATAAAACATTGTAGAATTTTAGAACATAAATCAAGTCGTATTAATCTTGTTAACTCCACCGCCTAACTCTTATTAATTTCCCAATGTCAAGTAATTACAACACTAAGGGAATGTTCACCAAGAATTTCCAAACTCAGGGGTAGTGTATTATCATACCCGCAATGCAAGCACAAAATTTCATTAACTTCCCAGCTATAACGTTATGACAACATAGTTGCATATCCCCAAAGTGTAGATTTACTACTCTCCTCGTTACTTATCCACATAATCTTAGGACAATATACAGAAAATGATCATCTTCAAAAATGCTTTTCCTCTCTTATTCCGCTAATAAAATTCCTATCAACCCAAACATGGCCTCTTAAGGTGAATTAACTCTCAAAGATCAAAACTTCCAATGTCAAAAATTACAAAGATTCTAACTCCTCATGGGATCCAAGACAGTACAGAACTAGCCCAATAAACGAAGAGATAAGCCCCCATATCTCTTCGACTGAATTTCTTCTACCACCAATATAACATATTCGTCCCAAAATGAGCCTTCTCTGGATCCGAATTCTTATCGTAACTTCTCCATATGAAACCTTCTACATAAATAGAAGTGAGAGGTATCCACATACAATATAAAAGACATGTTTGGTGGCCTCTTACTAAGCTGATGATAGATTTCAGCCACCAATCTCATTGAGATTGCCCTAATATTTTTGGTAAGGTGATAATATTACTCCATATCTAGGATAGAAATCTCAGGGTGTGAGTCTCTAGTATCTACACTCACGTTAAACTCTTCCCTTAGTCAATCAAGGTCACTTATTGCTTGGTCCAATCATCCCCAAGATCAGTATAAGGTTAGGGTATGTCACGACATATCCTGCTAAGTCGACCAAAAATGGTATCGTAGTTAGGTTGGCATCAATCTTATGCCAAACCAACTCTAATGGTTGGAATGGGAATACCAATTACTGTCTCGGAGTGAGCCCGCATTTGTATGTAAGGGTACGAGTTTGGCTTAGGTTGGCACTTTCTATAGGAAAAAGAGGACTTACTTAATGTGAATCACACATGGGCACACCACCGCTTCCGATGCATCAGTTTGTCCTCAAACTGATTTAGCTAGCAGGTGTGGCCTAGTGGGTTAATGGACTTCTTTATCTCAGGATCGTTGCAAGCTGATACCATTTGTAAGACCCCCCCCCCCCCCCCTCCCGGAACACAAAACACGTCCGAGGGGAGTCTTATGCCCAGGACAGCTGCCTTGCGGAAGCGCCAGCACACGAGCTAGCCTCCCCCACAAGACGCTTATCCTGCCGGCCAAACCAACTAAACAGCGCTAACCCATCAATAAAAGAAAGCATTAAAAGCCATAGATTCACAATAAGTAATAATGTCCAACCAGTAGGTACAAAGAAAGACAGAAAGCTACGCAAGCTCCTGCAAATCATCAGAGTATCAAACTAAATGCCCCAAGGGCTACATCTCAAAACACTCACTCGCCTCTGTCACTGACGGTAGCCAAGGTATCATGGACTCTGGCCCTGTCACCCTGACCTGACTATCCTCCTCCAACACCGTGCACTGCTACTCTAAGGTACACCCCTAAAAAGAGGGACGTAGCAACCGTTAGTCATAAAGACTAAGTGGCTTCACATCCGCTCCCCTGGCGACTCCAAGGCACCGGGTGGAAGGAAAGGAAGAAAAGCTGCAATATAAGCAATAATATATACAAGCAGGTGCATGAATGGTTGTTCATATATGACGGTTGTTTAAGTACCCAAGTACTTGCAATGGAACTAACTAAGCTGTTCATAAGTATATAAGTAGCAATGGTTATAAATGCAAGTACTAGTATCAGTTATAAGAAGCACAACTAACAAGTAATATAGCAATGATAGAATGTGAGCAGTTCATATCGTACCTTAACTTATATGAATGCCCATACAAACTTATAAGTTAAGGTTTCCAATTTGGGACCCATCATATAAAAGAGCCCATACTAATTTATATGATGGACCTGATGCAGTGCAATGCTATGATTATGCAGGATGAATGCAGTGCAATGATTATGATATGATGAACTCACCCATGCATTTTGCTATGTCGACATAGACCTGTAGTTCCCACTTTTCAAGGGTAGCTAACCACTCAGGCACCTCGCGCCGTGGCCAGACGGAGACTGTGGATCGGGCTCCTTCACAACTAGGTGGGTATGAACACTACCAGACCTAGTCCTATGTACGCCTCAACGCTAAGAACACACAGTGGAGGCCCTGCGTACTGCTCGATGCTAAGAACACATAGCGGAGCCATCAAGGACACAGAAGGGGACTTGGGTAGGTGTGCACCAAGAGTCCAACCCAACCGGTCTAGAGTCTAACTGTCGGCTTCTGTCGGTGTCACGACTAGCAAGCCCGTAGACCCGCCACAAGTAATCCCCCAACCACAAATATCCTCCAACCAGTGTCACTACACCACCATGTGTAAACCATGCACATTCATGTAATTCCCATGCATAATCTGTGTTATCGAGCACCCAAGGATTCGCGAATGGAGTCTTCTTACCTTTCACATCATACCAGCTCATCCGATGCTGATTAGCATCCAAGGCCCCCAACCACCGGGTCCTTCACATTTCACCACAAGATATAATAATATCTTATAATCCACACCAAGCCATCAATGCTAACCATACCGAGTTATCATAACTCTTTTGCGGTGGCGAGTGTATATCATGGAAATTACTCTACGAAAATCTATGGGACTACTTGTGTACGGTGTCATATTCATATTTTACTAAATATGTAATCCCCAACATATCACCAATATTCAATCGTCTTAAGTACAAATCACAACGTGTTTCGACACGAATAAAGCTATCAACCTTATGGAGAGGTGTCACGACTAGCAAGTCCTAAACCTAGATCTAAGCGGGTCCTACCAAAGATCTACAATGAAGTCAACTGCAGAAATCTGGACAGCAAAAACAGCATGCACTAAACCCAATCCAGCTTTTTGGACAGCCCACTCGACTGGACCTTTAGGGAGCTACAGGTCACTTCAGAAAATGGATAACCTATCGTTGGAAAGATCTTTCCGAGGGATACAACTTCCATGTTGAGCTCGAGGTCTAAATCCAGTGGGATCAAGCCTAAAAATTGGCTTGACCCCAGCTGCGCACATATTTCCTTAATAACCAAGTGCAAAATTATAAATTGAAGACTTCTTTAGCAAGGGGGCTATCATCACATTTATCACACAAATATTTAATTAACAACCCTAATAAACAGAGGTCTATTCATCATCTTTCCCAAACAAGGGTTAGGTTAAATCCCTAAATGTCATTCCCCTCACTCTCCCTCAACGACCTTGGGGTTTGCACCAAATCAAATCCCATCTCTTCTTCTTGAAGAGAAGAAATGATTCCTAAAACCTCGCGGCGAACGATGCCCTAAATTTGAGATTCCGGCTTGGTCTTCCTAAGGAAACTCCATTAAAGCTCACACGAGAAGCTCTCTTGAGCCTTCATCTCTCATATTGTGATCTAGGACGCTAGCACCAAGGGAGAGGGGGCGGAAGTCACCTTATTTTTTGGCCACGACTCGCGGTTGCCTCCTCGGCGGCATGGCGGCAGTTGGCCAAGCTCAAATTCTTCTCCAATCTTTGCTCCTTCAGAGCTCCATGGATAAAACCCTTAAGTTAAAACCATCAGGTGGGAGGGAAGGAGATGAAGAAGAAGAAGAAGATCCATCGGGTAATCTGACCTGCAGCTTTTTTGTTAAGAGAGAAGAGAGAGAGAGAGAGAGAGAACATTAATGAGCATTTAATGCAATCTCCAAGCTCCATGACTTGTGCCAGCCATCTATTGACTTTTTAATTCCCACTTCTAGCCTAAAATATAAGCATTCAGGCTTTATCACGCGACGGAAAGAAGACGTGCAGAATTTTACAAATACAGATCGACGTTCGACAAATTTAAGCAAATTCGTCGAACGACGAACAGCTACAGGTTCGTCGACCGCTGGCTAAATTAATTTCGTCGAGCGCATCACCTTAGTCGAACGGCGGCAAGCTTTCTGCGGCTAAATTCCTGCGATCGACGAAATGTAGAACTTTCGTCGATCGCAGCTTAAACATATTTCGTCGAACGCTGTTCAACGATATTTCGTCGAACGGCGCTGCTACACTTCGCCTAACGCTGCTCCCCTTCGACTTTCGTCGAACGGAACTGCCCTTCGACGTTCATCGAACGAAGCTGTCCTTCGACGTTCGTCGAACGGAATCCTAAAAAAATAACATTGTTATTACAGCAATATTGTTATTCCATTCCCATATTTCCTACATCAATATTGTTATTCCTCTCCCCCAATTAATCCAAATCCGAGCACGCACTGGAAAGCCCAAAACCGGGTCGTCAAAACGTCTCAGAGTGGTCTAGCGCGAAATGGGATGTTACACCTTGATTGTTTTGGGTCAGTGGGAGTTGACTCGGGCTCGGTAGAAGAATTAGGACCCTGAGGTGGTCAGGTTTGAGTCACGGTCAACAAGGGTGGGTGTAGCGCTCCCACTCCCTAAAGATAAGAAATAAGGAAAAAACTTGTAGAAAAGAGGTAGCGCCGGGCGGTAGTGATACCGACGGCGGTAGCCTTCAAAATGGTTTGGACTTAGCCATATTTGGATTTCAGTTTGAGTCTCGTCGATCGGCTTACCGTCCGGTCGACCGGGCTCTCTTCCCATCTATCGACTTACCGTCGAATTTTACTTGGCTTTATTTAGATTTCTGTTTGAATCCCGTCGATCGGCTTACCGTCAAATTTTACTTGGCTTTATTTGGATTTCTGTTTGAGTCACGTCGATCGGCTTACCATCCCGTCGATCGGGCTCTCTTCCCGTCGATCGGCTTACCATCGAATTTTACTTGGCTTTATTTGGATTTCTGTTTGAGTCCCGTCGATCGGCTTACCGTCCCGTCGATCGGGCTCTCTTCCCGTCGATCGGGCTCTCTTCCCGTCGATCGGCTTACCGTCGAATTTTACTTGGCTATATTTGGATTTCTGTTTGAGTCCCGTCGATCGGCTTACCTTCCCGTCGATCGGACTCCCTTCCCGTCGATCGGCCTGTCGTCGAATTTTACTTAGCTTTCAAAATAATATGGGTAACATGTTGTCGACACGGTGCTAGCACCGGGCGGTAGTGATACCGCCGATGGTAGCCTTCAGAACAATGAGTGACACCCATATATTATCCTTGCTCATTTCAAGGATGGGAGGTGGCTTAAGCCAATAAGAAAGTAACATGTGGCGGTGTTGTCAAATCCAAAGCATGGGAACTATTTTGCCCACAGTGTAGATTCGTCCAAAAGAATTAAATTCTATTGGAACATGGTCTTCCGCATCTCCTAGGTTTGAGAATAACAAATCCTATGTGTATTTGATCTTGTGTGTTTAAGTGTGCAGGAAACAAATCCATATGACTTAAGGATAACATATGAAGGTTGCCCCCTGATTTGAACCCAAAATTCCAACATGCCCACTAGCGCTGGCGGTAGCACCTAGCGCATGCGCTAGCTATGATTAGAGCAATTTCGGGAGGTAGATATAGAAGTAGATAGCGCCAGACGATAGCATCTATCACAGACGGTAACATCTAGCGCAGACAGTATTGGCTTGCGCAGGCGGTAGTGCAAAAGGAAAGACGACGGGTTTCCTTGGAATGAAGATACGCATGCGGAGGATATTTCCTAATTCAAGATAGCATCGGCGGTAGCGATAGCGCAGGCGCTAGCTCGCTCTCCTATAAAAGGACCCCTCTACTCTCATTTTCTTTACACAAGTTGGAGAGAGATTGAGTGCAAAAATTCCATAGCCCTATTCTGCCGAAAAGTGATCTCCCACCAAGGTTCCATGAATTTCTGGAGGAGGATTTCTTCACGCCGGATCCGACCGAAGATCGCTTCAACAACGCCAATACTACATCGATCCTTCATCTCCAACTTCAGAAGTTATTCAAGAGGGAGTTTTAATATTATTTATTTCACATCTTTTCTTGTAATCGTTTAGTAAATTCGCCTCGTGTTGACGACTAGGTCTGGGTAGGACTTAGGGCAGAAATCCGCCTCGTGTTGGCGAATAGATCTAGGTTTGGTCTAGGGGGTGCTCGAGGCCATATCCGGGGAAGAATTGGCTAGAGCGGCTTGAGGCCATATCCGGGGAAGGATAGGCTAAAGTCATCAGTTCGTGGGGATACGATTCGGGATAGAAAATGAAAAAATCTTTTTATTATTCGCTTTTGGTTTCTAGCGTTATAAGAAATCAAGTTTTGTAACTCTTTTTTCATATTAATAAAATGATGTCTCAATTTTATTTGCTTGATTTCTTATTTTAATCTCTTATAATTTCAAATATATCAAAATATAATATACATTTTTAAAACCCTTATTCACCCCCTCTAATGGTGCCTACCGATCCAACAAGTGGTATCAGAGCGGTTTTATTCCAAATCAGTATAACAACCGGGAATAATGGCGTCTCATGATCTCGCTTTTCCAGAGGGTCAGGGTATTAGTAGACCACCTCTTTTTACTGGGTCAGATTTCAATTACTGGAAAAATAGGATGATGTGTTTTCTTATGACCATGGATGTAGAGGTTTGGAACATGTTGGAACCTTAGTTTTGATTTGAGTTAGGATCCACCTTTAGTATCTAAGTTTATATCATAATATATCTTACAACTTAGATTAAATATCCTATTAAGTTAAAAGGCTGAAAATAATATATATATAAATAATATACTAAGAAATATATATATATATAATAGGCTAAATAATATAAGAGAAAATAATATAAGAGAAAATAATATAAGTTAAAATCAAAATAATATTAGTCAAACTGTGTTCGACGAACGGCCTTCGGCATTCATCGGACGGCGCTCTACGAATTACATTATAGCTGCATTCGACGAAATATCAAGGAAGCAGCGGTCAACGAATTCCAACCAGAACAGCGGTCGACAAATTCCAACCAGAACAGCGGTCGACGAATTCCAAACAGAACAGCGGTCGACGAATTCCAACCAGAACAGTGGTCGACGAAAAGAGGAGCTCGACGAATTATTATAATATGTTCAGTTTGATTATTTAATCATTCCGTTCGAAGAATGAAATTAACAGGTCGACGAATCAAGATGAGATCGACGAAATATTGTCAGCAATATTATTATATTCTTATTCAGCTCAACTAACATTATTATATATGTTTTTCTAAAATAGTCGTTGCAGCATTAATTAATACAGCCGTTGCAGACATTAAATAATGTAGTTGTTGCAGCAAGTCAAACACGGCAAGAGATGTTCTCGAGGAACTGGGAAATGAAAGATATATTTATTATATTCCTTTCTGGTCGGCAAGAATAAAAATGAGCCGAACATCTTCTCCAGAATAAATATACAGAGAAGAACAGAGCAAATCGGCAGGAAGATAGAACATATATTAATATTGTTGTACAGGAAAAGAAAAAAGAAGAAATACAGAGGAGCAAAAAGAAGAAGCAGATCATATATTATTATCTTCTTTTTGCTAACATCTTTCTTGACAGATCATCTTCATCCTGAGACACCAAAACACTATCAAATTGCTCAGGATCAAAACTGCAAGAAGAAGAAGAAGTGTCATTGCAATCGAGAGGAGAGGCTCCATCCACAAGCTGTCATCTATTCTAAATCAAACAGGGGGAGCTTCCTTCAACATCATCATCAAGATCCAAACACAACTACCAATCAGGATCTTCATCAAGAGTCTTCTCAGCAAAAAGAGAAGAACAATAAATCTTTCCCTTTCTCCTTCCCCATCTTGTACATGGTTAAAACTCCCTTCAAAAGTTTACCTGTTGGTGGCAAGACACCTGATCAAAAAATCTAGTTGGTTTATAAGCACCTGAATAAAAGCTTATAGGTGTGAGGGAACCTGATCAACAACCTCCAGTGGATTCCTACCAGTGGGTAGAAGAGTAGATGTACCCAGTTGAGGGGAACTACTATATTTTCTTGTGTCTTCTGGATGCTTTGGTTTGCTTATTTTATTTATATTTTTATGTGATGTAATTATATGCATCCTTACTGTTTGTGTTTATTTCTCATTCAGCAATCAGCAAACATCATATATTTATATATATCATTTATTTTAAAACAAAGTTAAACAAGAGTTTTAATAATAAGAATAAGAAATAAAACTCTCCTTTCAATTGGTATCAAAGCGGGTTGATTTTATCAATCACCCTCATCAGAGGATATCAATTGTGAAAGTTCACAATTAACCTCACTAGAATTCTCTAGAGGGGGGTGAATAGAGATTTAAAATATTTTTGTGCAAAGTTAATAATTATATATATGTGTGTAGTGATCACAGATTAGAGCTTCCCACACACCAAAAAGAATTAAGCAAGTAAAGAGAAATAAATGAAATAAGAAAAATCACAGCACAACACAAAGAGATATAGTGGTTCCCCAAACTTTGGGTAGTCCACTCTTCTACCCCCTTGGTAGGAAATTCACTATCTTGCACTGAGTCTTTTGATAAGGAGACTCTTAGAACCACCCTGAGTCTTTTGACAAGGAGACTCTTAGAACCAACTGAGTCTTTTGAAAAGGAGACTCTTAGAACCAGTACAACTGAATTTTTTGAAGAGTGATTCTAAATACTCTTTTACAATATGTGAGAATGAAAATAAGAAAAAGGAAAAGAAGTATTTAAGACAAGAATGAATCTTCTTTCTAGCAAGAAGATTGGAAGCACAAGAAGTAGTGAATTAAATCTCCCTTCTATAGTGAGAAGGTGATTGTAAGCTTTTCAGAATTTTGCAGCAGTATGGCTTTAGAAGCAGAAGAAGAAGAAGAAGAAGAAGAAGAATGCTTGATGCTTGCTGCAGGAATCTTTCTCAACTCTCTTTCTTTTTACTTGGGAGCTTTTCCTCTTTTTTTAATGTGTATATGGTGGATCACTTCTTCTTTTTCTCTGTCGACCTCCTTGGTTATTTATAGCTCTGTTTATTAAAATAATACTATAGGAGAGTAATTAATTAGCAGGCAGAGTGTTAGAAAGAAAGAGAAATTTCCATAACAGTTATATCCATAGAAGGAAAGTATTCAATCTGATTTCAAATAATGTCCATAAAGGATTTAATCAATTTAGCCAAGCATCTATTTGAGGAAAGAATGATTCATAACGGCTATAAAGAATAAATTGATTCAATATAAATCAGATCTATAAAAGAAGGAAAGAGATCTGGCGATTTTTGAATTAATCATAGAAATCGACGTGCGTCGATTACTATTCGACGTAGGTGTCGAATTCATCCTGGCAGAGCGTCGAGAGGAGAGTAAGGAAGGTGCGTCGACTTCTCAAGATACGTCGACTAGAAGTCAGAGCTACGTCGACATAGGATACGTCGAATTCTGCTTGGAGCTACTTCGACTCATTCTGATAGAAACGTCGACTTTATCTCGACGTTGCGTCGAATACTATTCGACGCATATTTACTTAACCTTGATTTTCTTTTCTTGGAATTCATATTCAACTTATGTTCAGGGGTTAAGAGAAATCATTTTCCCAACAATCTCCCCCTATTTGTCTTAACCCTATAGGAGAGAAAGCATATAATTAATACTTCACAGCATTTGTAAAGATAAGAAATATATTAAACAATCAGAAGAGAAATTGGAATAAGAAAGCATATGACAAGCATTTGTCTTTCACAAGAATTAAACCAGAAACTTCTTTCTGTACATGAAGTTGACAAAAGCAGAATAAAGTTTCCTAGATAAGTTTTCAATAGCATCAAAAATGTAGCCCCTGGCTCTATCAGGTCGTTCCTGGACATTCCTGATGATTGTATGCAGTTTTTCCAAGAGTTTATCACCACCAGGGATAGTGTCATTAATGGAGTAGCCTTTGCTGATGATGATTGCTGCCTTTTCATCAATCATCTCAATTGTAATGTTTTGAATTTTCTTTTCAGTAGACTTGATCTCAGGTGGTCCCTTGCTATCAACCTTGGGCCTATATTTTGTTTTCTTTTCTGATTGTTGCTTCTCAGGAATCTCAGCCATTTTTCCTTTCCCTTTCCAGGGTGAGGCATGCCACTTGTCTCATTTTACAGGTCTGTTTGGCTTCTTGTAGGGAATGTAAGTATCTTCTGTACACCCTACACCCCTCTTGTGCTTTTGGCCTTTCTCTAGGATGACCCCTGCCTGAGGATTTTTCTTTTGATAAGCTTCAATATCAAACAACTTCTTTGGAATTTTGACAGAAGATTCAGCAAGAATTTGTTCCTTGGTCATTCCCCTGTTGATCTTTTCCATCCAAGCATTCCTTTTATCTTCCACTTCTTTCTTAGCTGCTTCATATTCATACAGTTCTCTTTCTCTTATCTCTTCATGCCTCTTTTCCATGTCAGGGTCATGGTACTCCTTCACAGGGCTGTTAGGAGTGTAATAGGCATCTTTTCACATCTTTTTATTTCCTCACATGCTTTTCTATACTTCTTTTCTTTTGCATACTCTTTCCTTTCTTCTTTGAAGAAGTTTTGCCAGTAGGGAATGACTTCTCTTTTCCTTTTCATTTGTCCTTCTGGACTTTTCCTAGGTAGAATCTTCTTAGTGAGTTTTGTTATTGGAGGAGGTAAAGGTAGCAGTGGAGGTAGATAAGAAGGTTGAGGTGGAGGTAGAGGTAGAGGTGGAGATGAAGGTAGAGAAGGAAGTTGAGGTGGAGGTAGAGGTAGAGAAGGAGAGGGAGATGGAGTTTTCTCTTTAGGTGGAGAAGGAACTTTCTCAAGAAAAAGAGTTTGTTTTGCAATAGAAGGCAGAATGACCTCTGGTAGAGTAATCTCTGCTGAGGAAGTTTTGTCTCTTCCAGGCTCTTCTGAAGGGATGTCCTCAAGTAGAGGTGTCTTCAGTTTGATGTAACTGGCAGAGAAGCCCGGAGAGTGATGCTAAAATTCTTCTTCACATAGGGGTGCATCAGTCCACATCTGTCCCTTCCAGTCATCAGAGGTGGCTGCTTCCTCCTCCCCCTGAACTCGTGAGTTCTTTACCACGGGAAGCTCCCCCTGAGTATATGGGGCATCAGTTCTAAATGCCGAATCCACAGCATGATCTCCTTCAGTGTGATAAGAGGAGGTCTCTCCAAATTATTTGTTGAATGTGTAGTCAGAGTGATTGGAGAGGATTGGAGCCTATTATAAGAGAAGAGGTTGGTGTAACTCTTTAGAGATAATATTTAGAGTTGAAAAGGAAATTAATCCTGAGCTTTTAAGAGAGATAGAGAACCTGACAAGGTGGGTTTCTGGAGCCATTCTCCCCCTGGTTTATATCCTGCAAAAAAGATTTAAACCTTTCTGGCGACAGAGGCCGTTCTTGAATGAGAGCATTAAGCTCAGGAAGAGAAGAAGATAGGGTTGCCAGTTTGGCTGCACAGGTGTTGATCATGGCAGCACATTCGTCGGCGAAGTGATTTAGGCGATTCTGGAAATCACTTACTAGGTGTTCGAGAGCATCGTTCATCGTTTTGATGAGGGCCGATTGATCAGGAGTTGGTGCCATTGTTGCAGAGAGAGAGAGAGAGAGAGAGAGAGAGAGAGAGAGAGAGAGAGGTAGAAGACGAAGTTTTGGCGGGTTTTAGGAGAGTATATGTTATGAAATAAGAGGTATTATTTAAAGGAGGTGAAACGTCGAGAAAGGAAACAGAAATCAAGGTATATCAGGTAATCCAATCGTCAAAAGAGGAAGTAAGGATTTGATTCTAATTGTAACCAGATGTCAATGTTACGTCGAATTGATGTCGACATATGCGTCGATATGGAGTCGACGCTCCGTGGAGATTTGTCCACTTATAGCCCTGCGTCGATATAAGTTCGACGGTGCGTCGATACGTTATCAACGTAACTTTGCCCGGAAGAAATCAACGCCAGCGTCGAGTTCGTTTCGACGATGCGTCGATATGTATTCGACGCATCTTCAAATACTGTCTTAGATTTCCTGATTTCTTTTAGATTTCACAACAATGGTGGTTACAGACTACCATCAAGCATTCCTAAGGTGTTGATGAAATAATTATGCTTAGTTTCATCTAAGGGTTTTGTGAAGATGTCTGCTCTTTGATTGTCTGTGGGAATATATTCTAAGATTATCTTACCCTTCTCAACATTGTCTCTAAGGAAGTGATGTCTGATCTCTATATGTTTGGTCCTACTATGAAGGACTGGGTTGGATGCAATGGATATAGCACTAGAGCTATCACAATAGATCTTAGAGGTATGTATTTCCAATTTGTAGTCAAGAAGCTGATTTTGCATCCACAGGATTTGTGAACAACAGCTCCCAGCAGCTATGTATTCAGCTTCAGCTGTTGAGGTTGAGACTGAGGTTTGTTTCTTACTAAACCATGATATCAATCTGTCACCTAGGAATTGGCAAGTGCCAGATGTGCTTTTTCTATCAACCCTACATCCAGCATAATCTGCATCTGAGAAACCTATTAATTCAAAGTTGGTTTCTACTGAGTACCATAGACCTAGTTCAGGGGTTCCCTTTAGGTATCTAAGAATCCTTTTTACAGAGGTGAGATGGGAGTCCTTTGGATCAACCTGAAATCTAGCACATATGCAAGTGGCAAACATGATGTCAGGTCTGCTAGCTGTTAGATATAGAAGGGATCCTATGATGGCCCTATAAGTCTTTTGATCTACTGATTTTCCGTTATCATCTTTTTCTATAATGACATTGGTTGCCATGGGTGTTTTCATGGTAGATGCTGATTCCATACCAAACTTTTTAATTAGCTCTTTAGTATATTTGGATTGTGAGATGAAGATTCCCTCACTACTTTGTTTTACTTGTAATCCTAAGAAATATGAGAGTTCTCCCATACTACTCATTTCAAATTTAGATTGCATTAGATTAGCAAATCTTTTACACAATTCATGATGAGTTGAGCTAAAGATGATGTCATCTACATATATTTGAACAAGGAGGAGTTGGTTTTTATGGGTTCTAGTAAAGAGTGTCTTGTCCACTTTTCCTCTTTCAAAGGAATTTTCTAGGAGGAAATTGGAGAGAGTTTCATACCAAGCTCTAGGTGCTTGCTTAAGACCATATAGTGTTTTGTTAAGTCTATAAACAAAGTTAGGAGAAGAGGGATTAACAAAACCTGGTGGTTGCTCCACATATACCTCTTCTTGAAGGTCACCATTCAGAAAAGCACTCTTGACATCCATTTGGTAGACTTTCATCTTCATGAAGGTTGCATAGGCAAGAAAGAGCCTGATTGCCTCCAATCTGGCTACTGGAGCAAAGGTCTGGTTGTAGTCTATCCCTTCTTCTTGTCTATATCCTTGTGCTACAAGTCTTGCCTTGTTCCTGACAATTACTCCAGTGGAATCTAGTTTGTTCCTGTATACCCATTTTGTACCAATCACAGGGTAGTTTCTTGGTCTTTCAACTAGGTTCCACACTTTGTTTCTCTCAAATTGGCCTAGCACTTCTTGCATGGCCATAATCCAGTGAGGATCACAATTTGCTTCCTCAAACTTCTTTGGTTCAACTTGTGATAGGAAGCATTGGAGCATCATCCCATTGGAGACCTGGTGTCTTGTTCTTACTCCTGTATTGGGGTCTCCAATTACTTGAGTTTGTGGATGATCTTTCAACTTGACCCTTGTCCTGCCTGGACTTGTCAGATGTTCTTCTTCCTCATTGGTGATAGGATCATTGTCCACCTGGCCTTCCTGAACCATGTTCTTTTGTGGGAGTTGGTTTTGAATGCTCTTTTCTGAATCTTCTTCATGTTCTTGTTCAGATTCCTCACTTGATTCCTCTATCTGGTTTTCTTTTCCATTATTTGTGTTCTCTAGAACCAGTTGTTCAAGCTGTGTTTCTATGCTGCTGCTTTCTTGTGGAAAAGAGCTGGTGGGAGTTCCCTCCCCCTTAAACAGCATGTTAGTTTCATCAAATATAATGTGCATAGACTCTTCAATTTTAAGAGTTCTCTTATTATAGCACCTATAGGCTTTACTAGATGCTGAGTATCCCAGAAATATTCCATCATCAGATTTCTTGTCAAACTTGGCAAGATGATCTTTTCCATTATTTAGGATAAAACAAGCACATCCAAAGATCTTAAAATATTTAACAATGGGTGTTTTTCCTTTCAGGAGCTCATATGGAGTTTTTGATTTAGTTTTGTGTATTAGGCTTCTATTTAGAACATAGTTGGCAGTGTTGACTGCTTCAGCCCAGAAAGTTTTTGGTAAACCTGATTCTACAAGCAGGGTCCTTCCTGATTCTATTAAAGTTCTATTCTTTCTTTCAGCAACTCCATTTTGCTGAGGGGTTCTAGGAGCTAAAAAACTTTGTTTGATACCTATATCTTCACAGAAACTACTCATAAACTGATTTTCAAATTCAGTCCCATGATCACTTCTGATTATGGAAACCTGACTATTGAGTTCAGATTGATTTGTTTTATGAATCTTGAGAGAGTCTTGTGGGTTTCAGACTTAGCCCTTAGAAAGAATACCCAGTTGAATCTAGAATAGTCATCCACAATGACTAGGGTATAGGATTTTCCACCTAAGCTCTGAGTGGATATAGGACCAAAGAGATCCATGTGTAGTAAGTAAAGGACCCTGGGAGAGTCATCCTTACCAATTGGTTTGAAGGATGATTTGGTTTGTTTTCCTAGTTGGCAAGGTCTGCATGGAGAATCCTTAGAGTACCTACCCTTTGGTAAGCCTCTAACTAGGTTATTCTTTGCTAGTTTACTAATGGTTTTGTAGTTTAGATGACCTAGTCTCATATGCCATAAGTCACTTTTATCAATAATATTGTTAAATAAACAGACTTCTGTGGGTGAGGAGCTAAAGTCCACTACATATACTTTTCCTTTTCTAATTCCATTGAGTACTGTGGCACCAGTCTTGATATCAATGATATGACAGAGTAGTGTGGTGAATTTTACCTCATACTTACCATTTTCACATATCTGACTTATACTTATCAGATTGTGCTTCAGTCCTTTAACTACTGCCACATTCTTGAAGGTGACTTTCCCTTCTTTGAAGTCTCCAAAGCCCCTGGTTTGGCCACAGCTAGAGTCTCCAAAGGTCACTGATGGTCCAAGTCTATCCTCAAAGTTGATCAATAAATTTTTGCATCCTGTCATGTGCATGGAGCATCCACTGTCCAAGTACCACACCAGCCTGGAGATGTGATACATCTGCACATAAAGTTTTATACATTAGTTTGGACCCTACTGAGCTGGGGTCCCTTCCTCCCATCAGTGAAAGAATTAATGAAAGAATAAGTAGGTTTTTCTGAATATCCTTCCTCCTTTAGGGGTATTGGTTTATCATACCAATTTTCTTTGGTGATGTTATAGAAATAGTGGTCATAGTAAAAGGAAATGGATTGAGAGACCTGTTTGGAAGAGGAGAAATTTCTGTCTGATTGGTTGCGTCGATATGGATTCGACGTAGGTTTATGGTTGCGTCGATATGAAATCAACGCTTCCTTCTCCATTCTGCGTTTATTTTCAGTCGAAGCATGAGAGAGGTTGCATCGAGTAGGAGTCGACGCACTTTGATGCAAGCGTCGATTAGAAATCGACGTGCGTTGATAAGAATTCGACGCATGTTTGACTCTTTTCTGAGGATATTTTCCTAGGATTCCTTCATATGTAATGGGATTAGTTTTATTAAAGACAGTGGTTGTTTCTGGATTTTCCTGTGATCTTTCTCCTGTCAAATGACCTTCCCTAGTGAACTGAATGGGATGTCTCCAAACAGATTTTCTAGGTGATTGAGTTTTTGGTTCTAAGTTAGTATTATCTCCTAGTTGTCTAAGTCTTTTAGTAAGATTTCTAGAGATGTTTTTGAGCTTCTGACTTCTCCCATTTAGAGAGTCTTCAAAGACCTTTGCCTTTGCTAGCTCATTTTTCAGTGTTAGATTTTCTGTATAGATTTTGTCTAATTCCTTTAGGCTAAGCTCATAGTTATTATACTGTGTATTTACTTGTTTGAGATTGTTTAATTCATTTCTTTGTTCTTTAATTTTTTTTTCAGATTTGATTAGATTTAAACAGAGTTCTTTGAAATCGTTTTTGAAATCAGTGGAAGAGAAATCTATATCATCAAGTATATTTACCATAGATGTATCATTTGGCTTCTCAGTGGCCATCAAACAGGTTTCCTCCAGCTTGGGCTCTTCTTGATCATTGTCAGATGAGGTGCTTTCTTCAGATTCTGAATCACTCCATGATTGAGCAATGAGACCTTTCTCTTTCTTCTTTTTCTTCTGTAGATCTGTTCTTTTCAGATCTTTCTTTTTGCTGATCTCCTTAGGGCATTCAGGTGCAATATGTCCAGGTTTCCTGCAAGAGTAACATATAATCTCTTTAGTAGGTGTTTTATTATACCTGGTTTTTGAGTCTCTTCCTCTGGATCCTTCTGTTTTGATCCACTTCTTGAACCTTCTGGACAGTAGGCTGATCAGCTCCTCATCACTTGTAGAGGGTTCACCTTCAACAGCCTTCAATGCAATATTCTTTTCTTTTGACAGTGAAGGAGCCTTTTCTTTCTCTTCTTTCTCAGCTCTTGCCTTCAACAGATGTTCATAAGATTTTAATTTGCCCAACAGGACATCTGTTGAAATTTCTCTTTGACTTCTGGAGTCTCTAATTGGCCAGATTCTTGAATTCCAAGAGCTAGGGAAGCAAGTTAGCAGTTTGTCATTTATCTCAGTGAGAGATATGTCCTTTTCAAGTGTTCTCAACTCATTCACTATGAGGCTGAATCTGGCATACATGTCAGCAACACTTTCACCTTCTTTCTTTTAAAAGTTTTCATATTGAGAGATGAGTAGTGCCTTTCTATCTTTTTTCTCATCAGCACTTCCCTCTACCATTTTGGTGAGAGCTTCCCATACTTCCTTAGCTGACTCACAATCAGCAATCTTTTGGAAGATTTCATCTGAGAGGGTTGAGACTAGGATATTCATAGCCTTGGCATCATATCCTTGGGCTTTCTTTTCTTCCTCTGTACACTCAGCTTTTGGAGCAAGTGTTTCAGTCACTTTTCCACTTGAGTCTTTTCTGAATGGCTTGGGGGACCTGTCAGGATAACATTAAACAATTCATCATCAATAGAGTTTAAATAAATTCTAATTCTTGTTTTCCAAAGTGCAAACTTTTCAAGGTTGCAAATTGGTGGTCTGGTGGAAGCATAATCTTTGATTTGTGCCATGTGAAAAATAATTGTTAAAAAAATATATATATATATATAAATAAGAGGTAGGACCTTTTTGATCAAGGAGTTATCCTTTGTAGATCAATCTAGCTCTGATACCAATTGAAAGTTAACCTCACTAGAATTCTCTAGAGGGGGGTGAATAAAGATTTAAAATATTTTTGTGCAAAGTTAATAATTATATATATATATATATGTGTGTAGTGATCACAGATTAGAGCTTCCCACACACCAACAAGAATTAAGCAAGTAAAGAGAAATAAATGCAATAAGAAAAATCACAGCACAACACAAAGAGATATAGTGGTTCCCCAAACTTTGGGTAGTCCACTCTTCTACCCCCTTGGTCGGAAATTCATTATCTTGCACTGAGTCTTTTGATAAGGAGACTCTTAGAACCACCCTGAGTCTTTTGACAAGGAGACTCTTAGAACCAACTGAGTCTTTTGAAAAGGAGACTCTTAGAACCAGTACAACTAAATTTTTTGAAGAGTGATTCTAAAAACTCTTTTACAATATGTGAGAATGAAAATAAGAAAAAGGAAAAGAAGTATTTAAGACAAGAATGAATCTTCTTTCTAGCAAGAAGATTGGAAGCACAAGAAGTAGTGAATTAAATCTCCCTTCTATAGTGAGAAGGTGATTGTAAGCTTTTCAGAATTTTGCAGCAGTATGGCTTTAGAATCAGAAGAAGAAGAATGCTTGATGCTTGCTGCAGGAATCTTTCTCAACTCTCTTTCTTTTTACTTGGGAGCTTTTCCTCTTTTTTTAATGTGTATATGGTGGATCACTTCTTCTTTTTCTCTGCCGACCTCCTTGGTTTTTATATAGCTCTGTTTATTAAAATAACACTATAGGAGAGTAATCAATTAGCAGGCAGAGTGTTAGAAAGAAAGGAAAATTTCCATAACAGTTATATCCATAGAAGGAAAGTATTCAATCTGATTTCAAATAATGTCCATAAAGGATTTAATCAATTTAGCCAAGAATCTATTTGAGGAAAGAATGATTCAGAATGGCTATAAAGAATAAATTGATTCCATATAAATCAGATCTATAAAAGAAGGAAAGAGATCTGGCGATTTTTGAATTAATCATAGAAATCGACGTGCGTCGATTACTATTCGACGTAGGAGTCGAATTCATCCTGGCAGAGCGTCGAGAGGAGAGTAAGGAATGTGCGTCGACTAGGGTGTGTCGACTTCTCAAGATACGTCGACTAGAAGTCAGAGCTACGTCGACATAGGATACGTCGAATTCTGCTTGGAGCTACTTCGACTCATTCTGATAGAAACGTCGACTTTATCTCGACGTTGCGTCGAATACTATTCGACGCATATTTACTTAACCTTGATTTTCTTTTCTTGGAATTCATATTCAACTTATGTTCAGGGGTTAAGAGAAATCATTTTCCCAACAAATTGTCCCTTTCAGAATATGGTAGAAGTTTGGTACTCTCCTCCTACAATTGTAGTAGGAGAGGCTATGATTCAAAAACCTAAGGATAAATGGGACGATAACTATAAACTAAAGTGCAAAAATAATGCAAAAGCAATGAACGCTTTATATTGTGTTTTAAATCGAAATGAATTTAATCAAATTTCTGCATGTGTAACTGCTTATGATATTTGAAACCAATTAGAAGTTACTCATGAAGGTACATCGCAGGTAAAAGATGCAAAGCTATTCCAACTGGAATCGGAATATGAAAAATTTAGGATGGATGTTGAAGAAGACATCAACTCGATGTACACACGCTTCACCAAGATCGTCAACGTTTCAAAAGCTCTTGGAAAGATCTACTCGGACTGGGACTTGCTCAGAAAAATTCTTCGCTCTCTACCTCCAAGGTTCAATCCAAAGGTGACGGCCATCTCGGAGTCACACAATCTAAGAACGCTCCAGATCGAGAACCTTATTGGGAATCTCAAAACCCATGAGGTAGAACTCCAGATTCAACACGATGAATACAACAAGGAGCCAAAGAAAAAGGCGCTGGCACTAAAGTCAAAGAAGGAGAGCATCGAAGATGATGATGAAGATGAAGAAGGTCTTCTGATAAAGAACTTCAGGAAGTTCATTAGAAATTCGGAAAGAAGGAACACCTTCCGAAAATACTTCCAGAAATATGCTCGACGAAAAGGGTCTTCCTCTTCATCAAAGAAAGAAAAAAGAAGTGAAGACGAAGAAGAAAGACCACCATCGGAGTGCTATCACTGCAGAAAGACCGGGCATATTCGGAGCCAGTGCCCGAAGTATCAAAAGGAGCAAAAAGAACGATACAAAGTGAATGAGAAAAAGAAAGTGTTGAAAGCCACAACTTGGGATGATTCTTCCTCTGAAGAATCAAGCGGATCTGAGTCGAGCAGCGAGGAGGAAGCAAACTTATGTTTAATGGAAAAAAGCAACAATGACGACACCAATGTTCTTAGTGACGCTGAGGCAACTCCTTCCACCTTTGAAGAACTTTATGATGAATTTGTTCTAACTTGCAAAGCCTATGATAAAAGTATAAAAGATAATATTATTTTAAATCGTTAAAATGAATCCATCATCAATGAAAATCATAAGCTTACAAGAAAATTAATTTCCTTTGAAAAGAAAAAGGTCTCATGTCAAGAGTGTGAGCACTCCCTATGTAAGGCAAAAGAACTTGAAGTTTCTCTTTCTAAGGCCCTCTCACAAATCAAAACTCTTACAAAAGAAAAGGGGGACTTAGAAAGAAAACTAAAAACCTCTCTCTCACAAATTGAAAATAACAAAAAGGGATTTGAAAATAAATGTGTCATGCTTGTTAAAGAAAATTCATCCCTTAAAAAACAAACTCATGACCTCAATTTGGCCATCAAAAAATTTGGAATTGGTCAAAAATTCCTGGACATGATTTTGGGAAACCAATGTTATGGTTCTGGAAAACCTGGGCTCGGATATCAAAGTGACCACTACCGCCTGGTGCTATCCACTAACGCCGGCGGTAGCCCATCATTTAAAAATTCTTCTATTTTTTCTAAAAAACAAACCTCATCCAGTAATAGCAGTGTAGAATTTCAGAAAAGGGTCTCAACCCCCTTTATTTCATGTGCAAACTGTCATAGGTTTGGACACACGTCTAGCTCTTGCAGGAAAATAAAACAGGGATCTTTAAAGAAAATCTGGGTACCTAAGGCGTCCACCTATTCTATGGGTGGTACCTCTTGGGTATCCAGATCTTTACTCTCATCTTCTTTCTAGATTTGCAGGAAGGCTAAGGAAATGGAGGACGTGTGGTACTATGACTCGGGCTGCTCCAAGCACATGACGAGCAAAAAAGCAAAGTTCCTTAGCCTAGAAAAGAAGAAAGGAGGGATCGTAACCTTTGGAGATAACGGTAAAGGAAGGATCATGGGAGTAGGTACAGTGGGTAACGAATCCTTTCTTATCTCTAATGTTCTTTATGTAAAAGGATTAAAACATAACTTAATATCTATTAGCCAATTGTGTGATAAAGGATTAGATGTATTATTTGAGTCATCCACATATCTTTGCAAAATAATTAATCCTAATACAAAAGATGTTTTACTAACTGCACCTAGAATTCACAACGTTTATATAGTTTCCTTTCATGATCTTTCCAAATCATCTATAAAATGTTTTATAACTAAAAATGACGAGTTAGAACTATGACATAGATGTTTAGGTCACGCTAGTACAAAGCTCATTTTAAAACTAGCCAAAAAGGAATTGATTAGAGGATTGTCTAAATTGAATGGAAATTTATCTTCACTATGTTCTCCATTTCAAAAAGAAAAATTTACAAAATCTTATTTTAAAAGCAAAAATGAAATTTCTACTACAAAACCTTTGCAATTAATTCATATGGATCTCTTTGGTCCCGTTAGCACCACAAGTCTTGGTGGTAGAATATATACTTTTGTTCTAATATATGATTTTTCTAGATATTGTTGGACTTTATTTCTCTCTTCCAAATCTGATGCGTTTTGCGAATTTTCAAAATTATGTACTCGTATTCAAAATGAACTAGATTTAAAAATAAAATGCATTCGCTCAAATCATGGAGGAAAATTTGAAAATGAAAATTTTAAATCTTTTTGTGAAATATTAGGTATTAAGCATGAGTTCTCCGCTCTACGCACACCTGAACAAAATGGTGTTGTAGAAAGAAAGAATAGGACAATCCAAGAACTAGCACGTACTATGCTATCTGAATATAAATTACCTAAGTCTTTTTGGGCCGAAGCCGTAAGCACATCATGTTATGTAATGAATAGAGTCATGCTTCGTCCATCTTTAAATCTCACACCATATGAACTATATTATAAAAAAAACTAACGTATCATATTTTAAAGTATTTGGTTGTAAATATTTTATTCTGAATGCAAAAGATGCCTTAGGAAAGTTTGATGAAAAATGTGATAAGGAATATTTCTTGGATACTCTTCAACTAGTAAAGCTTATAGAATATTTAACAAAAGGACGAGTAAGGTTGAAGAGTCTATTAATATAAAGTTCGATGAATTTATTCCTTGTGTCGAAAGACTTCCTACAGGTACAGATAAGGAACATTTGCCATCTTTGGAGCATGACGAAGAGGAACCTTCCAAAGAAGAGGAGGAGGAGGCCAAGGAAGATGAATTTGTGCCCCCAAGCATCTTAAACTTCTCAAAAAATCATCCAAAGGAGCTAGTTATTGGGGAACCATCTATTGGGGGTAAGAACTCGATCTTCTCTTCATGAAACGTTTTCAAATATTTGCTTTGTTTCCGAAATTGAACATAAAAATGTTCCAACCGCTTTAAATGACGAATTTTGGTTTTTGGCTATGAATGAAGAGTTAGATGATTTTGAAAGAAATAAAGTTTGGAACCTAGTAGAACATCCATCTAATCATCCCGTTGTTGGCATAAAATGGATCTTTAAAAATAAATTAAATGGTGAATCTAGGATTACAAGAAATAAAGCTCGCTTAGTCGCTCATGGATTTTCTCAAATCGAGGGGGTAGATTTTGAAGAAACTTTTGCACCCATTGCTCGCTTAGAATCTATACGAATAATTTTGGCATTTGCGAGTTTTAAAAGGATAAAATTATTTCAAATGGATGTTAAAAGTGCTTTCTTAAACGGGTTTATAAAAGAAGAAGTTTACGTAGAACAACCCCCCGGTTTTATAAACGAAAATTTTCCAAATCATGTTTATAAATTAGAAAAGGCGCTTTATGGTTTAAAACAAGCGCCTCGTGCATGGTATGATAGACTTACATCGTTTTTTGTTAAAGCACAGTTATGTCATGGGAAGTGACGATAACACACTCTTCATTAAGCATAATAATAACGATTTAATTATTTTACAAACATATGTTGATGATATCATTTTTGGAGCCACTAATGAAGAGTTGTGTAATGAAGTAGTCTTAGTAATGAAAAATGAATTTGAAATGAGTCTTGTAGGAGAACTCTCTTATTTTCTTTGTTTTCAAATTTCACAACGAAATGATGGTATCTTTATTTGTCAAACAAAATATGTTCACGAATGCTTAAACGATTTGGATTTGAAAATCTTAAACAAGCTTCTACACCTATGTGTGCTTCTTTAAAATTAGGAAAAGATGAATTTGGAATTTCTATTGATCAAACTTTATATAGAGGTATGATTGGATCTCTTCTTTACTTAAGTGCATCTAGACCAGATATAATGTTTTTCGTATGTTTATGTGCTCGCTTTCAAGCCAATCCAAAAGAATCTCATTTAAAAGCGGTAAAACGTATTTTCGTTATCTACTAGGGTCCTCTAAATTAGGATTATGGTACCCACACAATGATTCATTTACACTTCACGACTATTTCGATTCGGATTACGCCGGATGTTCACTAGATCGAAAAAGCACCAGCGGTACTTGCCACTTTTTAGAACCCTCATTAGTTGCATGGTCTAGTAGGAAATAATCTTTGGTTGCACTCTCCATCACGGAGGCCGAATACATCGCTCTTGGGAGTTGTTGTGCACAAGCTTTATGGATGAGCCAAACTCTAGAGGATTTTGGTTTTCATCTCAAAAAGGTTGATCTCAAATATGACAACAAAAGTGTCATAGATCTTACAAATAATCTCGTACACCACTCTAGATCCAAACACATAGATGTTCGCCATCATTTCATTAGCGATCATATTAAGAAAGAACATGTAAAAGTAAGTTTCATTGGAACGGACTCCAAACTTGCCGACATATTCACTAAACCTCTTCCCGATGCAAGATTTTGATTACTACGACTTGAATTAGGTATCCTAGATCTTTCAGGTTAAATCACATTCTTAAACGCAATGGTTTTATGCAATTTTTACATATCTAAACATCTTTAAATCTTCTGAAATTTCTGAATAAAACTAAACTTTGGACACAACCAATATCAAAAATTAGATTTTTCAAAATCCTAAAATTTAATGTACTATTTCCCGCGCTAGTGCTAGAGCCGGCGCTAGCGCACCTGTCTGATTTTTTGTATTTTTAAAATTTTGAAAAATCCCTAAAAATATGCTCTATTATATGTACTACTTATTTTTGCATTTATGTTTTTAATTGATTTTTGAAAAATTAAAACAAAAAAAAAATACAAAAGCAAAATTTCAAAAAATATTTTTATTCACTCACTTTCTTTGTTTATGTGTCTGATTTCTATTCCTATATGCAAAAATCAAATACAAAAATATAAAACATAAAAATTATCAAAAAAATTATCTTTTGAACTTAACTTTTCTAGTTACATGTATCTTGTGAACGGGAGATTTGGGCTATCATCCCATCACATCTCCTAGTACCGGACGAACCCCTCACATGGTAGACCTCGGGAAGTCCAAGATCAATCATAAGAATTCAAACCTTACGACAATTTTTTTTTTAAATATAAAAATACTGTATGAATTTTATTGCTCGTATAAAGCATGATCTAATCTATCATTTAGTAATTCTTCAATGTTGAAATTTATCTTTTCAAACTACCTTGAATAATGTTTTTATCATGCTTTGATATATCTAATCACATGTGCATCAAATTTTATTGTAAAAGTTGTGTAGAACTAAGCTTAACATGCCTCTAAGTATGAGTAAATGTTTTATGATTGATAATGATACTCAGTCACTCACTTACTTTGGCAAAGTTTACATGTGCTTTTAATCTAAGAATGATTGCTTGTGTATCGTAAATGTACAATGAATTAAATTTGCACAAGTATCTTACCTACACTACTTTTATTTGCACTCTTAAAATTAAGAAAAGTGGTTATGCTTGCAAAATTTCATTGGTTTGCAAAACAAGTGTATTCGGAGAACTTTGTACACAACAAAAAAATGAATGAAATAAATTGACAAAGATAACTCCACCAAGCACTACTTGAACCTCCTGATAAGTCTTAATGAGCATTGTGAGGTTGAGCACCTTGGAAAGAATAGTAAATTGTCCTGTGCAAACCATAAATTTTTACACCACTAGTTCTTTTCTATGTGCGTTGAAGGGTGTGGAAGTAAAATTATTTGTGTTTTATTGTGCACTTTACTCTACACATGTCTTGTATTTTTTTTTTGATTAAATCATTTGTTTACTCTATTCAAAAATACACTTATGTGCACATCATTATCTTCCATAACACTTCTTCTCATGAGTATTGGATCATAATGCTAAAATTATATACTCTCTTTATATATAAAATGCACTAGATAACCTAGCATGCTCTATACAATGTTTGTTATGTTTTGAATTTATGAATTATAATAACATTGTTGTAATTTCTTTTTGATATCCATCTTTCATGCTTGGTTACTTTCTAGTAATCTTTAACGATTTTAAATGAAAAATGATTTACAAAAATATCTTCCTTTTTTGAACAATAACTCATATATCTTCTTATGAATCGTCATGTTTACAAAAAGATATTTCTTGTATTTCTATTAGTCTTCCGCAACATTACATATAACTTTTACCTTGAGTTTTTTCATGCTTATCTCAAGTCTTACAACTCAGAATTCCTTTTCTTCAACAAAGTGGTAGACTTGCTTGGAAAATTTTATATTATTCTCTTTATGCTAAAGACTCTGATTTATTTCTATGAAAATATTTATGCTAAAAACTCTGATTTATTTCTATGAAAATTATTGTGATTAAAACTCCTTATCATTTCATTTCCTCTAAAAAGCTCGATCATGCCTTATCTTGTTATCAAATATCCTTTTTCTTTTATGTCTCTTGCTTCCTTAGCCATTTTTGCTAATAACAAAAGGGGGAGAACTAACATGATAAATAAAACTCGTTATCAAAAGGGAAAACTAACATGATTAATTAAGATGATAACTTATATATAAGGGGGCATTCACATAGGCATATATTTAGGGGGAGCAATTCTATATGCTAAAAACGACAAGTATCCTAAGTCATCACTCTTACACACATACAAATAGGTTTTATCATGTTTTATATATTAATGCTCTGATTTATCATTAATGGGTTTGTTATTATCAAAAGGGGGAGTTTATTGGAATATGGTCTTCCGTATCTCCTAGGTTTGAGAATAACAAATCCTGTGTATTTGATCTTGTGTGTTTAAGTGTGCAGGAAACAAATCCATATGACTCAAGGATAACATATGAAAGTTGCCCCCAGATTTGAACCTAGAATTCCAACATGCAAACTAGCGCTGGAGGTAGCACCTAAGGCAGGCGCTAGCTCTGATTAGAGCCATTTCGGGAGGCAGATATAGAAGTAGATAGCGCCATACGATAGCGTCTATCGCAGGCGAAAACATCTAGCGCTGGCGGTATTGGCTTGCGCATGTGGTAGCACAAAAGGAAAGATGGCGGGTTTCCTTGGAATGAAGATACGTATGCGGAGGATATTTCCTAATTCAAGATAGCGCCGGTGGGAGCGATAGCGCAGGCGCTAGCTCGCTCTCCTATAAAAGGACCCCTCCACTCTCGTTTTCTTTACACAAGTTGGAGAGAGGTTGAGTGCAAAAATTCTAGAGCCCTATTATGCCGAAAAGTGATCTCCCACCAAAGTTCCATGAATTTCTGAAGGAGGATTTCTTCACACGGAATCTGACCGAAGATCGCTTCAACAATGCCTATACTACAACGGTCATTCGTCTCCAACTTCAGAAGTTCTTCAAGAGGGAGTTTTAATATTATTTATTTCACATCTTTTCTTATAATCGTTCAGTGAATTCACCTCATGTTGGCGACTAGGTCTAGGTAGGACTTAGGGCAGAAATTCGCCTCGTGTTGGCGACTAGATCTAGGTTAGGTCTAGGGGGTGCTCGAGGCTATATCCGGGGAATGATTGGCTAGAGCGGCTTGAGGCCATATCCGGTGAAGGATAGGCTAAAGCCACCGTTTCGTGGGGATACGAGTTGGGATAGAAAACGAGAAAGTCTTTTTATTATTTGCCTTTGATTTCTAGCGTAATAAGAAATCAAATTTTGTAACTCTTCTTTTCATATTACTAAAATGATGTCTCAATTTTATTTGCTTGATTTCTTATTTTAATCTCTTATAATTTCAAATATATCAAAATATAATATAAGTTTTTAAAACCCTTTTTCACCCCTCCTCTAAGGGCGCCTACCGATCCAACAAATTCTACTAGACAACTAGTCGAATGGCGGAAATGGTTGAATTCAAATTAAAGCGTGATTTTAACATCACATCATTTATTGCCGCCGCAGATTGAGCCAATGAAAACTGAGCTTTATGCAAAACTGAGAACTGACATAAATGACATACGAGAAAGTGTTGAAAATGTTGAAATGTGAAGTTGGCGGTCTGGGAGGTGGTCGCGCGATCTGGTCTAACCGCATGATCTTGCAGTCTCCTCTGCGGTCTGACCTATTCGGTCTAGCCGCGACCTGACCGCCATTCTCTCAGTCCAAGGCTGCCGAGGTGAGGTCGCGCGGTCTGGTTCGTGAGGCCGCGCGGTCTGGTTCGTGAGGCCGCGCGGTCTGGTTCGTGAGGCCGCGCGGTCTGGTTCGTGAGGCCGCGCGGTCTGGTTCGTGAGACCGCGTGGCGAGATGTTTTCTGTACTGTGCGGGTTAAGTTGTTAACCGCACAGGGTTGTTGTTCTGGTATCCGGCAGTCCGGTCTGGTGACTGTCCGGGTTCTTGATGGTGCGCGCCGACTAAGGTTCTCTTAGTCGCGCGGTCTCCCCTTTGTGTTCGCATAAGCTGGTCCCTTGGCGATCTGCTGATGTATGCGGACACTGGTGTTGGTCGACTTGGTGGGTTGTTGCCTTAGTCGACTTGGCTGTGTTCGCGGTCTCTGGAGGAGGTCTCGTATATGCGAACACTGGTGGTGGGCGTCATGACCATGCGGGATGTCATGATCGCGCGGCTTCTTGGAGGAGTGGTGATCTCCTGGTCAGGATTGAAGTCGGCGAGCTCACTAAGCGTAGAGCGATCTTCTGCTGACCGCGCGGGTAGGCCGATCTTGGTCGCGCGATCAGGGCGGTGACTCTATCTCATAGGGTGGTGACTGAATCTGGTCCCACGCCTATAAATAGGTGTCACTGTAGCAGCAATATCATCGCACCAAGTGTAAGCTAAACTCGTGCCTAGAACTTGCGGTCTCTTTTTAGTGACCGCCCAGTTTGTTGATTGAATTTCCTTTGTGCAGCTTCTGCGGATTGCGCGGACAGCAGCCGTCACCTCTTCTTCTAAAGTGTCCGGGCGGTCTTGCGGCTTGCAGTGTGGGTTGCTGGAGTTCGGGAGAATCAGTGGAGTTCGGGAGGTCGCGGAGCTTCAATAGTGTTGTTTAAGTTGTCGGTAGACTGTTCGCGCGGTCTCCTCTTCTAGTCGCGCGAACATCCAGGCCGTGCGGTTAGGCGGCTTCTGTGTTCAGACCGCCAGTTATCTTTCTTCAGCTTTGTATTTTTCCTTTTGGTTTTGTATACTGGCGAAATCATGTCTCGTCATGTATACCTCGCTCTGTAATGAAGATTCCTGCTGTTATCAATAAAGATTGTTTTGTTTCATGTGCTTCTGGTTGTTGGCTGTAACTTTAAGTTGTACGATTCCTGCTCACTCCAAGATCTATGGAAAATTTCACAGAAAGAGACCGTTATAATGAGTCATTATAGAAGGGTTGAGATGATTTCAGCAAACCCTAATATTGGGATTCAATCTTTTCCTTGATCAATAAAAAAAAAGAGCTTGTCGCCGCTGTTTGTAAGAAGAGGCATTCTCATCAGGAAGCTCAAGAAGGGAGAAGACATTTACTAAAAGCAAATCTTTCCTTCTCTAGAAGTAGGAGTTCAACTCATCTTGCTGATCTGCTAAAAGCTAAATCATTTATCAACAAGAAGAGGAATAAGGATCTTCACAAGCGAGATGAACTATTCTTTATTAAAGCAGATTCTTTCAAGTCCTCTACAAGAAGATCAAGGTTGAAGCCAATCTACACCGAGCTTCAAGAAGACCTTGTATAATAAATCTTATTTTACTGTAGGATCTCTCTGAGATCTGAGCCGTAGGATTCAACTTATTGAATCTGAATTGTAGGGTCCTGTGTGACCTGAGGTAGGAAGCCAACCAGTGCTTTTGAGTTGTAAGATCATTGGGATCTGAGTGTAGGAGACTTGGTCTCTGAGGTAGGAAGCCGGTGAGTGCTTTTGAGTTGTAGGGTCCTTGGGATCCGAGGTAGGAGACACGGTCTCTGAGTTGTAGGATCTGAGGATCTAAGATTTGGTGGAGATTGCCGACTCTATCACAATGCTAGATAGGCGAAGGGGGACAATGGAGTACCCAGAGACACATTGTCTTGGAGAACCACTATAAATATCCTGTGTCCATGCTGTGAATAGTGTATGATTGTTGCACTTAATTTTATTATTCCACAAAGTTTTTAAACTAGCCGACATCGCCTATTCACCCCCTCTAGGTGAAGACACCCCTGGACTTTCAAAGTGTTTTTTTGGTTAGGATTTGCATTTTATTTAATAACTTGTTTTTGATTCGCATTTTGCAACCGTTTAGGTCAGGATTTGCAGGTTAGGATTTGTAGATTAGGTTAGGATTTGCAAGCATTTAAATTAGGATTTACAAGAGTAGGTTAGGATCTACAAATTCTAATCAAAGCAAAATATTGTGTAATGATAAATTGTATTTCCACTTGTTATCTTTTTTCGTTATGTAATATCTGTTTGCTTATGTTTTGCAATTTATATCTACTAGACCGTTAAAAAATGTCTAGTGTGGGAGACACACATGAAGTTACCGCCCAACATGCAACATGCTATCAAATTGTTACAGATGAGACCACTACAATTATAGATAAGAGTAATGTGCCTAACACATCTATATTTATTGTGAAATATATTTGTACTTCCACGATAATTATAATAGCGGTTTTAGTTTTTGTGCATTCTATTTGCTCAAACAGTGGAATACTGAATTGAAAAAGAGTGCTTTTCCATGAAAGGTTTCCATCAGCTTAAAGTAATAAGCAATTTTTTTTTCAAAATTATTTGTAGATTTTGAAGTACAGAGAGCATAAAATCTTGTTTAGATAATTATTTTCAATTAGAAATTATTTTTTTGGGGTCAAATTATGCACTAAAATTTATACTTTTTATAGTATGCATAGAACCGAGAATCGAATCGAAACTCAACCGAACTTTTCAATTCTGTTCCAATTCTATAGTGTTGGTACATGAGTCGGTCCCGGTTCCAAGAAGAACCAAACTTATACACAGATCGGTTTTTAGTTCTATATGGAATCGAACTGAACCGATTTGAGTTGCACTCCTAGTATTTGAAAAATTTGTTGGTGCATGTAACACACCTTAGATCATCGTGCACAACCGCCTATCACCCCGCATATTCTCGCCAACACGAATTTTTGCGCACGATTGATCTAAAATACAATTTCTTTTCAATACGACCGTATTGCACGAATATTGTCGCAAACGATCAACTCCGTTGAATCATGGATCATACTTCTATATTTGCTCCCCCACCGTTTGATCACCGTGTGTTAGACGCACCTAAATATTTCTCCTAGTATTTAGACACTAAAGTCATAATTATTTCTATCCTTTAAATAGGTCTCAAAATCTGAATTTACCAAAACCTAACTGCAACCAAACATGCCCTAATTTCTCTTTCCAATTCAGCCGGAACATAGCCAGCCGCATAAGTAGCCGATATTCGTGCACGCGCCTCTTCGCCGGCAAGCCTCCTTGCCTCTTTGGCATGAAAGCCCCTGCCGGCGAGTTCTCCACCGTCGTCAACTCTTCTTGCACCATCCTTAATCACCCTGTTAAACGTAATGTATTCCTTTAATTCTTCAATTTCACAATATCAAATCAATGCATCTGGAACTAGTCTTCCTTAGTAGTTCTAAGAGGATGATTTGCTGTAATTTCCGAAATTTGCAAACCTAAATTTGTTTTCATGCTTATTTGTGTGACCTATTTTACCATTTCCTTTGTCTTTTCAATTTATTTCAGTTTTTAATTTACCAATCAATGCATCTATTTATTGGGAAGATGAGGTTTCATGTTTCTGTTCAGTTCTTATAGGCTTATGATATCATTGCAATAATGAGAACATGATGGGCAATATATGAAGATTTTTGAGAATCAATTAGAGATCATGTGAGAAAAATTAACTATGAAATGATTTTTTTGTTAAGACAACTCATGAAAGAAGGGGGGCCTTGGCGCACCGATTGAGGTATTGCCGTGTGACCTTGAGGTCATGGGTTCGAGTCCTGAAAGCAGCCTCTTGCAAAAATGCTGGGTAAGGTTTGCCTACATTTCACCCTTGTGGTGGAACCCTTCCCCGGACCCTCGTTGCGCGGGGATGCTTTGTGCACCGGGCTGCCCTTTTTTTAAGACAACTCATGAAAAAAACATAGAGAGCTAATACTTTTTTTCATATGATTGTAAAACATATGATCCACACCCCGAGAAATGATTTAGTGTGCTTTAAGGAAGAAAGATGTGTTGAATCTATTAAATATATGTTTGATTAAAAAGTATTAAGTGGTAGCTTTAGAAAGCTTACACGATTTACGCTTTTAGTGATATCAGCAATTGTCATTCTCTCTTATTCGAATATAAAAGTATACCTAAGTGCCATAGGTTTCAGTACCATGGATTGATTATTTATAAGAAAGAGATATAGATGTGGATATAACCTCCAGAGTTGAGGCTTATTTGTTAAAGTAGGAAAGCGCATCAGGAGTACTATGCTATAAGAGGATACTTTTGAGACTTCAAAGATCAATTATATAACTATTACGCCGACAATGTTGTATGAATATGAATTTTCAGCAGTAAAAAGTCATTGATATCTAAGTTGATGTGGTGGAAGAGAATGCTAAGATGAACACATGAAAAACTAGGAAAGTATAGATTAAAGAATTAGTTTATTAGCCAATCAGTCGAGGTTATATCTATAAAAGATAAAATAATAGAAAATTGACTTAGGTGATTTGGACATGTAGTTCGAATGATAGAAAATGCACCAGTTAGATAAGTAAATAAATTTAGTGATGAGGATCTCGGTCCACGTCATATTGTGGTGACAAATTGTGTAGGAGAAGAAGTGGACTCAAGGTAAAGTGGATGAAGGTTGTTAAAAATAATTTTTTATAGTCTAGGTTTAAACCTTGGGCAATATTCAACATGAATGAGGGAAAAATGAATATTCAAAAAGCTAACCCCAAGTAGTTGGGATACTATTATTAATGATGACAATGATGTTTTGATGTTGTGTTTAGTGGAGGTGTTTATTGTTCTCTTCAGACCATTTCCTTTGAGGGATTTTTTCTGTATACAAATTACTATCTTTGCATGCTAATTAAAATTTCCAAACCCTAGTTGATTCATATGAATATGAATATAGCCATAATGCTCACATTATCTTATATTCCGTGCCAGATCATCCTCAACCCATGAATTTAACAACCAAGCATATACACTACCACTAAATGGGGACAAATATTTTGCTTCCAATTTTGGATAAAATGAGATTGAACTAAAGGAAGTGTCATTGAGCCTTTAAGGATTGGTGTGATTAATTACTATGCTGTTTCACCCACAAATAGTGGGGATGCACTCTTTGTGGATTGGGTATGCATTCAGTGATAATAAATACTTTTATGATTGTAGTTATGATGAATCTGAAGAAGAAGATATTTAATTAGCTAACAGATGGTCACAAACTACTACGAGGAGGTTGATGCTACAAGAATAAAATTGTTGTGGGACAAATATTTGAAATTGCTGATCATTTTAGCAGGGTGTTAAAAGACTTACAATTAAGGAGGGATTTTTATCCGGAGTAGCTTGCCAAGGTATTACACTATGTAGTACTTGGGAAAAATAATTTAGAATACCTTTGGAATTACTGGATGTTGAAATTAAATTATGAGGTACATTCATATAGAATGAACTATGATGGAATAACAATTAGGTGAATCTAGGAAAGAGATAGTGCCTTGAAGATCCTACTTTGCACATGTGGAGAGATAAATTTCATGAGCAAACGGAGAGAGAAGTTTTGACAGTAGGACTTGTGTGAGAATGAATCCTGTGAGCAGTGAGTATAGTTCTTAGAGTGAAGAGAGAAATTATAAACTTGGAGTTCGTTTGTGATCGCGAGGAGATAAATTTCTTGGAGTGGGGTAGAGAGGAGAGGAAAAAGATTTATTCCTTCTACTCGATATCAGAGAGAGAATTATTGGTGATAAATCTCTATTGCCTCCTAAATATTAGCCATGCCTTTCCATAGTTTATAGGGACCTTGTTTAGAAAAAAAGATATATCTTTAATAAATTTGAAACAAACATAGGAAATAATAAAAAAATTAATTTGAATAATCATAATTTAAGCAATTAATTATTCGAATAAATAATGGAAATTATTTAAATATTTAGAATAAGTAACTTCGTAGTCTTGGAATAGTATTTTAATTTTGAATAGTTGTGAATATCCAATTTTTTTTTTATTTGAATTATTGATGATCAGTTAGATATTTAAATTATTATATCTAAATCATTTAAATAAATACACCAAATGGATTAAATGATACATTTTACTCGATAATAGTAATATTAATTTGAATGCAATAATAATTAATATCCATAATTAAATAATATAAGGAATCAGTGTGTTTGTTTGTTGACCGCATATTTAGGCTTTGATATTGATGCGATATGAAATGGCAGGCTTCTGGTGAATACTTAATAATTTCTGCACGATAAATCAAAACAAGATTTGATGATTTTAAGGGTGAGAATCTATTGGTTTATGGCTCCTCATTTTATACTATTTGAACCCAAAAAAGCAACGGCGATGAGGAGGATGCCTACCTTTTTAGTTATTTGAACCTGGACTTATTTTCCTTCATAACAATAAAGGGCATATGACTAAGGTTTGAAACATCATTAGCATCCGTAGACTTCTGTATATATAGCCTTATATTCTGCTTCTGCAAAGGAATTAGAACCACATTATACTTTTTCCTTCTCCATTCTATTGAATTGCCACCCATAAAGATAGAAAATCCACTAAGTAGATCATATATTCTTCTTCTATACGCTATTTAAAATATCATTCACTATTTTTGTAAAAAATATGCTAGCCGTATACATGCTTAAATCCCTCCATGTATTACATTATATAAACTTAAATTGATTAAATTTATTGTTTCATTATCTTTCATAGATGTTATTCTTACAATCAAGTTTGTATTATCATTTCACACTATACGTTTGCTAGTTTATATTAACCAAATATTAAACATTTTACATATTACTTATTGATGATTTTATGCTTTTAACACAGTTTCATTAAACACATGAGGACTTATTATTAATCAAAACATTTAACTTTTAAATCTTCTTTATTCGCTATAAAATTTAGTGTTATCTAAATAAAATTATCGCATAATGTTAAATATATTTCACTTTATCTATTTATCTATTTATACTTGCTTTCGATACTTGTTAGTAGTAATGGTAAGGTGTTGCTAATATTTTATTTTAGATACTTTATTTTGGGGTATACACGACAATTTTTTATCTACTTGTTATGCTAATTTTTTAACATTTAGAATAAATAAGTATAATTTTTATATATACAAGCAGTTATGCACAAGTTCCCCGTGTCTTAGCCCGACAATACACATGCCGTTCTATTCCTGTTAATTTTTTTTATCTCGCCAAATACAAAACTTAATAAAAATTGAAGGAATAAGATCATGCTTTTAAAACAAAATAAAAACACACAAATAAAACCCAATTATAAAAAGTTGTAAAGTTATAATAAAGAAGGGTAAAATTGGAAAGATGAATGTTTCACCAAAGGGTCTTTTTTTATTATAAAGACGTGGAAATCCGATATTTTAAAATATCGTCGACATATCTCCCACATCCAATATTTAAAAACTCAATCTGACATGCCACCGACATCTGATATTTTTTCACTTAAAGAGTACAGTTGCTTTCAATAGAAGCACATGCCTTCGCTTCAACGGTGTTGTACTCCTAATTCGACAAGCAGTGTGTCAATGTTGTTCGGGGTGTTTGGGTTTGGAGTGATGGTTTCTGACGAAGGATGGTGTGTGCGTGTGATGGTGGAGATTTTGTTGATGTGAGGTTTAGAAGTAGTTGTATTTATTTAGTTAGATCGTGGGCTATAAGAGGTGGAGGTAGAAGTGGGAAGGCAAACACAGTCAATAAACTTGGTGGAGAAGTTTGCTTCCATCAACCGAGCAACGTTCACAACTTCGGAGATGTCAACGAGATGAGTCATTGATTTCAAATGTGCAACTGTAGCCCTTTCATGAAAAAGACAAGTCAATGGTTATGAGGAAGCACCAGAACATGATTGGCAGACTTAATGAACTCGTCAATATAGATGCTGGTGAAAAATGTGTGTTGGAAGTCCACAAAGGCTTTCCACCACGTAGTCGGAGTAGCTATTATCAGAGTGCTTAATCAAAGCTTGCTTCAAACATGATCAAGTGGGTCCCGGGCTAGCGAAGCCATCAAACCCAATGGAAGGTAAAACCTTCCATGCCAATGAGAATGATGAAAACCTTTTGAGGTTTGGATATCGAAGAGTTGTCCTACCTTTGCGATCCACCCCATATGATATGATCCATTGAAGTAAGCTACTTCAACTCTGGGAGGGGCATGAGTGCCGACCTCAGTCATAGTAGTCTTCACAGCTAGTGGGTTGACTGATGGTCTGAGTAAGGAGGTCCTCGGGTGGCATCTGCGATGTCGAATGGTGGAAGTGTTGCTCCGCACGAGTCTCACAGGCTTTGATGTGGTGTAAGGCGATTTGCATGATGGAGAGGATGTTAGATTGTTCCTCGAGGCAACGCTCCACGACGTCTAGATCTCATGCGCGGGTCATGCACTACAGAGTAATGGAAGACAGACTACGAGTGGTGGTGCCGACAACAAGCACCAAGATCTGCTATCGACGACGTATGCAACAATGCTGCACGATCGTTGGGGCTTACACAGGGAGCTACGTAGATGATGATGGGGCACAACAACGTCAACTGTGGTCAGCAATGTGCTTAAGCGACAAAGGGAAGTGATGGAACTTTGAGCACGCCACTTAGCAATAGAGTTCGACGATTGTGGGTGTTGCAGTGGAAGTGACAGATCAGACTAATGATACCCCTAAGAAAATGGGGGCAGGGGGTTGGTCCGTGGTATAGAAGAAAAATGGGGAGAAGTTTATCCAAGGGAAATACCTTGCCAGCCATAGGCTCCAAATCTCATTACTTCAAAAATATAAAACCAAATTCTTACATCACAATACAATGTAATTGATGTAAATCAGATTAAAGGTTTTGAAAAAGTAAGTAATTTTAAATTATAACCAATTTTAATTTTGAAAGTAGGCCGAGCGGACCAAATCAAATTTTTGCGCGCAAAAACGCTCTTGACGCTGACTTTCGCTAAGCCGTTAAATTTTATTCGAGAATAATTTTCCGTGCGTTTCACCGAGTTGGCCCAAAGCGAGATCCGTACAACCACAAGCAAAAACACAAGAAATAATTTATGAAATAGTGGTAATTAAAATAAGTAGAACATTCGGGGCAAGCTTATCAATATTTCATTGGATTGCATAAAATTAACCTAACGTGAAGGAGCAAATAAGAAAGGATGGAGTTTACCCTGGCGAGCATACACAAAGCTACGGCGAGGTGGAGGCCACTTCTAACTCAGTTACACAGGGAGTGGAAGGCTGTACGTTGTCGTGACCTTTCAGCGATTGCTAGACTGGAAGTCAGTGAGTCTGTCGGCCACTGAAGCGGAAGGGAGCAGTCCCAGGAGATTAGGTTGCTGGAGAGGATTGTCGATGTCGATAGCAACTAGGCGAGGGGACGGGAGCAGGGAACCTCCTGTCGGTGGTTCTCGAAGGGGTGGCAACGATGGAACTTCTGCGCGGCAGGGACGGCTCACGCGTTAGAGATGTCGTGAAGCGTTCAGAGTGGCGCTTCGCCGGAGGTTGGCGACAATGCTGGAGCGGCGGCGGCTTCGGGATGGCGTCTCCTTGCTGATATCAGAACCAGAGCGTGCTTGGAGGTCACGGAGAAGGGGTTTCGGCCGGCAACTCAGTGAATTAGAATTAGTTTCTCTGAAATCTGGGCTCTCCCTCTTTTTGTGGCAGAGGCTGGTTTTAATACAGAATTAATTGGCCTTATTTCCAATCTCTCCATAAATGTCTTGCCAATTATTTCTATTCCAATTATTTCTTTCCAAAGTGATTTCTGATCCTCTTAATTGAAGGGATTTTTTAAATTGAATCCCAAAGCAGCTAGTTCCAAAATAAAGATATCTTTTGTTGCATTTAGATTTTCCGCCCAACTTAATTTTTCGCCCAACTTAATTTTTCGCCCAACTTAATAAGATATCTTTTGTTGCATTCATAATTTATTTATACTTGCCTCTTACGTCTTAACTACCAAAATTACCGGATCTTGTATTCCCAGTCTCATCGGGTGGTCAAACTGATGAGCCGGAACTCAAAATACATCGATGCATAAGAAAATTGATTGAAAATAAAATAGCGAATAATAATAATATAATTGACGCGTGATAATATCACGCTTCCTCGGTTGCGGCGATGGATGCATCAGTAATCCTTATTAAAGGGTACTAGTAATTACCTTAAATTGCATAAAATGTGAGAACTAGAAGTGCCGAAATGAAATGGATAGAGACGCCGAGCTTGTTTTTAATATTCGATGGTTACGTTGTATTCATCATATATTTGGAGTGCACTCACCAAGCGAGTTTATCTTGTTTTTGCTATGATCGTTCCCCTCCTTTGTAACAAGCAACTTTACTGTTCCTATTATAAAAACGATTTATTTTCCATAGCACAATGCATAACCAACATAATTTGTACCAACCGAAGCTTAGATCTAATTTTGTAAGCAACAAAATTAATTTTCAACCATTATTATTTGTACATGTATAACACACACACACACACGATCATTTCTTGCAAGCATGGAATGTTTGTTATTCGTCTCACCTGTATGTTATAGATTTTTATAGCATAATCATGAACTAAATTTCTTGCATTTCCTCCAAAATAACAAAGTTAGTTATGTACGAGTCTTTTTGGTAATTCTTTTCTGTAATAACATTTTTATCACATTCATATTATTAATCTTTGTTTTAAACAATGGAATTTAAAATTTGAAGCTCTTAGATTTTCCCCTTTTCTTGAAATTTTTGAAAACATGTGAAATTTTATTCTTTACTCTTTTTATACTAATTCTCTAGTATTCTGATAGGGATCCCCGTTTGGGATCTCGTACGCGGTCTAGATACGTAGAAGTCCTGGAGGAGGTTGGAGTTCCCCTTCTTAGACTCACGTGAATCTATCGCGAAGGAGGGATGAGGCCGGAGAAGCTGGAAGGACCGGCGGTGAGCGGAAGAGGCGCGACTTGCAGAAAATGACGTGCGGCAGGAAGCTTAGGGCTGTGAGGATTAGAGTAAAAGGGAGAGAGAGAGAAATAAGAGAGAGAAAGAGAGAAATAAGAGAGAGAGAGATAGGAGAAATTAGAAATAACATTTCATAATCAAAACCTTTTCCAACCTCCACCATATACCGGTGGATACAACATAAAACCCCAAATGTCCAAAATGCCCCTTTCACTAGGATTAACATAAAATGAGGTCCAAACAACATAAACCTGCTTTGCAATAACATATACACGAAACAATATCAAGCTTTCCTTGTGCGCGACGTTGGTACGTGACGCCCCAACGTGGATCCGTAACATCTCCGCCCTCGTCGACATCAAGCTTGTCCTGCAGTTGCAGAGGAAGTTGGACCAAGGGCTCCAAGTGTGGCACTCCAATGAATGTCTTCAACTGTGAGACATGGAAGACGTCGTGAATCCGTGCTTCTGGTGGGAGATGGATGCGGTATGCCACGTCGCATATGCGTTGCAAAATCTCATACGACCCATAGAATTTGGGTCCCAATTTGTGGTAGGGACTCCTGGGACGGAAGTCTGTTGATAGGGTTGACGTTTCAGCCAGACCCAATCCCCTGGTGCAAAGAGGGGCTCGCGGTGGGCCCAGTTGTAGGTGGTCTCCATGCGGGTTTGAGCCTGGAGAAGATGCTCGCGAGCGAGGCTGAGAATCTGGTCGCTGGTCTGTAGCTCCCTGTCCACGGTGGTCGAGATCGCCGATCCAACATCGTATGGGAGTAAGCGAGGGGGGGGGGGGGTCCCGATCATAGATGAGGCGGAAAGGAGTGGTTTGGAGGGCGGTGTGGTACAACGTATTGTAACAGTACTCCACCCAAGGTAGCCAACGTGCCCAATCCTTAGGGCGATCTCCAGTGATGCAACAGAGGTACATCTCGACGGTCTGATTGACCACCTAGGTCTGTTCGTCCGACTCGGGGTGATATGCTGAGGAAAGGGCGAGCTTGGTGCCGCACAACGCGAACTATTCCTGCCAGAACTACGAGGTGAAGTCCTAAGTAGGCGACCCTGCCGATCGCAAAAGAGCACTTGGCCAACTTTAAGAACAACCCCTGACCGCGAATGAGCTGAAAGACAGTGCGTAAGTGGGTCAGGTGGGCTGTCCGAGTCTTGCTGTAGACAAGGATGTTATCAAAAAACACAAGGACACAATAAATCTTGGAATACCTCATTCATGAGGGATTGGAAGGTGGATGGCGCGTTGGTGAGCCCGAAGGGCATCACGAGGAACTCAAAGTGGCCATGGTCGGTGCGGTAAGCTGTCTTTCCCACATTAGCCGGGTCATGCGAACCTGGTGGTATCTTGAGCACAAGTCGAGTTTAGAGAATTAGCCGGCGCCATGTAACTCATCGAGTAATTCCTCCACAACTGGTATGGGGAATTTATCCTCCACAACTGGCATGGGGTCCCATAAGAGCATGTAGGGAGAGAGCCGGTTCCCCCGGGTCATTATCCTCCTCCCCGTCGGAGGGGTCGTCCACCTCAAGCTAGAAGCGACGCTTGCACCGATGGCCGCGAGTGAAAGTGTCCTCCCAGTTATAGCAGAGGCCTTTGGCGCGACGGTCGGCCATCTCTTGGGTTTACAGGCGGCGGATCACGGCTGCTCGTTCGCCCTCCTTACCTCTGCCGAGTGTACTGCTGAACTGGACAAGGGGGACGGGTAGGAAAACCCCGGGAAGGACCTTCTCCTGTACGATATCCCAGGTGTGGCCGGTCCATCAAGATGTGCCGCTCACAGACACGTGCGAAGCTCATGGCGGTGGTGACGTTGGTCGGATTTTGGAACTCCACATCCAATCAAAGTCGCTCATGGAGGCCCGCCGTGAAGATGGGCACCTGGTGTGCCGGTGGAATGGAAGGTGTCTGGGCAAGCAACACTTAGAACTGCTCGGAGTAATCGTCAATGGAGCCTGTCTGACGGTGGGAGATGAAGTCACCGATGGGGTTGTGTTAAGAGCGAACTAAGAGCAAGAAGAAATCTAGGAGAAGAAGGAAGAAGACGGCTAGGGTTGGAAGAAGAGGAAGAAGGAAATACCTTGGAATAATCTTGCATAACCCCAAATAGAGAGGGGTCCGGGTTATATATAACCCCGGACCCAAGGCCGGCCAACCAAGGGGGCCGGCCGGCCCCTATGGGACTGAACCAAGTGTGGTTCAGCCCCCTTGGGCCGATCTTTTAAGAAGAGGGGGCTGAACCAATTGGTTCAGCCCCGTTGTCGCCTTTAATACGCCTTGGCCGCCGCTTATAATGTTGCCCAAATAGCCTCGCCTCGTCCGGGGGCGTAACATTCCCTTCCCCATCAAAAGCCAGCTTGTCCTCAAGGTGGTAATCGGGGTAAAGCTCCCGAAACTCCAGCAATTCCACCCATGTATTGTGCTCCGCGGAGAGATCTTTCCATTTGACCAACAGCTCTGGACAGTACGCCGTGCCACGACGTTTCCACTTGATCAACAGTATATCTTCCGGAATAGGGCGCAGTTCTCCCCCACGAGTAGCCTCGGGCAGAACCGGAAAGACTTGAACAGCATCACCAAACTTCCGCTTTAACAAGGAGACATGAAAGGTAGGATGAATCTTTGAACCCTCGGGTAACGCCAAAGTATAAGCAACTGGCCCGACCCGCCGCGTGATCCGAAATGACCCATAGTAGCGGGGAGCCAGCTTCTGATTGGTCCTCTGTGCCACAGACAATTGCCGATAAGGGCGAAGTTTGAGGAAAACCTCCTCGCCCACCTGAAACTCTCTCTCAGTGCGATGCCGATCTGCCTGTGCCTTCATACGATCCTGTGCCGCACGAAGATTCTCGCGCAAGGTGGCGAGGGTCCGGTCACGATCACGGAGTGCTCTATCCACGGCTGCCACGGCGGTGCTGCCCGGTTCATAACTGCTCAATGAAGGAGGTGGCCGACCATACACGACCTCAAAAGAAGTAAGCTTGCTAGCTGAGTGATACGAAGTGTTGAAGTAGTACTCCGCCCAATGTAGCCAGCTGGTCCACGTCCTCGGCTCATCCATGACAAAGCAACGCAGGTAGGTTTCCACGCCGCGATTTAAGACCTCCGTCTGTCCATCTGTCTGAGGATGGTGAGCCGTGCTGAAACGTAAGGAAGTCCCTTGCAATCGGAAGAGTTCCTTCCAAAATCTTCCAACAAATGTAGGGTCCCGATCGGAAATGATCGCCCGGGGAATCCCGTGTAGTCGAACAATCTCTTGAACAAACAAGGCCGCCACAGACTCGCCGGTGTAAGGGTGGCTCAGAGCAAGGAAGTGCCCATACTTGGACAACTTGTCCACCACTACCATGATAACTGATTTACCCTTCGACTTTGGCAACCCATCGATGAAGTCCATAGAAACCGTATCCCAGATCTGATGCGGAATCTCCAAGGGAGTGAGGAGCCCGGCTGGGGAAGTAGTCTCATATTTCTGCCTCTGGCACACATCACATTTCTGCACAAAGTCCTGAATGTCGCGGCGCATCCCCTTCCAAAAAACATTTGCCCGGGCCCGCTGGAGAGTGCGAAGAATGCCGGCGTGACCTCCCGTCGGTGACGAATGGAACTCATGCATCATCACTGTCCTCCAAGCTGACTGAGCAGGAATGACCACGCGTCCTTGATAATATAGCCGGTCATTTTGTAAGTGATAACCTGGGGCCGCCTCCCGAGCTTGCCGCAGGGCCTCCACGATAGCCTGTAACTCGGGATCTCGCTGCACCTCGTCCTGAATCTCATCCAATGACTCCAATTGTGGCATAGAAATATGCACCAAGGCACCTTCAGGTAAGCGGGACAGGGCGTCGGCCACCCGATTGTCCTTCCCAGGACGATACACAATCTCATAATCATATCCCAACAACTTTGTGACCCACTTCTGTTGAAGGGGAGAAGAGATCCGCTGCTCCAAAAAATGTTTCAAGCTCTGATGATCTGTCCGTATTTTAAAATGACGTCCCAGCAGGTATGGGCGCCATAAAGCCACCGCATGAACAACGGCCAGCATTTCCTTTTCATACACCGAAAGCCCTAGCGTCCGTGGGGCCAAAGCCTTACTGTAGAAGGCGATCGGACGACCGTCCTGCATCAAGACTGCACCCAATCCCACTCCGGAGGCATCCGTCTCCACCACAAACTCCTTAGAGAAATCCGGAAGTGCCAGCACTGGAGTCGTCGTCATCGCCCGCTTCAACGCCTGAAAAGCGGTCTCTGCCTCATCCTGCCACGAGAAGGCATCCTTCTGTAGCAGCTGTGTAAGTGGCCTAGCGATCTTCCCATAGTCCCGTACAAAGCGCCGGTAATAACCAGTGAGGCCCAAGAACCCCCGTAGCGCCCGAATGGTCTGAGGCCGTGGCCAAGAAGTCATGCTCTCGATCTTCCGTGGGTCGGCCTTCACCCCCTCAGCTGAAACCAGATGGCCCAAGTACTCCACTTCCTGTTGTCCAAATGAACACTTGGACCTCTTAGCATATAACTTGTGGTGTCGAAGAATAGAAAAGACCTGAGCCACATGACGTAAATGATCCTCCCACGTGGCGCTGTAGATCAGAATGTCATCGAAGAAGATCAAGACAAAGTGCCGCAGAAGTGGGCGAAAGATCTCGTTCATGTTGGCCTGGAAAGTAGATGGTCCACCCGTCAACCCATTTGCCATCACTAAGAACTCATAGTGGCCGTCATGAGTCCTGAAAGCTATCTTATGAATGTCCTCTCCCTGCATAAGAATCTGATAATAGCCAGATCGCAAATCCAGCTTTGTGAACCGAGTCGCCCCATTCAACTCGTCCAACAGCTCCTCAATCACGGGAATCGGAAACTTGTCCTTCATGGTAACGCTGTTCAAGGCACGGTAATCCACGCAAAATCGCCAGGATCCGTCCTTCTTTTTAACCAGAATAATCGGTGCCGAGAAGGAACTGGTACTAGGGCGTATGATACCCGCATCAAGCATCTCCTTCACACTGCGCTCGATCTCTGCCTTCTGCATGTGAGGATATCTGTAGGGACGAATATTGGGCGGTTCCGCCCCGGTCTTCAGCACAATCTGATGATCACGGAATCGTGATGGTGGAAGTGTACTCGGCTCCTGAAAGATGTCATCTTACTCCTCGACCAACGCACGCATCTGGACAGGGACCTCAGTCGGTCCTTCCTCATCAGACCTTACTCCCAATAGGACTGCCATCAGACTACTGGACTCCTCAAGCTGCTGTAAGCTGCGAACGGAAATCTCTTTGACCGGAGAAGTGCGGAGCCCTTTCAAACAGAACTGTCGCTCCCCTTGCAAGAACTCCATCGTCATCTGGTCCCAATCAAAAGTAACCCTCCTCAACTGCTGCAACCACTGCACTCCCAACACCATATCTGAGCCCCAGATCGGTAAGAGATAGATATCCGTGCACCCCACATATCCTTGCATCCGAAGCTCCACCGCCTTCAGCACGCCCTGGCACTGTATTTTGCTGCCGTCCGCGACCATAACCGGGAACGCAGCTCCTGTATCAATCACGTGCCCCACCTTCTGTGCGACATCTGGATGAATAAAATTGTGAGTACTCCCGCTGTCGACCAGAATAGTCACCCTCTCCTGCCGAATCCGTCCCGCCAGCCGCATAGTGAGCGGAGGGGGATTGCACCCTTCCATGGCATGTACGGATACACCCAACTCCGTCAAGTCCAAGCCCTCCTCAGACTCCAATTCCTCCTCCAGACACACGTCCCCCTCAAGCTGATCCTCCTGGTGCAACATAAAGACTTGAACCTTTTGGCACTTGTGACCTGGCGTGAACTTCTCATCACAATTAAAGCAAAGGCCTTTCTCTTTTCGTGCTTGTAACTCATTCCACGACAATCGTGTCACCGTCGGTCGCCCGGCCACTGGAGGGTCCCTCCTGGGAGCGGCCGGTGTCGTACTATGCTTTGTTGTAATACGGGCTCGCTGCCTGTTAAACCGTTCTTCTTGGATCCGCGCCAAACTGATCGCGTGGTTCAGACTACGGGGCATGTAGGCATGAACCTCATCGCGTAAGTGTTCCTTCAGTCCCGATACAAAACAACTGAGGAGTGTCTTCTCTTCCCACTGTACCCGATTGGCCAACTTCTCAAATTCCGTGCGGTACTCCATCACCGTACCTTTTTGACGTAACTTCTGCAGAAGAACTTCAAAGTCCTCAAATTCCAGAGGCCCGAACCGGGCCGTGAACCCTTCAACAAACTCCTCCCACGGCACATAATCCCGTCACCGCAAAAACCACTGGGTCCACTGAAAAGCGTCATCCTCCAGATGGAAGGATGCGAGCTGCACCCACTGAGCTTCCGGCACCTCCTGATAACTGAAAAACAACTCAGCTTTTTGTACCCACTCCAAGGCGTCGCCACCATTGTAACGAGGGAAGTTCATCCGAGTCAACTTTGGAGGCATGTACGGCCTATAGCCGGCCTGTCCACGCCACCCGGCCTCTTGTCTTCGTGGATCAGCGCGTTCCCCCGCCATGCCTGGGAACTGTTGGAACTGTCCCGCCATCGGAGCCCCCTGGTGGAGGGGTACCCCTTCTCCCCACTGCACCCCTCTTCCAAAGCCCGGTGGCTGCCCACGTCCTATCGGTGGAGGCAACAGCCCATTCCGATCTTGCCTCCAAGGAACGTGCTCGGTGAAAGCCCCACCCCTTCCATCAACACCATTTCCGGCCATCCCCATACTTGCCGGCACAAATCCATCCCTCACCACGCTTGCCGGAAGAGGTTCCTCCCTTCCGACGCCGCCCCCGACGATGCCGAAGCCGCCGGTGCTGAATCCGGCCCCCCATGGCTCGCCGCTCCAGATCCGAGCCCCATGGGAGCCGCTGCGCCAGATCCGACCCCGCCATAGCCCCCTGCGAAGGACCCGCCGTTTCCGTAGCCTGCCATGCCCGATCCGGCCCAGCCGTGGCTCGCCGCCCCCGATCCGACCAAGCCGCCCCCACCCGAGGTCGATCCGACCCTTACGGGGTTCGCCGCACCCGATCCCGCCAAGCCGCAGCCTTCCGCACCTGATCCCGCGCTACCCGCACCGGATCCGCCGTTTCCGGGTAGTTCCGACCTTACTCCTGCAGATCCGCCCGGATCGTCCTCCACTGCCGCCTTCCCTTTCAAATTCTGCGCCAATAGGGTCATGATATCGTTCAAGCGGCCATCGATTCGCTCTTCCAACCGTTGAGCGGAAGTTTTGACATTTTCTTCGATGGTGGCCACCGAATCGGTAAGCCCCGCCAAATTCTCCTCTAGGGTTTTCAAACGGCCATTCTCATCTTGCAAGCGTGTAGTCACCATGATGGAGGAAGGAATCCTCTGATACCAAATGTTAAGAGCGAACTAAGAGCAAGAAGAAATCTAGGAGAAGAAGGAAGAAGACGGCTAGGGTTGGAAGAAGAGGAAGAAGGAAATACCTTGGAATAATCTTGCATAACCCCAAATAGAGAGGGGTCCGGGTTATATATAACCCCGGACCCAAGGCCGGCCAACCAAGGGGGCCGGCCGGCCCCTATGGGACTGAATCAAGTGTGGTTCAGCCCCCTTGGGCCGATCTTTTAAGAAGAGGGGGCTTAACCAATTGGTTCAGCCCCGTTGTCGCCTTTAATACGCCTTGGCCGCCGCTTGTAATGTTGCCCAAATAGCCTCGCCTCGTCCGGGGGCGTAACAGGTTGTTTTGAAGAGGCGGCCCAAATCGAAGATTGCAGTTGTAACAACCCATATTTATTAGAAACCGCCATAATTTAAACTTCTCATTTCATTTCATTTTAAGTATTATCAGAGATACAAGATCAGAACATTTAGCGTGCATTATATAAATATCATTTCATGACAGAGTACTGAAAGAAAAGTGTTGGACAGAAGGAAGATCATTTCATTAACCTCTTTTTACATGATACATACCCAACCCTACATATAAATACACAAAAGTTAGGACTTTCAAAAAGGAAATGCAATAACTACAACACACTATCCAACATCTAATATATATACATCACACAAATCCGACTAATCTACATGAAATAAAACTTGAAATTCTCATGAGGGCAATCCGAATCCTTGCAGCTCTCCTGGTGCATATCCAGTATACCGAACACGGCTACAGTCATCTCCACCCAAAGATAATACTTCTTTTCTATATGTAGTTTTCCTCTCATCGACGTCGGGGGCCACATTGTCCTTCACCTATATTATTTTAGTTATCTAAATAAGTAGTCAAAGACTAAGCGATTTCTTACCTTTCCTACACAAGTGTTGGCAACGGTTTATAAATAAGGAAAATACATCATTTTCTTTTATTTGCACAATTTTGTTTTCTTGTATCATCATTCATTATATGCATTTTATAATTCATTATATGCATTTTATAATTCATTATATGTATTTTATCATTCATTATATGCATTTCATCATTTATTGTATCATCATTCATTGTATGCATTTCATCATTCATTGTATGCATTTCATCATTCATTGTATGCATTTCATCATTCATTGTATTTTTGGCTTTCTTCATTTGGGCAATGCTAGAATAAATTTCATTCATTCATTACGTGCCTTTTGTTTTACACGCTCACATTTTTCAGATTCAAGGCTATCATCTATTCGGTGTCCAATCAGGACGCTTGAATCTAATAACATTCATAATGAGAGGACATTCACACTGCCTCACGAGTTAGTTTTAACTTTTAACAAAGCCTTAACATCGATGCTTCATTTATGTTATTTCATTTTAATCATTTTCAGGTTTAACATTTTAGTCATTAATTTATCTTCAAGATTAGGATGTTACATTGTCATTTTAATTCTGTTCAATGTGTCAATGCTTTCCCTTTATCATGGCTTAACATGTAAGCATTAAAATATAAATATTCATAAGCAATATCAATAAAAATACAGAAGTAAGAACTCACTCGAACCTTCCCTTTTCTTTTGTCCTTTCGGGGATCGCTATCCCTTCCTCCACGGGATGCCATGTCCTACATAAATTATTGCGTATTAACATTTAAAGACTTAGATATCATACTTTTAGTTTTTCCAACTTTCTTTCCGCTTACGTGCGTTTTATATTTGCACTGGTTTTAAATCCCTAATGTCTTTAAGAGGGTGGATATACAACGACTATATACTAATGCGCATACGTCTAGACATTTACGACGTTATTTCTCATGTCACAAATGTTGACTCCACATTTTCCTATACCGATACATCGATGCCCTAAAATCAGCCCTCTTCCAAATCCTTCTACGGTCGCACTATAATAGGAATTAGCCTTAAGATGACATTGAAGACTATGCACTACAATTCCTCTTCCTCTTTAAGCCCTCTTTAATTAATCAGACTCTAAGAAATATGCCCAAGCTTCCAATTAATTGCACTGGTCATCCCCACTTTTGTTCTCATGTTCAACCTAAGTCGATTTAAGCCACTAAAATAAATCGACGCCTTCAAATTAAGCTGCAAGCCGTCTGCCTACTGCCTCTTAAAGCTTATGTGTAGGTTTTAATTGACCTAATTCCTCAAAATCCGTCACATCCTACCTATTAGTTGGCTGCCTGTTACCGACCTCCAGTCTGATGAGCTGGAATGGCAGGTCTATTCGAGGAGGGCGCGCGCCGAACCGGGCACTTTGGAGAAGACCACCTAAAGGACCGACCGGTCCTAGTTATCCTTCAGCATTTTGTTTATGTTATTTCATTTTATTTTGAACTCTTAAATGATGAGGTGGTTTCCCCCTATATAAGGGAGCACCTAGGGTTTTGTATTTCATCCTTGGATCAATCAACTTAGGAGGGGCTACTCCCCTTGTCTCTCTCTCCCTTTCTCTATTTTCTCTCCCTCTCAATTTCTCTCGCCCGAACCCTATCTGCCGCCGCCGCTATCGCCCAGCGACCGCTCGTCCGCTACCCCCTGCCGCTGCCGCTATCGTCGAGCGACAGCCCCGGCCGCTATCCTCGCCGCTACCGCCGCTCCTATCGGTGACCCGTTACCGTACTGGTAACATTGGTCCGACCTGCCATCTCCGCCCGCTCTCGCGCAGCCGTCGGACCCCTTCATGGCCCCGAATACGCGCCTCCACCCCGCTGATCCATCCACTGCCGCCGACGCCGACAACCAGGTCGCGGAAAGCCTCGCCCTCCATGGGTCTCAGATCGCCAGCCTTCACGCCGCGGTGAACGACATCCATTCCACCCAGCAGGCCCTCCTCGCGCGATTGGAGGCGCTGCTGCCGTCGCCAAGCACTCCGCCGCAACAGTTTCCCCCGGCTGACACCGCTTCGATCCTCGGTTGCCCCCTGACACCGCTCGCGGCCGGCTTCCGTGCGCCGGAGGCGCCCCAACCGTTCCCCGTCGTCCCGCCGGTGGCCGCTACCCGCCCTACTATGACGATGGATGTTCCGCCCTTCTCCGGGACGGACCCTATGGGCTGGATCGCACGTACGGAGCAATATTTAGACCTTAACGGCACCCCCGGTGGACCGCGTCGGCACCGCCATGGTCGGGATGGACGGCTCGGCCCTCCATTGGGCACGTTGGCTTCGCCAAGTGCAGCCTCTCATTCCGTGGCAGGAGTTCAAACACGAGATGATCAGCCGTTATGATTCTCGCTACACGGGTTCCGCTATCGAGCGGCTTTGCTCCGCCCGCCAATCAACAACGGTGGACGCATACATCGATGAGTTTGTTGCTCTCGTCACACAAGTGCCCGGCCTCCCGCCCGACCATTACCTGGGATTTTTTCTGCAAGGTCTCCTTCCCAATATACGTTCTCGCATTCGTACTCATCACCCACGCACGGTCTCGGAAGCCCTGGAACTGGCCCGTGCGGTCGAAGCGGACATCGGCCCTCGGCATTCCGGCCCACCCCCTTCCGTCCTCATCCCATGCGGGACACCGGTCCTCGGCCGATCCCCGTGGCCCACGGTAGGCCGGCACGCCCGGACGGCCCCAACCGCATCTCCACCGTTGACTACAATGACCTTCGGCGCCGCGGTTTATGTTTCCGCTGCCGCCAACCATACTCGCCTCAGCATGTTTGCCCGGTCAAAGAATTCCACGCTATCTTTAGCGACAGTGAGGGTTACGCCCTCGCCGAGGACTTGCCACCCTTGGAACCACCACCCGACCCACCTACGGCCGACCTCGAGGACAACCCCCTCAATGTGCTGGAACTGCCATTCTACTCCGTGGGGGGATTAACGGGGCCCCGCACCATGAAGTTGGCCGGCGAACTACACAACCGCACCGTCATCGTGATGGTGGATAGCGGGGCGAGTCACAACTTCATATCCTCCCATCTGGCGCAGGAGCTCGCCATACCGGTGGCCCCGTCACCAGACTTTTCAGTATGCTTGGGCGATGGCCGCCGCCGTCCGACCTTGGGGCAATGCCGGGACGTGACCATGACCGTGGGGCCGTGCCGGGTCACGACTGACTTCTACATGTTCGAGCTAGGAGGCCTCGACGCTATTCTCGGCGTTGCTTGGCTCGAGACCCTGGGCGATGTCCGAGTGAACTGGGCTTCGATGACGATGGATTTTCAGCAGCAGGGCCGCCAATGTCGTTTGGTGGGTGACCCTACCCTCCTCCGCTCACCGCTGTCGTATCGGGCGATGACACGCGTAGCCGACGTCGATTTCTCGGCCTGGTTATGGCCCCTTCAGGCGAGTCCTCCCGCGGCGGCCGCACCCCTCAAAGCCGACATGGGCGTCGTCCTCGCGGATTTCGAGGACATCTTCACCGCACCCTCGGGCCGTCCACCCTCCCGACCGACCGATCACGCCATTGTTCTCCATCCGGGGCCGTCGACGGTGTCCGTGCGACCCTATCGTTACGGGCACGCCCAAAAGGACGAGATAGAAAGACTCGTCCGAGAGATGTTGTTGGGCGGTATCATACGGCCTAGTGCGAGCCCCTTTTCCAGCCCGGTGTTACTAGTGCGCAAGAAAGATGGCAGTTGGAGGTTATGTGTGGACTATCGGGAGCTTAATAAGGCCACGGTTCCAGACAAGTATCCTATCCCGGTTATTCAGGAGCTCCTAGACGAGCTACACGGCGTGACCGTCTTTACCAAGCTGGACCTATGGGCCGGCTATCATCAGATTCAGGTACGGCCAGAGGATGTGCCTAAGACGGCGTTCAGGACCCACGAAGGACATTTCGAGTTCTTGGTCATGCCGTTTGGGCTCACCAACGCCCCCGCGACATTCCAAGCTACCATGAATGAGATATTTCGGCCCGTTCTGCGTAAGCATGCCCTTGTTTTTTTTGATGATATCCTTGTCTTCAGTCCCACTTGGCAGCATCACCTCAGTCATGTTCGGGAGACTTTCGCCACTCTCCGCCTACATCAGCTAACGGTCAACCACAAGAAGTGCAGTTTCGGCACGGCGACGGTCAGCTACTTGGGCCACACTATTTCGGCACACGGCGTGGCCATGGATGAAGACAAAATTCAGGCGGTGCTGCGTTGGCCGACTCCCGCCTCCTTGCACGACGTCCGGGCTTTTCACGGTTTGACGGGATACTACCGACGCTTCATCAGAAATTACGGCGGCTTGGCCCGCCCTCTCACTCAGCTGCTGAAGAAATCGGAGGAGGGGTCCTTCACGTGGCCGCCGGCGGCCATGGAGGCCTTCACGGCGCTCCAGTCTGCCTTGGTCCGCGGCCCGGTTTTAGCCATGCCGGATTTCCACCAGCCGTTTGTCGTCGAGTGCGATGCCTCGGGCACCGGCGTCGGCGCCGTTTTGATGCAGAACGGCCGACCAATTGCTTTTTACAGTCGGGCGTTTTCTACCGCGGTGCGCAACCTCTCCGCTTACGAGAACGAGCTTATGGCGCTGGTCTTGGCGGTCCAACATTGGCGGCCTTATCTCCTGGGGCGGCCCTTCGTCATCCGCACCGATCACCACAGCCTTCGCTATCTGATCCAACAAAAGATAGCCACGCCAACGCAGCAGGTTTGGGTGGCCAAGCTGCTCGGCTACGATTTCATGGTGGAGTTCCGTCAGGGCAGGACGAATCGAGCGGCCGATGCGCTCTCCCGATGCCCGCATGCGCCAGAATTGACAGCCATCTCCCGGCCGGTATGGGACGACGCCGCGACCATTCAGCTCGAGGTGGACCGCGACCCCCAGCTTCAGGATATCCGGGCCGCCCTGTTGGCCGACCCCTTGTCACGGCCGCCATATACATTGATCGGGGGCCGCCTTTTTCATCGGGACAGACTCGTTTTGTCTCCATCGTCGGCAATGATTACGGCTTTGCTTGCGGAGTTCCACTCCACCCCGGCAGGTGGCCACGCCGGGGCATATCGGACATACCGTCGGTTGGCGGCCTCGCTTTTCTGGCCCCACATGCTTCGACAGGTGAAGGCATACGTGGCGGCCTGCCTACCATGTCAGAAGGCCAAATACGAGACGATGTTTCCCAGCGGCCTCTTGCAGCCCCTACCGATCCCGGAGCGTGTCTGGGAGGACATAGCTATGGACTTCATCACCCGGTTGCCCCGCTCCAACGGCTTCGATTGCATCTTGGTGGTCGTAGACCGCCTAACGAAGTACGTGCACTTCGTCCCGCTCCGCCATCCATACACTGCAGCGTCGGTCGCCGACAGCTTCATTGCGGAGATAGTCCGTCTGCATGGGTTCCCCCGTTCAATCGTCAGTGATCGTGACCCACTTTTTCTCAGTAGCTTCTGGACTGAGTTATTCCGCCTACAGGGGACCCAACTTCGGATGAGTACAGCATATCATCCGCAATCGGATGGCCAATCCGAGGTACTCAACAGGTGCTTGGAGACATACTTGCGTTGCTTCATCGGGGAGAGGCCCGGTTCGTGGGCCAAATGGCTTGGGTGAGCAGAATACTCCTACAATACCGCGTACCACCATGCCGCCAACACCTTGCCATTCGAGACTGTATATGGCCGGCCACCGCCGACCGTGCTCCGCCACCTACCCGGGGAATGCCCGGTGGCTAGCTTGGCGGATCATCTCCACGATAGGGATGTTATCTTGGATAGTTTGAAACAACATCTTCGACGGGCTCAGGCGAAGATGACATCGTTTGCCAACCGGAAACGGAGGGACCTCCAATTTCAAGTTGGAGAACGGGTGTTCATTAAACTTCACCCCTACCTCTAGCTCACGGTGGCCCGCCGCACTTGCCCTAAGCTCGCCCCGCGCTTCTTTGGACCATTCGAGATCCTCAGCCGCATCGGAGCAGTGGCATATCGCCTCCGCCTTCCGGACACCGCTCGCATTCATCCCGTATTCCATGTCTCACAACTTCGGCGTGTGATCGGCGACCATCCCGTCTCCGACCATATCCCGGCCAACTTGGATACGGCCAGCTCCGAACCACTCTATCCGGAAGCCATCCTTGATCGGCGCAAGCCCACGGCCGGAGCTACCCATCCGGAGGAGGTGCGGGTTGCTTGGCGAGGCCGCCCTCGTTCGTCCGCTACTTGGCTCCTACGAGATGATTTTCGCCGACAGTTCCCAGACTACTGCCTTGAGGACAAGGCCAATTTCCCAGATGGCGGTATTGTTACCGACCTCCAGTCTGACGAGCCGGAATGGCAGGTCTATTCGAGGAGGGCGCGCGCCGAACCGGGCACTTTGGAGAAGACCACCTAAAGGACCGACCGGTCCTAGTTATCCTTCAGCATTTTGTTTATGTTATTTCATTTTATTTTGAACTCTTAAATGATGAGGTGGTTTCCCCCTATATAAGGGAGCACCTAGGGTTTTGTATTTCATCCTTGGATCAATCAACTTAGGAGGGGCTGCTCCCCTTGTCTCTCTCTCCCTTTCTCTATTTCCTCTCCCTCTCAATTTCTCTCGCCCGAACCCTATCTGCCGCCGCCGCTATCGCCCAACGACCGCTCGCCCGCTACCCCCTGCCGCTGCCGCTATCGTCGAGCGACAGCCCCGGCCGCTATCCTCGCCGCTACCGCCGCTCCTATCGGTGACCCGTTACCGTACTGGTAACACTGCCCTTCAACAATAATGATATGTTTTGCATGAAATCAATAATATTGACGCATAACCGCCCTTCTCCATCATCCGTGCTACATAATATGAGAGAAATGGAATCCTACCATAGGTTTTTTGTTTTTGGATGGATTTGCGAAAGGAACGAAGGATTGGCGTCAAAATTAGTTTCAGAAACTTGATTTAGATTTTATAATGAAAGGGAAGAAGGAAAATCCAAGAAAAACCCAACCCTAGGTTTTTGGCCCTAATCAATCAAAGCAAAATCTTCACATAGGAATGAAAAGGAGTTGAGAGAGAGAGAGAGAGGGATTACCTTGCTATTGAGGGAAGAATCTTGCAAATCGGAGTAGATTTGGACCGTCTGCGTGGGTTGGGGTGCGTCAGCAGTGATAGGAGACGAGGGCTCTGCGCGTGAAAACAGAAGGAGCTCTGTTCTGCGGTTTTTTCGAAACCTCTTCTCCTTATCGTGACCCAGCCGTGTTATTAAGATCGTGACACCCATGCAATTTCTGTGCATGAGTCACGCTCATGGGCCGACCGGTCTTTCCCCATCCTTAGTCGTCCCCTTTAATAATCCAGCCAATTCCACTTTCAATTAAACTTTCAAATAATTTGTCCCTTTAAAAATCCAACCATGCCCCCGCTCTGTAAACCCTAAATTACTTTGGCTGTGTTTGTTTCAGCTTTTGAACTCCATTTCGTTTTGGCGAAAACAACGTTTCAGGTTATTTGGTCGTTTGCAAGCACGTTTAAGGAATACGACGTTTGTAAAATAAGCTGAGATTAGGGTATTTTTCAACTGCAGGTTAGGGATACTTCTCCAGCCGCGCGTCTCTTCTCCTTTCGCGTCTCATTATTTTTCAGCTTGTTCGCAGAGCGCTCCCTCGACGATAGAAGCCAGGTTTTCGCAGAGCGCTCCTTCGACGAACTAGATTCGTCTCCAGATCTCCTCGCCGGTGGCCTCTCCATTCGCAAAATAGCTTCTCTTCTTCCTTCCCACCATTTTTCCCGCTCAGATTTGTTGCTGTGTCTCTTCTCCCTTCTGCCGAAGTACCGATTCATCTCCAGATCTCCTCGCCGATGGCTTCTTGTTTCTTGGGTTTTTCGGTTGAGTTTTCAGAAGAAAATCGATGGACTTTTTGTCCAAAAATCCGATTGATTCTTCTCCTTTCTCATTTTTATAGATTTTCTCTGTATTTCTTGTTTTCGATACTTTTTTATAGATCTGCTCTATCCCTCTCCCGTTTTGCCATTGCCTGAAATTCTACCATTTTATAGAGCATAAATGAATGGTTGGTCTGATTATTCTTTATTCTTATGCAATAGAATCAAATTATTTGTTTACTAATGAATGCATGGTGACATATCTTCTATTATTGGATGTATTTGTATTGTTATATGGGAAAACAAAAAGAAGGTGGCGAATCGGCTAATTGGGAATCAACCGATGTGATGATCTTCTGTGATTTATGTATCACAGAGATAAAGCTTGGTAATAGGTCCACGACCCCTCAGTCTAGGAGTGTGACACGAGAATTTATTGATGAGAGGGTTATGTCTGAGGATGGCAATGCTCTAAATCTCTAATTTTAGAAAACTCCGTTTTTAACCAACAATTTTTATGCACTGCTTTTCGAACAACTCTGCAAGCTTCATTTTACACAAACAAAATATTACTGCAAACTCCATTTTCCAAAAAAAGCCCTTTTCAAACTCATTTCTAACAACTTCTTCTCGATCAGCAACAGCCAAAACAAACGAAGCCTTAACCTAATGTATAATTAAACTAATAACTTTTTTGACTTTAAACGTAGTCACGTACGTATTAATAACGTACTAAATGTTACGTCGTCACAATCGCGTACGTAAATCAATACATTAAATTTTTTGCGTAATTCATAAATGGGGAAATAGTTTGCTTATTAGTTCTTCTTTCTCCCACGTTGCTTCTTGTATACAGCGGCCTTTCCTCCAAATTTTCATAAATCTTACTTCTCCATTGCGTTGTTGCTTGCTTTGCCAGTCCACAATTTTATATGGCTCAGTTGGGCTCGATAGATCAGGTTTAATTTGGATCAGCGATATATTTCCTTAGTGAAGAAACATGAACATCTTGAAGATTTTGAAGATCATCTGACAATGTCAATCGATAAGCTTCTTCTCCAATTCTATGATCACGAATGGTCGGGCATACTCGGGCTAAGTTTCCCAAGTTTTCGAATTCGTGCAGTTCCCTTAAAAGGCTTTATCTTTAGACAAACCAAATCTCCAACATTAAAATCTACTTTGCGATGTCGTGCATTATAATATTTCTGTTGTCTATCTTGCACAATCTTTAATCTTTCTCGCATAGTTGCTATTTTCGCATGCATCTTATCCACTTTATTCTTTTGAAATAATGTTTGCTCACCATCTTCAGCCTAATTCAGAGGGGCTCGACATCTTCGTCCATATAATGCTTCAAACAGTGTCATTTGTATACTTGATAACTATTATTATAAGAAAATTCCACCGAAGACACGTATTTTTCACATGATCCTTTTAGATCAAGCACTATCATTCTTAAGAGGTCTTCTAGCATTTGAATTTTTCGTTCTGTTTGGCCATCGGTTTGTTGGTGGAAAGCAGTACTGTATTACAATTTCGTCCATAATCTTTTATGTATTAGTTTCCAAGTATCAGTCGTAAACCGTCCATCTATATCAAATATGATCGTTAGAGAAATTCCATGCAGTTTCACATTAACATCTATAAACTAATCAACCAATATTTCAACTGACCCGCTTTTTCGCAGGGAAATAAAATGTGCAACTTTTGTCAATCTATCAATTATTACCCATATGTCATTGTTCCCATCTTTACTCCTAGGTAGTCCCATGAAAAAATCCATGGCGATGTGGTCCCACTTCCATTTCGGGAAGAAAATGATTGTAAGTATCCACCATGTTTTTGTTGTTTCGCCTTTACAACTTGGCATGCATGACATTTGGCGAAATTTTGATTACCTCATTTTTCATCCCTAGCCACCAAAACACTTTGCTTCAAATCATGATACATTTTTGTTCTTCTAGGATGGATTGAATACAGTATTATGCGCTTCGTAAAGTATCTCCGGTCGAAGATTATTAACATCTGGTACATATAATCAACCATTCATATACAACAATCCATCATCTTCTATAAATGTAGTTGTTTGACCATGTAGTACTTTTTCAAGTAGTTTGAATAAAATTTGTTTTTTTTCCACTGTCTCTTTTATTTTCTCTTTGATTGGGTACTCGATTTTCATTTGATACAGTTGACTGCGAGTTTGGTGAGTAGTGGTAATCGTAAGAACGTCTAACTTCTGCAGCTTATGTATTAACGACTTCTGATCAGTTAACTTCACTATCATTGATGCCACACTTTTTCTACTTAACGCATCCACTATGACATTCGTTTTTCCTAGATGATATTTGATTTCCAAATCATAAGTATTAGTTAATTTTAACCATCTCTTTTGCCATAAATTTATTTGCTTCCGAGAGAAAATGTATTTAAATTTTGTAATATGTAAAAATTTAACACTGAATTCTGTATAGGTAATGTCGTCATATCTTCAATGCAAAAACAACAGCCACGATTTCCAAATCATACGTTGGATAGTTTCTTTCAGCTCTTACTTTACCATTTTGCATCAACACACACCCAAGTCCTTTAAGAGACGCATCACAATTAATTTGAAACCCTTCGGTGCCTTACAACATTACCAAGACTAGCGCTGTCGTCAGCCTTTCTTTCAAGTTTTCAAATGCAGTCTGACATTCATCATCCCAAGTAAAAACAACATTCCTCTTTGTCAACTTCGTTAGCTGTAGAACCAGTTTAGAAAAATTCTTCACAAATTTTCTATAATAATCTGCCAAACCGAGAAAACTCATTTTTTTTTACAGTAGTCAGTCTGGGCCAATGCACAAGTGCTTCCACCTTTATCGGATCCACTGATAGATAACTCATGCTTCATAATAACATGCCCTAAAAAGGAAACTTCAGCCAACCAAAATTCACATTTCAAACATTTCGCATATAATTCATGTTCCTTCAGTGTTTGCAATATAGTCTTCAAATGTTCCTTATGTTCATCTTTATCTTTCAAGTAGATAAGAATATCATCGATAAATACAATAACGAACTTGTCCAGAAACTCTTTAAACACTAGATTCATTAAATCCATAAAGACTGTTGGAGTATTCATAAGACCGAAGGGCATCACCATAAATTCAAACTGCCCATATCTCGTAATGAAGGCCGTTTTGAAGATATCCGCTTCTTTAATTTTCAATTGGTGATATCATGACTTTAAGTTAATTTTGAGAAGACCTTTGCATTCACTAGTTGGTCGAACATATCATCAATCCGAGGTAATGAGTATTTATTTCTTATTGTGAGCTTATTTAATTCCCGATAATCCACACATAAACGCAATAAACCATCTTTCTTTTTAACAACAACACTTGGGCTCCCCACGATGATGTACTTGGTCAGATAAATTTTTTATCTAATAATTCTTGCAGTTGACTTTTTAATTCCACCAGTTCTTTAGGAGCCATACAATATGGTGTTTTTGCTACCGAAGCGGCTCCATTAACAAGGTTAATTGTAAATTCAATTTCTCGTATCAGCGCTACTCCTGACAAATCTTTTGGAAATACTTCTAGAAAGTTACACACCGCAGGGACCGTATTCGGTTCACATGTCATCTTATTGGTTCCTTTAATCATGACCAATATTTCCTCACATCATTTCCTTATTTTTTTATTGCCTTCATCAAGGAGATCAACGTTTTTGATGTTTCAATCATTCCTTTAAAGGAACGCTGCATATGATCTGCTAAGCTAAGGGTAATTTATTTCTTTTTGCAATTTATAACGACTTCATTCTTCGTCAGTCAGTCCATTCCCAAAATGATGTCAAATTCAGAGAGAGTCAGGATTGCAAAATTTATTTCCACGGACTGATCACCTATCATTAACCCGATCTTACTTCTATGTCGCGGATTCATTTCTGTATTATTTGGCATCATCCATCTTAACTCATTCGAAGAGTGATAATGCATTAACATTAAGCGTTGTAAAGCAGTCGCCCATAAAATGAATGATTAGCTCCAATATCGAATAATACCTTCATCAGGTGATTATGAGCATAAGTCATACCTGTTATTACGGTGTCATCAGCCTTTGCTTCTTGTTGACTCAGGTTGAAAATCCGAGGTTGAATCTGTCTTTTCTCCCGTGGCGTCATCATTGATCCATATGCCATTGATTCCACACCTTTACCTTTATCGATCGTCAAGATGGGAACATCATGATAATGCAATGTCGACTGTTGACTAGGACCTCCCTTCGTGTTCCTGTCAAATGTTGACTTCCACAATGGGCATTCACTACAACTATGCCTTGGACGGTGGCACTTGAAGTAGATTCCCGTGCCTATTAGACATTCTCCAAGATAAGCTTTCCCACATTAATTACAACTCTTCTCTACAGGCTTACTCACATTGCCCGTGCTACTTTCCACAGGGGTTTGACTTGGATGACTCCACTTCTTCTTCCAGTTGGAGCTTCTACTTTTATCTGAGAAATCTTTACTCTGTTCGTCGGGGAATCTTTTCTTTGAAATTTCTTCCATTTCTGTACCCGTTCCATATCATTTTCAATCAATCTTGTCGTCTCGACAAGCTCATTGTAATTTTTTATCCGCTGAGAGATCAGATGTATGCTAAGATTATCTCGCAATCCCTGTTGGAAACGTAACAATCAATTTTCTTCTTTGGCGATCAACTCACTGCATAGTACGTTGACTGCATAAATTTTGCTTTGTATTGCACTACTGAACGATTTCCTTGGATAAGCCGAAGAAACTTCTCTTGGAATATTCGTTTCTACGATGACGGAACAAACCAACTTGTAAACTCTTGCAAAAATTCATCTCAAAAGATATCAGCAGTATCTCGTCCATCATATCGTCCCAGCATCAGACTATCCCACCAACGCTTAGCTTCGCCCTCCAACAAAAATGTTACCAGATCAACCTTCCGTTCTTCCGGACACCTCATTGTTCGGAATGTTGTTTCTATTTTCTTGATCCAGTCTTCAGTTTCAACTGGTGGTAGACCACCATGAAAAGTTAGCGGCTTCATATCCAAGAAGTGATTCAGATACAAATCAATTGGACTTTGTGATCCAATGATGCTTTCCTTAATTAGCTTTATCGCTTCAGCCAATGGATGAGCCATATCAGCTATTGGTACATTTGACCTTGCCTCACTTTCACTTTCCCCTATCATACTAACTTCTTCGCCTTTCAGTTCTCCCTGTTGTCTTCTACTTATATAGACCCGGGAAGGTTCCTGCAACAGGTAAACTTAATTCAGAGGTTGGAATGACACTTTCAAAATGTTATCATTTAATCCTATTCGTCATAGGATATTTTCGTTTAGTACTCATGTCACCCAAAGGTTCATAACCGTGCTCTGATACCATTTAATTGTAACGGCCCACGCTTATTGGAAACCGCCATAATTTAAATATTTCATTTCATTTTAAGTATCATCAGAGGCACAAGATCAGAACATTTAACGTGCATTAAATGAATATTATTTCATGATAGAGTACTAAAAGAAAAGTGCTGGACAAAAATAAGATCATTTCATTTCATTGACACCTTTCTACATGATACATATTGAGCCCAACACATAATACACCAAAGTTAGGGCTTTCAAAAAGGAAATACAACAACTACAAGACACTCTCCAACATCTAGTATATATACATCACACATATATGCGACTAATCTACATAAAATAAAACTTGAAATTCTCAAGATGGTACTCCAGATCCTTACAGCTCTCTCGGTGCATATCTAGTATACAGAGCACGACTGCAGTCACATGCACCCAAAGACGATACTTCTTTTCTATTTGCAGTTTTTTCCTTTCATCAACGTCGGGGGCCACATTGTCCTTCACCTCTATTATTTTAGTTATCTAAATAATTAATCAAAGATTAAGCGAATTCTTACCTTCCCTACAAATGTGTTAGCAACAATTTATAAATAAGAAAAGTACATCATTTTCTTTTATTTGCGCAATATCGTTTTCTTGTATCATCATTCATTATATGCATTTTATCATTTATAGTATCATCATTTATTTCGTGCATTTCATTATTCATTGTATGCATTTCATTATTCATTGTATGCATTTCATCATTCATTGTATTTTTGGCCTTCTTCATTTGTACAATGTTAAGAATAAATTTCATTCATTACATGCCTTTTGTTTAACACGCTCACATTTTTCAGTTTCAGAGCGCAACGTAAGAGGCGCCGCGCACCCCTCCATGGCCTGTATGGACACCCAAACTTCGCTAAGTCCAACCCGTCCTCCTCCTCAAGGCTGACAGGACCCTCCTCGTCGTCCCCCTCTCACAGCACGAAAACCTGGACCTTCTGGCATCGATGTCCCGGGGCGAACTTCTCATCACAGTTGAAAGGCCAGGTAAGTCGTGTCACCGTCGGTTTAACTGCCGGTGGTGGGTCCCTTCGCCCCGCCACTGGGACTGTCGGTGCTCTCGCTGTGGTCCGGTTCCTCAGACGGTTGAAACATTCTTCCTGGATCCGGGCTAGTCTGATGGCGTGACTCAAGCTACGAGGCATATACGCATGCACCTCATCCCGCAGGAAGTCCTTCAGACCGGAAACAAAACATCTCTACAGTGTCCTTTCTTCCCAATTGACCCGATTGGCTAGCCGCTCAAACTCGGTGCGGTACTCTGTCACGGTGCCCTTCTGTCGAAGCTTCTGAAGCGTTGCCTCGATGTCTTCGTATTCCAGTGGTCCGGAACGCGCGGAGAAGGCTTCCACGAATTCCGTCCATGGAGCGTACTCCCGGCCACGCTGAAACCATTTGGTCCACTGGTATGCATCATCTTCCAAATGGAAAACTTCCAACTGGACCCATTGCTCCTCGGGAATCTCCTGATAATTGAAAAACAACTCCGCCTTCTGCACCCATTCCAAAGCGTCCCCGTCGGCTCGGAACCTCGGGAATTCATCCGAGTCCGTTTTGGCTGCATATGCGCCCTTTGGTGAGCCATCCCGTTTCCCCCAAGATCATGGCCCACTGGCCATCGTTGCTCGCCCGGTTGGAAGGGTGGCCTCTGTGGTGCTGCAGCCGACATTCTCATCTGACCCGCACGAGGGGGTAATTGCCCGCGATCCGGTCCATTGATCGTATGCTGTCCTCCGCCCCACTGATGGCCTATAGGTGGCCTCTCCTGCCATAGATTCCCATTGCCATACCCCGTAGGAGGGTCAAAACCCTGTGGAAGTGGTAAAATCCCTGCCACGCCTCCGATCGGGACCGCGTTCGCTCCCGTGGGTCGGAACGAACACTCCCCCTGCCCTGGGTGTCGCCAAGAGTGCTGCTGTTGAGTCCCGGCCCCATTCCAGGTCGGCTGGACTCCTCCCAGGCCGATCGGCCCTGTTGTAGCTTCCACCGGCCTCCAATCTCCAGGCCGGTTGTAGCCGGCCTCTAGCCGTCCTCCGGTGGCCGCCACGGCTTCCCCGCACGTCTCCGGTGATGCGTCCCCTGTCCGGTAGTGCGGGCCGCCGATCCTGGCGGGATTGATGTCGAGCCCGATGCCGCCCGTCGAACCTGACAGGACCTGATTATTGACGCAGTTTGATCCCGATCCGGGGTTGAATCCGCCTGTGGACCCCGATCCGACACCCTTCTGCGTCCAGCTCCCCGATCCCGCACCGTAGGGTTGCGTCGGCGGCTGGTATGAGGCGTCGGCCTCGGATCCGTCCCCCACGGTGGTCTTTCCTTTCAGATTTTGCACGAGAAGGGCTTTGATCTCCTCCATACGAGCGTCCAAGTGTTCCTCCAGATTTTTTTGGGAGGATTTCACTTGTTCTTCGATTGCCGCCACCGTATCCGCCAACCCTACATAATTTTCTTCGAGAGATGCGAGTCGCGCGATTTCGGCCTAGGTCCGTGTCACCATCGTCGCAGGAACGATGCTCTGATACCAAATGTTATGAACTTGCAAGGGGAAAAAGAGATTGAAAGGGAAACTGAGAGAGAATAGGAGAACTAGGGTTTGTGAAGAAGAGGAGAAGAATACCTGAGGAATAATACTTGCATATCCGCCAAGGAGGAGCCCTGGGCCTATTAATACCCGGGGAGAGAGGGGGCCGGACGGCCCCCTCAAGTAGGGGCTGAACCGGTGTGGTTCAGCCCCTATTCGACCCTTTTAATGATTGGGGGCTGAACCGGATGGTTCAGCCCCGTTGCTTTGCGCGTGCTCCTTTAGTCGCCGAGAGTACGTATTCCCGGAGAATCGTAACGCATGCGGGGGCATAATATTTAGTGCTAATTACAATATCCATTGGAATAAATTTGTTTGCACAATACATCATTTCTAGGCATTCATAGAGTCTACTTATACGTTGTAAGACACTTCTGGTGTTACTTTTCCTACATAAGATAGCTACAATAGCACCAAATAGACCCTTTCCTTTTTCTTTATTTTTGGAACTAAATTTCTATTGGCCCAATTTTCCTTCATCATTATTTGTCAATAATTGTAGTTTTTGTTTATAAACTCAATTCTTCCAATTATTTCGGCAGATGGATTGTGTCCTCGATTGTGACATCCTAGCAAAATCTTTCACTTTTCACACAACAATGAAGTTATATTGTAGCATCCCACTAATAGCCATCATGTAACTATTTTTGAACAAGAATACGATAATTGCAAAATAAATCCAACCTGTCCTTAGATGGCCACATTTCATAGTTTTGACATCTTTAATTATTATATTACTATAAATTTTCTCTTTTCTGCCAATGTTTTTTTTGCTTAACGTTTGTTATCCCCGTGTTACTTCCTTACCAACTCCGATATATCAACATTAGTGCTTGCACACAATCCCACACCCCTCTCTCTAATACTCGAAGTTGTCCTTGTATGCAGATGCTTGAGGTCTGAAATCAGTTTCATGTAGACTAACTGTAATTCAGGATGCATGAGGAAGCATCACTTTTTGGCAATTCTCATTCCAGAACAGGTGAAACATTGACCCAGGGTTTCCTTGTTGACTCTGTAAGCAGAGTGCTGACTTTTGCATCTGAATACCGTAAACAACAAAACATGAGACCGTCATGTGATTATTCAGGTTTTACTGAAAAATGGCAGAAGTGCAGAAAATTTGATGAGTATAGGTCGAACAGCTGCACTAGAGGTACATTGGTTGAGGAAGAAAATTATCAATGTACAAACATTGCGGAAATTTCTAAAGTCTGTTTTGATTCATCAACCACCAGTTCGTCTCCCGTCAAGGATGGTTTTGTGTATAAAAGACGGAAAATGCAAAGGAATACTCTTGCACTCCTATCTGGCGAAAATACAGCTGAAGTTACTGATAAAAGTAATATGTTTGATTTTAACCTCAGTTTTTCAGAGTACCATTTGTTACTGCAAGAAGATAGCTCTGATGATGTTCAAGAAGCAGTAGAAAATCTTTCTAGGGACTGTCAAGGTAATGACAACCCATCATTTTCTGGAAGAAATCTTCTAGATGTACATACTACTTCCAAGTCACAACTATTTGATCATAAGAATCTAGATTCTATCCCAACTTATGTAAAAAAAGAGCAGTCATCTGTTACTGAAGTTTCACATTCTTCAGAAGGTTGTACAAATGAGCTCTGCAGTTCAACAGGAAATTGCAATGTCATTAATGATACCTCTGCAATATCCAAAAAATATGTTCCATCAGCTTCAATTTTAACAGTGGCAGGAAACAATAGTGGGGACTGTTCTAATTCTCGTGCTATTGATCTGAAAAATCTAGAGATGTTCGAGTCACCAGAGGAGTTGTGTGTCTATGTCCTTAAAAAGCATGGATTGCTTGGAGAAAGCAGTAGGAACAATGATTGCGTAACACCAGAAAACCTGGGTTCTGGTGGACCAGTGTTTTCTTCATGCAAAATCTGTGGCATTCCAGAAAATGTTCTAAAAATGCTAATATGTGATGATTGTGAAGATGCGTTTCATTTATCTTGCTGCAGACCCAAAATAAAAAAGCTACCCAGGGATGAATGGTACTGTCAATCTTGCTTTACAAAGAAGCCAAAGCATTTGATCAGGAAGAACATGCGAAAATCATCAGATATCTCAGATGATACCTTTGATACTGATGGTCCAATATCATCTATGCTAAGAGGCAATCGTCCACATAGATCTCGAGCACGGGTTGGTGAGGATTTTCAAGTTGAAATTCCAGATTCATCTGACCCAATCTCTAAGTATGCCATTCTGATTTTTTTTCATCTTCTACAAGCACTCTTCCCCATGCTATAAATTCTGGAAGAATCCATCTAATGTAGTTAAGTTAACAAGGAAGAAAAATATGATATGCTTTGTGAGTCAAAAGTATATTATTGGTTGCATTAAATTTAAGTTGAAGATCATAGTATATTATTGATGAAATAAAAAGAGTAGAAGTGCAGAATCTAGAGAACATGCATCGATCTGCTAACAAAGAAGAAAATGAATGATGTTAAGGAATTGCAGTTAGGTATTACTAGTAGAATAAACAGGAATGAAAATTATATATTGCTAACAGATACCCATACATATATATGGATTAGGATGAGTCTATCTACAATTTACATAAAATGCCACTACATAGAAATATAAACCAATATAAACTCGAACTTTTATTCAACTCTCCCTCTTAAGTTAGGAAAAATATCGATAATTATGTCATTAGTGAACGTATCACCTTTAAGACTTTTGGTGAAGATATCCACCAGCTGGTCTTCAAAATGAAGAAAATGGGTAACAACATTTCCTTCCTCTATCCACCTCTACATGCTTAGTCTTATCATGTTGAAATGGATTGTGGGCTATGTTGGTGGCAACTTTATTGCCACGTTATGATAAGATAGGCCCAAGTTCAAGAATTCCGAGATCCTATCGAATGCATGCCAACCATAAGCCTTCACAGAGACCTTGAGACATAACCCTCTCCCACTCCATCTTCCATTTTCTTATCTGTTGATGTGCTCGATGCACTCAGATCTCTACTATGATGCTAGAGTGATTCATCTACATGTGTCGCCTCCACTGCTTTTGCCATTTTAGGTATATCCACAGCGAACATTGTTTCCACCTCTCATCTGAATGAATCAATGAATCGGGCTTTATCGATCATATGACCAACACTTATTTAGGTTTGGTGTCATACACCCCTTTGTCTGGTCGTTCTAAAGGCATTTCTGCCAATGGCTCATAGACGAAAGCCATTTCTGCCAATGTATCCTTGCCGATAATCATTTCTGCCAATGACTCAAGCTCTATTGCAGGAACGATACAAATTTTATGTTCTCCCACTAGTTCTCTTACCTCTGTCCCGTGTGTTCCTTCTTTTCTTCGTAATGTACACATTATTAGTAATATTGCAAGATCCTTGAATTGTTCAGTAAACATTTATCCCGATTCTCGTGTTTTTTAGGATCTGGGTATGAGACAGAACATTGGCAATGTTGGGAATCGTGTGGGCTTATACTTCTTGGATGAGAACTGATTTCCCATGTTCTTTCACCACTACCACTTGCAGTCTCACTGTTGAGGATGTTCGACGTTGGCACTACCGCCTTGGACATTCGCTGCCCATCTATCTTCAAAAACTATTTCCTTTCTTTAGTTATGCAGTTAAATTGTTTTCATGTGATATCTGTGATCTCCCTATGCTTGTTCCTCATAGTTTCTCTCATGTTTCATCTCTTAGTTTGCTTCCATTTGATGTCATACGCTCCGATGTTTAGGTTCCCTCCCTAGTTTTATCTTTCAATGGTTTTTGTTGCCTTGCTACATTTATTGATTGGTTTTTTGGCAACACAAGAGTTCATCTTAAAAAATGAAGTAATAGACTATTTTAGAAGTTTTCATTAAATGGTGGTAAATCAATTCAAAGACACCGTTCCTGTTCTTCAGAGTGATAATGGAGGGAATTATGATGATCAGGGTGTTTGGTCTTACCTTGCTAATCATGGTATTATCTATCAAACTACTTGTGTGCACACTTCTACTCAAAATGTAGTAGCTGAACGAAAAAACAAACGCCTCTTTGAGGTTGCTCACTCATCACCAGGCATCTTCTAACATCCATTTGGGTGATGTCGTGTTAGCTGCAGCTCATCTTATCAATCGCCTTGTCTCCATAGTTTTGGCTATTCTACTCCCATTGCCCATCTCTCCACCTAATGCAAGGTTCATATGCTCTATCTACCACCTCACGTTTTTAGGTGTGCATGTTTTGTGCACATTCAACAACCTAATCGCATAATCAAATTATGTATATATGGCATAAGACGGCCCCAACAAGGTTTCCTAGGGAAAAAACGGCCCAGGCGAGGTCGCCTGGCTCAAGAATTGCTTCGGCAAAGCCTTCAGAGCAAGAAATTGCCGGAACAACGATTCAAAGGAGTGCATGATGAGAGTTTGTTTCCGGGCTCTGATACCAGCGTGAATGAAAAATTATATATTACTAACAGCTACCCATACATATATAGGATGAGTACATAGAAAATTTACATTAAATGACACTACATTGAAATATAAACTAATATAAAGTCGAGACAATTAAAAGCTTGAGTGAGTGAATATTATGTACTAAACATTAATATATTCCTATCAGATGTGAATATAGTGATGTTTAACAATTAAGAGTCGGTGCCTTTATCTAGATGTTTTTTCAATTTTGCTATTTTTTTTTGTAATTTTAGGTTGATAATTAATTGGTATTTAATCCAAGCAATTGCAAAAAAACAACTACAGAATCCCCAAATTGGTGCTAGAGAAATCAAAAAAGGACAAAAACACAATCATTAAGTTAGATAAAAAACCCATAGGATTTGCTGATTTGGCACCTCTACATGCCTCAAATGATGATCCAATATAACACAACACAATCTTTGCATACCTAGCTGTTGATGAGGAAGAAGTGTAGCAGAATTAATGAAATTAATCAAAGGAACCATTCAGGAAACCAAGAGAACTCGCCTGGCTCAAGAATTGCTTCGGCAAAGCCTTCAGAGCAAGAAATAGCCGGAACAACAATTCAAAGGAGTGCGGGATGAGAGTTTGTTTCCGGGCTCTGATACCAACGAGAATGAAAAATTATATATTACTAACAGCTACCCATACACATATATATATGGGTTAGGATGAGTACATAGACAATTTCCATTAAATGGCACTACATTGAAATATAAACTAATATAAAGTCGAGACAACTAAAAGCTTGAGTGAGTGAATATTATGAACTAAACCTTAATATATTTCTATCATATGTGAATATAGTGATGTTTGACAATTAAGAGCCGGTGCCTTTATCTAGATGTTTTTTCAAAATTTCAAATTTTTTTTTTTGTAATTTTAGGTTGATAATTAATTGGTATTTAATCCAAGCAATTGCAAAAAAAAAACAACTATAGAAATCCCCAAATTGGTGCTAGAGAAATAAAAAAAGGACAAAAACACAATCATTAAGTTAGATAAAAAATCCATAGGATTTGCTGATTTGGCACAAAGAGCACATGACACAAATGATGATCCAACACAACACAATCTTTGCATACCTAGCTGTTGATGAGGAAGAAGTGTAGCAGAATTAATGAAATTAATCTATGGAACCATTCAGGAAACCAAGAGAACTAGTAGCCTGGCTCAAGAATTGCTTCGGCAAAGCCTTCAGAGCAAGAAATTGCCGGAACAATGATTCAATGGAGTGCGGGATGAGAGTTTGTTTCCGGGCTCTGGTACCAACGAGAATGAAAAATTATATATTACTAACAGCTACCCATACATATATATATGGGTTAGGATGAGTACATAGACAATTTACATTAAATGACACTACATTGAAATATAAACTAATATAAAGTCGAAACAACTAAAAGCTTGAGTGAGTGAATATTATGTACTAAACCTTAATATATTTCTATCAGATGTGAATATAGTGATGTTTAACAATTAAGAGTTGTAATTCATATTATTTCAAGTCGTTCCGCTATTATGTGTTTTATCCCGATTAAGGGTATTTTAGTCTTTCTCCTTTTTAGGTTTTCCCCTCACTCATGTATATGTATAAGGGTTCTTTGAGATGAATTAATGATTATCTTTCCTCCTTTCTACTTGGTATCAGAGGTGCATCGCAATCCCGAACCGCCCACAGCCGCTCACAGCCGCTCACGCTCGCTTCCGTCTTCCATCGATATCGGCTCCTGTTCTTGATATCAGTTGTTTTGAGCGGCCCGTACGTGCTCTCCTCCGCTCATGCGATGCTCTGGCAGGTGCGACGCTGCCGTCGGCCGCTGAGGGGGCCGCCGCCACCCCCTCTCGTGATGCCGCCACCACTTCTGTCGTCCGTGCCCGTCTTTCTGATCGATCCAGTCGACGTCGACCTACTCTCATGATCGATCCAGTTGCTCCTTCCGGTCGATCTGCTCCAGTTGGTCTGCTATCTTCAACCTACAGATCCAGTTGCTCGATCCTGCTATCTTCTTGCTGCAGATCCTGCTATCTTCTTGCTGCCTTCTTCAAACTGATCCCCGTTCAGATCTCATCTGCCTAATGCCGCCGATGTGCTGATCCCTTTCTGATCCTGTCTTTGTCAATATAGGTGACCCCGATTCCTCGGTATCTTCTCCGAGTGTGATCCAGCCTCAGTTGAGTGACTCTCAACGTCCTCATGGCCACTCCGGTTCTTTAAAGATTACCACGGTCCCCTTGGATGACACGAATTACCTGGAATGGTCCCGCGCAGCCCAACATGTCATTCACAGTCAACAGATGTTTGGGTATATCGATGGCACAATCAAGGAGCCTCCGAAGACCGATCCCTCCTGGAAGCGTTGGGATTCTGACAACTCTCTTGGGGTCTCATGGCTCCTACATTCGATGTCTCCCAAAGTCTATCAGAGCTATATGTTGATGGATTCTGCATCTGAGATCTGAACCCGTGCTCGGGAAACATACTCACAGATCGGTAGTTCCACTCAGGTGTATGAGCTCACTCGCCGTATTTTGGAATTGCGGCAAGGTCCGATGACCGTTTCGTCTTTCTTCTCTGAGTTTGAGCGTCTACACCAAGAGTTAGACTACTTTGCTCACTTCACTCCTGCGTGTACCGCTGATGCTGTTCAGATAAAGCAAAATGAGGACCGTTTTCGTCTTCATGTTTTCTTGATGGGATTGAACATGGAATCCGATATGGTGCAGACGCATATTCTTCACCGCTCTCCGCTTCCCTCCCTTCATGAGGCCTTTAGTATGGTTTTGAGTGATGAAGACCGACGTAAGTCCCTCAGTGTTATGGCGCCGTCTGACCGTTCTGCCTTGACGAGTGTCGGTCGCGGTCTTATTCCCACTCCTGTCTCTTCTGTGCCCACCTGTGACTACTGTGGTCGAAGGGGACATTCTCGGGAGGTGTGTTTCAAGCTTCATCCACATCTTGCTCCTCCTGGTCGTGGTCGTGGCCGTGGTCGTGGACCTGGTCGTGGTAGCCAGAGACAGAGTGGCCATCGCTCTCATGATGCTGCCTACACTACAGATGTCTATGATGAGTCTCACTGTTCCCCTCTTGGATCTCTTACAGCTCAGGAAGTGGATGCCTTCCGTCGTCTGCTCTCCTCTCAGTCTGATCCTGGAATAGGTGGTTCCACTTCCCTGGCGACTATTGCGATGCCCAGTGCTCATGCTGCCACTACCTCTTCCTCTGAATGGGTGCTTGACTCTGGCGCAACACATCATATGACTGGGTCCTCCTCAGGTTTCCTCTCTTACACCCCCTTGTCCGGTAAGGACAAGGTCATTTCTGCAAATGGATCTTTATCCTCTATTGCAGGCAAAGGCAACATCTTATGTTCCCCGTCTATTTCTCTTCCTTCTGTTCTTCACGTCCCTTCTTTTCCTCGCAATTTGCTTTCCATCAACAATATTACTCGATCTCTGAATTGCTCTGTAACCTTTTTTCCCGATTCTTGTGTTTTTCAGGAACTGGGTACGAAGCGGAACATTGGCAGTGGTAGGAATCGTGGCGGCTTGTACTACCTGAACCCCCAGCAGATACCCTCTCAGGCTCTTTCCTGTTCCGTCGCCACAGCTGATGATGTTCGCCGTTGGCATCTGCGCCTAGGACATCCGTCTTCCACTTATCTACAAAAATTGTTTCCTGCTTTTGTACCTTTTCTTCAGAATTTTCATTGTGATGTATGTGATGAGTCTAAACATGTGCGACATTCTTCTTCGCATCTCTCTCTTCCCAGTACTGTTCCTTTTGATGTGATACATTCTGATGTGTGGGGGCCGTCCCCTATTGTACCCTTAAATGGTTTTCGTTTTTTTATCACTTTTAGTGACTGCTTCTCTCGTACTACATGGGTTTATCTTTTGAAGAAAAAAAGTGAAGTTTTTTCTTGCTTTCAAATATTTCATAAAATGGTGCAAACTCAATTCGTGTTCTTAGGAGTGATAATGGCGGGGAGTATGACGATCGCGGTGCCTTCGGGTCTTATCTTACCACTCATGGTATTATCCACCAGAAAACGTGTCCATACATCTACTTAAAATGGTGTGGCCGAGCGTAAAAATCGGCACCTCCTTGAGGTTGCTAGATGTCTTCTATCCACCATGCACCTTCCCAAAACCTATTGGTGGGATGCTGTTCTTACCACCGCTCATTTAATCAATCGCCTTCCTTCTCGCGTCCTTTCCTACACTACTCCTCTAGCTCGTCTTTCCACTACCTGTGTGGTTCATACTTCCCATTTGGCACCTCGCATCTTTGGGTGCGTTTGCTTTGCGCATATCCACCAACCCTGTCGTGACAAACTTGACCCTCGGGCTTTCCGTTGTGTCTTTCTTGGCTACTTTTCTACCACCAAAGGGTATCGTTGTTATCGCCCTCTGTCCCGACGTATGTTCTGTACCATGGACGTTATTTTCCGGGAGCAGGAATCGTATTTTTTGCCTTCGACTCATTCTCTTCGTCAGGGGGAGAGTGATTGTGATACAGTTACTATTCCTATTCCTCTTCCTCTTCTTCCTTCCATGACCTCCCCTTTACCACAACTACCTACTCCGGTTGTTACTGCTCCTATCCAGGTACCTTTGATCTCCACTCTGATCTCTCCGCTTCCCCACATATATCATCGTCGTACAAGTACAGGTACACAGGCTACTAGTGTTCCTCCACTGTCTGTGTCTACTTCGTCCTCAGATTCCGATGATGCGGATATGCATATTCCTCTTGCATTGCTGAAAGGAAAGCCACAAGTATGCAACACCCTATTTCTAACCATGTGGCTTATCAACATCTCACCCCGGCTCATCAGGCCTTTGTTTCATCCCTTTCCTTGGTTGTTATTCCTAAATCGTTGCAGGAAGCCTTGCAGATGCCTGTATGGACACAGACTATGCACGATGAGATGTCTGCCCTGGATAAGAATCATATGTGGGAAGTCTCCTCTCTTCCTCCTGGGAAGAAAGCTATAGGCTCACAGTGGGTCTTCACTGTTAAGCAAAACCAAGACGGTAAATTGGAACAGTACAAAGCACGTCTGGTTGCTCAAGGATACACTCAGATGCAGGGAGTTGATTACCAAGAGACCTTTGCTCCTGCTGCAAAGATGGACTCTATTCGGGTGTTATTATCCTGTGCGGCTTGCCTGGACTGGGATCTTCATCAACTGGATGTGATGAACACGTTCCTTCACGGTGATCTCGATGAAGAGGTGTACATGAAGTTCCCTCCTGGTTTTGTGAGGAAGGGGGCTGAAGGGCTTGTCTGCCGCTTAAAGAAATCTTTATATGGCCTGAAGCAATCTCCTAGGTCCTGGTTCGGAAGGTTCCTCACTGCTATGCTCAAGTTTGGGTACAAGTAAGCTCACTCTGATCATACCATGTTTATCCGGAGACGCGAACAGAAGGTTGTGGTTCTCATTGTCTACGTGGATGACATTGTGATTACAGGAAACGACACAGAGGAGATTGCCAGTCTTAAAACCCTCTTAGCTGCTGAATTTGAGGTGAAGGACTTAGGAAGGTTACAATACTTTCTAGGTATCGAGGTTGCTAGATCTGATCAGGGTATATTCATATCCCAACGAAAGTATGTATTGGATCTTTTAAAGGAGACAGAGATGCTTGGGTGTGCTCCTGCTAACACTCCCTTGGAGGAGAACCATAAGATTGATGGCGATAGTGATGGTGACCATGCTGACGTATCACGTTATCAAAGACTGGTTGGGAAACTTATATATTTATCCCATACTCGGCCTGACATTACTTTTGCGGTAGGGATTCTGAGCAGGTATATGCATTCTCCCAGCGTTAGACATCAAGATGCTACGTATCGTGTGCTAAGATACTTGAAGAAAGCACCTGGCCGCGGTCTATTGTTCTCCAAAAACAATAACTTGAAGATTGAGGTCTTTACCGATGCTGATTGGGCTGGATTTCAAGATGACAGAAAGTCAACAACTGGTTATTGTTCTTTCATTGGTGGAAACCTTGTGACATGGCGTAGCAAGAAGCAGAATGTGGTGGCCAGATCAAGTGCTGAGGCTGAATTTCGTGCTATGTCTCAGGGTCTATGTGAGGGTCTGTGGCTACGTACTGTATTACAAGATCTGGGTTTCACTGAGACAGCTCCCTTCTCCTTATTTTGTGACAATAAAGCCGCTATTAGCATAGCACATAACCCAGTCCAACATGACAGGACAAAGCATGTTGAGGTTGATCGACATTTTATTAAAGATCACTTGGATAAAAAGACTGTGGTAACTCCCTCCGTTCATTCCAAAGATCAACTGGCCGATGTGTTCACCAAAAGCTTGGTATGTGATACGTTTACTGATGCCATTGTGAAACTAGGGATGACTGACATCTTTCGTCCGACTTGAGGGGGAGAGTTGTAATTCATATTATTTCAAGTCGTTCCGCTATTATGTGTTTTATCCCGATTAAGGGTATTTTAGTCTTTTTCCTTTTTAGGGTTTCCCCTCACTCATGTATATGTATGAGTAAGGGTTCTTTGAGATGAATTAATGATTATCTTTCCTCCTTTCTACTTTAAGAGCCGGTGCCTTTATCTAGATGTTTTTTCAATTTTGCAATTTTTTTTTATAATTTTAGGTTGATAATTAATTGGTATTTAATCCAAGCAATTGCAAAAAATAACTCCTATAGAAATCCCCAAATTGGTGCTAGAGAAATAAAAAAAAGGACAAAAACACAATCATTAAGTTAGATAAAAAACCCATAGGATTTGCTGATTTGGCACAAAGAGCACATGACACAAATGATGATCCAACATAACACAACACAAAATCTTTGCATACCTAGCTGTTGATGAGGAAGAAGTGTAGCAGAATTAATGAAATTAATCAATGGAACCATTCAGGAAACCAAGAGAACTCGCCTGGCTCAAGAATTGCTTCGGCAAAGCCTTCAGAGCAAGAAATTGCCGGAACAACGATTCAAAGGAGTGCGGGATGAGAGTTTGTTTCCGTGCTCTAATACCAACGAGAATGAAAAATTATATATTACTAACAGCTACCCCTACATAATATATATGGGTTAGGATGAGTACATAGACTACAACAACAACAACAACATCAGAACCCATATAGTCCCCAATCATTGGGGGTATGGGCGGGGAAGATTGGAAACAGACTATTTACATTAAATGACACTACATTGAAATTATAACTAATAGAAAGTCGAGACAAGTAAAAGCTTGAGTGAGTGAATATTATGTACTAAACCTTGATATATTTCTATCAGATGTGAATATAGTGATGTTTAACAATTAAGAGCCGGTGCCTTTATCTAGATGTTTTTTCAATTTTGTAATTTTTTTTGTAATTTTAGGTTGATAATTAATTGGTATTTAATCCAAGCAATTGCAAAAAAACAACTTCTATAGAAATCCCCAAATTGGTGCTAGAGAAATCCAAAAAGGACAAAAACACAATCATTAAGTTAGATCAAAAACCCATAGGATTTGCTGATTTGGCACAAAGAGCACGTGACACAAATGATGATCCAACATAACACAACACAAAATCTTTGCATACCTAGCTGTTGATGAGGATGAAGTGTAGTGGAATTAATGAAATTAGTCAATGGAACCATTCAGGAAACCAAGAGAACCCTTTCTGGAAAGAACCAGATGTCCTATTAGCCAAGTGTTTGGTAACCCGACAATGATGATCCATCGAAATACTGAACTGGGAATTCACGACAGAGATAGTATGAGTCCGGCGACCAGCTAAATGAAGCACGCCAAAGTTTCGATGATGTTTGCAACTCACACCAAAGGGATGCCGAGTATGGTGATAAAGAACTGTAACTGGCTTCTTGTTTATCAATACTTGATCATAAAGTGAGATGAGGTGTAGAAAAAAGTAGAAAGGAAATAACATAAGCCATGTAGATCGATGAGAGTTTGAACTCCTCAACAATGGAAGACTATGCCTAGACACAAACCAAACCTCAAACTTTTTTCCTCCCTCTACAGAACCAAACATATATCCTGAGAAGCTCTCGGATAGTAGTAATGACTATACAAATTAATTATGATAATCATTATGCCTGGAGAGAACTACCATATCCTCATGTTTGGTACATAAGTGAGTGTATGACATGCAATAAATTACTTCCCTCATGTGGTGCCATGCCGCCAGCGCCGCTTGCTTGACATTGATTCTGGTCAGCCTTACCTCTTAAATGCTAGCGGACAAGCATATAACCATTAAACTGGTCACATTTAGACTCATTAAGGCTATAATCATCTTCACATGTCTGGTAGATACTCATAGCAACTTTATACACTATATGCAACATCATATGACATCATATGTGGAGTGCTACGAATCCAACCATAAGACACGATATTAAATTTTAGTTCTATCTATAACAATATATACACATCACATGGAGTATCCAAAAATAACATGCATTTTTTCTTGTGAAACTAGTGAATAAATAATTCAGTTAGGTTTTATCTTTAGGCTAATAGTTATTTACTCAATGGTAGAAAATTAAATGATACAATGTAACTCAAAGGTGAAGCCAACTTGTCATGAAAGCTCACCAACAACAAGCTTTTGGAACAAACCTTCATATAATGTATCTGCCAGGCCATTCTGACTTGTATTATCTACCTTCAAAGTTATTCCTCTCTTCAGAAATTCTCTCTAGAAAATTTCTAAAAGATCTCTCTCTTCAAATTTATTTTTCATTGATTTTTCTTTCTCATTGAACAAGATTTGTATAGCCGACAAAATTTCCTAGCTTTTTTTTCTTTCTATGTCGCAACTGAGGAATTGAGTTTGCGGCTTAATTTTAATTCTCATGAAATTGGCTGAAATTCCAATTTAAAATTTGTTTCCGCAATCAAAAGACATAATTGAATTTGTCAATTCTAATTTAGTAGGCTTAATTTCATTCAACCCAACAAATCATAATGTTTTTTGCACAAACAATTTCATCATTTAAATTAACTTCAAAAAACTAATACCATACTTGGGTACCCGGGATACTGCAAAAGAATATTGCAATTTGAGGTTCAAATAACTCAAAAAACACGTCATGTGGCATATCAAAGAGCCACCTTAGGTGGCTACGAAGCATCCACATCAACCTGTGTATAAAAGAAATAACTAAACTTGAGCAACTTAAGTAAAATGTTACGTATTACACTTACATATTCACCTGAATTATTACATGGACATCACAATTTACAACTAGAAAGAGCCATATAGAGGGTGACACTAAAAAAAGCACGAGTACCCAAAAACTAACAATTGATGGAATAACTTGAGACATTACAATTTCACCAGATTAGGGAAATTTGAAATCTCAAAATATAACCATTGCTTGTAAGTCTTTCATGCTAAGTTGCAAGATCAGGAAATTTTGGAAGACAAGACACAACCAAGATAATCAAATCAACCACAAGCAAACATAAAACACATCCTTCCCTTAGTAATCTTGTAGTAAATACAAGAGCTGAAATATACGACAAGAAGAAACAACAAAGCTCATAGCATGCACAAACTTATCACAACAAAATTTAGGAGACCAAATAAGGATTACCCGTATGAACACTAAAGGATACATACATAATAAATACAATCAATGTGTCTCCTCAAAAAGTATTATGTCAATTATGATGGGAAAGCCCGTTGAATTGATATCCTTCGAGGTGAACCGGACATGATGAGTGGTTTAAGGTTGCAACGCGAGAAGAGTGCACTGCCCAACCTTTTGTTACGACAAAAAGTGCAACCTCTTCCTATTGATCTGATCCCAAGAAAGAAATCTCAAAGTCCTTTGAGACAAACTAATAAATTAAGGACCACTAAAACCATTGATGAAGTTACTCCAAGTAAAAAAAAAAAATTCCATACAAAAATGGTATAATAACAGACTTCAAAGAGTAAATCAACTCAGCCCCCATAACCATAACATTTTACTATGTTTACAACAAATTACCAATGCGCTAGATTGTTGATGCAAAAATAATATGGCTATTAAAAACCATTATAAAGCAGTAAAATGCATTGTAAAGGACAAAGAATTGTAACCTGCAAAATGTTTTTATTACGGACTGCAAAGCAGTCCTTTGCACAAAGTAATATTTGTTTCAAATCTAATTGACGAAGAATTTACCATTCCAAGTCAACACTTCACTCTTCTGTCGAAAAATTTGGCAGCGGAGCTCCAACTCCACCACATGATTAGACTAAGCCAAGCACAATCGTTAAGTTAGATAAACTCACATAGAAACTCAATCGTTTTTATTTTGATACACTGCCAAATAAATTCTGAAGTATCACTGATAAGAAAGAAAGATCAACATATGATGTATCAAAATAAAGTTTAATCCAAGCAAAAGCAAGATCGACTCACATAGAAATCCCGAAATTGGCGTGAGAGAAATCAAAACGGATAAAATCAAACACAATCGTTAAGTTAGATCAAATCCCATTGCGTCCAACATAAAGATCAAATCCCATTGCGTCCAACATAAAGATCAAAACCCATTGCATCCAACATAGGGAACATAGGGATGTGATCCAGAACATAGAGCACCGAGCACAAAAAACTTTGCATGCCCAGCTTCCTGAGAGGTAGTGTAGTAGATGTATTTAAATTAATCAATGGAACCTTTTAGGAAAACCAAGGGAAGAACCATTCCATGAAAGAACAAGAAGAAGCCCTAGCAACAAAGGTTCAATAACTAGGCAATGATGTTCCATCACAACTGTTGAATTGGGAATTCACGACAACAGATGTGTGAGCCTGACACTCGCTTGATGAAGCTCACGACAAAGAAGGTGGTAAGCCCAACGATAAAGAAGTGTAGTTGGCTGTTCGTGACCCAACAAACTTGGTACGATAGTGAGAAAAGGTGCAGAGAGAAGAAAGAAAGGACAGAACCCACAGAGATTGGCGAGAGTTTGAGTCCTCGACAAGGGAAGACAACACTCAATCACATACCAATTCTCACATCCTTTTTCTCTCCCTTCAGTAGAACCCAATATGTACTCAGAGAAGCTCTTGGAATCACCTCTTAATCCCTACGATGGATTTCTCGCAAGAGGATCAAATCATATAGTATTAATGACTGTCCAAAATAATAATGGTAATCATCGGGCCAACGAGCTAATACCCAAATATATTAAATGAGCGAAAGCTTACTACTCATTGGGTTAGATAGATCTTGGAAATATGAAGAAATTAGTAAGGGGATTCGAAACAAAAAAAATATTTAACAAATTGCACTTGATTTTATCTATTCAACAAACACAACTTGTAATCAAATATAAACGAACAATGTAATTTTGAAATACAACTATGTTACTCTACTTAGATGTATCAAGTTAGAATAAACACCAACATATATACCTCTTCGATAATTCTGTTGTCAGAGAATCAAGGACTTGATCATGGCGAAATAGTTACGAAAATGCATTTTTTTTATTAAATTAGTACCAAGACATTGCTTAAATAACTTCAGGAAACCACACCAACTGCAAGTAAACCAACACTCACAACAGTCGAAGACAATAAGGTAGAAAAGATGAACGATACAAGTCAATGGGAGAATATTATGACATTGCCATATGTCAAAATAAAGAATCATGAGATCCTTTTAGGGTTGAACCACCGTCTTTATGGAAAATATATTAAGAACTCAAACTTAAGTAAATTATTAAGACCCAAGTATCTAACCTAAATTTTATTGGTTCTAGGTGAAGAGGAGAAGGGGAGCCTTGGTGCACCGGTTGAGGTCTTGTCGTGTGACCTTGAGGTCATGGGTTCCAGGCTACGAAGCACGGATACACCGAAAACAAGCCCGTACCCGTACCAGGTACGTTTCCGGTACGGGTACGCCTTTGGTACGCGGAAATACGCTGGTATTGCTATTTTAGGTTTTTGCCGCTCGGCCTTTGGTACGCGGAAATATGCTGGTATTGCTATTTTAGGTTTTTGCCGCTCGCTGCTACACGTTTTTGCCGCTCGCTGCTCCTCTCTGTTACGCTACTACGCTCTGCTGCTGCTGCCGTCCTGCCCGATCGCTGCGCTCCTCTCTGTTACGCTGCCGATCGCTGCGCTCCTCTTCTTCTTCTTCTTCTACCTTTACTGTACAAAAGTTTGAAATCATTTTACCTGTGCGTGAAATCTGAATCAATTCTGATTTCTGTACAGAATTTTGATTTCTGTACAGAAATCAAATTTCTGTACAAAAGTTTGGTTTCTGTACAGAAATCAAAATTTCTGTACAAAAGTTTGATTTCTGTACAGAAAATTGATTTTTGTACAGAAATTTGATTTCTGTACAGAAAATTGATTTCTGTACAGAAATCAAAATTTCTGTACATAAATTTGATTTCTGTACAGATATCAAATTTCTGTACAGAAATACAGAAATGTCTTTCTGTACAGAAATCTCTGTGAAATTTATTTTATCTTCTGCTCTGATTTGGTCGAGCTCTGCTTTTGTGGATAAATTTATGTTGTAATTTCTGTATTGTTGTTTTTTCCGTCTTGTTCTTACTACAGCAATTATGTCTCAATCACAATCTCCGATTAGTGTCACTGGTTCAACTTCTACTTCAGCAACAAGTAGATTTATTTCTGATGACGCAAACAAGGATGATAATGCGCCTCTCTGGGATTATGTATCTCTTATCCATAGTAGAGAAGTTGGTGGCGGAAACAAAAAATGGAAATGTAATTTTTGTGAGATTGATTTCAGCGGCTCTTATTCTAGGGTCAAGAGCCACTTGCTAAAAATATCTGGGAATGGTATTAGGGTATGTCCAAAGGTTACCCAGGAGTATTTAAAAGAGCTTCAAAGAGTGGTTCTTACTTCAGAAAAAAATGCAAACCGACTCCCAAGGTATTATCGTTTCCTAATGCAAGTCAAACTTCTCAATTAGTTGGAGAAACAAAAAAAAAAGAGGTGGACCTATTGATATGGCTTTCCAAAATAAAGCTAGAGATGAGTTGAGGAGCCACATAGCTAGAATGTTCTATTCTGGTGGTTTGCCATTTCATCTAGCTAGAAATCCGTATTATATTAGTTCATATAAATTTGTCGCTAATCATAATCTTGATGGATTTGTTCCTCCTGGATATAATGCTCTAAGAACTACTCTTTTGCAAAAAGAAAAATCCAATATCACTAGAATGCTTCAGCCAATTAAAGATACTTGGCCCCAAAAGAGAATCAGCTTAGTTAGTGATGGTTGGACAGATGCTCAAGGGAGACCTTTGATTAATTTTATGGCGGCCTCTGAGGATGGTCCTATTTTTTTAAAGGCAGTTGATGCATCAGGAGAGTACAAGGATAGACATTATATTGCAAATTTGATGATTGATGTTATTAATGAAGTTGGAGTCGAAAATGTTATACAGGTTATCACAGATAATGCACCGGTGTGTAAGACAGCAGGAGCAATTGTTGAGGCACGATTCCCACATATATTTTGGACACCTTGTGTTGTGCACACCTTAAATCTAGCATTAAAAAATATTTGCGCAGCCAATAATACGGATCGTTGTGCAACAGTTAGAGAACAATGCGGATGGATAACTCAAGTGGCTAATGAAGCTCAATCAATCAGGACTTTCATAATGAATCATCAATACAGGTTGAACATGTATAACTCTTTTGTTTCATTGAAGTTACTTGCAGTTGCTGAAACACGATTTGCTTCCACTATAGTGATGTTGAAAAGGTTTAAACTTGTAAAGATGGGCTTGCTTAATATGGTTGGATGTCCCGAATGGACTATGTATAGAGCAGATGATGTTGAGAAAGCTTTAGAGATTAAAAACATCATCTATAATGACAAATGGTGGGATGACGTGGACAAGCCTTGATATAACAAGACCCATATATAATATGCTTAGGGCTTGGTCAAGCTTTTAGTGAGCCAGATAGTTTGGAGAGCAGAGCTTCATTATTGCCCAAAGATTGGTGGAGTTACTATGGAACTTCAGCACCTAAATTGCAAAAAATTGTTTTGAAGCTTTTAGGTCAACCTTCTTCACCGTCCTGCTGTGAGAGAAATTGGAGCACATACTCATTCATTCACTCATTGAGAAGAAACAAAATTCTACCACAACGAGCTGATGATTTGGTGTATGTGCATAGTAATCTACGCCTATTAGCGAGGAGAAACGAAATCTACAATCAAGGAAGGAGCAGAATGTGGGATATAGGAGGAGATGCATGGGCAAATCCTTTTGATGGAGTTGGCATGCTTACAATTGCCAACTTGTCTTTAGATGAGCCAGAAATTGAAGAAGCCTTGATCTCAAACAATACGGAGGAAGATGAAGAAAATGATTGATGAACATCGTTAAATTTGAATTGATTATGAATATTTCATGTCTAAGAACTTCATGTTATATTGCATTAGTTATGGACTTGTATTTCAATTGAATATTTATGCTTCATGTTTTATTGTTTTGAAAATTTATAATTGCATTTTTAATATATATACATATATATTTATTATATTTAATACAACGTATCCCGACGTATCCGCATCCTTGTTTTTTAAATTGTGCCGTACCGTCGTACCGGATACGTATCGTACCCGGTACTCGTACCCGTACCGGTGCTTCCTAGGTTCCAGGCCTGGAAGTAGCCTCTTGCAAAAATGCAGGGTAAGGTTTGCCTACATTTCACCCTTGTGGTGGGACCTTTCCCAGACCCTCACTGCACGGGGATGCTTTGTGCACCGGGCTGCCCTTTTTTTGGTGAAGAGGCCCTACATTATATAAAGTATATAAGATAACATGTGATTTCTAACGCGAGATTGAATATTCCAACAAGCCCCTCACATGTAGGAACACGTGGAACAAAATGCCCCTACATGACAAATCATGTGACATGGGCATGAGAGAGAGAGAGAGATGCGGGCTATAGCAATTATAATATCATATGAGAACCCAAGCGTCTAACCCAAAACCAATTTGTGGTAAGTGGAGAGACCGTAGAACATACAAAATACATAAGATAACATGTGATTCCCTACATTGGTCTAAATATTCCAAAATAAACCAAGGCATAAAACCAAATAAAGGATAGAACCACTAGTCAATAAAAATAAACAGATCACTGGATTCAAATTAAGTAAAAAACCAGGCCAAATAAATCTCAAAGAGTCGAAATATGGGAATAGAAACATCTCTGTAGACCCAACCAAACTAGAATAATCAAGCCTCTACTTGGTCTAAGGACATGTCTCTAGAAAAGTAACATCATTGGTATGCACTACCTCGTCTGTCCTAGAAAACAATGAAAATATGCATCACTTAATCTGCATCATAAAAAAACAACCATAAAATAACCCAATCCTAAAAGGAACCCCAAAAAATTGAGATAGTGGCATAAAGTAAAACCTTAAAATTATAAAGATAAAACATTAAAATCATAATCTCCCTCTATATCGTATCTCCATCACCCTTTTGATGTTGATGACTAAAGCAAGGAGGTGAATAATGTAGTTAAATTATGCTTCCATCAGATTCCAATGCATCAATTGATATTAGGAGCGGGTCCTGCAATTATCTTGGTTCCTCCACCCTGAACTTTTTCTTCCTCCATTTCTATATTCTTACTAGTTATTTGGTCGCTTTCTTCAACATATACTCATTGAAATTTTCCACTGCCTCCTCTCTTTTTGTTACTTCATTGAAATTCCCCACTCCCTCGTCTCTTTTTGTCGCTTCATTGAAATTCGCCACTCCCTCTTATTTTTATTTCCTCGTTGAAATTACCCACTCCCTCCTCTTTTTTGTGCCATTAGTGTACTCACCATTAATTACTGCACCCCAAAACATCACCTAAGCAACTTTATTTCCAAGTCCATATCCACTCTTGGCACATTCAAATGTTTTGCTCATTTGTTATACTTAAATCACTGGTTTTCAATAATATTGTTGTATACAGTAGGCTGTTTGATTGTGGCTCCCTACTATTGTGCATGCTATCCACACTTTTTGCCTTAATTGTTGATTCTCTACCAGTTCACCTTAGATTGCTGATGGTTCTTCTTTATTCACGTTGGATTGTTGCTAGCTGGGCATTGGATTGTTCGGTCACATAACTCACTTCATTTGTGCATGCGTAGTTCACTACTACTACTACTACTACTACTACCGTTTTTGTGCATTTTACTATTCCTTTTATAATTACATTACTAGAATTCTATGTTGACCATGGAATTTGCTTCTTTATTACATTGCGCCTTGCTCCAGCATACGCTCCTTTCCTCACTGGGCTCTTGCCCACTCATCGTGCTCATATGTCCTTCCATAATTGACAATTAGCTCACATAACATGTACCTAATTGAGTACACTTGTCCTACCCTTTGAATGTAAATCTTCTCCAGGTATGTTCCGAAATACTAATTGAAACATGCTACTTTGTTTGAAAATGTTGTCTGACTTTCATGAATTCAGTGCAATGCAGTCAACCACAGAATAGGATGCTTTGCAGTGCATTCAGGCAACAAAGTAACAAACAAAAAAAGTAGAATTTAGAAATATAGAAAACGACATGACATATTATTTACATACCTACAACAGGTAGGATCAATGTAGTCAACCCCTACAGAGGAATACATGACAACCTCACCTCACATTGCAGGCTCACTGACTCACAACGTTATTAATAGTTGAATATTTGATGCTATGGCCCTCGAGGGATCGATTTCCTATTTTAATTTTTATAAAGTTCTAAATTAAAACATATAATATAATGTTTCGACTTTCAATAATATTCTAGTAATTCAAAACATTCATGGGCTTATCACTCATGGCTCATGGAGACATGAATTTGGTATATCTGTGTGTATGGGTATGGTGTAACAATGACCTGATCATGAATTTGAATTATTAATTCTCCCACGCCCATAGGCATCTTCTTGTTGTACAAAGTAACAAAGAAATATGATGTGTTAATTGTATTACGAACATCACAATAAGATTTCAGATTAATATAAGCAATGAAATGAGAGTAAATCTATTCTTACATTCATGTTTAAGGATTATTTATGTTGCCCCTTAATCCAATTGGTTGCACAAACAAGAGTATTCAATGTTGAAAAAAGGTTACATTTAAAAAATAATAATTTATGAATGTAAATTGATTAAGCATTCAATGTCCGATAATCAATGATTAGTGATTTAGGGATTACTCATTCTTAAGTCTCCACCTAAACTTTCCAGCAATTTTTAAAAAATTATAAGCCAATTAACCAATGAGCCTATGAGCTAATGAGGGGCCTGAGGTCTAACTGTTGAGGCCCCCGAGAGTCATGCCACTGTGATAATGAGGCTTGACTGCTTGATAAATAATAAACATATTAAACAATAAAGACTAAACACATCAATGATCTTATTACTTACGATCATTGAGAACTTGAGAGATCACTATTTATAATATTTTACATTCATCAAAAGGTGCTATCAATCAGAAATCATGCTTTCATCAAACAACAAAATCATGCCGCCATCAATCAGAAATGGATGAGTTATATACCATCAATCAGTTGCAATTTATTAGAATGAATCATCGGAAAGATGCAAATGCATGCATCCATAGCCCATGGACCAGAAAGCGTGCCTAAACAAATCATAGTTCCAGTTCTTACAGGTAGAGTGAACTCAATGAAGGATAGTAAACCCTCAAAATGCAAAATCTACCATCATAATCAAACTTTAAGTCGAAATTAATCGCAGAGTGAATGAAAAATTTCCCGCATGCTGTTCACCTGATTTTATGTGGGCATATGACATAGGCGTGTGAGGAGAAGAGAAGATAATACTATGAGTATTTGAATATGATACGTCGTAGTAGTATCAAGGATGAAGAACATGAATAATGATTTGCATTAAACGAAATAGAGATACATTCAGGAGATAACTATAAAGCAAACACTCTACCTTGCAAAAATAAACCCAAAAAATTTAATGTAGACACTGATATTATAATATGGAGATGAGTGAACTCACCTTTTTAAGATGAAATCATCATTTCTGATGGCCCCTGTCTCTCGCTTGAGCAATGCAATTAACCAGTTAAAAATAAGCTGATGCGCCTTCTTTGCTGCAGATCATGTTTCATGGGTGGAAGAAATTTCTGCAGATTATGTTTCACGGGTGGAAGAAAACAGGGAAAAAATGAGATTTAGAGATTCTTTTTGTTTCTTTAATTAAAAATATACATGACCACTATAAAGCAAAAAAGTTCCTACCAGCTGCTACTTCTCCCATACATGCTAGATGACCCTATAAAGCAAAAAAGTTTCTGCAGGCTGCAAACATACTTTCTCCATACATGCTAATAAGCTATAGCCGGCTAGATGATAGGACCGATAGGGACAATACAGGAAGCTTGGATAGATGGATATAGCTAGGTACTGAGTTTCTTTTTGGTATTTTTAATTAAAAAATACAAAATCAAATAGAAAAACAACCTACAGCTGGTAGACTACAACCTCCTTTACCTTTTCCTAAAATCTGACCCGAGCACTTGCTCGGGAGTGCCGCTACTTGGGTCCTCCTTTGATAGTAGTCATATTAAGAGACTCCTGCACTTCTAAAATTTATGACTAATATTAGGAAGCAATTTTATCATAGAGTTGACTCTCTGAGTTTCTTAGTTTTAGCTACTGGAAGAAACAATATGATGGCGAGATATGCTATTAGTTTTCATTTCTAGCTATTTTTGAACTTAAAACCTAAAAAACCATGACAGTTTTTGCTAGGTATCCTTCCTGGTCAGTAGTACCTGGGAAGGGAGGGAGAGGAACAATGGGATATGCGATGAAGGTGACTACCGTGACTTTATAGTCCAACCCTAGGCTTTCTTTGGTTTCGCTTGGATAAAATGAGGACTCATGCTAGGATATTTGTAGTCCTTCCCATGCAACTTGATGAGTGATTAAAGCAATATAGGATAAACGTCAATACAAAAATAGAGGATATATTTTAGTCAAGACACTAGAAACTTTAACATTTTTCATTCATCATCCTTGATTGATGTGAATAAATGCATCTGAATTGAACCAGGTATGGTGGATTAGGCCCCTCCGTATCAATACCTTCCTAAAGGAAATTTGTCTTGCCCCCAATGCAGATGTTACAAAACTGGAATAGAAAATCACCGCATCTATTTCTGTCTTGTTTGATGCTAGGAATTTGTACACTGCACTAAGAACAAAGCAATATTGTTCTCCCCATGTTGTGCCTCTCGATTTGCAGGTGGGATAGCAGCCTCTACGATATGGGTCCTAATCACACATTTGAGTTTGAACATCTGGAAAATGAGGTGAATGCGACTCTGTGGATTGAGCTGGAGGAGGTTTGTTATCTGGCCGATGCAAGCCACAATAAGAAAGGGATCACATTAACAAACAGATAGTTTCTTATGTATGCATATTTTGACTATAACCTAGCGATATAGACGAAATTTCAAAAATACATGGCTATCCCATATTGAACTAAAGCTGTGATTTGTTGTCACTAATTATTATTTGTTTTTACTAATTATTATCCGCTTTGAGCCCGGTGGAGGCGGAATTTCAGTTGACACAGTCACACCCTGACCTTGGAGTTGGGGGGCTAAGCTCGCGGTCTGTCATTCGACTGTTAAATAGCGAGCATAGTGAGGGGTGGTTTGTCATAAACTATCTAGAATAATGTTGCAGATCGATGTATGGAAAGAAGTGTTGTGGGAGTATTCTTTTCCCAATCTTCATGAGGCCCATTTGCTTGATTTCTTGGATATGAAGTGATAAAGTCTCTAGACATCGATTGAATACCTCTATCTTCCTGTCAGTCTGCGTGTGGTAAGTTGTGCTCATCTGCAGGATGGTGCTCTGGAACTTGAATAATACCTTGCAGAAACTGCTAATGAACAAGGTTCCTATTGCTCATAATAGAGCGAGGGATGGGGCGGAGACCTATGATCTCATGGGTGGATGGTGCGGCTCTAGACTGAGTTGTGAAGGGATGATGCAATTAAATGAAATGGTCGTACTTTGAAAGATAGTCCACCATGTTGAAGATTTATTCATAATCATTGGAATTCAGTACTTTGGCGATAGTCCATGATAATGTCTTCATAAATGAAATTCAAAAGCCTGTGACTTGCAGAAGGCAGTGATCTGTAGAAAACTTGTTGGAAACTTGTGTTATACTTCATTTCTAGTAGTTGAGATAGGAGGCCATGAGCTGTCTGTGATATGGAGCATCCTTCGCTAATCGAGTATCAATAAGAGCCTTGAGTAGGTGCAAAAAGCACCCGCTTGACCCTTATGTGTGGAATGAAACTTGGCTAGTAGCCGTGGAATGTATGCCAAGGTGGCTAAGAGGTCTAGAAAACTCTGGTGGTGTAGGAGGCTCCCAATGAGATAAAAAGACGGTGTCCATTGGAATTAATCCCAATGGTATCGATGATGGTGCAACGATAGAGGTCAGTTTCGACCTCTCTTTGGATCGATTCTACGTCCTCTGTTACGTGCCTATTTTGTGGGATTCGACGGTGGTGTAATGTCAGCGGAGAGGGAGCAGGGATACAAGGGGCCAATCCTAGATTGAGGTAGAAGGAGTTGAGAAGAGAGAAGCTAGAGAGAGAGAGAGAGGGAGAACTTTAGAGAGAGAAGACAGATAGTGATTTACTCCTTTGATAACCTTGCCCATACAATGACTGGTCTATTTATAGACCCACGATACTAACCCTAACAAATAAGGATAATAGTAATAAAGTCAATACGACCGACTCAACTCGACTCGACTCGATAGAACTCAGACTCGACTCGATTCAACTCATACTCGACTCGATACATAAGGACTTGACTCTATATATAAATGCTATTTAACCAGATAACTGCAGACATGGGACCCCTAACAGTCCACCCGTTCTTGAATCGAGCTTGTCCTCAAGCTCGTGTGATGCTTGCACAACTGATCATCAGACTCTTTGATTTCTTTCCAGAACATCCTGATAGTGTGTCACTGAAGTTGGGGCGGGGGCGTCAACATGCTCCCAAGTGTCATAAAAGACTGCAAGGAGCTGACGGGGTAGAGACATGTGCAGAGGGGATGCTTCTAGGCAGAGCTGGTGCAAGGGAGTGTGTGTCGGGAAAATAAAGGCCGGCGGAAGGAATGGATCCAACCGGGCCCACATAGGAGGTGGCCGGAGTAGAGGCGGCGCGGTGTCTGACGGGGGTGGCCGAGCTGAAGCCGGTATAGCAGGAAGCGATGTCGGTGGAGGAAGTGGCTGAGCGGAAACCACGGGGGGTCACGGTGGAGCGACGAAACCTGTGCAGAGCGGCAGGGTCTCTGCGGTTGTCGGTGGAAGCGGAAACCGTTGTAGTGGCATCAACGGCTGGGGGGGTGGAAGCTGCGTCGTCGGTCGGTCGGCAGAGTTCTACAGGGCAATCAGAGGGGCCGCAGAGTAGGGGCCGATAGAGCGGTCGACCGGAGAAGAGGCGGCTAGGCAGTTGGAGGCAGTGGCTGCGGGAACTGATGGAGGTGGCGGTACCACCGCTGGGCTGAAAGGCGATGACGCCGGCGAGGAAAGCGGAGAAGCGAAAACCCTAGGGGATAACGGTAGAGTGAGAACAACCGTGGGGAGCAGTGGAGCCTCTACAGACGCTGGCGAAAGTGACTGCTCGAAGAGAATCGACAGAGGGGAAGGTGGACGCTGCATAGACCAGCAGTTGCATGAGTGGCAGTGGAGTAGTCACAGTCCTCGACCCATTGCGGATGTCAGCGAGGAGTTCCGTCGAGGCAGCCTGGGAGGGAATCCTTCAGCGAACGGAGGAAAACCGCTGCATTGGCGGTGCTTATTTTCTTGTCCATCCCAAGTAATTGGTCACCAAAATTAACTTCAGTAAGAATTAATTACTCAATCATCAGGTAGGTGGCTTCTACGACTTAATTAATTAATTTGGGGAAGACAATCCTGCAAGCACAGGGCTCGATGAGCAGGGTCTAAGCGGAACTCCACCGCTGGGTTGAAAGGCGACGCCGCCGTGAGGAAAGAGGCAGAGCAGAAACCCCGGGAGATTACGGTAGTGTGACAACAACCGTTGGGAGCGGTGGAGTCTTTACGGACGCTGGCAGAAGTGGCGACTGCTCGAGGAGAATCGACGGAGGGGAAGGTGGAAATTGCGGAAGCGTCCAGTCTGCATAGACCGACAGTAGCATAGGTAACAACGACGGAAAAGTCGACCACGCCGGAGTAGTCGCAATCCTTGACCCATTGCGAATGTCAGCGAGGAGTTCCGTCGAGGCATCCTGGAGGGAATCCTTTAGCGAACGGAGAAAAACCGCCGCATCGGCGGTGCTTATTTTCTTGTCCATCCCAAGTATTTGGTCACCAAAATTAACTCCAGCAAGAATTAATTACTCAATGATTGGATAAGTGGCTTCTGCGGCTTAATTAATTAATTTGGAGAAGGCAATCTTGCAGGCACAGGGCTCGATGAGCAGGGTCTGAGTGGAACTCCTGCACTGGTTGGTGGCTCGAGAGAAAGGGCTCGGTTGTCGGCTCGAAGCGCTGCAACATGAGAAAAGGGAGCACGGTTCGAAGCAACAATTCAACGCCGAGATGGCGTCGTCTTCCCCAGCAGAAGGCTCATGCTGAGTCACGCAGATCTGACAGGGGACTTTCCATACCAGGGTACCAGGGGACTCGTGCATGTAGTGATACTAAATATGCCGACGTTTCTTGTTACTGAACGACGATGGTGCCGATTGCGTCGATTGCGTGCGGAGTAAGGGTCGAAGGTGCAGTTGACTTGCTCGCAGGGAGGAAAAGATGTAGCCACAAGAGGAGGAACTTGGCTATCGGGCTGTTCTTGTGAAGGAAAAAGGAAAACGACAGTCAGAAGGGAAGGAAGGAGTGTCTCTGATACCAAATATGTTACAGGACTATTTTGCGGGCTTCAACGGTGGTGTAATGTCAGCGAAGAGGGAGCGGCGATACAAGGGGCTAACCTTAGATTGAGGGAGGAGTTGAGAAGAGAGAAGCTAGAGAGAGGGAGCAGGGATACAAAGGGCTTACAGATTGAGGGAGAAGGAGTTGAGAAGAGAGAAGCTAGAGAGAGGGAGAACTTTAGAGAGAGAGAGAGACGAGAAATCGATTTACTTCTTTGATAACCTCGCTCATACAATGACTGGTCTATTTATAGACCCACGATACTAACCCTAACAAATAAGAATAATAATAATAAAGATAATACGACCGATTCAACTCGATACAACTCAGACTCGACTCAATACATAAGGACTCGACTCCATATATAAATACTATCTAACTAGATAACTGCCGGCGTGGGACCCCCAACATTCCACCCGTTCTTGAATCGAGCTTGTCCTCAAGCTCGAGTGATGTTTGCACGACTGGTCATCTAGATCTTTGATTTCTCTCCAGAACAACTCCTGATAATGCGTCGCAGAAGCTGGGGCGGCGTCAAGCGGTGAGGCGTCAACATACTCCCAAGTGTCATAAAAGACTACAGAAACCGCTCTAGTGGTTGCGGGATGGTGTCCGTGGGAACTGATGGTGGTGGCGGCACCACCGTTGGGTTGAAAGGTGATGACGCCGGTGGGGAAAGCGGCGGTGAGGAAACCTCTGGAGATAACGGTAGAGTGACAACACCTCCGACGAAGCCTCGTCTCACTCTAAAGTTCTCCCTCTCTCTAGCTTCTCTCTTCTCAAGTCCTTCCTCAGTTCTAGGGTTTGCCCCTTGTATTCCAGCTCCCTCGCCGTTGTCAACACCTCCGATGAAGCCTCGCAAAATAGGCCTGTAACATCCTCCTATAAGTGTTGAGATGAATATGAGTATATGCGTCTCGGATTGACGTGATAAATCATCAACCTCCTGATTTGTCTTGTCGGATTTGAACCCCACTAAAAATTCATAGGTCAACAACTTTGCCACCCATACCTATTTGGCCAGCATAAATCTTATGACTAAGGAGAATCACAAACTATGGTGATCAATGCATACAATAAAGTGCCAACCCAAGAGATATGGTCGCCAATGATGGACTGTTAGGGCGAGTGCCATCAACTCATTTTCATAGGTTGACCAGAGTCTCGCAGTGCTGAAGAAGGCACAATTGAAATAAGAGATGGGTTGACAATGCTGCAGGATGGTGCTTTGATATCTTAGCCCGAGGCATTGCACTCGTTCATAAATGTTTGAGTAAAATCTGGCATGACTAACACGGGGCTGGCCACGAGCTTGTTGGATGCTGCGAAATACCGTAACTGCTTCGGGTGTCCACTGAAAGGTTGGGTTAACATGCTAATTCAGGAGCGTTGTCTGTGATTATGCTTGTTAGTGACAAACAAACCATCGCTAGATACTTCCAATGGTCACACGAAGGACAATGCACTAAATTATCATAAAAAAGCACATACTTACAAAGTAATGATTGAAATATGTTGTTCATGATGGGTTGGATGGTGGGAGGTGCGTTGGACAGACTAGACATGATCATAAACTCATATTGTCCATCATGGTTGCGAAAGCTCGTTTTGTGGATATCCTCAGTGCGTTGAATCTAGTGGTACCCAGAACGAAGGTCAAGATTTGAAAAATGAGTGGCTTCTTAAAGTTCATCCAAATACCCTTGAGAATTATATATTTATCTAGAAACTTTGCATGGTTTAGCTAGCGGAAATTGACATAGAAGTGCCAACTGTGATCCTTATTCTGCGGTAGAACGACGAGAAAGAAAGGTCTGACACTAGGATGGATAATCTTCGCTCTAAGCATTTCCGAGATGAGCAACTCAATCTCGTCATTCTCCGTGTGGCCGTATTGGTAAGGGCACATGAAGATGGAGCTCATTCCTGGCTAGAGGAATGTCATGGTCCTTGCCAGATGGGCTGGCAAGCTTTACGGTTTCTTGAAAACCCAACCTCTTCGAGACTTAGTGTTATTGTTGGTGATGATGTGGGTCCGCGAGGGCACCCTACATACTCGTCATAGGAAGACAATGATTTTTCCATAAGAGCACACTTAACTCCAATTGTTGATCTTTATGAAGTGGTTGAAGAGATGCAAGAATGTTGGCAAGAGCAGTACCTTGTAGAGTGACAGAACAACTGAATGAGTGGAAGGATATTGTCATGTTGGACCAATTGACTTTGCTGAATAAGTACTTAAGAATGAAAAGAAGTTTTCTTGTAAATTGGGCTGCTGTTAATAATAATAATTTCTTGTATATGCAATTTTTTTCTCAAATTGTATTTATGAATATGGTTTTAGTTACTTTTCAATAGAAAGATTGATGAACGTTTAGAAGATTTTAAGCCCTTTTTCTAATGTGCACTAGTTGGAAAAGTGCTTATTAGCAGATCCACATCCTAATTTTTCACTTACGTTTTTCATCCATATCGCTCAAGTTTGAAAAAAGTAAAACTGGAGATAGAATATATAGATTTTCATTCAATAGTTTGTCATTCTCAAGTACACCTGTTAGTTTAAATGTCTATGGCTTGCTATACACTCTTTATGATGCTACCACTTAAGTTACTATACGAGGGATCTTAACCATCTTACTTATGAGCTCTGGTATTAGTTTCATTTATTAGCAAAGGATATTTCATTTTACCAACAAAATTAAATTTCCCTTTCACCTTTTTGTGTACTAAATCATAACATTGTTACTGTCATGTATGTGCATAGTGATGATTATTTTAGCAAGGCCAAGGAGATGGATCATGTCGACTATTGTAGCCTTGAGGTACTATTTTCTTTTTTATGTGCATTTTCGCGAGCATACACTAGTACATGTGTGCTCTTTTGTGAGCATACATAAGCAAGCACCGCGCCCTTTTGTATGTGGTATTTCACTTAGTTCTAAGGTAGAATTCAAGGAGGTTTGTCTAGTATTTATAGAAATTAAGGGGTCTATATAATACCTTTACTACATTCTACCATTGAGATAATTTTTTGCAACTTTGGGCGACTTTGATGTTATTTACCTTTATGGGTTATATTATACATGTACTTGTTTAGTTATTAGCTTTATTTTTTTCCATAGGGTTGGAGTTGGAGCAAGCCATCTAAATCAAGTTCAATTGGTAATTGGCTTCAATGCAAAGATGAATATGATAATGGCAAGATATGTGGAAAGTGGCGGAGGTAATTTTTTATTGTGTTATATTTAAAAATATGTTTTGCTCTATTTTACTCATACCTATAAGTCTTAATTTTGTCCGCACCCATGCTAAATCTTGCAGATGCATAAATATGTTTTTTTTGTAAATATATTTGAAGCCATAAGAATAAATTGGAGAAAATACATGTGGTATTTTAATTCGTTATATAGATGTCCAATATACATCATACATCTTACTTTTTTTAGATTAATGGACATGCTCACCAAGAACTATTTTTGTATAAACATTTTCGATGATTTGGCTTTCATGGACTATACATTTCCTTAGGAATTATTTAAATATTGTTAAGAAGTGGTTGCAAGTAAAACAATTCATTGCATACAACAACAACGACACTCAAGCCTTTATCCCACCATAGTGGGGTCGGCTATATGGATCCTTTGTCGCCATTGCTCCCTATCTTTAGTCATAGCTTCACTAATACCTAAGTACATCATATCTTTCTTTCTAGTTTCATTCCAAGTCTTTTTTGATCTACCCATCCCCCGCTTAACATATCTAGTGACTAAACTCTCACAACGCCAAACAGGTGCCTCTAATGGTCTCCTATGTACATGTCCGAACCATCTTAAATGAGCTTCTCGCATCTTCTCTATAATTGGCGCTACTCCTGTCTTATCCCTGATACATTCATTCCTAATTTTATCCAGTCTAGTGTGACCACACATCCACCTAAGCATTCTCATCTCTGCAACTCCCATTTTTTGCTCATGCACACCATTCACTACCCAACACTTAGAACCGTAGAGCATTGCTGGCTTAATTGCAGTACGGTAAAACTTGCCTTTAAGTTTTAATGGTACTTTACGATCACATAAGATCCCAGACGCGCCTCTCCACTTCAACCAACCTGCTTGGATTATATGTATCACATCTTTATCTACACCTCCATCTTTTTGAATTATCGATCCCAGATATTTAAAGCACTCACTGCGGGAAATATCTTGATCACCCAATTTAATGACGGAGTCATCCGACCTTCTTGCACTACTAAATTTAAGCTCTATATACTCCGTCTTTGTCCTGCTCAACCTAAAACCCTTCTTTTTTAAAGTATCTCGCCAAGATTCAAGTTTCGCGTTTACACCCTCGCGCGTCTCATCGACTAAAACAATATCATCTGCAAATAATAAACACCAAGGTATTTCTTGTTGGATATGTCTGATGAGCTAATCTAAGATAAGGGTAAAGAGATAATGGCTTAAAGCTGACCCTTGATGTAAGCCAACAGCGATAGGGAATTCCTGTGTTAATCCTCCAGATTTCCTCACCCTGGTCACTGAATTTGTATACATATCTTTGATTACGTCAATGTATGATACATTTACACCTTTCTTTTCTAAGACTCCCCACAAGACCTCTCTTGGAACCATATCATAAGCCTTCTCCAGATCGATAAACAACATATGCAAATCGTTTTGTCTTTCCCGATAGTTGTCAATGAGTCTCCTTAAGAGATGTATAGCTTCCATGGTTGACCTCCCTGACATGAATCCAAATTGATTATCTGAGATGCTAGTCTCTCGTCTAACTCTTCTCTCTATTACTCGTTCCCATAGTTTCATAGTATGACTTATTAATTTAATTCCCCTGTAATTGACACAATTTTGTATATCTCTTTTGTTCTTATACAAAGGTACCAACATACTTTCTCAATATTGGTCTGACATCATCTTTGTCTTCAGTATCTTATTGAAGAAACTTGTGAGCCATAAAATTCCTTCCCTCGCTAAGCATTTCCATACTTCAATGGGTAATATCGTCTGGCCCAACCGTCTTTCCATTTTTCATCTTCTTCAGAGCGTCTTCTATCTCTGATGCTTAAATTTTACGATAAAAAGATATTTTTCTATACTCCTCCGATTTACTTAACTCTTTCAAGTTCAGTTCATTGTCTTTTCCTTCATTGTATAGTTGATAAAAATATCTTTTCCATTATTCCTTAATATCCACATCATCCGTCAAAACCGTATCTGATTCATCTTTTATGCATTTAACTTGACTTAAATATCTTATCTTCATCTCTCTAGCTCGAGCAATTTTATATATATCACGCTCTCCATCTTTGGTATCTAGTCGTTTATAAAATTCTTTATAAGCTTGACTTCTTACTTTACTTACTGCATTTTTAGCTTTTTTTGGCGACTTTATATTGTCAAGTTTTCATCATTCCTACAAACATATAATGTTTTGTAGCTGATCCTCTTTGCCCTCACTTTGTCTTGCATTTCGTTTTTTCACCACCAAGATTCTTTTTGTGGGGGCGCATGACCTTTTGACTCTCAAGTATGTTCTTTTCACTAATCCTTAAATGAGAAGACTTAACTTCCCATGTGACACTAGAATCAACATAAGGATCAACTAGTTGTTCTAAAACCGCTGCTTTGAAAACAACCTATTTTTCCTTCTTCAAGTTCCACCACCGAATTTTTGGCAACACTTTTGTCTTTCTCTTAAAGTTAATATATTTAATTTGCACATCCAACACCACTAACCTATGTTGCGTTGTTAAACTTTCTCCTGGTATGACTTTGCAATCCTTACAAATCTTTTTATCCATTTTGCGAGTTATAAAATAGTCAATTTGTGACTTATTTTGTCCTCTCTTGAACGTAAGTAAGTGTTTTTCCCTCTTCATGTAGAACTACGTTATCATGGCGCGCGCCTAGGTGCGCCTGAGGCGCCGGGCGCACCAGGCGCCGGGCGCACCAGGCGCACCGGCCAGCGCCTCTGCAAGGCAGAGGCGGGCGACGTGCCTCAGGCGCGCCCAGGCATGCCTAGGCGCGCGCCTTACCAACTTTCAGGCGCACCAAAGGCACGCCTGGGCTTTTCAAGCTGTATTCTTCAACCTGTTTTCTTGGGAGGGGGCAAAAACATGATCTTATACGCACCCGAGGCACACCTAGGCGCACTTGGGCATCCAATTCACCGATTTTCAGTGAATTGAGTGTCAAATTCACTGAAAATCACCGAATTGGATGCCCAATTCGCTGATTTTCAGTGAATTAGGTGTCAATTCACTGAAAATCAGCGAATTGGGCCTCCAATTCGCTGATTTTCAGTGAATTTGGCACCCAATTCCCTGATTTTCAGTGAATTGGGCACTCAATTCACTGAAAATCAGCGAATTGGGCACCCAATTCATTGAAAATCAGCGAATTGGGCACCCAATTCACTGAAAATCAGCAAATTAGATGCTCAATTTGCTGATTTTCAGTGAATTGGGCACCCAATTCATTGAAAATCAATGAATTGGATGCCAAATTAACTAATTTTCAGTGAATTGGGTGCCCAATTCGCTGATTTTCAGTGAATTGGGCACCCAATTCATTTTTGCGCCTCACGTGCCTCAGGCACGCGCCTGCGCCTAGGCTCCAGGACCCCTTTGCGCCTCGGTGTGCCTTGCGCTTTTGATAACCATGTGTAGAACGTATTTGTCACAATTAGCTCATGTGCTATGACAAAGTCTAGAATGATTCTTCTTTATTCATTTCTTTCTCCATACCAAAATCCTCAATGAACATCTGTATAATCCGTATTTTTCTTCCCTACATGTCCATTTAAGTCTCCTCCAATGAAAGTTTTCTCGCTTTGCGGGATTTCTCTTATCAAATCATCTAAGTCTTCCCAAAATTGTACTTTAATAGCTTCACTCAATCCTACTTGTGGCGCATAAACACTAATTACATTAATAGTTTCCTTTCGTACGATTAATTTAAGAGCTATGATTCTATCGTCTTTTCTGCTTACCCCAACAACTTCATCCTTCCAAGTAGTATCTACAATAATACCTACTCCATTGCTTCTTTTAGTTTTTCCTGTGTACCATAATTTAAAATATGAATTATTTAGAAATTTAGCTCTCACCCACCCATTTAGTCTCTTGCAGGCATTGCCTAATATTATAAAAATTCCTATTTAGTGTGGATAACTCCTTGAGTATCCATTCAAACATAATTTTATGGTTGATTATAGAACTCACTATACTAAGACTTGAATTTTTATTATTCATGTGGTTTGGTTACATGGTTTTCGATGAAATTCTGAACAATAGGAGGATGTTAAATGATTGGAAAATAATCATTTGGTTCCCAATATTAGCACCAATTGAGATGTTTAAAATTTGGTATTTATATAGGAATAAAATGTCATATAATGAATGTTGGAGCTAGGAACCCGACTCACAAAGTTCAGACCAAAAGATGGTCGAATGTTACTGCCCTCTGAAATAGCAACTGTCACTAAGTAAACAAGAGAGATATTGAGAATCCGTTCTGCCTATTAATATAAACCACGAGCTTCAACAAGGAGGTTCGCCGCACACCTAGGAGTGTATAAGAACTCCTCTTCTCAAACCAAATGTCGAGCTAGGTTCTGGGGAAGAAGCAGTCGAGCTCGCTAGTATTTGTCAAGTACCCTTGTGAGCTGTTAGCACTGCCTCTTCCTCGTACCACTGGGTCGTATTTATAGGAACTGGTGGAGGGGGACCCTGATGTCAGAGGGTGGACCCCACTCACATGCGAACCTGATCAGGTCACCGACGAGGTCTTGCGAGCTGATACTTACCTCAGCGAGTTGCTGTAGAGGCTGAGGCATGTCGCCGACGAGGTGGTGTAGAGACCGAGGTAAGTCACCCGCGTGGTGGTGCCGTAGGGTCCTTTGTACAACTGTCTCTCTTGTCAGCAATTATCCTCTGTCACTATACTGTACTCGCCGAATATGGGTCGTATAATGAAGATGAAGGAATAATAGATTGACAAGTCACATCATTTTTATAATCGATTGTTGATGCTAGAAAAATCTGTCATGAGTGTGTTTTCTTGATCTAGATACTCTTCTTCTTATGTCTAATCCCATGGTTAAGTTCATCGAGCCATGTTCAAGCTATATGATCAAACCAAAGACAAGACGAATTGTAATACATATTTATGATGTCGAAGATGATAACCTGGAGGGCTTGAATGCAAGTTTGCAAAATTTGAATCATTCCTTCTAAAAAAAGGAAGGTAGACCACTATTAATGGGAAATAAGCTTGAAGAAGCATGATGCAGGAAGATCACCACCATTTGATCCATGCGAATTAGGGTTTGTAATTTTCAAACATTAAGGGGAAGTTTTCTTAGTTTGAAAATTTAAAGGGCTTCCGAACATTCTATAAGGATTCAAAATACTATATGAGACCTTGAATTCTCAGGAAATTTCAAGAGATGAACAAGCATTATATATTGCATCAAATACGGTGCTGATAGGGCTTTTAGGGCAAATAATGAGGATGATTACTTGATTTTTTTTTTGTTTTTAGGCTGTTTCCTTAAGTTTAGGTATTAGATTTAATTAATCTAGTTGGTTTCATGACATTAGGAATTGGAGTACAATAGTTTGGATTAGTTTTATCATTTGAATTATAGTTTTTACGACTCATATTCTTGTAAATAAGAGGACATTAGGGTGGTTAAATCAAGCTTGAAAGCAATAGTTATATTATTATTTTCTCTAAATATTCCTTAAAGCAAACTTGAAAGCAGTAGTGACATTTAATCATCCTTTCTTCTTCTTCTTATTATTATTATTTTCTCAAAATATTTCTAATCTTCTCTTCAATTCTAGCCTCAAAATAGATTATACCAAACATATTCATGTAAATTAACGCTGTTTTCAAGTCGCAAATTGGAAAAGAATTTGAATGCTACGTCTTGAGAAGACTTGGATCCTTAGAAGGATAATCTCTCTTTAAATCCGAAGGGGAAATTACTTGTCATGCATCTTAATAAAGGATTAGAAAATTCTCTCTCCCCAATGGCTTAAATCCCAAGGTGCAATTCAGTACTTCCTTGTTCTTATTGGTCCCCCTTTCTTTAGCCAAGAGCTCGTGGAATGGAAGGAAATGGAATCCTAATCTGGATACTTTTTAATCTTGATTGCGTGGTATTAACTCTCATCTTGATCTTCATTATCAAGAGGTAAAATCCATAAAGTTGTAAAATCATCTTATAATATAATCTTCTTTCTTAACATGGTTGTGCATGCCTTAGGTTGCATGAGAAACTCTACCTTGTGATTTTATGTGAACATCTGTGATTTTTGTGATTTCTTATGTGATTGATTGTGATTTCTTATATGAAGCCCTTATCTTGTGTGCATGCATGTCATACACCCTAGATACGCTACTTACTCTTCTAGGACGTCAAACTCTAATTCTATATTTCAAGCTCATTTGGTTGCACTATCTCGTGTGTGTGTGTGTCTATATATATATAAAGTTAGAATAAAAAAAAAATAATAATCATAACTAATCCATACAACTACAACAACAACACTCCAGCCTTTATCCCACTATATTGGGGTCGGCTATATGGATCCTTTGTCGCCCTTGTGCCATATCTTTAGTCATAATCTCACTAATGCCTAAGTACATCATGTCTTTCCTTATAGTCTCATTCCAAGGCTTTATTTGTCTACCCCTCCCCCGTTTAACATGTCTAGTGACTAAACTCTCACAACGCCTAACAAATGCCTCTAATGGTCTCCTTTGTAAGTGTCCAAACCATCTTAGTCGAGCTTCTCGCATCTTCTCTGCAATTGGTGCCACTCCTGTCTTATCCCTGATACATTCATTCCTAATTTTATCCAGGCTCGTGTGTCCACAAATTCACCTAAGCATTCTCATCTCTGCAATTCCCATTTTTTGCGCATGTACACAATTCTCTGCCCAATACACAAAACCATAGAGCATCGCTGGTCTAATTGCATCACATCTTTATCAAAACCTCCATCCTTTTGAACCATCGATCCAAGATATTTAAAACACTCACTGTGGGAAATATCTTGATCACCCAACTTAATAACGAAATCATCCGTCCTTCTTACACTGCTAAATTTAAGCTCCATATACTCCGTCTTTGCCCTCCTCAACTTGAAACCCTTCTTTTCTAAACTGTCTCGCCAAGATTCAAGTTTTGCGTTTATACCCTCGCGCGTCTCATCGACCAAAACGTATCATCCGCAAACAATAAACACCAAGGTATTGCTTGTTGGATATGTCCGGTGAGCTAATCTAAGATAGGAGTAAAGAGAAAAAGGGCTTAAAGCTGAACCTTGATGTAAGCCAACAATGATAGGGAATTCTTGTGTTAATCCTCCAGATGTCCTCACCCTCGTCACTGAATTTGTATACATATCTTTGATTATGTCAATGTATGATCAAGCTTGCAGATGTCGGATGTCGGATTCATGTCGGTTTGGGTTTTTTATGTCGGATGTCGGATTGCGGGGATATATCGGGGACATTTCAAAATGTCGGATTGTAATATTATATGTATATATATTATATATCATAATATTTTTTTAATTAGAAAGTAATTATTTTATTTAATGAAGTATACACTAAAAATCATATTAGAAAATGAATCTACTAACAAGTGTTTAATCAATTTGTAATAAATAAGAAATGTTGCATACTTTCAAAATGTCGAAGTGTAACCAAAGGAGAGCTGCGAAGAGGACGAGAGCTGCGAAGAAGACGAGAGTCAGAAGCGGAGATTAGGGCAAGCGAAGAAGACGAGAGCCCAGAACGTCGTGAGGAGGACGCGGGGGAGATGAGGAGTCATCGTGAGGGGCAAACGTAGTATAACTATATAAGTATATAATAAAAACTAATTTAATTATAAAATTTAATAAAAAAACTTATTAATTTCTAATGGCCGCCATAACCCGCCATAACCCGCCATAACCCGCCATAACCCGCCATAACCCGCCATAACCCGCCATAACGGGCCGACATGTCCGACATGTCGGCCGCCATACTGGAAAACGCCATTTTTCTCATTTGTGTCGCTAAAGTTGCGATTTCCCCTCAAAAATGACATGTCGGCCGACATGTTGGACATGTCGGCCGACATCTACAAGCTTGTGTATGATACATTTACAACTTTCTTTTCTAAGACTCTATAAGATCTCTCTTGGAACCCTATCATAAGCCTTCTCAAGATCGATAAACAACATATGCAAATTTTGTTTTCTTTCTCGATAGCTGTCAATGAGTCTCCTCAAGAGATGTATAGCTTTCATGGTTGACTCCGAGATGCTAGTCTCTCGTCTTACTCTTCTTTTTATTACTCATTCTCTTAGTTTCATGGTATGACTCATTAATTTAACTCCTCTGTGATTAAATTTTGTATATCTCCTTTGTTCTTATACAAAGGTTCCAAGATATTTTCTCTCCATTAGTCCGACATCCTCTTTGACTTCAGTATCTTATTGAAGAAACATGTAAGCCACAAAATTCCTTCTTTCCCTAGACATTTTCATATATCGATGGGTATATCGTTTGACCCAACCGTTTTTTTTTCATTTTTCATCTTCTTTAGAGCATCATTTACCTCCGATACTAGAATTTTACGATAAAATTTTATGTTCCTATACTCCTCCGATGTACTTAACTCTTCCAAGTTCAGTTCATTGTCTTTTGTTTCATTATATAGTTGATAAAAGTATCTTTTCCATCGCTCTTTAATAGTCAGATCATCTGTCAAAATTATATTTGTTTTATCCTTTATGCATTGAACTTGGTTTAAATCTCTTGTCTTCCTCTCTCCAGCTCGAGCAATTTTGTATATGTCACGCTCTCCACCTTTGATATCTAGTCGCTTATAAAATTCTTCATAAGCTTGACTTCTTGATTTACTTACTTCATGATTAGCTTCTTTCTTGGCGACTTCATACCTTGCGAAGTTTTCATCTTTCCTATAAACGTAGAGTGTTTTATAGCTGACACTATTTACCCTCACTTTGTCTTGCACTTCCTCTTTCCACCACCAAAATTCTTTATTTGGGGGCGCATGAACTTTTGATTCTCCAAGTACGTTCTTTCCACTTATCCTTAAATGTGAAGACATAACTTCTCATGAGACACTAGGATCAACATAAGGGTCATCAACTAGTTGTTCCATAACTGCTGTCTTGAAAACAACCTGTTTTTCCATCTTCAAGTTCCACCACCAAATTTTTGGCAACACTTTTGTCTTTGTCTTAAATTAATTATATTTAATTTGCACGTCCAACACCACTAACCTATGTTGTGTTGTCAAACTCTCTTCTGGTATGACTTTGCAATCCTTACAAATCATTTTATCCATTTTGCGAGTCATAAAATAATCAATTTGTGACTTATTTGGTCCATTTTTAAACGTAATTAAATGTTCTTCTCTCTTATGAAAAACGTATTTGTCACAATTAGCTCATGTGCTATGATAAAGTCTAAAATTGTTCTTCCTTCTTTATTTCTTTCTCCATACCCAAATCCTCCATGAACGACTGTGCAATCTATATTTTCCTTCCCTATATGTCCATTTAAGTTTTCTCCTATGAAAATCTTCTCTCTTTATGGGATTTTTCTTACTAAGTTATCCAAGTCTTCCCAAAATTGTACTTTAATAACTTCGCTTAATCTTATTTGTGGCGCATAAGCACTGATCACATTAATAGTTTCCTTTCCTATGACCAATTTAAGAGCTAAGATTCTATCTTTTCGACTTACCCCAACAACTCCATCCCTCCATGCCGTATCCACAATAATACCTACTCCATTGCTTATTTTATTTTTTCCTGTGTACCATAATTTAAAACTTGAATTGTCTAAAAATTTAGTTTTGTCACCCATCCATCTAGTCTCTTGTAGGCATAAGATATTTATCCTTCTCCTAATCATTGTATCCACTACTTCCATCGATTTTCCTGTTAGCTTACCTATATTCCAACTTGCAAACCTAAGTCGTATGGTCCGAATGCGGATATAAACATAACTAATCCATGATTCAATAATTTAATTAACCATAAATATTTTTAAAACCACATATATTGAATTCCATCCCAATTCCTACCAAATAGGCTAAGAATTGAAGATGCCAAAATTGAACTATGAATTCCATTGGAATTGGGCCGAATTCCAATTCTGACGGAATTCTGTCCATGCAAACACCCAAAATTGAAATTGGGTAAAACCCAATTCCAATTCCATTCAGACGAACACTGCAGTTGAGTTACTTACTCTCAATTCCAATTCCTCCTATCCAATTCCGCCCAACCGAACGGGTTCTAAGATTTTTTGATTTCTTTTGTTTCTTGTCAATATTTCTTGGTTTCTACTAGAAACTGTTTTTGATATTTTTTGTAACTAAGGATCAGTTTTAATCAATCTCTAGTTAAAGATACTACTCTATTAATGTGGAGTTTGAAATTCTATGTGACATTCTTAGTTAGGGACATATGTTAAAATTTATTAGACATTTTTGTGTCCTCTCTTGTTGTAGCGGGGATGATTTCAAAGTTGATTTTGTGAAAGGTGTTAACGGATGAATTAATTCAAGTTTTATTCTATTAACCATCCAAAGACCCATAAATTGGTTGACAAGTTGGTTTTGGTTAAGGGAGATTTAGTTTTGAGTTTTGTAGATTTGAAAAAGGAAATGGCTCAACTAAGGAGCAATATTAGGATGTTGACTTCTGAATTCAGGGGTAGGTCTTCACCAAGTGAGTTTATGAAGTGTCTTTGGCGCATTGAGATAATTTTATTCACATGGACTGTTCATAAAGAGAATGGCTCAACCAAGGAGCAATATTAGGATGTCGACTACTGAATTCAAGGGTAGGTCTTCACCAAGTGAGTTTATGGACTGCCTTTGGCACATTGAGATATTTTATCTCACACGGTCATTCGAAGAGAAATGCAAGAAGAGCATATCAAAGCTTACAGAGTATGTGAATATATGATGTAAGAATCTGAAAGGACAAAGAAGACATGATGGGTCGAGCGATATCAAGAGTTGGGCTAAGCTAAAGCGTCTTATGATAAGTCATTTTCTCCCAAATGCATATGAGCATGATACATATGTGAGCTCTTTATTGTGTAGGTTTTCAGACCTTAATGCTTCTAGGAGGTATCAGTATTTTCTGCATGCTGATGAGGCCAAGAGGAAAAACAAATATTTTGTTGCATATGTGCATCATAAGGAGCTTGCGGTGATTGATTCATGTACAATAAAGCTTTGTGCGAGGGGCACTGCTATGCTCCGCAATGGTGTTGCCACTGTGATGTCACATCTTGAGGAGAATTCTTCTGGGATTATATTGATTGATAAGTGCTTTTGTGAACAATAGAAGAAAGCAGTTATGATTGGTGGTGATGATGTCTTTGTCACTCCTGAACATGTCCCTTGGCCTTTGCAGGGAGCAAGTTCTTAGATGGTTCGGTATTTTGGTGATTGATGGATGACTTAGTAGTAGCTGAGGCGACAATTGTGGATGCTATTTTTTCTCTTCCACGCTTTTACAAATTGCTTATAGAGGGTCAGAGCTTGATGGATTTTTGTGTGCCTGATAAGGTAATTGAAGATGAGGAAAGCGTCAGTGGTGCTGAGGAAGTTTCCGAGTTTTCTTTTCTGGTCAGTTTTCATAGGGAGGATCAAGAGCTAGAAGAAGCTTCCTTGATTGATATGCTAGTAGATGTTGCAATGACTTCTCATGTTGTACATGATGGGCCAGGTGAAGTGGAGATGACTTAATATATTTTGGATTGTGTTTTAAGTGATGTTATCTTGGTTTGTGAATACACTTCTGACAGATTTTTATATGATGGCAGGTGGATACCATGCTAGGTCATTGGTGCAATTTTTTTATGATTTGAGGTTGTTAGATCCTTGGTTTTTAGTTGTTCCTTTTGTGATTTATGTTGTAGCTATATGGCAGGTTGGTTGGCATCATGGGGATACCAGAAAGTGCTATTGGAGTTTGAACAATTGGGTAGGCTAAAAGTGCTTGCCAAATTTGTTGTAGCTTATGACTACAAAGCTTGGAAGGAAAATGCTACAGTAGAGGCGTCTAGATAGAGTTTGGGCGCCATGTTGTTTGTGACAGTGGTCTTATGTGCACGAAGATGCTGTTCTATTATGTTTTGTAGACCCGATGATTTTGTGTTTAAATCTTTTTCAAGAGTGGGTTGATCCATCTTCACATGCATCAATTTATCCTGGATGAAAAGAAAATGGCAAAGGAAGCATTGAACAAGAAGTTCAAGGCGACAAGAGAACTTTCTGGCGCTGGTAGATGCTGATTCATGTCATTTTTGCCCTGGATCACTTACTCTAGGTTTCTATATTTTCGTTTATGTTCTGATTTAAACCTTGGAGGTTAGTTTTGTAATCTTTAAGTTGCGGGGGATAGTTTCAATGTTGCATTTAATCTCTTTTTAAGTGCTTACGAGACCTAGAGATGCAATTTTTGATGATGGATTTTGGCATGAAGGCAGCCGTTGATAGCTAGTAGGGTCGTTCCCCTCCATCTCCTTATCTCTAGGTCCCTTCTCGGATTTCTTAGTTACTGTTCGAAATCTATTTGGTACTGTTTTGTGACTAGGGATCAGTTCTTATTAATCTTTAATGAAGATTTTGCTCTATTGGTTTTGTTCTGAAATTGCAGTGATTAAATTGCTATTTGAGACTGTTTTCTGTGTTGTTTGTGCTTCTGACCCTGCTGAAATTACTGGTCAGATTTGTGCAAATTTACTAGTCTTTTTCTACCCTCTTGTTCCAGAGGGGTGATTTGAAAGCTACAATCTTTATGGTTGACATTGAAGTGATACGATGGTAATCTAAATGAAAGTAATCTGACGACTTACTAATAAGACTTACCTATTTCATATCTACAACATGTTATGGTGTAATCCGTTGGAATCTATTTCCTTTTTAAGAAAGATTTCCTTTGGCCTTTTTAGCTTTTATTTTTCTTTATTCCTTGTAGTTGATCAAGTAAACTTATTTTTCCATTTTTATATTTTACCTTTCCATTTTTACTGAACAGTACGCCTAAAAAATTATGATTGATTCATGTTTCTTCAGTAATAAGGATGCAGTCCATTGCATTTAGTTATGCACATACTCATTCTTTTTCTTATCCCAATACATGTTTAAGATTTATGATACATCCTAAATGAAGTCATAATGCCGGTTTTGTAATGTTGCTAACATTGCATTTTTTTCTTCTTATTCCATGTTTTTGTTGGACAAGTATATTGCTAAAGTAACACGTGTTGTTGCAGGGCACCACTTTTTTCTGTTCAAACTGATGATTGGGATTGTTCATGTGCTCTTCCTTGGGACCCAATACATGCTGATTGTTCTGTGCCACAGGTGTGTGCATTCTACGCTGCCCTATTTTATTTCCCTATTATGGGAACATTGAAGAGGAATGCAGCTCGTGGTCATGATCACTTGGTTAAAAGTATCATTTGTACTAAAGTTTTTTGGCATCTGCATTGAGTAAATTATCCAATGTTTTTGGATGATGAGTGACGCAGGGTAAGACCCCAAGGGAACTACGGCTAGATGCAGATGCAATTTCCAACGAAGATGAACTTGTAATAGCATATTTCAAAACCACTTTCTTTAATTTTCCACCGGAAAATAAAACACTTAGAATAAGGAAACAAGAGAGGAGTACGAATGCGATAGTGCACGAAATGAAATGACTAATTAAATGAGAAAATACAAAGACTTAAATAACTGAAAAAAAACTTACAAACTAATATCTCTTCAAGTAGAGATTAAACACAAATTTCAACTGTAAAGAAATAACAAAAACACCTTGGATTCGCACAATATATAAAGGGGAGGGCCGGAGGTGTTTTCAGTGGGTTGCCGGGAAGCCAAAATTGCAAACCGGAACTAGTTTTAGATCTCTAGATGACGGCCCAACTGCTGGACAGAGGTAACCGTTGCTGGACGTTGTTGTCAGGTGCCGGGAAGTAGGATGGGAGGGGGTGGAAGCATCACACAGTTGCTGGGCAGTTCCTGGCGGCTGAAAAATGGGGGAGTTGCAGGTGCTTGCCGGTTGTTGAGGAGAAGACAACAGACTATATGAGAATTGGGGATCAGGTAATGATTTTGGGAGGCTGGAGGAGTTCCAGCACCCGGCTGAGTGTTCTGAAGGCACGGGGGCTGAGGAGTGAAGGCCTAGAATGCTGTAATTGCCTTCCAGGACTGGGCCGAGAGGAGGTTGGGCTGGCTGGGAGTGGACGTGAGAAGGGAGCTCAGTTTGGAGTGTTAAATCTGGGCCCACATGTGGTTGTAGAGAGAGGGAGGGGCCGACTGTAGTGGGATAGTGGAAAGGTGGGTGTAAGCTATATTTTAGGAAAGGATCCTAAAATTTAGGGGAGTGGGGAGGTGGGGTAGTGGAGTTAGGTGGTGATGGGGTGATTGTGGGGTAGTGGGGAGGTGGTGTCTGCCGGTGGTGGTTTCCGGCGATGTTCACCAGAGATGGTGGTGGTGGTGGCCAGAGACGTTTTTCAACGATCGCCGAAAAACTTAAAATAAGTGGAAATGGTAAGGGGATCACGGGGAATCGGAGGTGACAAGAGAATGTTTTCGGTGAACACCGGAGACGAACTAGAGAGGATTTGAGGGGGTGGATGGGTCGTTTTTGGGGATTTAGTGGGAGCGACTGTTGGAGAAGTGGATCCACGATAGAGTGGGGAAGATGGGTGGTCGACAGAGGGATGCGGAGGTGGAAGAGGAGGTTGGCTGCTATGTGGAAGGGATGGGATGGAATGTGGGAGTTCGGCAGTTGGTTGGGGAGGGGAAATGGTGGAGGTCGGCTACCATGTGGAGGTGTAGAGGAGGATGTGGTGGACGACAGAGGAATGGGGGAGGAGGAAGTTGAGGCTCATGACAATGGGAGGAGTTTTGTGCTTCACGCCCGGGGGTCGGCTTCGGCACCGAATTGTCCAAAGAAAAGGCTTCTACACTCAATTCCCCAAAATAAACAATATAGAACTCGAAATAAAAAATAACTAATGCTAAAATCGGCGATTCACTCATGAATCATGATGAGCGGTCCCGATCGTCACTGTGTCCGAGGCCGGCGTGAGTAGACCAGAACGGGTCGGGCGTGCTGCTCCCCATCAACTATCCCATCTTAGAATCATTCATCTCTGTGGAATGAAGATGATCATAGTGTCGTCGCAGGACGAGGGCGAGTCTCTCGAGCTTTGCTGTTGAGATCCATGTATCATCAGTAAAAGGGCGGCCCTGCAAATGGACCAAATATCTGATTTTGTTTGGTGCAGGTACAAGCTCATAGACCACGATCTCTGTGATGACGTCAAATAGGCTGGCAGCTGAAGAAGGTGGAACTGGTAGCGAAGGATGTGGTACAAAAACAGAAGAAGCCATTGATCAATCGATGTTGATGACTAGGGCTGTGCCGGAAGCTGAGTGGTAGGCGAAGGCTGTGGCTGAAACACTAAAGTGGAAGGGGAAATCAGTGACAACTGGGAGTATGGTGTAGTGGTGGTCAAATATGGAGGTTGAGGAGTTGTGGCGGTAGAAGGCGAATGAGACATGTAATCAAGCGGCTCAAAGAATGATGTTAAATCTTCTATGTTGAACACGTATGAAATTCCCATACTTTGCGGGATATCCAACTCATAAGCATTTGTTCCTATTCTTTTAAGCACAGTGTAAGAACCCATTCGTTTAGCATTTAATGTTCGAGCAGTCCCACTTTGGGAACCTCTCAGTGCACATACGAACCATCACTTGTTCTCCTCATTTAAAGCTTTGCATTCTCTTGTGGCTATCAACATATGATTTATAAATATCATTATTGTAAGAAATTCTTCGTCGGACAAACTCATGCATGATATGTAGGTGCCTAATAAAAGACTCAACAGACTCGCTAGGACGGGATTCTATGGGTAGGGGAATGAGATCTATGGGTTTCTTAGGTTCATAACCTAAGACTACCTGATATGGACTCAACCTTGTCGTCCTATTTACCGAACTATTAAACGTGAAATCTGCTATGGGTAACATAGAATCCCAAGAGGTGGTGTGGTCCCCAACAAGGCATTGCGAGAGATTTCCTAAACTCTTGTTTACATCCTTAGTCTGACCATTCGTATGCGAATGGTAGGCGGATGAGAATTGTAGTGTAGTGCCAGTTTTCTTCCACATGGTTTTCCAGAAATAGCTCATGAATCATACATCTTGATCTGATATGATGGTTTTAGGTAGACAGTGAAGTCTAAAGATGACCCGAATGAATATTGATGCGACGTGAGACACATCAACAGTCTTGCTGCATGCGATGAAGTGAGCCATTTTGGAAAATCGATCAACAACATCAAGAATAGAGTCGTGTTTGCGCATGGTGCGGGGTAACCCGAGCACAAGGTCCATGCTAATGTCCACCCGAAGCCGTTGTGGTATCGGGAGTGGTGTATATAGACTCGTGTTTTGTCGCGACCCTTTACCCGTCTAGCAGATGTAGCAATGTCGGACCACTCGAGTAACGTCCCTTTTGAGTGTGGAGTAAAAACGATCTTCTACAAGTGCGGTGGTTTTATCTCTACCAAAGTGACCAGTTGCACCGCCGACATGCATCTACCAAACTAGATGATCTCGGAGGAATGTCCGGGGAATGCATAGGAGTGTGCCGTGAAATAGATAACCGTCGGTGATCGAGTAGTTAGGGATGATCTCAGGTGGGTCCTGAGAAAGTATAGAGTATATAGCCGCAAAGTCTGGACATGCCGGATACTCTGTGACCAAATGCTCGAATCCCGTGTTCTCAGTGATAAGGGTGTGGAGTAGGCCCACTCGGAGGCTAAGCACATCGGCTGGTTTGTTCTCAACACCTGCTCGGTGTTTAAGAATGTAATGGAAATCTTGCATATATTCTATCCACTTGGCGTGGCGGTGACTCAACTTCTTTTGGGAGTCCAGATAGCATAAGGCCTGATGATCCGAGTATAATACAAACTCATGAAGGAAGAGGTAGTGTTTCCAATATCTCAGAGATTGCAAGATCGCGTAAATCTTCCGGTCATAATTGGAATATCTCTGTCGGGCATCATCCAGTTTCTCACTAAAGTAAGAAACCGAGTGACCTGACTGTCTGATTACTTCTCCTATGTCTACAGTAGTAGCGTCGGAAGCTACCTTGAATGCTTAGTTGAAATCAGGTAATCAGAGTATCGGGGCCGTGGTCAATTTTGCTTTAATGTCCTCGAATGCCTGGGTGGCGGGGGTGTCCACTGAAAATCTCCCTTACGAAGACAGCTTGTGTATGGAGCTATGATGGTGCTGAAACCTCTGATAAAGCATCTGTAAAACGTGGCATGAAAACTTCAGGCTTCATGGATATTAGTGGGAATTGGCTAGTCTCGAATAGACTTGACTTTATCAGGATCTACGGACACGCCTGAGACAGAAATGATGAACCCTAGAAAGTGTCAAACTCGGACAAAAAGGTGCACTTTTTCAGGTGGATATAAAAGTGCTCCTTTCAGAGGGTATCAAAGAGTAGTCGTACGTGTGTGAGGTGCTCCTCGTGAGTCTGACTATAAACTAGGATATCGACAAAATAGACTACGAGGAACTTGCCCATATACAAGCTTAAAATCTGAGTCATCATGCATATGAATGTACTAGGGGCGTTGGATAGCCCAAAGGGCTTAACCAACTACTCAAATAGTCTGTCCTTCGTCTTAAATGCGGTCTTCCATTCATCACCCTCCTAGACCCTGATCTGGTGATACCCTCTCCGTAGATCTAGCTTGGAAAAGATCTGGGCACCTGACATGTGTCTAGGAGGTCGTCGAGTCGAGGAATAAGAAATCGATATTTAATTATGATCTTATTGATGATCCTATTATCAACGCACATTCGCCAACTATCGTCCTTCTTATGGGTAAGAAGGGCATGTACGACACACGAGCTCAAGCTCTCTCTTATGAATTTCTTTCGTAGGAGGTCAGAAATTTGAGTCATGAGCTCTTCGTGCTCATCGGGGTTCATCCGATAGCGTGGAAGATTCGGTAAAGATGACCTCTGTATGAGATCAATCACGTGTTGTATGTACCGAGTTGGGTGTAGCTCATCAGGGAGTTCCTCTTGCATGATGTCGTTGTACTAATCTAGGAGATGTCGAACATCAGGGTGGATTGACTGTAAGTCCATAATGTCCTTCGTAGTCTGAGAAACAACGACATAAATGATGCTGGTATCGTGACTCTCCCTAGTGAACTCAGTACGTCGTAGGATATGGATAGGTCTGAGGAATCCGTGGTAACTGAAGGCTCGACCTTTCCCTTTGGGGAATCTTTGGGTTGTGTCGGGGATAATATGATCTTGCGGCCCTTATCAAAGAATACACAAGTGTTGGATCGTCCATAACAAGACACATCCCTATCGTAAAGTCAGGGCCTGCCTAGTAATACATGTGCGACGTCCATGTGAATGACGTCACACCAAACTCTATCCTCGAAGGAGGCTAGCTGAGTAGGTACCTGACACCTCTGGGTGACCTGGATCGCTGTCTTATCTACCCAGACGACTCAATACGAATGTGGACGGGGCTCTGCCTTAATCTTCATTCACTCAAGCCCCTTTTGGGCAATGGTGTTCACACAACTGCCACCATCAATAACGAGCTTGCAGGCTCCGCCTTCAGTTGGGAAATAAGTGTAGAAGATTGTGGCCCGCTTCTAATTCTCATCTGCATGGGGAATGTGCAGTAAGCGGCGGATAACACCCATCTCAAGTGCTCGGCCTGCCTCATCTTCCCAACCTTCTTCTACGGCCACGATAATCTCCTCCTTAGGTGGTTCTAAGGGATCAACTATAAGTTTAGGATCCTTCTCAATAAGTAGATTCCTTGTGGGGCACTGTGCCGCCACATGACCTCTACCCTGACAACGATAACACTGGATCCCGGGGTTTGGGGGCCCGGTGGTGGTGGGGGTGGCTCTCGTGCCTGTGGGGGTACGAGAAGGCATGAATGGGGTGGATCCCTGCTGAGGGGGCCTCCTAGGTGCAGAACTATTGGGATGTGGATTAGGTCGTCGTGGACTTGAAGTGCGCAAGTACTGCTCGTACTCTAATGCGAGCTGGAAGATCTGCTTTCTTGTCTCCAGGTGATGGGGAATGAGTTACCTACGGTTGTCTGCCAACAGTATGACCCTAAAGCGGGAGGCCGTCATGATATGCTCCTCAGTAACATCACTCCTCACAACAAGCTCATCAAAATGAGTCATGTACTCGGCTACGGAAATGGTGCCTTGTCGTACATGTAGAAGCTGATCCAGGAGCTGACTACGGTACGAAGCATGGATCTAAGCTTTTGTTTCATATCAGCCCATCGGGTGATGGGGTCATGGCCCTCTCTATCTAAAGAGCGCTACAAACTCGTCCAATAAATCTTGGCTTGCCCAACTAACTTCGTCCTGGCAAACCTCACACGCCTCTCATTTGTCATCTCATACCAATCGAAGTAATTATCCATATCCGATAACCAATCACTAAACACCTTAGGATCTAATTTCCCATCATAGGATGGAGCATCGATTCGAATACCACTGGTAATGTCATCCTCATATCAATAACCTCTAGGGGCCTCATAGCGACCCACGTAGCCATCTCGTTCGTAAGCGTATCGTGCATCCTGAATGTGACGACCTCCATGTGGTGGATATTGAGGTTGAGGTCATTCTTTTGGTGGAGGATGATTCCTACCATCACTGGGGTTCCTATAATGCTCGTTGGCTATCCCCGGGCCTTCTTGAATGGGCGTGGGAGCCTGTGCAAGAGGGTTGTGGAATATGCGATCTAGGGTGTATACAGGGTTAGGATTTCTCTCCCTTTCACGACAATCCTCACGTTAGACAACTTGTGGCCTAACAACTTCTAGTAGATGGGGAAACCTACGGGGCTCTAGATCTTCTACTCTAGTGGTGAGATTTTCGAATTGCTCCCTAAGGTCATGTAACTGTGTGTCTTCCAAATTTTTTTGGAGATCGGACATGGGCATATCAGTGTTGGAACTGGTAGTGGCTTGACTATTTTGAGGGGTTGACCTTGACATCGTATGTCTAAATGCCTTACCGCTACGTAACATGCAAAATGACCCTAACCTGGCTCTGATACCAAACCGACACAGGGTAAGGCCTTAAGGAACTACGGCTAGATGCAGTCGCAATTTCCAATGAAGATGAACTTGCAATACCGTATTTCAAAACCACTTTCTTTAATTTGCCACCAAAAATAAAGCCACTTAGAATAAGGAAACCAGAAAGGAGTACGAGCGCGAGAGTGCGCGAAATCAAATGACTAATTTAATGATGAAATACAAAGACTTAAATAACTGAGATCAAAATTTACAAACTAATAATCGAGTAGAGATTAAACACAAATTTCAACTGTAAAGAAATAACAAACAGACCTTGGACTCACACAATATTGAGGAGAGGGCAGGAGGTGTCTTCGGAGGGGTGTTGGGAAGCCAAAATCGCAAACCGGGACTGATTTTAGATGTCCAGATGACGGCCCAACTGCTGGACAATGGTAACGGTTGCTGGACGTTGCTGTCAGGTGCCAGGAAGTAGGATGGGAGGGGTTGGAAGCAGCACAGCTTCTGGATAGTTCCTGGCGGCTGGAAAATGGGGGAGTTGCAGGTGCTGGCCGGTTGTTGAGGAGCAGGCAGCAGACTATAGAAGAATTGGAGATCATGTAATTATTTGGGGAGGCTAGAGGAGGAATTCCAGCAGGCGACTGGGTGTTCTGAATGCGTGGGAGCTGAGGGTTGAAGGCTTGGAAGGCTGTGATTGCCTTCCAGGACTGGGCCGAGAGGAGGTTGGGCTGGTTGGGAATGGACGTGAGAAGGGGGCTCAGTTTGGAGGCGTAATTGTGGGTCCATGTGTGGCTGTAGAGAGAGGGAGTGTGCCGGCTGTAGTGGGAGTAGTGGAGAGGTGGGGTGTAAGCTATATTTTAGGAAAGGATCCTAAAATTTAGGGGAGTAGGGAAGTGGGGTAGTGGAGGAGGTTAGGAGGTGGTTATGGGGTGGTTGTGGGGTAGTGGTGTGGTGGTTATGGGGTAGTGGGGAGGTGGTTGCCGCGGTAGATGATTTCTGGCAAGGGTCACCGGATATGGTGGTGGTGGATGGAGACGTTTTCCGGCCATCGCCAGAAAACTTAAAATTGGTGGAATGATAAGGGGATGACGGGGAATCACCGGAGGTGACCGGAGAATTATTTCGGTGATCACCGGAGACGAACTATAGAGGATTTGAGGAGGTGGATGGGTCGGTTTTGGGGATTTAGTGGGAGGGACTGTTGGAGAAGTGGATCCACGACAAGGGTGAGGAAGATGGGTGGTTCGCAGAGGGATGTGGTGGTGGAAGAGGAGGCTGACTGCTCTGTCGAAGGGATGGGATGAAATGAGGGAGGTCGACAATGGGTTGGGGAGGGGAAATGGTAGAGGTCGGCTGCTATGTGGAGAGGTATAGGAGGATATGGTGGATGACAGAGGAATGGGGGAGGAGGAAGTTGAGGCTCACGACAATGGGAGGAGTTTCGGGCTTCACGCCCGTGGGTCGGCTTCGGCACTGAATTTACCAAAGAAAAAGCTTCTACACCAAATTCTTCAATACCTTCAAATGAGAGCCCCACCCTTAATATATAGACACTAGGTGGGACAACGAACTTTCATGATTTGCCGAACGTTGCTGATGCGGAGCGGAAGACGAGTTTTGGGCCCGTTCGGGGACGATTGACGACTTACCATATATGGCGTGCCCGGATCATAGATCGATGATCCGACTCCGCGTACATGTCCGGATCCGCGTTTCGATGTTTTTTCATATATAACTTTATTATTTTCGGACATTTTTTCTTGTATTTATGGCCCCGAAACCATCATCCAATCCTAGCCGTCGATTTCGGGTGCCCTAATTATATTTTATTATAAATAGGACATTAGTGCTGCAGTTTTGAGGATTACTGAAATTTGGAGAGTCTTCTTCGTCATTTCCGGTGATCTCTCCATGGTGCCGACTCCGTGGAACCCCTTGGTGACGACTCCTCGGGAAAGTTCTTTATATCTTTGTGTTTCCCCCTCCTTCTCCACCTCTCCATCCCGCTGTCCAGCTAGCCGCCGACTCCTTTCCCCCTGTTTTCAGCCAGCTGCTGCCCCAGCCAGCCACCACCCTCCTCCCTGTTTCCTCCCTACAAACCGTAGCCCTCCCTACTGCCTCAGCCGCCCCCCTTTCCCCACTCGAGCACCACCCGCCCCTCCCTGCTGTCACAGCCAGGTGCCCCTCTTCCCTGGCAACAGCAGCCCGCCAACAGCAGGCCGCCAGTCCCCCATTCCCCCCCCCCCCCCCCCACCCCAAACAGCCCACTTGGCTGTTTACACCCTGAACCAGTCCAGATATGGACATTCCAGCCAGATGCAGCCCCTTCCCCGTTTTGCTTCCATCACCCCCATTACGTGGAACCACCTCCAAATGTCATTCGCCCATTAGATCTACCCAGATCTGGGCATTTCAGCTCGGATCCAGTCATCCTCCGCCCCGATCCAGCCCTCCCAACCCCCAACCGGCCTTCTCCTTATCCGATCCAGTCCACCCATCACCGGGACCCCTCTTTTAGCCCTCCAATGTTCAGATTTACTTTACTTACAACATCCCTTTATTTGTGTTGTGTTTTGTATTGGATATTGGTTGTAAAACTTTGTTGTGGTTTGAATATTATATGTTTGCTTGTGATTATAGTTCATTAAGATATTTGCTCCTTGAAAATCTCTAACTGCAGGAAGGATTGAGTCGTCACGCGCTTATTTTTGGCCCTCCATGCGGAGGAAAGCGACGCCTTAGCCAAACAAAAAATTTATTCTCGTTTATAATTTGATGCAACGTTAATTATGCTATTTTAATTGTTTGGAGTTAATCATTATCGTCTAATTTCAAGTAGTGCATGCATTGAGTCATTAGGAAGTCGGGAGTCAACCCTCACCCACCACTAGTGTGCATTCTAGGAGTCCACTACACACCCTACCCTACATCAGTTGGTATCAAAGCTAGGTTTGGGCCACATTTATAAACCTAGTGGTAGGTCATATAGAGTCCTTAGATTCATTTATGGCAAGTTAGCATCGTCATTCCTTTCCTCAATTTGGGGATCTCGAGTCTACCTATATCTAATTCCATAGAGCCCCTTCTAAGAGATCATCACGTTACTATGTTAATTATTCCCGATCGCAGCACACCCCTTCCAGAGATCGTGTGGACCCTTCGATACGATTCCATTATGATAGGGATGACCATCATGATGAGAGGTCCTCACGTTATCATCATTACACCTCTCCATGACATTATGATGGTAGGGTTGAGTACCCTTCAGGTCATCATCGTTACACCTCGCAGCTATTTGAGGAACCAGAATCCGTATATGCTCGACCCCATAGAGCTTCTCCGGAGAAGTCCTCGTACTAGCATGTTGATCATCCTCACCCGCTGTCACACGTTCGTAGCGATCACGCCCACCCACGAGCACGATCTGATTATATTAGGAACGACCGTCTAGATGACTCTCAGGAGCCCTATAGAGGCCACCATCGCCAGGATCACATCAAATATCAAGACCCTCCTAATGTTCTGCAAACAGAGATACCTGAGGCTGAATTTCAACGATTAGTTCTTGATCAATTCGATCGTTTGGATGCTCATATTGATCACATGAGGTCTGCCATAAGAATCAATAAGAGAAAGCCTAGGGATTTAGGTCAAGCCACCGATGTGTCTAGTAGTGCTCCCACTGACATGAGAGACCTGACACCTGATTTTGATTCATCTCGTCCGTATGAGACTCTGTTCCCACTTGACCATGGAGTCCAGTCCGATCCTGACAATTTCATACAAGTGGAGAGTGATACTAGTATGACTAGTGAGCGTGGTCACGAGAGTCGGGACGTGTGACACTGTAGTTGTATATCCACCTTTTACACCTCATTTAGACTTAGTTTCCCCTTCCGCTAGAAAGTCAGGCCTCGACATTATACCTAGTGGCCCACTATTGAGTAGGGAATTTTCCCACTCTTCTCTTATCATTGTCCCGAGCCACATTGCGACTGAGAGCCTTGTGTTGACCTCGTAGTGACTGTCTCACCCCCTTATGAGGACACCACCTCTATCGGCGATACTCATCTGGAGGATCATCCCACTATTATTGACTTCATTGTTGAACCCCCAACCGGCCTTCTCCTTATCCGATCCAGCCCACCCATCAGCGGAACCCCTCTTTTAGCCCTCCAACGTTCATATTTACTTTATTTACTGCAGCCCTATTATTTGTGTTGTGTTTTGTATTGACTGTTGGTTGTAAAACATTGTTGTGCTTTGGATATTATATGCTTGCTTGGGATTATAGTTCATTAAGATATTTGCCCATTGAATATCTCTAACCGCAGGAAGGATTGAGTCGCCGCGCGCTTGTTTTTGGCCCTCCTTGCGGTGGAAAGCCACGCCTTAGCCTAAAAGAAATTTTATTCTCTTTTATAATTTGATGCAATGTTAATTATGCTATTTAATTGTTTGGAGTTAATCATTAGCGCCTAATTGCAAGTAGTGCATGCATTGAGTCATTAGGAAGTCGGGAGTCAACCCTCATCCACCACAGTGTACATTCTAGGAGTCCACTACACACCCTACCCTACATCAGTTGCGCTCCCCAAAATAAACCAAATACAACTTGAAAAAAAAACTAATGCTAAGATCGATGATCCTCTCAAGATGAGCGTCCCGATCGTCACTGTGCCCGACGTCAGTGTGAGTAGACCCGAACGGGTCGGGCGGACTGCTCTCCATCAATGAGGATCAAGCTACGTCTTGTTTTATAAATTAATTATTCATATGGAGATTTAATATGCGCGCATATTACTAGCTTGCGTCATCTAATGGTTGGAATCATGTTTATAAACTATTTTCCGTTATGTTTTTCCGTTTAACGATGTTTTGTGCATTAACTAAATTATTTATCTTCCTTTCATCTAACGGTCATATACATGTTGATAAACTATTTCTCCATTGTGTTTTTTCCTCTTAATAATGTTTAGTCAGTAACTAAACGTCGTCTTCTTACTGTGCTTCCATCTATGGGTCATGTTCTTTTACATTTCTGTTGCTATATGATTTCATATCATCACCATGTTATGTTCTTGGATTTCAGGAGATAAACACAGAGGAGGTTCTTAAACATTTGAAATATGTCGATATGGTATGTTCGAGAGACTTACCTCCATCAGTTACTGCTCATAAATAATCATGTTATGATGTTTTTATCTACTAATGCCTTTTGATTTTATGTATTCACCGCATTTTGTGGTGTTAAATGAACATGAATACCTTAGTTTCTTATTAGTTAATAATAGTTGAAATACTTTTCTTTTCATTTAGTTTCTACTAAGTTGAGGTGAACTTGATGATCATCCCTGGTTTCCAAACACTTGAAACATGAACTATCTCAAATACTTTTAGTCAGTCGGTATAAGAACAAAATACTTGCAATGGCTCTTTAATGTCTCAGGAGGTCCTTTAATGACAGTTCGAATGTCAACTGCTGTTATGCCAGTGTGTTAAAATGAAAGTTCATTTGTCTTGGCTTCTACCCTTTGAATTTTTAGTCAAGGCCGCCAAGAGTAATTTCTTAGGCCAGCAATGCTCTACGGTTCTGAGTGTTGGGCAGTGAATGGTGTACATGAGCAAAACTGGGAGTTGCGGAGATGAGAATGCTTAGGTGGATGTGTGGTCACACGAGACTAGATAAAATTAGGAATGAATGTATCAGGGATAAGACAGGAGTGACGCCAATTATAGAGAAGATGCGAGAAGCTCGTTTAAGATGGTTCAGACATGTACATAGGAGACCATTAGAGGCACCTGTTAGGCGTTGTGAGAGTTTAGTCACTAGAAATGTTAAACGGGGGAGGGGTAGACCAAAAAAGACTTAATGAAACTATAAGGAAAGACATGATGTACTTAGGCATTAGTGAGACTATGATTAAAGATAGGGCGCAATGGCGACAACGGATCCATATAGCCAACCCCACTATGGTGGGATAAAGGCTTGAGTGTTGTTGCTGTTGTTGTATAGTTGGAGATTCTTGATTAAGGCTTTCTCAGATGATCGAGAGAGTATTGGAGTAAACATGTTCTTGAAACTTTGGCAGATCAAAGTGACTATTTGCAAAGTGACAGGTGAACATTTTTTTAGTATCTCAAAGAGATGGAAGAGAATTGACATTCTTTAGGATCAATTGCAACATAACCAAAAAATGAGGAAAGAGAACTTTCAAACTATTAGCATTTATATGCAAAATCAAACTAAGTCGAATTCGGGCAACTTTTGCTTGACTAAAAAAGCTATTTTATTCTCAACTCACTCAAACTGATACTTTTTGATGCCTATTATAATATATTGTACAAACATATAATATATATATAAATACTTATTTCAGTTTTACTTGAACTAGATTCAAGCTTGCTAAACTTGAATTGGGTCTAGTCGAGTTGAATTTCAAGAGAGTTTTTAGCAACTCGTTTTGATTATTTTACTTAGACTTAGGTCAAACCCTCATAACCAACCAGTACACTAGACAAGCTTCTCAATAGTTATCCATGCACAGGCTTTTAAAAGCTTCAAGAGTTGTAGTTATCATACAAGCAAACTATTCATTATGATGATAATGAAGGCTTAACAAAAATATTCATAAAGACTTGCGTAGTCAACATTGAGGGAAGTATGGAAAAGATAAAGGGGATGAGCAGGGTGACATTAGCTGTTACACGCACGCACTCGCCGGAGGAGCCACACATCATCAAAACTATCGAAGCGCGCATATGGAAACCTCCCTAATTAATTCATGTAACTATTTGGTATTAATACTTTTATGTTTATGGTTATGTGAGCCCCCCTCCCTATATAAGGAGGTGGTATGAGAGTATTGGGGTATCTTTGGTTATTAGGGTTTGACTCTCATTTGAGAAAGGGGTCTTAGGGGGAACCAACCTCCTAGATCTTGGCCGGAGTTCGCTCCAGATTGTATCTGTTTTTCCCATTTAATGCAAGCATGTCTAGTCCTTTGTTCGATGGCGTATCAATGGTCCGACCTGCCGCCCCCGTCCGCTCGTTCCAAGCCGCCGGGGATCAAGCCATGGTGAACACCCGCCTCACCGCCATCTCCATCTGTGACAAGCTCGATCGGCAAACAGAGATGCTCGCCAACATTCTCGCCATGGGGCAGCACCTCCACGACAAGCTCGATCGACTCGAGGAACACAATTGGATTCCTCCAGCAACGCCTCCGACAGCCAGATCCAGCACCACAGCTCCCGCACCGCCTCCGGCAGCCAGATTCAACACAGCTTCCGCCCACCGCAGCTCCAGCACCGCCTCCGACCGCCAGCTCCGGGCTGCGCCGATTCTGGCCGAGCCACCAGAAGGCCACGCCTCCGGCGCCCTCTTCCGCCAGATCCAGCCCGCGACATCTCCTGTAACGCCAACGCGCGACCGCGACCACCCCTCTCCGAGATCATCTTCTTCCTCCGCCGCATGCGTCGAGTCCTCTTCTGCCGCCTGAATCGAAATTCCTTCCCGCTTGGCCGCTCTTTCCCTCATCGAGCAGCACACTCTCTCTTTTTTTTGTCTTTTCCATTGAAACCCGCCGGGACCCCTTTCCCATCACCCCTAGCAAAAGTTTTTCTTTTCCCCACTACAAGACAAACCACTATATTTACTTTCTTCTTTTCCCTTTGCCCCATCACATCAACTTTCTTTCTTTTTTTTACTTGAGACCCAAACTAGCTGCCACCAACCGTGATTCTTTTCTCTTCTTTCCCTGCTTGCACAAGCAACCACCAACTCGCTATTTTTTCATCCCTTCCGTTCTTAAGGATCCCGACTAAAATTTTGAACTCGACCTTGAGGACAAGACCGAGTTTCAAGTCCGACATATTGTTACACGCACACACTCGCCGGAGGAGCCACGCATCATCAAAACTATCGAAGCGCGCATATGGAAACCTCCTTAATTAATTCATGTAACTATTCAGTATTAATACTTTTATGTTTATGGTTATGTGAGCCCCCCTTCCTATATAAGGAGGTGGTATGGGAGTATTGGGGTATCTTTGATTATTAGGGTTTGGCTCTCATTTGAGAGAGGGGTCTTAGGGGGAACCAGCCTCCTAGATCTTGGCCGGAGTTCGCTCCGGATTGTATCCGTTTTTCCCGTTTAATGCAAGCATGTCTCGTCCTTTGTTCGATGACGTATCATTAGCTGTGGACACCAACTAAAATCTTGATAAGGCTCATGGATATATCAACTTTATTCAACTTCTTTCTCATCTCTTTCATGCCCACCAATGTGAAGGCTCATGCATATGCATATTGCACAAACTACCGACAATGAAAGGAAGGTCTACATTTTATTTATAACTAAAAAAATTCAACAACTTTACCCTTTGGATCCTAGTAACCATGGAGCTAGGCCACCTTTCTATTTTCAGGGCATCTTATTAGAATCAGATGCTCTTTTGTTTTGAGCAGCCATTCCTTAATCTTCAAGTCTCTTCGCTTTTATAGACCGGTGGATGAAGCCCCTTAAAGTGGCGTAGGTAACAATCCATGCTGACCTTCACAGCTACAGGTGCATGGGCAGGAATTGTTGCAGGCAACGCATTTCTGAAATCTGCAAGGACTTCTGTTGTTACACCAACAATCCTACAAGAGTTGCTTTTGCATTGATGACTTCCATTGTAACAGCACGTCTCTACCGTCAACCGCCACAGTTTGCATTATACTTTTACTTTCTGCCATGAATTTACAAAATCATTTATCAGTACTTACATAGAGGAATTTTATTATCTTTTCTACAAGGGACTGAGCATTTCAGGATGTAAAAAAGAAATAAACTATACATTGTAACATGACATTTATGAAAGATCTCACCTCGATTTAAACTCTTCCTTTAATAGATAAATCCTTAAGGATGTCTTTCTCTCTCTTTCCTTTATCCTAAAATATTAAAGTATAGAACGTTAGTCATAATTGACTAAGAAAATTCTTATTTATTTTACACTTACCTTGCTTACCTTTTGAAGTTCTTGCACATGAAGGAAACATTATCATTAATAAACATGAGGTATTCATATAATCAACAAAGAGCCAACATGTACAACATTAACAACTAGGAAATACGTACACATTTAAAATATGTTTCCTCGTAACTTTTCTAATAGCCTTTTCTTTTCATCATTTCTTTCTATTGTTCTTTTCATCATTCCTTTTATTTCTATTTGGGGCAATGTTAAGGATAAATTTCATCATTCATTCATTACGTGCTTTATGGTTAGTACACTCACATTTTTCAGATTCAGTGCTATCATCTAGCACTGGTGTCCAATCAGGACTCCTGAATCTAAGAGTATTCATAGTGGGAGGACATTCACCCCACCTCCACAAGTTAGGCCAACCCTTAACATAGCTTATTGCATCGTTGCATCTTTCATATTGTTTTGTTTTTTATCATTTCTTCAGATTTATACTTATTCCGCATTACAGTCATTCACTTCAAATGCTTCTTCATTATCCTTATACATATTCATATTATCATTTGTATCTAAAATATTTAACAAACTATGATTTACAAACATATGTCTTCATCATCATTTAAGCACACTAAGAATATCATGTGTACAAGCATTTGGGCAATTCTTTATCATTATTTATCATCATTTCTATGAGTAATCATTATATAAAACTGCATGAAAAGAAATCATAGAAACTAAAGAAATAAGAACTCAACATAACTTTCTTTTTCCTTTATTCTTCTTTGGATCTGTGTCCATTCTCTGTTGTATCATTTCCTATACAGTTTATCATTCATCAACTTTCGTATATTAATTACTATTTATTCATATTTAGTTCATGCATCGATGTGGTTTTCATTCACGAGGGAAAATTGCCCTATTGTCACTAAGGAATGGGTGTACCACTTAGCCAAATCCGCATTGATATGACAAGAACCTCCGCCGACTTGATGAACCTATCAACATTTATTATAGGCTTGTTGACATCTATATGAAGCTTACTAATCAACCATATATAATTACCATATATTATTGATAATATGATAATTTATTCATGTAAGGCTCCCATGTAAGTGAAAGCGACACATCCTCCATAATTTTAATATGAATTTGCCCACAAAGTAAACCAAAATCCACAATAAATCCCCTCAAGAATTTGTTATATAATGCTGCCTACAACTCCAACATTCCAAAATCACCTCTCGACAATCCTCAAGTTGGCTGCCCTTACAAAATAACAAGGACTTTTTGTATGGAATAATTATCACAACCCTTCTTGAGAAGTATCCATTGTAAACATGAAAGATGAGGAAAAACCACGATTATAAACCCATGGAAAAGCTAGGGTTTACTTCCTTCGTATAAAAGTATTTATGTATAACGCCAAAAATATTGATGCCCTAAAATCAGTCCTCTAATTTCTCTGTTAAATTCATCATAATATTCTTCAATTAATATCAAAATGAATAGTCTCATAAGAGTAAACAGGACTTCATTAATCTCAATCACAAGTCATGAAAGAACTAACAACATAAACAACCTAGGGTTTCCTACCATCCTACAGAAAAAGAGGAAATGAACATGTTGACGTAGAAAACGCAACTCCACGAACTTACGCTAAAGAGAGCGGGGAAAACTGCGGGTTGTTGGTTACTATTTCGATGACAAGATCTGACTAGAGAAAGGAAGGATAGAGGCCGCAAAGCAGCAAGGCCAGATTTGCCCGCAACGACAAATATCACTTGTTGCGGACAATTTATAGATCAAAGGGAGCGGTTACAAGAGAGAAGAAAAGTCTAGCCGGCGACCAGGAGACCGAGAAGATACTAAATTCGAGACTACAACTGGAGGCAACAGGCTTGAGGATTCGAATCAGCGTGTCTTCTTGGTACTGCTCACCCCTATTTATAACAGAGGGAACCTGCCCGAATGGGTAGGCCCCAAAACTACGGGATGCCCGAGGTACAAGAGAACCGGGCAGAGATGAGAGGTTACATGACGTGCGAAAAACAATAACTAAGAAAAAGAACTCTAACCGCGCGGTCCGGGTCTGACCGTTAGCCTGTCTCTCCTCTTCCTGAAGATGCTTGCTGAGTTGTCTAGAGCGGCTTGTGCAGTCACTGGAAAGGAGGACCGCCTTGACCGGCAGGCATGAAGAAAGCTGGTCGCAGAATTTCGGGTAAACAGAACATATACGCCTTATAAACTCCATAAAACTGAAGGGAAAGAAGAAAAATTAGAAATTAGAAGCTTTTTAATCCATCTAGGATTTTCCAAATTACTAATCCATGTTCTGAATCCACCAAGGAGTGGAAAGGAGTTGATAGGAAGGAATTACCTTAAGTTTGGAGAGGAAATTCCTTGAAACCGAGCGGTTTCCAGCGTTGAACTGGTGTAGACGGGGCTCGATGAGCGGCAGTCGCCCTTCTGGAGTCAGGAGCGATATCATGTGCATGAACAACTGAGGAATGCTCGGGTTTTCCTTATGAATACCCGAGGCCCCTTTTGCATGACACGCATAGGCGGTCCACCGTGAGTCACGCTCGTGGTCCGGTCGATTCCCTGCTTTCCTTAGCCGGTTCAGCCCAGCCAACCCCTCTTTCACTTGAAAATCCAGCCAGCCCCTTTTTCACTTGAAAATCCAACCAGCCCTTCCTCTTTTTGAACCTCAATTTTATTGCTTAAGCTTATACGTAATTTAGCGTAATCACATACATATTTCGTTACGATTTCAACCTAAATTTCATTGCGACCCTACATGTACGTCATAATTATTACGTCGTTACATTTACGTTGACGCATACGTAAATCATTATAATTTACATATTACATATGCACCATAATTGATGTCAGTACAAAGAATTTTAGCGTGCAATTTATTTAACACTTGATAACGCATAAATTATTACCCGTTAAACTTGTCGGCGTCACATCCATCATAATCCGAGGGTTTAATTTTTATTGGTGAGTTCATCCCACTGTGGATGGAGATCAACCCAACTTTTTGAAGCACGAGTTTTTGTGCCCGTTTGGGTTTGTTTTCCCTATTGTCGATTTTAGTATCGTCATATGGAACACCCGGCTCGCTGATATGATTAACTCATTTTTTTTAATATTTTTCTAGATCATTGTCATTACTCATCTTCTCTATTTGAGTGCGAAGTCTTTTTATGCTTACCTCAGAGAGCTTTCTAAGAAACATTGAGTTATATCCCTTTTTGATCCCATTGAGAAATAGAACTAACTAATCCTAAGGCAACTATTTATGAACTGCTTGGAGCTTACTCTTCTTTTCGTACTATTATATTATGGATAGTCAGATAATGGTAGAAACTGGATTCCAGTGTCATTTGCTCCTATTAGAAATATGATTGACTACAAATTTTTAGCCTTTTTGTTTTACTGTGGAGATCATCATCGTCCCCATCCACCCGTTTGTAAAGATTGTGTTGATCCTCCAACATGATTCGATTATGCTAAGAGCGATTAATATTATAATTATCATGGTCCTTATAAAGGTATTGTCACGAAGATAACATCACTCATATTTACGCTAAATATGTCATCCTTTGACATTCAGCTGGACCCAAAGGCATTTACAAATTGGTTAAAGACGAAGATAAAACTTCAAAGTCAGGTGAAGACTTATTGGATTAACCTTGAACGTTTGAGAGAGCGAGTTGGTCTTTGCTCGATATCTCGATGAGCGGTCATGAAGCGGGAGTTAAAGAAGAAGCATGTTTCAGTATCCTACAAGATTCAGCTCCTCGATCAATAAAATACCCTGCGGCAAGGGACTTCGTCTGTTACTGATTACTTTTGAGTCAACGAGTTAGTAGTGAGGAGTGATATTCAGGAGGAGTTCATTATGCTCATTTCTCGATTTCGATCTGGGCTTCTGTCGGAGATTTGTGAAGAGTTGATTCTCCATTACTTAGAGTCTATCAATCTGATATTTTACTTTGCGCTCCATTAGGAGAGCATTATTTGAGATTTACGAAACTGAGGCATTTTTAAATGTTATTTTTTATACATGACACAATACTAACTATTTTACAACCTATTAAACTTCTAAATAATAAAAGCTGTATGAAACATTTAACACACAATACTTTAATGATAGAAAATTTGTAAAACTAGTAATTTTAAGAAATTTGCAACTATACATTGTTTCTATGACATCAAAATTTTAAAAATTAAATTTCAAACATACCTTATTCTTCAATCATCATCGCTTACAGACTCATCTATAGTCGGCAGAGTAGATAGAATATGGTCATCATCTGATGAACGCTCTAGATCTGCCTCGTCCACCTCAGATATTTTTCTCTTTCCCTGTCTTTGATAACTAATTGTTACATCTTTGCTTGTAGTTAGTCTAGGAGGCCTCCTTGCATCATGATCAGTGTCCACTATATCTCCAAGTTGCGCCCACGTCAACCCTTCTCCAAGAAAGACTTCATCATCGCCATCATCATTTTCATCCTCATCAGGATCAACATTCACCATCCACTCTTGTACCTTCTCTGAATCTAAGCTCTTAGCTGCCAATGGATTTCAAGATGTGTCTGAATATTTCAACTTCAACAAAGCATTGAACTTTACAAAAACAAGATCGTTCAATCTTTTGTTGTCGAGTTTATTTCTCTTCTTAGAATGTATCTATAAAATTTTAAAATATGCTAAATAATGCATACAATTATGCAATAAGATATTTATGTTTAGCTAAATAACTAAATTAATGCATACTATCTCAAAGGTGCTCCAGTTCCTCTCACAGCCAGAGGATGAAGTAGTCAGACTCAAATTCTTCATAGCCATAGTTTTAAGGTGTGGCGTATCAACACTATTAAGCCTCCGCCAATGTACTGTGAAAAATAAAATGATAATAGTCTTCATAGCCATAAGTTTAAGTTGTAGCGTATCAACACTATTAAGCCTCCACCAATGTACTGTGAAAAATAAGATGACAATAAATTTCAATTATACATAATACATCATTAAAAATTAAAGTTAATAAAAAATATATTAAACTATACCTGGATTTAAGTAGGGATTTATTAGCTGTCATGTCTTTACCAAATAACCCTTGTTGATATTGGTAAAGATCAAGCTCAACACTGATGTGACCCAGTGTAGAAGGATCTTTCCTATATATCCTTGAGTGACACTCAACAAAATCACTCATAAACCTTCCGCCAGCCTCAAACTCCACTCGGTGGTAATAATAAAAATATGAGTTTAAGTAATAACCTGCAAGGTGTAGAGGGTTGCTCATCTTCTTCTCCCATCTGCTATCAATCAACTTCCAACTTCCATATATGAAGATATTTGTTCTCTTGGTGATTGAGAACAACATCAACCTCTTCCCTAGCTTTTTTTATATCCCCATATAACAACTCCATGGAATGTGTATCCCCATCGACTCTTCTTAAAACCTCCACAAATGGTGTGAATATACCAACAACCATCTCGATATTCACCCAAAATCTAGTGCTCATCACTATCATTGCAGCCTACCATATGCAAAATAAATAAGAAAACAAGAAAATACTACAAAACGTCAGTTTCAAACAATATTCTAAATTAAAGTGAATAAATATGTAATAGTTTTACATGTTTTCCCCCGACACTACTGGCCAACTTTGTTGCAGCCCACTTTGCAGATGTGAATAGACCCCTCAACTGATTCTTCTTCTCTAAGATACTCTCTAAAGATAGAAACGCTGTAGTGAATCTAGTCACACCTGGTTGAATGAGCCCATGAGAGTCCAATTCCTTCGTCGACTCTCTAAACATGTCGAGAGAGATGCGACCATAGATGGAGACCGAGAGTTGTAGGCCCAAGGAGATAACACTCTTTATTGGCTTCTGAAAGTACATAGTGTGTCTCTGAGTATTCTCTAGAGAGAGAGGGGGGGGGGGGGGGGGGGGGGGTGAATAAAGTTTAAAACTTTTTCTCTAATTATGCACACACAATAAAACTACTAAGTATTATGCAATTAACAATCCCAATAGCAGAATAAAGTAAATATAGATTGCAGGAAATATAAAAACAGATAACTGTAAACAAGTACAACACAGAAAGCAATCACAGAAGACACATGATTTATATAGTGGTTCCCCAAAATGTGGGTAGTCCACTGTTCTACCTCCCTGGTAGGATTGCACTAACTGTGCCCGAGTCTTTTGATAAGAAGACTCTCAGAACCACTGAGTCTTTTGATAAGGAGACTCTTAGAACCACTGAGTCTTTTGAAAAGGAGACTCTTAGAACCACTGAATCCTTTGAAAGAGGGATTAATAAAACTCTTTTACAGTTGGTGAATAAAGAAGAAGGAAGAGAGAAAAAGGAGAATAAAATTCTGCTTTCAGAATTCTTCAGAAGCTATTTGCTCCTTCTGTTTATCACTGGATCTGAATAGAATCAACTCTTGCTTATGAGTGTGATGATTGTAAGGGTTATTGGCTTGATCCTTATTCTCTGAGCACTTCTTGTAAACTAGCTGCTGTGTGATTAAGAAGAAGAAGCAGCTATGATTTTCCTGTGCAGAGAGATATCTTCTTTTCTGTCTTAGGGTTTGAGGAGGAAGAAGAAGAAAACCCTGTTTGACAGATAGAAAATATGTGATCAATCCTTGTGTTTTTCTTCTCCTCTCAGCATACTTATTCTCCATGATTGGAATTTGAATTTCTTTCTTATTTTGGGCTGCCTGAAAAGGAATTCCTATTGGACAGTTAATTTCCCTTTCTTCTTTTGTTCCCGACCCGTCCATCAGATTTGAATACATTCCAAAAATGTTTTTGCTGCCTCCTGGAATACTCCATTCCATTCTCCCCAATAAACGAGCCATTGGAGAACTGTCTTCAGCATTGTGGACCTTCTGAAAAGGTATTTAAAAGGACAACTGAAAAAGCTTATATTTCAGACTGTATTCGACGCTGCGTCGACTTCATCATTCTTCATGTCGACGCACCTCTGAGTTCTTATAGGAGTAGCTTCGAATTCCTTCTTAGCTCTGGCTGAACTCAGATGTCGACGTTGCGTCGATTGCTTATCGACGCATCCGTCGAGTTGAAGGCTTGGACTTGAACTTCATCTTCTGCGTCGAATTGAAGTCGAAGTTGCGTCGACTTCTAAGATGACTTCGACAGGCTCTTCCTTCTGCGTCGAGTTCCTTTCGACGTTACGTCGACTTGACATATACTTCGAGAGGTTGATTGAGTTGCTTCGACTTTCAGTCAGAGTTACGTCGATATCTAGTCGAAGTTGCGTCGACTTCTATTCAACGCAAGTTTTAACTCAACTGAATTTGTCCTTATCTTGACCTGGTCTTGACACTCTAAGGTGAGTGTGACATCCTAAGACATCTAATGACCAATTTACCTTTCTATACAATGTGGGTAATATAACCTAACTGATGAAATCACTTTAAGTAATTTGTTAGATAAATCACAAGAGTTTTTTCCAACAATCTCTCCCATTTATGATAACAAATTTTACAAAATAAAGTAAGTGATTTCAAGCATACAATTGAATAAAGGCATAGTACAGACACATACAATAACATAATGAGATGGTAAACAGAAAATCTCTGATTAATGTAAATAGATGTTTATCATAGTTAGTTACCCAAGAAATAGTTTACTTTCTTCTTTTAAGAAAAGTAGATAAGACCTCATAAACCTTTCTGAATTTTCTCTCCACATATTTGAAGTTTGTTGGGGTGGCTTTCTCTGGATTCTTCTGAATTCTCCCATGTCCCTTGAAGAGCTTTACCAGATATTTGAAGTTTGCTGGGGTGGCTTTCTCTGGATTCTTCTGAATTCTCCCATGTCCCTTGAAGAGCTTTACCAGATCAGCTTTAGCTTCAGGGAAGACATCATTTAGCTTTAACCCCAGACCAATAACCTTAACAGACACCAAGTTTATTTCTTCCGGGTCTAGCTCTTCTTCATCAGAATCTGGTACAATGAATGTTGATTCTAGATTACCAGAAGTTTGAGTAGTCTTGAATACAATCTTCCTTTTCTTTTGAAGATGCTGCTCTGTTTCATCCAGATCACAACCAAGACCTCCTTTGTGAAGTTGCCCTCTATTTTCAACAAGTTTTGCTTGAGGAAATGCTGCAACATACTTTGTAGGATCAAAGAGAGTGCTTGGGATTTGGATTGCCTCCTTGAGTTGTTCTTTTTCCATAACATCCTTACCCTTCTGCAGCCTTTCAATGAATAACCTTCTCTTTTCTTCAAGCTCTCTTTGAGAAGCTTTAAACTCATATTTATTTCTTTCTCTAATTTCATCTAGAGCACTTTTAAACTTTGGATCAATATACTCCTTCATTGTATTTTCAGGGATTTCAACCTTCTCATAAGTTTTGTAATAGGATCTGTCCTTCTTGTACTGTTTTCTTTGCTCTTTTGTATACCTCTCCCAAATAGGTATATTACTTCCATATTCTCTTCCTCTCTCATCTCTTCCACGTCCACTGTAATTCCTTCCATGCTCTCTTCCTCTATATGGAGGTTTTCCTCTGAAGGCTGGTCTTGGTCAATTGGAGTAGGTGCTGGAGTAGGATCAGGAGGGAGCTGAGATGGTGGTGGAGGTGATGGGGCAGATTCAGGGACCTGATCAACAGGCTTGACTGGAGATGATGAGATTCTTCAGAATAGGGCCTGAAGTCAGGTGTTTCAGGGAGAGGTAACTCAGTCCATTCTTTTGACTCCTGTAGACTCTTCAGGTAGTCATTATCATCTGAGAATAAATCACTCTCCCCCTGTTTTGATGACTCCCCCTATATTGAAGGCAGGGTTCTTGGAGGAGAAAAATATTCTGGGAGTGGAAGAAACTTGGAGGTGATAGCAGGCTCTCCTTCAGAAACAAAGTACAAGGGGAGAGCTGTAGTGTATTCTGAGTCTTGAGGTGGCCTGCTGGTACACCTCTCCCCCTGCTTTATATCGCTGAACAAGGATATAAAGGCATCAACAAGCAGTCTTAATGACCTTCTTCATCAATGACTTTGATTTGGGCATTGAGGTTTTGCAACCTTCTATGTTGAGTACAAATCTTTCGATAGCAGTCTTGCGAGAAATCAAGATAGAGAGAACTGAATTGAGATAGCAAAGTCTCTAGGGCTAGATCAACTGCTTCGACAATGTCTCTTTAATTTGGTGGAGACGCCATTGATGTCCTGTGAGTACCTGGGGGCTGCTCCACATACACTTCTTCCTGAAGAGTTCCATTTAGGAATGCACTCTTTACATCCATCTGATAGACTTTAATCTTCATGTGTGCAACATATGCAAGAAACATTCTAATGGCCTCCAGCCTTGCTACTGGAGCAAATGTCTGGTTGAAGTTAATCCCCTCATCTTGCCTATATCCTTGAGCCACAAGTCTGGCCTTGTTCCTGACTATGACTCCTCTTGAATCCATCTTGTTTTTGAATACCCATTTGGTTCCAATGACTGGGTAATTCCTTGGTCTCTCAACCAATGTCCAGACCTTGTTCCTCTCAAATTGAGTTAGCTCTTCTTGCATTGCAGATATCCAGTGAGGATCACTATCTGCTTCTTCAAACTTCTTAGGTTCATATTGAGAGAGAAAACATTGCAGCATTGTTTCATTTGTTAGCTGATTCCTTGTCTTGACTCCCACTGTCAAATTTACTATAACTTGTGTTGAAGGATGATCCTTTAGGGTCATCCGGGTTCTTGTTGAGTTATGAAAGGGATTCTCTTCTTCCTGAAGATCCACTTTCCCATTGACAGTGGGAGCACCATCTTCATTCTCTGGAATGATCTCAGTGGCTGGTAGTTCAGGTTCCGTAAGTTCCTCTTCATCTGCTGCAGAGTCTTCATCTGAATCAGTGTCAACTTTCTGTTTTCCTTTGTCTTGACACACTGATGAATGATCCATGATGCTGAGCCTTTCAACTTGATCCGCTAGTTGGTCTTCTTCCTGCAAAATAGTGCTGGTGGAAGTTTCCTTCCCCTTATAAAACATGTTAGCTTCATCAAAGACCACATGCACAGACTCCTCAATCTTGAGAGAGTTTTTATTATAATACCTATAGGCCTTGCTTGATGAGGAATATCTCAAAAATATTCCATCATCAGCCTTCTTGTCAAATTTGACAAGATGACTTTTCCCATTGTTTAGGATAATGCAAGACAACCAAAGATCCTAAAATAAACGACTATAGGTGTCTTTCCCTTCAATAACTCATAGGGAGTCTTCAACTTTGTCTTGTGGATGAGACTTCTATTCAGAACATAGTTGGCAGTATTCACTGCCTCAGCCCAAAAGGACTTTGGCAAGTTGGATTCAGCCAATAATGTTCTTCCTGATTCAATTAGAGTTCTATTTTTCCTTTCAGCCACCCCATTTTGTTGGGGGTTCTAGGAGCTGAAAAGCTTTGTTTTATCCCTTCATCCTCACAGAATCTACACATTAACTGATTTTCAAACTCAGTACCATGATCACTTCTGATCACAGCAACCTGAGTATTGAATTCAGATTGAATCTGTCTAATGAATCTTGAGAGGATCTTGAAGGTGTCTGACTTGGCTTTTAGAAAGAACACTCAGCTGAATCTAGAAAAGTCATCAACAATGACTAGAGTATAGGACTTACCTGCTAAGCTCTGAGTGGAGATAGGACCACATAGGTCCATGTGCAGCATGTATATGATTCTGGGGGAATCATTCTTACAAATTGGTTTGAATGATGATTTGATCTGCTTTCCTAGTTGACAGGCTCTACAAGGATGGTCTTTATTAAACTTACCTGTTAGTAAGCCTCTTACTAGGTTAAGCTTAGAGAGTTTAGCAATGGTCTTAAAATTAAGATGACTTAGTCTCCTATGCCACAACTCATTGTTTTCTAACTTAGAGTTGAATAAGCAGATCTCTGACTTAGTATACTCAAAGTATACAACATAAACCTTACCTTTCCTAAGACCAGTTAATATAATTTGGTTAGTTACAGAACTAACTATATGACAGAAAGACTTATTGAATACAACTTTGTATTCTCCATCACACAACTGACTGATACTAATTAGATTATGTTGAAGCCCTTCAACATAAGCTATTGTTGGAATTATCGAGTCAATGTCGGTCTTGTAGTGTCTTTATGTATTTGGGGTTTAGTCTCACACCGCCTATTGGTGTCTTATGTCATGTTGTAAGTCCTATGTAATGCCCCCCTTGTGGGATGAATAAAAAAATGAAGCATTTCTATTTTCCTCTTCAACATGGTATCAGAGGAAAAGGTCTGAAACCTATTCTTTTTCAGTGGGCTTCTCCCTCCCTCCCTCTGGTCGAGCTCATCCCGTCCTTCTGCTCCCGCTCCTGTCGACGAAGTCAGCCTCTCTGCTACCGCTCCTGTCGACGAAGTCGATCGCTGATTCCGTCGACAGGAGCGGATCTGATCTCATCTCTTGGTCTCCACGGTGCTGCACCGCCTGCGACATCGACGCTGATCCCGCCTGCTTCTGCCGTGTGACGTCCATATCCAGTCGTCCAAATCCAGTGCATCGGCGATCCCGTGCATCTCTGCCGCTGGAGCTTCTCCCAACTTCAGATCTCGTCGTCAATCCTTGCTACGCATTCGTCGACATCAACGTTTCAACTCTTCCGCTGGAGCTTCTCCCAACGCCGATTCTTGTCGCAGCAACTTTGTCGATCCAGTCTGCTGCTTTCTACGTCAACGCTCTTGTCGCAGTTCGTCGTCGTCTCCTGTTCGGCTGCTGTAGTGCTGGTGATGGCTCGTCATCACTCCTTGAGGCATATCTGTTCCCGTGCCTGCCCCCTCTTCTTTCTAGCATCTGGACAATGGCTCCTGTTCCCGTGTATTGCAATGTGTTGCTTTCCTTATTTCTTGATTCATGAAATCGCAAGATCCGTTACTCTTTGGGTTGTTCTTGTTTTGTTTCTTCCGCTGCGCATATTTGATATGCTATTATCATTTAGAATGGTATATAGAAAACCCAACAACATGGTGGGAGATGAGAGGTGTAAACGATGCATTTGGTTAACAAACGAGAGATAGAAGAAACATATTGTAGAGTATTGGATGAAAGATGGTTAATATGATAGGTTATTGTGTGGACAACTTCACCCTAGTAGGATTTGGGGAGATTCATTGTATTGAGGAGGCATCAGATGACTTCGAGTAGATGTTTATTTTTTTGTTCAGCAACACCGTTTTGGGTATAAGTATGAACGCATGTGATTTGATGAAAGATACCATGGTCAGCAAGATAAGTCCCAAAACACCACGGTCGTCGTACACCCCCATTATCACTATGAAGGACATGAATCTTACTGTCAAACTGGGTGTCCACCATTTTTTGGAAAAGCTCAATGCAGTTAGATACATCACTCTTTCATTTGAATAAGTACACACACGTAACACGATAAAAACATTCAATAAACCTAACAAAACAATGATGACCAGATAAAGAGGTAACAGGAGATGGTCCCTAAATATTTATATGAATAACATCAAAAGAAATTGTGCTTGGAGATGATAAATTGGTCAGACTATATCGTACATGTTTAGAGAAAGTACAAACATCACAAACAAAATTGTTCATACACTTTGAAAAAAAAGGAAACATCTTAAGAAGATAATTTGTAGTGGGTGTCCTAGACGTCGATGCCACCATCATACATCCGCGAAAGAGAGAGCATGAGTACTAGAGTGAGCTTGGTGAGTAGGATGGTTCAAGATGTACAGGTCCATGCAGTTCCTATCACTACCAATCAAGGTTGTAAATATCGGATGTCGGCGACATTTCAGATTGTGTTTTTACATGTCGGAAATCGGAAGTCGGAGACATGTCAGAGATTTTGAAATCGGAAGTCGTGTCGGCTGATATATTGAAAAAAATCGAATATGTTGGCCTATATTTTACAAAAGGACAATCTATTTTTTATAAAAAATATCATTTTGCGCTCAAAAATGACATGTCGGAGGACATTTAAAACAGTGTTGCCAATACACTGCTTCGTTGCCAGATCTTGAAAAACACAACCATCATGAAGAAATGTCACAGAGTAGTTTAAGGATGTAGTCAAGCGATTAATAAATAGTAAATTTCTAGTAAATATAGGAGCATGTAAAACAGATGTGAGGGGCATGACATAGGAACATAAGACAATCCCTTTGCCAGCTATAGAAAAGGAGCCATTGACAGTGATGACTTTATCACAACCCGAGAGGGGGTGTATGAGGTAAAACTTGATAATGCTCCTGTCATATGATCAGTTGCACCCGATTCGATGATCCACTCAGATCTTGATTGCGGAAGTGGATTGTGCGCTTAGAGTTCCTGGGGTGGAGAAGGAAGCGGTGGAAGAGAGCTCTGAGAACATATTGGACGTCGCAGAGCATCGAGATCTGTAGCTGAAAACCTTCGAAGGGAAGCTTCCCAGTATTAATGTCAGTGCTATGGGCAGCAATATGGTGATTATGATGTCGAGGACCACCACATCCACGACTACTATTTTTCTTTCGTGTAGGAGCAAGGTGAGAATGAAGGTGGAAACAAGAGTCACGGACATGACCTTGTTTGTCGTAGTGACCACATATCCTAATAGAGGAACTGGAGGAGGGTTGGCCTTGGCCAATGCCAGCAAGCGCGGAAGGATCTAATACTCTGTCGGAATTGAGCGTCGGCGTTCCTCATCACCCAAGACCATACTGAATGCTTCTCGAAGAGGGAAGAGGATGGTGGTTTAGGACATGGCCGAACCATGTCAAAGCCCATGTTGAGACCCATAAGGAAGACATGGAGAAGACGACGGTTCTCCTTCGTTTTTAATGCCGAAGGATTGAGGCTGAATGCGGTAGTGAAATCGTCAAAGTAGTCGAGCTCTTGGTATAGACATTCAAATTCCGAGAAGCTTGATGCAACCTTAGAAGAACCTTGTTTAAGTTCTAGAAGACGCCGGGTATGCTCATACACTTGTGTGGAGCTATCAATTTGAGAATATGTTTCTCGCACTCGAGTCCAAATCTCGAAGGCAGAGTCCATTAACATGTAGCTGCGGTAAACCAAAGGGGACATTGAGTGGAGAAGCCATGAGACCACCAAAGAGTTATCAACATCCCACTTCCTCCACGAGGGGTATGTGGTGGGTGGATGAACAACGGTCCCATCAATGTACCCGTATAGTTGATGAATATGGATCACATGTTGTGCCACTCGGGACTGTTCAAGGTAATTGGAACTTTCCAAAGCCACTGTGGTAATTTAGAAGGAGCTGGAGGAACTATGGCTTAACGGATAATCATTACTTGGAGGGTTCGTAATCGGAAAGGGGTTTGAACACTTAGAACTCGAGGAGCTCTCCATCTAGATATTTCAAGCCGCAGAAAAAGGAACTCACAAAGTCAAGCCACATGAATCGCTTGTAAACATGAGGTACGGTGTTAGAAGTAGGTCTCGCGGATCAGTTCCAAAATACACAGCTCTCAAAGGTCTGGGAGCTGATCTCGTTGTAGTAGAGCAGGTCTCGCCAGAGCTAAAGCTAGGAGCAAGTCTCGTAGCAGCTAAAGCTGGGAGCAGGTCTCGCCACAGCTGGGAGTTGGTCTCATCACCAGCTAAAGATATAGAGCTTAGATCTCGCAAAACATGCAAGGATGCAATGTTTTCATATCTCGCAGCTGGGATTAGGACTCACTGGATCCAGAGTTCTCATGTTTTGCAAAGCTTGTAAAGATGCATAGCTCGCAACATAAACCTGCCTGAGATTGCAATTGGAGCTCACAGAAGGTAGAAACAATGCATCCAGGGGCAGAGCTCGCTGCAGAAAGAAGCACGAGAAGCACGCAGGAGATCGCAACAAGAGATCGGAGCTCACTGTCTTTGCGGGAAGAACTCGCAAAGACGGGATGCAGTACTGGCAGAAAAAATTCGTCGGCGACAGGTGGTCTCGCAGATGGCGGTCTCAACGTAGAGAGGTTCTTGGGGATTCGTCCCGCAAATGGTCTGTGTCACAGTAAGAAGCAAAACACGTCTCCCTAAACAATGATGATGTGGAGGCTTGTAGCAGAAAGCACGCACAAGCAGGTCCGACGAAAAAAAAAACTATTAAGCCCATTGAGATGATTCTATTTTTTTCCGGAGGGCGGAGGACGCAGAGAAAAAAACTTGTTGAGAGAAAAAGAAGCAGCAAAAAAATTGTCTTACTCTGATACCAAGTTGAGAAACGGAGAGAATATTATTTTTTCAAATCTGAAATAAGATATTACATGACACATTTATATATACATAAAAGAGGAAACCCCAAACCATTATTAGAGGCGTGGGACTAAAAAAATAAAAGAACATGTGCCTTTACAATGAGTTTAATTCAACTGAAGATGCCTTGGATCTACTGCAAAATCCCTAGAACAGCTCTATCTCCTTGATGTTGATCGGTACTGCTCGAGGACCGCAGGAGAAGAAACAACAGACGTATCTGCTTCGAGGATGCACCCAAAGAAAGCAGGGGGGGGGGAATCTGCTTGAGGTTCGAGGAATGCACAAGAAGAAACTAAATAGGTTCTACTCGACTCGAACTTGGAAGAAGAAGAAGAAGACAAGAAAAGGGCGAGGAGGCATTGGAGCTAGAATAGTGAACGCCTTGTGTTTTCAAGGGGTTTTTATATTGTAAACTGCGAAAGAACTTGGCATCACATTCACGGTAGTTCAAAATTTTTGAACACTAGTACCTAACGCTGCTTAAAACCAAACAGAGCAGTACATCGATGGCGGTTTCTTCGTACCGCGGAAACGCTCTACCAAACAACACCTTAACTCTGTTTAAGAATCCAGTTGTATAAAGTTCGGTGCACTGGAATGAAGGTATTTTAAATGGAAAATGGAGGTCCAAGTTCCATTTCAAAAAGATGCTAAAACGCTGTGGCATCGAAGCTTGAACGGTTTCTCAAGCTGTGTTTTTCTCCGGTGACAAATGGAGCTTGTCGCACTGGAGGGGAAAAAAATTCGCCCAAACTGCCTTAATTTCTTACAAATGGAATTGATTTTGCTTCTAATCATTTTATCAACTATTTTTTTCTTGTTCAAATCCCTAAGTCCCGTTGCTAATTTTTTCATAATTATAGATCTTAATAAACCCTTATTCACTTCGACAAGATTGGGTTAAGATATATCATCACAAGATTGGGTTAAGATATATCACATAAATTACGGGTGACATGACTGACATTCCACACTAAGCTAAATCTTACCTATGTTTTTTAGTGATTTTATTCGCTCAATTTATGTGTGAAATTTAAGTCATCAAATTTTTTTACAGGAGTTTGAGAAGATTTGTGGAGTTTTAATCCAATGTTAGGATCTAACTATGTCCAACCAAATAACAGAATTAACATATATCTCGTTTACTGTTGTGATATCAGTTTATTGCATGGTGAATCTTTCCATTTATTTGGTTCCTTCTATTGGCATATCAATCGTATAAGGCTTCGTTTGGCGCGGCCTATTTGCTCCGGTGAGTTTGGACAAAAAACGCAATTATCATAGAATGTATGTTTGGCATGACAAAGGTTATGACTGCGACCAAGAAAATAAACTGGTTTTGAGCATAAAATGCATGGAATTTTTTAGGCGAGGTCGGGTGTTCACGAACGACGGTTCATGACCACCGCATTCACGACTGCCACCACCGCGCCAAACGAAGCCCAAGTCTTATGTATATATGGCCACTTTCTTGATTTTGTGATTCTGACAAATAGCGTTCATTTAATACTATCGTTGATGCTCACCTAGTATTTTAATTTTACTGTTTCTGCTCATATCCAGATATTCACTCGCACTGAATAATGTAAGCTCGAGTTTGCTATGGTTACCTATATGTGTGTAGTTGAATTAGCACATCAAGTCTGGTATACTTTATATGTTATGTAGTGACAATCTTGTAATTTTAGTTATTCCTCCTTATATTCTATCCCAAGTATATGTATGGGTGGGAATCACATTAATGAATTCCTTTTCACTCTCCTATTCAACACAACTTGGTATAGAGCACAATAACCCTTCCCGTTAACGCGCATCACTGAATCTAGTCGATCTCATTGAATCTGCATGCACCGAACCCGAACGTGTCTCCCCGATCGTTTTGTAAGCCGTCGTTCTCGTTGATCCCTCTCACAGGACTCTCCCGATCTCCCACTGGTCTTGCGTTTGCTTAACGTGCTCGTCGAGTCCGCTCTCGATGCCCTAAGGACTCAGTGCAGTTTTTTGGCTGCCAATTCTTCTTCAATCGGCTGCAGTCCAACCAATATTATCCTGTAATCCTGCAACACCTTTTACTCGGTATCTGACCTAGGGCATCTCCTCTTGGTCTAGTAAATAGTCTATCAAATTCCCTTTCACACATTGACGGCGTCCGGAGTTGCCTTGCAGCCTCCTCAACATGCTACTCCATCTGATACATGAAGTTGTAGGGTGGTGTGAGATGTTGAGGTGATTGATTGTTTGTTTCCTTATTTGTTTTGTTCATACTCGGACGTGAAGGGGGATTCTTCAGTTTCGTCATCGAATGTTCAAATGGCCACTTTGGCTCACTAAAAATCACCATTGTGTTGCTTGATAGGAACAACTACCTTAAATGGTTTAGGGCTACCCAACATGTTATTCGTAGCCACTATTGTATTGTTATATTGACGGGACTTGACCGAGCCACCCAAGATTGATTCGTTATGGAGGAAGTGAGACTCTGGTAATATCTTGGTCATCTCCTTTCTCCTCCACTCTGTATCTTATGGTATATAAGAGTTATATGCTTAAGGATTTTGCATACGAGATCTGAACTTGTGCTCGTGAGACCTATGTTGTTAAAGGCGTGCCTAAGGCTCAAGACTCACTAGGCTCAGAGGTTTGTGTCTTCGTGTGCATTTTTGCCCCTTTGGAGCATAAAAGGCGTATGTGGGTGTGATTTTTGCTGTAAACTTTATTTTTTTAGAATAAAGAAAAAAATACAAGAACTTAATAATTTTTGTATGATTTAGTATTTTTGAAACATAATCGAGCGCTAAGATATGCTGCAAGTGACCACGTTGATTCTATTTTTTAAGAGATATAAATGATAGTAATGAATGATTAACGAGTAGAATAAATGAAGAATTTGATCAAGAAGACGAACTAATGTTTGATGCTAATTATTTAGAACGAATGTGGTTGCTCCTTGCCTTCGTCAGGCGCGCGCCTGCGCCTTGAGCCTAGGCTCCAAGACCCTTTGCGCCTTGGCTCCAAGACCCTTTGCGCCTTGGTGCGCCTTTAATAACTAAGCGTGAGACCTATTCACAGATCAACAACTCTACTCAAATTTATGAACTCACCCGACAAATTCTGGAACCACGACAAGGATCCATGAATGTCTTCTCTTCTCTAAGTTCGAAATGTTGTATCATGAAGTGAGTTACTTTGAGCACTTTATTCCAATGTGCATCACCAATGTTGTTTAGTTGAAGAAGAAAGTGGATTGTTACAATGTTCATGTGTTCTTGGTAGGATTGAACATGGACTTTGATATTTTGCGGACTCACGTTCTTCATCGTTCTGCGTTCCCCTCTCTCAGGAAGGCATTCTGATTTGGGCGATAAAGATAGACGTTGATCTCTATGTTCCAAGATGATTATTGACCGACTCTTATGACCATTGATTGGTTTGCCCTGATGACTATTGATCTTTTGCCTAGTTTTGGTCATGGGACTCTGGGTAACCCTGCTCCGATATGTGATTATTGTGGCAGGAAAGGTCATGTTCTTGATTATTCTTTCGGATTATACCCCCTCTCATTGCCCCTCGTTGGGGATCGAGTAGACTGGTCTAGTTCCAGGTCGATCCCAGGATGATGTTTATACCACTGAACTCCATGAGGATCCTGTTATTCCCACACTGTCTTCTGGTGTCTTTTCAGTAGATGAGCTTGATGCCCTTTGGTGTTTACTACCATCTCAGGGTGATTCATCTTCAGGTGCCCCCTCCACTACCTTTGTTGCTTCATGTATTCGTAGTGTACATGATGCTTCTGTCACCCCGCTCAGATTATTGACAAAGTTGTTTCTGCCAATGGCTCCTTGCCCCTTATAAGAACAAAATCATGTGCTCTCCCACTATTTATTTTACATTTGTTCGGCATGTTCCTTCTCTCGTAATTTACTTTCCAGTAGTAACAATACAAAATCCTTGAATTGCTATATAATCTTTTTCCCCAACTCTTGTGTTTTTCAAGATCTGGATATGAGGCGGAATATTGGCAGTGGTAGGAATCAGGGAGGCTTTTACTTCTTAGATTGGACGTTGCTCTTTCAAGCTCTCTCTTCGACTTGTAGTCCTACTATTTAGGATGTTTATCGTTGGCACTAGCGACTTGGACATCCATCTTCTGCTTACCTTTAAAAAAATTGTTTTTGCTGCCTTGTGATGTCTGTGAACTTTCTAAACATGTTCATCATAGTTTCTCCCATATTTCCTCCCCCAGTTTGCTTTCGTACGATGTAATTCATTTTGTTTTATCTCTTACTAGCTTTCGTTGATTCCTTACTTTTATTGATTGTTTTTCTCGTATAATGTGAGTTTGTCTTCTTAAAAGAAAAGGTGAAGTCTTTGATTGTTTTCATGTGTTTTATAAAATGGTGGTTAACCAATTCAAGGGTATTATTCATGTCCTTTGTAGTGATGATGGAAATATGGCGATAGTCGTCTATTTGAGTCATCTCTAGTTAATCAGTGGTATTTTTCATCAAACTACTTGTGTGCACACTTCCACTCAATATGGAGTCACGGAACGAAAGAACAAGCATTTCCTTGGTTATTCGTTGCCTACTCACTCCCATTATCTCCCTAAGTCCTTATTGGGTGATGACATCTTAACAACTGCTCATCTTATCAATCATCTTCCGTCCAGAATCTTTGACAACACCACTCCTATAGCCTGTCTCTCCACCCATCACATTGTTCATACTCCACGTCTTCGTCCACGTGTTTTTGGGTGTCTACTTTGTCCACAGTCATCACCTACGCCAGGGCAAGCTTAATGCCCGTTCTCATGTCTTCCTAGCTTACTCCATTACCAAGGGATATCAGTGTTATCATTCCCCACACATGTGTTTTTTGTATTATAGATGTTACCTTTCTTGAGCGGGAGTCTTATTTTCCCAGTCCAACTCATTCTACGCTTCAGGGGGAGACAAGGGTTATTGGTGATGATACATGTGATGTTGACATGGTGAGAGATGTTGTTCATGCAAGTGATACCCCTCTTCTTATTACCTCTCTTTTCATATGTCACCTCTTATACAGATGCTACACTATGCTCAGGTTACCCCTCCCCCTCCTTTGATTTTTCTCTTCCCATTGTCATCTCTTATAGGTACCCGAAAAGCTAGCGACTCTACAATTCCTGCTTTACCAGTGCTCATCTCTGATACAAATTTTGAGGATGATCTTCATCTTCCTATTGTCCTACTGAAAGGTAAATCTACTTGTACTACTCATCATATCTCCAAAACCTTACCCATGAACATTTGACCTTCATTACCTATTTATCCTTGATTGTTATTCCTAAGAATTGGCGGGAATGCGGGATGCATTGGGGATATTTCAATAGAAGAGAGCCATGGAGGAGGAAACAATTGCTCTTAAGAAGAACTATACTTTGGAAATTTCCCAACTTCCTCAGGGCAAGAGAGTTGTTGGGTCCAAGTTGGTGTTTTTTGAAGCTAAACCCAAATCACATGGTGGAACACTACAAAACATGGTTGGTTGCCCAAGGATATCCCTAAACCCAAGGGGTAGACTACGTAGAGACGTTTGCTCCAGTTGCAAAGATGGATTATATTCATGTCCTCTTATCTTGTGCTGTCCGTCTAGGTTGAGAGCTTCACCAACTAGACATGAAGAATGTCTTCCTCCGTGGAGAGTTGGAGGAAGAAGTATATGTGAAGCCATCTCCTGGATTCATAATAAGAGGACAAGAAGGAATGGTAACCCACCAGAGGAAAGTAATATATGGATTGAAGCAATCACTCAGGGCTTGGTTTGGGAGATCTCACAGGACCATGATTTAGTTTGGGTATAGGAAGGGATAGTCTGATCACACTATGTTCACCGACAAAAGGTAGGGTTAGGAAGTCTCTGTTCTCATTGTATACGTGAATGACATTGTGATCATATGTAATGATATTGAGGAGATTGATACTCTCAAAGTTCATTTGGCTAGAGAATTTGAGGCCAATGATCTAGGGAGGCTGAGATACTTCTTTGGGATTACAGAAATGTCTAGATCTTTTGGAGGAAACACGGATGCTTGGGTGTGCTCTAGTAGATACTCTCATTGAGACAAATCGCATGACTGACGAGGATAGAGATGACGATAAGGTTGAAGTGTCTAGCTATTAGAGATTAGTTGGAAGGCTTATATACATATCCCACACACAACTTGATATTATATATGTTCTGCACATTCTGAGCAGAGATATGCATGCCCCCACAGTCCAACACCCAGAAGCAACATATACGGTCTGGAGATACCTTAAGAAGTTTCCTAGTCATGGTCTATTATTATCCAGAATAATCATTTAGCAATTGGAGTCTTTATTGATGCAGATTGGGTAGGAAGCCAGGATGATAGAAAGTCCATCACGGGCTATTGTACCTTTGTGGGAGGGAGGAGCAAACAGTAAAATGTGGTGGCACGATCTAGTGCAGATGCCAAATACTTGGCCATGTCCCAAGGTCTTTGTGAAGGCTTGTGGTTGACTACTGCTCTACAGGACCTAGGGATATGTTATCTTAAGTCCCTCTTATTGTATTGCAGCAATAAGACCTCCATCAACATTGCTCACAATCCAATTCAACATAATAGGACCAAGCACATTGACATGGATAAATATTATATAAAATGATCATCTTGACAAAAGAGAATGTTGTAACTCCATTTGTTCACTCTAAAGATTAGCTGATAAATGTTTTCACCAAAGGGCTTAGTTGTGACATCTTTATGGATGACATACTCAATTTTGGAATGATATATATCTTTCATCTTTAACGGAGAGAAGTAGCATGTCAAGTCTAGCATATTTTATATGTTATGTAGTGACAACCTTGTAATTTTAGTTTTTTCCTTCTATTCTATCCCAAGTATATGTATGGGGGTGGGAATCACATTAATGAATTTCACCACATCAACTTATATATTTAAGACTTGTTTTACAATTATGTGTTTCTTGCAGGTTAAAAGCCGCCTAAACAATAGAACAAAACCTGTTTGAGGTCCTCGATGGAACATCAAATACATGGCCATGGAAGGCGAACAGATAAACCTTTTTGCCGGGCTGTTTGTGTATCCTGTACAAATCACTTGTGCCGCTGCTGCAGCTTTCGCGTTTTTTAAGATCGGACTTCAATCTCATCAATGCTTTTTCAGTTGCATTGCTGCCCATTGTTTTCTACCATTCCCACTTTTCCCCCTCTCAATGCTTTCATTAAATCTCATAGCTGAGAGAAAAAAGCAGAAGAACAGGGTTTGGTCCATAGTGAGAGTCACCAACTATTTTTGATTATATTTTGTTGTAATATTTATCTCATTTAGTTGTATTGCTTAGAAATATTGAAACGTATATATAAAAGATTGCATTTACACTTTTCTTTGCCCCCCACCCCACAAAAAAAGACATCGACATTTTTGATGTTTTGAAATATGTTTAGTTGATGTCTCTTCGATTGTAATCTCTAAAGTGAGGCATTTGCATCTAGTCTGATCTGGTTTGGATGAATCACGTAAATTCTTATCCCGAGGTAATTTTGTGTTTCGCTCTTTTTTTTGCTTGTTTATCCGTAACATTAATAGGGGTGTAAGAATTCATTAACCGTTGTCATTTTGTTTGGCTTTTATTTCCTGATGCATATGTACTCGTTTTATTTGTTATTTTGTTTGTCATTTTTTTGCTTGATAGATTGAACACTAGAGATCCAAAAACATTAGCATTTACTCACTCCGGAGAGATTTTTAGCCGCACCTAGCACCGCCAGTTGAGGTTGTGCCCGGCCAATAGAAATCCATCATTTGTGGGCTCCACACAATTCCCCGATGGATTGTGATGCGATAAACATCAATTCGAAGGACAAAATTGTCCCTTTTTCTGTGTCAACACCAAGACTGGTGTCATGAAACATCATATTTAGTGGTGTGATATTGAGTTTAAAAATATCTAATTGGTTGATGCAAAAACAAGTTTGTTGGAGAAGATGTAATCTCAGGGGCAAAAAAGTCCATCTTTGGGATGGACTTTTCCTCGTAGGAAAACTATTATGCTCTATAAAATTATAAGTTGATATTATTATTACCTTCAATTAGAGGATCATCCGTGTCTATTTTTTCACATAAATAAAATTAGAAATGATTGTGATTTAAAATTGTAGAGATTTTGAAATGCAAATTGATAAAATAAAGTTCATTACCTGTGGCATCTCCTCCCCCTTGAAATACATCGCTCTCCTCTTTGCGAAAGCACTTTGACGATCCTCCTCCCCGACGGAACACTCTGCTTCCTGACAGAACACACTCTCCTCCCCGAGTGCTGCGTTCTCCTCGCCGAAAACTCGCCTACTGTTGCTGCCACCCATGAAATCCACCGCTCTCCCTGTGAATTTCCTCCTAAGATCCTCTTTCCGGACAGAGCGTGCTCTCCTCCTCGACGGAAAAAGATGCCCTTAATAATAGATAGAGGGTAAGACTGCTATTCCTTTTTTTTGGATCATTACTAAACCTACTTCCATCCCTAACAAAGAAAGTGTTTCTTTTCTATTTTTGAGTGCATGTCTAAAGCATATAACCAATAGCTTCTTATAAGGTTAATTGATTTGATCACTCTCTCCTCCCCGACCACCGCGTTCTCCTCCCCAAATACTCCTCTGTTGTTGCCACCGCCTGGAAGACAGTTTTTTCCCCCCAACCAAGCCTGATATAAGGTTTGTTGATTAAAGTAGAAAATAGATGTGTTCATATAAGTGATTTTGTTTTTCACTGTCTTACCAAGATCTTAATTTTTTATTGAACTTGTTATCATACTTGTTTTTTTTATTGCAGTCATAATGGATTTGAACGATGAAGTTTTCAGAATTGATGATAATGATAATGAAGATAGTGCCTTAGTATACAATTTGAGAATGAAGAAAATTGTTTGATGATGGTGATACTAAAGTTGAAACTTTAGGCCATAGTCATAACCATAATTTCAATGATACATTAGTAGAACTAAAGGATAGTAGTGATGAAGAATATTTAAGTAATTCAGTTCAATCACTTAGTAACGATGGTGAAGGTGGACCTTACGTTAGTCAGAAACTCCATCAACCTATTTTTACAATGCTTAAGGATATGAAAGAAATGAAATGAGAATCAGATCTAGATTTTAAATCAAAAAGTATTTTAAAGATGTAGTGACAACCTACTCAATTCATATGGATGTTAGTTTAAAATTAATGAAGAATGATAATAGAAGAATCAAGTGCAATTGCAGGCCCATATATAATTAGCGAATATATGTTGCACCAATGAAGAACAAGAATACATGGAAAGTGAGAATTGTAAAAGATGAATGCTTTTACAGTAGAGAATTCAACAACAAACTTTTGAGTGTGAAATGTTTGGGCAAATGTATAGTCTAAGATAAGAGAAAACCCAAATCTTGAAGTAAAATAAATTATTACAAAAACAAAAGAGAAATAGGTGGTAGGGATATCTAAAGATAAAGTAGCAAGAGCAAAAGCTAAAGCAAGTGCATCTCTAAAGGTAGTGTTGGGGACCAATATAATTATATGAATCAATGCTGTGCTGAACTCTTGAGATTGAATCAAGGAAGTTCAGTCTTACTTAAACTTAATTGGTCTACTGAATTTTATATTGAATCTCTAATACCCCCCCCCCCCCCCCCCCCCCCCCCCCCCCCCCCCCCCCCACACACACACACACACACACCATCAAAATCTATTTCACTCAGGTTTGAGAGGGTGTATGTATGTCTTGCCGGATGTTGAGAATCATTCAAAGTATGTTGGCTTATCGTAGGGTTGGATGGATGTTTTTCGAAATGGCATTATGGTGGGCAACTAGTGACAACAAGATCTCAGTGATCAAATGGTAGCATATGCAATTATTGAGGTCAGAGATAAAGATTCTTTGAGTTGGTTTCTTGACAATCTTATCAAAGATATTTGATCTAAAGGAATCACATACATCAGATCAACAAAAAGTTTGTGTTATTATGTTTTTCTTAATATTTTACAAAAAAAATTCTTAACCATTTTAATTTCTCTTGCATGTAGGGATTAGCCCAGAATTTGAAACAATTATTGTCGGGTGTTGACCACCGCATGTGTGTTTGACATCTATATAATAATTTTAGAAAGAAATTTTCTAGTAGAAACTTAAAGGGCTTCTTATGGAAGGACTCCAATGCTACATATGAATAGGATTGGGTTAGGACTATGAATGAGATTAAAGTTATATCGAACCAGACATATGAATATCTTATTATAATAGATAAACATTTGTGGTGCAAGAACTCATTTAGTGAACATCCTGATGCTATGTTGTAAGCAATCATGTTATTTTAGAAATGCGAGACAAACTCATGCTTTAATGCTTGAGGACAAATTCGAGTATATTTAATGGGTCGATGAGCTAACTTTAAACAAATTATTGAGAAACACGTTGGTGAGGTGAACCCTAAAATTGCAAAGAAGGTTGATGAGGAGGCAATGCATAGTGAGATGTGGATGCCAATATGGTCAAGTGACATAATATTTGAAGTAGTACTTGTGCCAGTAAAATTTGTGGTTGCATTGGATAATTTTTTATGTTCATGCAAAAATGGGGACTTAGACCTACCTTGTTGTTGTTATAAGTTGCATGAATTACTTAAACCTAGATATAACTACATATGTGTCCGATTTCTATAAAAAAATCCACATATATACCATGTTATAGTTAGAGTTTATTGCCTACCAATGGGCCAAATCTTTGGCCAACTATATAGTCGACACAAATACTTCCACCAATTCGACGAAGGGCTCCGGGTAGGCCAAAAAGAAACGAATAATGGATGTCAACGAAGAGAGAAATCCCACAGGGGATGAGTTGAACACATAACTCTATTACATGTTCAAAACGTGAAGTCAAATGACACAAAAAAAGAAATTGCAAGCCATCTTGAGGAATTTAAAATTGGTATAATTATTATTCTCACTATTTATTTATCGTAAATATATGATGAAATCTTAACTTAAATGTCTATTCTCAAGTTAAATCTCATAAAAATTGGAGCAATTGAAGTTGTAGCTAAAAGCTGAAATATATTTTTAACTTGAATTTTGTGTTTTTATGTATTTTGTGTCTTTTACTGCGGTCTTTATGTATTCTTAATTTGCTAAATGGCTATGTAGTCATCACTTTGTATGAAGGACCTCCAAGGCTCCAACTTCCAAGAACATTTTTTTCCCGATAGATGATACTAACATTCTAAGGATCCATGAGAGACATATATTAATATTGTGAAGGATAGTATTATAACACCTCTTCCTTTTTTTGTATTGCCAATTTGTCATGAATGTCATATTTCTCACTTTTACCTTAAGATGAATTTCTCTTATTCATAAGTACACTCTATGATCTCGAGTCATTTCTCCACCTTTCATTTCTTGAGATTCAAGTTCTTAGTCCATGAGAATTGATGTAGTGTGACACATTTACTTTTAGTTATCAGTTTTGTATTTTTTGTTGTTATTATTTATTTGTCATGTTTATATTGACATGCTTTTTTTTTGTTATTTTGAGAGAAAAGTATGATGATCCTTTACTATTTTCGCATGCATGTTGTTATCTAAATGCTAATAGGGTTAGAATGCATATAAACCTGTATTTTTGAATGGTTTTTTTCTCAATTTGCGTGGTGAAAAAAAAAAAAATTTATCTTCCCCCGCCCATACCCCCAATGATTGGGGACTATATGGGTTATGTTGTTGTTGTTGTTGCGTGGTGAAAAATTATTCATTCATTTTCGGTTTGAGGGGAATTATTCATTCATTTTTCTCTTCACGATTTCATGTCATTGTTGAACTAACTACTTAATATTTAGTAAAAAATAGACAGACATATTTCAAGTTAGTTGCACGAATTACTTGGGGGGGGGGGGGGGGGGGGGGGGGGAAGAGAAAAAAATCACCCCTTTTCATTACTATTGTGGTTATTTTAAAAAAATGCGCTATTTTGTTAATTTTAGGGTTTATTCATCATCACATAAGTTGCGTTCGGTTAGTATATTCCGTTAACTAGGACTGATTTCAGTATTTCATTAAAGTTGAGAACTAATTTCTTGCCATTACAATTTGAGTGACCTATTTCATAAGAAAGCATAATTTTAGGAAACAATTTAAAGTTTTTGCATATTTACTACTAAGCAAAGAGCTATTTTCATTTCTATCGTGAGTTTGAAATGTCAAGGAAACCTAACAATCACCACCTTGGATTGAATTTCAAACATCACCTTCTGCACAAAACATCATCTGCACAAAGCATCATCTGCACGAAGCACAGTCTGCACAAAGCACCAGATTGCACGTAGCACCAACTGCACGAAGCACTGTTTGCACATAGCACTGACTACACGAAGCACCACCTCAAAGTCGAGGCGTCAGCCAACTTACTACGATCGACACCATCTCTGCTCTGTTTCACTTACAAGATGTTGATGTAACCAGATCGCAAAAACTGACTCGCCGAACCCGAGCCACAGAAGGGCGATCCACTGCACCACCTCAACCATCCACCATGTCACCCACATAAATCATGGGTACACCACCTCGCATCGTGGTCCTCATCATCCGGTATAGACTACCGCACTACACAGCTCTCCTGTGCATGGTACGCCCTCACTTGACCATTAGGACTCCACCTCAGGCCACCCAACTATAGCCACATAATTCCAATCTGCTTAACGATGTCGAATAGCTATGCAACTTGGGCACTATATGCACCCTCTCAAGCTTATGCACCACTGCATCCTCATGTCACTCATCTCTGTCCCTGTGATCTCGTACCTCGAGATGTCACCTCCAGAGAACAAAACATATATGCATCAGAGAATTGTGTTACGACACATTAGGATCCAACATCCAGCTGTCAGAGTCACTATGACTCTCAATGATGGCGAGGACATCATCACTCTGCACCCTGACTCAGTGCCACTCAGTCTGCATCCTGGCCCTGAGGCCTTTTTTCATGCTGCAAACTCGCTCTCCTTTGTGCTCGCACGGTCTGCAATGGTAATATACCATGCCCTCCTTCGACCTGGATTGAAATCCTACTCTCTCAATTTCTTGCCGAGCTGCCTCACCTTACCCTTCGTTGCTGCCAAGATGTGACCTCCCGCAGGAGTAGGGTCCTTTGACATCTGTCTGGATAGCACTAGGATCGTGACCTCCTCTAGCTCTATTGTATACTTCTCATACAAGAGTTTGGTCACCAAGGCTGATAAGTCTTTGTGCGCAAGGTAAGACGTGATACTTCACGTATTCCTCCGTATCTGCATCAACTGTCTTTAACTGACACAGAAAACTAATGAACAAATTTTGGTGTTCCTGCAGATTGTCTCCACTCTGTAACACATCAACATGCATCATTTTTGAAGCCAAGAAAATCCCGACCCCAAATATTCTGATCAATGCAGCCAAAGGTTACTCGTCTAGCGATCCGGCTCGACGACTTGACGGGCAATGATGAAGGGACAAAGAGGGAAACAATAGGACTCCAGGCGCTATAGCAGGGAGGTCCCACCATGTACCTAGAAGCTCAGAAGAGACTTCCCCTCCACAACCAAAGATGGCCCCTGGGGTCATATTTATAGGCAAATCAAGGGGGGGGGGGGGGGGGGGCTTATTTATAGCCCAACCCGGTGACTATGCGACATTGATGGGATCTCACTTAGCTTTAGCGAGTATCACCTATGGTCACCCACCTGGATGAGTATGTGGGGCTGCTAGCACATGCTCGCCTATACTCGCCTAGCACTTATACTATTCCTGTTGTATGAGTTTATCTTTTATCTCTGACTTCTGGCTCCTACTTTGACCTTTTGTCTTTGACTTCTGCCTATGTGGCCTGAATCGGGTCCCACCCTCGAAGAATATGGGTTGTACACAATCCCCGCTCTTCCCTTATTCTATGAGCACCTCCTAGCGAGCATCGATCCTACTCGGCATCAGACTGGCTGGCTCAGGGACTCTATATATAAGGGGGCTCTTTTATTGGACCACCTGCCTGAACTCACACGAGATGTCGCTTACTACCGAGGAACTATTTTGGGCGAATGTGGCCGAGCTAGAAAGTTTGCTGGGGACACCTACTCGGAAGCGTGCTCACGAGTGCGACGATGTTGAGGAGTTCCTCGCGCCTAAAAAGAAGAAGAAGCTCGCGAAGAAGAAAAATAAGTCTCACCCTGCTCCAGCTGAGGATGTCGCAAGTCCTCCCGCTGACCAGCAGGGGGTTCCCGTGAGTCCTCAAAGTGGTCTGTCCAGCATCACAAAGGCTACTCAGCGAGTTAGGCCTCGCTGATGATGTCGAGCAACCTGCTCCTGAGCCCTCTACACCATAGGTCGCTCCTATGTTGGATCCTTTAGGGTCCCAGACCCGGTTGCACTCAGAGATTGCTTCTTCGCGTGGTAGAGGCTTCATATTCACTAGCTAGATCGTCGCCATGCTAATTTTACTTTTTGAGATGATGACGACGCATTCTCTATTCACAGACCCGTCGACTTCTGAAGCTCCTGGCGAGCATCTGGACATTCCTCCGCTGCGATCAAGTCCAATAGTCACACTGGGAGCTCAAAAGGTGGTGTGAGTTGGTCGATCTGTGCGGATCCACCATGGCTCATCGCCAGCATTAGCGGACAAGAGGCCTCCTTCAGACGGGACTTCACAGCCTCCTATGAGCAATCACGGGGGTCTTCCGGTGAGCAGTCTACCTCCACCGCCTCTGGTTACTTTCCAGTCAGCTCCTGCAAGCACCTTACAGCTACCAGCAAGTGACCTTTCACCACCGCCCCTTACCGCCATCCGTCAATGTTTCTGCCGACATTCACCCTTCCTCGGCATCCACCCCTTTGGTCCATCCAGGGGGATCATCGCATCGTGGGGGAATGGGGGATCCTCAGGCTTCTTCGCCCCGAGAGGGGGTGGGAAACCACTGGATGGTCATGACAGGGGGTATATCAATGACGTCTCCAGCCGACCTATCATGTCGTCGTTGCGCGAAGATCCGGCGGGTAGGGATCATTCAGGGGATTCCTCATCGGGTCGGCGAGATACTTCCCATCACAGCCCTTCTCCATGATGGGGTCAATCTCGCAGTCCTCGTCGTAATGTGAGAACTGAAGCTCCTCGGACCGGTACTTTAGTCACCTCTATGTAGTCTTCTTTTCTACTTTTTGGAATTTTTCCTAATTTGACAGCTCATGCATCTACTCCGGGGGGAGCGCTGATTGACACCATCGGGCTCCCGCAACAGAAGTATCAGGAGAAAAAGGCTAGCGCCTACATGTATCTGGAGGCGATGTTCGATCAGTTGGCCATCTGCGAACCTTATCGCCGTATCTCCGCACTGGAGGTGCGAGTAGCAAAGTTCGAAGAATTTGAGGCGAGGCTAATCAGTGCTGAGTTCTGGTTCCATCTGATCAACGAGCTGGAGAAGCAAGTGGCGATGATATAGAACATCACCAGCATCTCCATGATGAGGAGTTGGTCGACATGCAGATGAGCATGGGCTCGACAGACTGGCTGGCGAGGATCGAGGATCAGCTACGCAAGGGCGAGGACACAATGTCAGTAGCCTCCTAGCACTTCAAGCATGCGCGCAACATGGGCTGGGCTTGACAACATCCCCCGTCGTCGGGCGTGCATCCTCTAGGGCCTTAGTAGTTTCTTCTTCTTCTTTGTTGAGTGATCGCCTTTGGCGACTATGTAATCAAACTCCTTCATTCTATTTATAATATTTTTTGGAGAGCATTTAACCTCGCCTTCGATTTGTTGTATTGTTTCTTGTGATGATGTGTCTGTCGTGTCTTCTTTAAATCATTTTTTGAGTATGATATTGGATTTTCGCGCACCTTCTGTGAGCTTCTATTTATTTATGTACAGGTACTTGTACGATGAAGATTGGCGATTCTTGATGCGCAGCGCCGCCACGACGACTTTCTTTGTTGCTCGCTACACCCTTACTTCTAACCGCGGTGGGCTAGCCCATACCCCCTCCCTTGCCTTTGCCTATAAATAGGGGGTGGTTATGTATTTATTACGCTATCAACGACCTTTCACTTCTTCTCGCGAGTATCTCTGATTCCCCTTTTTCTCGCCTTTGATACTCGCTATACTCCTCTTCTTTCTTTCATTTGTGATGACTGACGAGGCTACTGCTCGGCGTGCCGGTCATGCGTGGAACATCGCTGTGGCGACGATCAAGAAGTCCATTACCACGCAGAAGGACTTAGAAGATTTCAAGGAGAATTTCCTTCCCGAGGGATACTCGGCCATGCTTCCTCGCCAGAGTGAGCGACTAAACAACTTCATGCATACGACTACCATTGTGGGTGGAGTTTCATCAGATTCTTCGCTACTTTGGGATAGTCCCCGCTCAGCTCAACCCGAACGACATGGTGATGATCGTCAGGTTCCTTTGCTTCTTACGAGAAGAGAAGACCGCCTTTGATCTTTCTGTCTTCAGAAGGATCTTCTCCTTCATGGTTACCGACGATGACATCATCTTCTTGTGCATCCATGTCTGCACGCTGGTCGACACGACGTACAAACATCAACGTTGGGGTGAGCTGATAGTCATTATCGGCGGTGGCTTCAAGGACATTCCTCACCGATCCCATCAGCCGCAGACCATGTCTTTGCCACTCCCTTTTTTGAGGGATCTATGGAGAAGCTTCTCAATGCTTTCCAAGGTCGTTGCTTCGATGTCGTCTTCTGGCGACAACGGGTGAACGATCTCCCATGGGTCTTCCCGGGTGAAAGTAATTTTTGTTGTGCGAGCATCAGTTATACTCACACCTTTACTCTTGGTTGGCGACTAACCATCATCTTCTTTCTTCTGCAGCTATTCAATTCTACCTCGCGTGCCTCTCCCCGTGGCGAAAGAGGTAACTCCTTCTCAGGTGGGCGCGGGGGTTCCACCGCACGAGTATAAGGGGATTCCACCATCCCCCATCGATTTGTCGCAGATGCCTGAGGACCCAGTGGATGCCGATGAGAAGGCGGGTTCCTTGCGGAAGAGGAGGGAAATGGAAAGGTCTGTTGTATCTGTAGGCGCCCTTAGAGGGGGGTGAATAAGGGTTTTAAAACTTTTAATATATTTTGTAGAGACTTGAAAACTAAGTAGATCAAAATATTGATTTTGAAAAAAAGATCTAAATTGTTTTATAATGAAAGAGAGGATAATAAATAATTTAGAGAAATGAAGAACAAATCAATTTTATTACACAAAGAGAGGCATGATTACTATTAATAAAAATGATTACAAAAATAGATTTCTATAACGTTAGAAATCTTAGGCGACTAGTAAGACTCTTGGGTTTTCTATCCCGACTCGTATCCCCATGAACTGATGGCTTTAGCCTATCCTCCTCTGGATCTGACCTCAAGCCGCTCTAGCCAATCCTCCCCCGGATACGGCCTCGAGCACTCCCTAGTTCTACACCCTAGACCTAGTCGCCAATACGAGGCAAATTTCTGCCCCAAGTCCTACCCAGACCTAGTCACTAGCACGAGGCGGATTACCTACACGATTACAAGAGTTATGGATTGAAATAAACAATAACAATATGAAAAACTCCCTCTAAGAAACTTCTGAAGTTGGAGATGAAAGATCGCTGTAGAATAAGCGTGGTTGAAGCGATCGTCGGTTGGATGCCGCATGAAGAAGTCCTCCTTCAGAAACTGTCAGAACTTTTGGTGGGAGATCAACTCTCGGCAGAATAAGACTCAGGAATTTAGGCACTAGAGTTCTTCAAGGATGTGTGTAAAAAATGAGAGAAGAGGACTCCTTTTATAGGAGAGCAAGCCAGCGCCTGCGCAATCGCTACCTCCAGCGCTAGTTTGAATTAGGAATTATTCTGCGCGTGAGAATCTTCATTCCAAGGAAAGCTGGCCGAGATTCCTCTTGTGCATCGATCTACCCCCCGCGCTATCCACTACCGCCGGCGCTATCTCGGATTATGCAATATTCTGCATGTGCGAATCTTTCATTTCAACGAAAGCTCCGTCATTCCTCTTGTGCATCAAGCTACCGCCGACGCTATCCACTATCGCCGGCGCTAGTGGCCATGTTGGAGTTTTGGCATCAAACTTGGGTGTAACCTTCTTATGTTATCCTTAAGTCATATGACATTGTTTCCTGCACACTTAAACACACATGATCAAATACACATAGGATTTGTTATTCTCAAACCTAGAAGATGCGGAAGACCATAATCCAACAAACTCCCCCTTTTGATAATAACAAATCCATTAATGATAAATCAGAGTATTAATACATAAAGCATGACGAATCATATTTGTGTGCGTGTGAGAGATGACTTAGGATAATTTGCGATTTTGGTATTTAGAAGTGCTCCCCCTAAATGCATGCTCCCCCTATGTCAATGCTCCCCTTATAAGTAGGCTATCATCTTAAGAATTAATCATGTTAGTTCTCCCCCATTTGATAACATATATTATTTATCATGTTAGTTCTCCCCCTTTTGTTATTAGCAAAAGTGGGTAAGGAAACAAGAGTCACAGAAAGAGCTTTGAGATAAAAAGGTAAGGCATGATCGAGCTTTTAGAGGAAATGTAATGATAAGAAGTTTTTAGCATAAAAATATCCACAAAAATAGATCAGAGTTGTTAGCATAAAATAGAAAGTATGCATGTTAGAACAACTAATATAAACTTTACCAAGCAAGTCTACCACTTGTTGAAAAAAGAATTTTGGGATTCAAGATAAAAATATGACTTGTAAGCATGAAAGCGCAAGGTATAAGTTATAAGATGATATTTCGGGAGACTTATAGAAATACAACAAACACCTTTTTGTATGCATGATGATGCATACGAAGAAATATGAGTTAAATTTCAAAATAAGATGTTTTTGTAAAACATTTTTCTTTTAAAATATTTAAGGTTTACAATTAATTAATCAAGCATGAAAGAAAGATATCAAAAGGAGACTACTACAATGTTATTTTAATTCACAAATTCAAGTCATACCAAACATTGTAAAGAGCATGCTAGGTTATCTAGTGCATTTATATATAAAGGGTAGTATAGAATTAGCATTAGGATCCAATACTCATGAGAAGAAGTGTTATGAAAGATAATGATGTGCACATAAGTGTATTTTGAAGAAAGAAAACAAATGATTTAAACAAGAAATACAAGACATATTTAGAGTAAAGTGCACAATAAAACACAAATAAATTTACTTCCACACAGTTCAATGCACAAAGAAAAATTGTACAACTACCAACGTGCTCTGCACACACAATGCTTATTAAGACTTATCACGGTGCAAAGTAGTGCTTGGGGGATCACACATTTGTATTTTTCAATATCGATATTTTTTGTGATCCGGTGTACTTAAAAAGAGTGGTGTAGAAAAACTAAGGTTTGCACAAGACACTTTACTATTTTTTCCAAGGTGCTCAACCTCACAATGCTTATTAAGACTTATTAGGAGGTTCAAGTAGTTCTTGGTGGAGTTATCTTTGTAAATTTATTTCACGATTTGTTGTTTTGTACAAAGTTCTCCGAATACACTTGTTTTGTAAACCAATGTAATTTTGAAAGCACAACCACTTTTCTTAATTTTTAAGAGTACAAATAAATGTAGTGTAGGTAAGATACTTGTGCAATTTTAATTCATTGTACAATTACAATACACAAGCAAATATTCTTAGATTAAAAGCACATGTAGACTTGCCGAAATAAGTGAATGAAGAAATATCATTATCAATCTTAAAACATTTACTTATACTTAGAGGCATACTAAGCTTGGTTCTACACAACTTTTACAATACAATTGATGCACATGTGCTTAGATATATCAAAGCTTGATAAGAAGCAAAACAATGTTCAAAGTAGTTTGAAAAGATGAATATCAATATTGTAAAAGGTCTAAATGATAGATTAAACCATGTTTGATATGAACAGGAAATTCCATACAGTTTTTTTGATATTTTGATTTTTCATAAGATGAGGAAAAATAAACAAAACAAATTTCATAAATTTTGTAATAAGTTTCTTTTCATAAAACAAAAATAATAATTTTTGCATAACTTTTGCATAATTTTTGCATAACTTTTGCATAATTTTTGCATAAACTGAAAGCAAAGACATAAATATTTTTGCATTTTAGAATTTTGAATTTGATTTTTCATAAAACAAAGAAATACACAAACAAAAATGCCAAAAACACATAAATAGTATGACGGAGAATCTCCTGGATACTATAAGCATTAGGTATCAGAGTAGTAACTGTAGTAATCAGGTCCCTAGCATCGTCTTGACCATGCAAAATAATATTTATTGGAGTCCAATCTCGCATTGTACAAAATCTCTCCACTATATCCAATCTCGTGTCACACTCCACCAGGCCAAATTCCTCCTATAAATCCCTATGCAAAATCACCACCTCGTGGCCTTGGATATAAGATCGCACTCCACTGTAGAGTCCAGTACGATCTGTATCTTCCAATCTGTTGTAAAACCCTATGACTAGCACAGAGGAGAAGCAATCATCCACACTTACTGATAAAACCCCCGAGTCAGCCATTAAAGAATATATGTAGGAATGTTGGGCCATGTCTATCCCAATGAACATCCCCACACCAATGGTCGCATCCTCCACTCCCGAATACACTTCCTGAAAATTTCTGTCCTTATTCACATAAGTTCGACGACCATGAGAACTGTAGGAAGCCATAATTTGAAAACACAACAAATAATGGAGGAGAAAATCATTAAAAAGGCTTAAATCAGGGACTACCGCGACGCGATAGAAACCTACCGCTAGCGGCAGCGGACGAAAAACACAATTCGTCTTCCCTCCAAATCATCTCAAATAAACTCAAAAACATAAAAAAAATTGCATAAAATTAAAGGATCTAACATATCATAACACTTTAAATAAGAAAATCCAACATTAACGCCAAGATATAAATTTTTAAAAAAAAACTCATCATACAAACCATTTAATGCATTCTTCCATGAAATCTCCTCAAAAATCACAAAAACCAACTTAAATCTCAACTCAAATCACTAAAATATGGAAGAAAAATGGAAAATTGGCTTACCTCTAACTATCGCCCGACGCAAGTTGCTCTCCAAGCTAAAGAGCCCTAAAAAATAGAATGTGAAAGTGAGGTTAGATCTTAGATTTACTCTAGAGGGGGGGGGGGGTGAATAAAGTATTAAAACTTTTCACTTAATTTTATAGCGGAATTATAATAGTGATACTTATATGTGTATTGCAGAGTGAGTTATAAAACAAAATAAATAAAACACACAGCACAACACATAGAAAATCACAACACAGAGGACACAAGGATTTTTATAGTAGTTCCCCAATAAACTTGGGTACGTCTACTCTTCTACCACACTTGGTAGGATTCCACTAGGTTTTTGATCAGGTGCCCTATCACCAAGGGGTTTTTGATCAGGTGTCCACACACCAAGTGAGCTTTTGATCAGGTGCTCTAACCCAGCCACAGGTTTTTGTTCAGGTGCCCTGCCACCAAGAGGTTAACTTTTGAATTGAGTTATAACCCTGTACAAGATGGGATAAGAAGGGTTTAGATGTTCTTCTCTGTCAATATTCTGACAGAAGACTCTAGTGGAATGTTGTTGTAAAGCTCCTCTGTCTGATATAAAATGTTTGACAGTAGATGATTGGAGCTTTCCCTTGAAAATAGATCTTCCTTTATCTTCCTGATAGCTGATGAATCTGAGAGAATAAGTTCCTCAGATTGTTTGTTGCTCTTTTGAAGATCTGAACTTGCAGCAGAAATATTGAGAGAGTAGAGTTGATGTTCTCAGTGAATGAGTGCTGCTTGAAGAAGAAGAAGACTGAAAGGCTTTTTCTGTGTATATATTTCTTCTTCCTCTCGACTGTATTATCCTTCTTCTTTTCTTATTCTGTACAGTTATTCTATAATATGTTGTAATGACAATACTGTATATCTTCTTCCTTTTCTTTTTGAAATCTCTGATAGATTTGAAATTCAAATCCCTTAATTTAAGGAATAAAATATTTAGAAGAGATATATCTGGGAACTGTAAATCTGATACGCCGTTTACCTTTTCCTTTTTCATGAACGTGACCTTTTCAGCTAAATGTCAATGGCTATATTCTCGAAATAATAAAAGGAAAGATATAATCCTTACTTATCTGATGTAATAGAGTCGCTGCTGAAAGATCTGTGTTCAGAGAATATAATAAAATAATCTATCTGAAATGCTGAACTGAAATAACACATTTCGTCGAGCGCAGAGCTGAGTTCGTCGAACGCAGAATGAGGTTCGTCGAACTGAAGAGAATAATATTTGATCTTCTGAAATAAATCTGCTGTAGAGAAATTTTCATCAATCTCAACAAATTTCATCGAACACAATGTTGAGTTCGTCGATCTCAACTGAATCTGGCTGGAAGAATTAAATTAGTTGAGCAGAGAAGAACTTTCGTCGATCTGAACATTTGATACTTATTCTTCGAACGCAGAGCTGAATAAAATTGTCGACCGCTGAGACTGGATAATTTTGTCAACCGCTGAGACGAGTTCGACGACCGCTGAGACGAGTTCGTTGACCGCTGAGCCGCTGAGACGCTGAGATGCTGACATGCTGAGATTGAAGCAAGCCGTTCGTCGAACGCAGAATGTAAGCCGTTCGTCAAACACAGAGAGCAATTCGTCGAACGCATTATTGAGTTCGTTGAACGCAGAAAACTTGACTTTTCTTAAGTTCTATCAGCCTAAAACCGTGACCCTTTGGACTATACATTGGGGTCAACTTAGTCCTAATAAACATATAGTGATCCTAGCCCAAATCAGTAATAGGGTTGTTCCAACAATCTCCCCTATTTAGGTTAGGACACTATTTGACAAAATTTGAATAATAAAGCAAATAACAAAACAACAGAGCATATATATCTGATAGATTTATAAAATTTCATCAGATATAAAATATGATACTCTGAGTTTTGAGATTTACAGTGAAAATAAAACTAATAAAAAGAACCTTTGATTTTCTCTGAATTCTTGCTTTCTGACATTCTGAATTCTGATATTCTGAATTCTGATATTGTCTTCAGCTTTCTGAATTTGATTATCTGAAAAGCTTTATCTGCTATATCTGAATTTGATATCTGAAAAGCTTTATCTGCTATATCTGAATTTGATATCTGAAATAACTTTATCATCTGAATATGCTGTGCTACCAATCTGAATTTGAATTTGTCATAACTGAATAGCATTTCCTCTTGATAAAACAACTCCCCCTATCATAAAGGAGTTTCTTCAGCTTTCTCCCCTGCCAAGTTCATAGAACATCTCCCCTTGAGAAAAAACTGCATCATATCGATCTTCTTCATAGAACTTCTCCCCCTGCCTAGTTTCAGGAAGGCCTGAAGCTAGGCCCCTTGAAGAAGGGACATTTGATGGAGGTAGGGAAGGATGCAATCTTTATATTGTTCCTACAAAATAAAATAGAGATCAAGTGCAAAGGAACTGGAAAGAGAAGCAGTTTCTGTAGGCATTCAGTTAAAATGAAAAAGATTTGATTATAATGAAAGGGCTCAGAAACAAAAAGGCTTCATCAAAACTGGGTTCGCCGAAAAATGGATTTCCGTCGATCTTGGTTCGATGAACTTGATGACTTCGTCGATCTCTGTTCGACAAAAAACTAGATTTTGCCGATCTCAGTTCAATGAAGAATGGGATAAGTAGAAAACTTAATTTTTTAACAGATTGAATCTCCATCTATCATTCCTAGCGGATTTATAAAGAAAATATGTTTCTTTTCATCCAATGGCTTGGTGAAAATATCAGCTCTTTGCAAATCAGTAGAAATGAATTGTAGGCAAATTTTATTTTTATCCACATTCTCTGATAAAGTTGTGCCTAATTTCTATGTGTTTATTCCTACTATGGAGAACTGGATTTTGTGTTATAGATATTGCACTAGTATTGTCACAAAATATAATTGAATTATTTAGATTGACACCATAGTCTAGGAGATGATTTTGTATCCACAATATTTATGAGCAGCAACTGCCTGCAACTATATATTCAGCTTCAGCTATTGATGTAGACACAGATGTTTGTTTCTTACAAAACCAAGACACAAGCCTATCACCAAGAAACTGGCAAGTTCCTGATGTGCTTTTCCTGTCTACTCTGCATCTAGCATAATCAGAATTTGAGAATCCAGTTGATTCAAATTCTGATGTTGTTGGATACCAGAGTCCTAGATTAGGACAACCCTTTATATATCTTAAAATTCTTTTTAATAAAATAAGGTGAGATTCTTTGGGGTTTACTTGGAACCTAGCACAAATATAAGTAGCAAACATTATATCAGGCCTACTTGCTGTTAAATAAAGTAATGAGCCAACAATTGCTCTATATACCTTCTGATCAACAGGTTTTCCTGATTCATCAGTGTCAACAACAGCATTTGAGGGCATGGGTATTTTCATGGTGGAAACATCAGACATACCAAACCTTTTCACTAATTACTTAGCATACTTAGATTGTGATATGAATATGCCATTGGGAGTTTGCTTCACTTGAAGACCAAGGAAGTATGATAATTCACCCATACTACTCATTTCAAATTTAGATTGCATTAGGTTAGAGAACCTTTTGCATAAATTTGAATCAGTAGAGCCAAAAATAATATAATCTACATATATTTGAACTAGTAATGTTTGATTTTTATGTATCCTGAAAAATAGGGTTTTATCAACTATGCCTTTACAGAAGTTGTTCTCCAAAAGAAAATTAGCTAAGGTCTCATACCATGCTCTAGGAGCTTGTTTGAGACCATAGAGAGCTTTATTATGCTTAAATACATAAGAGGAGTGAGTTGGAGAGATAAAACCTGGTGGTTGTTCCACATAGACTTCTTCTTTGATGTCTCCATTCAAGAATGCACTCTTCACATCCATTTGATATACCTTAAATTTCTTAAATGCAGCAAAGGCCAGAAATATCCTGATAGCTTCAAGTCTTGCAACAGGAGCAAAGGTCTGTTCATAGTCAATTCCTTCTTCCTGTGAATATCCTTGAGCTACCAATCTTGCTTTGTTTCTGACTATGTTGCCTTGATCATCTAGCGTGTTCCTGAAGACCCACTTGGTGCCAATAACTGGATGGCCTTTTGGTCTTGGAACCAAATCTCATACCTTGTTCCTTTCAAATTGATTGAGCTCCTCTTGCATTGCAAGAATCCAATTTGGATCTTGTTCTGCATCTTTTATGGATTGAGGTTCAATCTAGGATAGGAAACAAGTGTGCATTTGATTTTGGTGTAGTTGATGCCTTGTTTGAACACCTGCTGAAATATCACCAATGGTTTGGGATATTGGATGATCTCTAACTGTGATGTGATCAACAGTTGGAGTAGGTTCAACAATGATATCCACTTGGGGAATTTGATCAACTGTCAATTGATTTGAATTGTCAGCAAGATCTGGATGATCTTCTTCTTCACTGTCTTCAAGATTTTGTGTTGATGGAAGTGGTGATTCTTCTTTCTGTAGTTCTAGTCCATTAATCTCTTCACATAGAGATCTTACCTGCAAAATATTTTTGGTAGAGGTGGTATTCCTCTCCTCAATTAACATGTTAGTCTCATCAAAAGATACATGCATGGATTCTTCTATCTTAAGAGTAGATTTGTTATAAACTCTGTATGCTTTACTAGAAAGATAATATCCAAGGAATATGCCTTCAACAAATTTTGCTTCAAACTTCCTTAGATACTTCTTGTCATTGTTATGCACATAGCATTTACAGCCAAATATCTTAAAATAGTTAACCTTAGGCCTTTTATTCTTAAGTAATTCATAGGGAGTTTTGCCCTTAAGTTTATGTATCAGGCTTCTATTCAACACATAATTTGCTGTGTTCACTGCCTCTGCCCAAAAAGAGAGTGGCAAGTGAGCATCAACAAGCAATGTAGTTGCTGATTCAATAAGGGTTCTATTTTTCCTTTCAGCTACCCCATTTTGTTGAGGAGTTCTAGGAGAAGAGAAACATTGCCTGATCCCTTCTTTTCTACAGAATTCTCTCATCAGAAGAGATTCAAACTCAGTGCCATGATCACTTCTGATCAATGCAAAGAGTATGCAAGTGGAGGTCAGATCTTAAATTACTCTAGAGGGGTGTGAATAGAGTATTAAAATTTTTAATACATTTTATAGTGGAAATTAAACTACTGTTTAGGTATATGTATATTTAGTGTGAGTTATAGAAAACTACAGAATTAATAAAAAGGACACGCAGCACAAGCATAAGCACACAGAAATAATCAAGCACAGAAGACACAAGGAGCTATAGTAGTTCCCCAATAAATCTGGGTACGTCTACTCTTCTACCACCTTTGGTAGGAATCAACTAGGAGGGTTGATAAGGTGCCCAGGCACAAAAGGGATTTTTGATAAGGTGTCCACACACCAATAAGCTTTTGATAAGGTGCTTAAAAACCACACTAGAATTTTTTGATAAGGTGTCTTGCCACCACTGGGTAAACTTTTGAAGGGAGTATTAACCCTGTACAGAATGAGATAAAAAGGTATAGAGTGTTCTTCTCTGTCAATGATCTGAGAGAAGGCAAAAGATGTTGAAGCAGAAAGCTCCCCCTGTCTGATGAGAGTTAATGACAGATTTTTGGACAGAGCTTTCTCAAATAGAAGTCTTTGTAGCAGATGATCTCGATGAAGAAGAAAGCTGAGAAAGTATGTATTTGCTTCTTCTTCTTCTTCTGAAAGACTTCTTCTATCCTCCTTGTTCTATGATCACAGATGAGAGAAAGTGATAGTCAAGTTTTTCTTTTTGTTTTTCACAGAAAAACGAATATCTCAGTTCTTGCAATTCTCTATATCTTTTCTTTCTTCTGATAACTGTATGTTTTTTTCTTTTCAAATTCAAATCTTTTGTCTCTTTAAGGAATGTCTTTTTCTGACTTAAATCCTTCTTGGAACCAGGCAGCCACCCAAAATGATTTTGACAGGTCCTTTTAATTCCTTTTGTCGAGAAAGATGTCTTTGGCATTAAATGTCAACGACTATTCTTCTTCTTGGAATAGAAGGAATATAAGTATATAATAAATGAGAAAGATATCCTTACTTGGCTGTCTGAATATGTCCAAGGAGAAATAAATATATCCGTTATTTTGCTGATTTGAGTTCAGAGAACTGACATCCACTGAGAATATAAATTTAAACGTCAGAAAGCAATTTGTCGAGCGCTGGCTAGAATTTGTCGACCGCTGCTAGTCATTTGGCGAGCGTTGGCTTAGAATTCGTCTACCGCTGCTAGTCATTTGTCGAGCGCTGGCTTAGAGTTCGTCGACCGCTGCTAGTCATTTGTCGAGCACTGGCTTAGAGTTCGTCGACCGCTGCTAGTCATTTGTCGAGTATCACTTGCCATGTGTTGATCTTGAATTTTCCAAGTTCTGCCAATCTAATCAGCCTAAGACTTGACCCTAAGGCTATACATTGGGGTCAATACAAATCCTAATCAACATATAGTGATCCTACCCCAAATCAGTAATAGGGTTGTTCCAACAATCTCCCCCTATTTGGGTTAGGATACTATTTGACAAATAATAAAATAGATACAACAGAAAGTATAAACAACAGAGCAACAATGAATTGAAATATATCTGATAGGTAAAAATAGATCATCAGATAAGATAGAAAATAAATGCTCTGAGTTTAGAAACTTTACATTCATAATCAAGCAATTTATTTAAGACTTTTTGTCCTGAGAAGGTGGCTTGAATATGATTTTTCTGTTGGGGTCTTCTGATTTCTTTTTGCTGATATACAAATCTTGAGCTCAAATGATTTTCTGTTCTTTGACATGAGGGATAAATGCTTCTGGGTGCATATCAATATATTCCTCAGCATTGAATGCTCTAACTGTTTTGTATTTTTCAAGTTCTTTTCTTCTGTATTCTGACATGGTTGAGAAACCTGAGAAGTCTTTGCCTTCTGCTTTAGACTTTTTAATCTGTGCATATGCAATTGTTTCTTTCAATCTTGCCATCTGACAAATTTTCTCTTCTTCTGGATCTGGAAAGTAATAGGTATCTTCTGAATCATTTTTGTCTTGAGTGACCTTTTGAGGTACTCTATCTCTGTGAAGAGATCCATCAGATATGTGAAGTTTGTATTCTGAAGATATTTTAGAAGAGGAAAAGATTTGACTTTCTTGAAGGATAGGTGCTTATCTCTTAGAGAAAGGAGCACTGGCTGATCCAGAGGCTTGAGAACCACTAGAACTACCAGGTCTCCTAGAATGTTGAGAGCTTGGCTTCTGATAGGAAGATGAAACACCTGATAATCCTGTTGCACCAGCTGCTGGAGGAGGAGGAGGAGGATGGTTGTGCTTGACTGGTTTGTCAGGGATGTAGCCAGTCTTTTTGAATTTCTTCCTCCTATTGTTCTCATTTCTGGAGAGCTTCATCCAGTGAGGAGTTTTCTCATCAAGAGGAACATTATATAAAATGAACAGAGGAATGTCATTATTTGGATTTGGGGGCTTGGGAGTAGCCTTTGACTTGGCTGTTCTTTTCTTTCTTTTCTTTGAAAGTGTATCATCAGAATCACTGTTGTCATCATCATCATCAGAGTCAGAAGATGAGATTGGCTTATTGTATAAGTCATCAATTCTCTTGATTGCTTCACGAGCCTTTAATCTTTCTTCTTCAGCTTTGTCAAACTCAGCATCTGCTTCTTTCCAAATTTCATCAAAGCTTGGCATTAGTTCTTCATTCCATACAGGATTTGGAGGTGAAGAAGTAATTTGTGATGCTGTTGAATCATCAAGAAATTCTGCAAGATCATCTTCATATTCTGCAGAGTGATCCTTTATTTGAATGTCTTGAACAGTGAATGAAGGAATAGAAGAGATGTAATTTTGTATGATATCAGAATGGTTTTCTGAGGAAGGCATATCAGATCCTTTGATAGGTCCTCTATGTATACCTTTGGGGATACCCTTGAAGTATATGTGACATCAAATTTTGATAATAAGCTATATAGATCACAGGATGGATGAATGCATATATTATTTATTTCTTCTATAACTTGTGTAGCTGAATCAACTATATCTGTATCAAAAATTGTAACTTCTATATCTTCTTCTGGAGGTTCTTCTGTTCCTGGAGCTTCTTCATAGGACATCTCTGTAACACCCCAAAAATCGTAGTTCAGCGAGGTAGGCGGAGTGGTAGTGCTGCGTTCGGGATAGGCTAAAATTACATAGCTGTTCAGTGTGCACGACCAGTGTCCTCTTCGCGCACGACCAGTGACCGTGCGCATGTGATCGTGCGTTAATTCGCAAGGATTCGGAGTTCTGTCTCGAACAGTGCGCACGACCAGTGTCCTCTTCGCGCACGACCAGTGACCGTGCGCATGTGATCGTGCGTTAATTCGCAAGGATTCGGAGTTCTGTCTCGAACAGTGCGCACGACCAGTGTCCTCTTCATGCACGACCAGTGACCGTGCGCATGTGATCGTGCGCCCTGTTTATTCTGCTCTGTGATTTTGAGCGGAGAAGGAGATCGGTCCGTCCAAATCTATTGGAATTTGATCCAACGACTGCGATGGTTGGCTGGGGGGTTTTAGGGCTTGGTAGAGGAGTTAAACCCTCATTATTTCCAAGGCTTTCTCTCTCTTAGGTTGGAGAAAGGAGGAGGAGGCAAGGAGGAAGAAGAAGGGGAATCCGCCATTGCCGGAGCTTCGGAGCTCCGTTCGCCGATCCGAGACCGGCAGTGCGTAGAGGGCATCAAGGCGCTTCTTCTCCACCGTGTGGTTGCAAGCTTCTCATGGCTAGGAGGAGATCTCAAAAGGTAACGACATTTCTCCTCCCGGTCTTTAGGATGCGTGTTTGGCATCCCTTCTTTTTATGCATTTTGGCACCGGATCCGTCGAGTGAGAGGGATCCGGGTCGCCTTGGTTCAAGATAAACCACCGGGTTGATTGTGTCCGTCCCCGACATGTTTTGCACTAGAGATCCGCTCCGTTAGCGGATTAGGCATTGTGGGTGAAGCCGGATTTGTGGCCGTTGGTCCGATCCGGTGATATTGATTTACGCACATTTTAGGGGTTTTGTTAGAAATCCGATTACGGCGAACTCGTCGTGGTGATGCCTTTATAGCTTCGTGTGGTAACGAATGTTGGGTTTAGGGCGGAGAAATAATGTGCGGATTTTGGGGCTTGTGATGCCTAGTGTTGTGCGAAGGCGCGATTGGTCTTTGTGGTCGGCTGGCTATCCCGTGAAGACTGAGATTCACGTGTGGAGAGTGTCCCGGCAAGATTAGTCCCTTCGATTGTTGACTGACGAGAATGTCTGTGCTACGGTTGAGTCCGTTGACGGTCGCCAGGCGAGGAAATCGGTGGACGTTGTCCCGAAAGTAAGCCCAGGGCCTTGGGACGTTTTGGTTGGCCAGAATTCTTAGAATCGGTCTTGGTGCGTTATTGGCGGCCCGAGCGTGTGAGCTGTCAGACAAGCCCGATGGCATGGTGGGCCAGGCGAGGTGGGTCTCAGCGAGAGCGCTTGGCCTTGGGTTTTGATGCCCTTGTGGGGAAGTGATGAGTACCCTTGTGTTGGTGATGTATGATGATGTGTTAGATTCATACGCTTTAGGGCGCCTTGGGTGAAACCCGGGCTTGCACTCATTTTGCATTGTTAGGCCCCTTTTATTACCTGCTCAACATAGAAACGTGGATGATGCTTGTGACACTCATGCCAATATTTATGTTGCTTTCCTTTATGTACTTTTGCATACGAAGTGCTGACTTGCAGGGTGAAGTAGTTCCCCGGGGTCCGCTAGGACGGCCGGGAGGAGGGATGTTGTTACACCGCTTGTGGTCAGCTGATGAGTCCCGATTATATACACATATATGGACTCATCTGGGCCGTTTATCTAGTCATTCCACTGCACTTTAGCCTTGTTTTAGCTTATATTTGTTATCACTTGCTATGTGCACTTCTAGGCCCATTTTGGTGTGTTTTCATGTTTATCTTCATTAGTAGTTTTCATGCACTGTTAGGTGCCACTTTCAGTAGCTGGATTCGTGGTTGTACGCTAGAACAGGAGTCGTGCAGGTGCTTCCGGTGCAATTCTGCACAGGAACACTGCGCACGATCACTGGTTCTATTGCGCACGACCACTGGTCGTGCGCCACTGATCGTGTGCACTTAACACTTTTTTCATGAGTTCTGTTTGGTGCAGTGCGCACGACCATCTACGATAAGTGCGCACGACCACCGGTCGTGCGCCACTGTTCGTGCGCACTTATCATCAATTTCATGAGTTCTGTTTCAACCAGTGCGCACGACCACCTACGATAGTGCGCACGACCACCGGTCGTGCGCCACTGGTCGTGCGAACATGTTATTTTATAATTTCTGTCTTTGCAGGCTCCGTCCAGGCAGAGCGCACGATCACAGGATTCTAGTGCGCACGACCACTGGTCGTGCGCCAATGACCGTGCGCACTGTTTATTCCAGCGCCTATAAAATGACCTGCTCGCGATTTTAGGTCAGATCCCGAATTTCAGCCGCCGTTTTCCGCCCGGTTCCGTCCAGATTCGCCCCTCCACCGTCGCCCACCATATGGAGGTGCTCCGGGCTTGCTCTTCACGCCAATCTTGAGCCGGAGTTTCCTCTCGGCCTCCTCCTTCATCCAAGAGCTCCAAAGAAAGACCTAGCCGCCATTGCCATCAAGCAAGAGGAAGTTTGCAACCTCTACCGGATCGTGACACGAAGAAGACGGGTCCATTGGAGAGTCGTGACAGCTCTCTCTACCCCGGACGTAGTTGCGGACCGAGCTTGGACGCGGATTGACAACCCGGCGATTCCAACCGTGAATCTCCAACGAGCCTTCGGATTCGGTCGATTTCTTGCCTTGTTCTCTTCTTATTGATTGTTGTAATAGTTAGATCTTTTGTATTTTGATGAAGAACACTATAAACCTTGCTATTTAAAGTTATTTCATGTCTATGTGAAATACCCCTTTTTGTTTATTTGTGTGCTTGAGGTGCGCCCCATTCCATCCTCCATCCCGCCGTCACGTTCGTATGCCGCACTAGCAATTGCTAGTGGCGTGCTTGTCGAAGAGGTGCTTGCGACCCTCACTCCGCTAGCCTACTCGTCCATCCGCCTACCGAAGCGTGGCATCGCGGCCCGTATTCCATCCCGCCTAACGAAGCAGCGCGCTCAAGGCCTGCATAGTTCGATCCGCTTGCCTACTCGTCCATCCGCCCTTTCGACGCAGCGCGCTCAAGGCCTGCCTAGTCTCCATCCCGCCAAGCGAAGCATTGCATAGCGGCATTGCATAGGAGTAGTTGATAGCTTTTATTTTATTTTCCAAAAGCCAACCCAACTCCCCCACATTCCATCTGATTTAAGGACTTCAATCTCAAGTCCTTCCTCGAAACCTAACTCCACCTTACTGTGTTCCTCAAGAGACCGACACTCGGGGATTTTCCCCATTATTATTACTTGCGCGACCTGTGCACTTGCCGAATCATCGCATCAAGTGTTTGGCGCCGTTGCCGGGGAGCACAGACGTGTGAGTTTTCTGGAGAGGGAGAGTCTGAGAGAGAAGCCCTTCAATTTGTAAATTGCATCTCTTATTTTATTTCTGTTCTTTTTATTCCTTCATCACTAGGTTGCTTTAGTAATTTCTATTTGGTTTAGTATTTGCACAATAGCATTTTTATTTTGAATCGTTTTATCTTCGCACTATATGGGCACATCTCAATTTCCGTTGCCGTTGGTGTGGAGCTACCTCCCACTCTAGTGATGAATGCCCTACGGAGAATAGTAGGCATAATTCTTATAGCCCAGCATATGGAGCACCGACTTCGTCTGGTACTCCATATGGTGCGCGTAAGTCTTATGGCTACTCTGCTGAGCCTTTACCGTCATACTTCTTTTCGGCTCCAGCCCCCGCTGTGCCAAAGAAGCCTGCTAGGCAGTGCCAGTTTTGTCGGAGCACAGATCATGCCCTGAAGGATTGTGTTGCTTATCTTCGCCAATTGGATGAGGATGACGAGCCGGATATCCGGATCGTCCCGAATCCTAACTCTGGCGGCACACCTTCAACATCCGGTTATGTGTCTTTGTCACCTTCACATCTTGAAGGGTATGGCATGGACACGGTCACTGGATGTGTGGCTGATCTGGGCACCAACATTGCTGAGCCTATTCTCCCGGTGCATCCACCACCTCTAGTGGATTCGATTCTTTGTGAGGAATCGGTGCTCGACTTTTATCCGAGCACTATTCCTCTCCCTGTTGTGCATACTACACTCGTCTCTGACGACATTGTTGATGATGTGTCGCAGGAGGAGGCGGTTGATCTTAGTATTGTGCCTATTCCTATGGAGGAGGACAACCTTCTAGGTGAAGAGGAGTTTTCCTCAGCACCGGTGGAGGAAGTCCAAATCTCTAGCTTGGCCACTGTTGATCCCGCCGAATCTTGTAGCATTGATGACAATGCAAACATTATTTTACTTCCCCCACCTGATGGGAGTGAGTCCGGGATCACTCCCCCGATTGATGTTTATTTATGTTCTTCGTCTTCTTTATTTCTTGATCCCCTTCCTTCATCTGAGTCTGTGCAGGTTGAATCTTCACAGGTACTTCAGGAGGACTTGGAGCGTTTTGCTCAAGTCAATGATGAGAGCATCCTCTCATGTGAGGAGGTTTATTCCCCCTCCGTAGAGGAAGCTCCACTCATTGCCTTCTCCTCCTGCGGACCTGCTGCAGACGATACCTTGCTGGGCAAGGATAGTTTTGGTAAGTTGAGTGAGGACCAGGCCTCCTCCTCTTCTTACTTTCTTTTCCCTCTACCTGTGATGGGCAGGTTTTATCTATATTCGGGTAGAGGCGTGACTGTTCTTTCTCCGTATAGGTACCCGCTACCTACACGCATATTAGAACAGTTACCTGTCCACTTTTCTTTTCATAGGCCCATTAGCTAGAACTGTACAAATGCTAAATAAGTCGTGCTGGGATGACAATAACCCCAGTAGTTATCTTACTTTTCATGCATTTTATTTTATTCAATCCTGTTTAGTTAGCTGTAGTATTGTAGTTTATCTTTTTCTGTTTCTTTTGTTTTGCGGAGCTGACCCCTGCAGGTATTTCTTCTGGATGGCGGATGCTGCAACTTAGTCGTGGTTTACACGCCAATCTTCTGGTATGCTCACTTGCTGAGCATTGGGTACTCTCTTCCCCTAGCCTTTGCTGATTTTCATGTCATATATTATGCGGATTGTTTAGTTTAAGTCTGGGGGAGAGTAGTTTTGTTTACCCGCTCACGTGCACCATTGCACTGCATGCTAGAAGATTTCATTTAAAATGTTTTGTTTATTTTCATTGCACACCACATCACCCACTTGAGCGCGTACTCATCTGTTTGCTTGCTCTGTTGTGAATTTAATTCTTCTGCTTATTTGGGAAAGTCTAGGTGATGGCTTAGGACTATGTAGCAGAGTAAAATGTTGACTCTAGTAGTGCTGCTAGTCGAGTGCTCGGTTGCATAGGAATTTGTGTAGGTTAGATCTCTTTTTATACTATGGTTTTATATTTTTCTCTATTAGTGTAAATGTTGTTTACTCTACTCAAATGGTGAATCCGGTGTGAATCAAACGATAGCATAGGGATGTGTGTAAACGATCGCTAGATTCGTATTGCTTGAGTCGGGAGAAAGGAGAATCTTTCTCGGTGGCTAGAACTTGCCCCAAGCGATTCTTGAAGCATGGGTATACGGTTAGTCAATTGTGTGAATGTGATATAGGCCATCATTTTGGCCCGGTTGAGCCTTTGTGCCTATCCCTACCGCTATATCCTCGCTAGCCCAGTTGTGCCTACCTGTTCTTTGATTCAGCCCCACTTTTATTTCACCAAAGCCCAAAAGCCAATCCTAGTCGCACACCCAAAATTTGAGCTTTAGCTGTTTATTATTTTCATGAGTTGGGTTGTTGATGTGGTAATATGTTTTTGAAGATGTGGATGTGTCCTTTTGTTTATTTGCTGAAAATGATAAGAAAAGAAAAAAAAATGAGAAAAAGAAAAGAAGTTAAAAAGAAAGGAAAGAGAAGGAATGTTTACTTGAAAATCTTTATGTATAGATTTATGTTTGGGAGTAGGCGGTGCACGCACCCATGCTGTTAAGTCCAAGTCTGGGGGTGTTGTGTACCCGCATGTTTGTGTGGTGAATGAGGATAGTTTCCTGCATTAGCTCATTTGGGTTTAGTGATTTAGCCGTCGTTTTTATCTTTGTTTTTCCTCACCTAAACCCAAGCCTCATTTAAAACCTAAAGTCCTATTGATTCACGCATTTGAGTCAAACCAGTGCCGTGGAGAGAATGTGACCGGGCAAGCCTATGGTCACCGACACCGATGGATTTCGGTGGAGTTTGTCCGGCATCCCAATCTTGAGCAATGCTCATCTCAGCGTTTAGTTTACTTTCTCCTTATGCATGACCGAACGATTCACCGCTTTTCACCATTTTGAGTAGTTGTAATATGCTTTTACTCTTTTAGAAATATATAGACTGTTTATATAATCAGAAATCTTCTCTACTATTCTTCTTATGCACGTGAGTATGCGACTTCGCATGGTACTCTATATTGTAGTTTTAAGCCATCTACTTTTCTTTCCCCGTTCGCTTAGAATTTGTTTGCTCGGGACGCGCAAACAGGTAAGTCTGGGGGTGTGATGAGTCCCGATTATATACACATATATGGACTCATCTGGGCCGTTTATCTAGTCATTCCACTGCACTTTAGCCTTGTTTTAGCTTATATTTGTTATCACTTGCTATGTGCACTTCTAGGCCCATTTTGGTGTGTTTTCATGTTTATCTTCATTAGTAGTTTTCATGCACTGTTAGGTGCCACTTTCAGTAGCTGGATTCGTGGTTGTACGCTAGAACAGGAGTCGTGCAGGTGCTTCCGGTGCAATTCTGCACAGGAACACTGCGCACGATCACTGGTTCTATTGCGCACGGCCACTGGTCGTGCGCCACTGATCGTGTGCACTTAACACTTTTTTCATGAGTTCTGTTTGGTGCAGTGCGCACGACCATCTACGATAAGTGCGCACGACCACCGGTCGTGCGCCACTGTTCGTGCGCACTTATCATCAATTTCATGAGTTCTGTTTCAACCAGTGCGCACGACCACCTACGATAGTGCGCACGACCACCGGTCGTGCGCCACTGGTCGTGCGAACATGTTATTTTATAATTTCTGTCTTTGCAGGCTCCGTCCAGGCAGAGCGCACGATCACAGGATTCTAGTGCGCACGACCACTGGTCGTGCGCCAATGACCGTGCGCACTGTTTATTCCAGCGCCTATAAAATGACCTGCTCGCGATTTTAGGTCAGATCCCGAATTTCAGCCGCCGTTTTCCGCCCGGTTCCGTCCAGATTCGCCCCTCCACCGTCGCCCACCATATGGAGGTACTCCGGGCTTGCTCTTCACACCAATCTTGAGCCGGAGTTTCCTCTCGGCCTCCTCCTTCATCCAAGAGCTCCAAAGAAAGACCTAGCCGCCATTGCCATCAAGCAAGAGGAGGTTTGCAACCTCTACCGGATCGTGACACGAAGAAGACGGGTCCATTGGAGAGTCGTGACAGCTCTCTCTACCCCGGACGTAGTTGCGGACCGAGCTTGGACGCGGATTGACAACCCGGCGATTCCAACCGTGAATCTCCAACGAGCCTTCGGATTCGGTCGATTTCTTGCCTTCTTCTCTTCTTATTGATTGTTGTAATAGTTAGATCTTTTGTATTTTGATGAAGAACACTATAAACCTTGCTATTTAAAGTTATTTCATGTCTATGTGAAATACCCCTTTTTGTTTATTTGTGTGCTTGAGGTGCGCCCCATTCCATCCTCCATCCCGCCGTCACGTTCGTATGCCGCACTAGCAATTGCTAGTGGCGTGCTTGTCGAAGAGGTGCTTGCGACCCTCACTCCGCTAGCCTACTCGTCCATCCGCCTACCGAAGCGTGGCATCGCGGCCCGTATTCCATCCCGCCTAACGAAGCAGCGCGCTCAAGGCCTGCATAGTTCGATCCGCTTGCCTACTCGTCCATCCGCCCTTTCGACGCAGCGCGCTCAAGGCCTGCCTAGTCTCCATCCCGCCAAGCGAAGCATTGCATAGCGGCATTGCATAGGAGTAGTTGATAGCTTTTATTTTATTTTCCAAAAGCCAACCCAACTCCCCCGCATTCCATCCGATTTAAGGACTTCAATCTCAAGTCCTTCCTCGAAACCTAACTCCACCTTACTGTGTTCCTCAAGAGACCGACACTCGGGGATTTTCCCCATTATTATTACTTGCGCGACCGGTGCACTTGCCGAATCATCGCATCATCAGCCATAGCTGACCCTCGTTTACCGCTCTTTGTGATTTGGTTGCAGGGCATGAATCGCAGGCTGGACCCAGCGCGCCGGCCAAAAAGGCCTAAAGCCTCACGAAGTGCTTAGTTGATTTCTTGCATTACTTTCTTCGTACTTTGTTATATCCGGCTTGCATGCCGATGCAGTATAGGGAAAAACTATCCTTCCCCTTTTGTTGGGATGTCTTTGATTATGGAATGTTTGATGTTTTGGACATTGTTTTGTAAGGCCTTAAGGCCAGTTGGACTCCTTTGTAGTATGGACAATCTCTGTGGCTTAGTTTGTTTCCGCTGTGTTGTCTGAGTTATGAGATTGGGTAGTTAATATCATCTTTTAATACTAAAGCTGTGGCGGTTATATGCTGTGGGGTCCCGGCCGGACCCATATTATATGATCATTACAGGGGAGGTGTTACAGTTTGGTATCAGAGGGAGGTTCGTTCTAGTATTCTTGCGAGGTCTAGTGTTTTTGGATCGCGTAAGAGATTGTTCACATAGGAGTATTGTGCGGGATCATGAGTATCCCTGCGTTCGGGTCTTGCGTTTAGATCCTGATGAGCGTTTATTTGTTTCCTTGCTTATTCTAGGATGTTGGCGACGATGCGGGGACATCGAGGAGGCAAGAGGAGCCTTCGGGGAGTAGTGCTACTGCTCCAGGCCTCATGAATGTGGGCATGTCCCCGGCTGATTTCTGTCGCATGCTAGCGGAGGCAATGGTAGCGGCTCAAGCTGGAGCGATGCCACGGGTTCCTACGCCGGTGGTGCAAGTTGCGACCCCTGTCACTCCGGCGGCTACGCCGGATACACCAGATGTCGAAGTAAGGCATGCAGAGCCTCTAGCGGAGAGAGCTATTCCGATGGGTGATCGATTCATGAAGTATTTCTTGAGTTTCCACCCTCCGACATTCAAGGGAGTGGGCACTCCAACGGATGCCGAGGACTGGCTTTCGAGGATCCAGAAGCTCTTGAAGGCAGCTGAGACCCCAGCTGAGAGGCAGTCTCACTTTGCGAGCTTCATGTTAGAGGGCGATGCGAAGTTGTGGTGGGTGAACCATAACGGTCGACTTTTTGTTGGGCGTGTTCCGTCCATGGAGGAGTTCGAAAACGCTTTCCTAAAGCGTTACATTCCGGCTTCAACAAGGTTAGCACTGCAGCGGTAGTTTCTGCATTTGGTGCAGCGGGAGAAGACGGTGGATGAATATCTGCAAGAGTTCACTCGGTTGGGTCGGTATGCGGGCACGACAATGGCAGATGATGAAGAGAGAGATAACCTCTTTTATCAAGGGTTGAGGGAAAATTTAAGGCAACCACTCATAGCCTTGAAGAATGCGGGATTCAATGAGTTGGTCGAAGCCGCTCGCACGCTGGAGAGCGACTTGGAGCGAACTCAACGGCAAAAGGGTGTTGCGGCAAGGCAGGGAGAAGGAAAGCCTTCTAAGTCTCAGTCCCAGTGGAAGTCCAAGGGCAGCCGATGGAAGAAGAAGCCCCGTCCTAATCGGCCTAGGGAGAGAAGTGGCGCACCTTCGGGAGATTTCCGTTCCAAAGGTCCGGTTACTTGTTACCAGTGTGGCAAGGTGGGTCACATTAGTCATTTTTGTACCGAGGGCAGAGCTGGGCCAGAGCCGAGACAAGAACAATCAGTGCGTTCGGGTCCCGGTGTTGCAGAGAAGGGGAAAGCGGCGGAGTCGAGTGCTTCGCGGTTCCCTCCAGTGCAGCCTAGGGCCTATAATCTTGGGCAACAGGAAGCGATACGTCAACCCGATGTGGTGACAGGTACGAAAGGTTTAAGTTTCGTTTGTTACTATAATGTAGTTTGCGGCCTTTCATGTTTGTCTTGCACGTGGTTAGGTTTCGTGCTAGTTTCGGGCTACCCCTCTCGAGTGTTGTTCGACACGGGGGCGTCACACTCTTTTCTTGCGGAAAGTTTTATCCGGAAAATTGGTGCTGAGCCCGTAGTGGCAGGAGTGGAGCTGAGTGTGCGTATGCCGAATGGGTCTTTCATGACTACCATGAGGAAGGGACGCATTGTGATGCAAATTGGCGATTGTGATTTCGTGTTGGTAGCAGCGATTCTGCCACTAGCTGAATTCGATGTTATCTTGGGAATGGACTGGCTTGCGGAGCAGCGAGCTAGTATCGACTGCCAGTTGAAGGTGGTAACCCTGAGAGCTGAAGGTAGAGCAGAGGTCAAGTTTGAAGGCCTAAGCGGAGTGGCTTGCTCCCTGATTTCCGCTATGCAAATGAGGCGTGCGGTGAATCAAGGAGGCGAGGCATTTTTAGCTTTGTTGGAGGCTCACTCCACAAAGTTGGCTATTAGAGAAGTTCCGGTGGTGGAAGAATTTGAGGATGTATTCCCCGAGGAGCTTCCGGGAGCACCTCCTCAGCGTGAAATCGATTTCTCGATAGAGTTGGTACCGGGTGCGAGGCCGGTGTCGCGTCCTCCGTTTAGGATGGCACCGAAGGAACTGGCCGAGCTAAAGGTTCAGTTGCAAGAGTTGTTAGAGCAAGGGTACATTAGGCCCAGCTCTTCGCCGTGGAGCGCACCAGTTTTGTTTGTGAAGAAAAAGGACGGAAGTATGCGGTTGTGCATTGATTACCGTGAGCTAAATAAGTTGACCGTCAAGAATAAATATCCGATTCCCCGAATCGATGATTTGTTCGACCAGTTAGTGGGGTCGGTGGTGTACTCCAAGTTGGATTTGAAATCGGGGTACTACCAGTTGAAGATTCGAGAAGAGGACGTTGCCAAGACAGCGTTTGGGACTCGTTATGGACACTACGAGTTTTCGGTGATGCCGTTCGGACTGACGAACGCGCCATCTGTGTTCATGGATTTGATGAACAGGGTTTTTCGCCCGTTCTTAGATTTGTTCGTGGTGGTGTTTATTGATGATATTTTGGTGTATTCAAAATCGGAGGCAGAGCATGAGTCTCACTTGAGGCAAGTATTGCAGACTCTAAAGGAGAATCAGCTTTATGCTAAGTTCTCAAAATGTGAGTTTTGGATCGAGAAGGTGGCTTTCTTGGGGCACATAATTAGTGGAGATGGGGTGGCGGTAGATCCAGCGAAGATTGAAGCCATTAAGGGTTGGCCTGTATTGAGAACCGTGGCGGAAGTCCGGAGCTTCCTTGGACTAGCCGGTTATTACAGAAGATTCGTGGAGAACTTTTCGCGGATGGCGTTGCCCCTCACCACACTCACTCGCAAGGACCAGAGGTTTGTTTGGACACTGGAGTGTGCCCGGGCATTCGAGAATTTGAAGGAAAGATTGATGTCTGCCCCAATCCTTAGTCTTCCTAGTGGGACGGAAGGATTTCAGATCTTTAGCGACGCGTCAGGTTGCGGGTTGGGTTGCGTGCTGGTGCAGCACGGCAAGGTGATAGCGTATGGGTCAAGGCGTTAAAGACTCATGAGAGGAATTATCCCGTCCATGATCTGGAGTTGGCGGCGGTAATCTTTGCGCTAAAACTGTGGAGACACTATGTTTATGGTGCGAAGGTGGAGATCTTCACGGATCACAAAAGCCTGAGGTATCTCCTAGACCAAAAGGATCTGAATATGCGGCAGCGTAGGTGGGTCGAGTTCCTTGGGGACTACGACGTGGAGATTCAGTATACGCCGGGTAAAGCCAACGTGGTGGCGGATGCTTTGAGTAGGAAGTACTCCGGGCAAGGTAATTGGATGGAGGCGCATAGCGAGCGTTTGATTCGAGACTTGGAGTCTCTTGACATTTCTTGTGTGGCTAGAGGTGAGTCTAGCATAGCTCGTTTGAACTGGATTGAAATGCAGTGTGATATAACGGATCAGATCCGAGAGGCGACCAGTGCGGACGAGGAGTGACAACAGTTGGTGTTGGAGGCTCAGCAAAGCGAAGGCACTGCCTTGGAGATGGTTGGTGGAATTCTGAGGAGAGACGGGAGGATCTGTGTTCCACGCTTCGGCAAGCTTCGCGAGGAGTTGATGTTTGAAGCTCACTTTACGAAGTACTCCGTTCATCCAGGAAGTACAAAGATGTACGCGGATTTGAAGAAATCTTTTTGGTGGCCTGGGATGAAGCGGGATGTAGCCGAGTACGTGAGTCGATGTCAGACTTGTGCCTTGGTGAAGGCTGAGTGCCAAAGGCCCGGTGGGTTCTTGAAGCCTCTTCCCATCCCCGAATGGAAATTTGATGACATCTCTATGGATTTTGTGCATGGTTTGCCTCGATCGCAGTAGGGTAACGATGCGATTTGGGTGATAGTGGATCGCCTGACGAAGGTGGCCCACTTCATTCCGAATCAGAAGAGCGATGGCGTGGAGAAGCTCGTGGAGCTTTATGTTCGAAACATTGTGCGGTTGCACGGGATTCCGAAGAGCATCGTTAGTGATCGCGATGGGCGATTCACATCGAAGGACTGGAGATTAGTGCAGAAAAGTCTAGGCACGAAGCTCAAGTTTAACACCGCGTTCCATCCGCAGACCGATGGTCAGACGGAGCGAACGAACCGTACGTTGGAAGACATGTTGAGGATGTGTGCTCTCGACTTTGGCAAAGGTTGGGAGGACCACCTTTTCATGGTGGAGTTCGCCTATAATAATAGCTTCCAGGCGAGTATCAAGATGGCGCCATACGAAGCTTTGTATGGAAGGAAGTGTCGAACGCCGATGTCTTGGGCAGAGGTGGGAGACACTAAGCTTTTGGGAAAGCAAGTGGTGGAAGATGCTTGCGAGATTGTGCGGACGATTCAGGAGCGCATGAAGGTTGCTCAGGATCGACAAGCGAAGTATTTTAATGCGCGCCACAGAAATGTGGAGTTTGCTGTGGGTGACATGGTCTACTTGAAGATCAAGCCATTCAAGGGTGTTTCGCGGGTGCGGCGACTCAAGAAGTTGAGTCCGAGATATTTGGGTCCGTTCGAGGTTACGGAGCGTATAGGCGAAGCAGCCTATCGTTTGGCGTTGTCCGCAGAGCTGAGTGGATTACATGACGTTTTTCATGTCTCCGTACTGAGGAAAGCTTTGGTGGAGCCGAGCGTTGTGGTCGAAGCGGCGGCGGTGCCGGTGATGGAGAACTTGGGGGCGAGGGTTCGCCCGGTGTGCGTGGAGGATTCAGAAGTCCGGCAGTTGCGTAACAAGCAAGTCAAACTTGTAAAGGTGCGATGGGACAACTGCGGGCGAGACGAATTCTCTTGGGAGCGTGAGCAAGCGATGCGGGAGGATTTCCCGGAACTTTTCGCTCCAGGTATGCGTTATGAATTCCCTGTTTAAATTCTGAAATTTCGGGACGAAATTCGTTTAAGTGGGGTGGAGTTGTAACACCCCAAAAATCGTAGTTCAGCGAGGTAGGCGGAGTGGTAGTGCTGCGTTCGGGATAGGCTAAAATTCCATAGCTGTTCAGTGCGCACGACCAGTGTCCTCTTCGCGCACGACCAGTGACCGTTCGCATGTGATCGTGCGTTAATTCGCAAGGATTCGGAGTTCTGTCTCGAACAGTGCGCACGACCAGTGTCCTCTTCGCGCACGACCAGTGACCGTGCGCATGTGATCGTGCGTTAATTCGCAAGGATTCAGAGTTCTGTCTCGAACAGTGCGCACGACCAGTGTCCTCTTCGCGCACGACCAGTGACCGTGCGCATGTGATCGTGCGCCCTGTTTATTCTGCTCCGCGATTTTGAGCGGAGAAGGAGATCGGTCCGTCCAAATCTATTGGAATTTGATCCAACGGCTGCGATGGTTGGCTGGGGGGTTTTAGGGCTTGGTAGAGGAGTTAAACCCTCATTATTTCCAAGGCTTTCTCTCTCTTAGGTTGGAGAAAGGAGGAGGAGGCAAGGAGGAAGAAGAAGGGGAATCCGCCATTGCCGGAGCTTCGGAGCTCCGTTCGCCGATCCGAGACCGGCAGTGCGTAGAGGGCATCAAGGCGCTTCTTCTCCACCGTGTGGTTGCAAGCTTCTCATGGCTAGGAGGAGATCTCAAAAGGTAACGACATTTCTCCTCCCGGTCTTTAGGATGCGTGTTTGGCATCCCTTCTTTTTCTGCATTTTGGCACCGGATCCGTCGAGTGAGAGGGATCCGGGTCGCCTTGGTTCAAGATAAACCACCGGGTTGATTGTGTCCGTCCCCGACATGTTTTGCACTAGAGATCCGCTCCGTTAGCGGATTAGGCATTGTGGGTGAAGCCGGATTTGTGGCCGTTGGTCCGATCCGGTGATGTTGATTTACGCACATTTTAGGGGTTTTGTTAGAAATCCGATTACGGCGAACTCGTCGTGGTGATGCCTTTATAGCTTCGTGTGGTAACGAATGTTGGGTTTAGGGCGGAGAAATAATGTGCGGATTTTGGGGCTTGTGATGCCTAGTGTTGTGCGAAGGCGCGATTGGTCTTTGTGGTCGGCTGGCTATCCCGTGAAGACTGAGATTCACGTGTGGAGAGTGTCCCGGCAAGATTAGTCCCTTCGATTGTTGACTGACGAGAATGTCTGTGCTACGGTTGAGTCCGTTGACGGTCGCCAGGCGAGGCAATCGGTGGACGTTGTCCCGAAAGTAAGCCCAGGGCCTTGGGACGTTTTGGTTGGCCAGAATTCTTAGAATCGGTCTTGGTGCGTTATTGGCGGCCCGAGCGTGTGAGCTGTTAGACAAGCCCGATGGCATGGTGGGCCAGGCGAGGTGGGTCTCAGCGAGAGCGCTTGGCCTTGGGTTTTGATGCCCTTGTGGGGAAGTGATGAGTACCCTTGTGTTGGTGATGTATGATGATGTGTTAGATTCATACGCTTTAGGGCGCCTTGGGTGAAACCCGGGCTTGCACTCATTTTGCATTGTTAGGCCCCTTTTATTACCTGCTCAACATAGAAACGTGGATGATGCTTGTGACACTCATGCCAGTATTTATGTTGCTTTCCTTTATGTACTTTTGCATACGAAGTGCTGACTTGCAGGGTAAAGTAGTTCCCCGGGGTCCGCTAGGACGGCCGGGAGGAGGGATGTTGTTACACCGCTTGTGGTCAGCCATAGCTGACCCTCGTTTACCGCTCTTTGTGATTTGGTTGCAGGGCAAGAATCGCAGGCTGGACCCAACGCGCCGGCCAAAAAGGCCTAAAGCCTCACGAAGTGCTTAGTTGATTTCCTGCATTACTTTCTTCGTACTTTGTTATATCCGGCTTGCATGCCGAGGCAGTATAGGGAAAAACTATTCTTCCCCTTTTGTTGGGATGTCTTTGATTATGGAATGTTTGATGTTTTGGACATTGTTTTGTAAGGCCTTAAGGCCAGTTGGACTCCTTTGTAGTATGGACAATCTCCGTGGCTTAGTTTGTTTCCGCTGTGTTGTCTGAGTTATGAGATTGAGTAGTTAATATCATGTTTTAATACTAAAGCTGTGGCGGTTATATGCTGTGGGGTCCCGGCCGGACCCATATTATATGATCATTACAGGGGAGGTGTTACAATCTCCCCCTGCCTAGCTTCAGGGCAGCCTGAATCTAGGCCCCTTGAAGAAGGGACAGCAATGGAGGAGGGAAGAGAAGCAATTTTAGCAGATAAAGTAGAAAGTGCCTGAAGAACAGGAGCAAGTTTTGCATCCAGGAGCTGGCTTATTTTAGGAAGAATAAGATCAAAAACTTGATCAGCAATAGAGGAGAGGTTGAGGGATGGATAATCTGGTGGATTACTAGAGGATGGTTGTGAAGTGGATGGAAATGATATTTGAGGAATGATATTGCTGATGATAGTGGTATGTGAGGGAATTTCTAGATGGATTGGACTAAGAGAATGAATAGGTGAATGATATTCATTGTGTATTGGAGAGGGAGGTGTGGTTGGTAGTGGTTCTGAAGATAGAGGAAGAGGTGTAGCATCACTGATATGGGCAGTTGAGAGGGGGATATCATTGATGGGTGTTATTTCAGTTGAAGGAGGGGATGAAGAATAAGAGTGTGTAGGAGAAAGTTGAGCAGGTGGAGAGAGAGTATGAGAGGAAGGAGGAACTGAGGAAGGATCTTCTAGAAGGGTAGAGGGAGTGACTTGATCAGTCCTTGTGTCCTCAGAAGCTTTCCTTTTTCTGGATGCCTCAGCTCCTGTATTCTTCTTGGGAATTACTCTATCCCATTTAGCAAAGAGAGCTGAGGTCAGCCTCTTGCTGGCATTTATTGTTACTTTTGGTGACACCAGAAGCTCTGGATGCCTTTCCTGCAGAAAAATCCCTAAGATTCTTCCAAAGCATACATTGTCTTTAGAGTTTTTCTTTTTAATCAATTCAAAAAGAATTGATCCCCAGTTGACTTTCTTCTTCTCCATTAAGGCCACCATTAAAATAAATTGGTGCCTAATGATATAGTCATGCCTAGAAGTCTTGCTCAGCAAGACTTTTCCAACAATATCTGCTAAGAACTTGTAGTCCTGAGATAGATTCTTTTTCAGAAGGTGGCTAGGGTTTCCAGTCAGATGCCCCATTTTGACTAAAGCTTCATCAAATTCATTTGAGCTTATGTCTAATTCATCTTCACCATTTTCAAAGCCAAAGATTTCAAAAAGGATGGTGGGAGAGAGAGAGACATGATGACCTGAGATTGTTCCTATCAAGCTTTCATCGATTGGTTTTGCAGTGTAAACCCATTCCTTTATCTCTGCAACAGCTATCTTCTGCTTGGTGCTTAGAAGCTTCCTTAGATGTTGTTCATCCAGCGTTTGAAGAATGTCCTTGAAGATTTGGTCTGACTATGCAAACGAGTACATGTCAATGTCGAAACCTGCGTCAAATTTCATTAGGTGCAGAGAGGCCTGAGGAATCGCCATTGTTCCTGCAAAGAAAGTTGAAGATCAAGTGCAGAGGGGAACTGGAGGGAAAGACGATTTCTGTAGGCGCAAAGCTTAGAGTAAGATAAAATAAAGCTTATATAGAAGGGTCAAAGAATGACGGCGCATTCGTAAGCCACTGTTTGACAAAACCCAATAAAATTTGAAGTCGAAAAGGCTTTATTTCTTAGTCTGAAAGCGTTCGACGAGAGCATCTTTTTCGTCGACCTTCGTTCGACAAAAGAAGTTGCCTTAACTGACTCTGCCCTTAAGAGATTTCAGAGACCACCGTTCGACAAATGATTTAAATTTGTCGTTCTTCGTTCGACAAATTTGTTAGAAAAGTAGAAATACTTAATTTTTATCAGATTGATTCTCCATCTATCATTCCTAGTTGATTTATAAAGAAGATGTGCTTCTTTTCATCCAAGGGCTTGGTGAAAATGTCAGCTCTTTGCAAATCAGTAGAAATGAATTGTAGGCAAAGTTTGTTTTTATCCACATTGTCCCTGAGGAAGTGGTGCCTAATTTCTATGTGTTTAGTCCTACTATGGAGAACTGGATTTTGTGCTATAGATATTGCACTAGTGTTGCCACAAAATATAACTGAATTATTTAAGTTAACACCATAGTCTAGGAGCTGATTTTGTATCCACAATATCTGTGAGCAGCAGCTGCCAGCAGCTAAGTATTCAGCTTCAGCTGTTGATGTAGACACAGATGTTTGTTTCTTACAAAACCAAGATACAAGCCTATCACCAAGAAACTGACAAGTTCCTGATGTGCTTTTCCTATCTACCCTGCATCCAGCATAATATGAGTATGAGAATCCAGTTAATTCAAATTTAGATATTGTTGGATACCAAAGTCCCAGATTAGGGCAACCCTTTATATATCTTAAAATTCTTTTTACAAAAGTAAGATGAGATTCTTTAGGATTAACTTGAAACCTAGCACAAATGCATGTAGCAAACATTATGTCTGGCCTACTGGCTGTTAAATAGAGTAGAGAGCCAATAATTGCCCTGTATAGTTTCTGATCAACAGGTTTCTCTGATTCATCAGTATTAATAACAGCATTAGAGGCCATGGGTGTTTTCATAGTTGAAGAATCAGACATTCCAAATCTTTTCACTAATTCCTTAGCATACTTAGATTGAGAGATGAAGATTCCTGATGGGGTTTGCTTCACTTGAAGACCAAGAAAGTAGGACAATTCACCCATACTACTCATTTCAAATCTTGATTGCATTAGATTGGAAAATCTTTTGCACAAATTTGAATCAGTAGATCCAAAAAGAATGTCATCTACATATATTTGAACTAGTAGAGTTTGATTTTTATGTACTTTGTAAAATAATGTTTTGTCTACCATGCCTCTACAGAAATTGTTTTCCAAGAGAAAGTTAGCTAAAGTCTCATACCATGCTCTGGGAGCTTGTTTGAGACCATAGAGAGCTTTATTAAGTTTGAATACATAGGAGGAATGAGTTGGAGAGATGAAACCTGGTGGTTGTTCCACATAGACTTCTTCTTTGATGTCTCCATTGAGAAAAGCACTTTGCACATCCATTTGATATACCTTAAACTTCTTGAATGCAGCAAAGGCCAAGAAAATCCTTTTAGCTTCAAGCCTTGCAACAGGGGCAAATGTTTGATCATAATCTATGCCTTCTTCCTGTGAATATCCTTGAGCTACCAATCTTGCTTTATTTCTCACAATATTTCCTTGTTCATCAAGCTTGTTCCTGAAGACCCACTTGGTGCCAATAACTGGATGGCCTCTTGGTCTTGGAACCAAATCCCAAACTTTGTTTCTTTCAAACTGGTTGAGTTCCTCTTGCATTGCAAGAATCCAATTTGGATCTTGTTCTGCATCTTTTATGGTTTGAGGTTCAACTTGTGATAGAAAGCAAGTATGTATCTGATTTTGGTGTAGTTGATGCCTTGTTTGAACACCTGCTGTGATATCACCAATCACTTGTGAAATTGGATGATCTCTGACTGTGATATGGTCAGCAGTTGGAGTTGGTTCAGCAGCAGTGTCTTCATTGGGAATTTGTTCAGCTATTACATCCTGTGGAGGATGTTCTGTTGTTGCTTGATTCAGGTAATCAACAAGATCTGGATGATCTTCTTCTTCACTATCTTCAAGAGTTTGAGGTAATGGATGCAGTGAATCTCCTGTCTGTATATTTAGTCCTTTAAGCTCTTCACATAGAGCTGGTACCTGCAAAGTGTTCTTGGTAGAAGAGTTCTTCTCCTTGTAAAACATGTTAGTTTCATCAAAGGAAACATGCATAGACTCTTCTATTTTAAGAGAGGACTTATTAAATACCATATATGCTTTACTAACTATTGAATATCCTAAGAAAATTCCTTCTTCAGATTTTGGTTCAAATTTCTTAAGATATTTCTTATCATTGTTATGAACAAAACATCTACATCCAAAAGTTCTAAAATAATCAACTTTGGGTTTCTTCCCTTTAAGCAATTCATAGGGAGTTTTACCCTTAAGTTTGTGTATCAAACTTCTATTTAGAACATAATTTGCTGTGCTGACAGCCTCAGCCCAAAAGGATAGGGGCAAGTTAGTATCTGCAAGCAATGTTCTTGCTGATTCAATTAGAGTTCTATTCTTCCTTTCAACTACCCCATTTTGTTGAGGAGTTCTAGGAGCTGAGAAGCAATGCCTGATACCTTCCATCTCACAGAATTCTTGCATGAGAAGAGACTCAAACTCAGTGCCATGATCACTCCTGATCAATGCAACTACAGTAGAGTACTCAATCTGTATGCTCTTAAGAAAGTCTGTAAGAACTTTAAAGTTATCTGACTCTTCTCTCAAAAAGAACACCCAAGTGAATCTAGAAAAGTCATCCAAAATAACTAGAGTGTAAGACTTCCCCCCTATTCTCTTTATTGCAATAGGTCCAAAAAGGTCCATATGTAGCAAGTATAAGATTATAGGTGAATCACTTTTAGATAATGATTTAAAGCTGTTTTTGGTTTGCTTACCTAATTGACATGCCCTACAAAGACCTTCTTTCTTATATGATCCTGATGGTAACCCTCTAAGAAGATTATTTTTAGCTAATTTAGCATTGGTCCTAAGGTTTACATGTCCTAATCTTTTATGCCATAATTCACTAGATTTGCTTAACTCATTAAATAAACAAATTTCTGATTTAGATGAGTTGAAGTTTACTAAATATATATTTCCTTGTCTAATTCCTGATAGAACAATAACATTATCAGATGATTTGATGATGCATTCTGATTTATTAAATGTTACCTGATAACCTTCATCACATAACTGACTTATGCTGATGAGGTTGTGCTTTAGACCCTTGACATAGGTTACTTCCTTGAATGTCACTTTTCCAATTTTAATTTGACCATAGCCTTTGGTTTGTCCACAGTTGGAATCTCCAAAGATCACCTTGGGTCCAAGTTTTGCCTTGTAGTTGTTCAGGTTGGCCTTGTTCCCTGTCATATGCTTTGAGCATCCACTGTCCAAGTACCATTTTTGATTTAATCTTGGATGGTTGTGTACCTGCAAAGACAAAAACATAAACTAGTTGTTTTTGACCCAGACTACCTTGGGTCCTTTTATGTTACCACAAAATTCAGAGATAAATGTCATTTCAGGCTGATCCTTGAAGCCTTGTGGATGATATCTCCTTGGAGGTATAGCCCACTCAGTAAAAGGATTTTTGGTATATTTAGGATTAGAATTCTTAGAGTTTTCTGTATAGTGCTTGTTCGAAGAATTTGAATAAATTCGCCGATCATTATTCATTTTATAACTATACTGAAAGTCTGTTTTCAGTTTTCGTCGAGCCTCGTTCGACAAATTTGAATCCTTTTGTCGAGTGTCATTCGACGAATTCTTCTGAATTCTTTTATCCTTAACAAACTTCCTTGAAATGTCTTTATTTCTTTCTGCAGCTTCTTTGCTTTTAGCAGAAATGAATTTTATGGGTGTGGAGAGGATGTTTTTCTTAATCAGAGATGGCTCTCTTGATGAGGCACCCAAGCCCAGTTTGCTATTATTAAATCTAGCATTGACAGTGCTTGTGATGTCCATCATCCTGATACTTCTCCCATTGAGGGATTCTTCAAGCTTTTTGGCTTCAGATAACTTACTCTCAAGAGTAGTAATGTGTTCTCTGGAGGCAGCCATATCTTTCATAAGATTTCCATTCTCTTCACTTATATTGTTCATTTCAACTAACTTAGTTCTGAGAGAGATTATTTCTTTCTCAGATTTTATTAAGTCTTGACAAAGAGTTTTGAAATCATCTTTGAATTCAATAGAAGTGAAATCAAAGTCAGATAATACCTGATCAATGTCATCTTCAGCTTCTGATTCTGATTTCTCTTCATCAGAATTGTTAGTTGAGGCATTGATTGTCATCATGCAAAAAATTTTTTCTTCTTCATCATCACTGGAGCTGGATGATGATGCTGATTGTGACTCATTGTCTGAGTCATAAATAGCCATTAAGCATTGGCTATCTTCTTTTGTTTCTTCTTCATCAGAGGAGGAAGATGACGAATCTGATTCAGATTCTGTTGCACTCCAGGATGTTGCTACAAATCCTCTCCCCTTCTTCTTGTGAGAGTGGGAGGAAGATTTGCTGGAGCCCTTCTTTTCTTCCTTTTCTTTTCTTCTTTCCTTCTTGTCCTTCTTGTGTTGAATCTCTGGACATTCAGGAGCAATGTGTCCTGGTTTCCTGCAGCCAAAACATATGATTTCATTAGAATGTTTTTTGTCATACCTTGGCTTGTCATGACTTCTGGATAGCTGTTTTCTGAAGTCTTTCTTGGCCATCTTATAGAATCTTTTGGTTAACAGACTCATAAACTCCTCTTTGTCAGGAGCTTTTCCTTTATCTTCTGCAGCCTTGAAGGCTTTGCTTCTTTCCTTCTAGGGTGCTGGGGATGAAGTGGATTCTTCAGTTTCCCTGGTTTTGATGAGCTGCTCATAAGATTTGAGCTTGCCCAACAGGGCTTCAGTGGTGATCTCATTGAGACTTCTGGCTTCTTTGATTGGCCAGATTCTGGAGTCCCATGTGCTGGGAAAGCACATAAGAATTTTGTCATTGATCTCTGTGAGTGAGATCACTTTGTACAGAGACTTCAGCTCATTTATTATGAGGCTGAGCCTATTGTACATGTCAGCTACATTTTCTGATTCTCCCTTCTTGAAGTTCTCATATTGAGAGATCAGGTGAGATCTTCTATCTTTTCTTTCATCTGCTGAGCCTGCCACCATGTTGTTGAGAGATTCCCAGATTTCTTTTGCTGAGGTGCACTCAACTACTTTCTGGAATATGTCATCAGACATAGTTAGGGTCAGAATGTTCATGGCCTTTGCATCTGCATTTCTCTGCTTCTTCTGAGCCTCAGTCCACTCAGGAGGTGGAACAATAGTGTTGTCTGTTGTTGCAGCAGTACTAGCTGATGCTGTAGGTGCTGGAGGTCCTGTAAGGATAACATTAAAAATCTCCTCATCAATGGAGTTCATATAAAGCCTAATCCTTGCTTTCCATAGTGCAAACTTATTGAGATTGCACATAGGAGGTCTTGTGCTGGAATACTCCTTGTTTTGTGCCATGAGTTTTTAAATAAGATAAGATTTTAGAGAAGGAAACTCTTAGAAAAATTAAGATCTGGTTGATCTTTGTGATTCAGGTGTTAGCCTGTAAAGAATCAACCTCCATCTGATACCAATTGAAAGTGGAGGTCAGATCTTAAATTACTCTAGAGGGGGGGTGAATAGAGTATTAAAATTTTTAATACATTTTATAGCGGAAATTAAACTACTGTTTAGGTATATGTATATTTAGTGTGAGTTATAGAAAACTACAGAATTAATAAAAAGGACACACAGCACAAGCATAAGCACACAGAAATAATCAAGCACAAAAGAAACAAGGAGCTATAGTAGTTCCCCAATAAATCTGGGTACGTCTACTCTTCTACCACCTTTGGTAGGAATCAACTAGGAGGGTTGATAAGGTGCCCAGGCACCAAGGGATTTTTGATAAGGTGTCCACACACCAATAAGCTTTTGATAAGGTGCTTAAAAACCACACTAGGATTTTTTGATAAGGTGTCTTGCCACCACTGGGTAAACTTTTGAAGGGAGTATTAACCCTGTACAGAATGAGATAAAAAGGTATAGAGTGTTCTTCTCTGTCAATGATCTGAGAGAAGGCAAAAGATGTTGAAGCAGAAAGCTCCCCCTGTCTGATGAGAGTTAATGACAGATTTTTGGACAGAGCTTTCTCAAATAGAAGTCTTTGTAGCAGATGATCTCGATGAAGAAGAAAGCTGAGAAAGTATGTATTTGCTTCTTCTTCTTCTTCTGAAAGACTTCTTCTATCCTCCTTGTTCTATGATCACAGATGAGAGAAAGTGATAGTCAAGTTTTTCTTTTTGTTTTTCACAGAAAAACGAATATCTCAGTTCTTGCAATTCTCTATATCTTTTCTTTCTTCTGATAACTGTATATTTTTTCTTTTCAAATTCAAATCTTTTGTCTCTTTAAGGAATGTCTTTTTCTGACTTAAATCCTTCTTGGAACCAGGTAGCCACCCAAAACGATTTTGACAGGTCCTTTTAATTCCTTTTGTCGAGAAAGATGCCTTTGGCATTAAATGTCAACGGCTATTCTTCTTCTTGGAATAGAAGTAATATAAGGATATAATAAATGAGAAAGATATCCTTACTTGGCTGTCTGAATACGTCCAAGGAGAAATAAATATATCCGTTATTTCGCTGATTTGAGTTTAGAGAACTGACATTGAGAATATAAATTTGAACGTCAGAAAGCAATTTGTCGAGCGCTGGCTAGAATTCGTCGACCGCTGCTAGTCATTTGTCGAGCGCTGGCTTAGAATTCGTCGACCGCTGCTAGTCATTTGTCGAGCGCTGGCTTAGAGTTCGTCAACCGCTGCTAGTCATTTGTCGAGCGTTGGCTTAGAGTTCGTCGACCGCTGCTAGTCATTTGTCGAGCATCACTTGCCATGTGTTGATCTTGAATTTTCCAAGTTCTGCCAATCTAATCAGCCTAAGACTTGACCCTAATGCTATACATTGGGGTCAATACAAATCCTAATCAACATATAGTGATCCTACCCCAAATTAGTAATAGGGTGGTTCCAACAGAGTACTCAATCTTGATGGACCAGAGAAAGTATGTCAGAACACTGAAGGTGTCAGACTTGTTCCTAAGAAAGAACACCCAAGTGAATCTTGAGAAGTCATCTACAATAACTAGAGAGTAATTCTTCCCTCCTAGACTTTGTATTGTAGTAGGTCCAAAAAGCTCCAAGTGCAGTAAGTACAAAATCCTATGTGAATCACTCTTGGATAAAGATTTAAAACTACTTCTAGTTTGCTTACCTAATTGACAAGCCCTGCAGAGTCCTTCCTTCTTGTATGAACCGGAAGGCAGACCTCTAACAAGATTGTCCTTAGAAAGCTTAGATATAGTTCTAAGTTTAATGTGTCCAAGCCTTTTATGCCATAATTCATTAGTTGTACTTATAGAATTGAATAAGCAAATATCAGAATTGGCAGAGTCAAAATTGAGTAAATAAATATTTCCATGTCTAATACCAGATAACACATTAATGTTTTTATTATTGGTAATAAGACATAAGGAATGATTGAAAGTTACCTGATAACCATCATCACATAACTGGCTTATGCTGATGAGGTTGTGCTTCAGACCCTTGACATAAGCTACCTCCTTGAAGGTAACTGCTCCAACCTTGATCTTCCCATATCCTTTGGTTTGTCCACAGTTGGAGTCTCCAAAGATCACCTTGGGTCCAAGCTTTGCCTTGTAGTTGCTCAGGTTAGCCTTGTTTCCTGTCATGTGATTTGAACACCCACTATCCGAATACCATTGTTCATTTAATTTTGGATAGCCCTGTACCCGCACAACAGAAAAAATAAACTAGTTGTTCTTGACCCAGACTACCTTGGTTCCTTTTGTATTACTGCAAAACTCTGAAATAAAAGACATTTCAGGCTGGTCCTTGTAACCTTGTGGATGATATCTCCTTGGAGGAATTATTCACTCAGTAAAAGGATTGAAAGTATGTGAAGAATAAGAATTCTTCAGATTTTATGTATGTTTTTCGTTCGACGAACTGGGCTGAGTTCGTCGATCGCCGTTCGACGAATGGATGTGCTTTCGTCGAGCTTCGTTCGAATAATAACTATACTGAAAATCTGTCTTCAGAGTTCGTCGATCTCCGTTCGACGAAGTGAATTCATTTCATCGAGCTCCGTTCGACGAATTCTACTGAATTCCTTTATTCTTAACAACCTTGCTTGAAATGTTTTTATTTACATCTACAACCTCTTTGCTCTTAGCAGAAATAAATTTTATTCGTGTAGATAGCATGTTCTTCTTAATAAGAGGTGGCTCACTTGATGATGCACCCAAGCCTAGTTTGCCACTTAATCTGGCATTTACTGTGCTTGTGATGTCCATCAGTTTGATGCTTCACCCATTTAGGGATTCTTCAAACTTCTTAGCCTCAGATAGTTTATTCTTAATGAGAATAATATGTTCTCTATTGGCAGCCAATTCTTTCTTAAGAATAGCATTATCTTCACTTAATTTGTTCATTTCAGCCAGCTTATTTCTGAGAGTGATCATTTCCTTCTCAGATTTTATTAAGTCTAAGCAAAGAACTTTGAATTCATCTTTGAATCCAATTGAATTGAAATCAAAATTAGATATTACCTGATCTGCATCTGTTGGAACCCGGATACCGGTCCAACTGTTCGAGACTTGGGGGTGACCAGAGGCTACTCGTTTAGTGATCGACCCACGCGAGATAAGGTGATAAGAAGCTAGAGAGCATACAAAACCACTCCAACCTTCCTATAAATGAGACCCGCATGCTGCAGCGAGGAGGTCCCGCCACATACCCAGAAGTCTATAAGAACTTCCCCTACTAAAGCCAATGCTGAGCTTGGCACAAGAGAGGCAGGCAAGGTACTCGCCCACCATAGGGGGGGGGGGGGTGAAAGTGCCTTCTACTTATGCCGTGGGGTCCTATTTATAGGCAAATCCAAATGGACTGCGAATAGCTGCTCCCGCCTTCGGAAATGGGCTGCAGATAGCAGCTCCCACCTTTTGACGGGGTGAAAATCTGTACTCGCCCAGGTGGGGGAGGTCTTCTGTACTCGCCCAGGTGGGGGAGGTCTTCTGTACTCGCCCAGGTGGGGGAGCTCTTCTGTACTCGACCAGGTGGGGGAGCTCTTCTGTACTCGCCCAGGTGGGGGAGCTCTTCTGTACTCGCCCACGTGGGGGAGGTCTTCTGTACTCGCCCACGTGGGGGAGCTCTTCTGTACTCGCCCAGGTGGGGGAGCTCTTTTGTACTCGCCCAGGTGGGGAAGCTCTTCTGTACTCGCCCAGGTGGGGGAGCTCTTCTGTACTCGCCCAGGTGGGGGAGCTCTTCTGTACTCGCCCAGATGGGGGAGGTCTTCTGTATTGTCCTCGTGCATTTATGATCTCGACGAATTACAGGTTATACACAATCCCCGCTTTTTTTGAGCTCGATATGAGCTCGGAAAAACAATGTAGGACCCGTGGTTCGGAGAGATGGGCACTAGATGATATGTCACTTAGTATCTCTCTCAAGCCCTTCACTAGCTGAGCAAATTCAACTAAAATAGATGGACAAGAGTCAACACCCTCTAGGATCGAGGCTCAACTGGAGGTGCAGAGCAGTCGACACCCTCCAGGAGCAAGGCTCAACTGGAGGTGGAAAGGAGTCAACACAATCCAGGAGCGAGGATCAACTGGAGGTGGAGAGGAGTCGACACCCTCTAGGAGCGGGGCTCAACTGGAGGTGGAGAGGAGTCGACACCCTCTAGGAGCGAGGCTCAACTGGAGGTGGAGAGGAGTCGACACCCTCCAAGAGCGAGGCTCAACTGGAGGTGGAGAGGAGTCAACACAATCCAGGAGCGAGGATCAACTGGAGGTGGAGAGGAGTCGACTCCATCCAGGAGCGGGGCTCAACTGGAGGTGGAGAGGAGTCGACACCCTCTAGGAGCGAGGCTCAACTGGAGGTGGAGAGGAGTCGACACCCTCCAGGAGCGAGGCTCAACTGGAGGTTAAGAAGAGTCGACACCCTCCAGGAGCGAGGCTCAACTGGAGGTGGAGAGGAGTCGACACCCTCCAAGAGCGAGGCTCAACTGGAGGTGGAGAGGGGTCGACACCCTCCAGGAGCGAGGCTCAAATGGAGGTGGAGAGGAGTCGACACCCTCCAGGAGCGAGGCTCAACTGGAGGTGGAGAGGAGACGACACCCTCCAGGAGCGAGGCTCCACTGGAGGTGGAGAGGAGTCGACACCATCCAGGAGCGAGGCTCAACTGGAGGTGGAGCGGAGTCGACACCCTCCAGGAGCGAGGCTCAACTGGAGGTGGAGAAGAGACGACACCCTCCAGGAGCGAGGCTCAACTGGATGTGGAGAGGAGTCGACACCCTCCAGGAGCGAGGCTCAACTGGAGGTGGAGAGGAGTCGACATCCTCCAGGAGCGAGGCTCAACTGGAGGTGGAGAGGAGTCGACACCCTCCAGGATTGAGGCTGAACTGGAGGTGGAGAAGAGACGACACCCTCCAGCAGCGAGGCTCAACAGGAGGTGGAGAGGAGTCGACACCCTCCAAGAGCGAAGCTCAACTGGAGGTGGAGAGGAGTCGACACCCTCCAGGAGCGAGGCTCAACTGGAGGTGGAGAGGAGTCGACACCCTCCAGGAGCGAGGCTCAACTGGAGGTGGAGAGGAGTCGACACCCTCCAGGAGCGAGGCTCAACTGGAGGTGAAGAGGAGTCGACACCCTCCAGGTGCGAGGCTCAACTGGCGGTGGAGAGGAGTCGACACCCTCCAGGTGCGAGGCTCAACTAGAGGTGGAGATGAGTCGACACCCTCCAGGAGCGAGGCTCAATTGGAGGTGGAGAAGAGTCGACACCCTCCAGGAGTGAGGCTCAACTGGAGGTGGAGAAGATTAGACACCCTCCAGGAGCGAGGCTCAACTGGAGGTGGAGAAGAGTCGACACACTCCAGGAGCGAGGCTCAACTGGAGGTGGAGAAGATTAGACACCCTCCAAGAGCGAGGCTCAAATGGAGGTGGAGAAGATTAGACACCCTCCAGGAGCGAGGCTCAACTGGAGGTGGAGAATAGTCGACACCCTCCAGGAGCGAGGCTCAACTGGAGGTGGAGAAGATTAGACACCCTCCAGGAGCGAGACTCAACTGGAGGTGGAGAAGAGTCGACACTCTCCAGGAGCGAGGCTCAACTGGAGGTGGAGAAGATTAGACACCCTCCAGGAGCGAGGCTCAACTGGAGGTGGAGAAGAGTCAACACTCTCCAGAAGCGAGGCTCAACTAGAGGTGGAGAAGATTAGACACCCTCCAGGAGAGAGGCTCAACTGGAGGTGGAGAATAGTTGACACCCTCCAGGAGCGAGGATCAACTAGAGGTGGAGAAGATTAGACTCCCTCCAGGAGTGAGGCTCAACTGGAGGTGGAGAATAGTCGATACTCTCCAGGAGCGAGGCTCAACTGTAGGTGGAGAAGATTAGACACCCTCCAGGAGCGAGGCTCAACTGGAGGTGGAGAAGAGTCGACACTCTCCATGAGCGAGGCTCAACTGGAGGTGGAGAAGAGTCGAAACCCTCCAGGAGCGAGGCTCAACTGGAGGTGGAGAAGAGTCGACACCCTCCAGGAGCGAGGCTCAACTGGAGGTGGAGAGGAGTCGACACCATCTAGGAGCGAGGCTCAACTCGAGGTGGAGAGGAGTCGAAACCCTCTAGGAGCGAAGCTCAACTGGAGGTGGAGACGAGACGACACCCTCCAGGAGAGAGGCTCAACTGGAGGTGGAGAGGAGTCGACACCCTCTAGGAGCGAGGATCAACTGGAGGTGGAGAGGAGTCGACACCCTCCAGGAGGGAGGCTCAACTGGAGGTGGAGAAGAGTCAACACCCTCCAGGAGCGAGGCTCAACTGGAGGTGGAGAGGAGTCGACACACTCCAGGAGCGAGGCTCAACTGGAGGTGGAGAGGAGTCGACACCCTCCAGGAGCGAGGCTCAACTAGAGATGGAGAAGAGTCGACACCCTCCAAGAGCGAGGCTCAACTGGAGGTGGATAAGTGTTGACACCCTACAGGAGCGAGGCTCAACTAGAGGTGGAGAAGATTAGACACCCTCCAGGAGAGAGGCTCAACTGGAGGTGGAGAAGATTAGACACCCTTCAGGAACGAGGCTCAACTGAAGGTGGAGAAGAGTCGACACCTTCGAGGAGCGAGGCTCAACTGGAGGTGGAGAAGATTATACACCCTCCAGGAGCGAGGCTCAACTGGAGGTGGAGAAGAGTCGACACTCTCCAGGAGCGAGGCTAAACCGGAGGTGGAGAAGATTAGACACCCTCCTGGAGCGAGGCTCAACTGGAGGTGGAGAAGAGTCGACACTCTCCAGGAGCGAGGCTCAACTGGAGGTGGAGAAGAGTCGACACCCTCCAGGAGCGAGGCTCAACTGGAGGTGGAGAGGAGTCGACACCATCCAGGAGCGAGGCTCAACTGGAGGTGGAGAGGAGTCGACACCCTCCAGCAGCGAGGCTCAACTGGAGGTGGAGAAGAGTCGACACCCTCCAGGAGCGAGGTTCAACTGGAGGTGGAGAAGTGTCGACACACTCCAGGAGCGAGGCTCAACTGGAGGTGGAGAGGAGTCGACACCATCCAGGAGCGAGGCTCAACTGGAGGTGGAGAGGAGTCGACACCCTCCAGGAGCGAGGCTCAACTGGAGGCGGAGAAGATTAGACACCCTCCATGAGCGAGGCTCAACTGGAGGTGGAGAAGAGTCGACACTCTCCAGGAGCGAGGCTCAACTGGAGGTGGAGAAGAGTCGACACCCTCCAGGAGCGAGGCTCAACTGGAGGTGGAGAAGAGTCGACACCCTTCAGGAGCGAGGCTCAACTAGAGGTGGAGAGGAGTCAACACCATCCAGGATCGAGGCTCAACTGGAGATGGAGAGGAGTCGACACCCTCCAGGAGCGAGGCTTAACTGGAGGTGGAGAAGAGTCGACACCCTTCAGGAGCGAGGCACAACTGGAGGTGGAGAGGAGTCGACACCATCCAGGAGCGAGGCTCAACTGGAGGTGGTGAGGAGTCGACACCCTCTAGGAGAGAGGCTCAACTGGAGGTGGAGAGGAGTCTACCCCCTCCAGGATCGAGGCTCAACTGGAGGTGGCGAGGAGTCGACTCCATCCAGGAGCGAGGCTCAACTAGAGGTGGAGAGGAGTCGACACCCTCCAAGAGCGAGGCTCAACTGGAGGTGGAGAAGAGTCGACACTCTCCAGGAGCGAGGCTCAACTGGAGGTGGAGAAGATTAGACACCCTTCAAGAGCGAGGCTCAACTGGAGGTGGAGAAGAGTCGACACCCTCCAGGAGCGAGGCTCAACTGGAGGTGGAGAAGATTAGACACCCTCTAGGAGCGAGGCTCAACTGGAGGTGGAGAAGAGTCGACACTCTCCAGGAGCGAGGCTAAACCGGAGGTGGAGAAGATTAGACACCCTCCAGGAGCGAGGCTCAACTGGAGGTGGAGAAGAGTCGACACTCTCCAGGAGCGAGGCTCAACTGGAGGTGGAGAAGAGTCGACACCCTCCAGGAGCGAGGCTCAACTGGAGGTGGTTTAGAGTCGACACCCTCCAGGAGCGAGGCTCAACTGGAGGTGGAGAGGAGTCGACACCATCCAGGAGCGAGGCTCAACTGGAGGTGGAGAGGAGTCGACACCCTCCAGGAGCGAGGCTCAATTGGAGGTGGAGAAGAGTCGACACCCTCCAGGAGCGAGGCTCAACTGGAGGTGGAGAAGAGTCGACACCCTCCAGGAGCGAGGCTCAACTAGAGGTGGAGAAGTGTTGACACCCTCCAGGAGCGAGGCTCAACTGGAGGTGGAGAATATTAGACACCCTCCAGGAGCGAGGCTCAACTTGAGGTGGAGAAGATTAGACACCCTTCAGGACCGAGGCTCAACTGAAGGTGGAGAAGAGTCGACACCCTCCAGGAGCGAGGCTCAACTGGAGGTGGAGAAGATTATACACCCTCCAGGAGCGAGGCTCAACTAGAGGTGGAGAATAGTCGACACTCTCCAGGAGCGAGGCTAAACCGGAGGTGGAGAAGATTAGACACCCTCCAGGAGCGAGGCTCAACTGGAGGTGGAGAGCAAATTCAACTAAAGTAGATGGACAAGAGTCGACACCCTCTAGGATCGAGGCTCAACTGGAGGTGCAGAGCAGTCGACACCCTCCAGGAGCAAGGCTCAACTGGAGGTGGAAAGGAGTCAACACAATCCAGGAGAGAGGATCAACTGGAGGTGGAGAGGAGTCGACACCCTCCAGGAGCGTGGCTCAACTGGAGGTGGAGAGGAGTCGACACCCTCTAGGAGCGAGGCTCAACTGGAGGTGGAGAGGAGTCGACACCCTCCAGGAGCGAGGCTCAACTGGAGGTTGAGAAGAGTCGACACCCTCCAGGAGCGAGGCTGAACTGGAGGTGGAGAGGAGTCGACACCCTCCAAGAGCGAGGCTCAACTGGAGGTGGAGAGGGGTCGACACCCTCCAGGAGCGAGGCTCAACTGGAGGTGTAGAGGAGTCGACACCCTGCAGGAGCGAGGCTCAACTGGAGGTGGAGAGGAGACGACATCCTCCAGGAGCGAGGCTCCACTAGAGGTGGAGAGGAGTCGACACCATCCAGGAGCAAGGCTCAACTGGAGGTGGAGCGGAGTCGACACCCTCCAGGAGCGAGGCTCAACTGGAGGTGGAGAAGAAACGACACCCTCCAGGAGCGAGGCTCAACTAGAGGTGGAGAGGAGTCGACACCCTCCAGGAGCGAGGCTCAACTGGAGGTGGAGAAGAGTCGACACTCTCCAGGAGCGAGGCTCAACTGGAGGTGGAGAAGATTAGACACCCTTCAAGAGCGAGGCTCAACTGGAGGTGGAGAAGAGTCGACACCCTCCAGGAGCGAGGCTCAACTGGAGTTGGAGAAGATTAGACACCCTCCAGGAGCGAGGCTCAATTGGAGGTGGAGAAGAGTCGACACTCTCCAGGAGCGAGGCTAAACCGGAGGTGGAGAAGATTAGACACCCTCCAGGAGCGAGGCTCAACTGGAGGTGGAGAAGAGTCGACACTCTCCAGGAGCGAGGCTCAACTGGAGGTGGAGAAGAGTCGACACCCTCCATGAGCGAGGCTCAACTGGAGGTGGTGAAGAGTCGACACCCTCCAGGAGCGAGGCTCAACTGGAGGTGGAGAGGAGTCGACACCATCCAGGAGCGAGGCTCAACTGGAGGTGGAGAGGAGTCGACACCCTCCAGGAGCGAGGCTCAATTGGAGGTGGATAAGAGTCGACACCCTCCAGGAGCGAGGCTCAACTGGAGGTGGAGAGGAGTCGACACCATCCAGGAGCGAGGCTCAACTGGAGGTGGAGAGGAGTCGACACCCTCCAGGAGTGAGGCTCAACTGGAGGTGGAGAAGAGACGACACCCTCCAGAAGCGAGGGTCAACTGGAGGTGGAGAGGAGTCGACACCCTCCAGGAGCGAGGCTCAACTGGAGGTGGAGAGGAGTCGACACCCTCCAGGAGCGAGGCTCAACTGGAGGTGGAGAAGACTCGACACCCTCCAGGAGCGAGGCTCAACTGGAGGTGGAGAGGAGTCGACACCATCCAGGAGCGAGGCTCAACTGGAGGTGGAGAGGAGTCGACACCCTTCAGCAGCGAGGCTCAACTGGAGGTGGAGAGGAGTCGACACCCTCCAGGAGCGAGGCTCAACTGGAGGTGGAGAGGAGTCGACACCATCCAGGAGCGAGGCTCAACTGGAGGTGGAGAGGAGTCGACACCCTCCAGGAGTGAGGCTCAACTAGAGGTGGAGAAGAGACGACACCCTCCAGGAGAGAGGCTCAACTGGAGGTGGAGAGGAGTCGACACCCTCCAGGAGCGAGGCTTAACTGGAGGTGGAGAGGAGTCGACACCCTCTAGGAGCGAGGCTCAACTGGAGGTGGAGAGGAGTCGACACCCTCCAGGAGCGAGGCTCAACTGGAGGTGGAGAAGAGTCGACACCCTCCAGGAGCGAGGCTCAACTAGAGGTGGAGAAGTGTTGACACCCTCCAGGAGCGAGGCTCAACTGGAGGTGGAGAATATTAGACACCCTCCAGGAGCGAGGCTCAACTTGAGGTGGAGAAGATTAGACACCCTTCAGGACCGAGGCTCAACTGAAGGTGGAGAAGAGTCAACACCCTCAAGGAGCGAGGCTCAACTGGAGGTGGAGAAGATTATACACCCTCCAGGAGCGAGGCTCAACTGGAGGTGGAGAATAGTCGACACTCTCCAGGAGCGAGGCTAAACCGGAGGTGGAGAAGATTAGACACCCTCCAGGAGCGAGGCTCAACTGGAGGTGGAGAAGAGTCGACACTTGATGAGTCCTGATCATATACACATTTATGGACTCATCCGGGCCGTTATTTAGTCATTTCTCCGCACTTTAGCCTTGTTATAGTTTATATTTGATAATCCATGCTAAGTGCACATCTTGGCCCACTTTGGTGTGATTTTCGTGCTTTTTGTCATTAGTAGTATTCTTGTGCTGTTAAGTGCCACTTTCAGTGGCTAGATCTGTGGTTGTGCTGGAATAGGAGTCGTGCAAGTGTTCCCGGTGCAATTCTGCACAGGAACACTGCTCACGATCGCCGGTTCTATTGTGCACGACCACTGGTCGTGCGCCACTGATCGTGTGCACTTAACCCTTTTTCACGAGTTCTGTTTGGTGCAGTGCGCACGACCATCAACGACAGTGCGCACGACCACCGGTCGTGCGCCACTGCTCGTGCGCACTTACCATTTAATTTCCGAGTTCTATTTGCTGTAGTGCGCACGACCATCAACTCCAGTGCGCACGACCACCGGTCGTGCGCCACTGGTCGTGCGAACATTTTATTTTATAATTTCGTATCTTGCAGGTTCCACCCAGGCAGTGCGCACGATCGCAGAATTCCAGTGCGCACGACCACTGGTCGTGCGCCAATGACCGTGCGCAGTATTTAATCCAGCGCCTATTTAAACGCCTGTTGCGATTTTAGGGCGTTCGATCACTGGCGGGAGCGGGATTCCTATTCCGTACGCCGCCGATCTCCACCGTGGGACGCCTCCACTTCATCTCCTACGCAAGGGGAAGCCTCCTCCATCCATTCCAAGACTTCCTCCATTGTCCGTGAGTGTTCTCCATCGTCCGCAAGCCTCCAAGCAACCATTCTCGCATTCCGCTCGGTTAGAAGAAGATGAAACCTGAAGTCGAAGACGACGGAGCTACGTAGGGAGATTGTGACAGCTCTCTACGCCGGAAGCATAGTCCGCCCGAGTCCGGAGGTAGCCCGACAACCTACCATTCCGGCCGTGAACGGCCGCTAGTCTTCACCATCGGTTATTTCTTTCCTCTTTCCTCCATTGTACTCTTTGAACCGTGCAATACTCGAATATTGTGATGTTTATTTTGATGGAAATGAATATTTCTTTGTTGTTCTTCATGGTTTGGTGGTGATTCATTCCGCTTTCTCTCACTCACTCGCGCACGCACGCAAGGTGTTTGATCCGCGTTAGCAAGAGCTAACGGCGGTTGTGAAGAGGTGCTTGCGACCCTCACCCTCTCGCACTTGAGTTCACTTCATCCGCCTCACGAAGCACGGCAACGCGGTCGTTGCATCCACCTCACTTTGCGAAGCGGTGTTTTCGACCCGCATCTCTTTTGTTGTTGATAAGATTAGGAAAACCAACCAAAAGCCCCATCTTTGTGTTTGTTGAACGCTTGTGTAACAATAATCACTGCGCGATTCGTTCACCCATCCTGCATTCCTCAAGAGACCGACATCCGGGGAATTTATTCTCCACAATTATTACTTGACAGCGACCGGTGCACTTGCCGACACGCATCAACACTCTCCAGGAGCGAGGCTCAACTGGAGGTGGAGAAGAGTCGACACCCTCCAGGAGCGAGGCTCAACTGGAGGTGGAGAAGAGTCGAAACCCTCCAGGAGCGAGGCTCAATTGGAGGTGGAGAGGAGTCGACACCATCCAGGAGCGAGGCTCAACTGGAGGTGGAGAGGAGTCGACACCCTCCAGCAGCGAAGCTCAACTGGATGTGGAGAAGAGTCGACACCCTCCAGGAGCGAGGTTCAACTGGAGGTGGAGAAGTGTCGACACACTCCAGGAGCGAGGCTCAACTGGAGGTGGAGAGGAGTCAACACCATCCAGGAGCGAGGCTCAACTGGAGGTGGAGAGGAGTCGACACCCTCCAGGAGCGAGGATCAACTGGAGGCGGAGAAGATTAGACACCCTCCAGGAGCGAGGCTCAACTGGAGGTGGAGAAGAGTCGACACCCTCCAGGAGCGAGGCTCAACTGGAGGTGGAGAAGAGTCGACACCCTCCTGGAGCGAGGCTCAACTGGAGGTGGGGAAGAGTCGACACCCTTCAGGAGCGAGGCACAACTAGAGGTGGATAGGAGTCAACACCATCCAGGATCGAGGCTCAACTGGAGGTGGAGAGGAGTCGACACACTCCAGGAGCGAGGCTTAACTGGAGGTGGAGAAGAGTCGACACCCTCCAGGAGCGAGGCTCAACTGGAGGTGGAGAGGAGTCGACACCATCCAGTAGCGAGGCTCAACTGGAGGTGGAGAGGAGTCGACACCCTCCAGGAGATAGGCTCAACTGGAGGTGGAGAGGAGTCGACACCCTCCAGGATCGAGGCTCAACTAGAGGTGGAGAGGAGTCGACACCATCCAGGAGCGAGGCTCAACTAGAGGTGGAGAGGAGTCGACACCCTCCAGGAGCGAGGCTCAACTGGAGGTGGAGAAGAGTCGACACTCTCCAGGAGCGAGGCTCAACTGGAGGTGGAGAAGATTAGACACCCTTCAGGAGCGAGGCTCAACTGGAGGTGGAGAAGAGTCGACACCCTCCAGGAGCGAGGCTCAACTGGAGGTGGAGAAGATTAGACACCCTCCAGGAGCGAGGCTCAATTGGAGGTGGAGAAGAGTCGACACTCTCCAGGAGCGAGGCTAAACCGGAGGTGGAGAAGATTAGACACCCTCCAGGAGCGAGGCTCAACTGGAGGTGGAGAAGAGTCGACACTCTCCAGGAGCGAGGCTCAACTGGAGGTGGAGAAGAGTCGACACCCTCCAGGAGCGAGGCTCAACTGGAGGTGGAGAAGAGTTGACACTCTCCAGGAGCGAGGCTCAATTGGAGGTGGAGAGGAGTCGACACCATACAGGAGCGAGGCTCAACTGGAGGTGGAGAGGAGTCGACACCCTCCAGGAGCGAGGCTCAATTGGAGGTGGAGAAGAGTCGACACCCTCCAGGAGCGAGGCTCAACTGGAGGTGGAGAAGAGTCGACACCCTCCAGGAGCGAGGCTCAACTGGAGGTGGAGAGGAGTCGACACCATCCAGGAGTGAGGCTCAACTAGAGGTGGAGAGGAGTCGACACCCTCCAGGAGTGAGGCTCAACTGGAGGTGGAGAAGAGACGACACCCTCCAGAAGCGAGGGTCAACTAGAGGTGGAGAGGAGTCGACACCCTCCAGGAGCGAGGCTCAACTGGAGGTGGAGAGGAGTCGACACCCTCCAGGAGCGAGGCTCAACTGGAGGTGGAGAAGAGTTGACACCCTCCAGGAGCGAGGCTCAACTGGAGGTGGAGAGGAGTCGACATCCTCCAGGAGCGAGGCTCAACTGGAGGTGGAGAAGAGTCGACACTCTCCAGGAGCGAGGCTCAACTGGAGGTGGAGAAGAGTCGACACCCTCCAGGAGCGAGGCTCAACTGGCGGTGGAGAAGAGTCGACACCCTCCAGGAGGGAGGTTCAACTGGAGGTGGAGAGGAGTCGACACCATCCAGGAGCGAGGCTCAACTGGAGGTGGAGAGGAGTCGACACCCTCCAGGTGCGAGGCTCAGCTGGAGGTGGAGAAGAGTCGACACCCTTCAGGAGCGAGGCTCAACTGGAGGTGGAGAAGAGTCGACACCATCCAGAAGCGAGGCTCAACTGGAGGTGGAGAGGAGTCGACACCATCTAGGAGCGAGGCTCAACTCGAGGTGGAGAGGAGTCGACACCCTCTAGGAGCGAAGCTCAACTGGAGGTGGAGAAGAGACGACACCCTCCAGGAGCGAGGCTCAACTGGAGGTGGAGAGGAGTCGACACCCTCCAGGAGAGAGGCTCAACTGGAGGTGGAGAGGAGTCGACACCCTATAAGAGCGAGGCTCAACTAGAGGTGGAGAAGAGTCGACACCCTCCAGGAGCGAGGCTCAACTGGAGGTGGAGAAGAGTCGACACCCTCCAGGAGCGAGGCTCAACTTGAGGTGGATAGGAGTCGACACCATCCAGGCGCGAGGCTCAACTGGAGGTCTAGAGGAGTCGACACCCTCCCAGAGAGAGGCTCAATTGGAGGTGGAGAGGAGTCGACACCCTCCAGGATCGAGGCTTAACTGGAGGTGGAGAGGAGTCGACACCATCCAGGAGCGAGGCTCAACTAGAGGTGGATATGAGTCGACACCATCCAGGCGCGAGGCTCAACTGGAGGTCTAGAGGAGTCGACACCCTCCCGGAGAGAGGCTCAATTGGAGGTGGAGAGGAGTCGACACCATCCAGTAGCGAGGCTCAACTGGAGGTGGAGAGGAGTCGACACCCTCCAGGAGATAGGCTCAACTGGAGGTGGAGAGGAGTCGACACCCTCCAGGATCGAGGCTCAACTAGAGGTGGAGAGGAGTCGACACCATCCAGGAGCGAGGCTCAACTAGAGGTGGAGAGGAGTCGACTCCCTCCAGGAGCGAGGCTAAACTGGAGGTGGAGAAGAGTCGACACTCTCCAGGAGCGAGGCTCAACTGGAGGTGGAGAAGATTAGACACACTTCAGGAGCGAGGCTCAACTGGAGGTGGAGAAGAGTCGACACCCTCCAGGAGCGAGGCTCAACTGGAGGTGGAGAAGATTAGACACCCTACAGGAGCGAGGCTCAATTGGAGGTGGAGAAGAGTCGACACTCTCCAGGAGCGAGGCTAAACCGGAGGTGGAGAAGATTAGACACCCTCCAGGAGCGAGGCTCAACTGGAGGTGGAGAAGAGTCGACACTCTCCAGGAGCGAGGCTCAACTGGAAGTGGAGAAGAGTCGACACCCTCCAGGTGCGAGGCTCAACTAGAGGTGGAGAAGAGTTGACACCCTCCAGGAGCGAGGCTCAACTGGAGGTGGAGAAGAGTCGACACCCTCCAGGAGCGAGGCTCAACTTGAGGTGGATAGGAGTCGACACCATCCAGGCGCGAGGCTCAACTGGAGGTCTAGAGGAGTCGACACCCTCCCGGAGAGAGGCTCAATTGGAGGTGGAGAGGAGTCGACACCCTCCAGGATCGAGGCTTAACTGGAGGTGGAGAGGAGTCGACACCATCCAGGAGCGAGGCTCAACTAGAGGTGGATAGGAGTCGACACCATCCAGGCGCGAGGCTCAACTGGAGGTCTAGAGGAGTCGACACCCTCCCGGAGAGAGGCTCAATTGGAGGTGGAGAGGAGTCGACACCATCCAGTGGCGAGGCTCAACTGGAGGTGGAGAGGAGTCGACACCCTCCAGGAGATAGGCTCAACTGGAGGTGGAGAGGAGTCGACACCCTCCAGGATCGAGGCTCAACTAGAGGTGGAGAGGAGTCGACACCATCCAGGAGCGAGGCTCAACTAGAGGTGGAGAGGAGTCGACTCCCTCCAGGAGCGAGGCTCAACTGGAGGTGGAGAAGAGTCGACACTCTCCAGGAGCGAGGCTCAACTGGAGGTGGAGAAGATTAGACACACTTCAGGAGCGAGGCTCAACTGGAGGTGGAGAAGAGTCGACACCCTCCAGGAGCGAGGCTCAACTGGAGGTGGAGAAGATTAGACACCCTCCAGGAGCGAGGCTCAATTGGAGGTGGAGAAGAGTCGACACTCTCCAGGAGCGAGGCTAAACCGGAGGTGGAGAAGATTAGACACCCTCCAGGAGCGAGGCTCAACTGGAGGTGGAGAAGAGTCGACACTCTCCAGGAGCGAGGCTCAACTAGAGGTGGAGAAGAGTCGACACCTGATGCGCAAATCCTACACACCACTATAGATGGTGGCTGGACTGCGGCACGACACGGCAGTGTACCGATCGTTCAAGTAATATAAAACGATGAGTAATCCCCGAGTATCGAATCTCTCAAGGAACACAGTAAGGTGGAGTTAGGTTTCGAGGTAGGACTTGAGATTGAAGTCCTAAACGTCGGATGAAATGCGGGGGAGTTGGGTTGGCTTTTGGAAAATAAAATAAAAGCTATCAACTACTCCTATGCAATGCCGCTATGCAATGCTTCGGTTTGCGGGATGGAGACTAGGCAGGCCTTGAGCGCGCTGCGTCGCAAGGGCGGATGGACGAGTAGGCAAACGGATCGAACTATGCAGGCCTTGAGCGCGCTGCTTCGTTAGGCGGGATGGAATATGGGCCGCGATGCCACGCTTCGGTAGGCGGGTGGACGAGAAGGCAAGCGGAATGAGGGTCGCAAGCACCTCTTCGACAAGCACGCCACTAGCAATTGCTAGTGCGGCACCGGACAACCAACAATCCACACCACAAGGCACACCTCAAAATAATAAGCAAGAATACTCAAATCACATAGATATAATCAAGTATAAATGCTAATAATCAAGCACGCTTCATCATAATGTTAGATCTAACTACATATACATCAATAAGAGAAGAATAGAGCAAGAAATCGACCGAATCCGAAGGCTCATTGTAGATTCACGGTTGGAATCGCCGGGTTGTCAATCCGCGTCCAAGCTCGGTCCGCAACTACGTCCGGGGTAGAGAGAGCTGTCACTACTCTCCAATGGACCCGTCTTCTTCGTGTCACGATCCGGTAGAGGTTGCAAACTTCGTCTTGCTTGATGGCGATGGCGGCTAAACCTTCCTTGGAGCACTTGGATGAAGGAGGAGGCCGGGAGGAAACTCCGGCTCAAGATTGGCGTGAAGAGAAAGCCCGGAGCACCTCCATATGGTGGGCGACGGTGAAGGGGCGAATCTGGGCGGAACCGGGCGGAAAACGGCGCTGAAAATCGGGATCCGACCTAAAATCGCGAGCAGGTCATTTTATAGGCGCTGGAATAAACAGTGCGCACGGTCATTGGCGCACGACCAGTGGTCGTGCGCACTAGAATCCTGTGATCGTGCGCTCTGCCTGGACGGAGCCTGCAAAGACAGAAATTATAAAATAACATGTTCGCACGACCAGTGGCGCACGACCGGTGGTCGTGCGCACTATCGTAGGTGGTCGTGCGCACTGGTTAAAACAGAACTCATGAAATTGATGATAAGTGCGCACGAACAGTGGCGCACGACCGATGGTCGTGCGCACTATCGTAGATGGTCGTGTGCACTGCATCAAACAAAACTCATGAAAAAAGCGTTAAGTGCACACGATCAGTGGCGCACGACCAGTGGTCGTGCGCAATAGAACCAGTGATCGTGCGCAGTGTTCCTGTGCAGAATTGCACCGGAAGCACCTGCACGACTCCTGTTCTAGCGTCCAACCACGAATCCAGCTACTGAAAGTGGCACCTAACAGTGCATGAAAACTACTAATGAAAATAAACATGAAAACACACCAAAATGGGCCTAGAAGTGCACCTAGCATAGACTGATCAATATGAACTATAACAGGGCTAAAGTGCGGTGAAATGACTAAATAAATGGCCCAGATGAGTCCATAAAAGTGTATATGATCAGGACTCATCACACCCCCAGACTTAACTGTTTGCGCGTCCCGAGCAAACAAATTCTAAGCGAACTAGGAAAGAACAGTAGATGGCTTAATGATTACACTACAGAGTACCATGCGAAGTCGCATGCTCACGTGCATAAGAAAAATAGTAGAAAAGATTTCTGATTATAAAAACAGTTTATATATTTCTAAAAGAGTAAAAGCATATTACAACTACTCAAAATGGTGAATAGCGGTGAATCGTTCGGTCATGCATACGGAGAAAGTAAACTAAATGCTGAGATGAGCATTGCTCAAGATTGGGATGCCGGACAAACTCCACCGAAATCCATCGGTGTCGGTGACCATAGGCTTGCCCGGTCACATTCTCTCCACGGCACTGGTTTGACTCAAATGCGTGAATCAATAGGACTTTAGGTTTTAAATGGGGCTTGGGTTTAGGTGAGGAAAAACAAAGATAAAAACGACGGCTAAAGCACTAAACCCAAATGAGCTAATGCAGGAAACTATCCTCATTCACCACACAAACATGCGGGTACACAACACCCCCAGACTTGGACTTAACAGCATGGGTGCGTGCACCGCCTACTCCCAAACATAAATCTATTCATAAAGATTTTCAATTAAACATTCCTTCTCTTTGCTTTCTTTCTAACTTCTTTTCTTTTCTCATTTTTTTATCATTTTCAGCAAATAAACAAAAGGACACATCCACATCTTCACAAACATATTACCACATCAACAACCCAACTCATGAAAATAATAAACAGCTAAAGCTCAAATTTTGGGTGTGCGACTAGGATTGGCTTTTGGGCTTTGGTGAAATAAAAGTGGGGCTGAATCAAAGAACGGGTAGGCACAACTGGGCTAGCGAGGATGAAGCGGTAGGGATAGGCACAAAGGCTCAACCGGGCCAAAATGATGGCCTATATCACATTCACACAATTGACTAACCGTATACCCATGCTTCAAGAATCGCTTGGGGCAAGTTCTAGCCACCGAGAAAGATTCTCCTTTCTCCCGACTCAAGCAATACGAATCTAGCGATCGTTTACACACATCCCTATGCTACCGTTTGATTCCACCGAATTCACCATTTGAGTAGAGTAAACAACATTTACACTAATAAGAAAAATATAAAACCATAAGTATAAAGAGAAGTCTACTCTACACAAATTTCTATGCAACCGAGCACTCGACTAGGAGCACTACTAGAGTCAACATTTTACTCTACTACATAGTCCTAAGCCATCACCTAGACTTTCCCAAATAAGCAGAAGAATTAAATTCACAACAGAGCAAGCAAACAGATGAGTACGCGCTCAAGTGGGTGATGTGGTGTGCAATGAAAATAAACAAAACATTTTAAATGAAATCTTCTAGCATGCAGTGCAATAGTGCACGTGAGCGGGTAAACAAAACTACTCTCCCCCAGACTTAAACTAAACAATCCGCATAATATATGACATGAAAATCAGCAAAGGCTATGGGAAGAGAGTACCCAATGCTCAGCAAGTGAGCATACCAGAAGATTGGCGTGTAAGCTAAAATGAGCTGCAACATCCGCCATCCAGAATAAGTACCTGCAGGGGTCAGCTTCGCAAAAACAAAAGACAAAAGAAAACTGAAAAGAAAATACTACTAACTAAACATGATTAGATGAAATAAAAATGCAGAAAAGAAAGATAACTACTGGGGTTATTGTCCTCCCAGCATGACTTATTCAAACTTTAAGAGTTCTAGCTAATGGGCCTATGGAAGGAGAAGTGGATAGGTAACTGGCCTAATATCCGTGTCGGTAGCGGGTACCGATACGGTGATAGAACAGTCACCCCTCTACCTAAATATAGATACCTGCTCCTCACAGGTAGAGGGTAGAGAATGTAAGAAAAGGAGGAGGCCTGGTCCTCACTCATCTCACAAAACACATCCTTGCCTAGCAAGGTATCGTCAACAGGGAGGCAGCAGGAGGAAAAGGCAATGAGTGGAGCTTCCTCAACGGAGGGGGAATAAACCTCCTCACATGAGAGGATACTCTCATCATTGACTTGAGCAAAAAGCTCCAAGTCCTCCTGGGATACCTGTGAAGACTCAACCTGCACAGGCTCGGATGAAGAAAGGGGATCAAGAAATAAAGAAGACGAAGAACATAAATAAACATCAATCGGGGGAGTGATCCCGGTCTCACTCCCAGCAGGATCCAAGGATAGATCACTATCATCATCGTAAATATCATAGCAAGGGGAACTTGAGAACTCAGGAGCCTCAGTGGTGATTTGGACCTCCTCGTCCCATGAAGAAGTGCAAACCTCCTCATCAGAGAGAGTATCCTCCTCATCCCACCGAGGTGCATCATCGTGTTCAAAGTATTCATTCTCCCCCTCAGGGAAAATGACATCCTCATCCCACTTTGGAGCACCCTCCGAGTCAGAAGCATCACCCAGCTCCTTTACTTCGATAGGATAATGAAGAATATGTGTAGAAAAATCTTGCAAAGAAACTGGAGGGACAAAAATATTCGGTTCCTCCGCAAAAAGATCTGCTAAAGCCTCCCCGATGGAAAGAATACTTTCCTCATCATACTCAGGTGCATCTAGGAGCTCCCATTCCTCTCCTTGTTGGCTAACAGATGAGTGATCATCATCACTGGGAGTGAAGCCATAAACAGGGAGTGAGGAGTCCGTGCACGAGACAAGCTCAGGGGTAGAGGGCACAATTGCCTCCATGGGTAAAGAATGAGCGATAGGGACAATGTTGTCCTGGGTGGAGGAGCGGCGGTCAGGCTTGAAAAGACTAGGGCAGTCTTTCAATTCATGACCCTCTTCTCGACACAACAAGCAAACAACGTTCCTACACTGCCTAGCATTCAACTCATTCATTTGGTCTAAATAATAAACCATCTTTTCATTAAAGCTAGGCGAAATACCCCATGACGACATTTTCAAAATTCAAAGCAGATAAAAAGAAACTGAAATTCTTTGCAAGGAAATCTACACAACTAGAAAAACTCCTTGAATAAAACTTGCCTAAAACTTTAAAATAGGGGATGAAGAAATAAAAACAAACAAAAGATAATTAAAAGGCAAACAAAAATAATAAAGCGGCTATACACACTGGAAGAACTACTATCTCTCGGCTCTCCCTCTCAAGAAAACTCACACGACTGTGTTCCCCGGCAACGGCGCCAAAAACTTGATGCGCAAATCCTACACACCACTATAGATGGTGGCTGGACTGCGGCACGACACGGCAGTGTACCGATCGTTCAAGTAATATAAAACGAGGAGTAATCCCCGAGTATCGAATCTCTCAAGGAACATAGTAAGGTGGAGTTAGGTTTCGAGGTAGGACTTGAGATTGAAGTCCTAAACGTCGGATGAAATGCGGGGGAGTTGGGTTGGCTTTTGGAAAATAAAATAAAAGCTATCAACTACTCCTATGCAATGCCGCTATGCAATGCTTCGCTTGGCGGGATGGAGACTAGGCAGGCCTTGAGCGCGCTGCGTCGCAAGGGCGGATGGACGAGTAGGCAAACGGATCGAACTATGCAGGCCTTGAGCGCGCTGCTTCGTTAGGCGGGATGGAATACGGGCCGCGATGCCACGCTTCGGTAGGCGGGTGGACGAGAAGGCAAGCGGAATGAGGGTCGCAAGCACCTCTTCGACAAGCACGCCACTAGCAATTGCTAGTGCGGCACCGGACAACCAACAATCCACACCACAAGGCACACCTCAAAATAATAAGCAAGAATACTCAAATCACATAGACATAATCAAGTATAAATGCTAATAATCAAGCACGCTTCATCATAATGTTAGATCTAACTACATATACATCAATAAGAGAAGAATAGAGCAAGAAATCGACCGAATCCGAAGGCTCGTTGTAGATTCACGGTTGGAATCGCCGGGTTGTCAATCCGCGTCCAAGCTCGGTCCGCAACTACGTCCGGGGTAGAGAGAGCTGTCACTACTCTCCAATGGACCCGTCTTCTTCGTGTCACGATCCGGTAGAGGTTGCAAACTTCGTCTTGCTTGATGGCGATGGCGGCTAAACCTTCCTTGGAGCACTTGGATGAAGGAGGAGGCCGGGAGGAAACTCCGGCTCAAGATTGGCGTGAAGAGAAAGCCCGGAGCACCTCCATATGGTGGGCGACGGTGAAGGGGCGAATCTGGGCGGAACCGGGCGGAAAACGGCGCTGAAAATCGGGATCCGACCTAAAATCGCGAGCAGGTCATTTTATAGGCGCTGGAATAAACAGTGCGCACGGTCATTGGCGCACGACCAGTGGTCGTGCGCACTAGAATCCTGTGATCGTGCGCTCTGCCTGGACGGAGCCTGCAAAGACAGAAATAATAAAATAACATGTTCGCACGAACAGTGGCGCACGACCGGTGGTCGTGCGCACTATCGTAGGTGGTTGTGCGCACTGGTTGAAACAGAACTCATGAAATTGATGATAAGTGCGCACGAACAGTGGCGCACGACCGATGGTCGTGCGCACTATCGTAGATGGTCGTGCGCACTGCATCAAACAGAACTCATGAAAAAAGCGTTAAGTGCACACGATCAGTGGCGCACGACCAGTGGTCGTGCGCAATAGAACCAGTGATCGTGCGCAGTGTTCCTGTGCAGAATTGCACCGGAAGCACCTGCACGACTCCTGTTCTAGCGTCCAACCACGAATCCAGCTACTGAAAGTGGCACCTAACAGTGCATGAAAACTACTAATGAAAATAAACATGAAAACACACCAAAATGGGCCTAGAAGTGCACCTAGCATAGACTGATCAATATGAACTATAACAGGGCTAAAGTGCGGTGAAATGACTAAATAAATGGCCCAGATGACTCCATAAAAGTGTATATGATCAGGACTCATCAACACCCTCCAGGTGCGAGGCTCAACTGGAGGTGGAGAAGAGTTGACACTCTCCAGGAGCGAGGCTCAATTGGAGGTGGAGAGGAGTCGACACCATACAGGAGCGAGGCTCAACTGGAGGTGGAGAGGAGTCGACACCCTCCAGGAGCGAGGCTCAATTGGAGGTGGAGAAGAGTCGACACCCTCCAGGAGCGAGGCTCAACTGGAGGTGGAGAAGAGTCGACACCCTCCAGGAGCGAGGCTCAACTGGAGGTGGAGAGGAGTCGACACCATCCAGGAGCGAGGCTCAACTGGAGGTGGAGAGGAGTCGACACCCTCCAGGAGTGAGGCTCAACTGGAGGTGGAGAAGAGACGACACCCTCCAGAAGCGAGGGTCAACTGGAGGTGGAGGGGAGTCGACACCCTCCAGGAGCGAGGCTCAACTGGAGGTGGAGAGGAGTCGACACCCTCCAGGAGCAAGGCTCAACTGGAGGTGGAGAAGAGTTGACACCCTCCAGGAGCGAGGCTCAACTGGAGGTGGAGAGGATTCGACACCCTCCAGGAGCGAGGCTCAACTGGAGGTGGAGAAGAGTCGACACTCTCCAGGAGCGAGGCTCAACTGGAGGTGGAGAAGAGTCGACACCCTCCAGGAGCGAGGCTCAACTGGCGGTGGAGAAGAGTCGACACCCTCCAGGAGGGAGGTTCAACTGGAGGTGGAGAGGAGTCGACACCATCCAGGAGCGAGGCTCAACTGGAGGTGGAGAGGAGTCGACACCCTCCATGTGCGAGGCTCAGCTGGAGGTGGAGAAGAGTCGACACCCTTCAGGAGCGAGGCTCAACTGGAGGTGGAGAAGAGTCGACACCATCCAGAAGCGAGGCTCAACTGGAGGTGGAGAGGAGTCGACACCATCTAGGAGCGAGGCTCAACTCGAGGTGGGGAGGAGTCGACACCCTCTAGGAGCGAAGCTCAACTGGAGGTGGAGAAGAGACGACAACCTCCAGGAGCGAGGCTCAACTGGAGGTGGAGAGGAGTCGACACCCTCCAGGAGAGAGGCTCAACTGGAGGTGGAGAGGAGTCGACACCCTATAGGAGCGAGGCTCAACTAGAGGTGGAGAAGAGTCGACACCCTCCAGGAGTGAGGCTCAACTGGAGGTGGAGAAGAGTCGACACCCTCCAGGAGCGAGGCTCAACTTGAGGTGGATAGGAGTCGACACCATCCAGGCGCGAGGCTCAACTGGAGGTAAGGAGGAGTCGACACCCTCCCGGAGAGAGGCTCAATTGGAGGTGGAGAGGAGTCGACACCCTCCAGGATCGAGGCTTAACTTGAGGTGGAGAGGAGTCGACACCATCCAGGAGCGAGGCTCAACTAGAGGTGGAGAGGAGTCGACACCCTCCAGGAGCGAGGCTCAACTGGATGTGGAGAAGAGTCGACACCCTCCAGGAGCGAGGCTCAATTGGAGGTGGAGAAGTGTCGACACCCTTCAGGAGCGAGGCTCAACTAGAGGTGGAGAGGAGTCAACACCATCCAGGAGCGAGGCTCAACTCGAGGTAGAGAGGAGTCGACACCCTCCAGGAGCGATGCTCAACTGGAGGTGGAGAAGAGTCGACACCCTCCAGGAGCGAGGCTCAACTGGAGGTGGATAGGAGTCGACACCATCCAGGAGCGAGGCTCAACTGGAGGTGGAGAGGAGTCGACACCCTCCAGGAGTGAGGCTCAACTAGAGGTGGAGAAGAGACGACACCCTCCAGAAGCGAGGGTCAACTGGAGGTGGAGAGGAGTCAACACCCTCCAGGAGCGAGGCTCAACTGGAGGTGGAGAGGAGTCGACACCCTCCAGGAGCGAGGCTCAACTGGAGGTGGAGAAGAGTTGACACCCTCTAGGAGCGAGGCTCAACTGGAGGTGGAGAGGAGTCGACACCCTCCAGGAGCGAGGCTCAATTGGAGGTGGAGAAGAGTCGACACTCTCCAGGAGCGAGGCTCAACTGGAGGTGGAGAAGAGTCGACACCCTCCAGGAGCGAGGCTCAACTGGAGGTGGAGAAGAGTCGACACCCTCCAGGAGGGAGGTTCAACTGGAGGTGGAGAGGAGTCGACACCATCCAGGAGCGAGGCTCAACTGGAGGTGGAGAGGAGTCGACACCCTCCAGGTGCGAGGCTCAGCTGGAGGTGGAGAAGAGTCGACACCCTCCAGGAGCGAGGCTCAACTGGAGGTGGAGAAGAGACGACACCATCCAGAAGCGAGGCTCAACTGGAGGTGGAGAGGAGTCGACATCATCTAGGAGCGAGGCTCAACTGGAGGTGGAGAGGAGTCGACACCCTCCAGGAGCGAGGCTCAACTGGAGGTGGAGAAGAGTCGACACCCTCCAGGAGCGAGGCTCAACTAGAGGTGGAGAAGTGTTGACACCCTCCAGGAGCGAGGCTCAACTGGAGGTGGAGAATATTAGACACCCTCCAGGAGCGAGGCTCAACTTGAGGTGGAGAAGATTAGACACCCTTCAGGACCGAGGCTCAACTGAAGGTGGAGAAGAGTCGACACCCTCCAGGAGCGAGGCTCAACTGGAGGTGGAGAAGATTATACACCCTCCAGGAGCGAGGCTCAACTGGAGGTGGAGAATAGTCGACACTCTCCAGGAGCGAGGCTAAACCGGAGGTGGAGAAGATTAGACACCCTCCAGGATCGAGGCTCAACTTGAGGTGGAGAAGAGTCGACACTCTCTAGGAGCGAGGCTCAACTGGAGGTGGAGAAGAGTCGACACCCTCCAGGAGCGAGGCTCAACTGGAGGTGGAGAAGAGTCGACACCCTCCAGGAGCGAGGCTCAATTGGAGGTGGAGAGGAGTCGACACCATCCAGGAGCGAGGCTCAACTGGAGGTGGAGAGGAGTCGACACCCTCCAGCAGCGAAGCTCAACTGGATGTGGAGAAGAGTCGACACCCTCCAGGAGCGAGGTTCAACTGGAGGTGGAGAAGTGTGGACACACTCCAGGAGCGAGGCTCAACTGGAGGTGGAGAGGAGTCGACACCATCCAGGAGCGAGGCTCAACTGGAGGTGGAGAGGAGTCGACACCCTCCAGGAGCGAGGATCAACTGGAGGCGGAGAAGATTAGACACCCTCCAGGAGCGAGGCTCAACTGGAGGTGGAGAAGAGTCGACACCCTCCAGGAGCGAGGCTCAACTGGAGGTGGAGAAGAGTCGACACCCTCCTGGAGCGAGGCTCAACTGGAGGTGGAGAAGAGTCGACACCCTTCAGGAGCGAGGCACAACTAGAGGTGGATAGGAGTCAACACCATCCAGGATCGAGGCTCAACTGGAGGTGGAGAGGAGTCGACACCCTCCAGGAGTGAGGCTTAACTGGAGGTGGAGAAGAGTCGACACCCTCCAGGAGCGAGGCTCAACTGGAGGTGGAGAGGAGTCGACACCATCCAGTAGCGAGGCTCAACTGGAGGTGGAGAGGAGTCGACACCCTCCAGGAGAGAGGTTCAACTGGAGGTGGAGAGGAGTCGACACCCTCCAGGATCGAGGCTCAACTAGAGGTGGAGAGGAGTCGACACAATCCAGGAGCGAGGCTCAACTAGAGGTGGAGAGGAGTCGACACCCTCCAGGAGCGAGGCTCAACTGGAGGTGGAGAAGAGTCGACACTCTCCAGGAGCGAGGCTCAAATGGAGGTGGAGAAGATTAGACACCCTTCAGGAGCGAGGCTCAACTGGAGGTGGAGAAGAGTCGACACCCTCCAGGAGCGAGGCTCAACTGGAGGTGGAGAAGATTAGACACCCTCCAGGAGCGAGGCTCAATTGGAGGTGGAGATGAGTCGACACTCTCCAGGAGCGAGGCTAAACCGGAGGTGGAGAAGATTAGACACCCTCCAGGAGCGAGGTTCAACTGGAGGTGGAGAAGAGTCGACACTCTCCAGGAGCGAGGCTCAACTAGAGGTGGAGAAGAGTCGACACCCTCCAGGAGCGAGGCTCAACTGGAGGTGGAGAAGAGTTGACACTCTCCAGGAGCGAGGCTCAAATGGAGGTGGAGAGGAGTCGACACCATACAGGAGCGAGGCTCAACTGGAGGTGGAGAGGAGTCGACACCCTCCAGGAGCGAGGCTCAATTGGAGGTGGAGAAGAGTCGACACCCTACAGGAGCGAGGCTCAACTGGAGGTGGAGAAGAGTCGACACCCTCCAGGAGCGAGGCTGATGAATAGTAAATATACGCATTTTTCTTTATAATTTTTAGTATAATTTTAATTAGATTTCTAAATAATATATGTAAATTAATGAATAAAATGTTTGTTTTTGTTATTTTTGTTTTTAACTTAGTTTTATTTTAATTTTTGTAAAGTTTTTGTAATTTTGTTAAGTCACGCCCTTGGTCACGCCCGTGTCCAAGGGCGTGTTCACTAATCCCTAACATTTTCTTTTCCCTGCTCCTTTTCCAACTCAAACATCAAGTCACGCCCTCGGTCACGCCCGTGACCGAGGCCGTGTACATCGGTCACGCCCGTGACAGAGGCCGTGTACATCAGTCACGCCCGTGTTGAATGACCAAGCCCAGATTCGAGCCAAGATGTCAATGTCACGCCCACTGTCACGGCCGTGATCGGGTCACGCCCGTGACCGAGGCCGTGACCCCTCAATTTCTTTCGGAAGAACAAAGGACACGCCGCCCGTCACGCCCAGCAGCCGACAACACAATGCCGACATCGAACACGCCCGTGTTACTTGGAACACGCCCGTGTACTTCCGAAGTCGCCGGTCAAGCCTTCCAGATGCCTGCCTGGATCCAGCTGTTCTGGCTATTCGCACCCCAAGCCGTGTCACGCCCTCAGACACGCCCGTGTCCGAGGGCGTGTAATCCAAAAATTTTTTCTATAAATAGCCAGTTTCAGCTGAGTCCAAGGGTTCAAAAATTTTAAGTGCTTATTCTTAAGGTTTTGATCCAACTAGTTTTTTTTGTTTTTGTAATTTTGTGCTCTTTTTCTCTCTTGTTTTTTGTAATCTTTTTATTATGGAAATGAAATAGTTGGCTTGTTTTGTCACTCTCTCTCTCTTTGTTTTGTTGGAAGTGTGTGTTCTCTTTTTCTTTTTCTTTTTATTTTTAGTTTTTTTTGTAATTTAGTAATTTAGTAATTTTAATTAGATTTCATCTTTTTAATTTGTGTGTGTGAGTGTATGAGAGTAATTATCTTGTTTTTAGTTTTGTTATAATTTTTAGATGTTTTGTTATTAGTGTGTGTGAGTGTAGGTGGTTAATTAAATTGTTTTGTTTTGTTTTATTTTGTTGTTTTCACTTTCTTTGTCTCTTTTTGTAAGTGTGTGTGTGTATGAGAGTAATTTGTATTTATTTTAGTTTTGTTTTGTTGTTAGTGTGGGTGAGTGTATGAGTATAGCTTTTCTTTTCTTTTAACTTAGTTTTCATTATTGTTGTGTGTGTGAGTGTATGAGATTAGTTTTGTTTTATTTTTAATTAGATTTCATTAAAGAAGAGTGTGTGTGTTTATGAGCATAGATTTTATTTTCTTTTAACTTAGATTTCAATTTCAAGTAGAGTGCGTGTGTGTAGGTGAATAAATTTTGCGCCTTTTTTGTAACCGAATAGTTTCCATTTCTGTCACGCATTTATTTCCCGCCTATCCGTTTGGATAGGACTTGCTCACGCATTTATTTCCCGCCTATCCGTTTGGATAGGACTTGCTCACGCATTTATTTCCCGCCTATCCGTTTGGATAGGACTTGCTCACGCATTTATTTCCCGCCTATCCGTTTGGATAGGACTTGCATTTCTTCAATTTCTGCAATTTACCGCTTTAATTTTAATTCCGTAGAGTGCGTGAGTTTTCAATTAGTGCGTCTTTTATCTTTTATATATTTGCTTTTTGCTTAATCACGCGCTCCGCTCGATCACTAATTATCGCCGTAGTTATCATTATAGTTTCATAAAACCCTAAAAATTTCTAAGCAAAACTACTTTTCAAATTAACGTTTTCGTTCTTTTTCTTTTCATCGCTTTTCTTGGTTTTTGCTAAACGCACACCAAGCCCGCGATAGTTATCGTTTTCGTCACTAACTTTTCTATAAAATCATAAAAATCTTCAAACTCTTCTCGATAAGATAATAGCGCGTTCCTAACAAGTAGAAATAATCGATACGACCTTGGAAAAATACGACCTTGATATTTCAAAAGAAATATCCTATACTACTATCGATAAGGTCCACTTGCCTTTATTGATTTTAGTCCGGATAATTACATAAACCCAAAAGCTTTCTCTCTAAAGCACTCTTTAAAACTCTTTTAAAAACACTAAAAAATTGTTGCAACGCCTCTTTGGTTGTTGCAACTAGCTCAAGGTAAAAGAAGTTTTAAAACGCTCTTAAAGAATTGTTGCAACTACTAAAAAAAATTGTCGCAACAATATTTTCAAAAAGCTTTCAATTTAAATTTTAAAAGTAAAGTAGCTTTATTTTTCTTTTCATTCTGCCTTCAAAGGACGCGGCCGAGGAGGAATCCTCGATATTTCGAAAGAGAAAGAGTCCGTTACTTCTATCCTTCGATAGGATAACGGATAATTCCTCGAAGTAGGATTACTCGCGGGGCTCTTCGAAAACGTCCGCCCAAGGTTGAATCGAAAAGGAAGAAAGAGCTTTTCCTTTTCTTTCTCTCTTTCTAACAAAGAAAAGAGAGAAACAAACCAATTAAAAAACGTATCAAGTTTTTGGCGCCGTTGCCGGGGACTTGTATCGTTATTTTGAAATAGGAAACGCTATTAATTTTATCTTATATTTCATCACTTTTTCTATCTAAAAAACAAAAAAAAAACAAAAACAAAAATATATCTAAGTAAAGAAAAAAGAAAAAAATATATAAACACATATTTTTCAATTTTCTTTTTTTACATATATTTTGGAATATAACTACTTATATGTTCATATAAAAACCAAAAAACCAAAAAACAAAAAAAAAAAAAAAAAAAACCAAAAACCAAAAACCAAACCAAAATCACAAAAACAAATAAAAACCTTATCTTTTTCTTTCTCTTTATTTTAAATTCCTCCTAAAAGTAAAAGCCCCACAAAAATCAAAAATATATATATATATATATATTTTACTTAAGTAAAGAAAAACCAAAGAATATATTACTTTCTTTCACTTATTTTTCTTTTTTTTCATCTTTGTAAAAATATCTCTAAAACAAAAAAAAAACCAAAAAAAAATCTATAAAAAGAAAAACTCTTTTTTTTCAAAAAAAAAATTTTGCGAATAGTGTATGACCCAAGGCGATTCTTCGAATAATCCAATATTACCTTTTGATCCCGAAATCGAGCGCACGCTTCTCGAGCGCCGCCGATCTCGTAATCAAAATCTACAAATAGATCCCGAAGAATCCGTCGGCGATATACATATAGGAGTAATGGGCGATCCTAATCCACCTGCGGCTCCGCAGCGGACCATGGCCTACTATGCCAGGCCGAATTTGGAGGATACAGGATCGAGCATCACTCGCCCCGCGATAGCAAATAACAATTTCGAAATAAAACCCAGCACCATTCAAATGGTACAGCAGTCGGCTCAATTCGACGGCTTGCCAGATGAGGACCCAAACCTTCATCTATATAACTTTTTAGAAATTTGCGACACGTTTAAAATTAATGGCGTCAGCGATGACGCCATTCGCTTGCGCTTATTTCCCTTTTCCCTGCGGACAAAGGCGAAATCGTGGTTGACTTCTCTTCCGAGAGGGTCCATAACCACGTGGGCCGAATTGACGGAGAATTTTCTAACTAAATATTTTCCTCCGTCAAAAACCGCCAAATTACGCACCGACATCGCATCATTTATACAATTCGATTCCGAGTCTCTCTACGAGACTTGGGAGAGATATAAAGAATGTCTGCGTAAGTGTCCTCATCACGCGCTACCACCTTGGCTACAGGTACAAACGTTCTATAACGGCTTAAATTTCTCGACTCGACAAATGATCGACGCGGCCGCCGGGGGAACGTTAAACAACAAAACCCCGGAGGCCGCTCAAACTTTGTTCGAGGAAATGGCCATGAACGCATACCAGTGGAATGTGCCAAGGGCGCGTCCTTCTAAAGCGGCTGGGATTTTTGAAGTGGATGCCACTACTCACTTAGCCTCGCAGGTAGAGCGGCTAAGTAAGCAAGTGGCGGAGATGACTGCTTCCTCCTCCACCCCCGCGTGGGCTAATAATAATAATAATAATTTTAATAATCTTAATAATATTAATAATAATAATAATTTATGCGAGGAATCGGTGGATTACGTGGGTAACCAAGTGCGGGCGCCCTTCAACCCTTATAGTAATAACTATAACCCGGGTTGGAGGAATCACCCGAACTTCTCCTGGAGTAACCCAAATAATGCGCAACGCCCTCCACCTGCGATCCCGCAAGGATTTCCGCATGGATTTCCCCAAGGATTTCAGCAAGGTTTTGCGCCTCCCCCTCCAAAACCTTCTCCGCTCGAGGAGCTTTTTGCAAAATACATGGCTTCCAACGACGCAAATATCCGGAATATAACCGGATCGCTAAAAAACTTAGAAATACAGGTAGGCCAGCTTGCAAAAATGGTCTCCGAGCGGCCACATGGAGCACTGCCGGGGAACTCGGAGCAGAACCCGCGTGAAAATGCCCACGCCATTACCCTTCGCAGCGGCAAGGAGGTCGACTCCCCATTGCGGGTTGAGCATCAGGTAACTGTTTCGCCTCCGACCCCTGCACCCTCGTCTTTTATTTTATTAGATACGGAAACAAAATTAGCGCCGGGCGTCTCGAGCCCGCAAATTCCGTACCCCGCAAAACTTAATAAAGAGAAGGAGGACGAACATTATAAAAAGTTTCTACAAATTTTTAAACAAATTCAAATTAACGTCCCCTTCTGCGAGGCACTCTCACAAATGCCGAAATACGCGAAATACCTTAAGGAGCTCCTTTCTAATAAAAAGAAGCTCGAGGGTATTTCGCGTGTTTCCTTAAATGCGGAATGCTCGGCGGTCCTACTTAATAAATTGCCGCCAAAACTAAACGACCCGGGAAGGTTTTCCATCCCGTGCCTTTTTGGCAATTTATTAATAAAGTACGCCCTAGCGGACCTGGGAGCGAGCATCAATTTGATGCCCTTCTCCCTCTTTAAAAAACTTGATTTGGGTGTTCCCACCCCAACGAAAATGAGCATCCAACTCGCGGATCGCTCGATAAAATATCCTATCGGGGTAGTGGAGGACGTTCTGGTCAAGGTTGACAAGTTTATCTTCCCGGTAGACTTCGTCATCCTCGACATCGAGGAGGACGCCGAGGTGCCAATTATCCTCGGTCGCCCTTTCCTCGCGACCTCCCGCGCTTTAATTGATGTGAGTAACGGTCGCCTCCTCCTTCGGGTAGGGGACGACGAAGTTACCCTTCTTATTAATCCCTCGATGCGAAATTCTTTATCGAACGACGATTCTTGCTTTCACTTAGAATCCGCGTTCGAGGATGAGTGTTCTTCGCTTTATGAATTACTCGCTTTAAATATAGACGAACCGGATTTGGCGGACCTCGCCCCTTTGGACGAGCTACCGCCAGATTCGCCCTTCGAATCTTTTAATTCTAAAAGTTTAAAAATAACAACCTCTTACGAAGAACCCCCGGTCTTGGAGCTTAAGCCACTCCCCGACCATTTAAAATACGCTTTTCTCGCCGCGGACTTAAAACTCCCGGTTATTATTTCGTCTTCTTTATCTGATTCGGAAACTTCCGAATTAGTTAAAGTTTTGTCCACGCATCGCCATGCAATTGCATGGCAGATTTCCGATATTAGGGGGATAAATCCCTCTTTTTGCACGCACAAAATATTCTTAGAAGATAATTCCCGCAAAACCATCCAGCCTCAGCGACGATTAAACCCAAATATGCGGGAGGTCGTTAAGGCTGAAGTAATAAAATTACTGGATGCGGGGATTATCTACCCTATTTCTGACAGCACGTGGGTTAGTCCCATTCATGTCGTGCCTAAAAAGGGCGGTATAACGGTAGTGGCAAACGAACATAACGAATTAATTCCAACTCGTACTGTTACGGGTTGGCGGGTGTGCATCGATTACCGAAAATTAAATGATGCCACCCGCAAAGACCACTTTCCGTTACCGTTTATCGATCAAATTTTGGAGCGGCTATCGGGCCATCCTTATTATTGTTTTCTCGATGGTCTATCGGGATTTTTACAAATTCCTATCTCCCCCGAAGACCAGGAGAAAACAACCTTTACGTGCCCCTTCGGTACCTTTGCGTATCGAAGGATGCCATTCGGCCTCTGCAACGCGCCAGCTACATTTCAACGATGTATGCTAGCGATATTTGGAGAGCTCGTAGAGGATATTATGGAAGTCTTTATGGATGACTTCTCGGTTTTTGGAAGCTCCTTCCAAAACTGCCTCCAAAATTTAGATCGAGTCCTCCAACGATGCGAAGACACGAACCTGGTTTTAAACTGGGAAAAGTGTAATTTTATGGTTCGAGAAGGCTTAGTTCTCGGCCACAAAATTTCTGAAAGAGGGATGGAGGTCGACAAGGCCAAGGTCGAAATAATTGAAAAACTCCCCGCGCCCTCAAACATTAAATCAATCCGTAGTTTTCTTGGCCACGCGGGTTTTTATAGGCGGTTCATCCAAAACTTTTCTAAAATAACAAAACCGCTAACCCACCTCCTGGAGAAGGAATCTCCATTTATTTTTGATAACGCGTGCGTAGAGGCATTCAATGCCATAAAAAATAAACTTATCCATTCTCCCATTCTGGTGGCGCCCGATTGGACCCTTCCGTTTGAGATAATGTGCGACGCGAGCGATATAGCGGTAGGGGCTGTATTAGGCCAACGCGTAAATAAATATTTTCATCCTATCTACTACGCGTCCCGCACGCTCACGGCCGCACAGGCTAATTACACGACAACGGAAAAGGAACTCCTTGCCGTCGTCTTCGCCATAGATAAGTTTAGGCCCTACGTCACGCTTTCAAAAATTATTATATTTACCGACCACTCCGCCCTAAAATATTTATTAGAAAAAATGGACGCTAAGCCCCGCCTTCTTCGATGGATCCTCCTATTACAAGAATTTGATTTAGAGATCCGCGATAAGAAGGGGGCCGAAAATTTAGCGGCCGACCACCTTTCTCGTTTAGAGCACCCAACCGCGGAAGCACTCTTCGAACCGGAAATCGATGATCGATTTCCCGAGGAGCGTCTTTTAGCTTTAAATAATTTACAAACTTCTCCCACGCCTTGGTTCGCAGACTACGCCAACTATTTAGTTGCGCGGGTGCTCCCGAAAGACTTTTCAAAACAGCAAAAGAAGAAATTCTTTTCTGATTTGAAAAATTACTTTTGGGAGGACCCTTTCTTATTTCGCGTCTGCGCGGACCAGGTCGTGCGGAGATGCGTTTCGAGCGAGGAAGGTGCGCAAATTTTGCGGCACTGCCATGAAGGGCCGGCCGGGGGGCATTATCAAGCCAACCGGACCGCGCAGAAAGCGCTAGAGGCGGGCTTTTATTGGCCCGCTCTCTTCAAAGACGCTCACACTTTTGTGAGCACATGCGATAGCTGTCAACGGTCGGGTAACATCTCTCGTCGCGACGAGATGCCCCAAAATTTTTATTTAGAATGCGAGATTTTCGATTTATGGGGCATAGATTTCATAGGCCCCCTACCTCCTTCATATACAAATCGCTACATTTTAGTGGCGGTCGACTACGTATCTAGGTGGGCGGAAGCGCAAGCTCTCCCCACCAACGATGCGAGAGTCGTCGTCAAATTTCTTAAAAAATTATTTTCTCGCTTCGGTACGCCCCGTGCGATAGTTAGTGATAGGGGTACGCACTTTTGCAATGCCCAGTTTGCAAAAATATTAACCAAATATGGCGTCACGCATAAGCTCGCCACCGCCTATCACCCCCAAACAAGCGGCCAAGTGGAGGTAGTAAATCGGGAAATCAAACGCATATTAGAAAAAACCGTTTCAACTAATAGGAAGGATTGGGCACTTAAATTAGACGACGCGCTGTGGGCTTATCGTACGGCGTACAAGACCGCAATCGGTTGTACGCCTTATCGATTAGTCTACGGCAAGGCATGCCATTTGCCCGTAGAATTAGAGCACCGCGCTTTTTGGGCGTTAAAACTCTTAAATCTCGATCATAATTTAACCGCCGAAAATCGGAAATTCCAATTAAATGAACTCGATGAATGGCGTGCGAACGCTTACGAGAGTAATAAATTTTATAAGGAACGCTCGAAATTTTACCACGACCGCAAAATTAAATTTCCAAAATCATTTGCGCCGGGCGACCTCGTCCTCCTATATAACTCACGTCTTCGTCTTTTTCCGGGGAAACTAAAATCCCGTTGGTCCGGCCCCTTTCAAGTGAAAGAGGTTTGGCCATACGGGACCGTCCTTATCACCCACCCGGAAAAAGGCGACTTAAAAGTTAACGGTCACCGATTAAAACTCTACCACGCGGGGGATCATCTGGGAGGGAAGTTAAATTCCATACCCCTCCCCCACCTCTAAAAAGATCGTACCCCGCCAACGCGTCAAGCTACGAGACGGTAAACAAAGCGCTCGTGGGAGGCACCCCCATATTTATCCAATTACGCTTTTTTTTATAAAACCAAAAAAAATGATGAAATAAATTTTCATTTCAAAAAAAAAAAAATAAAAACTTAAACAAAAATAATAATAATAAATAATAATAATAATAAATAATAATAATAAATAAATAAATAATAATAATAAATAAATAAAAAAACAAACAAACAAAATGAAAAAAAAAAATATAATAATAATAATAATAATATTAATAATTATGCATATTTTAAATTATCATTCTTTTTCAAAAGAGAAACATAAAACAAAACAAAACAAAATAATGCAAAAACTTTAAAACAAAAATCATAAAGAATTCTGGGAATTTTAAGATAAGACAATAGGAAGTTTCTCAAAGTAGGATTACTCGACAGACCCGAGAGGGGATTTTTGTCGATATTTCGAAACGAGAAAACCCCGTTGCTTTTACCTTTTTATTTCTCTTCTTTCTTCCTTGGTTTTTATCTTAAAGCCTTTTCTTTATTTTACATTATTTTATCTTTCTTAAAATTTAGATATATTTTAAAACATGCATATTTTCAAATTAAAACCAAAACAACAAAAAATACGTATAAAAGTACATATAATATAAATAATAACATAAAAAGATGATAAAAATTTATTTTTATCATACCAAAAAATATATGTTTTTAACTTCTTTTATACGTATTTTATTCGTGTTTTGTACATTTCGAAAAACTAAAACAAACCAAAAAACAATTTTGTATATATTCGTGGAGTCCCTTTTTTATTTTGTAACTATTCTTGTATATTTTTTTTCTTTCTTTCTTGTAATTAAAATCTTCGTCTTTTTTGTAAATATTTTCGTTCCTCACACTTACCTTCAACATTGAGGACAATGTTGGTTTTAAGTATGGGGGCGTGTTTTCCCTCTTTTTTTGTAATTATTTTTGCCCCTCCCTTATCAAATGAAAAATCCAAAAAAATTTACATGTTTTATATTTATGTCTTTATTTGTATATAAATAAACCTTATTTATAAAATCAAAATCCAAAACAAAAAAAAAAAAGATGAAAAGTTTTACAAAAAATTTGTTACAACAAAATTCACAAAAATTTTGTCATAACATTCAAAAAAAAAAAAAAAATGTCTTTCTTTTTCCTTTTTTTAGTATTAATGTAAATATATATGTATTTACTTATGTTTTTTTTTTGTTATAAATCAAAATAAAAAAAAATAATAATGAAAAAAAAAAAAAAAAAAAAAAAAAAGTACTTAAAAATTTGTTATAACAAAATTAATTTTGTCATAACACCAAAATATTTATGTTCTTTTCTTTCTTTCTTTTTTTTCCTTTTTTTTATATATGTACATATTTTTAACAAAATTAAAACAATCAAAAAAAATATGATGAAAAAAAATATCTTAGAAAAATCAAAAATATTTTGTATTTATATATGCATTTTGTTATAAAGAAAATCAAAAATCCAAAAAAAATCATATCTTAAAAACAAAAAAAAAAATATATGAAAAACTTATCAAAAAAAAAAAAAACCCAAAAATAAAATAAAACCCCTACTTAGCTTTTTGGTATTCCTAAGGCGAGGTTAGTTTTATCTCTAAGCGCTTTTCATTATTTATGATTTGCTAAATCAATTTTATTTATTTCATAGTTTGAAAAATTTAAATCGAGGAATTTTCAGTAGTAAAGAAAATCTTACGATCTTAATTTAATTTGAGAACAGAACTTTTAGCACTACCTCGAGTTTACCCTAAATTGATTCATTTTTGTATTATATTGGCAAACCATCTTTAGATTCAATTATTCTAACTCTAAACTTGTGAAACTTTAGGAATGTTTTTAATCTACTAAACTTGCTCTCAAAATCTTTCTTTATTAATCTAGAATTTCTCTCGAAACCCAAGTATAAACACCCTTTTAGCTTGGCATAAAAAAGTAAAAGAAGAAGTTTTAAAAAAGAAATCCTGTGTCAATGGGAATAAATAGATTCCGTAAACACAGGCACCCAATATTGTTAAAAGAAATCCCGTGTCAATGGGAATTTAATTCCGTAAACACGGGCATTGGGTTAAGTTTAGAAAAGATTTCAATTATCCCGCGTAAACCAACGCTGGGAACCAAAGCAAAACCACCAAAAAGGTGGGGTGAGAGGATAAAATCCGTCACCCCTATATCCAAGCACTCTTCTTTTTGCCAAGGCTACCTTTTTTCCCTACCCCTTAGCCAATAAAATTGTACCTAGATTTTAATTTAAAAAAGTTTGAGAGAGCATAATTAGTAGGCTTTATTTATTCTTAAAAAACTTTCTTAAAAAAGGTTATAGTTTTATATAATTCTATTCTAATTAAAAGGTACCAAAGACTGCAATAATCGATGCTATTTAGCTAACTTTAGAAGTCTCGCTAAAATTTTTTCGCTCTTTTTAAATTACTTTCATAGTTTTGGACTTACCTCTTTAAATACCCTAAATTTATTTCGATCTTACTTTTGATTTAATAAAAACTTTAGTAAATTGGAAATTTTATTAAACGTCTTATAGGTATCCCTTACTTTTGCTCTGGAATAGCAAAAGCTTAAGTATGGGGGTGTTTGATGAATAGTAAATATACGCATTTTTCTTTATAATTTTTAGTATAATTTTAATTAGATTTCTAAATAATATATGTAAATTAATGAATAAAATGTTTGTTTTTGTTATTTTTGTTTTTAACTTAGTTTTATTTTAATTTTTGTAAAGTTTTTGTAATTTTGTTAAGTCACGCCCTTGGTCACGCCCGTGTCCAAGGGCGTGTTCACTAATCCCTAACATTTTCTTTTCCCTGCTCCTTTTCCAACTCAAACATCAAGTCACGCCCTCGGTCACGCCCGTGACCGAGGCCGTGTACATCGGTCACGCCCGTGACAGAGGCCGTGTACATCAGTCACGCCCGTGTTGAATGACCAAGCCCAGATTCGAGCCAAGATGTCAATGTCACGCCCACTGTCACGGCCGTGATCGGGTCACGCCCGTGACCGAGGCCGTGACCCCTCAATTTCTTTCGGAAGAACAAAGGACACGCCGCCCGTCACGCCCAGCAGCCGACAACACAATGCCGACATCGAACACGCCCGTGTTACTTGGAACACGCCCGTGTACTTCCGAAGTCGCCGGTCAAGCCTTCCAGATGCCTGCCTGGATCCAGCTGTTCTGGCTATTCGCACCCCAAGCCGTGTCACGCCCTCAGACACGCCCGTGTCCGAGGGCGTGTAATCCAAAAATTTTTTCTATAAATAGCCAGTTTCAGCTGAGTCCAAGGGTTCAAAAATTTTAAGTGCTTATTCTTAAGGTTTTGATCCAACTAGTTTTTTTTGTTTTTGTAATTTTGTGCTCTTTTTCTCTCTTGTTTTTTGTAATCTTTTTATTATGGAAATGAAATAGTTGGCTTGTTTTGTCACTCTCTCTCTCTTTGTTTTGTTGGAAGTGTGTGTTCTCTTTTTCTTTTTCTTTTTATTTTTAGTTTTTTTTGTAATTTAGTAATTTAGTAATTTTAATTAGATTTCATCTTTTTAATTTGTGTGTGTGAGTGTATGAGAGTAATTATCTTGTTTTTAGTTTTGTTATAATTTTTAGATGTTTTGTTATTAGTGTGTGTGAGTGTAGGTGGTTAATTAAATTGTTTTGTTTTGTTTTATTTTGTTGTTTTCACTTTCTTTGTCTCTTTTTGTAAGTGTGTGTGTGTATGAGAGCAATTTGTATTTATTTTAGTTTTGTTTTGTTGTTAGTGTGGGTGAGTGTATGAGTATAGCTTTTCTTTTCTTTTAACTTAGTTTTCATTATTGTTGTGTGTGTGAGTGTATGAGATTAGTTTTGTTTTATTTTTAATTAGATTTCATTAAAGAAGAGTGTGTGTGTTTATGAGCATAGATTTTATTTTCTTTTAACTTAGATTTCAATTTCAAGTAGAGTGCGTGTGTGTAGGTGAATAAATTTTGCGCCTTTTTTGTAACCGAATAGTTTCCATTTCTGTCACGCATTTATTTCCCGCCTATCCGTTTGGATAGGACTTGCTCACGCATTTATTTCCCGCCTATCCGTTTGGATAGGACTTGCTCACGCATTTATTTCCCGCCTATCCGTTTGGATAGGACTTGCTCACGCATTTATTTCCCGCCTATCCGTTTGGATAGGACTTGCATTTCTTCAATTTCTGCAATTTACCGCTTTAATTTTAATTCCGTAGAGTGCGTGAGTTTTCAATTAGTGCGTCTTTTATCTTTTATATATTTGCTTTTTGCTTAATCACGCGCTCCGCTCAATCACTAATTATCGCCGTAGTTATCATTATAGTTTCATAAAACCCTAAAAATTTCTAAGCAAAACTACTTTTCAAATTAACGTTTTCGTTCTTTTTCTTTTCATCGCTTTTCTTGGTTTTTGCTAAACGCACACCAAGCCCGCGATAGTTATCGTTTTCGTCACTAACTTTTCTATAAAATCATAAAAATCTTCAAACTCTTCTCGATAAGATAATAGCGCGTTCCTAACAAGTAGAAATAATCGATACGACCTTGGAAAAATACGACCTTGATATTTCAAAAGAAATATCCTATACTACTATCGATAAGGTCCACTTGCCTTTATTGATTTTAGTCCGGATAATTACATAAACCCAAAAGCTTTCTCTCTAAAGCACTCTTTAAAACTCTTTTAAAAACACTAAAAAATTGTTGCAACGCCTCTTTGGTTGTTGCAACTAGCTCAAGGTAAAAGAAGTTTTAAAACGCTCTTAAAGAATTGTTGCAACTACTAAAAAAAATTGTCGCAACAATATTTTCAAAAAGCTTTCAATTTAAATTTTAAAAGTAAAGTAGCTTTATTTTTCTTTTCATTCTGCCTTCAAAGGACGCGGCCGAGGAGGAATCCTCGATATTTCGAAAGAGAAAGAGTCCGTTACTTCTATCCTTCGATAGGATAACGGATAATTCCTCGAAGTAGGATTACTCGCGGGGCTCTTCGAAAACGTCCGCCCAAGGTTGAATCGAAAAGGAAGAAAGAGCTTTTCCTTTTCTTTCTCTCTTTCTAACAAAGAAAAGAGAGAAACAAACCAATTAAAAAACGTATCAGAGGCTCAACTGGAGGTGGAGAGGAGTCGACACCATCCAGGAGCGAGGCTCAACTGGAGGTGGAGAGGAGTCGACACCCTCCAGGAGTGAGGCTCAACTGGAGGTGGAGAAGAGACGACACCCTCCAGAAGCGAGGGTCAACTGGAGGTGGAGAGGAGTCGACACCCTCCAGGAGCGAGGCTCAACTGGAGGTGGAGAGGAGTCGACACCCTCCAGGAGCGAGGCTCAACTGGAGGTGGAGAGGAATCGACACCCTCCAGGAGCGAGGCTCAACTGGTGGTGGAGAAGAGTCGACACTCTCCAGGAGCGAGGCTCAACTGGAGGTGGAGAAGAGTCGACACCCTCCAGGAGCGAGGCTCAACTGGAGGTGGAGAAGAGTCGACACCCTCCAGGAGGGAGGTTCAACTGGAGGTGGAGAGGAGTCGACACCATCCAGGAGCGAGGCTCAACTGGAGGTGGAGAGGAGTCGACACCCTCCAGGTGCGAGGCTCAGCTGGAGGTGGAGAAGAGTCGACACCCTCCAGGAGCGAGGCTCAACTGGAGGTGGAGAAGAGTCGACACCATCCAGAAGCGAGGCTCAACTGGAGGTGGAGAGGAGTCGACACCATCTAGGAGCGAGGCTCAACTCGAGATGGAGAGGAGTCGACACCCTCTAGGAGCGAAGCTAAACTGGAGGTGGAGAAGAGACGACACCCTCCAGGAGCGAGCCTCAACTGGAGGTGGAGAGGAGTCGACACCCTCCAGGAGCGAGGCTCAACTGGAGGTGGAGAGGAGTCGACACCCTATAGGAGCGAGGCTCAACTAGAGGTGGAGAAGAGTCGACACCCTCCAGGAGCGAGGCTCAACTGGAGGTGGAGAGGAGTCGACACCTCCAGGAGCGAGGCTCAACTGGAGGTGGAGAAGTGTTGACACCCTCCAGGAGCGAGGCTCAACTGGAGGTGGAGAAGATTAGACACCCTCCAGGAGCGAGGCTCAACTGGAGGTGGAGAAGATTAGACACCCTTCAGGAGCGAGGCTCAACTGAAGGTGGAGAAGAGTCGACACCCTCCAGGAGCGAGGCTCAACTGGAGGTGGAGAAGATTATACACCCTCCAGGAGCGAGGCTCAACTAGAGGTGGAGAAGAGTCGAAACTCTCCAGGAGCGAGGCTAAACCTGAGGTAGAGAAGATTAGACACCCTCCAGGAGCGAGGCTCAACTGGAGGTGGAGAAGAGTCGACACTCTCGAGGAGAGAGGCTCAACTGGAGGTGGAGAAGAGTCGACACCCTCCAGGAGTGAGGCTCAACTGGAGGTGGAGAAGAGTCGACACCCTCAAGGAGCGAGGCTCAACTGGAGGTGGAGAGGAGTCGACACCATCCAGGAGCGAGGCTCAACTAGAGGTGGAGAGGAATCGACACCCTCCAGGAGTGATGCTCAACTGGAGGTGGAGAAGAGTCGACACCCTCCAGGAGCGAGGTTCAACTGGAGGTGGAGAAGAGTCGACACTCTCCAGGAGCGAGGCTCAACTAGATGTGGAGAAGAGTCGACACCCTCCAGGAGCGAGGCTCAATTGGAGGTGGAGAAGTGTCGACACCCTTCAGGAGCGAGGCTCAACTAGAGGTGGAGAGGAGTCAACACCATCTAGGAGCGAGGCTCAACTGGAGGTAGAGAGGAGTCGACACCCTCCAGGAGCGAGGCTCAACTGGAGGTGGAGAAGAGTCGACACCCTCCAGGAGCGAGGCTCAACTGGAGGTGGATAGGAGTCGACACCATCCAGGAGCGAGGCTCAACTGGAGGTCTAGAGGAGTCGACACCCTCCAGGAGAGAGGCTCAATTGGAGGTGGAGAGGAGTCGACACCCTCCAGGATCGAGGCTTAACTGGAGGTGGAGAGGAGTCGACACCATCCAGGAGCGAGGCTCAACTAGAGGTGGAGAGGAGTCGACACCCTCCAGGAGCGAGGCTCAACTGGATGTGGAGAAGAGTCGACACCCTCCAGGAGCGAGGCTCAATTGGAGGTGGAGAAGTGTCGACACCCTTCAGGAGCGAGGCTCAACTAGAGGTGGAGAGGAGTCAACACCATCCAGGAGCGAGGCTCAATTGGAGGTGGAGAAGAGTCGACACTCTCCAGGAGCGAGGCTCAAATGGAGGTGGAGAAGATTAGACACCCTTCAGGAGCGAGGCTCAACTGGAGGTGGAGAAGAGTCGACACCCTCCAGGAGCGAGGCTCAACTGGAGGTGGAGAAGATTAGACACCCTCCAGGAGCGAGGCTCAATTGGAGGTGGAGAAGAGTCGACACTCTCCAGGAGCGAGGCTAAACCGGAGGTGGAGAAGATTAGACACCCTCCAGGAGCGAGGTTCAACTGGAGGTGGAGAAGAGTCGACACTCTCCAGGAGCGAGGCTCAACTAGAGGTGGAGAAGAGTCGACACCCTCTAGGAGCGAGGCTCAACTGGAGGTGGAGAAGAGTTGACACTCTCCAGGAGCGAGGCTCAATTGGAGGTGGAGAGGAGTCGACACCATACAGGAGCGAGGCTCAACTAGAGGTGGAGAGGAGTCGACACCCTCCAGGAGCGAGGCTCAATTGGAGGTGGAGAAGAGTCGACACCCTCCAGGAGCGAGGCTCAACTGGAGGTGGAGAAGAGTCGACACCCTCCAGGAGCGAGGCTCAACTGGAGGTGGAGAGGAGTCGACACCATCCAGGAGCGAGGCTCAACTGGAGGTGGAGAGGAGTCGACACCCTCCAGGAGTGAGGCTCAACTGGAGGTGGAGAAGAGACGACACCCTCCAGAAGCGAGGGTCAACTGGAGGTGGAGAGGAGTCGACACCCTCCAGGAGCGAGGCTCAACTGGAGGTGGAGAGGAGTCGACACCCTCCAGGAGCGAGGCTCAACTGGAGGTGGAGAAGAGTTGACACCCTCCAGGAGCGAGGCTCAAATGGAGGTGGAGAGGAGTCGACACCCTCCAGGAGCGAGGCTCAACTGGTGGTGGAGAAGAGTCGACACTCTCCAGGAGCGAGGCTTAACTGGAGGTGGAGAAGAGTCGACACCCTCCAGGAGCGAGGCTCAACTGGAGGTGGAGAAGAGTCGACACCCTCCAGGAGGGAGGTTCAACTGGAGGTGGAGAGGAGTCGACACCATCCAGGAGCGAGGCTCAACAAGAGGTGGAGAGGAGTCGACACCCTCCAGGTGCGAGGCTCAGCTGGAGGTGGAGAAGAGTCGACACCCTCCAGGAGCGAGGCTCAACTGGAGGTGGAGAAGAGTCGACACCATCCAGAAGCGAGGCTCAACTGGAGGTGGAGAGGAGTCGACACCATCTAGGAGCGAGGCTCAACTCGAGATGGAGAGGAGTCGACACCCTCTAGGAGCGAAGCTCAACTGGAGGTGGAGAAGAGACGACACCCTCCAGGAGCGAGGCTCAACTGGAGGTGGAGAGGAGTCAACACCCTCCAGGAGCGAGGCTCAACTGGAGGTGGAGAGGAGTCGACACCCTATAGGAGCGAGGCTCAACTAGAGGTGGAGAAGAGTCGACACCCTCCAGGAGCGAGGCTCAACTGGATGTGGAGAGGAGTCGACACCCTCCAGGAGCAAGGCTCAATTGGAGGTGGAGAAGTGTCGACACCCTTCAGGAGCGAGGCTCAACTAGAGGTTGAGAGGAGTCAACACCATCCAGGAGCGAGGCTCAACTGGAGGTGGAGAAGAGTCGACACTCTCCAGGAGCGAGGCTCAAATGGAGGTGGAGAAGATTAGACACCCTTCAGGAGCGAGGCTCAACTGGAGGTGGAGAAGAGTCGACACCCTCCAGGAGCGAGGCTCAACTGGAGGTGGAGAAGATTAGACACCCTCCAGGAGCGAGGCTCAATTGGAGGTGGAGAAGAGTCGACACTCTCCAGGAGCGAGGCTAAACCGGAGGTGGAGAAGATTAGACACCCTCCAGAAGCTAGGTTCAACTGGAGGTGGAGAAGAGTCGACACTCTCCAGGAGCGAGGCTCAACTAGAGGTGGAGAAGAGTCGACACCCTCTAGGAGCGAGGCTCAACTGGAGGTGGAGAAGAGTTGACACTCTCCAGGAGCGAGGCTCAATTGGAGGTGGAGAGGAGTCGACACCATACAGGAGCGATGCTCAACTGGAGGTGGAGAGGAGTCGACACCCTCCAGGAGCGAGGCTCAATTGGAGGTGGAGAAGAGTCGACACCCTCCAGGAGCGAGGCTCAACTGGAGGTGGAGAAGAGTCGACACCCTCCAGGAGCGAGGCTCAACTGGAGGTGGAGAGGAGTCGACACCATCCAGGAGCGAGGCTCAACTGGAGGTGGAGAGGAGTCGACACCCTCCAGGAGTGAGGCTTAACTTGAGGTGGAGAAGAGACGACACCCTCCAGAAGCGAGGGTCAACTGGAGGTGGAGAGGAGTCGACACCCTCCAGGAGCGAGGCTCAACTGGAGGTGGAGAGGAGTCGACACCCTCCAGGAGCGAGGCTCAACTGGAGGTGGAGAAGAGTTGACACCCTCCAGGAGCGAGGCTCAAATGGAGGTGGAGAGGAGTCGACACCCTCCAGGAGCGAGGCTCAACTGGTGGTGGAGAAGAGTCGACACTCTCCAGGAGCGAGGCTTAACTGGAGGTGGAGAAGAGTCGACACCCTCCAGGAGCGAGGCTCAACTGGAGGTGGAGAAGAGTCGACACCCTCCAGTAGGGAGGTTCAACTGGAGGTGGAGAGGAGTCGACACCATCCAGGAGCGAGGCTCAACAAGAGGTGGAGAGGAGTCGACACCCTCCAGGTGCGAGGCTCAGCTGGAGGTGGAGAAGAGTCGACACCCTCCAGGAGCGAGGCTCAACTGGAGGTGGAGAAGAGTCGACACCATCCAGAAGCGAGGCTCAACTGGAGGTGGAGAGGAGTCGACACCATCTAGGAGCGAGGCTCAACTCGAGATGGAGAGGAGTCGACACCCTCTAGGAGCGAAGCTCAACTGGAGGTGGAGAAGAGACGACACCCTCCAGGAGCGAGGCTCAACTGGAGGTGGAGAGGAGTCGACACCCTCCAGGAGCGAGGCTCAACTGGAGGTGGAGAGGAGTCGACACCCTATAGGAGCGAGGCTCAACTAGAGGTGGAGAAGAGTCGACACCCTCCAGGAGCGAGGCTCAACTGGAGGTGGAGAGGAGTCGACACCCTCCAGGAGCGAGGCTCAACTGGAGGTGGAGAAGTGTTGACACCCTCCAGGAGCGAGGCTCAACTGGAGGTGGAGAAGATTAGACACCCTCCAGGAGCGAGGCTCAACTGGAGGTGGAGAAGATTAGACACCCTTCAGGAGCGAGGCTCAACTGAAGGTGGAGAAGAGTCGACACCCTCCAGGAGCGAGGCTCAACTGGAGGTGGAGAAGATTATACACCCTCCAGGAGCGAGGCTCAACTAGAGGTGGAGAAGAGTCGACACTCTCCAGGAGCGAGGCTAAACCTGAGGTAGAGAAGATTAGACACCCTCCAGGAGCGAGGCTCAACTGGAGGTGGAGAAGAGTCGACACTCTCGAGGAGAGAGGCTCAACTGGAGGTGGAGAAGAGTCGACACCCTCCAGGAGTGAGGCTCAACTGGAGGTGGAGAAGAGTCGACACCCTCAAGGAGCGAGGCTCAACTGGAGGTGGAGAGGAGTCGACACCATCCAGGAGCGAGGCTCAACTAGAGGTGGAGAGGAATCGACACCCTCCAGGAGCGATGCTCAACTGGAGGTGGAGAAGAGTCGACACCCTCCAGGAGCGAGGTTCAACTGGAGGTGGAGAAGAGTCGACACTCTCCAGGAGCGAGGCTCAACTGGATGTGGAGAAGTGTCGACACCCTCCAGGAGCGAGGCTCAATTGGAGGTGGAGAAGTGTCGACACCCTTCAGGAGCGAGGCTCAACTAGAGGTGGAGAGGAGTCGACACTCTCCAGGAGCGAGGCTCAACTGGAGGTGGAGAAGATTATACACCCTCCAGGAGCGAGGCTCAACTAGAGGTGGAGAAGAGTCGACACTCTCCAGGAGCGAGGCTAAACCTGAGGTAGAGAAGATTAGACACCCTCCAGGAGCGAGGCTCAACTGGAGGTGGAGAAGAGTCGACACTCTCGAGGAGAGAGGCTCAACTGGAGGTGGAGAAGAGTCGACACCCTCCAGGAGTGAGGCTCAACTGGAGGTGGAGAAGAGTCGACACCCTCAAGGAGCGAGGCTCAACTGGAGGTGGAGAGGAGTCGACACCATCCAGGAGCGAGGCTCAACTAGAGGTGGAGAGGAATCGACACCCTCCAGGAGCGATGCTCAACTGGAGGTGGAGAAGAGTCGACACCCTCCAGGAGCGAGGTTCAACTGGAGGTGGAGAAGAGTCGACACTCTCCAGGAGCGAGGCTCAACTGGATGTGGAGAAGTGTCGACACCCTCCAGGAGCGAGGCTCAATTGGAGGCGGAGAAGTGTTGACACCCTTCAGGAGCGAGGCTCAACTAGAGGTGGAGAGGAGTCAACACCATCTAGGAGCGAGGCTCAACTGGAGGTAGAGAGGAGTCGACACCCTCCAGGAGCGAGGCTCAAATGGAGGTGGAGAAGAGTCGACACCCTCCAGGAGCGAGGCTCAACTGGAGGTGGATAGGAGTCGACACCATCCAGGAGCGAGGCTCAACTGGAGGTCTAGAAGTGTCGACACCCTCCAGGAGAGAGGCTCAATTGGAGGCGGAGAGGAGTCGACACCCTCCAGGATCGAGGCTTAACTGGAGGTGGAGAGGAGTCGACACCATCCAGGAGCGAGGCTCAACTAGAGGTGGAGAGGAGTCGACACCCTCCAGGAGCGAGGCTCAACTGGATGTGGAGAAGAGTCGACACCCTCCAGGAGCGAGGCTCAATTGGAGGTGGAGAAGAGTCGACACCCTCCAGGAGCGAGGCTCAACTGGAGGTGGAGAGGAGTCGACACCATCCAGGAGCGAGGCTCAACTGGAGGTGGAGAGGAGTCGACACCCTCCAGGAGTGAGGCTCAACTTGAGGTGGAGAAGAGACGACACCCTCCAGAAGCGAGGGTCAACTGGAGGTGGAGAGGAGTCGACACCCTCCAGTAGCGAGGCTCAACTGGAGGTGGAGAGGAGTCGACACCCTCCAGGAGCGAGGCTCAACTGGAGGTGGAGAAGAGTTGACACCCTCCAGGAGCGAGGCTCAAATGGAGGTGGAGAGGAGTCGACACCCTCCAGGAGCGAGGCTCAACTGGTGGTGGAGAAGAGTCGACACTCTCCAGGAGCGAGGCTTAACTGGAGGTGGAGAAGAGTCGACACCCTCCAGGAGCGAGGCTCAACTGGAGGTGGAGAAGAGTCGACACCCTCCAGTAGGGAGGTTCAACTGGAGGTGGAGAGGAGTCGACACCATCCAGGAGCGAGGCTCAACAAGAGGTGGAGAGGAGTCGACACCCTCCAGGTGCGAGGCTCAGCTGGAGGTGGAGAAGAGTCGACACCCTCCAGGAGCGAGGCTCAACTGGAGGTGGAGAAGAGTCGACACCATCCAGAAGCGAGGCTCAACTGGAGGTGGAGAGGAGTCGACACCATCTAGGAGCGAGGCTCAACTCGAGATGGAGAGGAGTCGACACCCTCTAGGAGCGAAGCTCAACTGGAGGTGGAGAAGAGACGACACCCTCCAGGAGCGAGGCTCAACTGGAGGTGGAGAGGAGTCGACACCCTCCAGGAGCGAGGCTCAACTGGAGGTGGAGAGGAGTCGACACCCTATAGGAGCGAGGCTCAACTAGAGGTGGAGAAGAGTCGACACCCTCCAGGAGCGAGGCTCAACTGGAGGTGGAGAGGAGTCGACACCCTCCAGGAGCGAGGCTCAACTGGAGGTGGAGAAGTGTTGACACCCTCCAGGAGCGAGGCTCAACTGGAGGTGGAGAAGATTAGACACCCTCCAGGAGCGAGGCTCAACTGGAGGTGGAGAAGATTAGACACCCTTCAGGAGCGAGGCTCAACTGAAGGTGGAGAAGAGTCGACACCCTCCAGGAGCGAGGCTCAACTGGAGGTGGAGAAGATTATACACCCTCCAGGAGCGAGGCTCAACTAGAGGTGGAGAAGAGTCGACACTCTCCAGGAGCGAGGCTAAACCTGAGGTAGAGAAGATTAGACACCCTCCAGGAGCGAGGCTCAACTGGAGGTGGAGAAGAGTCGACACTCTCGAGGAGAGAGGCTCAACTGGAGGTGGAGAAGAGTCGACACCCTCCAGGAGTGAGGCTCAACTGGAGGTGGAGAAGAGTCGACACCCTCAAGGAGCGAGGCTCAACTGGAGGTGGAGAGGAGTCGACACCATCCAGGAGCGAGGCTCAACTAGAGGTGGAGAGGAATCGACACCCTCCAGGAGCGATGCTCAACTGGAGGTGGAGAAGAGTCGACACCCTCTAGGAGCGAGGTTCAACTGGAGGTGGAGAAGAGTCGACACTCTCCAGGAGCGAGGCTCAACTGGATGTGGAGAAGTGTCGACACCCTCCAGGAGCGAGGCTCAATTGGAGGTGGAGAAGTGTCGACACCCTTCAGGAGCGAGGCTCAACTAGAGGTGGAGAGGAGTCGACACTCTCCAGGAGCGAGGCTCAACTGGAGGTGGAGAAGATTATACACCCTCCAGGAGCGAGGCTCAACTAGAGGTGGAGAAGAGTCGACACTCTCCAGGAGCGAGGCTAAACCTGAGGTAGAGAAGATTAGACACCCTCCAGGAGCGAGGCTCAACTGCAGGTGGAGAAGAGTCGACACTCTCGAGGAGAGAGGCTCAACTGGAGGTGGAGAAGAGTCGACACCCTCCAGGAGTGAGGCTCAACTGGAGGTGGAGAAGAGTCGACACCCTCAAGGAGCGAGGCTCAACTGGAGGTGGAGAGGAGTCGACACCATCCAGGAGCGAGGCTCAACTAGAGGTGGAGAGGAATCGACACCCTCCAGGAGCGATGCTCAACTGGAGGTGGAGAAGAGTCGACACCCTCCAGGAGCGAGGTTCAACTGGAGGTGGAGAAGAGTCGACACTCTCCAGGAGCGAGGCTCAACTGGATGTGGAGAAGTGTCGACACCCTCCAGGAGCGAGGCTCAATTGGAGGTGGAGAAGTGTTGACACCCTTCAGGAGCGAGGCTCAACTAGAGGTGGAGAGGAGTCAACACCATCTAGGAGCGAGGCTCAACTGGAGGTAGAGAGGAGTCGACACCCTCCAGGAGCGAGGCTCAACTGGAGGTGGAGAAGAGTCGACACCCTCCAGGAGCGAGGCTCAACTGGAGGTGGATAGGAGTCGACACCATCCAGGAGCGAGGCTCAACTGGAGGTCTAGAAGTGTCGACACCCTCCAGGAGAGAGGCTCAATTGGAGGCGGAGAGGAGTCGACACCCTCCAGGATCGAGGCTTAACTGGAGGTGGAGAGGAGTCGACACCATCCAGGAGCGAGGCTCAACTAGAGGTGGAGAGGAGTCGACACCCTCCAGGAGCGAGGCTCAACTGGATGTGGAGAAGAGTCGACACCCTCCAGGAGCGAGGCTCAATTGGAGGTGGAGAAGTGTCGACACCCTTCAGGAGCGAGGCTCAACTAGAGGTGGAGAGGAGTCAACACCATCTAGGAGCGAGGCTCAACTGGAGGTAGAGAGGAGTCGACACCCTCCAGGAGCGAGGCTCAACTGGAGGTGGAGAAGAGTCGACACCCTCCAGGAGCGAGGCTCAACTGGAGGTGGATAGGAGTCGACACCATCCAGGCGCGAGGCTCAACTGGAGGTCTAGAGGAGTCGACACCCTCCAGGAGAGAGGCTCAATTGGAGGTGGAGAGGAGTCGACACCCTCCAGGATCGAGGCATAACTGGAGGTGGAGAGGAGTCGACACCATCCAGGAGCGAGGCTCAACTAGAGGTGGAGAGGAGTCGACACCCTCCAGGAGCGAGGCTCAACCGGATGTGGAGAAGAGTCGACACCCTCCAGGAGCGAGGCTCAATTGGAGGTGGAGAAGTGTCGACACCCTTCAGGAGCGAGGCTCAACTAGAGGTGGAGAGGAGTCAACACCATCCAGGAGCGAGGCTCAACTGGAGGTAGAGAGGAGTCGACACCCTCCAGGAGCGAGGCTCAACTGGAGGTGGAGAAGAGTCGACACCCTCCAGGAGCGAGGCTCAACTGGAGGTGGATAGGAGTCGACACCATCCATGCGCGAGGCTCAACTGGAGGTCTAGAGGAGTCGACACCCTCCAGGAGAGAGGCTCAATTGGAGGTGGAGAGGAGTCGACACCCTCCAGGATCGAGGCTTAACTGGAGGTGGAGAGGAGTCGACACCATCCAGGAGCGAGGCTCAACTAGAGGTGGAGAGGAGTCGACACCCTCCAGGAGCGAGGCTCAACTGGATGTGGAGAAGAGTCGACACCCTCCAGGAGCGAGGCTCAACTGGAGGTGGAGAAGAGTCGACACCCTCCAGGAGCGAGGCTCAACTGGAGGTGGAGAAGAGTTGACACTCTCCAGGAGCGAGGCTCAATTGGAGGTGGAGAGGAGTCGACACCATACAGGAGCGAGGCTCAACTGGAGGTGGAGAGGAGTCGACACCCTCCAGGAGCGAGGCTCAATTGGAGGTGGAGAAGAGTCGACACCCTCCAGGAGCGAGGCTCAACTGGAGGTGGAGAAGAGTCGACACCCTCCAGGAGCGAGGCTCAACTGGAGGTGGAGAGGAGTCGACACCATCCAGGAGCGAGGCTCAACTGGAGGTGGAGAGGAGTCGACACCCTCCAGGAGTGAGGCTCAACTGGAGGTGGAGAAGAGACGACACCCTCCAGAAGCGAGGGTCAACTGGAGGTGGAGAGGAGTCGACACCCTCCAGGAGCGAGGCTCAACTGGAGGTGGAGAGGAGTCGACACCCTCCAGGAGCGAGGCTCAACTGGAGGTGGAGAAGAGTTGACACCCTCCAGGAGCGAGGCTCAACTGGAGGTGGAGAGGAGTCAACACCCTCCAGGAGCGAGGCTCAACTGGAGGTGGAGAAGAGTCGACACTCTCCAGGAGCGAGGCTCAACTGGAGGTGGAGAAGATTCGACACCCTCCAGGAGCGAGGCTCAACTGGAGGTGGAGAAGAGTCGACACCCTCCAGGAGGGAGGTTCAACTGGAGGTGGAGAGGAGTCGACACCATCCAGGAGCGAGGCTCAACTGGAGGTGGAGAGGAGTCGACACCCTCCAGGTGCGAGGCTCAGCTGGAGGTGGAGATGAGTCGACACCCTCCAGGAGCGAGGCTCAACTGGAGGTGGAAAAGAGTCGACACCATCCAGAAGCGAGGCTCAACTGGAGGTTGAGAGGAGTCGACACCATCTAGGAGCGAGGCTCAACTCGAGGTGGAGTGGAGTCGACACCCTCTAGGAGAGAAGCTCAACTGGAGGTGGAGAAGAGACGACACCCTCCAGGAGCGAGGCTCAACTGGAGGTGGAGAGGAGTCGACACCCTCCAGGAGCGAGGCTCAACTGGAGGTGGAGAGGAGTCGACACCCTATAGGAGCGAGGCTCAACTAGAGGTGGAGAAGAGTCGACACCCTCCAGGAGCGAGGCTCAACTGGAGGTGGAGAGGAGTCGACACCCTCCAGGAGCGAGGCTCAACTGGAGGTGGAGAAGTGTTGACACCCTCCAGGAGCGAGGCTCAACTGGAGGTGGAGAAGATTAGACACCCTCCAGGAGCGAGGCTCAACTGGAGGTGGAGAAGATTAGACACCCTTCAGGAGCGAGGCTCAACTGAAGGTGGAGAAGAGTCGACACCCTCCAGGAGCGAGGCTCAACTGGAGGTGGAGAAGATTATACACCCTCCAGGAGCGAGGCTCAACTAGAGGTGGAGAAGAGTCGACACTCTCCAGGAGCGAGGCTAAACCTGAGGTAGAGAAGATTAGACACCCTCCAGGAGCGAGGCTCAACTGGAGGTGGAGAAGAGTCGACACTCTCGAGGAGAGAGGCTCAACTGGAGGTGGAGAAGAGTCGACACCCTCTAGGAGCGAGGCTCAACTGGAGGTGGAGAGGAGTCGACACCATCCAGGAGCGAGGCTCAACTGGAGGTGGAGAGGAGTCGACACCCTCCAGGAGTGAGGCTCAACTTGAGGTGGAGAAGAGACGACACCCTCCAGAAGCGAGGGTCAACTGGAGGTGGAGAGGAGTCGACACCCTCCAGGAGCGAGGCTCAACTGGAGGTGGAGAGGAGTCGACACCCTCCAGGAGCGAGGCTCAACTGGAGGTGGAGAAGAGTTGACACCCTCCAGGAGCGAGGCTCAAATGGAGGTGGAGAGGAGTCGACACCCTCCAGGAGCGAGGCTCAACTGGTGGTGGAGAAGATTCGACACTCTCCAGGAGCGAGGCTTAACTGGAGGTGGAGAAGAGTCGACACCCTCCAGGAGCGAGGCTCAACTGGAGGTGGAGAAGAGTCGACACCCTCCAGTAGGGAGGTTCAACTGGAGGTGGAGAGGAGTCGACACCATCCAGGAGCGAGGCTCAACAAGAGGTGGAGAGGAGTCGACACCCTCCAGGTGCGAGGCTCAGCTGGAGGTGGAGAAGAGTCGACACCCTCCAGGAGCGAGGCTCAACTGGAGGTGGAGAAGAGTCGACACCATCCAGAAGCGAGGCTCAACTGGAGGTGGAGAGGAGTCGACACCATCTAGGAGCGAGGCTCAACTCGAGATGGAGAGGAGTCGACACCCTCTAGGAGCGAAGCTCAACTGGAGGTGGAGAAGAGACGACACCCTCCAGGAGCGAGGCTCAACTGGAGGTGGAGAGGAGTCGACACCCTCCAGGAGCGAGGCTCAACTGGAGGTGGAGAGGAGTCGACACCCTATAGGAGCGAGGCTCAACTAGAGGTGGAGAAGAGTCGACACCCTCCAGGAGCGAGGCTCAACTGGAGGTGGAGAGGAGTCGACACCCTCCAGGAGCGAGGCTCAACTGGAGGTGGAGAAGTGTTGACACCCTCCAGGAGCGAGGCTCAACTGGAGGTGGAGAAGATTAGACACCCTCCAGGAGCGAGGCTCAACTGGAGGTGGAGAAGATTAGACACCCTTCAGGAGCGAGGCTCAACTGAAGGTGGAGAAGAGTCGACACCCTCCAGGAGCGAGGCTCAACTGGAGGTGGAGAAGATTATACACCCTCCAGGAGCGAGGCTCAACTAGAGGTGGAGAAGAGTCGACACTCTCCAGGAGCGAGGCTAAACCTGAGGTAGAGAAGATTAGACACCCTCCAGGAGCGAGGCTCAACTGGAGGTGGAGAAGAGTCGACACTCTCGAGGAGAGAGGCTCAACTGGAGGTGGAGAAGAGTCGACACCCTCCAGGAGTGAGGCTCAACTGGAGGTGGAGAAGAGTCGACACCCTCAAGGAGCGAGGCTCAACTGGAGGTGGAGAGGAGTCGACACCATCCAGGAGCGAGGCTCAACTAGAGGTGGAGAGGAATCGACACCCTCCAGGAGCGATGCTCAACTGGAGGTGGAGAAGAGTCGACACCCTCCAGGAGCGAGGTTCAACTGGAGGTGGAGAAGAGTCGACACTCTCCAGGAGCGAGGCTCAACTGGATGTGGAGAAGTGTCGACACCCTCCAGGAGCGAGGCTCAATTGGAGGTGGAGAAGTGTCGACACCCTTCAGGAGCGAGGCTCAACTAGAGGTGGAGAGGAGTCGACACTCTCCAGGAGCGAGGCTCAACTGGAGGTGGAGAAGATTATACACCCTCCAGGAGCGAGGCTCAACTAGAGGTGGAGAAGAGTCGACACTCTCCAGGAGCGAGGCTAAACCTGAGGTAGAGAAGATTAGACACCCTCCAGGAGCGAGGCTCAACTGGAGGTGGAGAAGAGTCGACACTCTCGAGGAGAGAGGCTCAACTGGAGGTGGAGAAGAGTCGACACCCTCCAGGAGTGAGGCTCAACTGGAGGTGGAGAAGAGTCGACACCCTCAAGGAGCGAGGCTCAACTGGAGGTGGAGAGGAGTCGACACCATCCAGGAGCGAGGCTCAACTAGAGGTGGAGAGGAATCGACACCCTCCAGGAGCGATGCTCAACTGGAGGTGGAGAAGAGTCGACACCCTCCAGGAGCGAGGTTCAACTGTAGGTGGAGAAGAGTCGACACTCTCCAGGAGCGAGGCTCAACTGGATGTGGAGAAGTGTCGACACCCTCCAGGAGCGAGGCTCAATTGGAGGTGGAGAAGTGTTGACACCCTTCAGGAGCGAGGCTCAACTAGAGGTGGAGAGGAGTCAACACCATCTAGGAGCGAGGCTCAACTGGAGGTAGAGAGGAGTCGACACCCTCCAGGAGCGAGGCTCAACTGGAGGTGGAGAAGAGTCGACACCCTCCAGGAGCGAGGCTCAACTAGAGGTGGATAGGAGTCGACACCATCCAGGAGTGAGGCTCAACTGGAGGTCTAGAAGTGTCGACACCCTCCAGGAGAGAGGCTCAATTGGAGGCGGAGAGGAGTCGACACCCTCCAGGATCGAGGCTTAACTGGAGGTGGAGAGGAGTCGACACCATCCAGGAGCGAGGCTCAACTAGAGGTGGAGAGGAGTCGACACCCTCCAGGAGCGAGGCTCAACTGGATGTGGAGAAGAGTCGACACCCTCCAGGAGCGAGGCTCAATTGGAGGTGGAGAAGTGTCGACACCCTTCAGGAGCGAGGCTCAACTAGAGGTGGAGAGGAGTCAACACCATCTAGGAGCGAGGCTCAACTGGAGGTAGAGAGGAGTCGACACCCTCCAGGAGCGAGGCTCAACTGGAGGTGGAGAAGAGTCGACACCCTCCAGGAGCGAGGCTCAACTGGAGGTGGATAGGAGTCGACACCATCCAGGCGCGAGGCTCAACTGGAGGTCTAGAGGAGTCGACACCCTCCAGGAGAGAGGCTCAATTGGAGGTGGAGAGGAGTCGACACCCTCCAGGATCGAGGCATAACTGGAGGTGGAGAGGAGTCGACACCATCCAGGAGCGAGGCTCAACTAGAGGTGGAGAGGAGTCGACACCCTCCAGGAGCGAGGCTCAACCGGATGTGGAGAAGAGTCGACACCCTCCAGGAGCGAGGCTCAATTGGAGGTGGAGAAGTGTCGACACCCTTCAGGAGCGAGGCTCAACTAGAGGTGGAGAGGAGTCAACACCATCCAGGAGCGAGGCTCAACTGGAGGTAGAGAGGAGTCGACACCCTCCAGGAGCGAGGCTCAACTGGAGGTGGAGAAGAGTCGACACCCTCCAGGAGCGAGGCTCAACTGGAGGTGGATAGGAGTCGACACCATCCATGCGCGAGGCTCAACTGGAGGTCTAGAGGAGTCGACACCCTCCAGGAGAGAGGCTCAATTGGAGGTGGAGAGGAGTCGACACCCTCCAGGATCGAGGCTGAACTGGAGGTGGAGAGGAGTCGACACCATCCAGGAGCGAGGCTCAACTAGAGGTGGAGAGGAGTCGACACCCTCCAGGAGCGAGGCTCAACTGGATGTGGAGAAGAGTCGACACCCTCCAGGAGCGAGGCTCAACTGGAGGTGGAGAAGAGTCGACACCCTCCAGGAGCGAGGCTCAACTGGAGGTGGAGAAGAGTTGACACTCTCCAGGAGCGAGGCTCAATTGGAGGTGGAGAGGAGTCAACACCATACAGGAGCGAGGCTCAACTGGAGGTGGAGAGGAGTCGACACCCTCCAGGAGCGAGGCTCAATTGGAGGTGGAGAAGAGTCGACACCCTCCAGGAGCGAGGCTCAACTGGAGGTGGAGAAGAGTCGACACCCTCCAGGAGCGAGGCTCAACTGGAGGTGGAGAGGATTCGACACCATCCAGGAGCGAGGCTCAACTGGAGGTGGAGAGGAGTCGACACCCTCCAGGAGTGAGGCTCAACTGGAGGTGGAGAAGAGACGACACCCTCCAGAAGCGAGGGTCAACTGGAGGTGGAGAGGAGTCGACACCCTCCAGGAGCGAGGCTCAACTGGAGGTGGAGAGGAGTCGACACCCTCCAGGAGCGAGGCTCAACTGGAGGTGGAGAAGAGTTGACACCCTCCAGGAGCGAGGCTCAACTGGAGGTGGAGAGGAGTCAACACCCTCCAGGAGCGAGGCTCAACTGGAGGTGGAGAAGAGTCGACACTCTCCAGGAGCGAGGCTCAACTGGAGGTGGAGAAGATTCGACACCCTCCAGGAGCGAGGCTCAACTGGAGGTGGAGAAGAGTCGACACCCTCCAGGAGGGAGGTTCAACTGGAGGTGGAGAGGAGTCGACACCATCCAGGAGCGAGGCTCAACTGGAGGTGGAGAGGAGTCGACACCCTCCAGGTGCGAGGCTCAGCTGGAGGTGGAGATGAGTCGACACCCTCCAGGAGCGAGGCTCAACTGGAGGTGGAGAAGAGTCGACACCATCCAGAAGCGAGGCTCAACTGGAGGTTGAGAGGAGTCGACACCATCTAGGAGCGAGGCTCAACTCGAGGTGGAGTGGAGTCGACACCCTCTAGGAGAGAAGCTCAACTGGAGGTGGAGAAGAGACGACACCCTCCAGGAGCGAGGCTCAACTGGAGGTGGAGAGGAGTCGACACCCTCCAGGAGCGAGGCTCAACTGGAGGTGGAGAGGAGTCGACACCCTATAGGAGCGAGGCTCAACTAGAGGTGGAGAAGAGTCGACACCCTCTAGGAGCGAGGCTCAACTGGAGGTGGAGAGGAGTCGACACCCTCCAGGAGCGAGGCTCAACTGGAGGTGGAGAAGTGTTGACACCCTCCAGGAGCGAGGCTCAACTGGAGGTGGAGAAGATTAGACACCCTCCAGGAGCGAGGCTCAACTGGAGGTGGAGAAGATTAGACACCCTTCAGGAGCGAGGCTCAACTGAAGGTGGAGAAGAGTCGACACCCTCCAGGAGCGAGGCTCAACTGGAGGTGGAGAAGATTATACACCCTCCAGGAGCGAGGCTCAACTAGAGGTGGAGAAGAGTCGACACTCTCCAGGAGCGAGGCTAAACCTGAGGTAGAGAAGATTAGACACCCTCCAGGAGCGAGGCTCAACTGGAGGTGGAGAAGAGTCGACACTCTCGAGGAGAGAGGCTCAACTGGAGGTGGAGAAGAGTCGACACCCTCTAGGAGCGAGGCTCAACTGGCGGTGGAGAAGAGTCGACACCCTCAAGGAGCGAGGCTCAACTGGAGGTGGAGAGGAGTCGACACCATCCAGGAGCGAGGCTCAACTAGAGGTGGAGAGGAATCGACACCCTCCATGAGCGATGCTCAACTGGAGGTGGAGAAGAGTCGACACCCTCCAGGAGCGAGGTTCAACTGGAGGTGGAGAAGAGTCGACACTCTCCAGGAGCGAGGCTCAACTGGATGTGGAGAAGAGTCGACACCCTCCAGGAGCGAGGTGATGCGATGATTCGGCAAGTGCACCGGTCGCGCAAGTAATAATAATGGGGAAAATCCCCGAGTGTCGGTCTCTTGAGGAACACAGTAAGGTGGAGTTTATTATCGAGGAAGGACTTGAGATTGAAGTCCTTAAATCGGATGGGATGCGGGGGAGTTGGGTTGGCTTTTGGAAAATAAGATAAAAGCTATCAACTACTCCTATGCAATGCTGCTATGCAATGCTTCGCTTGGCGGGATGGAGACTAGGCAGGCCTTGAGCGCGCTGCGTCGAAAGGGCGGATGGACGAGTAGGCAAGCGGAATCGAACTGTGCAGGCCTTGAGCGCACTGCTTCGTTAGGCGTGATGGAATACGGGCCGCGATGCCACGCTTCGATAGGTGGATGGACGAGAAGGCTAGCGGAGTGAGGGTCGCAAGCACCTCTTCGACAAGCACGCCACTAGCAATTGCTAGTGCGGCACACGAACGCGGTGGTGAAGTGGAAAATGGATGGTGGCGCTCCTCATAAACACATAGACCACAAAAGCATTTCACACAAACATGAAATCTATATAAATAGAAGCAAGTCTAAGTGCAACTTCATCAAAATATATAGATCTAGCTATTACAACAATCAATAAGAGAAGAATAAGGCAAGAAATCGACCGAATCCGAAGGCTCGTTGTAGATTCACGGTTGGAACCGCCGGGTTGTCAATCCGTGTCCAAGCTCGGTCTGCAACTACGTCCGGGGTAGAGAGAGCTGTCACGACACTCCAATGGATCCGTCTTCTTCGTGTCACGATCCGGTAGAGGTTGCAAACTTCCTCTTGCTTGATGGTAATGGTGGCTAGGTCTTCCTTTGGAGCTCTTGGATGAAGGAGGAGGCCGAGAGGAAACTCCGGCTCAAGATTGGCGTGAAGAGCAAGCCCGGAGCACCTCTAGATGGTGGGCGGCGATGGAGGGGCGAAGTCGGACGAACTGGAACAGAAAATGGCGGAATATGGCGGAGGTCCTGACCTAAATCGCGAGTAGGGAATTTATAGGCGCTGGAATTAAACAGTGCGCACGGTCAGTGGCGCACGACCAGTGGTCGTGCGCACTAGAATTCGGTGATCGTGTGCTCTGCCTGGACGGAACCTGCAAAGACAGAAATTATGAAATAACATGTTCGCACGACCAGTGGCGCACGACCGGTGGTCGTGCGGACTGGAGTTGATGGTCGTGCGCACTACAGCAAACAGAACTCGGAAATTAAATGGTAAGTGCGCACGAGCAGTGGCGCACGACCGGTGGTCGTGCGCACTGGCGTTGGTGGTCGTGCGCACTGCACCAAACAGAACTCGTGAAAAAGGGTTAAGTGCACACGATCAGTGGCGCACGACCAGTGGTCGTGCGCAATAGAACCGGTGATCGTGCGCAGTGTTCCTGTGCAGAATTGCACCGGGAACACTCGCACGACTCCTATTCCAGGCACAACCACAAATCTAGCCACTGAAAGTGGCACTTAACAATACATGAAAGCTAATGATGAAGATAAACAAGAAATAACACCAAAACGGGCCTATAAGTGCACCTAGCATAGAACGACCAATATGAGCTAAAACAGGGCTAAAGTGCAGTGAAATGACTAAATAAACGGCCCAGATGAGTCCATAAAAGTGTATATGATCAGGACTCATCACACCCCCAGACTTAACTGTTTGCGCGTCCCGAGCAAACAAATTCTAAGCGAACGGGGAAAGAAAAGTAGATAGCTTAAAACTACAGTACAGAGTACCATGCGAAGTCGCATGCTCACGTGCATAAGAAGAATAGTAGAGAAGATTTCTGATTATATAAACAGTTTATATATTTCTAAAAGAGTAAAAGCACATTACAACTACTCAAAATGGTGAACTACAGTGAATCATTCGGTCATGCATACAGAGAAAGTAAACTAAACGCTGAGATGAGCATTGCTCAAGATTGGGGTGCCGGATAAACTCCACCGAAATCCATCGGTGTCGGTGACCATAGGCTTGCCCGGTCACATTCTCTCCACGGCACTGGTTTGACTCAAATGCGTGAATCAATAGGACTTTAGGTTTTAAATGAGGCTTGGGTTTAGGTGAGGAAAAACAAAGATAAAAACGACGGCTAAAGCACTAAACCCAAATGAGCTAATGCAGGAAACTATCCTCATTCACCACACAAGCATGCGGGTACACAACACCCCCAGACTTGGACTTAACAGCATGGGTGCGTGCACCGCCTACTCCCAAACATAAATCTATACATAAAGATTTTCAAGTAAACATTCCTTCTCTTTCCTTTCTTTTTAACTTCTTTTCTTTTTCTCATTTTTTTTTCTTTTCTTATCATTTTCAGCAAATAAACAAAAGGACACATCCACATCTTCACAAACATATTACCACATCAACAACCCAACTCATGAAAATAATAAACAGCTAAAGCTCAAATTTTGGGTGTGCGACTAGGATTGGCTTTTGGTCTTTGGTGAAATAAAAGTGGGGCTGAATCAAAGAACAGATAGGCACAACTGGGCTAGCGAGGATATAGCGGTAGGGATAGGCACAAAGGCTCAACCGGGCCAAAATGATGGCCTATATCACATTCACACAATTGACTAACCGTATACCCATGCTTCAAGAATCGCTTGGGGCAAGTTCTAGCCACCGAGAAAGTTTCTCCATTCTCCCGACTCAAGCAATACGAATCTAGCGATCGTTTACACACATCCCTATGCTATCGTTTGATTCACACCGGATTCACCATTTGAGTAGAGTAAACAACATTTACACTAATAGAGAAAAATATAAAACCATAGTATAAAAAGAGATCTAACCTACACAAATTCCTATGCAACCGAGCACTCGACTAGGAGCACTACGGGAGTCAACATTTTACTCTGCTACATAGTCCTAAGCCATCACCTAGACTTTCCCAAATAAGCAGAAGAAATAAATTCACAACAGAGCAAGCAAACAGATGAGTACGCGCTCAAGTGGGTGATGTGGTGTGCAATGAAAATAAACAAAACATTTTAAATGAAATCTTCTAGCATGCAGTGCAATAGTGCACGTGAGCGGGTAAACAAAACTACTCTCCCCCAGACTTAAACTAAACAATCCGCATAATATAAGACATGAAAATCAGAAAAAGCTAGGGAAAGAGAGTACCCAGTGCTCAGAAATGAGCACACCAGAAGATTGGCGTTGAAACCACGACTAAGCTGCAGCATCCGCCATCCAGAAGAAGTACCTGCAGGGGTCAGCTCCGCAAAACAAAAGAAACAGAAAAAGATAAACTACAATACTACAGCTAACTAAACAGGATTGAATAAAATAAAATGCATGAAAAGTAAGATAACTACTGGGGTTATTGTCCTCCCAGCACGACTTATTCAAGTTTTGTACAATTCTAGCTTATAGGCCTATGAAAAAGAAAATGCACAGGTAACTGTTCTAATATGCGCATCGGTAGCGGGTACCGATACGGAGACAGAGCAGTCACCCCTCTACCTAAATATAGATACCTGCTCCTCACAGGTAGAGGGTAGAGAATGTAAGAAAAGGAGGAGGCCTGGTACTCACTCATCTCACAAAACACATCCTTGCCTAGCAAGGTATCGTCAACAGTAAGGTGGCAGGGGGAAAAGGCAATGAGTGGAGCTTCCTCTACGGAGGGAGGATAAACCTCCTCACATAAGAAGATGCTCACAACATTGACTTGAGCAAAATGCTCCAAGTCCTCCTGGGGTACCTGTGAAGATTCAACCTGCACAGGCTCAGAAGAAGAAGGGGGGTCCAGAAATAAAGAAGACGAAGAACATAAATAAACATCAATCGGGGGAGTGATCCCGGTCTCACTCCCAGCAGGATCCAAGGGTAGATCACTATCATCATCGTAAATATCATAGCAAGGGGGACTTGAGAACTCAGTAGCCTCAGTGGTGATTTGGACCTCCTCGTCCCATGAAGAAGTGCAAACCTCCTCATCAGAGAGAGTATCCTCCTCATCCGACCGAGGTGCATCATCGTGTTCAAAGTATTCATTCTCCCCCTCAGGGAAAATGACATCCTCATCCCACTTTGGAGCACCCTCCGAGTCAGAAGCATCACCCAGCTCCTTTACTTCGATAGGATCATAAAGAATATGTGTAGAAAAATCTTGCAAAGAAACTGGAGGGACAAAAATATTAGGTTCCTCCGCAAAAAGATCTGCTAAAGCCTCCCCGATGGAAAGAATACTTTCCTCATCATACTCAGGTGCATCTAGGAGCTCCCATTCCTCTCCTTGTTGGCTAACAGATGAGTGATCATCATCACTTGGAGTGAAGCCACACATAGGGAGTGAGGAGTCCGTGCACGAGACAAGCTCAGGGGTAGAGGGCACAATTGCCTCCATGGGTAAAGAATGAGTGATAGGGACAATGTCGTCATGAGTGGAGGAGCGGCGGTCAGGATTGAAAAGACGCGGACAGTCCTTCAATTCATGACCCTCTCCTCGACACAATAAGCAAACAATGTTCCTACACTGCCTAGCATTTAACTCATTCATTTGGTCCAAATAATAAACCATCTTGTCATTAAAGCTAGGTGAAATATCCCATGACGACATTATCAATAAAAGAGCAGATACGATGAAACTGAAATTCTTTGCAAGGAAATCTACACAACTAGAAAAAAAACTCCTTGAATAAAACTTGCCTAAAACTTTAAAATAGGGGATGAAGAAATAGAAACAAACAAAAGATAATTAAAAGGCAAACAAAAATAATAAAGCGGCTATACACACTGGAAGAACTACTATCTCTCGGCTCTCCCTCTCAAGAAAACTCACACCACTGTGTTCCCCGGCAACGGCGCCAAAAACTTGATGCGATGATTCGGCAAGTGCACCGGTCGCGCAAGTAATAATAATGGGGAAAATCCCCGAGTGTCGGTCTCTTGAGGAACACAGTAAGGTGGAGTTTATTATCGAGGAAGGACTTGAGATTGAAGTCCTTAAATCGGATGGGATGCGGGGGAGTTGGGTTGGCTTTTGGAAAATAAGATAAAAGCTATCAACTACTCCTATGCAATGCCGCTATGCAATGCTTCGCTTGGCGGGATGGAGACTAGGCAGGCCTTGAGCGCGCTGCGTCGAAAGGGCGGATGGACGAGTAGGCAAGCGGAATCGAACTGTGCAGGCCTTGAGCGCACTGCTTCGTTAGGCGTGATGGAATACGGGCCGCGATGCCACGCTTCGATAGGCGGATGGATGAGAAGGCTAGCGGAGTGAGGGTCGCAAGCACCTCTTCGACAAGCACGCCACTAGCAATTGCTAGTGCGGCACACGAACGCGGTGGTGAAGTGGAAAATGGATGGTGGCGCTCCTCATAAACACATAGACCACAAAAGCATTTCACACAAACATGAAATCTATATAAATAGAAGCAAGTCTAAGTGCAACTTCATCAAAATATATAGATCTAGCTATTACAACAATCAATAAGAGAAGAATAAGGCAAGAAATCGACCGAATCCGAAGGCTCGTTGTAGATTCACGGTTGGAACCGCCGGGTTGTCAATCCGTGTCCAAGCTTGGTCTGCAACTACGTCCGGGGTAGAGAGAGCTGTCACGACACTCCAATGGACCCGTCTTCTTCGTGTCACGATCCGGTAGAGGTTGCAAACTTCCTCTTGCTTGATGGTAATGGCGGCTAGGTCTTCCTTTGGAGCTCTTGGATGAAGGAGGAGGCCGAGAGGAAACTCCGGCTCAAGATTGGCGTGAAGAGCAAGCCCGGAGCACCTCTAGATGGTGGGCGGCGATGGAGGGGCGAAGTCGGACGAACTGGAACAGAAAACGGCGGAATACGGCGGAGGTCCTGACCTAAATCGCGAGCAGGGAATTTATAGGCGCTGGAATTAAACAGTGCGCACGGTCAGTGGCGCACGACCAGTGGTCGTGCGCACTAGAATTCGGTGATCGTGTGCTCTGCCTGGACGGAACCTGCAAAGACAGAAATTATGAAATAACATGTTTGATGCGCGTCGGCAAGTGCACCGGTCGCTGTCAAGTAATAATTGTGGAGAATAAATTCCCCGGATGTCGGTCTCTTGAGGAATGCAGGATGGGTGATCGAATCGTGCAGTGAATATTGTTACACAAGCGTTTCACAAACACAACAAGGGGTTTTTGGTTGGTTTTCCTAATTTTAACAACAATAAAAGAGATGCGGGTCGAGAACACCGCTTCGCAACGTGAGGTGGATGCAACGGCCGCGATGCCGTGCTTCGTGAGGCGAATGAAGTGGACTCAGGCGCGAGAGAGTGAGGGTCGCAAACACCTCTTCACAACCGTCATTAGCTCTTGCCAACACGGAGCAAACACCTTGCGTGTGTGTGTGAGTGAGTGCGCTTGAACGTGGTGAATCACAACCAACCCATGAATAAGAACACAGAAACATTCATTCTCATCAAGTAAATATCACAATATTCATTTAGTAAAAGATTCAAAGGGGTACAATCATGGAAAGAGGAAGGAGATAACCGGCGGTGAAGACTAGCGGCCGTTCACGGCCGGAATGGTAGGTTGTCGGGCTACCTCCGGACTCGGGCGGACGATGCTTCCGGCGTAGAGGGCTGTCACAATCTCCCTACGTGCTCCGTCGTCTTCGACTCAAGGTCTCTTCTTCTTCTCACCGGGCGGAAAGCGAAAATGATTGCTTGGAGGCTTGCGGATGATGGAGAACACTCACGGACGATGGAGGATGTCCAGGAATGGACCGAGGAAGCTTCCCCTTGCGTAGGAGATGAAGTAGGGGCGATCCAAGGGGGCGGTCGGCGGCGTACGGAACAGAAATCCCGCTCCCGGAATGAATAATCCGCCCTAAAATCGCAACAGGCGCTTAAATAGGCGCTGGATTAAACACTGCGCACGATCATTGGCGCACGACCAGTGGTCGTGCGCACTGGAATCCTGCGATCGTGCGCACTGCCTGGACAGAACCTGCAAGAGATGAAATTATAAAATAAAATGCTCGCACGACCAATGGCGCACGACCGTTGATCGTGCGCACTAGCGTCGGTGGTCGTGCGCAATAGGTGAGACAGAACTCATAAAATTACTATTAAGTGCGCACGGACAGTGGCGCACGACCGGTGGTCGTGCGCACTGGAGTTGATGGGCGTGCGCACTGCACCAGACAGAACTCGTAAAAAGGGGCTAAGTGCGCACGATCAGTGGCGCACGACCAGTGGTCGTGCGCACTAGAACAAGTGATCGTGCGCAGTGTTCCTGTGCAGAATTGCACCGGAAACACTTGCACGCCTCCTATTCCAGCACAAACACAGATCTAGCCACCGAAAGTGGCACTTAACAACATATGAGTACTATGAAAGGAAATAAACACGAAAACACACCAAAGTGGGCCAAAATGTGCACCTAGCATGGGTTATCAATTATAAACTATAATAAGGCTAAAGTGCGTGATATTGACTAAATAATGGCCCGGATGAGTCCATGAAGGTGTATATAATCAGGACTCATCACACCCCCAGACTTAACTGTTTGCGCGTCCCGAGCAAACGAATCCGGCGGAAGTTGAAAAAGATAATTAAAATAGCGAATTACGCAGGGGAGTACAGTGCGAAGTAACATATGCATGCGAGTAGGAATTCTAGTAGAAGAAGATTCTAGCTATGCTAACTAATTTACGTAAGTACTAAAGCGTAATCAAAGATTTAATTGTACTCAGTGGGTGAATTATGAAGAATTTGACGATCATGCCCGGTATGAAAGTTACGAGACGCTGAGGCGGGTGTTGCAAAAGATCGGGACTTAGGAATAACTCCGCTGAAATCCATCAACGTCGTGAACCATACGCTTGCCCGGTCACACTCTCTCCACGGCGCTAGCAAACTCGCAAGTCAAATCAGTAGGACTTATAGGATTAAAACGGGGCTTAGGTTACGGAATGATATGCAAAGATAAACATGACGGCTACGCAACCCAAATGAGCCAACGGCACACTGCACCTTACAAAACCAAACAACTATGCTCGTGTGACACACCCCCAGACTTATCATGAAAACCAGGTGTGCACACAGCCTACTTTACAAATACCAACAGATTTTTCTCTTTAGCTTGGGAGGATTATTTTCAGGATACTCTTCTCTTTTTTTTTTTTTCTTTTATATATTTTTCTTCTTTCAAGCAACCTCCAGTTGGTTCAAAATCAGCGGATAGACAATATTTTCTCTTCAAAACACAATGATACCACACACCACACAAGTTGGAAATTATGAGCACAGTTAAAACATTTTTTTGGTTGCGGGCGTAGGATAGGCTTCAGGCTTTGGTGGATGAGGAGGAGCTGAACATAAAAATGGTAGGCACAAATTTGGCTTGCAAAGGTGAATGAAAGGGGCATGGAATAGCAAAGCTCAAACTAGCCAAATGGTGGCCTACATCATGCTTGACTCAACAAGTAGCTCTCACCCATGCTTCAAGAGTCGCTTGGGGCAAGTTCTTAGCCCACAAGAAAGATAAACCTTCCTCCCGACTCGAGCAACACACGTTTAGCGACCGCACACACACAACACCGGGTTATCATCAATTTCATTCGAATTCACCACTTGAGTACATTAAATCTAAATTTACGCAGAGATACTACACATAAATTAAATGCATAAAGAAAATCTAATTCTACTCAGGTTCTACTATAGCATGCGAAGCGACTAGAACACTACATGAGTCGACACCGCGCTCCAAATAATAATTCCTGTGTTAATAGCCTATTTCACATTCCAACCAAACTAGTTTAAACGGAACAACACAAAAAAAAAGCACGCACTCAAGTGGGTGAAGTGGTGTGTGAAGATGAACGAAACTAAATAACTGAAATTAAAATACTTCTAGTATGCAAATGAGATGAGCATGTGCAGTGGGTGACAAAGAAACGGCTCTCCCCCAGACTTAATCAAAACCATACAACATAATGATATGACAGTGAAAATCAAAATTGAAAGCTAGGGAAGAAGTTACCCAATGCTCAGCACGTGAGCATACCAGAAGAATGACGTTTAAAATCAAAAATAGTCCGCAACATCCACCATCGAACACAAAACCTGCAAGCAAAACTCAAAACAACAAAAGCAAAAACAAAAACTGAACTAGGAAAGGTTAGATAAAAGGAAATATATAAAAAAAAAACGGAAATCTGGGTTGTCTCCCAGTAGCGCTTTCATTTAACGTCCTTAAGCTGGACCAAATACCTGTATTAGCATTGTTTATAAAGAGTGCAGGAATTTAAAAAGAAAAAGTTCAGAACTAGAGTTTCACACAAAAGATAAGAGACAAGAATAGGAAATCAGCTGCCGGTGCTTGTATGAAGTCCATCTCCCAATGTCAACAACTGACGCTCCTTGTTAATAGTGGCGCCATCATATAACTTCAGCCGATGTCCATTGACCTTAAACTTGTCCCCCTTATCTCCAGATATTTCAATGGCACCAAAAGGCGAGACATCGGTCACGGAGAAAGGACCACTCCACCTCGATTTAAGCTTCCCTGGGAAGAGGCGGAGACGGGAGTTGTAGAGCAGCACCTGGTCCCCAATTTTGAACTCCTTAGGAATTATATGCTGATCATGCCATTTCTTCGTTTTCTCCTTATAGATGCGAGCGTTTTCATAAGCAAAATGACGGAGCTCCTCTAACTCGTTGAGTTGGGACCGACGCACTTCGGCCGCGGCTCCAATGTCCATGTTCAACAGTTTGGTAGCCCATAATGCTTTATGCTCCAGCTCTACAGGGAGGTGACATGCCTTGCCATAGACTAATTGAAACGGAGTCATTCCAATGGGTGTTTTGAACGCAGTCCGGTAGGCCCATAATGCGTCATCGACCTTCTTAGCCCACTCCTTCCTATTTGAATGTATTGATTTCTCAATTATTCGCTTGAGCTCGCGGTTGGAGACTTCGACTTGCCCGCATGTTTGGGGGTGGTAAGCCAAAGAAATTTTATGATGGACCCCAAACTTTTTCATGAGCTGCACAAACTGTCTATTGCAAAAATGACTCCCGCCGTCGCTGATGATAGTTCTCGGCGTCCCAAACCTGGAGAAGATGTTCTTGTGGATAAAGTGCAGCACAGTGTTGGCATCATTCGTGGCAACCGCCTCAGCTTCCACCCACTTCGAGACATAATCAACTGCCACAATAATGTAATGCTTACCATGAGACATTGGGAAAGGGCCCATGAAGTCTATTCCCCAGACGTCAAAGGGTTCGCAAACCAGCATGTTATTAAGGGGCATCTCATCACGCCGGGAAATATTCCCAGTCCTTTGACATTCGTCGCACTTGGTGACATAGGCATGGGCATCCCGGAAGAGGGTCGGCCAGAACAATCCACATTGCAGGATTTTTCGTGCTGTTCGAACGGCCCCGAAGTGCCCGCCGGCCTCTCTGTCAGGACAATGCTGTAATACAGACTGAAACTCAGCTTCCGGAATGCAACGCCTAATAATCCCGTCGCTGCATGTGTGGAACAAGAGCGGATCTTCCCAAAAATAGTATTTTGCGTCGGAGACAAGCTTCCGTCTTTGCTGAGGGGACAAACTCGGGGAGAGTGTTCTACAAGCCAAGTAATTAGCAATATCTGCATACCAAGGTGCGGTCGGGGAGGATGTAGTGATTGCAAATAACTTTTCATCCGGGAAATAGTCGTCAGTTTCCTCCACAACGCAATTAGGAGTGTCGTACTCCAAACGTGAGAGATGATCAGCAATCACGTTCTCCACCCCTTTCTTATCTTTGATTTCCAGATTGTATTCCTGCAAGAGTAAAATCCAACGAATCAGACGCGATTTGGATTCTTTCTTACTGAAAAGATACCTGAGAGCGGCGTGGTCCGTATACACGATCACTTCGGAGAGTACCAAGTATGAGTGAAACTTTTCAAAAGCGAAGACCACAGCTAGCATTTCTTTCTCCGTGGTGGTATAATTGGCTTGTGCACTGTTGAGAGTTCGACTGGCATACGCGATAGTGTGAAAAGTCTTGTCTTTCTTTTGACCGAGAACAGCACCTACGGCCACATCACTTGCGTCGCACATGATAATGAAAGGTAGAGTCCAGTCGGGTGCCACCAGAATTGGGGCTGAGATGAGTTGCCCCCGTAAAGTTTCGAAGGCGTGCATGCATGCTTCATCGAAATGGAATGGGACGTCCTTAACCAGCAGGCGAGATAAAGGCTTTGAGATGGAGGAGAAGTCCTTGATGAACCTTCGATAGAAGCCCACATGGCCAAGAAAACTTCGAATGCCCTTCACTGACATGGGTGGAGGGAGGTTTCTGATGACACTAACTTTCGCTTGATCCACTTCAAGCCCTTCGCAGGAAACTTTATGCCCCAAGACGATTCCTTCGCGCACCATGAAGTGGCATTTCTCCCAGTTTAAGATAAGATTGGTGTCTTCACACCGCTTCAATGTCTTGGCCAAATTTGCGAGGCAACTGTCAAAACTACTGCCAAATAGAGTGAAATCGTCCATAAAGACTTCGAGGAAATCCCCTACCATGTCAGCAAAAATGGCGAGCATACAACGTTGGAAAGTTGCGGGGGCATTACACAGTCCGAATGGCATTCTTTTGAACGCGAAGGTACCGGATGGACATGTGTATCTAGTCTTGTCTTGATCAGAAGGGTCAATTAAAATCTGATTGTACCCTGAGTACCCATCCAAGAAACAGTAGTAATCCTGCCCTGCTAACTTTTCTAGCATCTGATCAATGAAGGGGAGTGGGAAATGGTCCTTGCGCGTCGCATCGTTCAGCTTGCGGTAGTCAATGCAGACTCTCCACCCAGTGATCATTCGGGTCGGTAGCAGCTCATTCTTCTCGTTGGCAACGACAGTGATCCCGCCCTTCTTTGGGACCACCTGGACTGGACTGACCCATTTGCTGTCGCTGATTGGGTAAATGATGCCAGCATCTAAAAGCTTTATCACTTCAGCCTTCACAACCTCTTGCATTTTCGGGTTCAGCCGCCTTTGGGGTTGTGCTGTCGGTTTGTACTGATCTTCAAGGAGGATCTTATGCATGCAGACCGTGGGGCTGATTCCCTTGATGTCAGCTAGAGAACGTCCGAAGACCTTGTGGTACCTTCTCAGCACGCCCACTAGTGCAGTTTCGTTGGCAGCGGAGAGGGCTGCCGAGATAATCACCGGATGCGTGTTTGTTTCTCCAAGAAAGACATACTTGAGAGAGTCCGGAAGTTGTTTGAGAGCCGAACAAGGGTCTGGATCAGCAGAAACGTTGGAGGGCTCTCCAATTGAATGTGCCAAATCGGGCTGGTTTGAGTGAACACCCTCCTCCTCCTTGTCTTTGTGCTGCCAACACACCTCGCGGTCATCCAACTCCACATCGTTCTGACCATCGAATTCTTCAAGTGCCTCTGCTGGCTCACACTCCGTTATTTCAAAGACTTGCGAAGGGCTATGGACATTGAACGATATAGCATCCTCCCCCAGTCTTAGAGTGAGCTCCCCCTGCTCCACATTAATAATAGCACGAGCAGTAGCCAGAAAGGGCCGCCCCAAGATAATGGGTACATTTGTATCGACCTTCATGTCGAGAATGATAAAATCAGCTGGGAAAGCGAGACCGTTTACAATGATTGTGAGGTCCTCGACAATTCCTGATGGCTTCTTGATCGACCGATCAGCGAGTTGCAGCATTACCTGTGTTGGCTTCAAGATACCAGCACCAAGTTCATGAAAGATAGAGAGTGGCATCAAGTTGATTGATGCCCCCAAGTCACAGAGTGCCTGGCTGAAACGGTGCTGGCCAATCCTGCAAGGGATCGTGAAGCTGCCCGGATCCTTGCACTTTGTGGGTAAATTGGAAACAATGGCGGAGCACTCCTCGGTGAGGTCGATAGTTTTGAGACCCTCCAACTGCTTCCGCTTCGAGATCAAGTCTTTCAAAAACTTGGAGTAGCCCGGCATTTGAGAGATAGCTTCAATGAGTGGTATGCTCACTTGCACTCCTTTCATTACTTCCAAGAATCTGTGGAATTGCTTCTCGGATTTCTCGTTGCGCAGCCTGTGGGGAAATGGGGGGTGAGCAGCGCTTTTCGAGGGTTGTGCCTCACTCACGGGGTGTGGCTCGAAATGAATCTGAGTCGGCTTCTCGTGGATGTCTTCATTAGGCTTGTCAGTGGAAACCGCAAGCGGTTCCGGTCGAGGGGGATTGTCTACACTTCTCCCACTTCTCAATCGCATGGTATTTACTGACTCAGGATGCTGAATTGCAAGTCCAGAAACAACATCAGAAAGAGTCCCAATAGTAGAGCGAAGCTGTTGGATTGCGACTGATTGGTCATTCATTTTGTTCAATACCCCAACCACCAAGGTTGCTAACTGTTCTGGTTGATCAGGCGGCACCAAATCCGCTGCTCCCTTGAGCGTCACGGCATTAACTGCAGCAGTACTTGTGGAGCAAATGACATGACTCCAATGCTGACTGGTGTGAACAATATTCACGACCACTTCCCATGCGTCCTTCCCCGATTTATTAAACAGGGCCCCACCGGCTGCCACATCAAATAGAAGACGGAATTTCTCCCGCACTCCAAAATAAAAAATCTGAATTAAGAAAGCTTCCGAGAGATCACCACGGTAACAACCCCTATGCAGGGACTGGAAACGTTCCCAAGCATTGTCTAACGTCTCCTCCTTCCCTTGTTCAAAGGTCATGAGTTCCCTGTACTTATCCAAGGCTTGAGTACGATGTTGAAACTCTTGTAAAAATCTCCCTTCGAGTTGTTTCCATGTGATCACCTCTCGTTTCCGGGTATCCCAATACCAGCTTTTGGCTTTTTTGTGCAGGGAGAATGAAAATGCCAGAATCTTCTGTGGGTCATTTTCAACTCCACTGAAAATACAAGTGTAATAGATGTCTAAGAAATCCCGCATGTGTTGCCCCGCATCTTCATGCTCATCTCCGCTGAACTTGCAGTTCCCATACATGTACTCAATGACGTCGGCGGAGATCCCAAAGTCATGATTGTTCCTTTTTGCTTGATCCCTTAAATCGTTTAAGCTTCCATGGTAGATGCATTCCTGAATGGAGGTCATGCTGCGAATACAGAGGTGAACAAAAGAGGTGAAAGAAAGGGAAATTCTTGTGCAACAAAGCTTCACACAGACGAATTCATCACGTCTGCACTCCCCGGCAACGGCGCCAAAAACTTGATGCGCGTCGGCAAGTGCACCGGTCGCTGTCAAGTAATAATTGTGGAGAATAAATTCCCCGGATGTCGGTCTCTTGAGGAATGCAGGATGGGTGATCGAATCGTGCAGTGAATATTGTTACACAAGCGTTTCACAAACACAACAAGGGGTTTTTGGTTGGTTTTCCTAATTTTAACAACAATAAAAGAGATGCGGGTCGAGAACACCGCTTCGCAACGTGAGGTGGATGCAACGGCCGCGATGCCGTGCTTCGTGAGGCGAATGAAGTGGACTCAGGCGCGAGAGAGTGAGGGTCGCAAACACCTCTTCACAACCGTCATTAGCTCTTGCCAACACGGAGCAAACACCTTGCGTGTGTGTGTGAGTGAGTGCGCTTGAACGTGGTGAATCACAACCAACCCATGAATAAGAACACAGAAACATTCATTCTCATCAAGTAAATATCACAATATTCATTTAGTAAAAGATTCAAAGGGGTACAATCAAGGAAAGAGGAAGGAGATAACCGGCGGTGAAGACTAGCGGCCGTTCACGGCCGGAATGGTAGGTTGTCGGGCTACCTCCGGACTCGGGCGGACGATGCTTCCGGCGTAGAGGGCTGTCACAATCTCCCTACGTGCTCCGTCGTCTTCGACTCAAGGTCTCTTCTTCTTCTCACCGGGCGGAAAGCGAAAATGATTGCTTGGAGGCTTGCGGATGATGGAGAACACTCACGGACGATGGAGGATGTCCAGGAATGGACCGAGGAAGCTTCCCCTTGCGTAGGAGATGAAGTAGGGGCGATCCAAGGGGGCGGTCGGCGGCGTACGGAACAGAAATCCCGCTCCCGGAATGAATAATCCGCCCTAAAATCGCAACAGGCGCTTAAATAGGCGCTGGATTAAACACTGCGCACGATCATTGGCGCACGACCAGTGGTCGTGCGCACTGGAATCCTGCGATCGTGCGCACTGCCTGGACAGAACCTGCAAGAGATGAAATTATAAAATAAAATGCTCGCACGACCAATGGCGCACGACCGTTGATCGTGCGCACTAGCGTCGGTGGTCGTGCGCAATAGGTGAGACAGAACTCATAAAATTACTATTAAGTGCGCACGGACAGTGGCGCACGACCGGTGGTCGTGCGCACTGGAGTTGATGGGCGTGCGCACTGCACCAGACAGAACTCGTAAAAAGGGGCTAAGTGCGCACGATCAGTGGCGCACGACCAGTGGTCGTGCGCACTAGAACAAGTGATCGTGCGCAGTGTTCCTGTGCAGAATTGCACCGGAAACACTTGCACGCCTCCTATTCCAGCACAAACACAGATCTAGCCACCGAAAGTGGCACTTAACAACATATGAGTACTATGAAAGGAAATAAACACGAAAACACACCAAAGTGGGCCAAAATGTGCACCTAGCATGGGTTATCAATTATAAACTATAATAAGGCTAAAGTGCGTGATATTGACTAAATAATGGCCCGGATGAGTCCATGAAGGTGTATATAATCAGGACTCATCAATGTTCGCACGACCAGTGGCGCACCACCGGTGGTCGTGCGCACTGGAGTTGATGGTCGTGCGCACTACAGCAAACAGAACTCGGAAATTAAATGGTAAGTGCGCACGAGCAGTGGCGCACGACCGGTGGTCGTGCGCACTGGCGTTGGTGGTCGTGCGCACTGCACCAAACAGAACTCGTGAAAAAGGGTTAAGTGCACACGATCAGTGGCGCACGACCAGTGGTCGTGCGCAATAGAACCGGTGATCGTGCGCAGTGTTCCTGTGCAGAATTGCACCGGGAACACTCGCACGACTCCTATTCCAGGCACAACCACAAATCTAGCCACTGAAAGTGGCACTTAACAATACATGAAAGCTAATGATGAAGATAAACAAGAAATAACACCAAAACGGGCCTATAAGTGCACCTAGCATAGAACGACCAATATGAGCTAAAACAGGGCTAAAGTGCAGTGAAATGACTAAATAAACGGCCCAGATGAGTCCATAAAAGTGTATATGATCAGGACTCATCACGAGGCTCAATTGGAGGTGGAGAAGTGTCGACACCCTTCAGGAGCGAGGCTCAACTAGAGGTGGAGAGGAGTCAACAACATCTAGGAGCGAGGCTCAACTGGAGGTAGAGAGGAGTCGACACCCTCTAGGAGCGAGGCTCAACTGGAGGTGGAGAAGAGTCGACACCCTCCAGGAGCGAGGCTCAACTGGAGGTGGATAGGAGTCGACACCATCCAGGAGCGAGGCTCAACTGGAGGTCTAGAGGAGTCGACACCCTCCAGGAGAGAGGCTCAATTGGAGGTGGAGAGGAGTCGACACCCTCCAGGATCGAGGCTTAACTGGAGGTGGAGAGGAGTCGACACCATCCAGGAGCGAGGCTCAACTAGAGGTGGAGAGGAGTCGACACCCTCCAGGAGCGAGGCTCAACTGGATGTGGAGAAGAGTCGACACCCTCCAGGAGCGAGGCTCAATTGGAGGTGGAGAAGTGTCGACACCCTTCAGGAGCGAGGCTCAACTAGAGGTGGAGAGGATTCAACACCATCCAGGAGCGAGGCTCAACTGGAGGTAGAGAGGAGTCGACACCCTCCAGGAGCGAGGCTCAACTGGAGGTGGAGAAGAGTCGACACCCTCCAGGAGCGAGGCTCAACTGGAGGTGGATAGGAGTCGACACCATCCAGGCGCGAGGCTCAACTGGAGGTCTAGAGGAGTCGACACCCTCCAGGAGAGAGGCTCAATTGGAGGTGGAGAGGAGTCGACACCCTCCAGGATCGAGGCATAACTGGAGGTGGAGAGGAGTCGACACCATCCAGGAGCGAGGCTCAACTAGAGGTGGAGAGGAGTCGACACCCTCCAGGAGCGAGGCTCAACTGGATGTGGAGAAGAGTCGACACCCTCCAGGAGCGAGGCTCAATTGGAGGTGGAGAAGTGTCGACACCCTTCAGGAGCGAGGCTCAACTAGAGGTGGAGAGGAGTCCTGGAGGCTCAACTGGAGGTAGAGAGGAGTCGACACCCTCCAGGAGCGAGGCTCAACTGGAGGTGGAGAAGAGTCGACACCCTCCAGGAGCGAGGCTCAACTGGAGGTGGATAGGAGTCGACACCATCCAGGCGCGAGGCTCAAATGGAGGTCTAGAGGAGTCGACACCCTCCAGGAGAGAGGCTCAATTGGAGGTGGAGAGGAGTCGACACCCTCCAGGATCGAGGCTTAACTGGAGGTGGAGAGGAGTCGACACCATCCAGGAGCGAGGCTCAACTAGAGGTGGAGAGGAGTCGACACCCTCCAGGAGCGAGGCTCAACTGGATGTGGAGAAGAGTCGACACCCTCCAGGAGCGAGGCTCAATTGGAGGTGGAGAAGTGTCGACACCCTTCAGGAGCGAGGCTCAACTAGAGGTGGAGAGGAGTCAACACCATCCAGGAGCGAGGCTCAACTGAAGGTAGAGAGGAGTCGACACCCTCCAGGAGCGAGGCTCAACTGGAGGTGGAGAAGAGTCGACACCCTCCAGGAGCGAGGCTCAACTGGAGGTGGATAGGAGTCGACACCATCCAGGAGCGAGGCTCAACTGGAGGTCTAGAGGAGTCGACACCCTCCAGGAGAGAGGCTCACTTGGTGGTGGAGAGGAGTCGACACCCTCCAGGATCGAGGCTTAACTGGAGGTGGAGAGGAGTCGACACCATCCAGGAGCGAGGCTTAACTAGAGGTGGAGAGGAGTCGACACCCTACAGGAGCGAGGCTCAACTGGAGGTGGAGAAGAGTCGACACTCTCCAGGAGAGAGGCTCAACTGGAGGTGGAGAAGATTAGACACCCTTCAGGAGCGAGGCTCAACTGGAGGTGGAGAAGAGTCGACACCCTCCAGGGGCAAGGCTCAACTGGAGGTGTAGAAGATTAGACACCCTCCAGGAGCGAGGCTCAACTGGAGGTGGAGAAGAGTCGACACTCTCCAGGAGCGAGGCTAAACCGGAGGTGGAGAAGATTAGACACGCTCCAGGAGCGAGTCTCAACTAGAGGTGGAAAAGAGTCGACACTCTCCAGGAGCGAGGCTCAACTGGAGGTGGAGAAGAGTCGACACCCTCCAGGAGCGAGGCTCAACTGGAGGTGTAGAAGAGTCGACACCCTTCAGGAGCGAGGCACAACTAGAGGTGGATAGGAGTCAACACCATCCAGGATCGAGGCTCAACTGGAGGTGGAGAGGAGTCGACACCCTCCAGGAGCGAGGCTTAACTGGAGGTGGAGAAGAGTCGACACCCTCCAGGAGCGAGGCTCAACTGGAGGTGGAGAGGAGTCGACACCATCCAGTAGCGAGGCTCAACTGGAGGTGGAGAGGAGTCGACACCCTCCAGGAGAGAGGCTCAACTGGAAGTGGAGAGGAGTCGACACCCTCCAGGATCGAGGCTCAACTGGAGGTGGAGAGGAGTCGACACCATCCAAGAGCGAGGCTCAACTAGAGGTGGAGAGGAGTCGACACCCTCCAGGAGCGAGGCTCAACTGGAGGTGGAGAAGAGTCGACACTCTCCAGGAGCGAGGCTCAACTGGAGGTGGAGAAGATTAGACACCCTTCAGGAGCGAGGCTCAACTGGAGGTGGAGAAGAGTCGACACCCTCCAGGAGCGAGGCTCAACTGGAGGTGGAGAAGATTAGACACCCTCCAAGAGCGAGGCTCAACTGGAGGTGGAGAAGAGTCGACACTCTCCAGGAGCGAGGCTAAACCGGAGGTGGAGAAGATTAGACACCCTCCAGGAGCGAGGCTCAACTGGAGGTGGAGAAGAGTCGACACTCTCCAGGAGCGAGGCTCAACTGGAGGTGGAGAAGAGTCGACACCCTCCAGGAGCGAGGCTCAACTGGAGGTGGAGAAGAGTTGACACTCTCCAGGAGCGAGGCTCAATTGGAGGTGGAGAGGAGTCGACACCATACAGGATCGAGGCTCAACTGGAGGTGGAGAGTAGTCAACACCCTCTAGGAGCGAGGCTCAATTGGAGGTGGAGAAGAGTCGACATCCTCCAGGAGCAAGGCTCATATGGAGGTGGAGAAGAGTCGACACCCTCCAGGAGCGAGGCTCAACTGGAGGTGGAGAAGAGTCGACACCCTCCAAGAGTGAGACTCAACTGGAGGTGGAGAAGAGACGACACCCTCCAGAAGCGAGGCTCAACTGGAGGTGGAGAGGAGTCGACACCCTCCAGGAGCGAGGCTCAACTGGAGGTGGAGAGGAGTCGACACCCTCCAGGAGCGAGGCTCAATTGGAGGTGGAGAAGAGTTGACACCCTCCAGGAGCGAGGCTCAACTGGAGGTGGAGAGGAGTCGACACCCTCCACGAGCGAGGCTCAACTGGAGGTGGAGAAGAGTCGACACTCTCCAGGAGCGAGGCTCAACTGGAGGTGGAGAAGAGTCGACACCCTCGAGGAGCGAGGCTCAACTGGAGGTGGAGAAGAGTCGACACCCTCCAGGAGGGAGGCTCAACTAGAGGTGGAGAGGAGTCGACACCATCCAGGAGCGAGGCTCAACTGGTGGTGGAGAGGAGTCGACACCCTCCAGGTGCGAGGCTCAGCTGGAGGTCGAGAAGAGTCGACACCCTCCAGGAGCGAGGCTCAATTGGAGGTGGAGAAGAGTCGACACCCTCCAGAAGTGAGGCTCAACTGGAGGTGGAGAGGAGTCGACACCATCTAGGAGCGAGGCTCAACTCGAGGTGGAGAGGAGTCGACACCCTCTAGGAGCGAAGCTCAACTGGAGGTGGAGAAGAGACGACACCCTCCAGGAGCGAGGCTCAACTGGAGGTGGAGAGGAGTCGACACCCTCCAGGAGCGAGGCTCAACTGGAGGTGGAGAGGAGTCGACACCCTATAGGAGCGAGGCTCAACTAGAGGTGGAGAAGTGTCGACACCCTCCAGGAGCGAGGCTCAACTTGAGGTGGAGAGGATTCGACACCCTCCAGGAGCGAGGCTCAACTGGAGGTGGAGAGGAGTCGACACCCTCCAGGAGCGAGGCTCAGCTGGAGGTGGAGAAGAGTCGACACTCTCCAGGAGCGAGGCTCAACTGGAGGTGGAGAAGAGTCGACACCCTCGAGGAGCGAGGCTCAACTGGAGGTGGAGAAGAGTCGACACCCTCCAGGAGGGAGGCTCAACTAGAGGTGGAGAGGAGTCGACACCATCCAGGAGCGAGGCTCAACTGGTGGTGGAGAGGAGTCGACACCCTCCAGGTGCGAGGCTCAGCTGGAGGTCGAGAAGAGTCGACACCCTCCAGGAGCGAGGCTCAATTGGAGGTGGAGAAGAGTTGACACCCTCCAGAAGTGAGGCTCAACTGGAGGTGGAGAGGAGTCGACACCATCTAGGAGCGAGGCTCAACTGGAGGTGGAGAGGAGTCGACACCCTCTAGGAGCGAAGCTCAACTGGAGGTGGAGAAGAGACGACACCCTCCAGGAGCGAGGCTCAACTGGAGGTGGAGAGGAGTCGACACCCTCCAGGAGCGAGGCTCAACTGGAGGTGGAGAGGAGTCGACACCCTATAGGAGCGAGGCTCAACTAGAGGTGGAGAAGTGTCGACACCCTCCAGGAGCGAGGCTCAACTAGAGGTGGAGAGGAGTCGACACCCTCCAGGAGCGAGGCTCAACTGGAGGTGGAGAGGAGTCGACACCCTCCAGGAGCGAGGCTCAGCTGGAGGTGGAGAAGAGTCGACACCCTCCAGGAGCGAGGCTCAACTGGAGGCGGAGAAGTGTTGACACCCTCCAGGAGCGAGGCTCAACTGGAGGTGGAGAAGATTAGACACCCTCCAGGAGCGAGGATCAACTGGAGTTGGAGAAGATTAGACACCCTTCAGGTGCGAGGCTCAACTGAAGGTGGAGAAGAGTCGACACCCTCCAGGAGCGAGGCTCAACTGGAGGTGGAGAAGATTATACACCCTCCAGGAGCGTGGCTCAACTAGAGGTGGAGAAGAGTCGACACTCTCTAGGAGCGAGGCTAAACCTGAGGTAGAGAAGATTAGACACCCTCCAGGAGCGAGGCTCAACTGGAGGTGGAGAAGAGTCGACACTCTCGAGGAGCGAGGCTCAACTGGAGGTGGAGAAGAGTCGACACCCTCCAGGAGCGAGGCTCAACTGGAGGTGGAGAAGAGTCGACACCCTCAAGGAGCGAGGCTCAACTGGAGGTGGAGAGGAGTCGACACCATCCAGGAGCGAGGCTCAACTAGAGGTGGAGAGGAATCGACACCCTCCAGGAGTGATGCTTAACTGGAGGTGGAGAAGAGTCGACACCCTCCAGGAGCGAGGTTCAACTGGAGGTGGAGAAGAGTCGACACTCTCCAGGAGCGAGGCTCAACTGGATGTGGAGAAGAGTCGACACCCTCCAGGAGCGAGGCTCAATTGGAGGTGGAGAAGTGTCGACACCCTTCAGGAGCGAGGCTCAACTAGAGGTGGAGAGGAGTCAACACCATCTAGGAGCGAGGCTCAACTGGAGGTGGAGAGGAGTCGACACCCTCCAGGATCGAGGCTTAACTGGAGGTGGAGAGGAGTCGACACCATCCAGGAGCGAGGCTCAACTAGAGGTGGAGAGGAGTCGACACCCTCCAGGAGCTAGGCTCAACTGGATGTGGAGAAGAGTCGACACCCTCCAGGAGCGAGGCTCAATTGGAGGTGGAGAAGTGTCGACACCCTTCAGGAGCGAGGCTCAACTAGAGGTGGAGAGGAGTCAACACCATCCAGGAGCGAGGCTCAACTGGAGGTAGAGAGGAGTCGACACCCTCCAGGAGCAAGGCTCAACTGGAGGTGGAGAAGAGTCGACACCCTCCAGGAGCGAGGCTCAACTGGAGGTGGATAGGAGTCGACACTATCCAAGCGCGAGGCTCAACTGGAGGTCTAGAGGAGTCGACACCCTCCAGGAGAGAGGCTCAATTGGAGGTGGAGAGGAGTCGACACCCTCCAGGATCGAGGCATAACTGGAGGTGGAGAGGAGTCGACACCATCCAGGAGCGAGGCTCAACTAGAGGTGGAGAGGAGTCGACACCCTCCAGGAGCGAGGCTCAACTGGATGTGGAGAAGAGTCGACACCCTCCAGGAGCGAGGCTCAATTGGAGGTGGAGAAGTGTCGACACCCTTCAGGAGCGAGGCTCAACTAGAGGTGGAGAGGAGTCAACACCATCCAGGAGCGAGGCTCAACTGGAGGTAGAGAGGAGTCGACACTCTCCAGGAGCGAGGCTCAACTGGAGGTGGAGAAGAGTCGACACCCTCCAGGAGCGAGGCTCAACTGGAGGTGGATAGGAGTCGACACCATCCAGGCGCGAGGCTCAACTGGAGGTCTAGAGGAGTCGACACCCTCCAGGAGAGAGGCTCAATTGGAGGTGGAGAGGAGTCGACACCCTCCAGGATCGAGGCTTAACTGGAGGTGGAGAGGAGTCGACACCATCCAGGAGCGAGGCTCAACTAGAGGTGGAGAGGAGTCGACACCCTCCAGGAGCGAGGCTCAACTGGATGTGGAGAAGAGTTGACACCCTCCAGGAGCGAGGCTCAATTGGAGGTGGAGAAGTGTCGACACCCTTCAGGAGCGAGGCTCAACTAGAGGTGGAGAGGAGTCAACACCCTCCAGGAGCGAGGCTCAACTGAAGGTAGAGAGGAGTCGACACCCTCCAGGAGCGAGGCTCAACTGGAGGTGGAGAAGAGTCGACACCCTCCAGGAGCGAGGCTCAACTGGAGGTGGATAGGAGTCGACACCATCCAGGAGCGAGGCTCAACTGGAGGTCTAGAGTGGTCGACACCCTCCAGGAGAGAGGCTCACTTACAGGTGGAGAGGAGTCGACACCCTCCAGGATCGAGGCTTAACTGGAGGTGGAGAGGAGTCGACACCATCCAGGAGCGAGGCTTTATGATGAGTCCCGATTATATACACATATATGGACTCATCTGGGCCGTTTATCTAGTTATTCCACTACACTTTAGCCTTGTTTTAGCTTATATTTGTTATCACTTGCTATGTGCACTTCTAGGCCCATTTTGGTGTTATTTCATATCTTTCTTTGTTATTAGTTTTCTTGCGATGTTAAGTCCCACTTTCAGTGGCTAGACTGGTGTCGTACGCTGGAACAGGTGTCGTGCAGGTGTTTCCGGTGCAATTCTGCACAGGAACACTGCGCACGATCACCGGTTCTATTGCGCACGACCACTGGTCGTGCGCCACTGATCGTGTGCACTTAACCCTTTTTTATGAGTTCTGTTTGGTGCAGTGCGCACGACCATCTAAGCTAGTGCGCACGACCACCGGTCGTGCGCCACTGTTCGTGCGCGCTTATCATCAATTTCTTGAGTTCTGTTTCAATCAGTGCGCACGACCACCTACGATAGTGCGCACGACCACCAGTCGTGCGCCACTGGTCGTGCGAACATGTTATTTCATAATTTCTGTCTTTGCAGGTTCCGTCCAGGCAGAGCGCACGATCACCGAATTCTAGTGCGCACGACCACTGGTCGTGCGCAAATGACCGTGCGCACTATTTATTCCAGCGCCTATAAAACGACCTGCTCGCGATTTTAGGTCGAGCCCGATTTTTCTTCCGCCGTTTTCCGCCCGGTTCCGTCCAGATTCGCCCCTCCACCGTCGCCCACCATATGGAGGTGCTCAGGGCTTGCTCTTCACGCCAATCTTGAGCCGGAGTTTCCTCTCGGCCTCCTCCTTCATCCAAGAGCTCCAAAGGAAGACCTAGCCGCCATTACCATCAAGCAAGAGGAAGTTTGCAACCTCTACCGGATCGTGACACGAAGAAGACGGGTCCATTGGAGAGTCGTGACAGCTCTCTCTACCCCGGACGTAGTTGCGGACCGAGCTTGGACGCGGATTGACAACCCGGCGATTCCAACCGTGAATCTCCAACGAGCCTTCGGATTCGGTCGATTTCTTGCCTTGTTCTCCTCTTATTGATTGTTGTAATAGTTAGATCTTTTGTATTTTGATGAAGAACACTATAGACCTTGCTATTTAAAGTTATTTCATGTCTATGCGAAACACCCTTTTTGTTTATTTGTGTGCTTGAGGTGCGCCCCATTCCATCCTCCATCCCGCCGTCACGTCCGGTGCCGCACTAGCAATTGCTAGTGGCGTGCTTGTCGAAGAGGTGCTTGCGACCCTCACTCCGCTAGCCTACTCGTCCATCCGCCTACCGAAGCGTGGCATCGCGGCCCGTATTCCATCCCGCCTAACGAAGCAGTGCGCTCAAGGCCTGCACTGTTCGATTCCGCTTGCCTACTCGTCCATCCGCCCTTTCGACGCAGCGCGCTCAAGGCCTGCCTAGTCTCCATCCCGCCAAGCGAAGCATTGCATAGCGGCATTGCATAGGAGTAGTTGATAGCTTTTATTTTGTTTTCCAAAAAGCCAACCCAACTCCCCCGCATTCCATCCGACGTTAAGGACTTCAATCTCAAGTCCTACCTCGAACGTTAACTCCACCTTACTGTGTTCCTCAAGAGACCGACACTCGGGGATTTTCCCCATTATTATTACTTGCGCGACCGGTGCACTTGCCGAATCATCGCATCACTTAACTAGAGGTGGAGAGGAGTCGACACCCTACAGGAGCGAGGCTCAACTGGAGGTGGAGAAGAGTCGACACTCTCCAGGAGAGAGGCTCAACTGGAGGTGGAGAAGATTAGACACCCTTCAGGAGCGAGGCTCAACTGGAGGTGGAGAAGAGTCGACACCCTCCAGGGGCGAGGCTCAACTGGAGGTGTAGAAGATTAGACACCCTCCAGGAGCGAGGCTCAACTGGAGGTGGAGAAGAGTCGACACTCTCCAGGAGCGAGGCTAAACCGGAGGTGGAGAAGATTAGGCACGCTCCAGGAGCGAGGCTCAACTGGAGGTGGAGAAGAGTCGACACTCTCCAGGAGCGAGGCTCAACTGGAGGTGGAGAAGAGTCGACACCCTCCAGGAGCGAGGCTCAACTGGAGGTGGAGAAGAGTCGACACCCTTCAGGAGCGAGGCACAACTAGAGGTGGATAGGAGTCAACACCATCCAGGATCGAGGCTCAACTGGAGGTGGAGAGGAGTCGACACCCTCTAGGAGCGAGGCTTAACTGGAGGTGGAGAAGAGTCGACACCCTCCAGGAGCGAGCAAAGTATTTCAACGCCAAGCATAGGAACTTAGAGTTTGCCGTCGGTGACCGGGTTTACTTGAAGATCAAACCGTTCAAAGGGGTATCAAGGATTCGACGCTTGAAAAAGCTCAGTCCGAGGTACTTAGGACCGTTCGAGATCGTGGAGCGTGTTGGTGATGCGGCTTATCGGCTTGCACTATCTGCAGAGCTGAGCGGTCTGCACGACGTGTTCCACATTTCAGTGTTGAGGAAGGCAGTGCAAGAGCCTACTCATATCGTTGCGGTCGGCAAAGTTCCGGTCGATAGTGGGTTGTCGACGAAAGTCAAGCCTTTACGCATCGAAGATACCGAAGTAAAGCAGCTGCGGAACAAGTCCATTCGGATGGTAAAAGTCCGGTGGGATAACTGCGGCCGAGAGGAGCTCTCTTGGGAGAGAGAGCAAACGATGCTTGCGGAGTATCCCGAGCTATTTCCCTCAGGTAATGTATAACTGTAATTTATGCTATTACTGTTTCCTGGATTTCGGGACGAAATTCTTTTAAGGAGGGTGGAGTTGTAACACCCCAAATCTGGTAGTTCCGCGAAGTAGGCGGAGTGGTAGTGCGGCACGTGAAGCAGGCTAGAATTTTCCCTGTCTGCTCTTAGCGCACGATCAGTGGCCTCATCGCGCACGACCAGTGATCGTGTGCCAGCGATCGTGCGTTAATTCAGAAGAGAATCGAGTTCTGTCTCGGACAGTGCGCACGACCATTTCCCTCTTCGCGCACGACCAGTGATCGTGCGCCAGCGATCGTGCGCTTATTCGCAAGAATTCAGAGTTCTGTCCCGGATAGTGCGCACGACCATTGCCCTCGTCGCGCACGACCACTGACCGTGCGCCTGTGATCGTGCGCCCTGTTTATTCTGTTCTGCGATTTTGAGCGGAGAAGAAGATCCGACCGATCAAATTTCTTGGAATTCGATCCAACGGCTGGGATTTATTGCTGGGGGGTCTTAGGGCTTTGGAGAGGGATTAAACCCTCATTATTTCATAGTGTTTCTCTCTCCTAGGCTAGAGGAAGAGGAAGGGGGCAAGGAAGAAGAAGAGGAGATTTCGCCATTGACGGAGCTCCGGAGCTCCGTTTCGCGAGCCGTTTCCAGATCCGGAGAGTGCAGCCCGGTGCGGTTCTTTCCCTCCGCGTAGAATCTCGGATCCATGGCGAAGAAGAACACGTCTAGGGTAACGATTCTTCCTCCCGAACTTTGGGCTTGTATTTGTCCATTTATTCCTCTTTCTTTGCTTGCATGAGGTATCTCTTTCACCAAATGGGTGAAGTGTAGGATTTCCTCAAGTCCTTCGGGACTCCGGGTAGATTGTGTCCGTCCCCGGCATATTGCATGTAGAAAATCCGGTAGTCGTGCGGATTTAGACATTTTGTGTGAAGCCTATTCGTGGCCGTGAGCCCGAATCGGTGATGCTTGATTTACGACGTTGCATTTAGGTTAGACCTAGAATGCGTGCCGGAGAATGACTCCGTGAACTCACCTATAGTATTGCGGGAGTTAAGTGTAGGCGTCTTGTGAAGATCCCTACGAAAGCCCCATGCTTTGAGTTTTGGATGAAGGCAAACCTTCACCACGTTATTGATGCGGAGCGTATGTACCTCCCTTGTTGAGAATTCGCGAAGCCTAGATCCTTGTGAAGGGGTTAGGTGCGTAGCGTATATTTTTGTGTAGCACTTGAAAGTGCTAAACCCTTACGGGCCGAGGTGAAGCCGTACCCGCGTCGTGCGATAGATCGCGACGATTAGAGCACGGGCAAAGCTGAACCGAACCCGTTTCCATGCAGATCGGCGAGAGGTCCCTTCCTCATGAAGGCCGTGTGATCATGGGAGAGGTCGTGGAAGGTGTCATACCTAGACCGACCAAAAGCTCTTGTTTCCCACCTAAGGTTGTGACCCTTAGGGTGGAGTGTTGTGAATTTGATGTTATGTTTAGCCTCATGCGATTTGCTTAGGCGGTTGTGGGAAACCTTCGGGTGAACCCAACCAACATCATGTGCATACCTAGGTTCCCTTCTTTTTGATGCTCAACCTAGAAGATTGATTGTGCTTGAAACCTCACCTTGTGTAGTTGCACTCTCTTTAGATTAGTACTTGTGCTAGTATGGCTTACTTGCAGGGTAGAATCTCCGCCACCCCGGGAAAGGGGTGGGGTCGTTATAATTTGGTCAGCTGTGCTGACCGTTGCTTTGTTTACCACCGCTTGGTGGAATGTTCTTATGCAGGTGCAGGTGAGCCTAGCGGGAAATAGCGGGCGTTGGTCCTTTTGCTGTCCTTTTGCTGAGTTGGCCCTCGAAGGCCAGCCTTTTTCCTGTTTTCTCATGTATTGCCGGCCTGCGTGCCGATGTATGCTTTTTGGAGTTTTGTACATTGATTTGATGTAAGGCCCTAAGGCCGTAACTCTTATTTCTGGATTCATTCCTATGATAGTGGACATGTCTATTTGAATGGTTTAATTAATGCTTCCGCTTACGTTTTTGTACTCTCGTTTTGTAGTTACGTTTCTGGTTATCACCTTTTAACTCCTAGCTAGTGTGGTTTGTATGGCGTGGGGTCCCGGCCAGACCTGCTGTTATACTTTTCGTACTGGCAGGGTGTTACAATTTGGTATCGGACTTAAGGCGTCGATCCGTAGTTTAGCGAATTCGGGACGAATTCCTTTTAAGGGGTGGTGCGCACGGGCTGTGCATTCACCTAGAACGACAAAAACTAATAAGAATGTCCACTTAGGAATGAAAAAACATACTTGTTTGCGGAACCTGAGCGTTCCATGATTGATGTTTGATACGTTTAGGGTCACTAAATTGTGCCTTGCATGATTATAGGTAACTAGAAGTGCTGCGGGGCGGTCTCAACCCCGTAACACCGCTGAAAGTAGTGGGTCGGCTGAGGTGCCAGCGACCACTCCTTCAGCTGAGATGATCAGAATGGTCGCAGAAGCAGTCTTCGCGATGATCAATGCTCAACCGCAAAGGCTTGCACAGCCTGCTACGCCTACTACAGATGCGGCCCCGGTAATTGAACCTGCAGTGGAACCTGCGGTAACACCAAGGGTTGATGCCCCTGTGCCAGTAGCTGCAGTGGAACCGGCGTTAGCACCGAGGGTGGAGCGTCAAGTTGCGCAAGTAGTTGCGGGGCGAGCGCGTGACCAACAATTAAAGCACTTCTTGAGCTTTAATCCTCCTACCTTCTCGGGATCTGAGTCCCCAACGGAGGCAGAAGACTGGTTGTCAAGAGTTAGAAGAACTCTGAGGGCGACGGCGACGGACGAAGCCATGATGGTCACCTTAGCCACTTTCCTTCTTGACGGAGAGGCTGTGCTGTGGTGGGAAGAACAGGAACTGCACAAGTTCGGCGATAGAGACATTACTGAAATAACAATGGCTGAGTTTTCAAAGTCGTTCCTCCAGCGGTTTATCCCCTCTGCCCAACGCATTGCGTTACAAAACCAGTTCCTGAGGTTAACTCAAGGTGATCGCTCCGTTGACGATTACTTACATGAGTTTACCAGACTGAGTCGCTATGCGGGGGCATTGGTGGAGGATGAGGAGACGAAGACGAATAAATTCTATGAAGGGCTTCGGGACGAGTTGAGGCTGCTCCTTGCAGGCCCTATGACGTTTGGCTTCCAAGTGATGGTGCAAACCGCCAGATCTTTGGAGTTGGACATGAAGAGGGTACAAGCAAAGAGTGTTGTAAAGAAACCCGAGTTTCATGCGCCGGCCTCTCAGTCCAAGCCGGACTTCAGAAGGAACAAGCGGAAGTTCAAACAGGCGGAACCAGCTTCTTCGAATGTTTCGGGAGCCACGACCGCGCGGACTCCTATTACGTGTTTCACCTGCGGGAAGGTGGGACACAAAGCTGCGGTGTGTCGAAGTGGTCCCCCAAAGGCGGCAAATCGAGCGGTGGATTATGCTCGGGCTGCGGAAAAGGGCAAAGCGGCAGAGTCTTCGGCCTCCCAACACATTCCGACTCAGCCGAGAGTCTATTCGCTTGGCCAACAAGAAGCTATACGACAAACCGATGTCGTCACAGGTACGAATTAGAAGTTAGCTTTTACAGCTATGTATATGATTCTTACTGTTGTACGACTATATGTGTTATTTGTGTACAATTAGGTTTCGTCCTAATTTTCAACTATCCGGCGAGAGCTCTATTCGATACGGGTGCATCGCACTCTTTTCTGTCTGAGGACTTCGTGGTGCGAATCGGAGTGCCGTCTACCTTTGTAGAGGATAGATTGGAAGTAGTGCTACCCAATGGATCTCGAATGAGTGCGGATAGGAAGAGCCGTGTGAAGGTGCGGATCGGAAGTCAAGATTTCGACTTGGAAGCGTCGTTACTACCGTTAGCTGAATTCGATGTGATCTTCGGCATGGACTGGCTCTCGGAGCAGCGAGCATGCATAGATTGCAATACAAAGGAGATCACTCTGGGAACGAACACCGACGATGAAACCACATTCGCCGGTATGCGAGGAGCGAGCAAGACGCTGATGTCTGCTCTCCAGGTGGTTAAGGCGGTGAGAAAAGGCGCCGAGTTGTTCTTCACCTTGTTGGAGGCTTCGGAGCCAAAGCCCAGGTTGTGTGATGTCCCAGTTGTAGCGGAATACGCCGACGTGTTTCCTAACGAACTCCCTGGGGCTCCGCCTCATCGGGAGATTGATTTCTGTATCGAGTTGGTGCCAGGTGCCAAACCTGTGGCCCGCTCACCATACCGAATAGCGCCAAAAGAATTGGCAGAGTTGAAGGTCCAATTGCAAGAGCTGCTAGAGCAAGGCTACGTACGTCCAAGTTCTTCGCCTTGGAGTGCACCGGTCCTCTTTGTGAAAAAGAAGGATGGGAGCTTGCGTCTATGTATTGATTATAGAGAGCTAAACAAGTTGACCGAGAAAAACAGATATCCGATTCCTAGAATCGATGATCTATTCGACCAACTGATGGGGTCGACGGTTTACTCCAAGCTAGACCTAAGGTCCGGCTACTATCAACTGCGAATAAGGGAATGTGACATTCCAAAGACAGCGTTCAGTACCCGCTTTGGGCACTTTGAGTTCACGGTAATGCCGTTCGGTCTATCCAACGCACCGTCGGTATTCATGGACTTGATGAATAGGACATTCCGAGAGTATTTAGATCAATTTGTGATCGTCTTCATCGACGACATTTTGGTATACTCTCAGTCGGAAGAGGAGCATGTAGGGCATCTGCACGCAGTCCTGAGCACCTTGAGGAGGAGTCAGCTATATGCCAAGTTCTCCAAGTGCGAGTTTTGGCTACCGTCAGTGGCATTCCTTGGTCATGTTGTTAGTGGCGAAGGAATTGCAGTTGATCCGTCGAAGATAGAAGCGATCCAAGCGTGGCCTTTGTTGAAAAACGTAGCGGAAGTCCGAAGTTTCTTAGGACTTGCCGGCTATTATAGGCGCTTTGTGGAAAACTTCTCGAGGATCGCACTTCCTCTCACAAAACTGACTAGGAAGGATCATAAGTTCGTTTGGTCGCCCGAGTGCGCACGAGCTTTTGAAGAGCTAAAGAGCCGTCTGACCACGGCGCCCATTCTATGCTCGCCACAGGGTACGGAAGGCTACGAAATATATAGCGACGCCTCAGGAAGTGGTTTGGGTTGTGTCCTAGTGCAGTTCGGGAAGGTAATTGCCTACGGCTCCCGGCAGCTGAAGGTTCACGAGAGGAATTACCCGGTCCATGATTTGGAGCTAGCGGCCGTGGTTTTTGCCCTCAAACTTTGGAGGCACTATCTATATGGCGTGAAGATCGATATCTTTACCGACCATAAGAGCCTCAAGTACTTACTAGATCAAAGGGAGTTGAACATGCGCCAAAGGAGGTGGATGGAGTTCCTCGGGGACTACACCTTCGATATCAAATATACTCCCGGTAAAGGAAACGTAGTTGCAGACGCGTTGAGTCGTCGGGCTCCCGCACAAGCAAATTGGATTTTGATGCACGATGAGCGTCTAATCCGTGAGCTAGAAGAAATGGAGATCATATGCATTGATAGGAGAACGTCTACTTCAGCATGCTTGAACTGGACAGAAGTTCACTACGACCTTGCCGACCGAGTTCGACAAGCATTGGAGTTGGACGAGAGCATGAAACGATACAAAGCGAAAACCGTTGAAGGGTTAAACGCTGATTTCTCCTTCGAAGACGACCTTATGTGGAAGCAGGAAAAATTATGCATCCCAAACGTTGGTACTCTACGGGCGGAGTTGATGTACGAGGCTCATCATACCAAGTACTCGATCCACCCGGGGAGCACTAAAATGTTTATGGATATGAAGAAACTGTTCTGGTGGCCGGGCATGAAGAAAGACATTGCCCTTTACGTGGCCAAGTGTCATACTTGCGCGTTGGTGAAAGCGGAATGTCAACGTCCCGGTGGGTTTCTGAAGTCCTTGCCGATTCCGGAATGGAAGTTTGATGATATTTCGATAGATTTCGTGCACGGATTGCCGAAATCGCAACATGGAAACGACGCCATCTGGGTGATCGTGGACCGTTTGACAAAGGTATCACACTTCATTCCGAACCGGAAGGATGATTCCGTAGAGAAGCTAGCAAAGCTCTATGTGGATAGTATCGTGAGACTGCACGGTGTCCCTCGTAGCATCGTCAGCGATCGTGACGGGCGTTTAACATCGAAAGATTGGAGGCTTATCCATGAACTGTTGGGCACAAAACTGAAGTTCAGCACGGCCTTCCACCCGCAAACGGATGGACAGACCGAGAGAACCAACAGGACTATGGAGGATATGCTCCGAATGTGCGCTCTAGACTTTGGAAAGAAGTGGGAGGATCATCTCTTTATGATCGAATTCGCCTACAATAATAGCTACCAAGCCAGCATAAAGATGGCTCCTTTCGAGGCCCTCTATGGTAAGAAGTGTCGTACGCCGTTGTCTTGGGCGGAAACGGGCGATACTAAGCTATTGAAGCGAAAGGATGTTGAAGAAGCAACTTCGACGATCCGGTCTATACGCGAAAGGCTATTGGTTGCCCAGGATAGGCAAGCAAAGTATTTCAACGCCAAGCATAGGAACTTAGAGTTTGCCGTCGGTGACCGGGTTTACTTGAAGATCAAACCGTTCAAAGGGGTATCAAGGATTCGACGCTTGAAAAAGCTCAGTCCGAGGTACTTAGGACCGTTCGAGATCGTGGAGCGTGTTGGTGATGCGGCTTATCGGCTTGCACTATCTGCAGAGCTGAGCGGTCTGCACGATGTGTTCCACATTTCAGTGTTGAGGAAGGCAGTGCAAGAGCCTACTCATATCGTTGCGGTCGGCAAAGTTCCGGTCGATAGTGGGTTGTCGACGAAAGTCAAGCCTTTACGCATCGAAGATACCGAAGTAAAGCAGCTGCGGAACAAGTCCATTCGGATGGTAAAAGTCCGGTGGGATAACTGCGGCCGAGAGGAGCTCTCTTGGGAGAGAGAGCAAACGATGCTTGCGGAGTATCCCGAGCTATTTCCCTCAGGTAATGTATAACTGTAATTTATGCTATTACTGTTTCCTGGATTTCGGGACGAAATTCTTTTAAGGAGGGTGGAGTTGTAACACCCCAAATCTGGTAGTTCCGCGAAGTAGGCGGAGTGGTAGTGCGGCACGTGAAGCAGGCTAGAATTTTCCCTGTCTGCTCTTAGCGCACGATCAGTGGCCTCATCGCGCACGACCAGTGATCGTGTGCCAGCGATCGTGCGTTAATTCAGAAGAGAATCGAGTTCTGTCTCGGACAGTGCGCACGACCATTTCCCTCTTCGCGCACGACCAGTGATCGTGCGCCAGCGATCGTGCGCTTATTCGCAAGAATTCAGAGTTCTGTCCCGGATAGTGCGCACGACCATTGCCCTCGTCGCGCACGACCACTGACCGTGCGCCTGTGATCGTGCGCCCTGTTTATTCTGTTCCGCGATTTTGAGCGGAGAAGAAGATCCGACCGATCAAATTTCTTGGAATTTGATCCAACGGCTGGGATTTATTGCTGGGGGGTCTTAGGGCTTTGGAGAGGGATTAAACCCTCATTATTTCATAGTGTTTCTCTCTCCTAGGCTAGAGGAAGAGGAAGGGGGCAAGGAAGAAGAAGAGGAGATTTCGCCATTGACGGAGCTCCGGAGCTCCGTTTCACGAGCCGTTTCCAGATCCGGAGAGTGCAGCCCGGTGCGGTTCTTTCCCTCCGCGTAGAATCTCGGATCCATGGCGAAGAAGAACACGTCTAGGGTAACGATTCTTCCTCCCGAACTTTGGGCTTGTATTTGTCCATTTATTCCTCTTTCTTTGCTTGCATGAGGTATCTCTTTCACCAAATGGGTGAAGTGTAGGATTTCCTCAAGTCCTTCGGGACTCCGGGTAGATTGTGTCCGTCCCCGGCATATTGCATGTAGAAAATCCGGTAGTCGTGCGGATTTAGGCATTTTGTGTGAAGCCTATTCGTGGCCGTGAGCCCGAATCGGTGATGCTTGATTTGCGACGTTGCATTTAGGTTAGACCTAGAATGCGTGCCGGAGAATGACTCCGTGAACTCACCTATAGTATTGCGGGAGTTAAGTGTAGGCGTCTTGTGAAGATCCCTACGAAAGCCCCATGCTTTGAGTTTTGGATGAAGGCAAACCTTCACCACGTTATTGATGCGGAGCGTATGTACCTCCCTTGTTGAGAATTCGCGAAGCCTAGATCCTTGTGAAGGGGTTAGGTGCGTAGCGTATATTTTTGTGTAGCACTTGAAAGTGCTAAACCCTTACGGGCCGAGGTGAAGCCGTACCCGCGTCGTGCGATAGATCGCGACGATTAGAGCACGGGCAAAGCTGAACCGAACCCGTTTCCATGCAGATCGGCGAGAGGTCCCTTCCTCATGAAGGCCGTGTGATCATGGGAGAGGTCGTGGAAGGTGTCATACCTAGACCGACCAAAAGCTCTTGTTTCCCACCTAAGGTTGTGACCCTTAGGGTGGAGTGTTGTGAATTTGATGTTATGTTTAGCCTCATGCGATTTGCTTAGGCGGTTGTGGGAAACCTTCGGGTGAACCCAACCAACATCATGTGCATACCTAGGTTCCCTTCTTTTTGATGCTCAACCTAGAAGATTGATTGTGCTTGAAACCTCACCTTGTGTAGTTGCACTCTCTTTAGATTAGTACTTGTGCTAGTATGGCTTACTTGCAGGGTAGAATCTCCGCCACCCCGGGAAAGGGGTGGGGTCGTTATAATTTGGTCAGCTGTGCTGACCGTTGCTTTGTTTACCACCGCTTGGTGGAATGTTCTTATGCAGGTGCAGGTGAGCCTAGCGGGAAATAGCGGGCGTTGGTCCTTTTGCTGTCCTTTTGCTGAGTTGGCCCTCGAAGGCCAGCCTTTTTCCTGTTTTCTCATGTATTGCCGGCCTGCGTGCCGATGTATGCTTTTTGGAGTTTTGTACATTGATTTGATGTAAGGCCCTAAGGCCGTAACTCTTATTTCTGGATTCATTCCTATGATAGTGGACATGTCTATTTGAATGGTTTAATTAATGCTTCCGCTTACGTTTTTGTACTCTCGTTTTGTAGTTACGTTTCTGGTTATCACCTTTTAACTCCTAGCTAGTGTGGTTTGTATGGCGTGGGGTCCCGGCCGGACCTGCTGTTATACTTTTCGTACTGGCAGGGTGTTACATCGACACCATCTAGGAGCGAGGCTCAACTCGAGGTGGAGAGGAGTCGACACCCTCTAGGAGCGAAGCTCAACTGGAGGTGGAGAAGAGACGACACCTGATGCGTGTCGGCAAGTGCACCGGTCGCTGTCAAGTAATAATTGTGGAGAATAAATTCCCCGGATGTCGGTCTCTTGAGGAATGCAGGATGGGTGAACGAATCGCGCAGTGATGATTGTTACACAAGCGTTCAACAGACACAAAGAGGGGTTTTTGGTTGGTTTTCCTAATCTTAGCAATAACAAAAGAAATGCGGGTCGAAAACACCGCTTCGCAAAGTGAGGTGGATGCAACGGCCGCGATGCCGTGCTTTGTGAGGCGGATGAAGTGAACTCAAGTGCGAGAGGGTGAGGGTCGCAAACACCTCTTCACAACCGCCGTTAGCTCTTGCTAACGCGGGTCAAACACCTTGCGTGCGGGCGCGAGTGAGTGAATGAGAACGGAGTGAATCACAACCAAACCATGAAGAATAACAAAGAGACATTCATTTAAACAAATAACATCTCAATATTCGAGTTTTACACGGTTCAAAGAGTACAACGAGGAAAGAGGAAAGAAATAACCGATGTTGAAGACTAGCGGCCGTTCACGGCCGGAATGGTAGGTTGTCGGGCTACCTCCGGACTCGGATGGACAATTCTTCCGACGTAGAGAGCTGTCACGATCTCCCTACGTGCTCCGTCGTCTTCGACTTTAGGTTTCTTCTTCTTCTCACCGAGCGGAATGAAAGAATGCTTGCTTGGAGGCTTGCGGACGATGGAGAACTCTCACGGACAATGGAGGAAGTCTTAGAATGGATGGAGGAGGCTTCCCTTTGCGTAGGAGATGAAGTGGAGGCGTCCCAAGGTGGAAATCGGCGGCGTACGGAACAGGAATCCCGCTCCCGGCATGAACGATCCGCCCTAAAATCGCAACAGGCGTTTAAATAGGGGCTGGATTGAATACTGCGCACGGTCATTGGCGCACGACCAGTGGTCGTGCGCACTGGAATTCTGCGATCGTGCGCACTGCCTGGGTGGAACCTGCAAGATACGAAATTATAAAATAAAATGTTCGCACGACCAGTGGCGCACGACCGGTGGTCGTGCGCACTGGAGTTGATGGTCGTGCGCACTGGAGCAAACATAACTCGGAAATTAAATGGTAAGTGCGCACGAGCAGTGGCGCACGACCGGTGGTCGTGCGCACTGGCGTTGGTGGTCGTGCGCACTGCACCAAACAGAACTCATGAAAAAGGGTTAAGTGCACACGATCAGTGGCGCACGACCAATGGTTGTGCGCAATAGAACCGGTGATCGTGCGCAGTGTTCCTGTGCAGAATTGCACCGGGAACACTTGCACGACTCCTATTCCAGCATAACCACAGATCTAGCCACTGAAAGTGGCACCTAACAGCACAAGAATACTACTAAAGACAAAAAGCACGAAAATCACACCAAAGTGGGCCAAGATGTGCACCTAGCATGGATTATCAAATATAAACTAAAACAAGGCTAAAGTGCGGAGGAATGACTAAATAACGGCCCGGATGAGTCCATAAATGTGTATATGATCAGGACTCATCACACCCCCAGACTTAACTGTTTGCGCGTCCCGAGCAAACGAATCCGGCGGAGCGTGAAAACGATAATTAACATAGAGAATTACACAAAGGAGTACGGTGCGAAGTAACATACGCATGCAAGTAGAGAATTTAGTAGAAGGAGATTCTAAATATGCTAAATAATTTACAAGAGTATTAAAGCGTAATTAAAGATTTAGTTATACTCAGTTGGTGAATTATGAAGAATTTGACGATCATGCCCAGTATGAAAGTGACGAGACACTGAGGCGGGTGTTGCAAAAGATCGGGGCTTAGGAATAACTCCGCTGAAATCCATCAACGTCGTGAACCATACGCTTGCCCGGTTACACTCTCTCCACGGCGCTAGCACTCTCGCAAGTCAAATCAGTAGGGCTTTTAGGAGTAAAACGAGGCTTAGGTTACAGTATGATATTCAAAGTTAAACACGGTGGCTACGCAACCCAAGTGAGCTAACGGAACGCTGCACCACACAAGACCAACGAACAATGCTCGTGTGACACACCCCCAGACTTATCATGAAAACCAGGTGTGCACACGGCCTACTTCACAAATACCAACAGATTTTCTGTTTTTAGCTCGGGAGGATTTTTTTCAAAATACTCTTTTTTTTTTCGTTTACATATTTTACTTCTTTTATTGAACCCCCGGTTGGTTCAAAATCAGCAGATGGACTTTATTTTATCTTCATAACACAAAGATTCCACACTCCACACAAGTTTAGAATTATGAGCGCAGTTAAAAACAATTTGGTTGCGGGCGTGGGATAGGCTTCAGGCTTTGGTGGATGAAGAGGAGCTGAACAAAGGATTGGTAGGCACAAAATAGGCTTGCAAAGGTGAATGAAATGGACATGGAATAACAAAGCTCAAACTAGCCAAAGGGTGGCCTACATCATGCTTGACTCAACGAGTAGCTCTCACCCATGCTTCGAGAGTCGCTTGGGGCAAGTTCTTAGCCCACGAGAAAGATAAACCTTCCTCCCGACTCGAGCAACACACGACTAGCAACCGCACACACACAACATCGGGTTATCGTCGATTTCATTCGAATTCACCACTTGAGTATATTGAATCTAAATTTACGCAGAAATACTAAACATAAATTAGATGCATAAAGAAAATCTAGTTCTACACAAGTTCTACCATAGCATGCGAAGTGACTAGAACACTACATGAGTCAACATCGCACTCCAAATAATAATTCCTACGTTAACAACCTATTTCATACTCCAACCAAGATAGTTTACAACGGAACAACAACAAAAAGATAAATACGCACTCAAGTGGGTGCAGTGGTGTGTGAAGCATGAAAAACAACGATAATGATAAGATAAATAAGAATCAACCTTCTGGTATGCGGTGCACTCGTGCACAGTGGATAACAACAACCGCTCCCCCAGACTTAAGCTAAACGATATATCTAGAAATTTGAAGCTAAAAGAAGGGAGGAAGCGTTACCCAATGCTCAGAAATGAGCATACCAGACGATTGGCGTTTATGATCAAGACTAGTCCGCAGCATCCACACCATCGAACACAAAACCTGCAAGCACAAACTCAAAGCAACAAAAGCAAATACAAAAGCTGAACTAAAAGAAGTTAGAAAAAAGGAAATACGAAAACAGGAAATCTGGGTTGTCTCCCAGGAGCGCTTTCATTTAACGTCCTTAAGATGGACCAAATACCTGTATTAGCAGTGTTTATAAAGTGCAGGAATTAAAAAGAAATCTCAAAAATAGTTCACCACAGCAAATAAGACACACATCAACTAAAAGCGCTCTTATGGTGTGCTTCTCCCGTAGCACGTAGGCGGGAGGTGAAGGCTTTAGGGCCAGCACTGGTATTACCCAATGCTCCCCTAACCTCCGCCACCTTGCCACGAAGAGCGGCAGCACGAGCGTCGCGCAGAAGTTTTTCCTTTTTAAGTTTGGTGACAGCCGGAGACTGCCACCGTTGAGAGTTCTCAGATTTTTCCTCCTTAGAATCAGGTGGCGTCACTTCCGGCATCGTGGTGACTACCGGATCGGCCCAGGAGATGGAGCGCTTAGATAGTTTATTACATGATTCACCATAAGAAGATAAATAATCAGCAACCCTAACTACATTCACGTCAACGTTTCCCGAACTGCAGTCTTCCTCCTTCTCGGAGTCGAACTCTTTCCAGAAGTCAACCTCTTCCTCCTCATCTGATTGGAGCTCCTCCTTTCCTCCTTCACTTGTTTCTTGATCTTGTATCTTTCCTGCACATCTTAGAAATTCATCAGAAATAACGAGAGGGGGAGGAGTGGATGTGTCAGCTGTAGCTTCGAGGCGAGTGGGCTGCAGCGCCTTGTTAGGTAGGAGAACACACCCCGTAGCGAAGTCAAGGGTGGCGCCGCTCTCTTTCAAGAACGGCACGCCCAAGATAGGAATGGATTGATTTTCCTGGGGGCCCAACACCTGAAAGTCCGCGACCACAGTCGTCCCCTCAACTATTACTTCCACATTTCTCACTTCCCCCTCAGATTGGACAATAGTGCCGTTAGCGAGAATAAGCGATTTCCTTTCCTCCGTGTTCATCTCAAGTTGTAATTTCGCAACATCTTGCAGTGCAATGACGTTGCGGGAGGAACCAGAATCGCATAAATCTTTTGTTTCAACCTTATTGATGGCACAAGAAATTACCAGCTCACTCGGTTCAACCTCTACCACATCCCCAAGACTCTTCCCTTGATCAATTGGGTTCTTCTCCGTGTTGCTGGGAAGGGTCCCCTGCGATCGCTCGGTTAACACTTGGGCCAATTGGCCCAACTGCGTTTCCAGGTTTCGCATGGATGCAGTTTGATTTGCCATATTCGAATTAGCTACTTGCATGAATTTCTCCATCATCTCTTCTAGATTACTCTTTTTTTGAGTAGGGGGTGCTTGATTATAGTCCGGGTGTGGTGGCCTCGGTTGGCTCCCGGAGGCGTAAGCATCATTTTGATGCTGCCCCGGTGCCCATCGTTGGCCAGGTGTGTTTGGATTCCACGAGAAGTTCGGGTGACTTCTCGCTCCCGGATTATAAGCATTATTGAAAGGCGCCCCCTAGGCTGATTTCCTACATAATTAACAGATTCGTTCAAGTTCAAGTGTGCGAAGTCACCTGCCACGTTGTTCCCCGAACACTCATACGCGTGGTGGCCTCCGCCTCCACATCCCTCGCAGGTAATGACAGCAGTAGTAGCGGATGGTGAGGGGAGAGAGTCGACCATGAAAAGACCTCGGCCGCTTCTTGGAGCATTTCTCCCTGTAGTCCAGAATGTACTGTGGGAGGCAGTGTCGCGCAGAATTCGAAGGGCTTCTTCAGGAGTGTGGTTCATCAAGGTGCCACCCGCCGCAGCATCGATCATTGCCCTGTAGTTGGGCTCGATCGCGAAGTAGAACAATTCAACCACATTCCATGGTTGGAGCTCGTGGCCAGGGCAACGGCGAAGGAGATCGTTGAGGCGCTCCCATGCTTCAGCAAGGGTCTCTTGGTCAAGTTGGCGAAATGTGGAGATCTCCCGCCGCAAGCTTACAATCTTATCCACAGGGTGGAATTTAGCAAGGAACTTGGATGCGAGGGCATCCCAAGTTGCAGCAGTCCCGGGCGGAATGGAGTGGAGCCACACCTTTGCTTTGTCGCGGAGTGAAAAGGGAAACAGTCTAAGCTTGACCATGTCGTCAGCAATCCCCGCGTAGCGGAAGGTTCCGCAAATATCAGAAAACTCCGCCAGATGCAGATGCGGATCTTCGCTGGCCAACCCCGAGAACTGAGCGTTGTTCCGGATGATGTTTAAGATCGCAGGCTTGATCTCAAACTGATTATTCATAATGTTTGGCCCGAACCCCGGATACACACTCCCAGCAGTTGGAGTGGTGTAGTCCCTCATCGTGCGGGGTCGAGGCCTGACTGCCTCCTGCTCAATCCCAGGCTGATGTTCCCCCACGCCGGGCATTCTCGGATCAACATCATTTGGGTCTACCTGATCACCCATGGCCGCTTGTACAGCCGCAGCGCGCCTTCGCGCGCGAGCAGTTCGTTCGATTTCTGGATCAAAAGGTGCGAGTTCACCTGCGACCTGCCTCTGCATGAACTGTCAAAAACAAAAAGAAAAACAAAGAAAATAAAAAAACAACTGCTCATATAACGACAGTCACAACACAAGACGAAACACGCCTGCATTCCCCGGCAACGGCGCCAAAAACTTGATGCGTGTCGGCAAGTGCACCGGTCGCTGTCAAGTAATAATTGTGGAGAATAAATTCCCCGGATGTCGGTCTCTTGAGGAATGCAGGATGGGTGAACGAATCGCGCAGTGATGATTGTTACACAAGCGTTCAACAGACACAAAGAGGGGTTTTTGGTTGGTTTTCCTAATCTTAGCAATAACAAAAGAAATGCGGGTCGAAAACACCGCTTCGCAAAGTGAGGTGGATGCAACGGCCGCGATGCCGTGCTTCGTGAGGCGGATGAAGTGAACTCAAGTGCGAGAGGGTGAGGGTCGCAAACACCTCTTCACAACCGCCGTTAGCTCTTGCTAACGCGGGTCAAACACCTTGCGTGCGGGCGCGAGTGAGTGAATGAGAACGGAGTGAATCACAACCAAACCATGAAGAATAACAAAGAGACATTCATTTAAACAAATAACATCTCAATATTCGAGTTTTACACGGTTCAAAGAGTACAACGAGGAAAGAGGAAAGAAATAACCGATGTTGAAGACTAGCGGCCGTTCACGGCCGGAATGGTAGGTTGTCGGGCTACCTCCGGACTCGGACGGACAATGCTTCCGACGTAGAGAGCTGTCACGATCTCCCTACGTGCTCCGTCGTCTTCGACTTTAGGTTTCTTCTTCTTCTCACCGAGCGGAATGAAAGAATGCTTGCTTGGAGGCTTGCGGACGATGGAGAACTCTCACGGACAATGGAGGAAGTCTTAGAATGGATGGAGGAGGCTTCCCTTTGCGTAGGAGATGAAGTGGAGGCGTCCCAAGGTGGAAATCGGCGGCGTACGGAACAGGAATCCCGCTCCCGGCATGAATGATCCGCCCTAAAATCACAACAGGCGTTTAAATAGGCGCTGGATTGAATACTGCGCACGGTCATTGGCGCACGACCAGTGGTCGTGCGCACTGGAATTCTGCGATCGTGCGCACTGCCTGGGTGGAACCTGCAAGATACGAAATTATAAAATAAAATGTTCGCACGACCAGTGGCGCACGACCGGTGGTCGTGCGCACTGGAGTTGATGGTCGTGCGCACTGGAGCAAACAGAACTCGGAAATTAAATGGTAAGTGCGCACGAGCAGTGGCGCACGACCGGTGGTCGTGCGCACTGGCGTTGGTGGTCGTGCGCACTGCACCAAACAGAACTCGTGAAAAAGGGTTAAGTGCACACGATCAGTGGCGCACGACCAGTGGTCGTGCGCAATAGAACCGGTGATCGTGCGCAGTGTTCCTGTGCAGAATTGCACCGGGAACACTTGCACGACTCCTATTCCAGCATAACCATAGATCTAGCCACTGAAAGTGGCACCTAACAGCACAAGAATACTACTAAAGACAAAAAGCACGAAAATCACACCAAAGTGGGCCAAGATGTGCACCTAGCATGGATTATCAAATATAAACTAAAACAAGGCTAAAGTGCGGAGGAATGACTAAATAACGGCCCGGATGAGTCCATAAATGTGTATATGATCAGGACTCATCAACACCCTCCAGGAGCGAGGCTCAACTGGAGGTGGAGAGGAGTCGACACCCTCCAGGAGCGAGGCTCAACTGGAGGTGGAGAGGAGTCGACACCCTATAGGAGCGAGGCTCAACTAGAGGTGGAGAAGTGTCGAGACCCTCCAGGAGCGAGGCTCAACTGGAGGTGGAGAGGAGTCGACACCCTCCAGGAGCGAGGCTCAACTGGAGGTAGAGAGGAGTCGACACCCTCCAGGAGCGAGGCTCAACTGGAGGTGGAGACGAGTCGACACCCTCCAGGAGCGAGGCTCAACTGGAGGCGGAGAAGTGTTGACACCCTCCAGGAGCGAGGCTCAACTGGAGGTGGAGAAGATTAGACACCCTCCAGGAGCGAGGATCAACTGGAGTTGGAGAAGATTAGACACCCTTCAAGAGCGAGGCTCAACTGAAGGTGGAGAAGAGTCGACACCCTCCAGGAGCGAGGCTCAACTGGAGGTGGAGAAGATTATACACCCTCCAGGAGCGTGGCTCAACTAGAGGTGGAGAAGAGTCGACACTCTCCAGGAGCGAGGCTAAACCTGAGGTAGAGAAGATTAGACACCCTCCAGGAGCGAGGCTCAACTGGAGGTGGAGAAGAGTCGACACTCTCGAGGAGCGAGGCTCAACTGGAGGTGGAGAAGAGTCGACACCCTCCAGGAGCGAGGCTCAACTGGAGGTGGAGAAGAGTCGACACCCTCAAGGAGCGAGGCTCAACTGGAGGTGGAGAGGAGTCGACGCCATCCAGGAGCGAGGCTCAACTGGAGGTGGAGAGGAATCGACACCCTCCAGGAGCGAGGCTCAATTGGAGGTGGAGAAGAGTCGACACCCTCCAGGAGCGAGGTTCAACTGGAGGTGGAGAAGTGTCGACACCCTCCAGGAGCGAGGCTCAACTGGTGGCGGAGAAGATTAGACACCCTCCAGGAGCGAGGCTCAACTGGAGGTGGAGAAGAGTCGACACTATCCAGGAGCGAGGCTCAACTGGATGTGGAGAAGAGTCGACACCCTCCAGGAGCGAGGCTCAATTGGAGGTGGAGAAGTGTCGACACCCTTCAGGAGCGAGGCTCAACTAGAGGTGGAGAGGAGTCAACACCATCCAGGAGCGAGGCTCAATTGGAGGTAGAGAGGAGTCGACACCCTCCAGGAGCGAGGCTCAACTGGAGGTGGAGAAGAGTCGACACCCTCCAGGAGTGAGGCTCAACTGGAGGTGGATAGGAGTCGACACCATCCAGGAGCGAGGCTCAACTGGAGGTCTAGAGGAGTCGACACCCTCTAGGAGAGAGGCTCAATTGGAGGTGGAGAGGATTCGACACCCTCCAGGATCGAGGCTTAACTGGAGGTGGAGAGGAGTCGACACCATCCAGGAGCGAGGCTCAACTAGAGGTGGAGAGGAGTCGACACCCTCCAGGAGCGAGGCTCAACTGGAGGTGGATAAGAGTCGACACTCCCCAGGAGCGAGGCTCAACTGGAGGTGGAGAAGATTAGACACCCTTCAGGAGCGAGTCTCAACTGGAGGTGGAGAAGAGTCGACACCCTCCAGGAGCGAGGCTCAACTGGAGGTGGAGAAGATTAGACACCCTCCAGGAGCGAGGCTCAACTGGAGGTGGAGAAGAGTCGACACTCTCCAGGAGAGAGGCTAAACCGGAGGTGGAGAAGATTAGACACCCTCCAGGAGCGAGGCTCAACTGGAGGTGGAGAAGAGTCGACACTCTCCAGGAGCGAGGCTCAACTGGAGGTGGAGAAGAGTCAACACCCTCCAGGAGCGAGGCTCAACTGGAGGTGGAGAAGAGTCGACACCCTTCAGGAGCGAGGCACAACTAGAGGTGGATAGGAGTCAACACCATCCAGGATCGAGGCTCAACTGGAGGTGGAGAGGAGTCGACACCCTCCAGGAGCGAGGCTGAACTGGAGGTGGAGAAGAGTCGACACCCTCCAGGAGCGAGGCTCAACTGGAGGTGGAGAGGAGTCGACACCATCCAGGAGCGAGGCTCAACTAGAGGTGGAGAGGAGTCGACACCCTCCAGGAGCGAGGCTCAACTGGAGGTGGAGAAGAGTCGACACTCTCCAGGAGCGAGGCTCAACTGGAGGTGGAGAAGATTAGACACCCTTCAGGAGCGAGGCTCAACTGGAGGTGGAGAAGAGTCGACACCCTCCAGGAGCGAGGCTCAACTGGAGGTGGAGAATATTAGACACCCTCCAGGAGCGAGGCTCAACTGGAGGTGGAGAAGAGTCGACACTCTCCAGGAGCGAGGCTAAACCAGAGGTGGAGAAGATTAGACACCCTCCAGGAGCGAGGCTCAACTGGAGGTGGAGAAGAGTCGACACTCTCCAGGAGCGAGGCTCAACTGGAGGTGGAGAAGAGTCGACAACCTCCAGGAGCGAGGCTCAACTGGAGGTGGAGAAGAGTTGACACTCTCCAGGAGAGAGGCTCAACTGGAGGTGGAGAGGAGTCGACACCATACAGAAGCGAGGCTCAACTGGAGGTGGAGAGGAGTCGACACCCTCCAGGAGCGAGGCTCAATTTGAGGTGGAGAAGAGTCGACACCCTCCAGGAGCGAGGCTCAACTGGAGGTGGAGAAGAGTCGACACCCTCCAGGAGAGAGGCTCAACTGGAGGTGGAGAGGAGTCGACACCATCCAGGAGCGAGGCTCAACTCGAGGTGGAGAGGAGTCGACACCCTCCAGGAGTGAGGCTCAACTGGAGGTGGAGAAGAGACGACACCCTCCAGAAGCGAGGCTCAACTGGAGGAGGAGAGGAGTCGACACCCTCCAGGAGCGAGGCTCAACTGGAGGTGGAGAGGAGTCGACACCCTCCAGGAGCGAGGCTCAACTGGAGGTGGAGAAGAGTTGACACCCTCCAGGAGCGAGGCTCAACTGGAGGTGGAGAAGAGTCGACACCCTTCAGGAGCGAGGCACAACTAGAGGTGGATAGGAGTCAACACCATCCAGGATCGAGGCTCAACTGGAGGTGGAGAGGAGTCGACACCCTCCAGGAGCGAGGCTTAACTAGAGGTGGAGAAGAGTCGACACCCTCCAGGAGCGAGGCTCAACTGGAGGTGGAGAGGAGTCGACACCATCCAGTAGCCAGGCTCAACTGGAGGTGGAGAGGAGTCGACACCCTCCAGGAGAGAGGCTCAACTGGAGGTGGAGAGGAGTCGACACCCTCCAGGATCGAGGCTCAACTGGAGGTGGAGAGGAGTCGACACCATCCAGGAGCGAGGCTCAACTAGAGGTGGAGAGGAGTCGACACCCTCCAGGAGCGAGGCTCAACTGGAGGTGGAGAAGAGTCGACACTCTCCAGGAGCGAGGCTCAACTGGAGGTGGAGAAGATTAGACACCCTTCAGGAGCGAGGCTCAACTGGAGGTGGAGAAGAGTCGACACCCTCCAGGAGCGAGGCTCAACTGGAGGTGGAGAAGATTAGACACCCTCCAAGAGCGAGGCTCAACTGGAGGTGGAGAAGAGTCGACACTCTCCAGGAGCGAGGCTAAACCGGAGGTGGAGAAGATTAGACACCCTCCAGGAGCGAGGCTCAACTGGAGGTGGAGAAGAGTCGACACTCTCCAGGAGCGAGGCTCAACTGGAGGTGGAGAAGAGTCGACACCCTCCAGGTGCGAGGCTCAACTGGAGGTGGAGAAGAGTTGACACTCTCCAGGAGCGAGGCTCAATTGGAGGTGGAGAGGAGTCGACACCATACAGGATCGAGGCTCAACTGGAGGTGGAGAGGAGTCGACACCCTCTAGGAGCGAGGCTCAATTGGAGGTGGAGAAGAGTCGACATCCTCCAGGAGCGAGGCTCAACTGGAGGTGGAGAAGAGTCGACACCCTCCAGGAGCGAGGCTCAACTGGAGGTGGAGAAGATTAGACACCCTTCAGGAGCGAGGCTCAACTGGAGGTGGAGAAGAGTCGACACCCTCCAGGAGCGAGGCTCAACTGGAGGTGGAGAAGATTAGACACCCTCCAGGAGCGAGGCGCAACTGGAGGTGGAGAAGAGTCGACACTCTCCAGGAGCGAGGCTAAACTGGAGGTGGAGAAGATTAGACACCCTCCAGGAGCGAGGCTCAACTGGAGGTGGAGAAGAGTCGACACTCTCCAGGAGCGAGGCTCAACTGGAGGTGGAGAAGAGTCAACACCCTCCAGGAGCGAGGCTCAACTGGAGGTGGAGAAGAGTCGACACCCTTCAGGAGCGAGGCACAACTAGAGGTGGATAGGAGTCAACACCATCCAGGATCGAGGCTCAACTGGAGGTGGAGAGGAGTCGACACCCTCCAGGAGCGAGGCTGAACTGAAGGTGGAGAAGAGTCGACACCCTCCAGGAGCGAGGCTCAACTGGAGGTGGAGAGGAGTCGACACCATCCAGGAGAGAGGCTCAACTGGAGGTGGAGAGGAGTCGACACCCTCCAGGAGAGAGGCTAAACTGGAGGTGGAGAGGAGTCGACTCCCTCCAGGATCGAGGCTCAACTGGAGGTGGAGAGGAGTCGACACCATCCAGGAGCGAGGCTCAACTAGAGGTGGAGAGGAGTCGACACCCTCCATGAGCGAGGCTCAACTGGAGGTGGAGAAGAGTCGACAATCTCCAGGAGCGAGGCTCAACTGGAGGTGGAGAAGATTAGACACCCTTCAGGAGCGAGGCTCAACTGGAGGTGGAGAAGAGTCGACACCCTTCAGGAGCGAGGCTCAACTGGAGGTGGAGAAGATTAGACACCCTCCAGGAGCGAGGCTCAACTGGAGGTGGAGAAGAGTCGACACTCTCCAGGAGCGAGGCTAAACCAGAGGTGGAGAAGATTAGACACCCTCCAGGAGAGAGGCTCAACTGGAGGTGGAGAAGAGTCGACACTCTCCAGGAGCGAGGCTCAACTGGAGGTGGAGAAGAGTCGACACCCTCCAGGAGCGAGGCTCAACTGGAGGTGGAGAAGAGTTAACACTCTCCAGGAGCGAGGCTCAATTGGAGGTGGAGAGGAGTCGACACCATACAGGAGCGAGGCTCAACTGGAGGTGGAGAGGAGTCAACACCCTCCAGGAGCGAGGCTCAATTGGAGGTGGAGAAGAGTCGACACCCTCCAGGAGCGAGGCTCAACTAGAGGTGGAGAAGAGTCGACACCCTCCAGGAGCAAGGCTCAACTGGAGGTGGAGAGGAGTCGACACCATCCAGGAGCGAGGCTCAACTCGAGGTGGAGAGGAGTCGACACCCTCCAGGAGTGAGGCTCAACTGGAGGTGGAGAAGAGACGACACCCTCCAGAAGCGAGGCTCAACTGGAGGTGGAGAGGAGTCGACACCCTCCAGGAGCGAGGCTCAACTGGAGGTGGAGAGGAGTCGACACCCTCCAGGAGCGAGGCTCAACTGGAGGTGGAGAAGAGTTGACACCCTCCAGGAGCGAGGCTCAACTGGAGGTGGAGAAGAGTCGACACCCTTCAGGAGCGAGGCACAACTAGAGGTGGATAGGAGTCAACACCATCTCGGATCGAGGCTCAACTGGAGGTGGAGAGGAGTCGACACCCACCAGGAGCGAGGCTTAACTGGAGGTGGAGAAGAGTCGACACAATCCAGGAGCGAGGCTCAACTGGAGGTGCAGAGGAGTCGACACCATCCAGTAGCGAGGCTCAACTGGAGGTGGAGAGGAGTCGACACCCTCCAGGAGAGAGGCTCAACTGGAGGTGGAGAGGAGTCGACACCCTCCAGGATCGAGGCTCAACTGGAGGTGGAGAGGAGTCGACACCATCCAGGAGCGAGGCTCAACTAGAGGTGGAGAGGAGTCGACACCCTCCAGGAGCGAGGCTCAACTGGAGGTGGAGAAGAGTCGACACTCTCCAGGAGCGAGGCTCAACTGGAGGTGGAGAAGGTTAGACACCCTTCAGGAGCGAGGCTCAACTGGAGGTGGAGAAGAGTCGACACCCTCCAGGAGTGAGGCTCAACTGGAGGTGGAGAAGATTAGACACCCTCCAAGAGCGAGGCTCAACTGGAGGTGGAGAAGAGTCGACACTCTCCAGGAGCGAGGCTAAACCGGAGGTGGAGAAGATTAGACACCCTCCAGGAGCGAGGCTCAACTGGAGGTGGAGAAGAGTTGACACTCTCCAGGAGCGAGGCTCAACTGGAGGTGGAGAAGAGTCGACACCCTCCAGGAGCGAGGCTCAACTGGAGGTGGAGAAGAGTTGACACTCTCCAGGAGCGAGGCTCAATTGGAGGTGGAGAGGAGTCGACACCATACAGGATCGAGGCTCAACTGGAGGTGGAGAGGAGTCGACACCCTCTAGGAGCGAGGCTTATTTGGAGGTGGAGAAGAGTCGACATCCTCCAGGAGCGAGGCTCAACTGGAGGTGGAGAAGAGTCGACACCCTCCAGGAGCGAGGCTCAACTGGAGGTGGAGAAGAGTTGACACCCTCCAGGAGTGAGACTCAACTGGAGGTGGAGAAGAGACGACACCCTCCAGAAGTGAGGCTCAACTGGAGGTGGAGAGGAGTCGACACCCTCCAGGAGCGAGGCTCAACTGGAGGTGGAGAGGAGTCGACACCCTCCAGGAGCGAGGCTCAATTGGAGGTGGAGAAGAGTTGACACCCTCCAGGAGCGAGGCTCAACTGGAGGTGGAGAGGAGTCGACACCCTCCAGGAGCGAGGCTCAACTGGAGGTGGAGAAGAGTCGACACTCTCCAGGAGCGAGGCTCAACTGGAGGTGGAGAAGAGTCGACACCCTCCAGGAGCGAGGCTCAACTGGAGGTGGAGAAGAGTCGACACCCTCCAGGAGGGAGGCTCAACTGGAGGTGGAGAGGAGTCGACACCATCCAGGAGCGAGGCTCAACTGGAGGTGGAGAGGAGTCGACACCCTCCAGGTGCGAGGCTCAGCTAGAGGTGGAGAAGAGTCGACACCCTCCAGGAGCGAGGCTCAATTGGAGGTGGAGAAGAGTCGACACCCTCCAGAAGTGAGGCTCAACTGGAGGTGGAGAGGAGTCGACACCATCTAGGAGCGAGGCTCAACTCAAGGTGGAGAGGAGTCGACACCCTCTAGGAGCGAAGCTCAACTGGAGGTGGAGAAGAGACGACACCCTCCAGGAGCGAGGCTCAACTGGAGGTGGAGAGGAGTCTGTTGAAATTGTTGAAGTGGAAGTTTGGAGGCTTTTGGATCTGGGCGGTCTGGTTGAGGTCGGGCGGTCTGGCGAGTTCGCGCGAACTAACGGTCTGATTCTGCGGTCAGGCAAGTTTGCCGGCTTGGCGGTCTGGATCGGCGGTTTGGCATGATCTGTGCCTAGTCGCGGTCTCCCGGGTTGACTGTTGGTCTGGTCCAAAGTCTGCTGAAGGAGGAGCCGCGCGGTCTGTGCGTGATCGCGTGGCAGGCTGTCCTCTTCAAGGCTGTGGCGGTCTGGTGTGACCGCACAGCTTGATCAAGGTTCTCTTCAGGATGCGGTCTGATAGCTGACCGGGCCTTCTGGGAGAGTTCGCGGACTAAGGGTCTTAGTCGCGCGGTCTCAGCTCGCGGTCTCAGGAGGAGGCTGGCTTGCGAGCTGGTTGCTGTTCGCGGTCTCAGGAGGAGATCGGCATGCGGACAGGAGTTCGCGGTCTGATGGCGAACTAACTGTGTTCGCGGTCTCGTGCGAACACAGGTGGTGAACAGCTTCGGGCGGTCTGGCGATCTTCGTTGAAGTCGCGATCTGCCGTGAGAGCAGCGGTCTCTCATGGCTGATGTGTGAAGCTGGCGGGTTCACCAAAATGAAGCAGGAGTTCGGCTGCTGATCGCGGGTTGACCGGTTTGGTCACGCGGTCTGAGGGGTGGTGATCCTATCTCATAGGGTGGTGACTGGATCAGGTCGCATGCCTATAAATAGGAGGCCACTGTAGCAGCAAATAGAACACACCAAGTGTAAGCTGAGTTCGCGTCTTTCTTGCGGTCTGTGTTTTCTGACCGGGCGGTCTCTGATCGAATTCTTCTTGTGCAGCTTCTGCGGATAGTGCGGGCAGCAGCGATCACCTCTTCCTCTGAAAGTGTTCGGGCGGTCTGCGGCTTGGAGTTGTGTTGCTGGAGATTGGGAAGATCAGGAGGTCGAAAGAAGGGAGCGGTCTGTGCAGCGGTTTGGTGGTGGTCTGAGGTCGGCAGGGTGTTGCGGTCTAGCAACAGGAGGAGATCGCAAGGGAGATCGCGCGGTCTGTGCAAGAGAGGTCGCGCGGGTTGTGCGGTCTGAAGTCTTTCAGTATTCTTCTCTGTATTGGTTCTGGAGTGTTGTGCTGACGAAATCATGTCTCGTCAAGCATGTCTTGCCCTGTAACTGAAGTTAGAAAATCAATAAAGATAAATTGTTTGCCCCAAATTGTTTCTGGTTGTTTTGGCTTGTAACTCTAGTTGTTATTCCTGCTTGCTCTCACAAGGTCCGAAAAAATTTCACATGGTATCAGAGCTAGGTTGGAGTGGTTAGAGCAGTGAATAACTTAGAGTAGCCATCGCCTTTGTGAAGAAGGAACCAGAGGGAAAACAATGGAAGGCGGATTTGCAAGAGGTCTTGGGATTGATATGCTTACTTCGACCAACTTTAAGAAGTGGAGGTCATGTATGCAGAGCTATCTTCTAGGGGAGGACCTCTGGGAGGTTGTTGGAGGAGATGCAACTGAAGAGGTGAAGGCAACGGAAGCAGGTGATAATGGTCCGGCTGTGAGGGCGTGGAGAAAGACCAATGCTAAAGCCGAGTTCACCTTGAAGCGTGCCATTTCACCGGAACTATTTGATCACATCTTAGGGTGTGGATCAGCTGCCGAAATCTGGAGAGCCCTGGATGGGCTGTTTAACAAGAAGAATGTGGCGAGGCTGCAGTTCTTGGAGAATGAGCTGGCAAGGTCGGCTCAGGGTGATCTTTCTATCTCAAACTTCTTTCTGAAGATGAAGAACCTCTGCGCTGAGATATCAGCACTGGATCCTGATGAGCCTATCTCTGAGGCAAAGCTGAAGAGGCACATCATCCGCGGCCTGCGGAAGGAATATGTTGCCTTTGTGACGTCAGTGCAGGGATGGGCAAATCAGCCGTCTCTGCTAGAGCTGGAGAATCTGCTAGCTTCGCAGGAAAGTCTGGCAAGGCAGATGGCGGGAGTGTCAGTGACTGGGGGAGACGGCGAGGTGCTCTTCTCAGGGAAGAAGAAGAAGTGGGAGAAGAAGAAAACGATCGCGGGAGGCTATGGGCCTTCAACTTCTGGGCAGCAGGAAAGGGGGTATGCTCCCAAGGCTGACGGGAAGAAGAAGGGGGAAGGTCCGAGATGCTTCAAGTGCGGGAAGGTTGGGCACTTCAAGAAGGAATGCCCAGTTGTTACTCAATCGGGGCATGTTGCTGGAAAGGTGGAAGTGGAGGCCAGGCACATTGATGGAGGATGGGGAGGAGCCTTCTCGGCTTCGGTTGAAGCCTCGGCTACTATCAACTATCAAGAGGACTGGATCGTGGACTCGGGGTGTGGTCATCACCTCACCGGAGATGAGTCGAAGCTTTCATCAGCACAACCCTATACAGGTAACAATGCTATCATCACCGCTGATAATACTGTGCATCCAGTCGAGAAGGTGGGGGTTGTTTCTTTGGGCAGTGATAGAGGGCCACTTACCTTGAAGAGTGTCTATCATGTGCCCGGGATGAAGAAAAACCTCTTCTCAGTAACCAACGCTGTTGACGCTGGGTATCACGTTCTGTTCGGCCCAACAGAAGTGAAATTTCTACGAAATGTAGAGGCCGTGAAGGCGGAGGTCGTTCATGTTGGGAGACGGGCAAAGGACTTGTTCGTTTTGTCGACAAGTTCCTACATCGACAAGATGAAGACGAATGATGGTGCCGTGATATGGCATGAGAGGTTGGGGCATGTAGGGATGGACAAGCTGAAAGCAATGGCGGTGAAAGGTCTTGTCAAGGGCCTGCCAAGTCTATCTTCCTACGGAGAAGGTCACGTTTGCGCGGGATGTCAGTTCGGCAAGTCTCATCGACTACCGTTTGACAAGTCACAGACAAGGTGTAGTCAGCCGTTGGAGTGCATCCATGGTGACTTGATGGGACCAACTGCTACCCCAAGCCTCGGAGGCAGCAGGTATATGCTGGTGCTGATCGATGATTACACCAGATATGTCTGGGTTTATTTCCTGAAGGAGAAGGCGGAAGCGTTTGCCAAGTTTGTGGAGTTCAAGGAGCTCGTGGAAGGTCGGCTGAATCTGCGGATCAAGAAGCTGAGGACGGACAACGGAGGAGAGTTCACCTCTGCTGAGTTCTCCAGTTTTTGCAGGAAGGCAGGCATCCGGAGGGAGCTTACTTGTGCACATACTCCACAGCAGAACGGTGTTGCAGAGCGGAAGATCCATCATCTGACGGAGACCTGCAAGTGTTGGCTGCATGCCAAGAGTATCCCAAAGTCCTTCTGGGCGGAGGGAATGTCTTGTGCTGCTTACGTCATCAACAGGATGCCTCTGAGCCCCATCAACATGTTGACCCCGCATGAGATGATGTTCAAGGAGAAGCCAAGCGTGGCACACCTTCGGGTGTTCGGTTCCACCTGTTACGTGCACATCCCTGATGCTCTTCGGACAAAGCTAGAAGCGAAGGCTAGGAAGCTAGTCTTTGTGGGATACGATGAGAGGAAGAAAGGGTGGAAGTGCATGGACCCGGAGACGCGGAGATTTGTTGTATCTCGCGACGTCGTGTTCGATGAGGTGACATCTTACAGGGGGTCCTCTGGAATGGAGTTACCAGAGAGCAGGGTGGAGGAGCCGGAGCAAGCTGTGGAAAATCTTCAGGTGGAGCTACCTGTGTCACCAGGTGGTCCATCGCCTTCTAGTTCTGAGACGGGAGCTTCTTGTTCAGGGAGCAGGGGGAGCAATGCTCCTAGCACGTCTGGAAGAGGAGCTAGGGAAGAAGCAGCTGAAGATGATGCGGTTCAGGGGAAGGAGCTGAGGAGATCGAAGCGAGCGATCATCGCCCCTGATCGCTATACAGGAGGAAACACAGTGAGCTTTGTCTCATGTTTCTTCGCTGGTCCCTTAGATGAGAGGGAACCGTCGAGCTTTGAGAAGGCCAGAGGCGTGAAGGAGTGGGATGTTGCAATGCAAGAAGAGATGTCAGCTCTTGAGAAGAATGAGACCTGGTCTCTTGTGCCCAAGCCTAAGGGCACCACTCCTGTTACATGCAAGTGGGTCTACAAGCTGAAGAAGAAGGCTGACGGTAGTATCGAGCGGTACAAGGCTCGCCTTGTAGCTCGGGGGTTCTCGCAGCAATACGGTGAAGATTACGAGGAGACTTTCAGTCCGGTGGCAAAAATGACTTCAGTTCGTTTTATTATTGCCTTGGCGGCGTTCAGTGGATGGAAGATTTGGCAGCTCGACGTCAAGAACGCCTTCTTGTACGGAGAGATTGACAAGGATATCTTCATGGTCCAGCCTCCAGGCTTTGTGTCTGAAGATTTTCCGGAGCATGTCTGCAAGTTGAAGAAGGCCCTGTATGGGTTGAAGCAAGCGCCGAGGGCGTGGTATGGGAAGATCGCAGAATATCTCTTATTCTGTGGATTTGGGGCTTCAGACTCAGACTCAAGCTTGTTCGTCAAGAAGAGCGGGGAGCTTCAAGTCATCGTGCTGTTATACGTCGACGATATGATCGTGACGGGGAACTCGAAGGAGGAGGTAGCGCAGCTTCGGGCCGAGCTGTCTATCAGGTTCGAGATGAAGGACTTAGGTGAACTTCACCATTTCCTTGGACTCGAGGTGCAGAGGAAGGAAGGTGGAGTGCTGGTGACCCAGGCCGGCTATGCGGAGCGAATCGTGGAGCGATTCGGCATGAAGGAAGGGAAGTGCACTTCCACACCTCTGGATAAAGCTATGAAGCTTCGGAAGGATGAGGGGAGGATCATGCAAGATCCGTTGGTGTTCCGAGCTCTAGTTGGGAGCTTGATTTATCTGACGATCACGAGGCCGGATATTGCATATGCAGTTGGCAGAGTGAGTCGATATATGGCGGAGCCATGGGTACCTCATCTGCTAGCGGCCAAGAACATTCTGAAGTATGTCAAGGCGACCTCGGACATGGGTCTCCTGTACCGGAGGGATGCGGACTTCAAGGTGCACGGGTTCATGGATGCTGACTACGGGGGAGATTCGGATGATCGGAAGTCGACGTCTGGATTTGTCTTCATGGCGGGCCCCACAGCTATTTCATGGTGCAGCAAGAAACAAGATTCCGTGTCAGTCTCTACCACGGAAGCGGAATACAAGGCTTCGGCTTTGGCAGCTCAAGAAGCCATCTGGCTTAGGAGGTTGGTGGGAGACGTCCATAAGGAGGTTCGGGAGCCGACTCTGCTACGCGGTGACAACGAGAGTGCTCTCAAACTGGTAACCAATCCAGTTTGTCACGCGAGGACCAAGCATATCGAGATCGAGCATCACTTCATACGGGAGAAGGTGCTGGAGGGATCTCTTTCGGTCGGGCATGTGCGGAGTGCGGACAATGTCGCAGACATCTTCACAAAGGCGCTGGCAAAGGGGCCGTTCACACGGCTAAGGAGCTTACTGGGGCTGGTTTCAACTTCCCACTTCAAGGGGGAGTGTTGAAATTGTTGAAGTGGAAGTTTGGAGGCTTTTGGATCTGGGCGGTCTGGGTGAGGTCGGGTGGTCTGGCGAGTTCGCGCGAACTAACGGTCTGATTCTGCGGTCAGGCAAGTTTGCCGACTTGGCGGTCTGGATCGGCGGTTTGGCATGATCTGTGCCTAGTCGCGGTCTCCCGGGTTGACTGTTGGTCTGGTCCAAAGTCTGCTGAAGGAGGAGCCGCGCGGTCTGTGCGTGATCGCGTGGCAGGCTGTCCTCTTCAAGGCTGTGGCGGTCTGGTGTGACCGCACAGCTTGATCAAGGTTCTCTTCAGGATGCGGTCTGATAGCTGACCGGGCCTTCTGGGAGAGTTCGCGGACTAAGGGTCTTAGTCGCGCGGTCTCAGCTCGCGGTCTCAGGAGGAGGCTGGCTTGCGAGCTGGTTGCTGTTCGCGGTCTCAGGAGGAGATCGGCAGGCGGACAGGAGTTCGCGGTCTGATGGCGAACTGACTGTGTTCGCGGTCTCGTGCGAACACAGGTGGTGAACAGCTTCGGGCGGTCTGGCGATCTTCGTTGAAGTCGCGATCTGCCGTGAGAGCAGCGGTCTCTCATGGCTGATGTGTGAAGCTGGCGGGTTCACCAAAATGAAGCAGGAGTTCGGCTGCTGATCGCGGGTTGACCGGTTTGGTCACGCGGTCTGAGGGGTGGTGATCCTATCTCATAGGGTGGTGACTGGATCAGGTCGCATGCCTATAAATAGGAGGCCACTGTAGCAGCAAATAGAACACACCAAGTGTAAGCTGAGTTCGCGTCTTTCTTGCGGTCTGTGTTTTCTGACCGGGCGGTCTCTGATCGAATTCTTCTTGTGCAGCTTCTGCGGATAGTGCGGGCAGCAGCGATCACCTCTTCCTCTGAAAGTGTTCGGGCGGTCTGCGGCTTGGAGTTGTGTTGCTGGAGATTGGGAAGATCAGGAGGTCGAAAGAAGGGAGCGGTCTGTGCAGCGGTTTGGTGGTGGTCTGAGGTCGGCAGGGTGTTGCGGTCTAGCAACAGGAGGAGATCGCAAGGGAGATCGCGCGGTCTGTGCAAGAGAGGTCGCGCGGGTTGTGCGGTCTGAAGTCTTTCAGTATTCTTCTCTGTATTGGTTCTGGAGTGTTGTGCTGACGAAATCATGTCTCGTCAAGCATGTCTTGCCCTGTAACTGAAGTTAGAAAATCAATAAAGATCAATTGTTTGCCCCAAATTGTTTCTGGTTGTTTTGGCTTGTAACTCTAGTTGTTATTCCTGCTTGCTCTCACAAGGTCCGAAAAAATTTCACAGAGTCGACACCCTCCAGGAGCGAGGCTTAACTGGAGGTGGAGAGGAGTCGACACCCTATAGGAGCGAGGCTCAACTAGAGGTGGAGAAGAGTCGACACCCTCCAGGAGTGAGGCTCAACTGGAGGTGGAGAGTAGTCGACACCCTCCAGGAGCGAGGCTCAACTGGAGGTGGAGAGGAGTCGACACCCTCCAGGAGCGAGGCTCAACTGGAGGTGGAGAAGAGTCGACACCCTCCAGGAGCGAGGCTCAACTGGAGGTGGAGAAGTGTTGACACCCTCCAGGAGCGAGGCTCAACTGGAGGTGGAGAAGATTAGACACCCTCCAGGAGCGATTCTCAACTGGAGGTGGAGAAGATTAGACACCCTTCAGGAGCGAGGCTCAACTAAAGGTGGAGAAGAGTCGACACACTCCAGGAGCGAGGCTCAACTGGAGGTGGAGAAGATTATACACCCTCCAGGAGCGAGGCTCAACTAGAGGTGGAGAAGAGTCGACACTCTCCAGGAGCGAGGCTAAACCTGAGGTAGAGAAGATTAGACACCCTCCAGGAGCGAGGCTCAACTGGAGGTGGAGAAGAGTCGACACTCTCGAGGAGCGAGGCTCAACTGGAGGTGGAGAAGAGTCGACACCCTCCAGGAGCGAGGCTCAACTGGAGGTGGAGAAGAGTCGACAACCTCCAGGAGCGAGGCTCAAATGGAGGTGGAGAGGAGTCGACACCCTCCAGGAGAGAGGCTCAATTGGAGGTGGAGAGGAGTCGACACCCTCCAGGATCGAGGCTTAACTGGAGGTGGAGAGGAGTCGACACCATCCAGGAGTGAGGCTCAACTAGAGGTGGAGAGGAGTCGACACCCTCCAGGAGCGAGGCTCAACTGGAGGTGGAGAAGAGTCGACACTCTCCAGGAGCGAGGCTCAACTGGAGGTGGAGAAGATTAGACACCCTTCAGGAGCGAGGCTCAACTGGAGGTGGAGAAGAGTCGACACCCTCCAGGAGCGAGGCTCAATTGGAGGTGGAGAAGATTAGACACCCTCCAGGAGCGAGGCTCAAATGGAGGTGGAGAAGAGTCGACACTCTCCAGGAGCGAGGCTAAACCGGAGGTGGAGAAGATTAGACACCCTCCAGGAGCGAGGCTCAACTGGAGGTGGAGAAGAGTCGACACTCTCCAGGAGCGAGGCTCAACTGGAGGTGGAGAAGAGTCAACACCCTCCAGGAGCGAGGCTCAACTGGAGGTGGAGAACAGTCGACACCCTTCAGGAGCGAGCACAAATAGAGGTGGATAGGAGTCAAGACCATCCAGGATCGAGGCTCAACTGGAGGTGGAGAGGAGTCGACACCCTCCAGGAGCGAGGCTTAACTGGAGGTGGAGAAGAGTCGACACCCTCCAGGAGCGAGGCTCAACTCGAGGTGGAGACGAGTCGACACCATCCAGGAGCGAGGCTCAACTGGAGGTGGAGAGGAGTCGACACCCTCCAGGAGAGAGGCTCAACTGGAGGTGGAGAGGAGTCGACACCCTCCAGGATCGAGGATCAACTGGAGGTGGAGATGAGTCGACACCCTACAGGAGCGAGGCTCAACTGGAGGTGGAGAAGAGTCGACACTCTCCAGGAGCGAGGCTCAACTGGACGTGGAGAAGATTAGACACCCTTCAGGAGCGAGGCTCAACTGGAGGTGCAGAAGAGTCGACACCCTCCAGGAGCGAGGCTCAACTGGAGGTGGAGAAGATTAGACACCCTCCAGGAGCGAGGCTTAACTGGAGGTGGAGAAGAGTCGACACTCTCCAGGAGCGAGGCTAAACCAGAGGTGGAGAAGATTAGACACCCTCCAGGAGCGAGGCTCAACTGGAGGTGGAGAAGAGTCGACACTCTCCAGGAGCGAGGCTCAACTGGAGGTGGAGAAGATTAGACACCCTTCAGGAGCGAGGCTCAACTGGAGGTGCAGAAGAGTCGACACCCTCCAGGAGCGAGGCTCAACTGGAGGTGGAGAAGATTAGACACCCTCCAGGAGCGAGGCTCAACTGGAGGTGGAGAAGAGTCGACACTCTCCAGGAGCGAGGCTAAACCAGAGGTGGAGAAGATTAGACACCCTCCAGGAGCGAGGCTCAACTGGAGGTGGAGAAGAGTCGACACTCTCCAGGAGCGAGGCTCAACTGGAGGTGGAGAAGAGTCGACACCCTCCAGGAGCGAGGCTCAACTGGAGGTGGAGAAGAGTTGACACACTCCAGGAGCGAGGCTCAACTGGAGGTGGAGAGGAGTCGACACCATACAGGAGCGAGGCTCAACTGGAGGTGGAGAGGAGTCGACACCCTCCAGGAGCGAGGCTCAATTGGAGGTGGAGAAGAGTCGACACCCTCCAGGAGCGAGGCTCAACTGGAGGTGGAGAAGAGTCGACACCCTCCAGGAGCGAGGCTCAACTGGAGGTGGAGAGGAGTCGACACCATCCAGGAGCGAGGCTCAACTGGAGGTGGAGAGGAGTCGACACCCTCCAGGAGTGAGGCTCAACTGGAGGTGGAGAAGAGACGACACCCTCCAGAAGCGAGACTCAACTGGAGGTGGAGAGGAGTCGACACCCTCCAGGAGTGAGGCTCAACTGGAGGTGGAGAGGAGTCGACACCCTCCAGGAGCGAGGCTCAACTGGAGGTGGAGAAGAGTTGACACCCTCCAGGAGTGAGGCTCAACTGGAGGTGGAGAGGAGTCGACACCCTCCAGGAGCGAGGCTCAACTGGAGGTGGAGAAGAGTCGACACTCTCCAGAAGCGAGGCTCAACTGGAGGTGGAGAAGAGTCGACACCCTCTAGGAGCGAGGCTCAACTGGAGGTGGAGAAGAGTTGACACCCTCCAGGAGGGAGGCTCAAATGGAGGTGGAGAGGAGTCGACACCATCCAGGAGCGAGGCTCAACTGGAGGTGGAGAGGAGTCGATACCCTCCAGGTGCGAGGCTCAGCTGGAGGTGGAGAAGAGTCGACACCCTCCAGGAGCGAGGCTCAACTGGAGGTGGAGAAGAGCCGACACCCTCCAGAAGCGAGGCTCAACTGGAGGTGGAGAGGAGTCGACACCATCTAGGAGCGAGGCTCAACTCGAGGTGGAGAGGAGTCGACACCCTCTAGGAGCGAAGCTCAACTGGAGGTGGAGAAGAGACGACACACTCCAGGAGCGAGGCTCAACTGGAGGTGGAGAGGAGTCGACACCCTCCAGAAGCGAGGCTCAACTTGAGGTGGAGAGGAGTCGACACCCTATAGGAGCGAGGCTCAACTAGAGGTGGAGAAGAGTCGACACCCTCCAGGAGCGAGGCTCAACTGGAGGTGGAGAGGAGTCGACACCCTCCAGGAGTGAGGCTCAACTGGAGGTGGAGAGGAGTCGACACCCTCCAAGAGCGAGGCCCAACTGGAGGTGGAGAAGAGTCGACACCCTCCAGGAGCGAGGCTCAACTGGAGGTGGAGAAGTGTTGACACCCTCCAGGAGCGAGGCTCAACTGGAGGTGGAGAAGATTAGACACCCTCCAGGAGCGAGGCTCAACTGGAGGTGGAGAAGATTAGACACCCTTCAGGAGCGAGGCTCAACTGAAGGTGGAGAAGAGTCGACACCCTTTAGGAGCGAGGCTCAACTGGAGGTGGAGAAGATTATACACCCTCCAGGAGCGAGGCTCAACTAGAGGTGGAGAAGAGTCGACACTCTCCAGGAGCGAGGCTAAACCTGAGGTAGAGAAGATTAGACACCCTCCAGGAACGAGGCTCAATTGGAGGTGGAGAAGAGTCGACACTCTCGAGGAGCGAGGCTCAACTGGAGGTGGAGAATAGTCGACACCCTCCAGGAGCGAGGCTCAACTGGAGGTGGAGAAGAGTCGACACCCTCCAGGAGCGAGGCTCAACTGGAGGTGGAGAGGAGTCGCCACCATCCAGGAGCGAGGCTCAACTGGAGGTGGAGAGGAGTCGACACCCTCCAGGATCGAGGCTCAACTGGAGGTGGAGAGGAGTCGACACCATCCAGGAGCGAGGTTCAACTGGAGGGGGAGAAGTGTCGACACCCTCCAGGAGCGAGGCTCAAATGGTGGCGGAGAAGTTTAGACACCCTCCAGGAGCGAGGCTCAACTGGAGGTGGAGAAGAGTCGATACTCTCCAGGAGCGAGGCTCAACTGGATGTGGAGAAGAGTCGACACCCTCCAGGAGCGAGGCTCAATTGGAGGTGGAGAAGTGTCGACACCCTTCAGGAGCGAGGCTCAACTAGAGGTGGAGAGGAGTCAACACCATCCAGGAGCGAGGCTCAACTGGAGGTGGAGAGGAGTCGACACCCTCCAGGAGCGAGGCTCAACTGGAGGTGGAGAAGAGTCGACACCCTCCAGGAGCGAGGCTCAACTGGAGGTGGATAGGAGTCGACACCATCCAGGAGCGAGGCTCAACTGGAGGTGGAGAGGAGTCGACACCCTCCAAGAGAGAGGCTCAATTGGAGGTGGAGAGGAGTCGACACCCTCCAGGATCGAGGCTCAACTGGAGGTGGAGAGGAGTCGACACCATCCAGGAGCGAGGCTCAACTAGAGGTGGAGAGGAGTCGACACCCTCCAGGAGCGAGGCTCAACTAGAGGTGGAGAAGAGTCGACAATCTCCAGGAGCGAGGCTCAACTGGAGGTGGAGAAGATTAGACACCCTTCAGGAGCGAGGCTCAACTGGAGGTGGAGAAGAGTGGACACCCTCCAGGAGCGAGGCTCAACTGGAGGTGGAGAAGATTAGACACCCTCCAGGAGCGAGGCTCAACTGGAGGTGGAGAAGAGTCGACACTCTCTAGGAGCGAGGCTAAACCGGAGGTGGAGAAGATTAGACACCCTCCAGGAGCGAGGCTCAACTGGATGTGGAGAAGTGTCGACACTCTCCAGGAGCGAGGCTCAACTGGAGGTGGAGAAGAGTCGACACCTGATGAGTCCCATATATATATATATATATTTTTGGACTCATTTGGGCTGATATTCTAGTGTTTGCACCACATTTTAGTCACGTTTTCATTTACATATACTATTCCATGCTAGGTGCACCATTAAGCCCATTTCAGTGTGCAATTGCATTCCTCGTTGTTGGGGGTAAGCACATTGTGCTCCCCTTCCCTTCTTTTATGTATCCTTGTGCTGGACGTGTATTCCCAGCTAGTATATCTCGTTTTCAGGTGACCTGATCGTCCCATTTTCCCCCAAATGTAATGTCTGTGCATATCGCACGGTCGTGCGTTTCCTTGACGCACGGTCTGCGCGGTCGTGCGTTTGTGTCTGGGAAGAAAATGGAGCGTAGGGGTTTACTCATGCGTTTTAATGCACGGACGAATCCGCCCGTGCGTGAGTAAAATGCACGGTCGACCTGTATCTTTGTGATCTCAGAGCGTCGGATTTTACACGTGCGTTTGAACGCACGTGCGGCATTGGTCGTGCATGAACAAATCGCACGGGCGGCACAGCATCTTCTCCAAGCCATATTTTATCCGTTAATATCGCACGGTCTGCGCACGATCGTGCATTCGACCGTGCGTGACCAATTTTCATCCTGTTTCCTATAAAAAGCAGTAATCAAGGCAATCAGAAAAAGGACCGGGAGAGGACGACCGGGAGCGATTTAGAGAGCGGGAAATCTCTTCCTTCCCGCTGCTCTTGAGGGTTGAAGGCTTCCCCTTCATCTCCTCTACCATCAAGGCCATTTCCGGTGATTTCCACCTCCATCCTTCCATCCGGGAGCATTAGGGAGCTTCATCCACCATTAGCTCAATCATTCCTCGCCAAGGAGACCAAGGAAGCGCTGAAGATCGTAGGAGCTGTGACAGCCTCCTTCGAGCCAAGCTCACCATCTGAGGGCCGAGTCCGGAGAGAGCCCGACAACCTCTCATTCCGGCCGTGAACCCAAGACGTGACCTCTTCTTTGTGGTCCTCTCTAACCTTGAATGCTTTTACTTCATTTTGTGTTGTATGAACATGTGTTAAGCTAATCCTAAGTAGTTTTGCTTTCCTTCATATGCACTGATGTTGTGGTGGCATGAATAGCCCCTTTGTTCCTAGTGATTTTCTGTGATTTGTTGTGGGTGAAGCCACTAGCAATTGCTAGTGGTGATGTTTTGAGAAGAGGTGTGTGCGACCCTCAACCGTCATAGTGATTTCCCGTCCACGCGCCTTTCGAAGCACGGCATCGCGGCCGTTGCACCCATCTCGCCGTGCGAAGCAGAGTTTTGGCCCGCATCTTTCTTCATTCTGCAATAGCGTAGGAAACCAAATCAAACCCCCCTGGTTACTTATCACTCCTTTTAACTGATTTCCTGTTTAGAGCAATTCGTACTACCCAACTTGCAGTCCTTGAGAGATCGATACTAGGGGATAACTTCCCATTTTTATTACTTGAGCGACCGGTGCACTACCGTCGTATCGCATTACGTGCCTGCTAATTAGCAGTGCCGAAATAGCGCATCAAGTTTTTGGCGCCGTTGCCGGGGACTGCAAGCGTGTGTGATTTGTTCTTCTTTGGAGATCCGTTTTAAGGTCTTTTTGTTTTTTTGATTATCTGCTTTCGTGTTGAAGAAGTGTATGCATGGAAGAGATCCCGGTGAGTGTGCAACATTTGACCCTGAGATAGAGCGTACTCTGCGGGCACGTCTACGTGCTGCTGCCACCATGGATGTTAATGGAAATCAGGCTGATCCCGGAGTGGGAAATGCACCGGCCATGGGGCAGGATGCTGACGAGAATGAAGTGGCTAGGCCACGACCTAGGACTATGAGAGACTACACTACACCCACTGTTGGGAGTGTGTACCCTGGATTTGGCCCAGCTATCACCAACAACAACTTTGAGATAAAGCCGGCCATCCTGAACATGATCCGCAATCAGGCCCAGTTCTCTGGATTAGCAAGTGAAGACCCCCATCTTCACTTAATTGAATTCGCGGAAATCTGTGGAACATTTCGTTATGCAGGATTGGCTGACGAGACGGTGAAGCTTAGGATATTCCCTTTCTCTCTACGTGACAAGGCAAAGGCGTGGCTCCACACGATCCCTGCCGGTACAGCTACCACTTGGGACGCCCTGCAAGAAAATTTTTTGGCAAAGTTTCACCCTGTTGACAAAGTTGTGAACTTGCGGAGGGAAATAGCAACCTTCCAATAGCTTAATCAGGAGGCTCTCTCAGAAGCTTTGGAGAGGTTCATGAACCTTCTCCGGAAATGCCCCCAGCATGAGCTGCAACCGTAGCCCATAGTAGAAAATTTTTATTTTGCTATTTAACCTAACTATAGGGCCATGATTGATGCTGCTGTAGGTGGAACTATTATGAACCACACCCCTGAAGAAGCATTGCGGATCGTCCAAGACACTGCCATTCATAGTTCCTTTTGGACTCCCGGAAGAAACGCTCCAAGGAACACTCGCGGTCTTTTTGAGGTGAACACGTCTGGTACACCTGCGGAAAGTACCATGCTACTTAAGAGGCCTACCCCCCCTTCTGCCTCAGTGATGATGATCTCATGTCAAGGCTGTGGAAACCCAGGGCATCATGCATATGAGTGCCCCACAGGTGAGCAACCTAATGAAGCTTCTTTTGATGAAAGTATTAATTATATTAATGATCAAACTCAAGGAGCTCCGTTCAATAACACTTATAACTCGGGCGTAAGAAGTCATCCGAACTTCTCTTGGAAACAAAACATTCCAGGCCAACGATGGCAAGGAGGCTCACATCAATACGATGCTCAAGCCTCCAGTAGCCAACCGCGGCCGCCTCAACCGAGTTATAATCATGGTGTCCCAACTCCTAAGAAGAGCAACCTTGAAGAAATGATGGAAAGGTTTATGCATGTCGCGAACTCTAACATGGTTAACCAAACCGCGTCCATGCGCAACTTGGAGACGCAATTGGGCCAATTGGCTCAATTGTTAACCGAGCGGTCGCAAGGGACCCTTCCTAGCAACACAGAAAAAAAATCCTATAAATCAAGGGAAGAGTCTCACCGACACGGATGTGGTTGACCCAAATGAATTAGTCATCAATTATTCTATTAATAATATCCAAACTGCTGCCTTATGTGACTCCGGATCATCCCGCAATGTCCTTGCATTGCAAGACGTGGCTAAACTGCAACTCGAGATGAACCCGGATGATCGGAAGTCTTTGGTGCTTGCTAATGGGACTATTATTCAATCTGAGGGGGAAGTGAAGAATGTTGAAATCATGGTTGAGGGGACGGTAATGGTCGCTGACTTCCAAGTGTTGGGACCCAAGGAGAATAACTCTATCCCCATCTTGGGAGTGCCGTTCTTGAAAGAGAGCGGTGCCACTTTGGATTTTTCCGCTGGGAAAGTTATCATCCCTACCTACCCCAAAATTGTGACTGAAACATTGCCTTGCTTTTCCCAAAATATTTCTGAGAAATCTCTTAGTGATGCAGGAATCAAAGTTGAAATAGTACAGTTGGACGAAGAAAAGGAGGAGAAACAATCATGCGGAGAAGGAGAAGAAATAGATTTGAGAAAGGAATGCGACCCGGAAAGGGAGGAAGATCTGGTGTCTGAACCCATTCAGCTGAACTTAACTCGGGACAATGTCCCATTCTTATCTGACAATAAATTTTGTAATAAACTTTTTAAACAGACGGTCTCTTGGGCTGACCCAGTTGCCACTATGGTAACGGGAGTGATGCCACCCACCACTAAGGTGGGAAAATCTGACGACTACCAACGCTGGCGCTCTCCTACTGTGGAGAAACTGAAATTTGAAAGAAGAGTAGTGCTCGCTCCACTGCTTCCAGTGGCAAGTTGGCAGAGGCTAGGGAAAAATTGGGTAATACCAATTTTGGCCCTAAAGCTTTCACCTCCAACCTACAAGCCATGGGGACGTGCACTACAAAAGCGCGTATAGCTGAGTTCTTTTGTTTTCTTTGCTGTGATCTGTCTGTGAAACTTTTTCTCTAGATTCTCTGCTTTGAACAATGAATAATACAGGTATTTGGTCCACCTTAAAGGACATTAAACAAAAGCGCTTCTTGGGAGACAACCCATGGGAACCACCCAGTTCCGTCTATCTGTTTAATCCTTTTGCGTAATGTTATTTCAGTTTTGCTAACATTGTAGGTGAAGCTATGCTCTCGCGTGGAAGGGGATTTATCTTTAAAGAAATTGGGATTACCGCACTTCTGGCATGCTCCTTTGTGAGCATAGGTCAACTCTTCCCCTCTCTTACTTATGTTTGAATTGCTTATTTTAGATGTTCTCAATCGAGTCTGGGGGAGAGAGTGAGCTGTGCACGTGCACCCACGTTGCATGACATGCTAGAATGTGCTGAGTTAGGATTTATATTTTGTTGCATACACTTGCACCTAGTTAACGCGCACTTGATCACGCGTGCTTATTGGGTATCACTGCGAGGTTTTCCCGCTCATAAGAATTGAATTGTTAGTATTTGAGTGAGAAGTAGAGAAAAATGTTGACTCGAGTAGTGCTCTAGTCATGTGCTCCCGTCACACTAGAAATTCAATTAGGGTAGAATAAAATTCAGAGTTGTAATGTAATTATTTCTGTTATAGTAGATGAAATTTATTTTACTTTAGTGGTGAATCCGGTGAATCCAACGGTAGCAATAGGTCGAGTGTAGCAGGCTAGTAGTAGCTTATTACTAGGGTCGAAAGGAAGGACAACCTTTCTCGGTGGCTATTGCACTAGGCGACTCTCGACACGATTGTGTTGATGTACTCGTCATGAAATGTGATATAGGCCACCTCTTGATCTGTTTGTGCTTTTGAAATCCTAACCTACGTAATCACCATTGCAAGCCCATTTGAGCCTACTCTTCCTCCTTGTTTAGCTCCACTAATAATGTAACCAAAGCCATACAGCCGAACCTAAGTTCGCACCAACCATTGAGCTGAAAGAAATTTCTTTCTCGATCGCATTTGGTGTCATCTATGTTGCGTATGGCAGCTTTAATTTAGCTAAAGGAGTCGTTTTATTGCGCTTAAAAATATTCTTTTTCCGAAAAGAGAAAAGAAAAGAAAAGAAAGAAAAGAAAAGAAAAATAAAAGAGTTGTGCAATAATAATTCTCTCTCGGCAAAATTTTCGTATATCTGGCTCAATAAGCACCTATTGTTCAGTTGAAGTCCGGGGGTGTCGTGTAAATACTAAAAATGTTGTATGGGTGATTGTCATTCTCTTGAGTGCGACGGTTGTGTTGAGTGCGATTCCCATCGTCCTTCTACTTACCTAGCCTATACTCAACCTAAGCCCAATAATTGCCTATAAGTCCTATTGATTTTAGTTACGAGTCGTCTCACGCAGTAGAGAGGGTGTGAACGTGCAAGCCTATGGACACCGACTTTGATGGATTTCTTAGGAGATTGTCCCTAGCTTCGATTTGAGTAATACTTAACTCATTAGTCACAATATTTTCCCTTTTTGCGCGACCGAAAGATTCACCAGGATTCACCATCCAAATAATATAAATTCCAAACTACTGTTTTAGAAATAATTAGATATAACCTTGAGTTTAATTCTGTTCTAATGTATTTCTACGTACAAGAGCATGCGACTTCGCATAATTCTTTACCGCTCAAACTTATGCTAACATTCAATTGTTCCGACAGGAGAGCTGAGTAGTTTGCCCGAGACGTGCAAATGGTTATGTCTGGGGGTGTGATGAGTCCCATATATATATATTTTTGGACTCATTTGGGCTGATATTCTAGTGTTTGCACCACATTTTAGTCACGTTTTCATTTACATATACTATTCCATGCTAGGTGCACCATTAAGACCATTTCGATGTGCAATTGCATTCCTCGTTGTTGGGGGTAAGCACATTGTGCTCCCATTCCCTTCTTTTATGTATCCTTGTGCTGGACGTGTATTCCCAGCTAGTATATCTCGTTTGCAGGTGACCTGATCGTCCCATTTTCCCCCAAATGTAATGTCCGTGCATATCGCGCTGTCGTGCATTTCCTTGACGCACGGTCTGCGCGGTCGTGCATTTGTGTCTGGGAAGAAAATGGAGCATCTGGGTTTACTCGTGCGTTTTAACGCACGGGCGAATCCGCCCGTGCGTGAGTAAAACGCACGGTCGACCTGTATCTTTGTGATCTCAGAGCGTCGGATTTTACCAGTGCGTTTGAACGCACGGGCGGCGTTGGTCGTGCGTGAACAAATCGCACGGGCGGCGCAACGTCTTCTCCAAGCCATATTTTATCCGTTAATATCGCACGGTCTGCGCACGATCGTGCGTTCGACCGTGCGTGACCAATTTTTAGCATGTTTCCTATAAAAAGTAGGAATCGAGGCAATCAGAAAAAGGACCGGGAGAGGACGACCGGGAGCGATTCAGAGAGCGGGAAATCTCTTCCTTCCCGCTGCTCTTGAGGGTTGAAGGCTTCCCTTTCATCTCCTCTACCATCAAGGCCATTTCCGGTGATTTCCACCTCCATCCTTCCATCCGGGAGCATTAGGGAGCTTCATCCACCATTAGCTCAATCATTCCTCGCCAAGGAGACCAAGGAAGCGCTGAAGATTTTAGGAGCGGTGACATCCTCCTTCGATCCAAGCTCACCATCTGAGGGACGAGTCCGGAGAGAGCCCGACAACCTCTCATTCCGGCCGTGAACCCAAGACGTGACCTCTTCTTTGTGGTCCTCTCTAACCTTGAATGCTTTTACTTCATTTTGTGTTGTATGAACATGTGTTAAGCAAATCCTAAGTAGTTTTGCTTTCCTTCATATGCACTGATGTTGTGGTGGCATGAATAGCCCCTTTGTTCCTAGTGATTTTCTGTGATTTGTTGTGGGTGAAGCCACTAGAAATTGCTAGTGGTGATGTTTTGAGAAGAGGTGCGTGCGACCCTCAACCGTCATAGTGATTTCCCGTCCATGCGCCTTCCGAAGCACGACATCGCGACCGTTGCACAGATCTCGCCGTGCGAAGCGGAGTTTTGACCCGCATCTTTCTTCATTCTGCAATAGCGTAGGAAACCAAATCAAACCCCCCTGGTTACTTATCACTCCTTTTAACTGATTTCCTGTTTAGAGCAATTCGTACTACCCAACTTACAGTCCTTGAGAGATCGATACTTGGGGATAACTTCCCATTTTTATTACTTGAGCGACCGGTGCACTGCCGTCGTATCGCATTTCGTGTCTGCTAATTAGCAGTGCCGAAATAGCGCATCAACACCCTCCAGGAGCGAGGCTCAACTGGAGGTGGAGAAGAGTCGACAACCTTCAGGAGCGAGGCTCAACTGGAGGTGGAGAGGAGTCGACACCATCCAGGAGTGAGGCTCAAGTGGAGGTGGAGAGGAGTCGACACCCTCCAGGAGCGAGGCTCAATTGGAGGTGGAGAAGAGTCGACACCCTCCAGGAGCGAGGCTCAACTGGAGGTGGAGAAGAGTCGACACCCTCCAGGAGCGAGGCTCAACTGGAGGTGGAGAGGAGTCGACACCATCCAGGAGCGAGGCTCAACTGGAGGCGGAGAGGAGTCGAAACCCTCCAGGAGCGAGGCTCAACTGGAGGTGGAGATGAGACGACACCCTCCAGGAGTGAGGCTCAACTGTAGGTGGATAGGAGTGGACACCCTCCAGGAGTGAGGCTCAACTGGAGGTGGAGAAGAGTCGACACCCTCCAGGAGCGAGGCTCAACTGGAGGTGGAGACGAGTCGACACCCTCCAGGAGCGAGGCTCAACTAGAGGTGGAGAGGAGTCGACACCCTCCAGGAGCGAGCCTCAACTGGAGGTGGAGAGGAGTCGACACCCTCCATGAGCGAGGCTCAACTGGAGGTGGAGAAGAGTCGACACCATCCAGGAGCGAGGCTCAACTGGAGGTGAAGAAGTGTCGACACCTCCAGGAGCGAGGGTCAACTGGAGGTGGAGAAGATTAGACACCCTCTAGGAGCGAGGCTCAACTGGAGGTTGGGAGGAGTCGACACCATCGAGGAGCGAGGCTCAACTGGAGGTGGAGAGGAATCGACACCCTCCAGGAGCGAGGCTCAATTGGAGGTGGAGAAGAGTCGACACCCTCCAGGAGTAAGGCTCAACTAGAGGTGGAGAGGAGTCGACACCATCCAGGAGCGAGGCTTAAATGGAGTTGGAGAGGAGTCGACACCCTCCAGGAGCGAGGCTCAACTGGAGGTGGAGAGGAGTCGACACCCTCCAGGAGCGAGGCTCAACTGGAGGTGGAGAGGAGTCGACACCATCCAGGAGCGAGGCTCAACTGGAGGTGGAGAGGAGTCGACACCCTCCAGGAGCGAGGCTCAACTGGAGGTGGAGAAGAGTTGACACCCTCCAGGCTATTCGCTAGACGAGTGAGCTCAACTGGAGGTGGAGAAGATTAGACACCCTCCAGGCCATTCGCTAGACGAGCGAGCTCAACTGGAGGAGGTGCTAAACAAATTTTAGGCTCCTAGCGTCGACTAGGTGGCAACTCTCTACTCGAGGACATTGAACTCACTTGAGGGGGCAACTAGCCAGCCTACAGGGGAGGAGCCCAGTGTTATGGCCTGGTCTACGACAACAACACATCTCGAGGACTTCAACTCACTCGAGGGGGCAAGTAGCCAGCCTGCAGGGGAGGAGCCCAGTGCTACGACCTGGTCTACAACAACACTCTGCTCGAGGACATAGAACTCACTCGAGGGGGCAAGTAGCCAGCCTGCAGGTGAGGAGCCCAGTGCTACGGCCTGGTCTTCGACAACAACACATCTCAAGGACTTAGAACTCACTCGAGGGGGCGAGTAACCAGCCTGCAGGGGAGGAGCCCAGTGCTACGGCCTGGTCTACGACAACAACACATCTCGATGACTTCAACTCACTTGAGGGGGCATGTAGCCGGTATGCAGGAGAGGAGTTCGTGCAGCGACCTGGTCTACAGCAACAACACATCTTGAGGACTTCAACTCACTCGAGGGGGCAAGTAGCCGGTATGCGGGAGAGGAGCTCGTGCAGTGACCTTGTCTACGGCAACACTCTGCTCGAGGACATAGAACTCACTCGAGAGGGCAAGTAGCCAGCCTGCAGGGGAGGAACCCAGTGCTACGGCCTGGTCTACGAAAACAACACATCTCGAGGACTTCAACTCACTCGAGGGGGCAAGTACCCGGTATGCAAGAGAGGAGCTCGTGCAGCGACCTGGTCTACGAAAACACCACATCTCGAGGGGGCAAGTAGCCAGTATGCAGGAGAGGAGCTCGTGCAGTGACCTGGTCTATGACAACACTCTGCTCGAGGACATAGAACTCACTCGAGGGGGCAAGTAGCCTGCCTGCAGGGGAGGATCCCAGTGCTACGGCCTGGTCTACGGAAACAACACATCTCGAGGACTTCAGCTCACTCGAGGGGGCAAGTAGCCGGTATGCAGGAGAGGAGCTCGTGCAGTGACCTAGTCTACGACTACACTCTGCTCGAGGACATAGAACTCACTCGAGGGGGTAAGTAGCCAGCCTGTAAGGGAGGAGCACAGTGCTACGGCCTGGTCTACGACAACAACACATCTCGAGGACTTCAACTCACTCTAGGGGGAAAGTAGCCAGTATGCTGGAGAGGAGATCGTGCAGTGACCTGGTCTACGACAACACTCTGCTCGAGGATTTTAACTCACTTAGAGTACCTGAGAATATAGTTTCATTCTCTCCCCTAGTAACTAGTGTGCGTGCAAAGAGAGTCGGTACTCGAGGGGTAGATCGGCCAATATGCAAGGGGGAGCTGATCTCGGCCGGCAATGCAGAGGCTTGGACTTAGGATGGCGCACTGAACCCGAGACATCATCTCATTGCTCGATCAGAAGTTTCAAGGGGAGAGGTGAGATCACACATCCTAAAATATTTTTGAATATATCATACTACTTCGAGTGGATGCTCGATCTATCTCCTAAGAGTTTTGCAATAGAGAGAGCAATATCGCTATATGTAGTGAATAGTAATAAGAAGAATAAGTTTTACGTGACCTGATTCATGATGTCTTTTCCTCGCCAAAGTGAGTTATGAATAATTGTCCTTTGAGTTTTCATCAGGAAGTATAAGCTGTTGAATAAGATCATCCCAAATAAGAACACCCATCGTGAGTAAGCATTCGCCGAATATAGATTTCTTCTGGATCTTGCAGAGATGAGTAGTTGGATACATCCTCGCGAGTAGGAACTCGTGGAACGAAAGAGAATACCATGAAGATATGAACTCGCTGAGTATCCGCTCTCGAGCTAGAACTAAAGAGAACACCATAGTTGCTGAAGTGATGACCTCGCGAGTGCGGACTCGCGGAATTAATGGAACACCATAGTTGCTGGAGTGATGACCTCGCGAGTACGGACTCGCAAAATAAATGGAACACCATAGTTGCTGGAGTGATGACCTCGCGAGTGCGGACTCGCGAAATTAATGGAACACCATAGTTGCTGGAGTGTTGACCTCGCGAGTGCGGACTCGCGTAATTAATAGAACACCATAGTTGCTGGAGTGATGACCTCGCGAGTACGGACTCGCGGGATATAGAGGAAAACACCATGACCCTGTCATATGGATCCCTCTATGACGGTTGTCATGGTGGTCAAGATGTCAAAGTGACACTATTTGCATATCAGATGAAAGCACTCATGGGTTTTACCAAAGCACCCATGAGTATTAATATGTACTATGTATGAAAATATGTTAGCAATAAAAAGAGGTGAAAATGAGGGCAATACAAGTGTCACATTTGATACCTGTAGGCAGTATCTGGTGGCCTTAATTTCTTCTCGACTGGCCTTAAGTTTCCCTGCAGGCAGTATCTGCGAGTAGAACACCTGTAGGCAGTATCTGCGAGTAGGATACCTGTAGGCAGTATCGGCGAGTAGGATACCTGTAGGCAGTATCTGCGAGTAGGATACCTCTTTCCTGGTCACCTTGCATCTCGCGAGTAGGACGCTTGCGGGCAGAATATCTGCGAGTAGTATACCTCTTTCCTGGCCGCCTCGCCATCTCGCGAGTAGGACGCTTATTGGCAGAATATCTGTGAGTAGAACGCCTGTAGGCAGTATCTACGAGTAGGATACCTGCGAGTTGATTGAGCTCTCCAGAGCTGGAAATCGCCTCAATTTGAACTCGCCTGACCAGGTACTCGCCTCGCTCCCTTCTCATCAAGGCTCATCGTTAGGTCTCACACTAAAGTTTCTTACTCCGGTCATAGTCCACGCTCACCGCACCAAAAATGTTGGAACCCGGATACCGGTCCAACTGTTCGAGACTTGGGGGTGACCAGAGACTACTCGTTTAGTGATCGACCCACGCAAGACAAGGTGAAAAGAAGCTAGAGAGCATACAAAACCACTCCAACCTGCCTATAAATGAGACCCGCATGCTGCAGCAAGGATGTCCCGCCATATACCCGGAAGTCTATAAGAACTTCCCCTCCTAAAGCCAATGCTGAGCTTGGCACAAGAGAGGCAGGCAAGGTACTCGCCCACCATAGGGGGGTGAAAGTGCCTTCTACTTGTGCCTTGGGGTCCTATTTATAGGCAAATCCAAATGGACTGTGAATAGCTGCTCCCACCTTCGGAAATGGGCTGCAGATAGCGGCTCCCGCCTTTTGACGGGGTGAAAATCTGTACTCGCCCAGGTGGGGGAGGTCTTCTGTACTCGCCCAGGTGGGGGTGGTCTTCTGTACTCGCCCAGGTGGGGGAGCTCTTCTGTACTCGCCCAGGTGGGGGGAGCTCTTATGTACTCGCCCAGGTGGGGGAGCTCTTCTGTACTCACCCAGGTGGGGGAGGTCTTCTGTACTCGCCCAGGTGGGGGAGCTCTTCTGTACTCGCCCAGGTGGGGGAGCTCTTCTGTACTCGCCCAGGTGGGGAAGCTCTTCTGTACTCGCCCAGGTGGGGGAGCTCTTCTGTACTCGCCCAGGTGGGGGAGCTCTTCTGTACTCGCCCAGGTGGGGGAGCTCTTCTGTACTCGCCCAGCTGGGGGAGGTCTTCTATATTGTCCTCGTGCATTTCTGATCTCAACAAATTACGGGTTATACAACATCATTTTCAGATTCTGATTCTGATTCTTCATCTGAGTTGTTTGCTGAGGCATTGATATCCATCATACAGAAGCTTCTTTCTTCTTCATTATCCTCATCATCACTGGAGCTGGATGATGATGCATTCTCTGACTCACTACTTGAGTCATAGATAGCCATCCAGCATTGGTCTTTCTCATTTGATTTTTCTTCATCTTCAGATGAACTGGATGAAGATTCTGACTCAGTTTCACACCAAGTTTCAGCTACAAATCCTCTTCCCTTATGCTTTTGCTTATGGGAGGAAAACTTGCTGGAGTGCCTTCTTTCTTCTTTGTCTTTTCTCTTCTCCTTCTTCTGATTCTCTGGACACTCAGGCAGTATGTGTCCAGGTTTCCTGCAACCAAAATAGATAATTTCTTTAGAATTTGATTTATCATACCTTGGCTTTTCCCTTGATCTGGAATCCTTCTTTCTGAAATCCTTTCTAGCCATTTTATAGAATCTCTTGGCTAGTAAGCTCATAAACTCCATATCTCCCGGAGCTTTTTCTTCTTCTTCAGTAGCTTGGAAAGCCATACTTTTCTCCTTCTTGGATGCTGGACATGAAGTAGATTGTTCAGCTTCTCTGGATTTGATAAGCTGCTTATAGGATTTGAGTTTGCCTAACAAGCTCTCAGTAGAGATCTCATTAAGGCTTCTGGCTTCTTTGATTGGCCAGATCCTAGAGTCCCATATGTTGGGGAAGCACATAAGGATCTTATCATTGATCTCAGTGATGGAGATCACTTTGTCCAAGGTCTTCAGCTCAATGATTATGAGGTTGAGCCTATTATACATATCAGCCACAGTCTCAGATTCTCCCTTTTTGAAATTCTCATATTGAGAAATGAGGTGGGATCTTCTGTCCTTTCTTTCATCTGCTGATCCTTCAACCATGTTGTTGAGAGATATCCAGATCTCTCTTGCTGAAGTGCATTCCACCACTCTTTGGAAAATGTCATCAGACATTGTTTGTGCCAAAATGTTCATTGCCTTGGCATCTGCACTTCTCTGCTTCTTCTGTGCTTCTGTCCATTCAGGTGGTGGAACAATATTGTTTGTTGTTGTGGTTTCAGCACTTGTTGCTGCTGTAGGTTTAGGAGGTCCTGATAAAATAACATTAAAGATATCCTCATCAACAGAATTCATGCACAATCTAATCCTTGCCTTCCATAGTGCAAACTTATTGAGACTGCACATCGGAGGTCTTGTGCTGGAATATTCTTTGTTTTGTGCCATGAGTTTTTAGAAAAAGAAAACTCTAAAATAAATTTAAGATCTAATTGATCTTTTTGATTCAGGTGTTAGCCTGTACAGAATCAACAACCCTCTGATACCAATTGAAAGTGAGGTTAGATCTTAGATTTACTCTAAGGGGGGGGGGGGGGGGGGTGAATAGAGTATTAAAACTTTTCACTTAATTTTATAGCTGAATTAAAATAGTGATACTTATATGTGTATTGCAGAGTGAGTTATAAAACAAAATAAATAAAACACACAGCACAGCACACAGAAAATCACAACACATAGGACACAAGGATTTTTATAGTAGTTCCCCAATAAACCTGGGTACGTCTACTCTTCTACCACACTTGGTAGGATTCTATTAGGTTTTTGATCAGGTGCCCTATCACCAAGGGGTGTTTGATCAGGTGTCCACACACCAAGTGAGCTTTTGATCAGGTGCTCTAACCCAACCACAAGTTTTTGTTCAGGTGCCCTACCACCAAGAAGTTAAATTTTGAAGGGAGTTATAACCATGTACAAGATGTGATAAGAAGGGTGTAGATGTTCTTCTCTGTCAATATTCTGAGAGAAGACTCTAGTGGAATGTTGTTGTAAAGCTCCTCTATCTGATATAAAATGTTTGATAGTAGATGGCTGGAGCTTTCTCTTGAAAATAGATCTTCCTTTATCTTCCTGATAGCTGATGAATCTGAGAGAATATGTTCCTCAGATTGTTTGTTACTCTTTTGAAGATCTGAACTTGCAGCAAAAATACTGAGAGAGTAGAGTTGATGTTCTCAGTGAATGAGTGCTGCTTGAAGAAGAAGAAGACTGAAAGGCTTTTTCTGTGTATATCTTTCTTCTTCCTCTCGACTGTATTATCCTTCTTATTTTCTTTTTCTATATAGTTATTCTGTAATATGTTGTAATGATAATACTGTATATCTTCTTCCTTTTCTTTTTGAAATCTCTGACAGATTTGAAATTCAAATCCCTTAATTTAAGGAATAAAATATTCAGAAGAGATATATCTGGGGACTATAAATCTGATACGTCATTTACCTTTTTCCTTTTTCATGAACGTGTCCTTTTCAGCTAAATGTCAACAACTATATTCTCGAAATAATAAAAGGAAAGATATAATCCTTACTTATCTGATGTAATAGAGTCGTTGCTGAAAGATCTGTGTTCAGAGAATATAATAAAATAATCTGTCTGAAATACTGAACTGAAATAACACATTTCGTCGAGCGTAGAGCTGAGTTCGTCGAACGCAGAATGAGGTTCGTCGAACTGAAGAGAATAATATCTGATCTTCTGAAATAAATCTGCTGTAGAGAAATTTTCATCGATCTCAACAAATTTCGTCGAACACAATGTTAAGTTCGTCGATCTCAACTGAATCTGGCTGGAAGAATTGAATTAGTTGAGCTGAGAAGAACTTTCGTCGATCTGAACATCTGATACTTATTCTTTGAACGCAGAGTTGAATAAAATCGTCGACCGCTGAGACTGGATAATTTCGTCGACTGCTGAGACGAGTTCATCGACCGCTTAGATGAGTTCGTTGACTGCTGAGCCCTGAGAAGCTGAGACGCTGAGATTGAAGAAAGCCATTCGTCGAACGCAGAATGTAAGATGTTCGTCGAACGCAGAGAGCACTTCGTCGAACGCAGTATTGAGTTCGTCGAACGCAGAAAAATTGACTTTTCTTAAGTTCTATCAGCCTAAAACCTTGACCCTTTGGCCTATACATTGGGGTCAACTTAGTCCTAATAAACAGATAGTGATCCTAGCACAAATCAGTAATAGGGTTGTTCCAACAGAATGATCCATGGGTTCTTATACTTACGAAAATTGCCGCGGAGTGGTAGATCCTACCGCTGGCGGTAGTATAACATTTATCGCAAATGTCACATCATTGATAGTAAAACTTATAGTTGTAGTGTATATGCTTGTTTCAGACTATTTGCTATATAACACGTGTCTCGTACATAGACCAAATCAGAGTAAAAAATAAGGGTCTGGATGTCTATGCCAAACATGCAAAATCCCCCATCTTACGTGTATGTCTGTCCGATTTTATGGGTCTACTACATAACCCTTAGTCTTAACAAACATAATCAGGCGAAAAATTTCAAAAAATATACAATTTTCTGGAAAACACCACTTCTGTTACTATCACGCGGCGTTAGTTTGCTAACATTGGCGGTAGTATTAAATCCTATGTTTTACTAACTATTTTTCAAATTATGCATTTCTGTTTAATTCTTGTTACTCTTTAAATAATTAAAACAAAAAAATGTGTAAAACTAATCAAAATAAATCAAATACATGTTTTTTTTAAATTGACCATTTAAAAACCAAATACAAAATTTCAAAACAAATTTCAAATACATGTTTTTTTTCTTATTGTTTCTTTATGAGTGTTTGCTATTTTGTATTTTTCAATAAAAAATCAAAAAGTATAAAAATTGATTACTATTCATTGAAATGATTCAAGGATGATTAGGTTTATCTTTTGAAGATTAAAATACAATGTTAAATTCTAATTTCAACTATCTTAAAACATTGTTTTGTGTCATGCCTTGAACATTATCTTGAAATGTGCAATAAAATTGATTATAGGAATCATGTGTACAACTGTTTAATATGCCTCTAAGTTTGAGCAATGTTTTATATTTGATAATGATTTACTCACTCACCTCTTTGATAATCTACATATGATTTTAATCATACTCTAGCATGATTGTGTAGTGTAACAACTTAACATTATTAGATGTGTGATTAGGTTACCTACACCTCATAAAATTCTTTTTTCATGCACCCATTTTTTAAGAAGTGTGTTCTTAATCCAAAAACTCTTTGTTTGCAAAAAATAAGTGAATTCGGAGAACATTTTCACAAACTAAAATTCAAATGAATACATGACAAAGATAACTCCACCAAGCACAACTCACCCTCCCGATAAGTCTTAATGAGCACTGCGAGGTTGAGCACCTTGGAAAGAATTGTAAAGTGTCTTATGCAAACTCCTTTATACACTACTTCTTCTTGTACACCAGATTACCAATAAATAAAAGAAAAGATAAAATATATGTGATCCCCAAGCACTACTTTGCACCCTGATAAGTTTTAATGAACATTGTGTGTAGAGCACCTTGGCAGTTGTACTACTGTTTATGTGCATTGAAATATAATATAGCTATATGGGTGGAAGTAATTCTAAAAATGCATTACAGTAATGTTGTGTTTATTCCATTATACATGTCATGTGTTTTGATTAAATCATTTGTATACTCTTATCAAAAACACTACTTGTTGCTAAAACATCTATTTTATATTAAAACACTACTCTTATAAAAAAAGATCACCATGTTATATTTTTCAAACTATTTTTCAAACACTACATGTTGCTAAAACATCTTTTTTTCCATTAAAACAAAACTCTTACTCATTTACTATGCTTCAAACTCCTATAAATATATTATTAATCTTGAATCATGCTTTCCACTGTCCTTTCTACTTGTACGCTCGATCATGAATATTTTTTTACCCAACAAGTAATACTGGCTCCTTATCTAATGATACTCATTCTTACTCCAAACTTTCTACAAAAGGAGAAGAATATCAAAGTAATTCGAACTCAACCTTTACTCATTCACCATGTTGTATCACTAAGTCATAAATCATTGTCATGCTCTATCCCTTCTCTCCGCCCTCTTTTGATAATACAAAAAGGGGGAGAATAATTTTGAAAGAAATCCACACTTAAGGGGAACAAAATACGTAGGATGCTTTGATCATATTCGTGTTATCACGTTATCCTTTGCTATAAACACAGTTCTTATTGTTAAATGCTTTCTTTCTAAAGTGGATTTGTTATTATCAAAAGGGGGAGTTTGTTGGAACTTGCTTTCCACATCTCTTGGTTTGAGAATAACAAATCTCATTGTATTTGATCATACTTGCCATGTGTTTATAGTGTGCAGGAACTTCTACTTTCAAGCCTCTATGAGTACGAAAAAGAAAGACGATGAATTCCTTACAAGGTCAAAGTTCTGATACTAGCGCGTCACGTTAACGCTATCACTAGCGGTAGCATGTGCAGATTTGGAAACTTCATCGAAATGGAAACATTTGTAGAGAATGGAAGGTCGTTGAGACTGAATATGACAACTCTTACCGCTGAGCATTAAGGCTATCAATCGATGGTAACTTATGGAAGTCCCACAATCACGGTGCTGATTGAGGAGCAGAAAAGGAAGGAGATTCGATGACTGGGAATGATATATAGTAACGTGATGCGTTAGCATTACCGCGACACGATAGGTGGGGATACAAATTCTGGAGCCAGAAGGTTGCGAAAATGGCTAGATCCGCATTCCAGATTGTTGCCTAAAGAGGGTACCACCCAGCGGTAGCACTACCACTGGCTCTAGGATCTGAGCCTATTTAAAGAGCCGCCTACAACCATTTTGATTTGTCGATTTGAGAAGATATTGAACCCACAACTCCTGTATTCGTGAGAGACTCCACTTTGTATTCGTGAACGCTAAGAACCTGAAGAAAGATCAATCACGCCGACTTCATCTTCAAGTTCATCTTTTGAGGGAGTTTCTTTGATGTTTTAGTTTTTATTTAACCTTTTATCGGTAGAGAAATTCGCCGCGTGGTTGGCGACTAGGGTCTTGCGAGGTCTAGGGAGAATTAGTCTCGTGGGTGTGGTGATTAGGTCTAGGGTTAGATCTAGGGGCGGCTCGAGGCTTCATCTGGGGAGAGATATGCTAGAACCAATCAGTCCATGGGAGAAGGGTCGGTATAGAAAACCAAAGAGGTTTTTACGCATTCGGCTTAATCTCAAACGTCATTGTGATAAATTTTTGTAATGTTTTTCAAGCAATAATATTATCTATATTTCTTTAATATTGTTTTGCAAGTTCTGATCTTTGAAATCTAAACGAAAAAGGGGTTCTCTGTCACTAACGCCGCGCGGTAATGCTACCGCAGGCGGTAGCAACAGAGTTCACTTCTGTCTTGCCAAATATATCCCACTTTCATAAAAGCCTACTGCAGTATTTAAACTGAGATATTTTTCATGAATACTATCAACCTATTGGAATAAAATCAATTAAGCTCAAAAGTTCTTAAAACCCTTATTAACCCCCCCTCTAAGGGCATCTACAGATCCAACACTCTTCCTCTTCCTCCTCCCTGGTTAGCTTGGTAAGCTTGGCCAGGAAGCCACGATTCGAGGCCTCCCTTTGAACGAACTTATTGGCCCGCTCAATAAGCTCTTCGTAGGATATGGGGGGATCTCTGTTGATCTCCAACTTGAAAAGGCCCTCCCTCAGGACGAATGTCAGGGCTAGCTGCAAGGGGAAGCCATCTATTGGGAACAGTGCCCAACAATGTTCCTAATTTGAAGAAGTGCTCAGATCAATGATAAATGCACTATGTATTTGATGGAACATTTTATTCATGACTATAGCGGATAAATTATATGTCCAGTAATTCTCTAAGTCAAAAATCATCAAGAAGGACTGGACATATCGTTGAGATGATACACATATCGTTGAAATGCATGAAAGCTCCATCACTAGTATCAAGACTATAAAAGTAATAAAAATTCACTAAGCAAAATACCATATCAAGACTTAGCAGATAAATCATTGAGAAAGGAAACATATCGTCAAGACAGTCTCCACGATATCGTCTTGAAGAAACTTAATTGTTGAGAAATCTAAGTTCAGATGTCTCGACGATATCGTCTAGAAGAAGCAACATCATTGAGATAACAAGTATAAATTTTGAAAAAGTTATATCGTCTTGAAGGTAGAAGAAATCATATTGTGTAGAAGATTATGTAGATGACATCGGCTTGAAGATTTTATATCGTCTAGAAGATCAAGACAATATCGTCTTGAAGAAATATTATCGACTTGAAGAATAAGTCTAAGTCATATAGAAAGAAATACCTCGACGATATCGTCTAGAAGAAGCAATATCGTTAAGATATCAAATTAAGTCCTGAAGAAAGAAGTATGTCGACGATATCGTCGTGAAGATTATATATCATTGATATGATCAAGACGATATCGGCTAGAAGAAATATCACCGTGACCGATGCTAAGGTGCATTTAATGCGCTGATTTTCTCAGAAATTGAAATGCAGGGAATGTGCATAGTAATTAGTGAATAATATTATTACTTCCATATTCGGCAAGTTCCATGAACGGCAAGACATTTATGATAAAATATTATGCCAATTCTGTCAACATTTTCAAACTAGCAAATTGATTATAGAATAATCAATAAGAGCCTTTATGCAAAGTTGCAGAGGAATATTAATAGAAAGTCTTTCGATTTTGAACAGGTGAGTGGAGTTTCTCTCTTACATGAATACCGATTCAGATTAAGAAAAGAAAAGATGAAAAGAAGAGCTCAAGCAGAAAATCTTCATCACTTTGCTGAGAAGTCAGGAAAGAATCATCTTCCTATACAAAAAGTGCATCTATCATCTAAGAAGAAGATTCAATAGAAAGGTTCAGTGATTCACAAGATCTCTGGGTTTACATCTGCAAGAATAAGAAGAAGTCTGCTCAATCAAAGCTTTTATCTTGAAGTCTTCTCTTCTACAACAACAAACTCATCTATATTATCCTGTAGGGTTCTTTGTGAGCTTGAGCTTATAGGATCTTGTAACAAATCTGAGTTGGTAGGGTTTGGTGTGAGTCTGAGTTCTGTATGGTTCTTTGTGAGCCTGAGCCTGAGCCTGTAGGATCTTGTAACAGATCTCAATTGGTAGGGTTTTGTGTGAGCCTGAGTTCTGTAGGCTTCTTTGTGAGCCTGTAGGATCTTATAACAGATCTGAGTTATTGGTAGGGTTCTTTGTGAGCCCAAGTTGTAAGATCTGCTTATTGAGAAGAGATCTGAGAAGTTGGAGAAGTTGCCTAGTCTAGCTCACTACTAGATAGGTGGGAGGGATAGTGGACTACCTCTAGACACATTGTCTTGTAGGGAACCACTATAAATCCTGTGTTTTTCTGTGTTGTTTATGTGATGTGCTAGCTAGATTTTAAAGTAGTAACTAACATCAAAAACACCTAATCACCCCCTCTATGTGTATTATTGATCAACCCAAATCTTTCACCATCCATCTCATGGATATCTAGAACTACTTCCTGGAAGTGGTCGACGTAGTTTCCTAATGTCTCTCGTGCTCCTTGCACTAGATAAAAGAGGGTTGTCTCATCCTTCTTCCTCTTCTTTGCCGTGGAGAACCGCATCATCACTCCCCAATGCAGTTCTTCGAAGTAGTGGATGGAATCAACCACTAGTTGGTGAAACCAATATCTGGCTTTCCCCAAAAAGGTGATGGCGAAGAGCCTGCACTTGAAGGCATCTGACATAGTTCAGATGTAGACAACGTCTTCAAACCACTGGAGGTGGCAGACAGGATCATCCCTGCCAGAGTAATAACACATAACTGGCTCCTTGAACCCCTACGGATTGGGGGAAGAGAGGATCTCCTCATAGAATGGGCTCCTCCCACCTTGCTGGCGATGATCCTTGACCTGGCGAGAAACCCTGACATACTCTCCATATGGGAGAGGATCATGAAACCTCGCCGGATTCTCCACATCGCGGAACTGGATTCCCTGTGAGCTCGGCTAGTAGAACTGCGACCTCTTTGGTCGCCCGGGCTCCTCCTCCACATGCTCCTTCCCTAATTGTTGAGAGGGAACTCCATCTTTTGACGGAGTCATGCGATGAGGCAAGGTCATTTGCAATCTATACGAGGAAGCAAGACTGCTCGCAAGCTTCCATCCTTTCACCACACGAATTCCGCGAAATCCGCCTTCGTCACATACTCGCCTCCTTTTGTCCAGTTGCCGACAGCTCCTTCATAATCGCCAACTTCCACCATCTCGCTTTCTTGCTAGACTTTCTTCCTCTTACTACGATCCATGCTCACCGCACCAAAGTGTTGAAGCCAGGAAAGTCCCGGCCCTAAATATTCGGATCAATGCATCCAAAGGTTAGTTGTCCAGCGATTTGGCTCGACATCTTGATGGGAAACGATTGAGGGACAAAGAGTAAAACAACAGGACCCAGGTGTTGCAGCAGGGAGGTCCCACAACGTACCCAGAAGCTCAGAAGAGACTTCCCCTCCACAACCAATGATGGTCGAGCAGGGTATGAGGAAGGCCCCGACTTGGCGAGTATCAAGAGTGATGACGAAGGATGATGGGTCCAAGAGTTCGAAAATGAGGTTCCGGAAGCTCAGCCAAAGGTGCAGTTCCTGGTACACCTGGGGTCCTATTTATATGCAAATCAAAAGGAAGGTGGGGGGTCTTTTTTATAGCCAAGCCCAACCCGACGACTATGCGACATTAAGGAGATCTCGCCTAGCTTCGACTAGTATCATCTATGGTCTCCCACCTGGACAAGTATGAGGGTCTGCTCGTACATGCTCGCCTGTACTCGCCTAGGCTTTCTACTATTCCTGCTATCTGAGTTTGTCTTTTACCTCTGACTCCTGGCTCCTGCTTTAACTTTTGTCTTTGACTTCTACCTATTTGGCCTGAATTAAGTCTGTTGGATCGGTAGGCGCCCTTAGAGGGGGGGGGGGGGTGAATAAGGGTTTTAAAAACTTATAATATATTTTGAATAACTTTGAAAAAGCTTTGATTATTAAACTAGAGAAGATCAAGACAAATCAAGTGAAGTAAAAGACATGATTTTATTAACTTGAGAAGCATGATTACAAAACTTGATCTCTTATCGAATCTAGAAATCAAAGCTAATAGAAAGACTCTTTTTGTTTTCTATGCTGACTCGTATCCCCACGAACCGGTTGGCTTTAGCTGATCCTTCCCCGGATACGGCCTCAAGCCGCTCTAGCCAACCCTTCCCTAGATATGGCCTCGAGCACCCCCTAGACCTACTCCCGAGACCTAGTCGCCAACACGAGGCGAATTTCAGCCCTAAGTCCTACCCAGACCTAGTCGCCAACATGAGGCAAATTCACTAACCATTTACAAGAAGAATATGAAATGAAAAGACAATAATGTAAAGCTCCCTCTATGTGGATCTCTTGGAGAAGTAGACGAAGATGCAGAGTATGATCGTAGTCGATGCGGAATTTAGTCACGATGATGACGCGTGTTGAAATCTTCTCCACGGATCTCCTTTAGTCTTTATGGATTTGTGGGAGTATCTCTCTGAATCTTCCTTTCTATGATATGGCACGAAGCTCTGGAATTTAGGGTTGTAGAAGAGTAAGGAAGACGGAGCGAAGGGGTCCTTTTTATAGCCTCAGCGCCAGCGCCTGCGCCAGTGCTACCGCCAGCGCTATCCCATATTAAGTAATATTTTGCGCGCGAGAATCTTTAATCCGAGGAAACAATTCTCCCTTGCCTTCTGTGTGCGTCGCTACCGCCTGTGCTATCGGCTACCGCCAGCGCTATCCCATATTAGGACACATTTTGCGCGGCAGAATCTTCAATCTGAGGAAACAATTCCTCCTTGCCAACTGTGCTACCGGAATTGCACTATCATCGCTAGCGCCAGGCGCTAAGTGCTACCGTCGGCGCTAGTGAGAGACTTGGAATTGCTGGCTCAAAATTGGGGGCAACCACCCTTGAGTCATGTGGACTTTGATTTCCTGCACACTTAAACACACAAGATCAAATACACATAGGATTTGTTATTCTCAAACCTAGGAGATGCGGAAGACCATGTTCCAACAAACTCCCTCTTTTGATAATAACAAATCCATTAATGATAAATCAGAGCATTAATAAATAAGCATGATGAAACTATATTCATGTGTGTGTGAGAGTGATGACTTAGGATAATTATTGATTTTAGCATTTAGAATTGCTCCCCATAAATACATGCTCCCCCTAAGTGAATGCTCTCCTAATATGTAAGCTATCATATTAATTAAGCATTATAGTTTGATAGTAGATTAATATTTATCATGTTAGTTCTCCCCCTTTTGTTATTAGCAAAAGCGGGTAAGGAGACATCACTAAAAAGTTGCGAAGGAGATAAACGCATAATCGAGCTTGTAGAGAAGGAAATGATAAGGAGTTTTAGAATACTTTTTATTTAAATAGATCAGAGTTTGAGTATTATAACATTTTCATAAATCAGATTTTGTAGTATAACCAAAATGTAATGATTTCCAAGTAACTAAACTACCCAGACAATATGTCTACACCCTAGCCCCGTACTAAGTGACGGATGGGCATGAGGAGTTGCATACATGCCGTAGGTTGGGGTGTTAGTCCCATATGCAAACACTAGACACAACTTAACCTAGCACTCTTTCCCCCCAGTGCCTCGCAAGGCCCCACTGGAACCCTCCCCGGTTAAGGACAAGACATGACTAGAGATAAGGTTATCTAATGTCTACAACCCTACGCCCCCGCTATGGTGAGAAATGAAGTCTTGGATAATAATTATTGGAAATATTTAAGCATTTTAAATCTAGTGACATAGCCTATGGATTTATATTTTTATTTGAATTTATGAAAACACTCACATAGCTATTTTGAAATCCATTCATAATTCAGAATTTTAGCATTACAATTTTTTCATAGAAATAAATCAGAGTTTTTAGCAAAAAAAAGAAATATTCATGCGTAGAGTATAAAATCTACCAAGCAAGTCTATCATATGTTGAGAGAAAGGAATTTTGGTATTTAAGACTTTGATATAAGCATGAGAGCGCAAGGTAGAAATATATGGTGATGATGCAGAAGACTTATAGAAATACAAGAAACATCTTATTGTAATGATGATCCATAAAAAGATATATGAGTTAAATTTCATAAAGAAGATGTTTTTGTAAATCATTGTTCAATTAAAATCTTCAATAATGTAACCAAGCATGAAATAATGTTAAAAAAAAGATCACGACAATGTTATTTTAATTCATAATTTCAAATCATACTAAACATTGTAAAGAGCATGCTAGGTAATCTAGTGCATTTCATAAGTAAAGAATAGTATAGAATTAGCATTAGGATCCAATACTCATGAGAAGAAGTGTTATGGAAGATAATGATGTGTACATAAGTGTATTTTTTAGTAGAGTAAACACATGTTTTAATAAAAAATACAAGTAATATGTAAAGTAAGAGTACAATAAAACACAAATAATTTTACTTCCACAAACTTCGATGCACAAAAAAAATGTACAACTACCAAGGTGCTTTGCACACACAATGCTTATTAAGACTTATCAGGGTGCAAAGTAATGCTTGGGGGATCACATAGTTTTATTTTTCAAGATTGATTTTTATTGTGATCTGGTGTACTTAAGAAGAAGTGGTATTTATTTTGAAAGAAAGTTATGGTTTGCACAAGATACTTTACTATTCTTTCCAAGGTGCTCAATGTTCGAGCCAAAAATGCTCCAGGTCCACACTCGCTCAAGCTGAAAAGAGGTTGAGGAAGGAAACTGTTAGATGGTTGGTTACTTTGAGCTACGATGGAAGACAAGAGGGAGGAAAAAAGAGATGTCAAGGGTCTCCTGGGAGGAGATAGCAGAATCTGCTGAAAAAGAGGTAACGAGGTCTCTGAAATGAGATAGCTCCAGCTGTCGAAAATGAGGTAACGAGTTCTCAGAAATGAGACCGCTCCAGCTGATGAAAAGAGGTTCGATGGTCTCAAAAGTGAGACCGCTCATGTAAAAGACAAGGACTGGAAACACTCCCAAGATCTGCAAACCAAAGCCCCTACCCCCTATTTATAGGCGGGAGGGCCTGCCCAAACGGGTAGGTCAGGAAAGAACGGGCTGCCCGGAGCCGAGATTTCCTCAGGCCGAGGTCACCCCGAATGGGCGACCTGGCGAGGTCGCCCAGAGGGCGACCTTAGGCCGAGATCGCCCCAGCTGGGGCGACCTGCCTCAAGCCGAGGTCACCCCGAAGGGGCGACCTGGCGAGGTCGCCCAGAGGGCGACCTCAGGCCGAGATCGACCCAGCTGGGGCGACCTGCCTCAGGCCGAGGTCACCCTGAAGGGGCGACCTGGCAAGGTCGGCCAGAGGGCGACCTCAGGCCGAGATCGCCCCAGCTGGGGCGACCTGCCTCAGGCCGAGGTCACCCCGAAGGGGTGACCTGGTGAGGTCGCCCAGAGGGCGACCTCAGGCCGAGATCGCCCCAGCTAGGGCGACCTGCCTCAGGCCGAGGTCACCCCGAAGGGGCGACCTGGCGAGGTCGCCCAGAGGGCGACCTCAGGCCGAGATCGCCCCAGCTGGGGCGACCTGCCTCAGGCCGAGGTCACCCCGAAGGGGCGACCTAGCGAGGTCGCCCAGAGGGCGACCTCAGGCCGAGATCGCCCCAGCTGGGGCGACCTGCCTCAGGATGAGGTCACCCAGAAGGGGCGACCTGGCAAGGTCGCCCAGAGGGCGACCTCAGGCCGAGATCCCCCCAGCTGGGGCGACCTGCCTTAAGACGAGGTCACCCCGAAGGGGTGACCTGACGAGGTTGCCCAGAGGGCGACCTCAGGCCGAGATCGCCCCAGTTGGGGCGACCTGCCTCAGGCCGAGGTCACCCCGAAGGGGCGACCTCTCGAGGGAGGGATTACGCGAGGTGTGACCTCTAGGCGAGGTCGAGCGAAGCGTGACCTCTACTAGATGAAAGGCGAGACCACCTGGGCGGTGCGGGACCGCCAAGGCTTCGATCTTCGTCGAAAAAATACCTGGAAAGCCGGGAGAGGGTGTGGATTGCTTCGGTTACCTGCAAAAAGGCTAGCTCAAGGTGATCGCTGATTTTTGGGTAAACATAATCCCCGCATTTTTTCAAGTTTTGAGAAGCTTGAAAAAATAGAACTTACCCATGTAAATCAAGATCCACCTCTCTTGGGAAGACAAAATATGTGTATATGAAAAATGTAAATACCTGTGAGGACATATCAATGCCTGAAGAGAACTTGCTCGCAAGTACGTACATATTTCTGAATAAGGACTCGCGAACACCTGCTTCTATCTTCAAAAGGTACAAGAACTGGTATATGAAAAATTTAGTATGTGAGTACCTGAAGAGAACTTGCAAACACCTGTTTTTTTATCTGCAAAGGATATAAGAACAGGTATATGAAAAATCTAGTATGCGAGTACCCGAAGAGAACTCGCAAGCATCTGTATATCTCTGCAAAAGATATTAGAAGTAGGTAATGAAGATCTAAAGTATATCACCGCACCATTTCTGTTTATTCATACTTGAAGTGTAGGAAAAAGATTATCCCATTTATATAGAGTATATGAGTGTTTATTCACAATCACTTTGCTTTGATGTTGATGAAATAACATCTGTGTGAAGAGAAGAGATAACACTCATGCCTGTGGAGAGATAAACTAATATTCTGATATCATCACATTTACATATTTCAGAACAGTGAGTGTGAAGTCCATATAGCTGGTTGATTCTGACTTGCTGATATAATATTTTTATTGAGGTTATGTTAGCTGATGCCCAAACCAGCGTATGATTTTGCGAAATCCAGAAATGATAAATAGATTAATCATGAAATCCCAAAGTCTGGAAATCTAGAAAATCCGACATGATATATATATATATATATATATATATATATATATATATATATATATATGAAGTCCATGGTACCTGAAAAATTGATAGCCAACAAATAATTTGCATAATTATTTGGTAGCCATTGTAGTACATCCTGAAGTCAGTATGTTTTTCTTGCCAACGCATGTCAATCATAACATTAGTTGTTAGCATTTTATCATAACAATTTGTTATCAGATGTAATCATCTGTTTTCAAGCAAAGCAAGTTGATTAACTTGACAAGATGTTATGGCAATCAATGGCAATCGTTATAGAGAAAGAGATAGAAAGGAAAAGAGGCTGGGCTACCACTACACATCTGCGAGTGCTTCAAGCGAGATGTGGTCGCAGTGGGTTTTACGACCCTCACCTAAATCAGAGGTAATATTTCTACATTTGCAACCACGCAATGTTTATAGGTATTGATGTAAATAGCAGGAAGTAAAGTAATGAAAAAAAGCTTAAGACATAAAAAGGATAAATGCTTGCAATGAAGGATACAAGAATGAATATGGATATGACGTTTGATGTACCTGACTGCTGAGAAGATCTTCGCAATGTTAGCTGCTGATAGAACCTCAGTCACTGTCATACTTATTATAAGTAAAACTAAAAAGAAAAAAGAGAAGATACGAAAAAAGCTCCAAACAAGTGGGAGTCATACAAAACATGGAATAAAATGTTATTCTATCCCTTTCTGTTCTATGCACTTCTTTTATTTGAGGGAAAAACTCTCTGCTTTGTAAAGTTGTCTCTGCTAGAAGAAAGACAATCTTCATATTACCAAGTAACATAGTCTTGTAATTTTCCTGCCTTCCATAGTTGGTCTATTAGTTTTCTGAGAGCACGACAGTCTTCTGTATCATGACCAACATCATAATGATATGCGCAGAAGAGCTCTTGATTGTGATTTTCAACCTTAGACTTTAAAAGACGAGGTCTTCTATACTCTGGCATATTTTGAATATTTGTAAGGATCTCTTCCAAGGAGAGATTCAACTTAGTAGATCCTTCTGGGTGATTTTCATATTCAAATGTTGTAGGATCATAAGACTGAATGGGAGAGACTTCCAAGTATGGAGATGATATATTCTGAGGAAGAGAGTAAGACTCAAACTGTTCAACTTACGGAGGGCTCTGTGTCGAAGATGAGTGACTGTGATAGAGATTTCTCTAGTGTTGCTGAATCTTATGGTTCTGAGAACGCACATAGTTAGGATTCATCGCTTCACCTTCAATAAACTGATTTGCTATTTCGATGAGATGCTCATAAGACTTTGGCTCTTTTATGCTGACTTTATATTTGAGAGGGCCTTCTTGAAGTCCATGAATGAAGGCACATTTATACATCTCTTGATCAACATTAACAACCTCAAGAAGATCTCTTTGGAATCAATCGATGAAGTGAGCGATAGTTTCATTAACTCCTTGCTTGATTTGAAAAAGAGCTGTTGGGCATTTCTTTCGCTTCCTTGAGGTAGCAAATTTCAAGAGAAGTTCTCTTCTGAGATCCATAATGCAAGTAACTGATTGAGGTGGTAGCTTGTAGAACCATTCCAGAGCTTGACTGCCAAAGGTCATGACGAGAAGCTTGCACCTGATGCTATCTGATATAGTTCTCAACGCAACAGCTGATTCAAAGGCTTGAAGGTGGGAGATTGGATCTTCTCCCCCTAAGAAGGTTTGGTAGACGGGGTTCCTTAAACCCATTAGGAGCAGGTTCCCAACGAATTCTATCTGTAAAAGGAGAAGGTTCTTCCACTTCAGCTATAACTGGAGGGGCCGAAGGAGTTGCAACTTGAGGAGGAAGCTGCTGAATGATAGTTGCTATAGCTTGATTAATCCCATTGAGTTGCTGACGAGTCTGCTCCTGCTGTTGAGCAAGCTCTTTGCAAAATTGCTCCAAATGAACCTCCATGCGAAGCTCAAGAGCTTCCATAGTAAGTTCACCACTTGAATAATTTTGAACCTTTGTCATCTCCATTGCTACTCAAAAAATAGAAGTTGTCGAAAAGATAAAAACTGAAATAACTTTCAAACGGAGCCAAATTTTTTGAAATATGAAGGTTAAAAAATGCCTGAACGGCGAACCCGTTTAATTTTTGGATAGTTCAGGTCCATCCGGTCGCGGCAAGCTTTGAATTTCTGATTTCGGACACCCGGATCAAAAGTTATGACCGTTTTAAGATTTGGTGTTATGCTTGGCAAAATCTCATATCTTCACCGCAGCTGCTATTCATCAACCATTCTGATCTGAAGGTCGCGTGTTATGTTCGTGCCAAAAATGCTCCAGGTCCACACTCGCTCAAGATGAAAAGAGGTGGAGGAAGGAAACTGTTAGATGGTTGGTTACTTTGAGCTACGATGGAAGACAAGAGGGAGGAAAAAAGAGATGTCAAGGGTCTCCTGGGAGGAGATAGCAGAATCTGCTGAAAAAGATGTAACGAGGTCTCTGAAATGAGATAGCTCCAGCTGTCGAAAATGTGGTAACGAGTTCTCAGAAATGAGACCACTCCAGCTGATGAAAAGATGTTCGATGGTCTCAAAAGTGAGACCGCTCATGTCAAAGACAAGGACTGGAAACACTCCCAAGTTCTGCAAACCAAAGCCCCTACCCCCTATTTATAGGCGGGAGGGCCTGCCCAAATGGGTAGGTCAGGAAAGAACAGGCTGCCCGGAGCCGAGATTTCCTCAGGCCGAGGTCACCCCGAAGGGGCGACCTGGCGAGGTCGCCCAGAGGGCGACCTCAGGCCGAGATCGCCCCAGCTGGGGCGACCTGCCTCAGGCCGAGGTCCCCCCGAAGGGGGAGACCTGGCGAGGTCGCCCAGAGGGCGACCTCAAGCCGAGATCGCCCCAGCTGGGGCGACCTGCCTAGGGCCGAGGTCACCCCGAAGGGGCGACCTCGCGAGGTCGCCCAGAGGGAGACCTCAGGCCGAGATCGCCCCAGCTGGGGCAACCTGCCTCAGGCCGAGGTCACCCCGAAGGGGCGACCTGGAGAGGTCTCCTAGAGGGCAACCTCAGGCCGAGATCGCCCCAGCTGGGGCGACCTGCCTCAGGCCGAGATCGCCCCAGCTGGGGCGACCTGCCTTAGGCCGAGGTCACCCCAAAGGGGCGACCTGGCAAGGTCGCCCAGAGGGCGACCTCAGGCTGAGATCCCCCCAGCTGGGGCGACCTGCCTCAGGCCGAGGTCCCCCGAAGGGGCGACCTGGCGAGGTCGCCCAGAGGGCGACCTCAGGCCGAGATCGCCCCAGCTGGGGCAACCTGCCTCAGGCCGAGGTCACCCCGAAGGGGCGACCTCTCGAGGGAGGGATTACGCGAGGCGTGACCTCTAGGCGAGGTCGAGCGAAGCGTGACCTCTACGAGAAGAAAGGCGAGACCACTTGGGCGGTGCGGGACCGCCAGGTCTTCGATCTTCAGCGAAAAAATACCTGGAAAGCCGGGAGAGGGTGTGGATTGCTTCGGTTACTTGCAAAAAGGCTAGCTCAAGGTGATCGCTGATTTCTGGGTAAAAACTCAACCTCACAACGCTTATTAAGACTTATCAGGAGGTTCAAGTAGTGCTTGGTGGAGTTATCTTTGTCACTTTATTTTATGATTTTTGTCTTGTACAAAGTTCTCCGAATACATTTATTTTGCAAACCAAGATAATTTATGAGAAAGATAACCAGTTTTCTTAATTTTTAAAAGTGCAAATAAAGGAGTGTAGGTAAGATACTTGTGCAATTTTAATTCATAGTACTAATACAAAACATACACAAGCATTCTTAAATTAAGCACAAATGTAGACAATGCTAAAATAAGTGAGTGAATAAAGATCATTACCAAACATAAAACATTTACTCATACTTAGAGGCATGCTACGCATAGTTCTACACAACTTTCAATATAATTGATGCACATGGTAATAGATATATCAAAGCATGATGAAAACAATGTTCAAAGAGTTTTAAAAAATAAAGAGCAACATTATAGAAGTTCTAAAGAATAGATTAAATCATGCTTGATTTTCATAGGAAAATCCATGCAGTTTTTTTTTGATAGTGTTTTATATTTTTGTATTTGATTTTATTTTGCAAAAAGACATAACCTTTAAAAAAAAAGCAAAGCAAAACATATTTTTTGTAATTTGGTTTTTGTAATTTTGTATTTGATTTTTGCATAAGACATAAGAGACTTACAAAAAAACATATTTTTTTTGTAATTTTAGCTTTTATATTTTTGTATTTGATTTTTGCATAAACCAAAGAAAAACATATTTTTTGTAATTTGTCTTTTGTATTTTTGTATTTGATTTTTCAAAAATTAATTAGAATTAGAAGTGCAAAAATAGATAGTACAAATAGAATAATATATTTTTAGGAATTTTTCAAAATTTTAAGAATACAGAAAAACAAATATGTACGCTAGCGTCGGCGTTAGCGCTAGCGCGGGAAACAGTACACGATTTTTTATGATTTTGAAATTTTTAATTGTTGATCTTGATTAAGTGTCCCAATAGTAGTTTCATGCTGAAATCTCAGATTTTTAGGAGATGTTTTTGATGTTTCAAAATTGCGAAATTGCATTTGTGAATGTGCTTAAACTTGAAAGAGTTGGGACACAACACAAGTCGTAAGAAACTGAACTTTGCATCACAAAGCAGCACAAACAGTGGAGAATAATTGAGGAATTTTATAGAGTTTTAGTTTCTTAAAATAATCAGAAGGGTGCAATACCGCCGACGCTAGTGATAGCGCTGGCGCTATCGAGCCTTTAGTTAAATCCCGATCCCTTTTTCATTTTTGCCATTTTCATTCACCCTCTCCAGTAAAACCCTAGAAGACGACCCAGACCACGCGTAGATCTGAGGTAAATCTTCATCCTTTTTTATGTTTTTTGTTTTAAAACTTGATTTTGATGTTAGAGATGAAGATATTTGAGGTTTTTAGGTGGATTTAGAAACTAGATCTACAATGGTTGATTTTCTTCAAGATTAGTGTTTTTATGAGGATTTTGGTTTTGATCTTGATTTTTATGTGGATTTCTTGCATCTAGTAATTTAGGATCTGAAAGTGTTTTATTTTTTAAGGAGATTTTTACTATATCAGATTTGAGGAGTAGTGTCGGCGCTACAGTAGGCATTATTGATAACGACGGGCGCTATTGATAGCGCTGGCGCTAGTAACGGTTGCTTAATTTTTAAATTTTTCTTGTATGTGCAGATGGCACCTGGATCTAAGGGTAATAAAACAGCAGAGCTGGCCGTGGAAGCAGCTGTAGTAGGTGTTCCATATGTCATAGAGTTCGACTTGCCACGCCACTATCATATCATGCAGTTATTTGCTACTTCCGAGGTGTCGAATTTATTTAGTTCTGATAGATTTTCTTCGGAGTTAGTGTGGGATATTTATACACACTTGGAAGACCCATCACAGACCAGGCTGGATGGAGGAGTGCAGTCACAGGTGCAAGGACAAGTGGTGACCATTACCCATGAACAATTGAGGCTCGTGTTTGGATTGTCCCAGCATCCTAATCGGTTGGAGATTGTGGAGAAGTTCAGGGTGAACAGAGATTGGAATCAGGTGATGGTGCTACATAATAAGGAATGCAGAAGTCTGATCTCATCTGTGTCGACACTCACCGTGGATGCCCTAGTTGTTCAGGATGTATTACGCCATACAATTATGCTGAAGTTAGGTGACACAGCAAAGGTCACAGCCCAGCTCAGTTATGTCACTTATTTTATTTTGGAGGAGGAGAAGTTCGACGTGGCTGACTTATTACTTTCCCTGATTCGATATTCCTACAAGTTGCGGCAACCTTCCCGTCAGAGATACAATAACTTACCCCTAGGCGGCATCATACAGCGGGTGATTCAGATGATGTATCCTTCTATTGAAATGGGTTTCTACTTGATAGATTGCTACCCTCCTATCTATAGTACTTCTCACTTGCGAGCAACATTCATCCCGGATGAGCCATCGACATCTACTCGAACACCACTCCGGTGAGGAGCGTCATCTCGAGGGGCTCAAGATGATTCATTTGGGTCATTTCAAGAGGAGATGGGAGAGCGGATGGCAAAAGTGGAGAAGGATGTTTCAGGGATAAAGAGGATGGTGAAGTTTATGATCAAGGCCTTAAAGCTAAAACCATCAACACCAGAGCGGAGGGAGTGGGACATCCCAGATCAGGAGCCGCCCCGTCATTCGATTCGGAGGACTCGCAGAAGACACTCTCCAAGTCCTAGTGTGGAGGAGATAGACAAGGAGGAGTAGTGGAGTAGGACGGTCTGAGGGGAACAAGTTTTTGTTGTGTAATAATATAGGAATTTGAACACATGATTTTAGATGCAGTTTGCTAGCGCAGACGTTACCAGCTAGCGCTAGCGTTATCTGCAATGTTTCATTTTGTTGTTTCTGGATGCTTGAGTGTTTTTATCTGATCCTTCTTTGTGATTTTTTGTTATGAATTTTGAAGTCATGAAAAGAGATTTTTAGGCAATTTTAATATCATATGTAGTATATTTTAAAAACTTATGGTTAGAGATTTTTAATACCACATAATACTTTTGAGATCAGTTATTGATAAATGATGTATATATATATATATATAAGAATAATAGATAGTTTACCAAAAAAAATGATTTTGAGTTTTTATAAACTTCTTGAGTTAAAGTATATCATGAAGAAGAATAGTTGATACTTTATATTTTTTGTTGATTTCTACTTCATGCATTTGGTGATACTTAATGAGTAAGAGATTTAGGGATCCAAAGGGGACCAAGAGTGGTGGTTCCTTTGGGTACCCAAATATATTGTGTAGGTTTATGGTTAGATATTGATGAAATGGTTCGTTCATGTGATGTTAATGTTTCAGTTTTAGTTTTGGGCCTCCATTCCACCTTTGGTTTGGTGTTATTCTTATATGAGAAGTTTCCATAGCGATAGTCTTTATATTGATGATTTTTGAAGGTATTTTTCATAGGAAAGTTATGAGCATTTAATTTCATGTTGGGAGAAGTTTGATAATGATAGTATTTTGGAATTTCATTTTGAAGTTTTTTATTCCCATTGTTTGGTTTATTCATATTTTGAGATATCATATTTAACTTGCTCTTAGAGTTTTTTTGATATTGAGAATTTTTCTTTAAGATTTCCTTAAGCAAGATAATTTGAGTTTCTAATTCATTGTTCTTAAGCTTCAAGTTATGTCTAGCTTTGTTATACGCAATTGTGCTATTTTTAAGAGTGAAATAATTGAATCAATATGGTTTTGGTATTCATTTATGTATTTCTCAAATGTTTCATCCATCTCTTCAATTTCAATTTTATAACATTTGCATGTGGCACAATCACCTTTTAAAGATGAATTTTCTAAAGATAACTTTTCATTATGTTCTTTTGTACAAATAATTTCTTTTTCAAGTTCCTTAAGTTTTTCCTTAATATTTTCACAATCAAAACAAGGTTTTATGTTTTCAAGTGAAGGACAAGATGGTGAAACCACATTACAATTTGATTCTAAATTAACATTAGCTTTTAATCTCTTATTTTCTGACTGTAAATTTTTAATAGTGATTTTCAATTTCTTGATCTTACGTTTTGCAGTTTTTAGTATATTGAAACTAGAAATGGAAGTTATCACACAAGAAGAGGATTTTGACTTTCTTACAGCGCTTTTGGTAGAGGCAAAATGTGTGCATGAAGTTCCTTCGTTATCTTTTGGGCCTTCCTCCATCATAAATGTATCTTCTTTTTCCTTTGATGTATTGCTCTCTTTTTCCAAGTTTGTTTCCATGATTTCCATGGCTTTGCAACGAGAGAGATCATCTTGAATAGTAGTGGATGCTTGTATGTTCTTCTCATCCTGTGTTTGATCTATACCTGCGAGAGGAAAATCATACATTTCTTCAAGAAATTGCCAAACTTTGTATGCACTAGAAAAGCAATATATTAATTTGAAAATTTCATTTGATAGAGCACAAAATAAATATTGTTTGCCTTTTGCATTTAGTTGACGTTCTTTTTTATTTAATTCATCCGCGGGTCTTACAATGGCTAAATTCCATACTTCGATATCTAAAGTCCTAATAAATTTTTCAATTAAAATTTTCCATCCTTTATAATTTCTCCCTTCGAATAAAGGTGGTTTAGGAGATTTTTCTTCTTCATAAAAATTTACCCCACTAGTAGAAGCGAGATCATGAGACGCCATTATTCCCGGTTGTTAAGCCGATTTGGAATAACCTCGCTTTGATACCACTTGTTTGATCAGTAGGCGCCCTTAGAGTGGGGGGGGGGGGTGAATAAGGGTTTTAAAACTTATAATATATTTTGAATAACTTTGAAAAAGCTTTGATTATTAAACTAGAGAAGATCAAGACAAATCAGGTGAAGTAAAATACATGATTTTATTAACTTGAGAAGCATGATTACAAAACTTGATCACTTATCGAAGCTAGAAATCAAAGCTAATAGAAAGACTCTTTTTGTTTTCTATACCGACTCGTATCCCCATGAACCGGTTGGCTTTAGCCGATCCTTCCCCGGATACGGCCTCAAGCCGCTCTAGCCAACCCTTCCCCAGATATGGCCTCGAGCACCCCCTAGACCTACTCCCGAGACCTATAAGCCAACACGAGGCGAATTTCAGCCCTAAGTCCTACCGAGACCTAGTCGCCAACACGAGGCGAATTCACTAACCATTTACAAGAAGAATATGAAATGAAAAGACAATAATTTAAAACTCCCTCTATGTGGATCTCTTGGAGAAGTTGACGAAGACGCAGAGTATGATCGTAGTCGATGTGGTCTTTCGTCATGATGATGATGCGTGTTGAAATCTTCTCCACGGATCTCCTTTAGTCTTTATGGATTTGTGGGAGTATCTCTCTGAATCTTCCTTTCTATGATATGGCACGAAGCTCTGGAATTTAGGGTTGTAGAAGAGTAAGGAAGACAGAGCCAAGGGGTCCTTTTTATAGCCTCAGCGCTAGCGCCTGCGCCAGTGCTACCGCCGGCGCTATCCCATATTAAGTAATATTTTGCGCGCGAGAATCTTTAATCTGAGGAAACAATTCTCCCTTGCCTTCTGTGTGCGTCGCTACCGCCTGCGCTATCGGCTACCGCCAGCGCTATCCCATATTAGGACACATTTTGCGCGGCAGAATCTTTAATCAGAGGAAACAATTCCTCCTTGCCAACTGTGCTCTCGGAATTGCGCCATCATCGCTAGCGCCAGGCGCTAAGTGCTACCGCCGGTGCTAGTGAGAGACTTGGAATTGCTGGATCAAAATTGGGGGCAACCATCCTTGAGTCATGTGGACTTTGATTTCCTGCACACTTAAACACACAAGATCAAATACACATAGGATTTGTTATTCTCAAACCTAGGAGATACGAAAGACCATGTTCCAACAATGTCCCACCCTCAAAGAATATGGGTTGTACAATCATGACCTTCTCATGGACTTGCACCTGCCATAGGTCAACCTCGCCACTACCGTTCAACTTCTTCACTGAAAAAACTTTTCAGATTTGCATTCTTCCCTCTCATGGTTGTCCTCTGGCATGACTAGGAGACTTGATTAATTGAAAGGTTGGATTAAATATGGGGAGCAAACCTATTCATGACCCACTATACTCAAACCTTTCAAAGAATGTCCAATTAATCGCCTACAGAATCTGTCTCTGATACCACTTGTTGGGAAAAAATGCGGAATCCATCCCCCCAAGCACAACCAAGTTGATACATGGTGACACAAGAAACACACAAAATTTTGGAACAATGCACTGCATATATAAAAATATATATCTGCAAAATCCAATATACGAAGAAGTATACCAACGTCTGTTAGAAGTCGTACTCGCTCGATCCATTGGGAGAGAGAACAATCTTGACTACAATTCACTAGCACAACAGACACACATGGTTCATGAAAGAATGATCATTCATCGTCGTTAAACGACCCACCACCACAGAAGAAGCACCACACTGCGCCTACGCAGCCCGCCATCATGTCTCCGCCAACGTCACACCCGCTCTAGCCCCGCAGCAACCTTGTCGCACTTATTGCATCCTGCCACCGTCTTGCCATACCATCATCCATCGGTCTGCTCCCTCCGACATCCTCCAGCGTTCGCCAGCTGTTATGAATAATTCGTGCTTGTGTGTTTTTTATTTGGAAAGCAAAGGGTTTATGATGATATTCTCCAAACGTATATCCGATGAAGGCAGGTGTACCTTATTGTCTATTGTATATGATATTTTATAAATACCAAGGTCGTATTCCTTGGGGCACATTGATTACTTCTACTTCTAGGAGGAAACTATTATCTTATCAATTAATTTTTTTGAGAAGTTTTACTTAACTAAAAAGAGAGACAAATTGCAAATTAAAGTAAGGCTTAGATAATGATTAAAAGGATTAGTGCTCAATCTAAAATCACTTCGGCATGAGAATAATCAAAAGTAGATAAAAATAATTCTAATTCCTTTTAAGTGAACTACTTGACCGTGGAGGTTCCTGAATCTTGAACATGCCTCTCTCGAGGGAAATGCCCAACTAAGATAGGAAAATTCGACCGAACTCTCGTTCTATAATCGAATGCATAAAACTTGCTTTACGCTGTGAACCCCACTATTGGATTTGACTCAAATCCGCGAGATTTACATCACCCTCTCTAGAGGGGCGCATGCAACTCTCTTTACCCTTGAGTGATTGATTCATACTTTGAGTCACTCGGCTAACTAAGTAAGAAAACTCAAGTGAAAACCATATATCAAAAATATGGTCTCACTAATTTAAAAATCATGGGTAAATTAAAAGTGTTTACGTAAATGGAAAAAGAGAGCAAAAAGTTTATAACTTGATTATCTTATCCTCAGATCATCTCGATCGAGAACTAATGAGAGTTTAGTTAATCATGGTGGAGGGGAAAAAGAAAAACATGAAATAAGATTGCATGAAAACATACTATAGTAGATAGAGAAAATGAAGGAAAGCAAAGGTAAAGCTTTATTAATAACAAAAGTGATTACAAGTTCTAAGGAAAGATCACACCACTAGAAAAAGAAAGATTACAAGCTTAAGGAACTATTGCATAAAAAATCTAGAAGAACATTACTTAAAAAGAAGAGAGAGAGAGAACATAAGAAAAAGACTTGAAAATAAACACTATCAACACCTCCTCCTCTCCAAATTTCTGAACCCTGGTCTCAAGAAGACCTCTAGAATTTATAGGAAAAATTTCCAAGTTACACGCCCTCAGTCACGCCCGTGACCAAGGGCGTGTAAATACTGTTTTGCTCAGCTGGGACGATAGTTTGGGGCTTGTGTGATGATGCAACAAAAATCAGATATTACACACATGTGACTTGGAGGTTACGACTGTGTACTTGGGCGGCTTCATTAAATGTGGTATGGGTGTGACTGACAACGCGACGGAAGTCAGAGATCACGCGGGGGAGAGTCACGACCATGACTTGCAGGAACATGGGTGTGTGACTGAAGTCAAATGTGCTTGGAATCTCCACCTGGACACGACAGTGGCTGGGAGTGATCTTTAAGTTGACACGTCCTTGGTCACATGCGTGGCCGAGGGCGCGTAATTGAACACAGGTATGACTTGTAGGGAATGAGCTCAAACCTACTGGATATACATTTAAATTACACGCCCTTGGTCACGGGCGTGACTGAGGGCGTGGCATACATTTTTGACCAAATTTATCCCAAGAATCTGCAAAAATATAAATATGCTAAATTAGTTTTAAATTGCATAAAAGAACTACTTATAAACTAAAATTGGCATGAAAAATAAAAAAAATCATATTAAATAAATACTAAAACCTATAATAAAAATTCATATAAAAATTACTTATCAAATACCCCCATACTTGAACTTTTGCTATTCCAGAGCAAAAGTATGAGAAATATTTTATAAGACATTAATATAATTTTTAATTGAAACTAAAATTTCATTTAGAACAAAAGTAAGTTAAAAATAAATTCTAGGAGGAATTAAGTCCAAAATTCTGATGATGATTTGAAAAGAGGAAAAATGCTTAGCTAAGAACTTCTCAAGATATATAACTAACTAGCTAACAAAATTGTAGAAATTATCAAACTAAATTACATTAAAATTATAAGAACTCTAACTCAAAAGAAACTTAAGGAAAATGTAACCTACTAAATATTGCTCTCTTCATAACTAATATTAAATCTAGATTAATGATATTGGTTAAGGATTTCACAAAATTTGGCATAAGAAGAGATCTTAGAATGGGGGTGATGGATTTTATCCTCTCACCTTACTCAAATTTTTTATTTCTAAATGTATATATTTAGGAAAATGATGAATTTCATCCTCTCATTTTCCATGCCATATAATCTTTTAAAATTCTCTTCTAATAAAAACCCAAAATGTATATGGTTATGAGTAGTGAATTTTATCCTCTTACTCCATGCCATATAATCTTTTAAATGATTTTGGATGCATATGTTTAAGGAATATTGAATTTTATCCTCTTATTCTCATGGCACATGATCTTTTAAAACTCCTTTTTTATGCCAACAAAAAGTAGGGCAGAGAAAAATTTCTAGCTTATAAATTAAATTATTTTGAGAGCAAATTCTATTAAATTGAAATTTCTTAGAATAAAAAAACTAGAAGAAAATATATTAGAAATCTAAGGAGGTTTAGCAAATTTACTACAAAATGAAGCCATTTAAACTAAAAGGAGAAGTCACACAAAATAGATTCTCTATTCAAATTAAAATGATAAAATAATACTTAAAACAAGATTACCTAAAATTTAAATTTAACAAACGATGATAAAATATAATTTTAGCCAATTAAGAAAAATAAAGATGCTTATAAAATTCTCAAATAGATTTCCAAGAAAAAATAAAAACAACAAGTATGGGGTTTTATAAATTTTTTAATTTATTTTTATTCTAAGTTTTTCTTATTTTCTTAGAGTTTTTGATATTATATTTTTTTAAATTTTCTTGATATTATCTTTTTTGAATTTTTGATAATAATAGTAAAAGAAACTAGTTTTAATTCTAATTTTTTTGTTAACTCGTGGACTTCCCGAGGTATACCCCATGAAGGATTCTCATTGGTAGTAGGAGGTGTGCTGCGATGAGAGCTCAAATGTCCCTTTCCAAGATAGTAGATTTTTGATTATTTAATTTGTTTGAATTTTTGGGTTTTGGAAGTGCTTGAATAAAATAAAATAAATTTTTTGAAGATTTTCTAACTTAAGATCTACATTTTTAAGAACTACATTTACACATCCATACTTAAAGTTAAACATTGTCCCCAATGTTTAAAACTAAGTATGAAGCAATAAAAAAGAAAACAAGAAAATAAAGTGCAAGCTAAAACCAAAAAGGAATGCAAGATAAAAGAAATGGAAGGAGTGGGGAAAGAAGGCGTCCCTGATTATGAATTTTTTGGGTGGGACTAGTAAGGTTCCTGCAAAATACATTAAAAAAAAGATAACTTTGGGGCGCCTCCCAAAAGCGCTTTGTTTAAGGTCGTGTAGCTTGACCCATTTGACGCTCAAGATATAGGTGGAAGTAATATTGACTCACTCTTCTCGTTAGATAATTCTCCTGGAAGATACAACTGAAGACGGTGTCCATTTACTTTAAAGGAGCCTTTTTCGGGGTGGGATATGAGAATTGTCCCATATAACCAAACCTCTTCAACGATAAGGGGACCGGACCATCGAGATTTTAGCTTTCCCGAGAAAATTCGAAGACGAAAGTTATAAAGGAGGACTAGATCGCCCGGCGAAAAAGTTTTTGGAATTTTTTATATTTTTATCATGGTTAAACTTTGTTCGCTCCTTATAAAATTTGTTACTTTCGTACACGTTTGCGCCCACTCGCCGAGTTCATTTATTTGAAACTTTTTTTGCTCGACTGCTAAAGTAGAATCGAGGTTTAAAAATTTAAGCGCCCAAAATGCGCGATGTTCTAACTCGACTGGAAGGTGGCAAGCCTTGCCATAAACCAATCAATACGGTGTACAACCGATGGTGTTCTTGTACGTCATTCGATAGGCCCATAGCGCGTCATCGGGCTTAAGTGCCCAATCCTTCCTATTTATAGAAATAATTTTTTCCTAATATTCACTTTAATTCTAGATTCACGACTTTGACTTGGCCACTCGTTTGTGGGTGATAAGCAGTGGAGAGCTTGTGTGTGACACCATATTTGGCTAAAATTTTAGCAAATTGTCTATTGCAGAAATGGATGCCCCTATCACTAACTATAGCACGTGGTGTGCCAAAATGAGAGAATAATTTTTCAAAAAATTAACGATGACTCTCGCATCGTTGGTGGGGAGAGCTTGTGCTTCCGCCCACCTCGATACATAGTCGCCCGCAATGAGAATATACTTGTTTGAAAAGAGGGAGGGAGAGGACCAACAAAATAGATTCCCCAAAGGTCGAAAATTTCGCATTCTAAAAAGATATTTTGGGCCATTTCATCCCGGCGGGAGATGTTGCCCAACCGCCGGTAGCTGTCGCAAGTATTCACAAGGTTGTGAGCATCTTTGAAGAGCGATGGCCAATAAAAGCCTGCCTCCAGCGCTTTCTTCACGGTTCAGTTCGCTTGACCACCGGTTGGTCCTTCGTGGCAGTGCCGTAAAAGTTTTAGACTTTCCTCACTCGAGACAAATCTTCTCACTACCTAGTCTACATTGACACATAATAGAAAGGGGTCCTCCCAAAAATAATGTTTTAAATCAAAAAAGAATTTCTTCTTTTGCTGACTCGAGAATAATTTTGGCAGGACCAGGGCTACTAGATAGTTAGCCAAATCCGCGAACCAGGGGGTAGAAGATGTCATTATATTTTTGAGAGCAAGGGGGCACTCTTCAAAGAATTTATCATTAATATCAGCTTCAACTAATGCTTTCGTAGCAAGATTTGCTAAGTAGGAAAGATGATCGACCGCCAAGTTTTTAGCTCCCCTCTTGTCCCGAATATCTAAATCAAACTACTGCAAGAAGAGGATCCATCGCAATACATGGGACTTGCCATCCATCTTACTGAAAAAGTATCTAAGAGTAGGGTGATCTGTGTAGACGATTACTTTAGAGAGAGTGATGTACGACGTAAACTTATCAAAAGCAAATACGATGGCTAGAAGCTCCTTCTCGGTGGAGGTGTAATTAGCTTGTGTCGAGGTGAGTGTCTTGCTCGCATAATATATCGGGTGGAAATACATATTTACCCGTTGTCCTAATACGACACTTACCGCAATATCACTCGCATCACACATAATTTCAAAGGGTAGTGACCAATATGGTGTGACTAGAATCGAGGAATTTATAAGTTTTTCTTTTATAAGCTTAAAGGCTAAAAGACATTCATTATCGAAAACGAAGGAAGGCTCTTTTTGGAGAAGATGGGTTAACGACTTTATGATTTTAGAAAAAATTTGTATGAAGCGCCGATAAAACCCTGCGTGGCCTAGGAAACTTCTAATTGCTTTTACATTCGTTGGAGGGTGAGTTTTTTGATAACTTCGATCATGGCCCTATCGACCTCGATCCCTTTGCCCGATATTTTATGGCCGAGGACTAATCCCTCTTTGACCATAAAATGGCATTTCTCTCAATTGAGAGCTAGTTTCATTTCCTCACAATGCTGAAGCACACGCTCGAGATTTCTTAAACAACTTTGGAAAGAATTTCCGAAGACAGAGAAGTCGACCATGAAAACTTCCATCACTTCCTCCACTAACTCATCAAAGATTGCCAGCATACATCTTTGGAATATACCTAATGCGTTACAAAGGCCAAATGACATCCTTCGATAAGCAAAGGTTCCAAAGTGACAAGTGAATGTTGTTTTCTCTTGGTCATCAGGCAAAATAAGGATTTGGAAGTATCCTGACAACCCATCGAGGAAATAGTAGTAGGTGTGACCTGAAAGGCGTTCTAATATTTGATCGATAAAAGGAAACGGGAAGTGATCTTTACGGGCGACATCTATTAATTTTTGATAATCTATGCACATCTGCCAACCCATAACAGTACGGGTTGGTATTAATTCATTATTTTTGTTTGCGACCACCATTACGCCGCTTTTCTTTGAAACGGCTTGTACTGGGCTAACCCAAGTACTATCCGAGGTCGGGTAGATGATTCTCGCATCTAAGAGTTTGATAACCTCAGCCTTAACAACTTCTTTCATATTCATGTTTAATCATTGTTGAGGCTGGACTGTGTTGCGGGAATTATCTTCAAAGAAGATTTTGTGAGTGTAGAAGGAGGGGTTAATCCCCTAGATATCAGATATCTGCCATGCAATTGCGTGGTGGTGATTGCTTAAAACCAGAGTCAATTAAAAAATTTCTGAATCGCTCAGCTCGGATGATACGATAGCGGATAGCTTAGAATTTTTTTCTAAAAAGAGATATTTTAGATGAGGGGGCAGTTGCTTTAATTCTAAAACGGGTGGTTCTTCGTATGAAGTTTTGATTTTTAATTTTTCTAAATGTAGTGGCTTGGGTGTTGTGGAGCGAGAAACTTCTTCTAAACAGAAGAGCTTGGCGAGCTCGGAATTATTACTCGATTAGGACACTAACTCAGGAAGTGAATAAAACTCATTCCCAAAACATTCTTCTAACTAGAAACATGAATCATCATTTTCTAAGGTATTTCACATTTAGAAATTTATGCTAAAAGTAACTTCATCATCTCCAACCCATAGGAGGAGCTTTCCGTTACTTACATCGATAATCGCACGGGAGGTGGCGAGGAAGGGGCGGCCGAGTATGAGGGGTACTTCGGCATCCTCTTCGATATCAAGAATGACAAAGTTCACCGGAAAGATGAACTTGTCAACCTTAACTAGCACATCCTCAACTATCCCTATTGGATATTTTAATGATTGATCTGCGAGTTGGATACTCATTCTGGTGGGGCTAGGATTTCCTAAACCTAACTTTGTAAATAACGAAAAAGGCATTAGGTTAATACTTGCTACAAGATCAGCTAAGGCGCGTTTTTCTAACGAATTGTGAAATAGACATGGGATGGAGAACCATCCCGGGTCATTTGCTTTTTGGGGCCATTTGTTAAGTATAACCGCTAAGCATTCTGCGTTTAGGGAAATATGCAAGATATCTTCAAGTTTCTTTTTATTGGAGAGCAACTCCTTGATATATTTCGCAAACTTCAACATTTGAGAGATAGCCTCACAGAAGGGAACATTAATATGAATTTGTTTTAAAATTTCTAAAACTTTTTATAATTTTTCTTAGCGTACTTGCTCCTAAGCTTAGACAGCTACGAAATATTTGAACTAGAAGTATGCGGAGCTAAAGTAGCGGGCAAATTCAAAGATAAATTAGGAGGAGGAGGAGAGATAAGTACCTTGAGTTCATCCTGTTTGGAAACCACCTCCTTTTTGTTGCGGAGGGTAATTACATTCGCGCTTTCCCTTTGATTCGGTTTCGTATTTCCCAGTAGAGCTCTTTGTTGATGCTCGGAGAACATTTTCGCTAGCTGCCCCACATGATTCTCTAAATTTTTGATCGATCCTGTGAGGTTCCGAATGTTCAATTCATTTGTAGCAATATATTTTGCAAAGACCTCTTCAAGTGGAGAGAGCTTTTGTTGTTACGGTGGAAAATCGGGTGGATTAAAATTTAGAGGGGGATTTAGATTAAGAGGTTGATTATGATTTAAAGTACGCTGAGCATTTCCTTCGTTGCTCCATGAGAAATTTGGATGATTCATATAACCCGCATTGTAGGTGTTGTTGTACGGAGCGTGGTTCGGGTTATAAGAAGGTCGAGGTGGATTTACCATATAGTCAACTTGCTCTTCAATTATAATATTATTAGCCCAAGGAGGAGTGGCGGAGGAAGCCGACATCTCCGCCACTTGCATTATTAAGTGCTCACTTGTAAAGCTAAATTTGAAGTGACTTCTATTACAAAAATACCGTCCGGCTTGTTAGGACGCGCTTGGGGCATATTCCATTGATACAGATTCATGGCCATTTCCTCAAAAAGCTCTTGAGCAGCCTCCGGGGTCTTTGTTGTGTTTTCTATAACCATACATCATATGTAGGCGCAACGGAAATTAAGAAAACAACCCAAAAGAGTTTGGATCGGGTCATGAACATTGAATCAAGAAGCTAATCAAAAATACTAGGCATAAATTACCTTAGTGGAGTTGGATCGAATCCAACCTAGGTGCTCCAAGTGAAATCCAAAATCTGCTTTGAGTTCTTCAAGGATCGAAATAGATCGATCCCTCTACAGAAGTCCACACAAGCGACGAAGAACCCTAGCTTCTTGTCGTACAAGAACTAGGTCGGAGAAGGAAGCTCTCGACGTCCTCACGAACTGCTAGGTCCGATCCAGAGGAGGCGGCGACCGGCGGCGGTGACTAGCGGCGGCGGAATGACGATCGGCGGACGGAACAAGAATGATCGGAACACTTCCGTCGTTTCTCTCTCGCGAAAAGGCTCGATCTGAAAACCGTCTACTTCGAAGCCCTAAACACGTTCCTTTTATAAGCAAGGCTTAAAACCGGCTATCCGCAGACCAGAGGGAAAAACAGAAAATCTGTCCAGATTTACATTCGCCGAATTCGACTAATCACATTAACCGAATTCGACTAATCACAATAACCAAATCCGGCGAAACCATTTCGACGAATTCGACTATAAAAATTCGGCTGTATAAATTCGGGGAAACCCTTTCGTCGAATTTGCCATTAGCCGAATTCGTCTAAACCCTTTAGCTGAATTCGGTTAATCCCATTAGCCGAATTCGTCTAAACCATTTAGTCGAATTCAGTTAATGCCCTTAGCCGAATTACCTAATGTAAATCCATTCGTTTAAACACTTTAAACGATTTCCCTTTTGAGACATTCTCAACTTGATTCCAAGCAGTCACAGGATTGGTCCTCCACTCATATCCAATACGAGTAAGGCCAACACAATCCTTTCTCCAATTTCTCCAAATGCTTTTATGTGTGACCCTATAGGCTCATATTGCGTTGGCAGCAAGACTAACTGTTGATTGCTTTGAGATCACCTCAGAAACTCCAACAGTCTTTTTATTTAAAGTACCACCAATGGTTGTATCAATCATCTACCTTGTTTGGAAGTTCAAGACGTTATAAAAAAATTTTACTTCTTTCCAAGTAGGAAGTGTGTGGTGAGGGCATCCACGCAAAAGTTCCTTGAAGCGCTCACATGCATCATAGAGAGTCTCTGAGTCGATTTGCATAAATGAGGCAATATCTGTACGCATTTTGGCGGTCCTAGCAGGCGGGAAATATTTAGTAAGAATTTTTTTCCGCCATATAGGCCCATGTAGTGATGGACTCCTTAGGAAGGGAGCCCAGCCACCGCTTGCCTTTGACCGCAACAAAAAAAGAAAAAGATGTAATTGAATGACGTCATTGATGATGCCATTGATTTTGAAAGTATCACAAATTTTGAGAAAATTAGAGATATGTAAGTTTGGATCTTCGTCGGGCAACCATCAAAGGTCACCGATTGTTGCACCATTTGTATGATTGTTGCACCATTAGTGTCCCAGATCAACTTTTCGAATTCTAAGTGTGTATCCTAATCATGATAACAGCGGCGCTGCAAAAGGGTGCACTTGATCTCTAGATCAAAAGGAATATTCGAAGAGCTACCTCGGGTCTTACACTAGAAAAAAGGGAGAGTAGAAAAAAAGAAAGGGAAAAGAGAGAGAATAATAAAATAAAATGAAAGAAAGAGAAAAACTAAATTATTATTTCTTCTTCTTTTTAGGCGGATTAAGTTAGTCTTGGACGTCCCTAGGTATACCCCGTGAAGAGTTCTCACCGGCACTAGGAGGTGTGCTGAGATTGTAACCCAAACAGCCCTTTCCAAGATTTAAATTACACCTTTAAGAATTTTTTTGAAACTTAAGAAAAAAAAAGAAAAACGATAAAATTAATACCCATCCTCTTTTCAAAATATCAACTCAAGTCCCCGGCAATGGCGCCAAAATGTTGATGTTTATAATTTGTAGTTGTGTGTTTTTGATTTGGAAAGTAAAGGGTTTATGATGATATTCTCCAAACATATATCTGATGAAGTCAAGTGTACCTTATCGTATATAATATAGGATATTTTATAAATTCCAAGGTCATATTCCTCCAGGAGCATGATTACTTCTACTTCGAGGAGGAAACTATTATCTTATCAATTAATTTTTTTGAGAAGTTTTACTTAACTAAAAGGGGAAACAAATTGCAAATTAAAGTAAGGCTTAGATAATGATTAAAATGAATAGCGCTCAATCAAAAATTACCTCGGTATGAGAATAATCAAAAGTAGATAAAATAATTCTAATTTCTTTTAAGTAAACTACTTGACTGTGGAGATTCCCGAAGCTTGAACATGCCTCTCTCAAGGGAAATGCCCAACTAAGTTTAGGAAAATTCGACGGAACTCTAGTTCTATAATCGAATGCCTAAAACTTGCTTTATGTTGTGAACCCCACAATTGAATTTGACTCCAATCCGGGAGATTTACATCATCCTCTCTAGAGGGGCGCGTGCAAGTTGTTAAATTTTTGAAGTGGAAGTGGATCTGTCCGGGCGGTCTGTTTTTTGGAGCCCGCAGAGACTGCGTGACCTGTATTGCGGTTTACCTCTGGAATCCACGAACTTGGTGTGATGACCTGGCTAGTGTGGTCGCATGTCTCTTCTGTTGGCGGCCTGTGTTCGGTCTGCCTGTTCTGCCCAAGTATCCTTGTTCCGATTTTGACCGGGCAGTCTGACCTGAGGTTGCTTCTACAGTCTCGTACTGCTGGGTTATCTTGGCGAGCTGTCTTTCCTGGACAGTTGTGCCTTAGATGTAATAAGGTCTTGAAGAGACCGCGCGGTCTGGTTCTGGAGACTGAGTGCTTCAATAAAGAAGGTGACTGTATCCCTTGGGGTTGTGACGACATCCATTTGTTTGCCTATAAATAGGGGTGTCGGTGTTGCCATAACAACGCAAGAACTGTAAGAACCAAAGTTGGCTTGATTGTGCCGGTCTCATTTGGAGGTCGCACGGTTTTGGTTTGTCTTACCGATTTTGTTTGTTCGCAGGTTAGTAGATTGCAGTCACCGTCAGCTTTCTCCTTTCTTCCAGCTTTGAATAAATTAGTCCGGCAACGGTCTGTCTGGGCAGACTGTGTTTAGGTGTTCTTGGACTGTGCATCAGACTCAATTGATCAGGCGGTCTTAAGTGATCAGGTGGTCTTGAGTTGCGGTCTGCAGCAGGAAGCAGTTTCTTCGTCAAGTGTTTGCGGGTTCTTTTGTGATCTTGAGACCGTGCGGTCTCAGCAATCAAGAAGTGCGGGCAGTTGTTTTCAGCAGTGGAATAAAGAGTGAGTTGTGCGGTCTGTGGTTGCGGTCTGACAGCAGCGGCTTGTACTCTATTCTGTTCGCGCGGTCTCAGGGGTAACCATGCAGCTAGCCTGTTCGAGTGGTCTGGCGGTCTCCACTTGGCAGTTCGCTGGCGGCTTGTTTTTGTGTCTTGTGCTTCTCTCCTTTGTGATTCTTATGAATCATGTCTCATCATGTACGTCTCACATTGTAAAGAGATAATAAATAACAAGATCACTATTCTGTCTTCCCATTGTCATTGATTGTCATGCTTGTGGATTGTGTTGAAGCGTTCCGCATTTATTGCTTCACTCGGAACCTCTAAATATTTTAACATGGTATCAGAGGGAGGTTGCTGAGTAGTAATCAGCGTTGTCTTCTGCTTGGTTTTCTGCAAGTCGGTTGTCAATCAGTGGGATAACAATGGAAGGAGGATATGCTAGAGGTCTTGGTACTGAGCTCCTTACGCAGACTAACTTTAAGAAGTGGAAGTCGTGCATGAAGAGCTATCTGCTTGGCGAGGACTTTTGGGAGGTAGTTGGAGAAGAATCAAGGCAAGCTATTATTCTTGCTGAAGAGAATGCTGAGCTCATGAAGGCTTGGAAGAAAACAAATGCGAAGGCTGAGTTCACTCTCAAGCGAGCTATCATTCCGGAGTTGTTTGACCACATCATCGGGTGTAGGTCAGCTGCTGAAATTTGGACAGCCTTGGATGGCTTATTCAATAAGAAGAATATAGCTCGGCTATAGTTCTTGGAAAATGAGTTGGCGAAAGCAACTCAGGGAGACTTGTCCATCTCAACGTTCTTCTTGAAAATGAAGAACCTATGTGCAGAGATATCGACTTTGGACTCGGATGAGCCTATCTCAGAAGCGGAGCTGAAGAGGCACATAATCTGTGGCTTGCGGAGGGAGTATGTGGCCTTTGTTACTTCTGTGTAAGGCTGGGCCAATCAGCCATCATTGCTGGAGCTGGAGAACTTGCTTGTGTCAAAAGAGAGTTTAGCTAAGCAAATGGCGGGGATGTCTGTCTCTGGGGGAGAAGATTAGGTTCTCTTTTCTAGAAAGAAGAAGCGTTGGGACAAGAAGAAAAAGAAGTCATCTGGTAACGATGGTCCATCTACTTCATATCAGCAAGAGAGGAGTTATGCTCCCAAGTCTGAAGGGAAGAAGAAGGAAGGACTGAGATGTTTCAGATGCAACAAGCTTGGTTATTTCAAAAGGGACTGCAAGGTCAATCTTCAGCCAGGGCATGCTGCAGGAAAGGAGGAGGCTGGTTCCAATGCAGATGATAGATGGAGTGATGGAGCTTTCATGACGGGCACGTGTGTTCGGGCTATGACTTCCATCAACTATCAAGATGATTGGATAGTGGACTCGGGTTGTGGTCATCACCTAACCAGAGACGAGTCAAAGTTCTCTTCTTTGAAGGCATATACAGGTAATGATGTCATCATTGCGGCTGATGATACTATACATGCAGTAGAGAAGGAGGGTGTAGTTTCTTTGAACGATGATAGAGGTACTCTTACGTTGAAGAGTGTCTATCATGTTCCGGGGATGAAGAAAAACCTCTTCTCGGTGACCAACGTTGTGGATGCTGGCTATCACGTTCTATTTGGTCCAACATAAGTGAAGTTTCTTCAAAACATGTCAGCAGTGGAGGCTGAAGTCACTCATGTTGGCAGAAGGGTGAAGGACTTGTTTGTGTTACCAACAAGTTCCTATGTTGATAAGATAAGGACAAATGATAGCGCTGTTATCTGGCATCAAAGACTCGGACATGTTGGAATGGACAAGTTGAAAGCTATGGCAGGGAGAGGACTTGCGAGTGGTTTGCCTAGTTTGTCATCCTTCAATGAAGGTCATGTTTGTGCAGGTTGTCAATATGGTAAGGCTCAACGTCTTCCATTTGATAAATCACAAAGCAGATGTAAAGCACCATTGGAGTGTATTCATGCTGATCTGTTTGGACCTACCACAACTGTCAGTCTTGGAGGCAGCAGGTATATGCTAGTTCTGATTGATGACTTCACTAGATATACTTGGGTATATATTTTGAAGGAGAATTCGGAAGCGTCCGCGAGGTTTGTGGAGTTCAAGGAGCTAGTGGAGGGTCGGCTCAACCTGCGGGTAAAGAGGTTCATAATAGACAATTGAGGGGAGTTTACCTCCAAAGCGTTATTTAACTTTTGCAGGAAGCATGACATCAAGGGAGAGCTTTCTTGTGCTCATACTCCACAACAGAATGGCGTTGCAGAGCAGAAGATCCGTCATCTGACGGAGTCCTGCAAGTGTTGTCTTCATGCCAAGAGTATCCCAAAGTCCTTCTGGGCAAAGGGAATGTCTTGTGCAACCTATGTCATCAATTAGATGCCTCTCAGTCCCATCAACCTGAAGACCCCTCATGAGTTGATGTTAAAGATAAAGCCTACAGTGGAACACCTTTGAGTGTTCTGTTCTACCTATTATGTGCATGTTCATGATGCCCTCAGAACGAAGCTAGATTCAAAAGCAAGGAAGGTAGTCTTCGTCGGTTATGATGACCGGAAGAAGGGTTGGAGATGCATGGATCCAGAGACATGGAGAGCTGTGGTCTCAAGGGATGTGGTATTCAACAGGTTGACGTCATACTAGGGTAGCTCTTCTGTTGAGTTACAAGGAAGCAGAGTAGATGGTAGACCAGGTGAAGCTACTAAGGAGGTTCTGGTGGAGTTGCCTATTTCTCCAAGTGCTCCAGGTGCTTCTAGATCAGTGTCAGGTGCTTTAGGTTCTGGAAGCAGGGGGAGCGATGCTCCAAGAATGCCTGAGAAGAGAGTTAGTCCAGAACAAGTAGCTGAAGTGGTGGTTCAGAGTAAAGCTCTGAGGAGGTCCAAGAGGACCATTATTCCACTAGACCGGTATACGGGGGGAAACTTGGTGAGCTTTGTCTCATGTTTCTTCGCAGGTCCCCTGGATGAGAGAGAACCATCTTGTTATGAAAATGTCGTTGGAGTCAAGGAGTGGGAAGGATCCATGGATGAAGAGATGGCTGCCCTCAGGAAGAATGAGACTTGGGACTCGGTGCCTAAGGTTGAGAGGTTACTCCGGTGACTTGCAAGTGGGTTTTCAAACTGAAGAAGAAGGCTGATGGAAGTATTGAGTGGTACAAGGCTCGCCTTGTAGCTCGAGGTTTCTCTCAGAAGTATGGGGAGGATTATAAAGATACGTTCAGTCAGGTTGCCAAGATGACTTCGGTCCGGGTGGTGATCGCTTTGGCATCCTGCCAAAGGTGGAAGATTTGGCAACTCGATGTGAAGAATGCTTTCTTATATGACGAGATTGACAAGGATATCTTCATGGATCAGCCACTTGGTTATGTTTCTGAAGAACACCCAAGACATATTTGCAAGCTCAAGAAGGCTCTTTACGGCTTGAAGCAGGCGCCTCGGGCATGATATGGGAAGATCGCAGAATACCTCCAGTTCTGCGGATATTTTGCTTCTGATTCTGATTCGAGCTTATTCGTAAAGAAGGCAGGGGAGCTTTAGGTCTTGGTGTTGTTATACATTGATGATATGATCGTGACGGGGAATTCTGAAGTGGAGGTAGCTAGGCTTCGTGCTGAGCTAGCAATCAAATTTGAGATGAAGGATTTGGGTGAGCTCCACCATTTCCTTGGAATGAAAGTGGAGAGGAAAGAGGGTGGAATGCTTGTTTCCCAAAAGGGTTATGCAGAACGAATTGTGAAGCAATTCGGCATGGAAGGGTGGAAGAGAAGCTCTACTCCACTGGAGGTTGGTATTCATCTTCGACGTGATGAGGGGAAGGTTCTTTCTAATCCTTTAATGTTCCGGGCTTTGGTTGGAAGCCTAATATATTTGACGATCACGAGGCCGGATATTGCTTATGCGGTTGACCTGGTGAGTCGGTATATGGCAGAGCCACGGAAGCCTCATCTGGTAACGGTGAGGAGCATTTTGAAGTATGTCAAGACCACCTCTGATTTGGGTCTCTTCTACGGGAAGGACTAGGGCTTTTGCTTGCATGGATACATGGACGCTGATTATGGAGGTGAATCAGATGATCGGAGATCAACTTCTGGATATGTCTTTATGACAGGCTCTACAGCTATATCATGGTGCAGCAAGAAGCAGGATTCTTTGTCTGTCTCTACCACAGAAGCGGAATACAAAGCTTCGGCTTTGGCAGCCCAGGAAGCCATCTGGCTTAGGAGGCTTGTGGAGGACATTCCTAGGGAGGTGCATGGTCCTACTCTGCTTCGGGGTGACAATGAGAGTGCCCGTAAACTGGTGAACAATCCAGTTTGTCATGTATGAACCAAGCACATAGAGATTCAACATCATTTCATTCGAGAGAAGGTGTTGGAGGGGTCTCTTATGGTTGAGCGTGTGCAGAGCAAGGAAAATGTCGCAGACATATTTACAAAGCCGTTGTCGAAGGAATCATTCACACAGTTGAGGAGGTTACTTGGGCTGACTTCCACTTCCCACTTCAAGGATAAGTTTTAAATTTTTGAAGTGGAAGTGGATCTGTCTGGGCGATCTGTTTTATGGAGACCGCAGAGACCGCACGAACTATATTGCGGTTTACCGTCATCATTCTCCTTTCTTCCAGCTTTGAATAAACCAGTCCGATAGCGGTCTTTCTGGGCGGGCCGTGTTTAGGTGTTCTTGGACTGTGCAACGGACTCAGTTGATCAGGCGGTCTTAAGTGATCAGACGGTCTTGAGTTGTGGTCTGCAGTAGGAAGCAGTTTCTTCGTCAAGTGTTCGCGGGTTCTTCTGTAATCTTGAGACCGTGCGGTGTAGGCGATCAAGAAGTGCGAACAATTGTTTTTAGCAGTGGAATAAAGCAGCGAGTTGTGCGGTCTGTGGTTGCGGTCTGACAGCAACGGCTTGTGCTCTGTTCTATTCGCGCGATCTCAGGGGTAACCATGCAGTTTGCCTATTCGAGTGGTCTGGCGGTCTCTACTTGGCAGTTCGCTGGCGGCTTGTTTTGTGTTTTGTGCTACTCTTCTTTGTGATTCTTATGAATCATGTCTCGACATGTATGTCTCGCATTGTAAAGAATAGTAAATAACAAGAGCACTATTCTGTCTTCCCATTGTCATTGATGGTCACGCTTGTGGATTGTGTTGAAGCGTTCCGCATTTTTTGCTTCACTCTGGACCTCTAAATATTTTAACACAACTCTCTTTAACCTTGAGTGATCGATTCATGCCTTGAGTCACTCGGCTAACTAAGTATGAAAATCTAAGTGAAAACCAAATATCGAAAATATGGTCTCACTAATTTAAAAATCAAGGGTAAATCAAAAGTGTTTACGTAAATGGAAAAAGAGAGCTAAAAGTTTATAACTTGATTATCTAATCCTCAGATCATCTCGATCGAGCAATAATGAGAGTTTAATTAATCATGATGGAGGGGAAAAAGAAAAACATGAAATAAGATTGCATGAAAAACATACTATAGTAGAGAGAGAAAATGAAGGAAAGCAAAGGTAAAGATTTATTAATAACAAAAGTGAATACAAGTTCTAAGGAAAGATCACAACACTAGAAAAAGAATATTACAAGCTTAAGGAACAATTACCTGAATGAAATCTAGAAGAATATTACTTGAAAAGAAGAGAGAGCATAAGGAAAAGACCTGAAAATAGACAATAACATCACCTCCCCCTCTCCAAAATTCTGAACCCGGGACTCATGGAGACGTCTGTACTTTATAGGAAAAATTTCCAAGTTACACGCCCTCAGTCACGCCCGTGACCAAGGGCGTGTAAATACTATTATGCTCAGCTAGGACGACGATGAGGGGATTGCGTGATGACGCAACAAAAATCATATGTTACACGCCCGTGACTTGGAGGTCACGGTCGTGTACTTGGGTGGCTTCAATAAATGCGGCATGGGCGTGACTGGTGGTGCGGCGGAAGTAAGAGATCACACGGGGAGAGTCACGATCGTGACTTGGTGGAACACTGGCGTGACTGAAGTCAAATGTGCACAAAATCTCCACCTGGAAACGGCAGTGGCTGGGAATGATCTTTAAGTTGACACGCCATTGGTCACAGAAATGACAGAGGGCGTGTAATTGAACATGGATGTGACTTGTAGGGAATGAGCTCAAACTGTGTGGCAGCAACCCTGGATATACATTAAAATTACACGCCCTTGGTCACAGGCGTGACATACATTTTTGACCAAATTTGTCCCAAGAATCTGAAAAAAAAATGCTAAATTAGATTTAAATTGCATAAAAGAACTACTTATAAACTAAAATTGACATGAAAAAGAAAAATTCATATTAAATCAATACTAAAATCTATACTAAAAATTCATATAAAAACTACTTATCACTACCGCACTCCGGCGCCGACCGCGGCCCTCGGCCGCCCTTAGCCTCGGAATCACGAAAAATTTGACTTCTTCATAGTGTTTTCTATAACAGACATTGGTATACTTCTTTGTATATTGGATTTTACAGATATATATTTTTATATATACGGTGCACTATTGAGGAATTTTGGGTGTTTCTTGTGTCATGTTAGAAGCACTGCAAAGCAATCCTCCCAGAATGTTGGTTGATCATTATTCAAGCCTCTTCCAAAACAATTCTGGTAATGACTTGCAAGATAGTTTTTCAGCTTCTACACCTCGAGGTAGTCATCCTGAAGAAGAACCTGAACCCTAAAGTTCACTATCCTCAGCACCATTAAGAACTAAAAGCCTGTAAGATATTTATCAGGATACTCAGATGGATCTTGTTGCTTCTTCTCCCACAACTTATGATGATGCTCATACTAATCTTATCTGGCAAAAGGCAATGGATGAAGAATGGAAAATAATACAAGACAATAAAACTTGGAGCTCTTTCAATTTACCTCCCAATAAATTTCCTATTGGACTCAAGTGGTTATATAAAACTAAATATGATGAAAGTGGTGTCATTATAAAACTTAAAGCTCGATTGATGGTTATGGGGTATTCACAAAAGCCTGGAGAAGATTATACATATACTTTGGCGCACGTGGCACACATGGATACTATAAGACTATTACTTGATAAAGTATCTCAATACAAGTATTATGTTTATCACTTAGATATAAAGGCAACATTCATTAATGGCACAGTGAAAGAGAAATTATATATTGAGCAGCCCAAGGGTTACGCTTAAGAACGTAAAACAGTTTGAAAGTATATTATTTATAAAAGGCACTCTATGGCTTAAAACAAGCCCATGGGGCTTGAAATGCCAATATAGGTAACTACTTCCTACATCAAGGTTTCAGCAAGCCATCATCAAATCATCATTGGGTTATATGTAGATGACATGCTAGTGAATGGAAGTTCAATATCCAGTATAACTGAATTCAAAAAGATAATGCAAATTGCTTATGCAATGACAAATCTTGGTGAAATGAAATATTTTTTGGGAATTCAAGTGCATCAACATTCAACATGCATATTCCTATCACAACAGAAATTTGCCACAGATATATTAAAGAAGGCCAAATTTAATCTCTGCAACCCATGCTTGACTCCCATGCCAACAAATGAAATGATAAAGAAAGATAATGATGAAGAGCTTGTTGATGCAAATCAGTATAGATCCATTGTAGGGTCTTTGATGTATTTATCCAATACCAGACCTGATATAGCAAATGCGGTGAATCTGGTAGCTTGATTCAAGCAAACTCCCTCCAAATCACATGTACAAGCAGTTCATTAAATCATCTGCTACATCAAATGCACCATAAATCTAGGGCTCATTTACAAGCAAGAGTTTACATCAATATTGAATGCATATGCAGAATAAAGAGGCAGTTATTGGTAAGCATAGCTGAGGCAAGATGGGAACCGGAGGCTTTATGGTAGATGTGTGCTCTAGTTTGATTAAATGTAAGGCAATATCCTTTATTTATTAATTTACCTACACTTAACAGACTCTGAATTAAGGTAGGTATAAAGCACACATCAGGTATATTCTGCATGTCCCGGGTGAATCAATGTGCCCTCTCTTGCATCTAGCTTTTGCATATTTACTACTAAGCAAAGAAATAAGGTGCAACTAGCATGCATCTACTAAGGGATGAAAAATTGGTTTCTACCTCTATAAGTAAGATGTATACAACATGCATCTACCACCAACCAGAGGAAGCAATGAGCTCTCTTGAAGGAGCAGAGCTCCAAACCATGACCTCTAAGCACAGAACCATGAAAGTATCTCCAGAGCTAGAGGAGAAGAGGGTCGAGCTTTGTAACACCCTCCCCATTACATAGAATATAATAGTAGGTCCGGCCAGGACCCCACGCCATATTAAAAGAATAGTAAAGAGAGTTACAAAATTAGATTTTAAATAGTTCATAACCAAACTATTTCAGCTAAATCAGAATAGACAACGAAAGCATTTATTTATTTAAGGTAAAACCAGATTTACTTATCCACTTGTAGACTAGGAACAAATATTCAACAAGAGTTCTTTAATTACAATATTTACAAAAACATGTGGTTTACTAACATCAGCACCCATGCCGGCCATATATGAAAACTAGTAAGCATATCACTTTGGCCTTCGAGGGCCAGCAAAGTTCGGCATCTAGGGTTCCAACCCGCTATGTTCCGCTCGACTCGCCAACACCTATATATGTGATGAGTCTGGTTTATACAGTGATTTCCGGCCTCATTTGGGTTTGTTTTAGTGTCATTGCACTTCATTTGCTGTTCATATACGCTTATATTGATAGCATGGCGTTTCTGCGCCTTTTGTGCAATCCTTCCCCCTTTGTGGCATATTTTTCTGATATATTACTGTATGCCTGTGTTAGGGATCCGGTGGTGTGCACGGATCGGGGTTATTTGTACTTTTCCTGCAGGTCCTGGGATCGTGTGCACGTTCGGGATGCTGAGGGGTGATTTTTGGCCTAAAAAGCCTCTGATCGTGCGCATTCCTTCGCGCACGATCAGGCGCACGACCATTGGTCGTGCGTTAATTCCCAGCCCAGATCGAGATCGGTGCGAAGGTATGCGCACGATCACAGGCATTTCTTCGCGCACGACCACTGGTCGTGCGCCCCTGATCGTGCGTTGTTTTCTATTTTTTCTTTGCTACAGGTTGACTGCGCACGATTAAAGGCATTCCTTCGCGCACGACCATTGGTCGTGCGCCACTGACCATGCGCAGTACTTGTTCTGCTCCCTATTTAAGCCGCTGTTCCGCAATTTTAGGTATTGATGGACAGTTTTATGCGCGATTTCTGCGCGCGACTCCGCCGTTCCACCTCTCCAAGGTCCCTCCTTCCATTCCTCCCCTTGCGAAAGCTTCATCCATTGATCCTAAGGTCCATCTAGGGTTCCGGAAGCATTCTCCGCCATCTACGGTCAGCATTCCAAGAGGAAGACATCTCCATTGGATGAAGGAGAAGTGAACCCAGATCTGAGAAGAAGACGGGCAGCGGTTGGAGGTAGTGACAGCCTCTACACCCCGGAAGCAACCAAGGACTGAGCTCGGAGGAGGCGTGACGACCCCCCATTCCGACCACGATCCGCGGCGAGGCTTCTCATCTCGTGGTTACTTCTACCCCTTCTCATTTTGTGATTTGTACTCTTAATGGTTGTAATGAACTAAATGAACATCTATTTGTCTATGAATGGAAGTTTATTTATGAACTTGTCTTTACGTTATGCTATGTTGTGATGCGCTCCGCCCCCGCTCCACTTACACCCACATGTTCTAGCACTCGCTCTAGCAAAAGCTAGAAGCGATAGCGAAGAGGTGCCTTCGACCCTCAACTCTCGCATTTGCACTCACCTCATCCATATGCTCACCGGCCATCCGCTAAGCGAAGCACGACATCGCGGCCTGCACTAAATCCATCCACCAAGCGATGCGGTGATTGCGACCCGCATAGTGTTTAGTTTTCTCATTTCCCGTTCTATAAAATCAACCAAACCCCCTCTTGTTTTGTTAAACTTAGAACCCCCCATAATTAATTTCCTAACGAGCAAATCGTATTCCCCATCTTGCGGTCCTTTGAGAACGATATTCGGGGAGCTACTCCCTACTTTTATTACTTGACAACGACCGGTGCACTACCGTCGTACTGCATTTCGTGCCCGCTAATTAGCGGTGTGGAAATAGCGCGTCAAGTTTTTGGCGCCGTTGCCGGGGATTGCAGGCGTGATGAGATGTTGGTTGTGAATCGATTATTTTTGATTGAGTCTTTTATTCTTTTAAATTTAGTCTTTTTATGCCATTTTCTTCTTTTATATCATGTGGGCGCATTTGAACATTCGATGTCGTTGGTGTGGGGACACATCCCACGCTAGTGATAGGTGTCCCAAAGAGTATGGTGTTGTTCAGAAACCGTACGAAGCCCATAAGTATTCTGGCTACTCTACTGCACCTTCGTTATCGCACCTTTACACGGTTTCCGCACCTTTTGTGCCGGCAAAGCCGGCAAAGCAGTGCCTATTTTGCAAAAGTAGAGAGCACGCCTTGAAGGACTATGCTGCATATCTTCGTAAATTGGAGGATGACGATGAGCCGGATATCCGGATCATCCCATCTTCAAATTCTGCGAGCACAGCTTCTTCCTCTGATTACGTGTCACTTCCACCTTCACTTTTTGAAGGGTATGGAACCGACACGTACGTCAGTGACCCTCACGACTCCATTTCTGATGCGACCCCCCATCCTTCTTCGGTTCATGTACCACTTTGCGTGGATTTGTGCCCTTGCGAGGAGAGTGAGCCTGAACTCTTAAGAAGCACGTCCTCTCCCGCCACGCACGAAATTACATCTGTTTCTGATGTTTTCATTGAGGTCAATCTACAGGTTGATGCAAATTTGTGCAGTGTCGTGCCCACTCTCATGGAGGAGGATAGCCTCGATTGTGCTGAAGCAACCGTTTCGGTCCAGTGCGAGGAAGTCCAAATTATAGAGGAGGCCATTGCATGCGCTGTTGAGTCCAGTGAATTCCTCGACGATATCATCAGTTCGTCGTTGCCGCACCCAATGGGGGATGAAGCCGGGATTGTCCCCTCAGATGAGATTTCTTTTAGTCTTTCTTCTAATTTATTTCATGACCCCCTTTCTTTATGTACAAGGATGCAGGATGCCCCTCCTCCAGCTGATCAGACCTTATGCATGGAGGATCCGAAAGCCTGGCGGGATGAGGAAGATACAGTGAAGGAACATCTTGTTTCCTCATCATCGTTGGTGCTTCCCCTTGAGGATTGGTTACAAGGGGGCAAGCGGTTTTTCTTTGAAGACATAATACTGGAGGAGAAGAAGAGAGCGAAAAAGGAGGAGATCTGGGGTTGGAGGCTGAGCATCCTACTTAATTTACACCCCTACTACCAGGTCCCCAGACCTTTTTCTTTCATCAGTTGTTACTATTTCAAATCAGCTTATAGCTGATCTGTTTTGAGCATGTAATAGTAATTAGGATTTATTAACTTTTGCTTGTTTGTAGACTTTATAAACTGCTTTAATACAGGTATTTGGTCCACCTTAAAGGACGTTAAACAAAAGGGCTTCTTGGGAGACAACCCATGGGAACCAACCGGTTCCGTTTGCTTGATTTAATCTCTATCATGTTTTGTTTGCTTTTGCTTTTGTTTTTAGCTATGCAGGTGTGAACTGGATTGGATGAAGAGGAGGAGGAGATCATTAAAGAAGGATTATACCGCTCTTCTGGCATGCTCTTAGGAGCATAGGTACTCTTAACCCAGCTCTCAGTTTGTTTCGAAAGATCATATTTACTTGTGTTTCAATGCGAGTCTGGGGGGAGTGAGCCTGTGCTTACGCTACATGCACATACATGCTTGAATGATGTGTTAGGAAATTTATATTTATTGTCTCATTGCATAATGCACACCACATGCGTTTCATTGTTACTCGTGCGCAATTATCGTGCGAGTGCTTGATGTATATGTTTAGAAGTTTGATTGTTAGCTTAGGATTGTGTGGCTGAACAGGATGTGACCTGTGCGGTGCTGCTAGTAGAGCGCTCACGCAGCTTGAAAATTCATGTAGAATAGATTTAATTACAAAGTTATAGTTTTATTTACTTCATTTGTGTAATTACTTAATACTCTGCTCAAACGGTGAATTTGGTGAATCTAGCGGTAGCCCTTGGTCGAGTGTAGAAGAGCTGTTAGCCTCGTGTTGTTTGAGTTGGAAGGAGAGGAGACCTCGTTCGGTGGTTAAGAACTTGCCCCAAGCTATTTTCAAAACGAAATGCGTTGAATGATCTTGTCGGGAGCATGACGTAGGCCATCATTTGGTCCGGTTGAGCTTTGATTTCCCAACCTAACGTCATCCTTTGCTAGCCCCGTTGAGCCTTACCTTTCCTACTTGTTAAACTCCACTAAACATTCATCAAGGCCCCATATCCTAACCTAAAATGCACTAAAGTCAAGCTTTGAAACTTATACACATTGATGATGAGTGTGCGATGCGGAGAACAAATATGTGGTTGTGTGATGTGGTGTGTGCGCGCAGAAAAAAATGAGATTGAAAAATTGTTTGATCCTAAATTATGTTTCTATGGATCTAAAAAAAAGGAGTAAAAGATCTCTAAAAAGAATCGAACCACAAGTGTGGTAGTCTCGCGCACACCATAGTACTTAAATGGAGTCTGGGGGAGTGTGCTTCAAGGTGAAGATGTTATGGTTGAGTTTTGTTTATTTTTCGGAGGTTGAGTGCGTTTAGCCGACGTTCTTCTACTTCATTACCGTACCTCAACCCAAGCCCAAGTCTAACCTAAAAGTCCTACTGATTCTTGATGAGATCGTCTCATGCAGTGGAGAAGGTGTGAAAGGGCAAGCATATTGTAACGCCCCTGATTTTTGTTAATTATTTTACGTGCCCGCTGTGACGTAATTTTGGCGTAAGGGCGTTACGTCAGCTCGTCTAGTAGTGTGTTGAGCCTTAGCTTAGTTAAAGTATGTCTTGTAGATCGAGCGTGCGAGATTTCGCATCGTTTCGAGTTAAGGTAAAGATTTTGGGTGGATATCAAGATTTTAGCTTCGGGAGGCTTTAGCCCAAGTTTGGCCCGTCGGAATTGAATTCTGACTTCGCCGTTGGATTCGTAGCGCCGTGTTTCAGTTAAGTTGCGAATTTCATAGAAATCTGAGGTGATCTAGTTTCCCTCGCAGTTTTAAGTGAATGGGGGAATTAATTAATTAATAAATTAGGTTTGTATATAAAGCCTAAAGTTTTCTTCCCCTATTCATCTTCTTCCTCCCTCGATCAAATCAGCCGCCGAGCGAAAGGGCGAGTGCGGAGCTTCGAGGAGCGTTCGATCGGCGATTTCTAGGGCTGTAGTAGTCGGAATCGCGTTTGGAGAGTAGATTTGGAAAGCTCTCGGCGAGATCTTCGTTCTAGCGGTAAGCTTTTCCCGTTTTATGGAATTTTTGGAGTTAGGGTAGTGACCTAACCCCTTCTTTCGACCCGAAAAGTTTCAGGAATCTGTGCTCGTGTGTTTCCCTAGCCGACCCATAGCTTTCGGAGCGGAGATCTTCGAGTTTGCAAGGTTTAAGGCAAGTGGCTTCCTCCTTCTTCTCTTTCGTTTCTTGAAGCATTGTTTCGCTTGTGTCGATTTCATGTCGCACAGTTTAACTTCAGTCTTGGAGTGTTGGTTTGGTAGTAGCATCCTTGATTGTTCTTCCTCGCTAAGCATCGGATAGTTTTTCCCTGGAGAAAACCGTGAACTGGATAACTCCCATTTTCCTTCTTCTTGCTAAATTCCAGTTTACTCGAGAAATCATACGCATCTCTCGAGAAATCATTCTCACCTCTCGAGAAATTGCCTTCCTCCCGAGAAATTGCCTTCCTCTCGAGAAATTGCCTTCCTCTCGAGAAATTGCCTTCCTCTCGAGAAATCAATTTTCATCTCTCGAGAAATCCTACCCATCTCTCGAGAAATCCTACTCATCTCTCGAGAAATCCCTGCCTTCCTCTCGAGAAATCCCTGCCTTCCTCTCGAGAAATCCTTTTATCTCTCGAGACCACCGCCAAGGGCGCTGCCCCTTGGACCCCGTTAGGGGCTCTGCCCCTAAGACCCCGCCAGGGGCGCGGCCCCTTGGAACCCCGCCCGGAACGCATGTGATTTCGTTGAGTTTCTGTGTTTGATTCTCATGTCCCCTCGGGTGTACTTGGATGATTGCCAGTGACCTTCAGTGCTCCTGATCTCGAATCCCTTTCGTTTGAACCTCTTTTTACTCGTTGTGGTCTGTTAACATTTGAGTTACTCTTATGATTCATATTGATCGATGTGTACTTTGCCTTGACCCTATTTCTTAGGGCCTTCCAGTGTTTATCCTTTCGGGCAGCGTCCCGTGTTTAATTAAAATTTAAGTAATAAGAACTACTGTCTTTAGCCCTTCACAGTAGTTGTGTTCGGGGGACAGTGGGGGTAATGTTATAGCCTTGCACGGTAGTCGTGTTTGAGTGGTTGGGTCTAGTGGTACCCCCACCTGGTTTTGGGCTTTGGGTAGCGGAGGTAGTTAACCGCTCCCGTATAATTTGAGTTTATCAGTCTCTTTAATTGATGAAACTAAATAAATGAACGTGTTGTTCCTCTTTTGGTATTTAGTGCACTTGATGCTTGTTGACTCTTTGTTTAGAGCTCTCTTTCGGTAAATTTGGCTTGGGTTGGTACCCCTTATGCCTTGCTTGTTTTTCTGCTAGTTTTCTGCCACTTGTAATTCCTTGCTGAGGCGTTCTTTGTTTTATTGAATGCCTCAGGTGCAGAGCCGTAGAGGCTAGTGGTGTAGCCTGGAGTTCAGAGTTTTAGTAGTTGTTCACCCCGCTGCTGCGAGGTAGTTGTTTTTAGTTACTTCTTGTGCTCAGACATACTAGTAGGTGCCAATGGGTTAGTGTCATGTTGTTGACGCCCATTGTGCCCCTTTTTATACTTATAGCTTATTTGCCAGATTATGCCACTATTTTTAGATCTTGTGTATCTTATCCTCTGGGAATGATTTATGTTAGGTGCACTATAGTTATAAAATGGTTTTTCTTCATCCTCATTGCATTCTTTCTAACTGAAACCCTTAACTTTATAGTCGCCTAAAGGTATTTTCTACTCTTACAGTACGCCTAGTTATGTGCATATCATTTACTTCATGCTCCATCGTTTGCATACATGTAGGACCTTAAGTAAACTAAATCAAGTACTTTCCGCTGCAATTATATATACTTTCTCGGTGGACTAGTTGAACCACGAACTGAGAGACACAGTTCTTATCTCAAAACCCCTAATAAATGATTTCAAATGACGACTTATCATATAATCATGTTTGATTAGTTAAGTAATAGGTTCCCGCCTGAGCGTCTACAGTTGTCTCCTGTATGACGTGGCATCATGACGTGTATTTTCTCTTACTCTGATATTCTTAAATTCGGAGAAAATGCGGGTTGTGACACATATGACCATCGACCTTGATGGATTTCTTGGAGAGCTCTTTCTTGAGATCCAATTTGAACAATGCTCCCTCAGGAGCTCACGCTGTTTTCCCTAGGGCGCGACAGTTCGATTCACCAATAATTCACCTCAGAGTAGTAGTATTTTGTATTTTACACTTGTAGAAGTTTTTAAAATATAGTCTTTGTTTTAAAATCTTTTCTACTTTATTTTTACGCTCGTTAGTTCTTTACTTCCCATCGTGTTTCGCCTGCACAGTTGCTTCCTTAACGTTCATTTTTCTACCATAGGATTGAGTGTTCGCCCGAGACGTGCAAACGAGTAAGTCTGGGGGTGTGATGAGTCTCCATTATATACATAACTTAGGACTCATTTAGGCTTATTTTCCTGCATAGGTACTGCATATTAAGTTGATTATCGTTCATATTGGATTAGTTGTTCATTTGCGTAGATAGTACCTTCCTTAGCCTAGTTCTGTGTGTTATCGTGGATGTTTCCCTTTTATTCTTGTTGGTGCATATTTTATGCCGCTGAGGAGCTTTGTTTCTATGCCCCAGCAAATATGTTTGAGTTTCATGCAGGTACAAGGATCATGTGAACGCCCGGAATTGTTCGGGGTGAATTTTGGCCTAAAAAGCCAATGATCGTGCGTTTTCCTTCGCGCACGATCAAGCGCACGACCAATGGTCATGCGTTAATTCCACTTTTCATCCCGAGCGGTTCGCACGATCAGAGGCCTTCTTCGTGCACGACCACTGGTCGTGCGCAGCTGACCGTGCGTTATTTCCTCCCTTTTCTCTGCTGCAGGTCGGCCGCGCACGATCACAGACATTTCTTCGCGCACGACCATTGGTCGTGCGCCACTGACCGTGCGCAGTGTTTTTTCTGCTCCTACTTTAAACCGCTGCTCCGCGAATTTAGGGCATTCAGCAGATCCGGGGGCGCGATTCTTCCGCCGTTTCGGGCGATTTTCATCCCATCTTCACCCCCATTCCATTCCACTCATCCGGGAGACTCCTCCGGCGACCAAGAGTTGTTTCTCTACCATCGGGCAGCCCTTCCGGCCGTCAGCAAAGCTTTCCTAGCGAGTGTTCTTCAAGTTATTGCGGAGAAAGTGGAGATCACCGGAGAAAGTGACAGACCTCCAGCACTGGAAGCACCCCTCGACCGAGTTCGGAAGCGGATTGACAACCCGCTATTCCGGCCGTGACCGACGGCTCTCCTTCTTGAGTGGTTTTCTCTTAACTTATCTTGTATAACTAGATGAATATTTGTGTAATGCACTTGAATGATTTGTTTGTTTATGAATGAATTATTTGGTGTTTACATAATCTCCTTTGTATTGCTCTGTGTTGCATTCGCTTACACTCCACTCCACTCCACTTCCACATACACGTTCTAGCTAGCTCACCCTAGCAAAAGCTAGAGGTGAGAGTGAAGAGGTGAACTCGACCCTCACAAAACCCCGCACTGTGGCCATTTCACCCGCTTACCGAAGCGCGGCATCGCGACCGCTGCACTCACCCCCACTTTGCGAAGAGGTGTGTGCGACCCTCAATCGTCACAGTTACTTTCCATCCACGCGCCTTCCGAAGCACGACATCGCGGCTGTTGTATCCATCCAGCCTTGCGAAGCGGAGTTTTGACCCGCATCTCTTATTTCTGCAATAGTCTAGATCACCCATCACAAAGCCCTTGTTTTTTACTTTCTGTTACTCGTCATAACAATCGCCTCACTCTATTTTCTTATCACCACATCCTGCATTCCTTGAGAGATCGATACTTGGGGATAACTTACCATTTTTATTACTTGAGCGACCGGTGCACTGTCGTTGTATCGCATTTCGTGCCTGCTAATTAGCAGTGTCGAAATAGCGTATCAGGCTCCTGGATGACGTTCAACACTGCTTTCCACCCTCAGAGGGACGGAGGCACAAAATTCTACCATCATGGATCCATGATGAGGATCCCAAGGCACTCGGCTCAAAATTTGTGGAGGACACAGATTCCTAGGTGCGACTGATTCGAGCTAGGATGCTGGAAGCCCAGAACAGGAAGGCCAAGTATTACGAAGCACGACTTCATGTAGTAGAGTTCCAGGTTGGAGACCGGGTGTTTCTAGAAGATACGTCTAATGCATGGAGTCTCGCGGGTACGCAGGCGGAAGAAGCTCAGTCTAAGATAAATGGGGCTCTACAGGATCCTGGAGGGATCAGCCTGTTGGCTTATAGACTAGAGCTACCGCCGGAGGTAGCGGGTTTGCATGACATCTTTCACGTCTCCTCCTTTAGGAGGGCTCTACTATGGCCATAGCAGTAGATATCCATTACAGATGGGCCAGTAAGTTCTGACCGTTCAATTTCAGTGGAGCTGGTTAGGACAGACGATACGAAAGTGCAAGTCTTGTGGCTCAAGAAGGTTCCGTTGGTAAAAGTCATGTGGAGAAATCATGGGCAGGAGAAGCTTATCAGGGAGGCACTAGAATTGATGCAGCAAAAGTATCTAAAGCTTTTTTGCTTCTGGTATAATATGTCTCTTATTGGATGTTACATGCAATCACTTGCGGTAGAAACCCCGCAGGCCTAACCTGAATTTTGGGGACGAAATTATTATTTTTTATTTATTGGAATTCGTAACAACCCCCAAACAACTAGACCCCTAGTGTGATTTAGACATGACTTGTTCATGACAAAATCCTAGGAATCTTGAAGAGATCACTTGGCCTTAGGCTTGAAGGGGAAGAGCACCTTGGTCTGCAGATAGCAATTTCTAGTTACCATGCTTAGGGTTGGAATTTAGAGTCTCACCTTGATCCTTTGACAACACCATAACATCCCTAACCCATTAGGGGCCCCTCAAAGCAGTAAGGACCCATTGGGGTCAACCAAAGTAGCCAAGTTGACCATAGTCAACCTTAACCTTAAATTGGTCAAAGTAGCCTAATTAGGGTCAATTGGCCTCCACAATACCAAATTGACCATTCCCCTACCATTATAAGGATATTAGGGACCCAATGGACTAAAAAACCCCGTCATGGGGCCACCAATTTGGCCAATTTGATCAATGTCAACTCTAGCCCTATTTTGGTCAAAATGCCCTATTGTAGGTCAATTGTCCTCCACTTTGCCAAATTGACCCTACCTAGACCTTCCTAACCCTTAAGAGAGGCCAATGGGTCACTAGCCACCCATTGGGGTCAACCTTAATGGTCAAATTGACCAAAGTCAACTCCACCCTAAATTTAGTTCAAAATGACTTATTTTGACCTAATCAAGCCCAATCCACTTGGGTAGACCCAATTGAGGTGGTCCACTAACTAATGGGGTTTGGAATTACTGAATTGACCATTCAATTTCAGAGAATTCGACCAGGAGAGAGAAAACACTGAAAGTGCACAGTTAACCTCACTAGAATTCTCTAGAGGGGGGGTGAATAGAGATTAAAAATACTTTGTGCAATTATATATATATATATAAATATGTGTAATAATCACAGATTTAAGCTTCCCACACACCAACAAGAATTAAGCAAGTAAAGAAGAAAAATAAGAAGAAAATCACAGCACAACACAAGGAAATATAGTGGTTCCCCAAACTTTGGGTAGTCCACTCTTCTACCCCCTTGGTAGGAATTCACTAACTTGCACTGAGTCTTTTGATAAGGAGACTCTTAGAACCATACTGAGTCTTTTGATAATGAGACTCTTAGAACCACTACAACTGAATTTTTTGAAGAGAGATTCTAAAAACTCTTTTACACAGTTTGAAAATGAAATAAGAATAAGAAGAAGAAGTAGAACAAGTAGAAGAACAGAGATCAATATATGTAAGAAGGAATCTTCTTCCTAGCAAGAAGATTAGAAGCACAAGTATAGTGAATATGATCTCTCTTCTATAGTGAGAAGGAGATTGTAAGCTTTTCTCTCTTTTGTGAGAGCTTTCAGAATTTGCAGCAGAATGGCTTGAGAAGATGAAGGCTTTTTTCTTTTGCTGCAGCACACTATCTCTTTTCTCAATTTTCTCACTCTTTACTTGGGAGCTTTTCCACTTTTACAAATGTATATGGTGGATCACTTGTTTTTATTCTCTGCCGACCTCCTTCATATTTATAGCACTGTTTAAAATATATTGATAAAGGAGAATAATCAATTTAGCAGACAGAGAAATAGAAAGAGATAAGAGTTTCCATAATCAATATTTCTGTAGAAGGAAAAGAATTCATTCTGATTTCAAATAATATCCATAATAGTCTTAATCTAATAAGCCAAGAATCAAATAGAAGGAAAGGCTGATTCAGAACGGCTATAAAAGAATAATATCATTCCATAAAAAATCAGATCTACAGAAAGAAGGAAAGAGATCTGGCGTGTTTTTGAATTACTTATAGATATCGACATGCGTCGATTACTATTCGACGTAAACGTCGATTTCATTCTGGCTGGACGTCGAGAGGAGAATAAGGAAGGTGCATCGACAAAGATGCGTCGACTTTATCAAATGAGTCGACTAGAAGTCAGAGGTACGTCGAATGTGATTACGTCGAATTCTTCTAAGAGTTACTTCAACTCATTCTGAGAGAAACGTCGACTATATTTCGACGTTGCGTCGAATACTATTCGACGCATATTTACTTAGCCTAATTTTTCATACATAGAATTTATATTCTTCTTAATTCTAGGAGTTAAGATAAATCATTTCCCCAACAATCTCCCCCTATTTGTCTTAACCCTATTTAGAGAGAAATTGTATCAGCTTTTAATCAAAACAGCAAAGCATTTATATAGAGAAGAAATATGCTAAGTAATCAGAAGAAGGGAGAAATCATATAAACATACTTCATAATTTAAGCATGGAGAAGAGAAATATAGATTGTATCAATATTGTTCAACACATCATTCAGGAGGGGTAGGAGGAGTTTTTCTTTTCCTAGTGAATACTACTGTTTTGGAGAGGTGGGTTGCCCCTTCTCAGTAGCAGGTAGTTCACTCAACTCCCCCTGAGTTACAGCAGGTTGCTCCCCCTGGGATGGAACTTCTTTTGAGCCTTCTACTTCTTCTTCAGTTTCTTTCTTATCTCCATTTTCAGGTATAACAGCATCTGGCTCCCCCTGAGCTTCAGCTTCCTCTTAAGCTTCATTCTCTGCTCTACTTGCCTCCCCTTGCAATAGATTCACTTGTTGTGCAGCTTCTCTTGTTATAATCAGTACATTTGATATCTACTCTTCAGTATGTAGCTCTGGTACTACTTCATTCCCAATGGTCTTGAGTAGAGCTAAACTGTCAGATTTTGAAGAATGAGGGGTTTTGTGAGAGGGAGTTTTGTGGCTGGAGAGATGCTCTTCATCTAACTTCCCCCCCTTCTTGACCTTCTTAGCCAAGGAGGTTAAGAAAGATCTGGTGACTTTAGAGGAAGAGATAGAGGTCTTCAGGATTTGCACAGAGGCACTGACCCCATCTATTTGAGTCTGCATGTGTAAGATGGAGGAATGAATCTTGGAGCAGTGCCCATCTAGCATTGCTTGGAATCATTGGGCTGTGGATTGGATGCACTGAGTGATGAGGTTTTCAGTGGATGGAGATGGTTCAAAATGTGGTGGTGGAGGAGGAGAATGTGATGAGGTATCATTGTGATGAGATATAGTTGATGGAGGAGGAGGAAGAATAAAGGAGGGTTGAGTAGGTGACTGAGTTGGTATTTGTGAATATGTGGATGATGATGGTACAAAAGAGATGTCTGTATGAGTAGGAGGAGGGAGAGGTGAAGATGGATGAGCAGGAGAGATAGGAGGAAATGGAGTCCTTTCAGGAATGGAACCAGGCTTGGGAATTTGCCTGGTCCATTTAGAGAAGAGGGCTATTGACATCCTTTTTCCTGGAGGGATAGGGATTCCTTTTGACCTACATAGGTCAGGGAAGGAGTGGAAGAGTACTTGACTCATGATTCTCATATAGGCATTCTCTTTGTGAGAGTATTTGTAGCCTATCAATTTGAGCAGGAGGCTAGCCCAGTCTACCTTCTTCTTCAGCACAAGGGCCCCCATGATGTTCAGTTGTTGTTTGAGTACTGCATCATGGGCAGAGATCTTGCATAGTAGAATTTTTCCTACTATATATGCCAGTAATCTATATTCATCAGAAAAGTCAATTTTATTTAGGTGGATTGGTTTATCTTTTGAATACTTCATGGTGATTAACAGATTCTTGATTTCATCAGGAGTGAGTTCCACAGATTCATCACATGATAAGGGAATGATGAAGGAGAGTTGTTTAGTTGCTCTTTAGAAACTGATTTTCTTTCCCTATTTGAGTTGAACAAAGATAACATTGGAACGTACCTGATGGAAGATTAAAGGTAGTCCTAATGTGTTCTGCAGAGATTGAGACAGGTGTCCCATGGATTGTTCCTTGGATTTCTCCTTGTTCAGATATCTGAACATGAGTCATGAGCTCTGTGAGTTCTGTCTCCAGGAGCTTGCATCTTGTGGAGATGAGCTTGTCTAATCCAGCTTCAGTAAACAGAGCTATGATGCTCTTGTAATTTTCTGCGGCGGCTTGGAAAGATTCGAGGTCAATGTCAACACCTGAGTTGGTCTTAGGAGCCATTTTAGGTTAGTGAGAGAGAAGAAGAAATGGCTGGACTGAGGAGCAAGAAGGATGAAAGATGCAGAGGTCGTGAAGGTTTCTAACTGAAGAGTCTATTTAAGTCAGGTGAAATGTCGAAACGAGGCACAATTCGAGGCTTATTCGGTACAACAGTGGATGTGACCGAAAATATTTTAGTATTGCCGCTCGTTTTCATGAAGTCGACGTTACGTCGATTGGAATTCGACGTGAGTATCAATATAGTCTGGTTTGGGATGATAGGGTTTCCTATCGACGTATGCGTCGATTGGAGTCGATGCATGCGTCGATTTCATTTATTGAACTGAGTTATCGACAGTGCGTCGATTCGAAGTCGACGTGACTTTATTTTACAGATTCTGGGTTTTCCTGAGTGATTCTTTCTTCCTAATCCTAAAGTTTTCTAAGTTATCCTAGGACTAATTTTATGAGCAATTTGATTGATTATGCCAACACTGTTTGGCAGTGTGGCCAATTTTATTGCAAATATAACACCTGATTTTCTTTTGACTAAGAAAATTTGAGTTTAGGGAGGAATAGGGATGTTGATTTGGATAGAAATTTTGATTAGGATAGAAATTTTGGTTAGGATAAAAGTTTTGACTGGGATAGAAATTATGATCAGGATGGATGGGTCCTGAATGGGGGTTAAGATGGAAGGTTTTTGGAGGATGGAAGTGTTCTGTCTTTATGTTGCTCTGAGTTTGTATGCGTCGATATCTATTCGACGCATGTTGATAGTTGCGTCAATTTATACTCGGCGCTTTCTCCAGATTGCGTTGATCTGGAATCGACGCATGGAAAAAGTTGCGTCGATTTGAAGTCGACGTACTTTTATTCAAGCATCGAATTGAGGTCGAAGCATCTGAGAGATTGCGTCGAGTAGAATTCGACGCACTGTCATTCATGCGTCGATATGAGGTCGACACAATTGTTTTTTCACAAATTTTATTTTTCCCTTTTTCTAATTTTATTTCTTTATAAGTGGTTTCTCTTGGCCTAGTTGCCTTCTCAGAAGATGTTTGAGAGTCATCAGCTGAATAGTATGATGTTTCATCAAATTGGTTTATTTCCTTGAAGTCTTCTACCTTGTTTTGTGAGTCTTCTTCTTGGTTTGTTGATTTGATGGGTTTAGTAAATTTAACAGGGCTCATCCAAGCAGGTTTGTTGGATGGAATTAGACTAGCTGAGGGATCAGCTCCTAGCCCAACATTTTTATGTCTTCTTGATTGTTTTTCTGTGATTTCTTTAAGTGTTTGGCTTCTCATTCTTATTGATTCTTCAAAAGCTTTTGCTTGGGATACCTTATTTTTAAGAAGCTGGTTTTCTATTTTAGCCCTCTCTATCTCTTTTTCTCTGATGTTAACTCTTAACTCATAATTTTTAGAACAAGTATCCTCTATATTTCTCTGGTTTTTAATGACATTAATTTGTTTTTTTAGATTCTTAATTTCTTGTTTAGCTTTTAGTTGATCTAAACATAATCCTTTAAAATCATTTTTGAAATCATCACACAGAAAATCTATGTTATCAAAGATGCTTACCTCATCCTTATCCTCAGATTCCTCTATGAGAATAAGACTATTCTCTTTATCTTCTTCAGAAGGGATGCTTCCTTCTGATTCTGTCTCACTCCATGATTTAGCACCATGTTCTTCCATTGAGCTTTCAAAAGCCATTAAGCATAGGTCTTCTTGCTTAGACTCTTCATTGTCACTTTTGGATGAGGTGCTGTCCTCAGAATCTGTTTCACTCCAAGCTTCTGCAATGAAGCCTCTTTCTTTCTTCTTCCCCTTTTTCATGAGATCTTACTTTTTCAGATCTTTCTTCTTCTTAGTATTTTCTGGACATTCTGGTGCAATGTGTCCAGTTTTCCTGCAGGAGTAACAAATGATTTCTTTAGTAGGAGTTTTATCATACCTTGGTTTTGATTCTCTCCTTCTAGACCCATCTGTCCTGACCCATTTCATGAATCTTCTGGCCAGGAGGCTGAATAACTCTTCTTCAGTGACAGAGGTCTCTTATTCTGTTGCTTTCAAAGCAATGTTTCTATCTTTTGAGGAGGTTTGAGTGCTTCCTTTTCTTTCCTTTTCTTCTCTGGTTTTCAGCACTTGCTCATAGGATTTGAGTTTTCCTAAGAGGGCATCTGTTGAGATTTCCTTTTGTCCTCTTGTATCTCTTATTGCCCATATTCTTGAGTCCCATGAACTTGGGAGACTCATTAACAGTTTGTCATTGATCTCTGTGAGAGAGATCTCTCTATCCAGGCTCCTTAATTGATTGATGATCAGACTGAATCTGTCATACATCTCAGATATGCTTTCTTCATGCTTCTTTTGAAAGTTCTCATATTGAGAGATTAATAGAGCCTTTCTATCTTTCCTTTCATCAGCACTTCCTTCTACCATCTTTGTAAGAGCCTCCCAGATTTCTTTGGCTGATCCACAGTCAACCACCTTTTGAAAGATTTCATCTGAGAGGGTTGAGACAAGAATGTTCAAAGCTTTTGCATCACATGTTCCTGCCTTTTTCTCTTCAACTGTCCACTCAGCTTTTGGGACAAGTGTTTGAGTTACTTCACCACTTGAGTCTCTTCTATAAGGCTTGGGAGGACCTGTCAAGATAACATTAAATAATTCTTCATCAATAGAATTCAAATAAATCCTAATTCTTGTTTTCCAAATTGCAAACTTTTTAAGATTGCACATTGGTGGTCTGGTGGAAGCATAATCCTTGATTTGTGCCATGTGAAAAATAATTTTTAGAAATATATATATATATATATATATATATATATAAGAGGTAGGATCTTTGTGATCAAGGAGTTAACCTTTTTAGATCAACCTCGCTTTGATACCAATTGAAAGTGCACAGTTAACCTCACTATAATTCTCTAGAGGGGGGGAGCGTGAATAGAGATTAAAAATACTTTGTGCAATTATATATATATATGTGTAATAATCACAGATTTAAGCTTCCCACACACCAACAAGAATTAAGCAAGTAAAGAAGAAAAATAAGAAGAAAATCACAGCACAACACAAGGAAATATAGTGGTTCCCCAAACTTTGGGTAGTCCACTCTTCTACCCCCTTGGTAGGAATTCACTAACTTGCACTAAGTCTTTTGATAAGGAGACTCTTAGAACCAGACTGAGTCTTTTGATAAGGAGACTCTTAGAACCACTACAACTGAATTTTTTGAAGAGAGATTCTAAAAACTCTTTTACACAGTTTGAAAATGAAATAAGAATAAGAAGAAGAAGTAGAACAAGTAGAAGAATAGAGATCAATATATGTAAGAAGGAATCTTCTTCCTAGCAAGAAGATTAGAAGCACAAGTATAATGAATATGATCTCTCTTCTATAGTGAGAAGGAGATTGTAAGCTTTTCTCTCTTTTGTGAGAGCTTTCAGAATTTGCAGCAGAATGGCTTGAGAAGATGAAGGCTTTTTTCTTTTGCTGCAGCACACTATCTCTTTTCTCAATTTTCTCACTCTTTACTTGGGAGATCTGCCTCTTTTACAAATGTATATGGTGGATCACTTGTTTTTATTCTCTGCCGACCTCCTTCTTATTTATAGCACTGTTTAAAATATATTGCTAAAGGAGAATAATCAATTTAGCAGACAGAGAAATAGAAAGAGATTAGAGTTTCCATAATCAATATTTCTATAGAAGGAAAAGAATTCATTCTGATTTCAAATAATATCCATAATAGTCTTAATCAAATAAGCCAAGAATCAAATAGAAGGAAAGGCTGATTCAGAACGGCTATAAGAGAATAATATCATTCCATAAAAAATCAGATCTACAGAAAGAATGAAAGAGATCTGGTGTGTTTTTGAATTACTTATAGATATTGACGTGCGTCGATTACTATTCGATGTAAATGTCGATTTCATTCTGGCTGGACGTCGAGAGGAGAATAAGGAAGGTGCGTCGGCAAAGATGCGTCGACTTTATCAAATGCGTCGACTAGAAGTCAGAGGTACGTCGAATATGATTACGTCGAATTCTTCTAAGAGTTACTTCGACTCATTCTGAGAGAAACGTCGACTATATTTCGACGTTGCGTCGAATACTATTCGACGCATATTTACTTAGCCTAATTTTTCATACTTAGAATTTATATTCTTCTTAATTCTTGGGGTTAAGATAAATCATTTCCCCAACAAACACCATTTTCCCCAATAATGGTGGAGAGAGAAAGAGAGGAGTAATGACATTCATGGCCAAGGGAGTCCAATTGATCTCCCAATTGATGGGGATTCATCTCCTCTGCTGTTACAAGAATTTTAGGAGGTTTTCCAGCCCACATGGGGGCTGAATTGGGAGGTTTTCACCATGGCCGAAATTAGGCTTAATGGCCATTAATGGCATGTCCGAAATCTATTCTCATCAAATTCCTTCTAAACACCCCTCCCCACTCAAATTTAACTTCAGCATTAGCTTCAAAAGGTGGATGGCAGTTGAAATTGACCCTTACATCAATGCTTTTGATGGATAATGGAGAAATCGGCCAAGCTCGCCGGAGAAGGGAAAAGCCATGGTCGACCACCGCCGCCATCATCGTCGTGCTCCAATAAAGGTCCTACCCTCCTCCTCAATCTCAGTGGATAAATCTTAGATCAAAATAGGAGAGAAATCGGGCTCAATTGAGCCCGATCTGGTGAGCGAAAAATCTGAAATTTCCATGGATTTTCTTCCCCTTGGGTTCGCCGGAATCGGCCGCTCCGGCGGCCGTGCCGCCGCCCGGCGTTAGCCACCACCTCAATGGAGGTGGTGGTGGTCGGCCAGGGAGGTGGTCAGATGGCCGGGAAAATGAGGGAGGAAGTGGTACAGGCGCGGAGAATCTGGGCCGTCGGCTAGAGGAGGAAGATGAGGGATGTCGTTGATCTGTACAGGAAAATATAAAAGTTTATATTAATATTCCATTTTCTGTATTATTACTGGCAGAAGATAGAAATAATTATTAAAAATACTTAGGCCCCCCTGCTGGAAAAATATTCAACACCAAAGTACTATCCCTTGGAGTCTACTTTATTTTAAAATTAATTTCTGCCCAATAGGATCAGTGGTTCGACCACAACACTCAAAATGGTGCAACATGTCCATAAGGCTAACCAGACCTTGATCTGAGTGCCCACACTAAACCAGCCATCCAAATGGCCTGAAATTTGGATTATAGTCAATTATACCTACCCCCTAAACATATCCTAAAATGAGAATTTTTGGAGACAGTTTTTCTAAGGTTTTTATAAACATTTAATAATTCATGTAATAATTAAATATAGGGTCAAATAACCTCCAAACCCTTCCAAATTTTGGTGGGTGGTCCTTAGGGTCATTTTATTACCCTGGTAAAAATTTCATTCCAATTGGAGCTAATTTGGTTAGTTAATTAATTGACCCAAATTTGGTCAAACTAGGCCTAATTAGGTCAAAAGTGCTCTTGGTTGATTTAAGGGGTCAACCCTCATCCAAAAGTGATGAAACTTT